>JAHVAK010000368.1:0-1435351 GCA_019845155.1 Luehdorfia chinensis | reverse complement strand
TTTTTTGGTAAAGGAACAATATTTAGCCTTAGTCTGAGAGGTACAGGGTTCTTTTTTTGGTAAAGGAACAATATAGCTTCCTTCCAATCCTGGGGAAAGGACTCAGAAGATATGGAGTAATTGAAAATGTGAGTTAAAACGGGAAGGATAATATCAATTATAGGAAGTATAATTTTACGGCTAATTTGATGATATGGACAAAATGTTCTTCTTAACATCACAGTCGGTAAATTGATTGAAGTTGAACGGTAAGCTATTAGGAGTTGATGCGTTGGAAAGAGTGCTTAAAGTATGTAACTTTCTGTTACAATTTTGAAAGGAAGAGGTACATGAAAAATGCTTGTTAAGTAAATTAATGTCAACGTTTTTAGTTTAGAGACAGAAGACTGTTTACATTTTTCAACTCCCATCGATTTGAGAAACTTCCAAATTTTAGCAGGATCGCCGTTGTCAACTGATTTTTGAATGTGGCGTTGTTGTGCATCTCTACAAAGAGTATTGCAACGATTCCGTAGTCATCTATTATTGTCTCTATTGTGATCGGATCTATCATTGTTATAAATAAACCTCGCTTTATTTTTAGAATTTAAAAGTGACTTAATTTCAATCAGTAAGCTATGGCGCAGCAGGTAGATTTGTAATTTTAACTGGTCTGAACCGACGAGTGTCATAAAGGTTGACTAAGATGGAGTTAATTGTTTTACAAATTAAAATCTAACAGATTCGACAGAGTACACTTGACCAGTTGACGTTTCACGCATCCTCTTGTAGATGCTGTAAATTAATCCCCGTAAAATTTGGTAGCATCAGTACCTTGCCTCGAAGTTTGAGAGTATGTACTTTAAATATGAAATAGATTCGCCATGGTGAAATCCATTGTTTTTAAGGAATATCAGAAAACTACCGTATTTTTTTTTCCAAATTTTAATACTATTTTATAAATTATTACAGTAATATTATAATTATTTATATAATACATTATAATATTTTTTTAGTTTAAACAACATATGAGGGCAACGGAGGTTGACACTGAAAAACCGTGCTGTGACGGAATTCGCTTCCGCCGCAGTGTATGCTGAGTTGGTCAACCTCGTTTGCTGAGAGTATGGCATAAAATTTCCATTTCCTTTTATTTTAGGTAATAATGGTGTTTTAGTTTCTTTTTTTTGTATATTTTTGTAGTTTATATTTTTTTTTCATTATGTATATCACTTTTGTGTACGTCCGTTTCTAGCAAATAAATTCTTTTTCTTTATTTCTTTCTTATAGGACAGAAAAATAAGACCGTGATGAGAAAATGCCACTGCTCCACATTGACGTTTTGTCGACACGTGATCAGGAGACGAGATTATGTCATGATGTATCAAAGATGATAGACAGGCTAGGAGTGCGTAACATTAAGTGGCAGAAAATGTAAATTCAAGAGTCAATAGCGGATAGTAGCCTCTTACGGCGGTGATCACCCTTTAACATACAAGTGTTAAAGACGCCCATTAATATAATGAGATTGTACAAAGGAGATAAGTCTTCAAGGTTTTTTTTGAAACGACGAGAAATAATTTATATGCCCCTCCCTAGTGGACGTCTAATAAAATTTTTGTATTTGATAACATGACTTCTATCAGGAGATGTTCAGCTTCATTAGGTGACAATTGCGCTAATGTTATTATAAGTAAATGATGCATGTCAGGAAAAAGAGCCGGAATACTTTGAGCGTTAATATGAATTACGTTGAAATTATTCAGTACATCTGAGAAGTGAGAAAACTATCGTCACTACTATAACTATCAGAACAAGGTGTCAAAAAAGAATCGCTCCGTGGACTGTCGCTTAAAGCAATTAGGTTTGCGTTTCTATTTTAAAGAGTGAATATGACAAGTAATTATATATATATATATATACCCTCCTAATTTTTTATGTTTCTTTTTTTATTTATTTAAATTGTTTTTATTAAGCGCTGTTAAGCTATTGAGCAATTACTTACATTAACATATAATTGTATCATTTTATTTAATTAATATCAAATATAAGAAACCATTATGTATCATTTTGTTTGTAGGTAATAATATAATAGTATAAATTTTATTCAAAATAATGGCTTCAAAAGTTGCATCTCTACGAGGTGGATTGAAAAGTACTCGGCCTAACCAAGAAAATAAACACATACTAAATCAGTTATATTTTTATTTTTCTACATAATCACCATCAAGTTCAATACACTTTTGCCACCTCCCCTTCCAAGCATTTAGACCGTTAAAAAAAATGATTCTTCCTTAGAGTCAAAATATGCGTCTACAGCTGCTTTGACCTCGTCGTTTGTCGAAAATCTTTGACCTCCCAAGTGCTTTTTTAGGTTAGGGAACAGAAAGAAGTCTAATGGTGCCAGATCAGGTGAATACGGCGGATGCAGTAACAGTTCAAAGCCACAGTTGTGAATTCCAGCCATTGACTGTACTGACGTGTGAACACGGGCGTTATCTTGATGAAACAGGACTTTTCTTCTGAGCATTCCTCGACGTTTTTCTTTTATTTCCTCTCGTAAACGACGTAGTAAGGTGCAGTAGTAATCAGAGTTTATAGTCTGACCCCTTTCAAGATAATCAATCATAATCACACCTTTCGAGTCCCAGAATACTGAAGCCATCACCTTATTTGCCGACAAAATCGACTTAGCCTTTTTAGGGGGTGGTGAACCAGGTCTTCTCCACTGTTTTGATTGTTGTTTTGTTTCCGGTGTACAGTAATGAACCCATGTTTCGTCCATAGTAACAAAACGATTCAAAAAATCATCTGCATCGGCTTCAAATAACTCCAAACAGTCGCGTGAAATAGTCAATCGCGTCCTTTTTTGTTCAACTGAAAGCAGTCGCGGAACCCACCTCGCAAACACCTTGTGGAAACCCAACTCGTTGACAATGATGTTTTGAGTTCGTTCATAAGAGATGCCTATAATCTCGGCTATCTCTCCAATTTTTAATCTGCGGTCTCCCATTATTAAATCAAGTACTTTTTTAATATTTTCGTCAGTAGTTGACGTCGAAGGCCTTCCAGAGCGGGGTTCATCTTTCACACTCTCTCTACCACGCTTAAATTCTGCTATCCATTTTTTGACGGATGAATATGACAGAGCACAATCGCCTAATGTACTGACCATGTCATCATGGATGGCTTTTGATGATAGCCCCTTCTTATGGAGGTACTTAATGACGGCACGCTGCTCGATCTGCTCCATTCGCGGAAATTATGACCGATTACTTTGTTAATAAATTTATAAAATCACAACTAATTATCGCACACGTTTCGAACTTCACACAATGAACTAGTCTGAACTGAACTAAATAATGTGGGTAGATTTGATTTTTAGAATTGAATGGATCTGTGTTAGGCCGAGTACTTTTCAATCCACCTAGTATTACTTGGCAAATTTCTCTGTCTCCATCTCCGATGTTAAAATACTATCGATGTCTCCCACTGCGAAATATTCCATTGCCTTTTCATCTGAAAATATTATAGGTTTATTAAATTACACCATTTTACAGAGACCTTAAAATGTTAGTTGGATTATTAGTGTATAAACGTTCCACTGCTGGGCACAGGGTGCCTCTGATTTCAGAGACTATTTTTAATCCACCGCGTTGCTAACGTGACATTACTAATATTATTTATCTAACTATACACAAATCGACATAATACAATTCTAACACTGACTGATTGACAGAAAACGCACCGCATAAACCGGTGAATATAAAAAAATAAAATTATGCACTTCTGTGCTGCAAGCAGAAAGAAATGATTTTGCACTGCTGTAAGCAGTAAGAAATATTTTCATAATGACGTCCACTAAACATAGGCCGAACATAGGCCTTCCCCATAGATAGCCACAAAAATTCATAGCTCTCATATTGGAGGGATTTTGCCATAGTTGCCACGCTTGGTAGGCGGGTTGTCAACCGCAGTTTATTTATTCAGACATTCCAGGAAGATGCTGCTGCCCATCTCCTGGTTTTAATTTCCCTCTGCCGACTTTTACAACACACACGGGATGGGATGGACTCTTAAGTCTTAAGCCGCTACCACACGGCGGTTATCCGTTCCTCGGGTAATCTCAAATTGCTCAGGCCTGCAGAATGTCACTTACACTAGCATCTCCCGTGTTACATTATCGGATTCATTTAATGTTGAATTATATCTGAAGACGTTTCACGTAACAAGCAATGTTTGCCTCCGCCATCAAACCTACCGTCAGTAAAATACATGAAATGCGGATAGACCGCAGCGCATTGCTCTTCGAGAATATTTGTGCGTTTTAAATTGAAACATGTAAATGCCTACCTTTTTCTTCTGCGCTATAAAAATTCCAATCTTGTACAGTGCCCTTAACGAATATAACAAAAATGAAATTTGTCACAAGCTGTATAGACACAAACAAAATGAATAAAATCTGCCATTTGGATTGATTCGTCTGAAACAAGAAAAAACATGGTCAATTTTCATATTAGTGTCTCCTGTAGTCGTGAACTTCAGAATTATTTAATCACTGTACTATAAAATTTGAGAGTTATTTATAGACACAGACAGACAGAGAGAGACAGTTATTTTGCTTATATAATAAGTGTTCTTCATTTGTGGAATGTTTGGTACAACGTCAGTTAAAAAACCGACGTTGTCGTAGAGGAAAGATTGTTGTCTGTAGAAGAAAGTGACAGAAAAATGAATTAATTAAAAAAATTACTAACCCCGTCGTCACCAACGATATTGGAGACAAGGACCGGAACGCCAAGGCCGGATAAATTACCGAGCATGTGCCCCATCGCCATTAACGGTCCAGCAAAGTTGGGCGCCAAGTCTATGTGATTTATCTAAAATTATGGCGAAACCATATTTAAACATTTGTTATGATGAAATTTAAACAAAAAAAAAAAAACCCGGGTCGATTTCATCCAGAGTATAGCGTTTTCTACTACCTACAATAAAAACAAAACCAAAGTAAAATTCAGATATGTAACAGACATGGGATAAATCTTCAAACCAACAATTTGTGTCTTGTAATATACCTCTCGATTGACATACCATCGAGTTTTAAGTAAGCACACTTACAGCTAAGCCGATGGCCAGCAAGTAAAAATTGCCTAAGTAGTTTATTTTAAAGTAAAGTAAATTTAAACTGGTCGATGGTATCTAGCTTGATGATATCTTAATTCATGAGATGGGGTTGCACACATCCACACATTACACACACATATCACGTGCATTCACACTCATATACACAATACTCTCATATATTCTCTATCTTTTTCGATAAATAAGTTCATCTAACAGGTTCGATCATAAAGGTTAGGCTTGGCATATATTCAACATACGTCTCTTTCCCACTGGGGTAGGCAGGGACAACATATGTAGTCCACTTTTCGATCTCGCGGGAAACGAGGCGTGACGATACACGGTCATGAGTTAAAAAGAACCTTGCTCTCCATTGCATTCCCATAAGTAGCTAGAGGAGGTGTTGTTCACTCAAACAGAACCCCCAATGCTGGCGAGCTTCATTCTGGGGTGCCAGAGCAGATCAGCACGCTAACGACTAGGCTTGTCACTGGCCACTCAGTCATCGGCAAGGCAACCACTGGCTTGGTGAGAGGCAAGTAAAGAAGAAAAAAGATTAGGAAATTGTCTTGCGGTGGCGAATGCGGAAGTTGGTAAAGAACTATAAAATGTAGGGCACCAGTATTTCGGAAGGAACAAGAGGATACAGTAGTAGCTCTGGAGACAGGGTCGCTTATACGGTAGTCTACCGTATTTGTCGGATAAGGAAACTGGGTCAAGTTCTCTCTAGCACATATATAAAAAACATGTTGATATCTGTCACTTAAAGTAAAGCTGTAGATTGTGTTTATTAATTAAGATGCTTATCACCACTGTCATAATAATCGACGGATGTCTACGTCAGTCTGGGTGATCCTTATTATTAAAAATATATAAATAACTGCAATAATTCCCTATTCGTTTTTTTTTGCGCGGAACCCTAATTATTTTTCTAAAATTAAAGTAGCCTAAGTTCTCCGTTCCGTTAAAATCGGTCCAGGTCGGAGATTAGCCGGAAAAAACAGTCATACAGACAGGCAGACAAAATAAAAATAAAAAAAAAGTACCGCTTATATACTTTCATAAGCATTGAGTAAAAAGCTGTTATTTTGTTATTACAAGCAGACACTTCTATTTTAATTATTTGTATAGATAAATATAAGATAAATAACCACAATAATTACTTACATGAAACCCAACGTGCACTCCAGAGTGGAGACCGAGACTTAATACCATTAAGATCACAGCAACAAGTGTATTATTAACGAAACTGAATCCTATAAGGAACATTCCCGATATTGTCATACCTGCAAAATAATAGTTAGAGTTAATAGAGACTACTTCTAATTAAGTTCTAATACACTACAGGTGGTAGGATTCCTATGCAGGAATCCGTCTAGGTAGGTACCACCCCAGGGCCAGTTATTCTGCCGTGAAGCAGTAGTGTGCAAGCATTAGTGTGTTTCGTTTTGAAGGGCACTGAGAGCTAGCGTAATCACGGGCATGTGAGACTTAAGAACTGATTTCTCAGGATGACGAGCGCGATGTGGTGCCACACAGAAATGTTCTGGGTGACTCAGCATTCGTTATGAGCAGACGTTGCACTTACCATCAAGTAAACGTTTTGCTCGTTTCGGCACTTTATCCAATAAAAAAATCTTCGATAATCCTCCACGTTATTAATGTTTGCTAATTGTTGGACCTATCGGCTTATAGTATCTATAGTGGAATTTAGTTAAAAATTGGCGAACTCTTAAATCACTGTGCATGATGCCATGCAAAAAATCTAACCAGAAACTGCCGTAAATAACTATTATATCGCGATCCCTTACTATCAAGATCTTATACTGAAAACTGATTTTACGGATTTTATCGCGTTTAATTTTATTATTTATAACCCGACGTTTCGAGTGCTTTACAGCACCCATGGCCACGGGCGGACTGAGGTGACAGATGTCCTGATGTCATAGTTAACCCGGAGTACCTTCAGCTTTTAATTATTATTCTTGGTCCGATCTAAGCAGAAAGAGCTTACTGTATCTTGAAGTCTTGCAGTGGTATGCTCGGTTTTTGATTTAATTTTATTAATAATAGGATCCCAAGCTGTGATACCCAACCATCTTCTCTATTAAAATTATTAAATTAATTTTAGGAATATAAGAATATGAGAAATAATTAAGATCTTTTACTATCACGATGTAGGTGTTTAAAATGGTCTGACTCTGAAATCGGTCATGACCATTTTGCAGTTTATGCTGACAGAATATTTAAATAAGTATAAGTACGGAATTCATAACAACAAAGTGATAGATTCAAAGAAAAAAAATATTCAGACTTTACCAATTGTATTTGCCGTCCTTCTGATATTAGCCACTGACATGAGCTTTCTGTTCGCCGCAAGATCAGACAAATAACCGAAAAGCAAAGTCATGAAATACATCGATATGTATGGTAATGATGAGTATAGGCCGTTCTGTAAACAAAACATCAAATTTTATGTTACGGAATATGTACAATTTTTTTTTGTAATCTGCAATCTTATAATAATATTGTGTATATTACTTTTTTTTAAGGAATACCATCAATGTTACCATTACAACGTTACTAATATTCCTGTTAACCACTCCAACTAAGCTTAACACTTATGCCAGGATGTGGTTCACGGCAATAGTCGAATGGCGGGCTCGATCCTGCAACCTCACTTCTCGCAGTCCATACCCTAAGCCATTAGGCTATCGGCACTGAGTATTATATATCATGGACCTGTTCTACTCGTATTTTTATATACGAGTACTTATAATAAACATGTAATAATGTTTAAGGACTTAAGCAGTCAAAGTTGAAATTTTAAGATCTTTACTCGGTGATGACAATGATAAAACATTTCTATATCCGTTTATAACTGGTGGTAGGATAACCATGCAAGAATCCATCTAGGTAGGTACCTCCCCAGGCCAGTTATTCTGCCTGCCTATTAATAGACTTGTTACTAACAAGTCTATTAATATTAGATTGCGTTCGATCCCAGGTACCGTCGTTTTACCACGTGTTTAGCGGAGAGCGAAAACGTCGTGAGGAAACCTGCATGTCACAGGAATAAAAATATTTTGAAGACATGTGAAATCATCCGACCCGCATTCAAGCAGCGTGGCGGACTTTTCTCTGCTCCTAAACCCTTCCGGAAATAAGAGGAGGCGTGTGATCAGCTGTGGGAAATTTATAGGCTTTAACTTTACTTACAATGTAACTCGCTTCATAATGATGTTTTTTATCATTACCATCACTAGTCTTTAATCGGTTAACTGGTTTATATAAACCTATACTAAGTTGGGAGGATTTGCTATAATTAACAGGTGTATCTACTCTTGGTAGGTTAATAAATTATCGGATACAAAATCTTGTTAAAGTTTGATACTATACAATGTATGTATTACCCACGGGATGAGATGAGGAGATAAATTCTCTTAAATTGTCAGCCAAATTATAGCCACTTCTGTTAATTGATTTGTATAATGATCTTTCGTGATATGACAATTATTTTAATTCCACTCGTAAAATTTTTGGATTCAGTCAAACCAGGAAATTTCTGATATAGCCCTTTTCATAATTCGATAAGTTATTGAACACTTTTTTTTAATGATTAACCTTTCGAGACTCAACACAATCAGACGTAAAAAGTAACAGCCTATAAATGTCCCACTTCTGGGCACAGGCCTCCTCTCATTTCCGAGAGGGTTTTGGAGCTGAAAAGAATCCGCCACGCTGCTCCGATACTGGTTGGCGGACTTAGCGTCTTTGAAATATTTTTTATTTCTCAGACATACAGGTTTCCTCTCGATGTTTTCCTTCTTCGCTGAGCACGTGGTAAATCAGCACAATCGAACGACGAATCGCGGACATTGAAAATTACAAGCGAGCACCCTGCGCTACCACGGCTCTCCTAGCCCCTGCGCTACCTAAGTAATAAAACCAAGATCAATCAGACGTTACTTTGCGGAAATCCATTGGAGTAATCGACAGAAATAAAACTAAATTAAATTTTTCAAGCCGATATTAATGATAGTATGTTTCTGGGTTTACCAGAAACAGCCTGGACAAAGAAAAATGTTGGAAGAGTGAATGTGACTTATTTATCTTAACAATGTTCCACAGCTTGGACTTATCGAATAAAAAGAGATTGAACTTAAACTTATGATTACGGAACATAAGACAACAACTTTGATAAACAGATCAGGGCCAAATCATTATAGGTGAATTTCGTTTTATCCATATTCATCTTAAGTACGATTATGGAGTTCATAATGCTGACGTTGAATTATTCTGCACTAGCAATTCATAATTAGTCGTTCCTCCTAAATGTTCAGAACTTCACTAATCTGAACGTTGTCAGTTGCATTCAAATGAGGGTTCACAATCATTTTCGTTGCCTTGTCACCAATAAGCCTGAGTTTATTATCAAAGAGCTGGGCAGCATCGTTTCAATGTTTATGAATTGTTGGTGTTTTAATAATTACCGTACCCTTTTGATATCGACACCAAGCACTTTATTCATGTACATCGGTATCTGTGTGAACACCAGCAAGTATCCTAAACTGCTTCCGCAATGTGAAGCCACCAGGCCCCAAACCGCCTTAGAGGTTAAAATGTGCTTCCATGGAGTTTTGCGTTTCTGCAAAATCAACATAAAAAATTAATAAAAGTTCTAACAACACCACTAAGATGAGGTTAGTCTCTTTGCATTTTGTACATTTTAATTATTGATAGCTAATTGGTAGTTTAGATTGGTAGGTTTGCAATATTCCGAAATCGTCCAGCTTTATCAGACAAATCAATTCATCTAGGCGTGGACATATCCCAACCAAGCGCTTGTAACTAAAATAGCAACATTAAAAAAGACTTTTAATCTGGTTGAAACACACTACTCTGACAGAATAAATAGTTATACTATAAAGCAAAATTAGAACATTCTAGAACTAGAACTATCAACTAATACTAAATGGTTACCTCAATGACTGTGACTGTGTGTTGCTTTCAGTTGGAATCATCAACATACTATACATCATACGTATGTGGGTAGATTTCGTTTTATTACTTGAAAATAGTAAATTAAGGAGGATTTTCTGTTTCGAAAGAAACACTTCAGCGAATGGCCGAAGGAAGATTTGAATGCAGTTTAAAAGACTACACATCCAAGGTTCAAATCTATAACTTGTTTATGGTAGAAATGTTTGATTCGGCTGGTATTTTTTTTTTTAAAACGAAGCCCCACGCTAGGAGTTTCTCCTGTATCGTGGGTGCGTTTTACAAACATATATTTCACATGCACAACACAACCAGACCCGAAAAGCAACAATTTGTGTATTTGCACAAATGTTACCTCCGGCTGGGATTCGAACCCAGGACCGGTGGCGCAGAAGTCAGGTACGCTAACCACTACGCCACGCGGTATTATCATCATCATTTTAGCCTACCATTAGTCCACTGCTGAACATAGACCTCCCCCATAGATTACTGCAAAAGTTTGTAGCTCTCATTTTGGGAGGATTTTTTCCATAGTTGCCACGCATCGCAGGCGGATTGGCAACCGCAGTTTATTAATTCTAATATTCCAGGAAGATGCTGCTGCCCATCTTCTGGTTTTAATTTTCCCTCTGTCGACTTTTACGACACCCACGGGATGAGATGGGGCGGTAGACTCTCTTAAGCCGCTACCACACCGCACGGGTTATACAGAACGTAATTGGCAAGTACACTGAGAATAGTGCCAGAAAATTATCTAGTTATATGATTTTTTCTAGATATATTTCAAAATAGTTAATGACACCTTTGCCAGTGGATGTATTTGATAACAAGTTGTGCTTTTGTGTAACAATTATTTATTTTCTTATTAACACTATTTAACTAATTAGACACACGGCGGACTGCGCGCTAGATGGCAGAAGAGTGTGGCGGTGGTTAAGGGCAAAAACATACAACAGTGTTATTATACTTACTCTAGGGACATTGTCCGCATTTCCATCTTTTGTTATATATAACAACTCTTCAACAGTTATACTTGGATGGTCATTTGGTGTCGCTGATCCGAAATGATATAGAAGGCCGCAACAGATAAGGCTCGTAATACCACATAACCAAAACATTGACGGCCAACCGAACATGGGACTGCCCGCGAACAGCCCAGCTATTTGGAACGCCAATACAGTGCCAAATTGAGAACCTGTAATTAAAATTATTAAGACCTCGATATCGTTATTTAACGTAATTTTTTTTTATTGGATAATGTGATGAAACGAGTTAAACGTTCACCTGATGGTAAGTGCAACGTCTGCCCATAACAAATGATGTGGTGTCACACAGAAATTTTCTGTGTCCTGTGTACTGTGCACATCAACCTGAGACATAAGTTCTTAAGTCTCATATGCCCAGTGATTACGTTAGCTCACAGTGCCCTTCAAACCGAAACATAGTAATGTTTTTACACTACTGCTTCACGGTAGAACAACTGGCCCTGGGGGGTACCTACCAAGACGGATTCCTGCATAGTAATCCTACCACTAGGACTTAACTTACTGGAAGTAGGATTCCCGTACAGGAATCCGTCTAGGTAGATGGGAAAATGAAAACCAGGAGATGTATCTACGTCTAGGTAGGTACCACCACAGTGCCAGTTATTTTGTCGTGAAACAGTAGCATGCAAACACTACGGTTTTTCGGTTTGAAAGGTACTGATAGGTAGTGTAATTACTGGGCTTATGAGACTTAAGAATGGACATCAGGTGAACGTCTCGTCTTATTTGCTCGGCTTGTCAGGTCTTTCTACGTATATTTTTTTATTGAAGGATGTGCCAAAACCAGCAATACGTTCAACTGATAAGTGCATTAAAAATGCAGTACTGTTAATAGAATCAGGTGTTACTTTGCGGAAATCCATTATTTAATCAAGGAAAGAAAGCTATATAGAGTGAGAGATCCGAGTGAGCTCACTCGGCGGCTGTTTGTCGTAGAGTCTATAACACTTGATAATGCCTCGTTTTGAGGTCTCAACATCAGTGGTGTAAATTACCTAGTGGTGGTGTTGTAGTGGTGGAGGGTATCCGCCGGCGGTTCCTGGTGGCAGGGTTAGTTTACTCGTGCGCGCTACTGTGGGAGAGCGAGCGGAGCTATTCAAAAACTATGTAATATACACCATTTTATATTTTGTATGTTAGAGGATTAACTTTCTATCCTTCAATGAAATCAGATTATTTCTGTAATTCACACTGCGCTCGTCACCATGAGACATCGGGATTTAAGTCTCGTATGCCAATTAATACACTAGGTCTGTGTGCCCTTCAGAGCGCAACAGTAATGTTTGCACACTACTGCTTCATGGCAGAATAACTTATCCAGCTTAATAACTTAACCAGTAAATGATGGTTGACGAAAAATAAGATATAGAAGAACTACTAGCCGGTAAATTACTACATTTATACATACAGTCACGCCTTTTTCCCATACGGGGTCGGCAGATACCACAACCGTAGCCAACATTTTGCCTCCCGAAATAACGCGAACTAGACGGGAGGCGATCCTCGCCGCTATTTTACTACATTGCATGTTACGGTGTAAAGGCTATCCGTACAATACCTTAGTCGCCTCTTACTACACCTCGGTGCTATTCTACTCCGCCGGACACCTATTGGCGTAACTAACAATAAGTAACATTATTAAGGATTTCAATGTTTTATATAGTTTTTTTTGTCCTTTTCTGATAAAGTCCTGTAATGTGATGGAGTTCTACAGCCACACACAACACAACACAACACACCTAAACTCGAAAACCAACTATTTGTGTTTTTATACAAATGTTTATGTTAAACTTAAAAGGTACAGAAAAGTTTCAGCCTATACATGTCCCACTGCTGAGCACAGGCCTCCTCTCATTTCTGAGAGGGTTTCAGAGCTACGAAGAATCCACCACGCTGCTCCAATGCGAGTTGGCGGACTCCACATGTTTTCGAAATATTTTTTATTTCTCAGACATGCAGGTTTACTCACGATGTTTTCCTTCTCCTTCACACGTTGTAAATCAGCGCTTAAAATTGATATTAACAATTTTAGTGATGCCGGCACCGGGAATCGAACCCAGGTCACTCGCGTACTATGAAATTTAAAGCGAGCGCCTAGCCCCTGAGCTACAACGGCTAATAAATGTTAACTTGCTGGGATTCAATCCTAAAGAGTAAAGTACTCTGACCACTTGCCCACGCGGTCTTCATTTGGTCACGAAAATCTCATGCAATCGAAATATTTGATTTCATTTGTGGACATTTGTGGTCTCTGTCTCCCCCTAGGTGAAAAAAGAGTGACTGTATACATACAGTATTTAAGACAGGCAGGTTCCTTCTCGGTTTGTCTTCACCGAGCACGTGTTATGATCTGCACTAGGAATCGCCATCAGATTACAGACATAGATTACATACATACATGCAGTCACGCCTCTTACCCATAGGGGTAGACAGAGAGCACGTCCTTCCACTTGCTACGATCCTGACACACATATTTAGCTTCCTCTACTTTCATTAGTGTTTTCACACAAGATTACTTGCATATAATAACGTTAAAAGCAAACGACTAGCAGTGCTACGGGCGATCTAATATTATTTCAACTATAAACAGAAAATTAATTTATGTTAGTGGTGTGCAGACTTTGGCTTTGTTGCCAGCATTGTTTAGAGTGTGGTTTTAATATAAGTGCTATTTTCATAACGTTGGTATTGTTAATGTTGGTATTGTGTTTGTGTTCAGAAATTTATTGCTTTGCATTAATCTACCTAGCTTTATTATTTAACATATATAATGTTTTTCCTTTTAAATCTTTGTCTGCTATCGACGAAAGACCGCCTTCATACGTTCATAGGCAGGCAGCATTGGTGTATTGGTTAGGTTTTTTTTTATATTAAATAAAGTGATGAAACAAGCAAAACGTTCACCTGATGGTAAGTGCAACGTCTGCCCCTAACAAAGGCTGTGTCACCCAGAACATTTCTGTGTGACACCACACTGTGCCCAGTTATAACGCTAGCTCACAGTGCCCTTCAAACCGAAACAGTAATGATTGCACACTACTGCTTCACGGCAGAATAACTGGCCCTGGGGTGGTACCTACCTAGACGGATTCGTAAAGTACATACTGATGACGCATTGAAGAGAATATTCGATACGCTATCGCCTCCCTTGACATTTTACAACACCAAAAGGAAGTGACGCCGCAAAATAGAGAGAGTACAGAATTAAAGTTCTTGTAAGTACTTCTCTTTTTTATAGTCGAGTATCCTAACACGTGTGGTGGCGGCGTAACAGAATCTACCACCCCATCTTTTGGGTGTCGTAGAAGTCGACAGGGGAAAAATTAATTTGCCTATTTGAGAAAAGTTGTAGTAACGCTCGTGTAAAATTACATAGTATCCGAGTAAAGGACAGAAAGTTAATTTGCTAAGATCCGCATGCGAAATGTCATCCGCCGAGTGCCTGTCGTAGAGTCAATATCACTTGTTAATGCTTCGTTTTGAGGTGAAACACGTGTCGTGTTCTTGACTTCAGTGGTGTGTATTGCCTATTGTGGTAGTGCTGTAGTGGTGGAGGGTATTTGGTGGCGGCTCCCGGTGGCGGTTTTGGTTTTCTTGTGCACGCTGTTGAGGGAGGGCGGGCGGTGCTCTTCAAAACCAGGTAATACACACCATTTTACATCTTCCATGCGGATCTTAGCAAATTAACTTTCTCTCCTTTACTATTATGGATTTCGGCAAAGTAACGCCTGATTCTATTAACTATATAGTTTGCAAGTGACCCAAGTTCGATCTGCGGTTTATTTTTAAAACAATATATAATTACAGTAGAATCACACACATGTAGAGAAACTTGGCTGCGAACACCTCAATCCCAAATTATAGTTACCCATGTATTCTTTAATAGTCTTTGTATAAATAAGTATATGAACATTGTGACTAGAAAATTGCGCACTTTCTGGGATTTGTTGTAAAAAAAAGCAATAACAAAAAAAGAACAATATTTCGCAATAAACATCAGAATCCAGTTAAGGTAAATTCATCGAAGTGCTGCTTTTAACCGAAAAAGTTCGAGAACGAAGAACAAAGGAACGATTTAAACAATAAGTCCCAGGACGGTTTTTTGGGACCCTCCCTCTGAATTGAATATTCGTATTTTTCGACCAATGTTTATCTATAACATAGAACTTTTGGTGCCAACTCGAAAAGTAGCAGTGGTCTTTTTATTGAATTTTATAATTTCTGTAAATCGATATATATACAGAAATTATTTATTGTTTAATTTTGATTTTTTTTGTTATTTAATAAAAGTGACGGAACGAGTAAAGCGTTCTCCTGATGGTAAGTGCAACGTCTGCCCATAACAAATGCAATGTCACCCAGAACAGTGTGACACCACAATGTGCTCGTCACCCTGAGACATCAGTTCTTAAGTCTCATATGCCCAGTGATTACACTAGCTCACAGTGCCCTTCAAACCGAAACACAGTAATGTTTGCACACTACTGCTTCACAGCAGAATAACTGGCCCTGGGGTAGTACCTACCTTGACGGATTCCTGCATAGGAATCCTACCACCAGTAAATTATGCAGCAAGTGCTCGTGAAAGTGCGCAGCGATTAGAAAATTCAATTTAAGACCCAAATTGTACTTTTCGTTTTGTCTCCATCAGTCCAGCAGATCGTCAGTAAAAGATATCTATCATTTTACTGTCGATCGAAATTTAGAAGTCTCGCTGCTTGAAGATTGTATACTTTGATAATACGTTACTAGACACTGGAAGATAGATTACGACTGTTTCCATATACATTTTCAATTTTTTTATTTGATACATTTAGTCGTACGAATTGTTTAATGTTATGGTCTGTTCTGAATACATTAAATGTTTTTAGATTGTAATTCTTATGATTAGAAAAATTAATGTCTGGAATGAATTGTAATTATTAAATTTCATCATCATCATTTCAGCCTATCACTAGTCCACTGCTTAACATAGGCCTCCCCCATAGATTGCCACAAAAGTTTGTAGCACTCATTTTGGAGGATTTTGCCATAGTTTCCACGCTTAGTACGCGGTTTGTCAAACGTAGTTTATATATTCAGATGTTCCAGTAAAATGCTACTGCCAATCTCTTGATTTTAATTTTATCTCTGTCTAATTTTACGACAGCCACAGGATGAGATGAGGTGGTAGATTCTCTTAAGCCCCCACCATACGGCAGGCATTTCCTGTCTTTAACTACAGCTAACCTTCTGATCAAGGAACACTTGTTATTATCTACGCATATATGTATAATTAACTCGTTGTTAGATTTAGCGATTGATCCGTGGTAGCTCAGGGGCCGTGCGCTCGGTACGCGAGCGACCTATGTTCGACCCCCGGTGCCGGCAACGCTAAAAATTTTCTGCAATTTTAAGTGCCGATTTCATCATCATCATCATAATTTCAGCCTATCACTAGTCCACTGCTGAACATGAACCTACTCCGTAGATTGCCAAAAAATTTTGTAGCTATCGCCTTGAGGGGATTTCGCCATAGTCGGTACTGCTGTACCATGCTTGGCAGGCGGGTTGGCAGCTGCAGTTGATTTATTCAGATGTTCCAGGAAGATACTGCTGCCCATCTCCTGGTAGTGATAGTGCGTGTAGCCGTGGTAGAGCCGATTTACCACGTGCTAATTAAAAAATAGTGAGGAAACCTTCGTGTTTATGGAATGATAATAATTTGAGGATATCTGAAGTCCAACAAACGGCCTTGAAGCAGCGTAGCGGACTCGTCCCGGATCCATAGCCCTTTCAAAAGTGTGAGGAGGCCTGTGCTTACACATTTTTGTATTCCAATTAACGTTGCACTAACCACGTTAATTACGCAATCACTCGCCGTGTGGTAGCGGCTTAAGAGAATCTACCACCCCATCTCATCCCGTGGGTGTCGTAAAAGCCGGCAGAGGGAAAATGAAGCCAGGAGATGGTTTGTAGCTTCTTTCTGGAACATCTGAATAAATAAACTGTGGTTGCCAACCCGCCCGCCAAGCGTGGCAACTATGGCAAGATCCCTCCAAAATGACAGCTACAAGCTTTTGTGGCGGTCAGTGAGGGAAGCATATTCGTTCAGCAGTGGACTAATGATAGGCTGAAATGATAGCAAAATATTATTTTTATGTGTCGTAAAATTTAATCTTTATATTAGCTGTATTATGCACAATTTTGCATAATACAGCTAATACCTATATCTCGTTATTCTGAAATAAATTCTAATTCGAATTAACAAGAGGAAGTAGGAACGGAAATTCGTAAACGGAAGTGGAAATTAGCGGTGAAACTTTTCGCAGCGTGTTTACTACGGGCTTAAATTATTACCCAAATTTTAAAGTAAATTTTATCTCTGTGAAAATAGAAAGGCTACTCAACTGCAAAAACTTGACTATAAATACAATATACGTAACAGCGCGCGAATAATGTCAATTTATTGAGACGTTTTTAATTCATAATCGATTTTTAATCTATGGTTCAGAATTAATGAGTGTGTATGGGCGAACAAAATTCTTATTATGCTAAGTTAGTTAGAGTCAGTTACGCATAGCAACTAAGACTGTGGCGCCATTTTGCTTAGTATCATTAGTCCTATCGTAAACAATGACAACAATCAAACTGACAAAGATTACTTTGTAATTCGTTACGTAAAAATTTAAATTATTTTATATATAAACGATTAAAGCAGCAATAAAATATTTTTCGTAATTTTTTTTATCAATTTTAGATCTTGTGGTCTTGTGAAAAGCGCTGTACTCTGTCACTTAGACTTTACTTATTTTATCGATAGTGGCTGAATTCGCAACTTAGAATTTTCGCCCAGACACGCCCATTATTGTAAGAGGAATGATTATTTGGAGGGGGTTACACCGCGTCGCTAATGTCTTCACAACGTACTGTGCTAACGTTGACTTTGACGGTGACCGAATGCTAGGCGGGCACACAAAACCATTTGCTCTCAAATCAAAGTTCGTAAGTATGTTAATAATAAACTGAGTACGATGAGGAGTGACTATTATTTATAATTACCACGGTCACGGCCATCGATGATCAACAGATAACAGATACATAATCTGTGTTTCGGTTTGAAAGGCACTGGGAGCTAGCGTAATCACTGGGCATATGAGACTAAAGAACTGATGTCTCAGGGTCACGGACGCAGTGTGTTACCGCACAGAAATATTCTGGGTGACACATAATTTGTTGTGGGCAGACGTTGCACTTACTATTAGTGAACACTTTTCTCATGTCGTCACTTTATGCAATAAAAAACTCCATCGAGAATCATTGACAGAACAAAGAACATACCATTTTTAAGAGACCAGACAGCAAGTGTATTCTTTTGAATAAAAAATATAATCTTTGAAATCAGTTAAGAAATGCCGAAAACACATCACAAGTAATATCTACGTGAAAACTACGCTGGAATTGAGAACAATCTTTTTTTGAAGTCGGTTCTACCTCTTTTACTACATTTTTTTACATTAATTGCCGTGTGGTGGCAGTTTAAGAGAAGCTACCGTCCCATCCCATACTGTGGGTGTCGCAAAAGTCGAGACAAAAAAAAAACAGGAAATGGACAGCAGCACATTCCTGCATAGGAATCCTACCACCAGTAAAAAAATATCCAATAACAAAAACAATTAAATACATTACGGAAGCATACATATATTTAAATAAGTTTGCTCCAATTTACGATGAAAATATAAATGTAGCGTTTGGAAACAAAAGTAGCGTTTGAAAAACATTTATATCGTACAATAAGCAGCCTTTTTTCCCAACGTTACTCAGGGAAAATTCTACTTGAAATAACCCCTTTGCTGATGTCAGCTGATGGGCATTGTTAAATTAGACGGAAAATACCTCCGATTCGTTTCGCTTATTGAGTTTGTAAGCGTTGGCTGACGAGGGTACCAACGTTGCCTAACTCCCAAATTTGTTTAAAATAATCATCAGTTTATTTATTGTTCGAGTAAAAACAATATTAAGATTTTTTTATCTAGAACATAGGTAGGCGAAATGTCGTAAGACAGTCTTTATTTGAGCAGAATATTACCATAATATGCAATGCTGTCTACTGCTCATAGGAAAACAATGGGATATAAGAGTTTTTCGTCTCGTATCAAAATGACCACGACGTGGATCGCCACCCATCATGTTTCGTTTTTCGCGGTGGCGAAAAGTGGGCTACGAGATGTGGTCTCTGCCTACCCTTTTTGGGAAAAAGATGTGAGTGTATGTATGTATTACACAGTTAAAGTCAGTTTATGAAAAGAACATTTTTATTTATATCTCTATATTTCTCAGAGCACACTGTTGGGACTAATTTATGACGTTTTTTTTTGTTTTTATGGGATAAAGTGACGGGAAGAGCAAAAGGTCAACCTGATGGTAAGTGCAACGTCTGCCCATTGCAAATGCTGTGTCATCCAAAAATTCTATGTGACATCACACTGCGCCCTTCACCATGAAAAATTAGTTCTTTAGCCTCATATGCTCAGTAGTTACACAAGCTCTCCGAGCCCTTCAGACCGAAATACAGTTACGTCTGTACAGTGCTGCACCACGGCAGAATAACTGGACCAACAGTCGTACCTACCTAGACGGATTCCTGCACACGAATCCTACCATATAGTATATATGATATCCTCCTAGCCGATTTTCGGCTACGGCGACAACTACCGATTACTGTCGGAAGTTATCAACTGCGCAGGAGATATTATAGTGCCCCAAGTGTACGCGCAAACACAGGGGCTCTCACTCCTCCCAACGATGCCCGATGTTTTCTTTAATGTTATAATTCAATAAAAAAAAACATGAACATTGTTACTGGAAGATTGCGCACTTTCTTACCTAATTTATGAGACATCAGAATCTAGTGAACGTAAATTCATCAAAGTGTTGCTTTTAACCGAACATGTCCGTGAGAGAAGAACAAAGGAACGATTTAAACAATAAGTCTCAGAACGGTAGTTTGGGACCCGACTCACTGAATAGAAAATTATTTCTTATCGTATTTTTCTACCAACGTTTACGTATACATTTTTGATTTTATTGTTTGATATATTTGGTTGTACGAGTTGTTTATATGTTATAGTTAGAATTTATTCCAAACGTTCAATTTCTTAAACATAATAATAACAACATAAAACATTTAATGTAAATAGACCACAGCATTAAATCCCCTGATTTAAATTATAGCTAAGCTTCTGATAAAGAAGCAGAAGTTATTGGTTATCTATAAGAAATCGCTTAGGGAGCAATAACCCATGTTACAGATTTTTTGACATATTTAGGAAAAATTCTTTCTTTCTTTCTTACCTTTCTTTAAAAAAAAACGATGCTCAACAGTAGGATTTCTCCAGTGTCGTTGGTGCGTTTTACAGACATATGTTTCACATGCACAACACAACCAAACCCGAAAACCAACAATTTGTGTTTTTCACAAATGTTTAATAATATAATATTGGATATGTTGTCCCAACCAACAGTACATATAGTTTTTTCATCGTACTGAATAATTTGTAGTACTGAATAATATTCAGTCAACAGTACCAGTTACAGAAACAGTGTCATTTCTTAAGTCAAAGTTTCTTGCGGTGATTGGGCTGCCGGTGACAATTTTGTCGCCAAGATTTTTCCCTACGTTTACGAAAAAAAAATTATTTTTTTCTCAAAGACCACTTTCAAAATCAATCCCAATTTAACTAACCAACCCATTTTTTGACACACGAACGTAGACCCCCGTCGAGTCTCTCGTGGGCCCCTGGGGGTCCACATGGACCACTTTGGGAACTAAGGGTCTAGAGGATCGTATAAAAAATGTATTTGTACTGTATCGCGGATTCTAGACCACTGGATTTTCTATGATTCAGTAGTCAATGCAAAAGTTAGCATCCTTTGAATTATAAATACATTTAAAGTCGATATTTTCAACATCAGATACTAGTCCTTCACGATTTTTTTTTATTTGGTTCTATACTTTATAATAAATATTTCCAAGTAATTTTTTATTAAGACACAATAATATAGCTTGATGTACTGTAAGTTGAAGTAGTCACCAAGATAAATGATTTTTTTTTGTTTTGAGTAACACATGACTAAGACAAGTTTTATTTAGACTAGTTGGAAAGGAGTGAGCTGGTGGCACATATGTTCAGGTAATCATAGGCTCAGTTATCTCTATTTTCTGGTTTAATGTTCTCTACGAAGGTCAAAAAAGCATATCAATGTGCCGCAGCCAAGCTACGAGCGGGAAAGAATAATTTTCTACCCTTTAGTTGTGAGGTTGTCATAAACAAAGATCGGACTTGAAGGACTGTCAAGATTTAGAAGCGATGTGTTGAGTTTCCTATCATTATCAGATTTCGCCAATTTTTTGTACCCGGGAAAGTTCTTGTTTCAATTGATTAGGGTTGTTCGGAATATTACGGATTTCAATTTTCATAGCACACGTGTTTCTTTCTAAGTTTTCTAGCAGGTATTCCAGCAGTTTTATATAGGTTAGGTGCTCCTTCCGCTCTAGTTTCAATAAATGTCAATAATTATTTTTGTAGTTCATCATATTTATCAGAAACGTTTTGCACAGTGGTCGATATTTCGTAATTTTGTTTTTATGGCCTTTATGGATGCTTGTAATGTCTCTAGTTTGTTAGTCTGTTGTTCTGTGAAATTCGTAAATAAATTTCGAAGCTCCTCAAAAAATTCAGTTTATGCTTCCAGCGTCGCAAGTTCAGCGTTATATTAGCTAGCGTCTTCAAGATTGGGGTCAGATACTGATTTATGTGAAGGCGGCAGAGTACGTTTTAAAGGCATTATAAACAAGAGTAAAGATTTTATTATATCTATCACGATTCCCTTGCGTATGTGTCTCGTAGCATTACTAACGCAAAGGGGAACAGTTACCAGTAGCATGTCATAGCAGATCGTAGCGATAGCAATGATCAAACATAGAAAGGGCAATTATTCCTGTCTCCTTTTCTCAAGTTGTCTCGAAATTCGCAATTGGATCAGACGATTTTACACGTTACAAAGTTTTAGAAACCCTAAGTTGCATATCGCTAAGAATACATTTTGATAAATACAAATGACACGTTTTCTTTCGAAGCGACTAGTTAGACTAGACTCGGAGCTTTCTAAAATACACTTTTTCACGAAAAATGACTGTCAATTGTCCTTTTAAATCAATGCGCTGCTGGTAGTGTTCAGCCGCAAGAAAACTATAAAGAAGAATATAAAAACCCATTTAAAGTTTTTTTATAGGCGAAGGAGACAAGCAAAAACTTTTCCTGATTGTAAGTGCAACGTCCGCCCATTAAAAACGATGTCACCCAGAACATTTCTGTGTGGTGCCACACTGTGCCCATCGCCCTGAGACATGATTTCTTAAGTTTCATATGATTACACTAGCTCTCAGGGCCCTTCAGACCGATACATACGAGTAGTAATGTTTGCACACGACTGCTTCAAGGTGGAGTAACTGGTCCTGCGTCGGTACCTACCTAAACGGATTCCTGCAAAGGAATCCTATAATCAGTAAAAAAAAAATAAGTTATAAGTTCAGTCATTTGATCTCACTTACTCTTAGTGACTATGTATTTAATTACTCAGGTACACCTAAAGTAACAAAGGGCACATGTGAATAGTCTTAGAACAGTTTTCGTGGGCTTTGTTATCTCGACTAACCTTTATAAGATACCCTAATTACGTACGCAATGAGGTGCGAAGGGTATCCAGAAGTTCTTAATTAGTTGTGTAGCAAACAAATGAAACAAACGTTGAAGTTAAGAAACTGCGATAGACGCTCTACACATATTCAAGTGGTTACGCAAATTATTTTAGGTTTGAACGAATATTCCGTACCAACGTTTCGTAACTCATTAGTGAGATTCTCGAATCACTTGGAAAAACAGGCTTAAGAATCTTTCATGAATTGTTCGATATTATTTTGTGTCGGTAAAAAAATATCGACATCAAAGTTGATGGTATTCATTTTAATAATGGTGATTATGAAAAACAACATAGTTTTACCATGTAAAATAACATTTTATGTAGTTAACGTAATGATAGGAGCAACTTCTGCCCATAACCAATGCTGGGTAACCCAAAACATTTCTGTGTGACAGTACATTGCGCCCGTAACCCTAAGACATCCGTTATACTGGTGGTAGGACTCCTATGCAGGAATCCGTCTAGGTAGGTACCACCCCAGGGCCAGTTATTTTGCCGTGAAGCAGTAGTGTGCAAACATTACTGTGTTTCGGTTTGAAAGGTACTGAGAGGTAGCGTAATCACTGGGCATATGAGACTTAAGAACTCATTTCACAGGGTGACGGGCGCAGTGTGGTGTCACACAGAAATGTTCTGGGTGATACAGCATTTGTTATGGGCATACGTTGCCCTTAACATCAGGTGAATGTATTGCTCGTTTCATCACTTTACCTAATAAAAAAAGAGACGAGCTGTGGAGTGTGTATTACTTTAAATATAGTAATAAATTTATACATAAAAAATTAAATATGCACTAATCTATAAGCAAAGACTAATTAGTTAACTGTTCCGTATATCCCTTTTTTAAAATAATCATTAATGTTTATGTACTAAGCAAAGTTCTTGAATAAAACCTCTTTGTTATTAAAGCCAAGTAAAAGGCCGCCGTAATGAATATCGCATACCCGATACTAACGATTGTTATTTACATTCACTGAGTAACGTAAAATAAACACAGTATTGTCACAGAACCTAACACAATAGGACGATTGATGATGTTCCCATCATGTTCACATCATGTGCTCAAATAGTCACAAGAAAAGCTTATGCGTAGACCGTGTTCATATATTCTGTTTACTTCTTCACTGGTGGTAGGATTCCTGTGCAGGAATCCGTCTAGGTAGGTACCACCCCAGGGCCAGTTATTCTGCCGTGAAGCAGTAGTGTGTAGACATTTCTGTGTTTCGGTTTGAAAGGCACAGTGAGCTAGCGTAATCACTGGGCATGTGACGGGCGCAGTGTAGTCTCACACAGAAATGTTCTGGGTCACCTGGCATTTGTTATGGGCAGACGTTGCACTTTACATCAGGTGAACGTTTTGCTCGTTTCGTCACTCTATGCCATAAAATATATTTTGCAGTTTTCCGCAGCTTTCTTTGTGATTCTTATTTTTAGTTATATCCTAGTAGTAAAAGTTCCTGACTACGCCGCGGGGTCCGAATGCTAGGCGGATCCAACATTTGTGCAAAACACAAATTGGGGGTTTTCCGTTCAGGATTGTCCGTGTCACCGACACCGTATCAATGCCTTTGATCTTATCGCTTGAGGGCACGGGCACGGGTAGGTTGGGATAAGTGAGTGCCCCTATTTGTAAGTACACTTGTGGTACTATATATTATCTCCTGCGCAGTTGATAACTAAAAACAGTAATCGGAAGTTGTCGCCGTGGTCGATAAACAGCCAGGAGGATTGCAAGAATCTTTAGTTAAGTTAGTCAGGAAATTGTTACGTCGTAACAAGGTTCTAAAATATAAAATAAAAACATAAATTCATTACATACAAACAAACAAAATAACTAGTTGTTACAACGAATGGAAACCGCGCGCTTTTACTAGTGATAGCATCGTAATGTCCATATAAGGTATTATTTGGTACCGGAAGTCGGATTCTTTCTAGAACATCTTATAACAAATGCCCACAACATAGAAAGATCGAAAAGAAATACAATAGCGAACAACGGGTTAACTACCCGAAAATGATTCCATTTCGCTCGGTTCGATTATTGCTATCTCAGTAGCACAAGAATTTTCTAGAATATAAACAATAGTTTAGGGCGTGACTTCCTTCGGTTGAACCGTTATTTCCATATCTCCATCTCGTCTCATTCGAAGGTTCTAGAAATCTGAGAGTACTTATTTTCTCCTCAGGGAGGAGGTAGGCCGTCCCGATATTAAAACGAATTCGCGCAGGAAGGAATCAATTTTCGACGCCAGAGAGTTCGCACGACAACTGTACGTAATCCATATTAGTGATTATTTTGTTCTCATTTTGAAAAGCAGCAAAATCAATGCTATACTAAAATAAAGAAGAAAATATAAAGCAGATTGCATCAATTTTCAACCCCCTTGGTAAGTTTAATATAATTAATTCCAATAGGTTTGGTTGCTGTTAAATGCTTTTTCGTGTCTGGATTAATTCGATTTCTTCAACCTCTTAATAGAATAAAAATTGCTATGGCTATATATTTCATAATAGTGGTTAACAACGTGGCGAAATGTGACGGGAGTATCTTGAATTTAGTAAAATATAACCTTAACTTTTTATAATTCCGATAAGTTTTAAATATGTTCATGCACAATAAAGTTTGAGTACTTTCAGTAATACGGTTATGTTTCTTCTAAACAAATATCCGTGCAAACGCACACTAATGTTAAATGTTCCTTACGTATATAATGGACAAAATATACCTTGGCTTAAATTGTATTACGAGTACAAAGCCAGTTCCTTCCACAAACATGCTTGCTGTCCACTGCCAATTTATATGATATGATAATGTAATTGTTGTTGTATTAACAGCTAATACACATACCACATCATAGTGCTCTAAACTTTGTATCTGTTGAATATATCATTCAGCGTTTCAGTTATTATTTAAAACGTTGTTCGTTAGATGGTAAAAAACATAATTTCACATTGTCACGGCTGCAATTATTATATTTGCACTAAAATATTAGTATTGAATAGTATCAGACCAATTTAATGTAATACTACGAGTATATATTACAATTGTGTGATATAATTTAAATTAATAATCTGTTATAGACATAAGTTTAAATTATGATTCCCTTGTAATGTTTATGTTTTGCTAATATTAACCAGATAAAAATGACAAGCTAAAGATAGCAATTTATTACATTCCCATTATTAATAGAATGCCGGTAGTTGCATATAAGTAAAATGTTGTCCTTCTTTTGTACCTCATAGCGTAGTGGAATGGTGATTGTCCGACATGTAAACAGTTTGGGGTGTGATTCTGGGTTGGGTAAATAGTATATTTCCTTTATTTGATTTCGTTAAATTATTTTTCAACTGGACCCAAATGTCGCCATTCCATTCCGGATATTTTTTTAATTGCTTCGCGAAAGATGCCGACGCCCACTCCTGGTCTCACCTAGTGCCTGGGTATCGGATCTTTCGCGTTTCAAGTGTGATTTCGACGCGTTCCAGGAGACTGGGGGTCCACCGTACGGATAGCAAACTACAGGCTGCTCGCCCACCGTACGGATTGAGAACTACGGGTTGGCCGGATAGTGAACTACAAGTTGCGCGTTCACTGTACGGATTGGGAACTACGGGTTGCAAGTCCCCCATACGGATTGTAAACTACGGGTTGCATGTCCACCGCACAGATTGTGAACTACGAGCTGCACAGATCGGACAGTCCCAAGATAAGTTTCCAGCGCACATAGGTTGTTAAAGACAGAAGACTCCCCTGTGGTTAGAATCCACACCCCGGTGTAGTTATATCTAGAAACTAAGAGATCATTTTAATTATTTAATTTAATTTTCTTTGATTTGAGATTTTCATTTGTTTATTAGATAATAAATTATTGTAACATTTTTGTTGTGTTTAATTGTACCCGCCGTCAGGCGGTCGTAACAATATTTATAGTGTGTTTTATTTCTTCGTTCAATTGCTAATGACAAATACTCAGTAACATTTTGGTAATCCAGAGAATTGAAACAAGTTTCTTTAATTTTATGGTAATTTACTTCCACATTCCCCTCAGAAGTCAAACACGGAACGTGGAGACGCTCCTCGAATCAAATGCCGCGCTTTCAGTCAAACGTCGGTTGGAGTTTTAACTTAGTTTGAAGGTTTCAGAGGAAGAGCTTTTGGGTGTGGCGGTGAGAATACTCGTAATTCTAATTTCAAGTTTGGTCTTTGGTCGTGACTATAGTTGAATGTCTTAATTAGTCTTGTATAAGTTTCGTAGTTCAGCGTGCGATGTGTGCGATTTCTCTCTTCTTCTTTGTAAATGTACTATTCTAACAAAAAATCTACACATTTCCGTCGTTGTTAAGTTTTGAAAATATTTCGTACATCCGGAAAAGCATAAATACAAAAAAGTAACTATATATACTGTCTATGTTGTTCAAAACTAGAAAGTTTTTTCTTAGTAGATCTATAAAATTTTGCAATATAATTCCAGAAAATATGTCGCCAGAATCTGACAGAGAGTTAGAAAATCTTGTAAGTTTTTGTTTTCTAGAGGACATTATTAGATAAAGCGTACTGTTATAGATCATTACATAATGGACAAGGTTGTGTAGAAAGAAATCTGACTTTGCACTTGAATAATTAATTTTGCCGTCAAAGATATGATGTTGTAATAAATTAATTAATGTTATTTTTAAATGCCATTATGTTTGTTAAGAATTGTCATTGAATATACCCTATAGATTATTGTCGGTTCTTCTCTGGGAAGGTTTTATTTTGAAGATTTTGACAATGGGCGGGCGGGGAGACAAAATTCTACGTTTCCAAGTTAGACACTTATCATAAAACAATTAAGCTCTTAGTGACTGAGTTCAGCGTTATTCAACCGAAACGGACTTGTTTACTAAGCAGCCATATTTGTTTTTATTTACGTCAGTAAGTTTAAAGTTTTTTTACGCCGTGTGGTTGGGACTTAAGAGGATCTACCACCCCATCTTATTCCGGGGGTGTCGTAAAAGTCGACAGAGGAAAAACTTAACCCAGAAGATGGACAGCAGCATGTCCCTATAACATCTGTATAAATAAACTGCGGTTGCCAACCCAAGCGCGGTAACTATGCCGAACATCCCCCACAATGAGAGCTAAAAATTTTTGTGAGAATCTATGGGGAAAGCCTTTGTTTAACAGTGGCCCAGTGATAGGCTAAAATTAATAGGGATGAAATTGCAATATCAAGATCCGAAATTTAAAAGAAAAATATGTAAAAATAATTTTAATGCTATTTTGATCCTCTATAGATAAATCATTTAGATGTTTATAAAATGAATTAGAAAATATTTTATATGTCAGTTTGATGGTTGTTATTGGTTACGATTGCACGTATGATACTAAGCAAAATGGCGCCACAGCCTAAGTTGCTACAGTCACAGACGATTGCTAACTTAGATATTGTGACTTACGAGTAGCATACTCAGAATTTAGTGCGCCCAGACAATCCTATTCACAAGAGCATTAAACAAGCCCAAATCGAATAAAGAGATTTTGATTTTGACTTGTGTTACTGTATATAAGTACATTAATAATTTTTAAAAAATACTGTGTTATAGTGGTGTGGTCATATCTCACCTGTATATACGTAAGTACTGATACGTCCCCTCTCGTTAAGAGGTGCCCACTTCCCAAGTAACGTATGGATACTGGGAAAAAATGCTGCTTGTGTCATCCCTTGCAGAAGTCGACCGATGCATACCGTTATCCATCCACCCTGAGCCAAAATTATTAATTATAGTCGACATTTTTTTATTGGACAAAGTCACGGGACGAGCAAAGCGTTCATCTGATAGTAAATGCAACATCTGCCCATAACAAATGCTGTTCCACTGGGAACATTTCTGTGTGACACCACATTGCGCCTGTCATGAAATATCAGATCTTAAGTCTCGTATTCCCAGTGATTCCACTAGCTCTCAGGGCCCTTCAGACCAATGTTTGCACACTACTGCTTCACGGCAGAATAACTGGCCGGGGTGGCATCTATCTTGACGGATTCCTGCATAGTAATCCTACCACCAGACATCAAATGGAACAGATTTAGTTTTTGTAACCTGAACAATAACCAATGATTGCTGCAATATTTAGACCTATATATCAATAAAATAATTCCCACTTTACTAGATCCCCAATTATTCGGAGTGACGACATATCCATGTACGAAGAACGGTGGATTCTGGTAGCAGAAGACCTATAATCAGCAGTGGACTTATGCTGGACTGCAATTACGATGAATAATCCCAGTTTATTATGATATGGTTGAACGGGCTAATCTCAGGTAATACTAATTCATACATACATACAGTATACTGGTGGTAGGGTTCCAATCCAGGAATCCGTCTAGGTAGGTACCACCCCAGGGCCAGTTATTCTGCCGTGAAGCAATGGTGTGCAAACATTACTGTGTTTCGGTTTGAAGGGCACTGAGAGCTAGCGTAATCACTGGTCATGTGTGACTTAAGAACTGATGTCGCAGGGTGACGGGTGCAGTGCGGTGGCACACAGAAATGTTCTGGGTGACACAGCATTTGTTATGGGAAAACGTTGAACTTACCGTCAGGTGAACGTTTGGCTCGTTTCTTCACTTCATGTGATAAAAAAAATCAAAATGCCATGTTTCCACATATTCGATAGGAAGTTGCCTCTTCTTATTAGAGATATTATTATTGAGATATTTTCTGGGTCAGGCGGAGTGGAGTAGCTTTTATATTTTACGAGTGACGGATATGTATACAGTATATAAGAGCCGCCTGATGGCAAGTGGTCATTGACCCGGAAAATACTTGAAAATGAATGATCATGGACACACCACACCACACTGCTTCAGTAACGGTTGGGAAATCTTCGATTTTTTTTTAATTTTAGATATCTGCAGTCTTCTTCACAACGTTTTCCTTTACCGCAGAGCACTTGAAATTAAATTAACAATTTTTGCGTGCAAAATGTCGCGGTTCAACCTTTTTCAACGTCCTCGCTTAAAAAATATAGCGACTAAAACAAAATTAAAATTAACTCACAAATAAAGGCATCCATGGAGTTATTATCGATAGGACTCCATTCGCAGCCAACGCTACACAGATCGGCAGTTTTCCACCAAATTTCTGAGCAATAAGTCCCATAGGAAACATCATGCTTGTGTAGCCGACGAAAAATGCGAATAATATCATCTCCTGTTTCGGCTTCGACCAATAGTACGTCTGCATTGAAAAGAAATCGAATATAGATTATCCGGTACAAAAAAAGTTAAAACGACAATACCAACTACGATTTTAGCTCTCGACGTTTCGTTTCAGCCTATCACCAGTCCACTGCTGAACATAGGCCTCCCCCGTAGATAGCCACAAAAGTTTGTAGCTATTCAGATATTCCAGAAAGATGCTGCTGCCCATCTCTCTGTTTTAATTTCCCTCTGTCGACTTTTACGACATCAACGGGATAGCATGGGGTGGTAGATTATCTTAAGCCGCTACCACACGGCGATTTTAGCTCTATATCACGCCTTTTCCCATATAAGGGGTAGGCACAGGCTACATATGTAGTCCACTTTTCGCCGTCGCGGAAAACGAAACGTGACGGGTGGCAAAACACGTCGCCGCTATTTTCAAAAAAGTACTGACGCTACGTTACGTTCCCACAAGCAGTATAGTGAAAGCATTGCATATTATTATGGTGTTAAACTGCATGAATGAAGGCTGTCCGTACAATACCTTAGTCGCCTCTGACAATACCGTAGTAGGAAATAGGTAGGTGCTATTCTACTCCGCCGGAGACCTATCGGGTTTTAAAGAGCTGAATAATCAATAAATAAATTATCGAATAGGTACGATTAAGCTATTTCTCTTTTAACTTAACCACGCCTCTCGTGAAATACTTATAGTTAAATTTTCGCAGTCTACGATGTGATGAGTTCTGTGCTGGAATTCTGCCAAGGCCATTTCTTTGGACAATTGAACAGCTGTATCCAAATTTAGTAAGTTCTTTATTTATATAACACTGAAGTTTTACTCACACGATAAATGTTCCAAAACGACGTATTCAGTTTGTATTTTGTACAGTCTTCTGAAAAGACTATATTCAAGCTTCTGTTGTTGGCATTTAATATAGAGTTTGTATCAATATCGCTTGAGTTCAAATGGTCCAGCTTATTCGATATACTCCCACAAGTAACATTATTGTTGTTTTGTGTTCCATGACCTGTCATGGCCACTAACGTAACGCTAAGGTGAGCTCTCATAGACATACCGACTGACAAACTTATAAAAAGAAGTAGAGCTTGGATGTGGCGCACTCCGAAACCCTTCGGCGGATTGATTTTCGGTGAATCTAAAAAGTAAATAATATTCAAACCACTTCCGTAGTCCACTGTCAAGCAGTACGGTGCAAACATTACTATGTTTCGATTTGAAGGGCATTGAGAGCTAGTGTAATCACTGGGCGTATGAGACTTAAGAACTGATGTCTCACGGTGACGAGCGCAGTGTGGTGTCACACAAAAATGTCCTAAGTCAGTATTTGTTATGGGCAAACGTTGCACTTACTCTAACTAGTAAAATTCGTCACTTTTTCCAATAAAAAAAAAACCTTTCGCCACCTCGGTAAACAACACGTGACGGGTGGCGAACGACGATGACGTCACGGCCATTTTAGTAAGTGCTAAACTTCTTGCTCCCCTTTGGGTTCCCAAAAGTAGCTAGGGAGGATATTGTCCACCCAAACAGAACTCCACATGCTTGGGTAAGGCTACGCTTTATTCTGGGGGTCGCCTGGTTCCAGAGCAGATCGGCACGCTAACGACAAGGCTCGCCCCTAGCCTCGAGGCTATGGGGACATCAACCACAGGCTTGGCGGAGAGGAAGAAAAAATAATTAGAATTAAAATAGACTTTAGCTAGGGAATGCGGCTGTTTTTAAAGTTTCTATGAGGTGCAGGAGACTACTATCTCGGAAAGACAAGGAGAAGACAGTAGTAGCTGGGGAGACCGGGGTCGCTATCCCGATTCCTCACCGTATTTGCCGGATAAGGCAACTGGAGTGCGTACTGCCTGACTGTCGTAAGGGAGGTCAAAGCCGCTTACAAGCACAAGCAGCAATAGAGTGGCAACAAAGCTTGGAGAACCAATTACTAATTTTTTTTTTAATGCATAAAGTGATGAAACGAGCGAAACGTTCACCTGATGGTAAGTGCAACGTCCGCCCACAACAAATGCCGTGTCACCCAGAAAACCTCTGTGTGACACCACACTGCGCCCATCACCCTGAGACAGGTTCTTAAGTCTGCCCAGTGATTACGCTAGCTCACAGCGCCCTTCAAACCGAAACACAGTAATTTTTGCACACTACTGCTTCACGGTAGAATAACTGGCACTGGGGTGGTACCTACCTAGACGAATTCGTGCATAGGAATCCTACTACCAGTAATGTTTGGTTCGGTTTTTGACTGGTTTTCGTGCTGGCAAACAAAGTGCAGGACTACCGCCTACTTGACGGAACAATTATCTGAAGGAAAGTAAGTTAATTTGCTAAGATCCGCATGCAAAATTTAAAAATGGTGTATATTACCTAGTTTTTTGTAGAGCACCGCCCGCCCTCCCTCAGTAGCGTGCACAAGCAAACTAACACCGCCGCCAGGAACCGCCACCAGATACCCTCCACTAACCACTACAATACAACCACTAGATAATCTACGACAGACGGCCGCCGAGTGACAGCGGCTAGTTTTTGGCGATGCTAGTTTGCTTGTGCATGCGGCTCTTCTAAACTGGGTAATATACACCATTTTTATATTTTGCATGCGGATCTTAGCAAACTTACTTTCCTTCATTATAATGGATTTCCGCAAAGTAACGCCTGATTCTATTAACTGGAACAATTATCTGTCCAATTTAAACCTTGACTCGTGACAATTTATTGGAGACGCCTGTGTTTAGTAGTGCAATTTGAGTTGATGGCGTAGACAATATTTACGAAGGATCAGTGGTCACGCAGAAATTGCGTAGCAGGTTCTTAGTAACGCACCACCAAGTCTACTAATAATTGATCCTTCATGTGTTTCGATAATCTCCCATTACCCGAATCTGCATGTGAATAGTTCTACGATCGTTTTGTCCTAGCCGTTAGGAGTTAGGAGTGGTTGAGCAAAAATGTTTTAGGTTATATATAGCTCGATATATCCTACTACAGGGTTTGCCCAAGGAAATTTTTTCTTAATAGTCACGCTTGACAGATCGATTCACATCTTAGACGCTGATAACCGTCACTAGTCTGTTGTATATTTTAGATCTGGCCTTTTTTTACATAGTTAATGTCGGAGACCACGAAATATTGTTGGTGTTTCCTTTAATCGACTGTCAATTGGTCTGATCAATTGTGGTGGCGATTCCCGCGCTCTCGGGGCACTGTAAAATATAGACCACATGAACTAGTTGTCCCAGAAACGGAATTCTACGCCACGGGTCCTAGGTTCGAATCCCGTGCGCCTACACTAGTGGTACTATATTATCTGCTGCGCAGTTGATAGCTCCCGACAAAATTCGGAGTTTGTAGCCGCGGGGAAATCGGCCAGGAGGACATGATCATATTCAGCAGAGATGACTAGTAGACATTATCGAAACCCACTCGACAATAGCCCAAGCTCTGCTTTAACTTTATCAGCTCAGTCTTTTAGTGATGTGGTCCTGTTTGAATTTGACCATGGTGACATCAACCAGCTATTTACCAGAAGTTGCTAGAAAATATCCTTTCGTTCAGTCCTGTTCTTCAATTTTTTTTTTTTTTTTTTATTTATTTATTACCATACCATACACTATCATTACAGTTAAACCAATGCAATAGCGTGGCAATAACAACTAAAATATGCTTAAATAAGCTAATATTTGTAACAAATTATAAATAATGCTACCCTTGTGAATTCACTCAGACTACAACAAAATAAATCTGTCTCACAAGCAATTAGGTTTAGAGTGCGGAGTGCACGCGTCCACGGCGCCTCATTCATTCACTCGTTTCATCACTAACTTAAATGAAGTAAAGATTCAGGAATTAGGGTGGTGAGGTCTGGTGATCATCATTCCAATATTGGCATGAACCTTGATTTTTCAGCAATAAAATAATCCGAAAGGAAATAATTAAACCTTCTCAACACTAACCTTCATGTTTTTCGGGAGCTGAGACGCATGTATACTCGACCTTCTCCGTTGACATAGCTTCTGAATTATCCAGTCGTCTAAACTGAACATAGTCAATGAAACAATCTGTGCCGCTCGAAGATAACGTGGTTACATATTTGTACGATGATTTGTTAAATTAAATTTTGCCCGAGATGTATTTGTTTCACCTTAACAATTTATCCCATTAAGATAATATCTGTAATGTTTGATGAGCGGTAGCAAACTTGATAAAATTGATATGGTCGTTAAGATCAAATAATTAATTTTATGACATAATAGAAATGTGCATATTTCGACGTACCTACTTACAATCTGCAATATGACGAGCAAGCGACAGCTGTTCACTCTATCTGTGCTTACTGGTTGATTACCGACAGTGATAAGAGGGACATTGAAAATAATCGTAGGGCTGTAGAGATCTCTTGGTGAAGGTCTTGCTTCGTCCATCTCGGGTCCTTATCCGGAACTGTACTATAATACTGATGGTAGGATTCCTGTACAGGAATCCGTGTAGGTAGGTACCACCCTAGGGCCAATTATTCTGCTGTAATATTCTGGGTGAAACAGCATTTGTTGTGGGCGGACGTTGCACTGTTACCATCAGGTGAACGTTTTGCTCGTTTCGTCACATCTTGAATAATTTTTTATTAAAGTTGTGTACACACTCACCTATATGTAGTATATTATAGTATAGTAGTATTAGTGATTCTAATATATAAAAATCATCATTACAATTAAATGTTCTTCTTCGAAAATTGCTTAACATTTACTTTATCTTCATTGTTTGTTACGATAAGTAACAACCTTGGAAATATACAAACGGGACAACTGTTGCAGATTCATTTGTTATAAATAGGATTCATGTTCGTGTTTTACAAAAGTGTAACTTTTGGCTTAATAAAATCAACGTTTACCACAAAAAGTACTTCCTTCTTTTGAAATCTTAATTCTTAACTATTTAAATTTAATCTCCTGGACTGTCGAATTTAAATCAGTATAAGATTAAAACTTTTAATCGTGAGGAAAACTGTAATATTGACTGTAACTAAACATAATTGTCAAGAACTGATGTCTAGGTGTAATTATTGACGAGAATTTTTTTGAGCCGTGTGGAGGCGGCTCTTTATAAGAATACTACCACTCCATCTCATCCAATGGATCTCGTAAAAGGCGAGTAAGGAATTAAACTGCACTGTGCACCCAACAGCGCATGGAGGCGATAGGCTCACCACCCATCACACCAAGTGCATTATATTGTTTTGGTGAAAGTGGATTGTGGCAGTCATCTGTTTTTGCAGTGAGTGTCGGTCTCTGACTACACCTTATAGGATAAAGTCGTGATCTTATGTATGTATAAATTTACTTTTAAACCCAATATAGATCTTATAACAAAAAAAAATCCATTAGTTTGTTTTTAAATTTAAAACCTTTGATATATTGCAGATCCTAAACACTTAAGATGCTATATTATGCTGTGTTAATATTTCTTTAATGATTTAGGGTAGTGCATCCACAAGTCATTTAATAAAAGTACAACGAGTGCCAGATAATAATGGACCTAGAATAGAAGCGATCCCGGACTGAGCGACTTCTGACTGCTCCTGCTCCTTCCGAGATTGTAGTACCCTATACCTTATAGTCCCGTTCCCAACTTCCGCATTTCCTACCTAATCCTTTTCCCTTCCTCTTCGCCAAGGCACTGGTTGCCGTAAAGATGGCTTCTCCGATGATGCCGTCTCGGGACGAGCCTAGTCGATAGCGTTCCGATCTGCTCTTGAATAAGGCCACTTCAAAATAAGGCTAGCCTTACCCAAACATGTTCCATACCTACTCGTGGAAACGCAATGGGATGCAAGATTTGTTTTACTTGTTTCAAAATAACGGCGACGTTGTTCGCCACCCGTCACGTCTCGTTTCCGCAAAGACGAAAAGTGGGCTACGGATGTGGTCTCTGTGTCTACGTTTGTACAAAGAGCGCAAAAAGCTATTTTGAATATTAACACTTTCAAACCATATTGTCTCCCCACTAGAGATCATCTCCATTCATGCGAAATAATCACGGTGCAACAACCATTTATTTGCAGATTATTTTAAAATATCTTTCTGATTTCAGTAGAAAATCACATAATATCTCACAAACTCCAAGAAGAACTTCAAAAACAATAAAATGTAAAAAAAATATATGCCAAGCCTCGTATCGCAATTATTACTGCGTAAAAAATTATTAGATCCCATGTAGAGCCTGTAATTTTATTATCATCGAATCGCGAATTCAAAAATTTTGTTATAATTCTTAATTAATAACCAACGCCGTGTGGTAGCGGCTTAAGAAAATCTACCACTCCATCTCATCCCGTGGGTGTCGTAAAAGTCGACAGAGGGAAAATTAAAATCAGAAGATGGGCAGCAGCATCTTCCTGGAACATCTGAATAAACAAACTGCGGTTGCCAACCCGCCTGCCAAGCGTGGCAACTATGGCAAAATTCCCCTCAAAATGAGAGCTACACACTTTTGTAGTAATCTATGGGGAGGCCTATTTTTAGCAGTGGACTAGTGATAGACTGAAATGATGATGATGATGATGATGATGATGAACCAATGTTTTGGGTCCCTCATTATTGTACGTCTTTGTTTACATGAAAAAATATGCCACAGAAATTGCGCAGCACAAATACATCTCTGCGTAGACATTCCTTCTCAGTTCGCTAATAAGCTGATGTGAGGTAAGCACATAAATTGATGGGTAATATTATTTTACTTTTGCCGCAGTGCTTTACTATTCTGCTGTCAGAGGCAGACGCCATTGTGGTTGGGCTTGTACGCCACTGACGCTAGTATGGTAGGTAGGTGGTGGGAGGTAGGATCCTATGCTGGAATCCGTCTACGTACGAGTAGGTACCACCCCGGGCCAGTTATTCTGCCTTAAAGCAGTAGTGTACAAACATTACTGTGTTTCAATTTGAAGGGCACTGATAGCTAGCGGGCATATGAGACTTAAGAACTGCTGTCTCAGGGTGACGTGCGCAGTGTGGTGTCTCACAGATATGTTTTCAGTGACACAGCATTTGTTATGGGCAGACGTTGCATTTACCATCAGGTGAACGCTTTGCTCGTTTCGTCGCTATCCGATAAAAAAAAAATCTATTCTGTGACAATAGAAATAATTTTGGAAATTAAAAATATTTCCTTAATTAAAAATAAAGTCAGTCATTATTTTGGAATCGACGGTCATAGTTATCGTATTTTCGATAGGCAAAAGATTTTTTTTGTATCTTTTGTAGTTTAAAATAAGAAAAGAAATATGATAAATCAAAATATCACTATTGTAATGCGTGTCGATAAATGTTGTGTTTAAAATTAATAAAGAATTTGTATAGTTAATAGAATCAGGCGTTACTTTGCGGAAATCCATTATAATGAAGAAAAGTAAGTTACTTTGCTAAGATCCGCATGCAAAATATAATTATCTAGTGGTAGTATTGTAGTGGTTGGTGGAGGGTACCTGGTGGCGGTTCCGGTGGCGGTGTTAGTTTGCTTGTGCACGCTACTGAGGGAGGGCGGGCGGTGCACTTCAAAAAACTGGGTAATATACACCATTTTTATATTTTGCATGCGGATCTTAGCAAAGTAACTTACTTTTCTTCAAAGAATTTGTAGACTGAATAAATATATTAGCCAATTATTATTTATTTGAATATGAATTGAAATGAAAATTATTAATTTTCGACGTAAGAAATATAAATTTCATTTTGTAACTGGCAGGGTTACATCGGGTAGGTCAGGCCGAGTGAGTGCCTCTATATTATCTATAGTCGAAAGCTTTCATTGTGATTGAATGTCGGTCAGGTGGACATCATATTATGCTGGACAAGTACATATTTCTCAGTTATTATAAAGTAAATTAATGTAATTTCGTTAATTTGCTAACGTTTGTATTTTGCATGCGGATCTTAGCAAATTAACTTTCTTTCCTTTATTTTAATGGATTTCCGCAAAGTTGCGCCTGATTCTATCAACTGTATTCTCAGTTACTGATATTATAAAATAATTAAATAAATACTGTCATAATTAATAAAAAATAAAACTGTAATTATTTCCTTCGATTGCTGTATTAATGTTAAAATAAAAAAAAATATCATCGGAATTCGGTCAAATGGTAGTATCACATTCTATTTTATCTTCGCCATGGCTCTTATGATCAATTTCACGAAGTTCGAGTTGGTTAGCATCTGTAAAAAAAATTATACATCGATTTTATTGTACATCGACTTATAGTATGCAATTAAAGTGGCGGCTTAGTGTATGATTAGCATTTGCTATTAGTATCACTACAATACGGAAAATATGGAATATGCGTTAAAGTATATATAACCTCAAATTCCATCGTCACCATCGACCGATACGACTTAGGGACCTTGAAGAAAAGAGCCTATTCCTTTCTTAAAGGCCGGCAACGCATCTGCTATTCTTCTGGTATTGTAGGTGTTCATGGGCGGCGGTGATCACTTACCATCACGTGAGCCACCCGCTCATTTGCCCCCTATTCTATAAAAAAAAACATAAGGAAGTCTGCTAAGCTTGTGGAGCTTGGCTGACGTCACATGTCTTTTATATGTGTTATCAGCTCCTTGCAGGGTTTTCTTATAGGTAAGGGCAAGTCGAATATGCAGGTTCGCGCTTTTTTGTGGGCCCCCAAGAGGGGAACTCGGCTTGGACCGTCATCCTGTTCGCGTGCGTTGTAGATTAATACCAATAGCTGAATGATGGTGATGGAGCTTAACTACTTTGTTAGTGATACCATCGGGACCGGGAGATTTCCTCGGACGGAGGTTTTTAATAATAGACTCTACTTCGGTGCTGTTAACCGGTGGTATGGAATCGCGGAGCGGTAGGGAAGCCTTCTGATCGACCTCGCTGTCGACTAACGCGACGTGAGCGGAGTCGACCGGTAAGGTGCTTGGGGAGCATTGAGATTTTAGACTGTCAGCTAGACATTCTGCCTTTTCTTTGTCTAGGAAGGCAGGCGGTTGGTTGGGTCGTACTAAAGGGGGCATTGAACGGGAGGTGCCTCCTTTTAGTAATTTTGGAAGTCGCCAGAAGGCGAGGTGAGACGGTTCGATGTTAATGAGACTGTTATCCCACCGAACGTTTCTGACCTCCTGCATACGTGTTCGAACCTCACGTTGTAGGGTGCGTAGAGTTGTTCTATTACTGACGGTAGGATATAAGTCGTGAGCGCGAGTGGCTGCGTTTTTGCGCCTCATTAGGTCTCTAATGTCGTTAGGCAGGACCCAGCGGTGGTCGTCCGCCACTGGGACCTGTCTCGAGGAATCCTCGACGACAGTTTGGATGTGCCTAGTGAGTGCATGAGCCGCAAGGTTCGTGTCACCGACTGAATTGATGGTGGATGGAATCGCATCAAAGTGCGGAGAAGTTTGCTTAAGTTTTTCGGCTAGCTTTTGCCAGTCGACGACAGTTTTTGTGGGTGGTGAGGCTTGGATGGAAGGTCCTAGCCGAAGTAGAACGGGGCGGTGATCAGATATTAGTTCGTGGATCATCTCTATATCGCGGATGGCGAGATTTATGTTGCTAAGGATGGCTATGTCAAGCACATCCGGCGTGTCCCAGTGTATGCGGGAAGTGGGTCGGTATTGTAGGCGCAAGGACGTCGAAGTCGAGGAGGTCGACTAGCGAGTCTAGGGCCACCTCACGCGGGTTGGTTGTTATTGAGATCCACCGGGTGTGCTTGCTATTAAAGTCGCCGGCAAGGATAGTTGAGCTCCCGAGGGAGAGAAGTGCTTCGAAGTCGCTGCGTGTGAGTTTGGCGTCATTTCTACGTGGTAAGTAGACAGACGCGATAGTAATGGGGGAGTGGCCGGTCATGGCTAGCTGACAGACCGATGCTTCAAGATGGCTGAGTGGTGAGGACTTTTTGTAGTAGATAAGAGTGCCGCCTTTCGCAGCGGTAACTTTATCGTTCCGAATGATGTTGTAATTTGCGATTTTGGGATCGCGAGTGTGTGGTTTCTAAAAAAGTCTCTTGCACGAGTAATACGTCGACTTGGTGATCGCGAACGAAATTGAAGATTTCGTCGAGTTTGTTTTTTAAGCCGTTAGCGTTAAAAAACGCTACGTTTAGGGAGCGCAGTTTCTCTCTGCCGTTGTGAGTCATTTTTATGCACTAAAATTGACTATAGCGTTTATGACGCTTTGGTACCGCACCGCCGCGGCGATCCGCTCATTAGGATTGTTGTTGGTGTTTCGGAGAGCCGTGGCGAGGGCTGTTATGTCGGCACCGTTGAAAGCGGTGGCGAAGCGACAGACGAGGTCTAGATGGCTCTCTGCGACCGGTCGGCTCGCGACGGGTGCGACTGGTGCGACCTGTGAAGGTGCCGGTATGTTCCGCGTGATCGCGACCGGAGGAGGCGCGTTTGAAGTTGCGCGGGTCGGAAGTGGCCTCCATACGGAGGGTGGTGGGGGAGGTACTATGTACCTTTGTGTTTGGGCCTGTTTAGCCGCAGGCCTTTTAAGTTTTGGGGCCTTCGGGCAGCCGAAGTAGTTGGCCGTGTGACCTTCTGCGTTACATAGTACGCAGGCAGGCGGGCCGAAGGAGGCTAACAGAGCTTTGTCCTTTGGACGAGGACAGTCTGCTGTGGCGTGATCGCCTAGGCACTTGACGCACCTGGGGCGGGCGTAGCAATTCCTTGCTGAGTGGCCGTACAATTGGCACTTATGACATTGGCCGGGAGGGCCGTTTTTGTGTGGGGCCTCAACTGAGAGCCCCGAAAGGTTGCAGCAGGTCCGCAGATGAAATATCTGCTTCCCTGCCGGGGAGCGGTCAAGTGCGACTAGCACCATATTTTAGGGCACCTTAGTGCGCCCGCTGTACATGCGGTGTACAGCGACGACGGGGAGGTTTTGCGCGATGAGGTCTTTTTTGACCTCTTCCGCGCTGATTTCCTTGGGTAGGTTCTTGAGAACCACCCTTAGTTAGCCACTCATCGGCTGGAGTGTATTTGTGGAAGTACACACCTTTTTCCGACAGGTAACGTGTTACCTGGCGGTAGACCTCAGTGGGCAGGTTCGCGCACACACTAAGTACGTAGTAAAGTAAAGTAACAGCTTAGAAATATTCTCCTGACATTTTTGATAGGGATATAGACTAATTAATTATATGATCCAAAAATATATAATATATAAAAAACACAAAATGAGGCATTAATAAAAAGACTACATGCTTAAGGCGATTAATGTAAATGCCAGAAAAATGTCATGGCCTCAGATTGATTACGGAAGAACCATATTTTATTAAAGGAAAACGTGACGAGCCGAGCAAAACGTTCCCTTGATGTTTAGTCTATCGTCTGCCCATAACAAATGCTGTGTTACTAATAACATTTCTGTCCGCCACCGCACAGCGCTCGTCCCGTCGAGACATCAGTTGTTCAATAACTACACTAGCTCTGAGTGCAGTTCATACTGAAACAAGTAAGTCTAGAAGTAATGTTTCCACACTACTACTTGACGGCAGAATGGCTGGCCCTGCGGCGGTATACAGTGACGGGTTGCAGTGCCTAAAGGGCGAAGTGTCTGATACTTCGATCGCCGATCCGTTTTCCAAGCGTATATAATATCATAGTATTGGAGCTGGTAATAGTCCGCCACGCTGCTCCAATGCCGGTTTCGCGGAATTCACATGTCCTCGAAATATTTTTATTTCTCAGACATACATGTTTCCTCACCATGGTTTCCTTCACCGCTGAGCAGTGGTAAGTCAGCACTAACATTTATGAACAATTTTAGCGGTGCCGGCACCGGGGATCTCATGCAGGAATCCGTCTAGGTAGGTACCACCCCGGGGCCAGTTATTCCGCCGTGAAGCAGTAGCGTGCACACATTACTGTGTTTCGGTCTTAGGGCACTGTGATCTAGCGTAATCACTGGGCATATGAGACTTAAGAACTGATGTCTCAAGGTGATGGGCGCAGTGTGGTGCCACTCGTTGTTCTGGGTGACACAGCATTTGTTGTGGGCAGACGTTGCACTTACCATCAGGTGAACGTTTTGCTCGTCTCGTTAATTTAACCAATAACAAAAAAATAAGGCGAGCGCCTGGCCCCTGAGCTACCCCGGCTCATATTTTTTTTACTAGTGGCTATGTGGTGGGCGGGGATCAAACTTTGTTTTCCCGCGCAGTGCTTAGCTGCTACGGCAATAAAGATGAAATTAAAGTAATGAATTAGTGTTAATGGTGTCATTACGAAAAGATGTCGTTCAACTAAATTTAATCAAGTAGACATTTTATCAAAATAAAATTGGGACGGACATTCGTTAAGAATAAAAATTACAAAGTGAGCAAAATCTTAATTAATGTCACCTTAATGATTTAATCGAATATTAAATTGAAATGAAACTATATTTTACGATTTTAATTGCGTTTACTTTATCTTTTTATAGCCCGCAGTTTCGAGCGCTTTACAGAACCAACGGCCACGGGATACTAACCTGACAGATGTCCTGATGTCATAGTTAACCTGGGATACTGTCAGCTTTTAATTATTGTTTTTGGTCCGATCTACGCAGAAAGAGCTAACTGTGCCTTGAAGTCTTGCACTGGTATGTCTCCTCTATTGATAACCCGGATTAACTATGGCATCAGGACATCTGTCGCCTCAGTCCACCAGTGACCATGGGTGCTGTTAAGCGTTTTAAACGTCGGGTTAAGAATATCATTCACTATTATGTAAATTATTACATTTGGATTAGGTTTATCGGTGGAAGGAGCGAAAGTGATGTCATAATATTTACATATACATAATGTTAAAACCTAATCGTGTGGTGGCGGCTTAAGAGAATCTACCACCCCATCTCATCCCGAGGGAGTCGTAAAAGTCGACAGAGGGAAAATTAAAACCAGAATATGGACAGCAGCATTTTCGTGGAACGTCTGAACAAATACACTGCGTTTGCCAACTCGCCTGCCACGAATGGCAACTATGGCAAAATCTAAATGAGAGCTACAGACTTTTGTGACAATCTATGGCGGAGGCGTATGTTCAGCAGTGGACTAGTGACAGGCTGAAGTGATGAATGTTGAAAACTGTACTACGAGTATGTCATACCGTCGTGAGCGATAATAGCGTTTTGATATCCAAATTTATAACGGTCAATGTCGTCCCAGCTTAGTCTGTCACTGCTAGCGAATATGGTGTAAACTATATTGGAGAACGCATAAAAGCTGGCGAATGAAGTGAACAAGACTCTCCATTGTCTCGTAGCTCCCTGAAATTAAAAACAGAACTATTATCAATGATTTCTTATATTTACACGAACACTACACATTTAAATGAAACTTATTTTACGGATTTTATCGCGTTTAATTTTACTATCTATAACTCGACGTTTGGAGTCGATAAAATCCGTAAAATTAACACCTAGTCTATTCAAGTTTTCCTAAACGTTTGTAGTTTCATGGTATTGGTAATTTAGACTTTATCGCGTTTATTTTTTATTATTTGAACCTGCTACCTTCAATTTTTAATTGCGTTTTGATCCGATATACGTAATAAAAGCTTACAATTTTATTATTATATCAGACTAGGTAATGCCCGTGACTTCGTCCGCGTGGAAATAGGTTTTTTATTATCCCATGGAAACTACTACGTTTTCCGGGATAAAAAGTGCCCTATGTCCGTCTACAGGATTCAAGCTATCTCTGTGCCAAATTTCATCAAAATCGATGCAGCGGTTGAACCGTGTAAAGGTAGTAAACAGACAGAGGGACAGAGAGTTACTTTCGCATTTACAATATTAGTTTTATTTTATGGGTTAAAGTGACGAGACGAGCAGAGTCACCGAGAACATTTCTGTGTGGCACTACACTGCGCCCGCCACCCAGAGACATCAGTTCTTAAGTCTCATATGCCCAATGATTACGCTAGCTCACAGTGCCCTTCGAACCGAAACACAGTAATGTCTATTAGTATGGATGTAAATAAAATAATCTGCGCACTATACACGCCTACATTTATCTTTAAATTCTTATCTTATGTACAATTGAACCAAGAGAAAAACCAAAATTACCACATCGTTGCAAATGATGAGTCCCGATAACAGAGGTACCATAGCCCCAATCATACTTGCAAATGAACTGATAACTACAATGAGAGTACCAGAATAATTCTGACTTATATCGTGAATATTTTCCTGCAAAAATCATTAAAAAAATATTAATATGTATACCACACGGGGGCTTTATCCGTGTGGTGGCGGTTTAAGAGAATCTACGCCCGTATCTCATCCCGTGGGTGTCGTAAAAGTCGACAGAGCGAAAATAAAAATCAGGAGATGAACATCTGAATAAATAAACTGCGGTTGCCAAACCGCCTGCCAAGCGTGTCAACTATGGCAAAATCCTCCCAAAATGAGAGCTACAAACTTTTGTGTCTATGAGGGCGGCCTATGTTCAGCAGTGGACTAGTGATAGGCTAAAATGATGAGGGACCATTGTGAGACACAGCATAATCACTAAGCACGGTCACGGCGACTTGCTTAAGAGCCTGTATTCGCGAAAAAATCAGGAAGTTATTTTTTGTTTATACTTCTTCAAAGTATTTATAAATAATTATCTAGTTACTATTAATCAGGCGTTACTTTGCGGAAATCCATTATAATAAAGCAGAGAAAGTTAATTTGCTAAGATCCGCATGCAAAATGTAAAATGGTGTTACCTAGTTTTGAAGAGCACCGCCCACTCTCTCTCAACAGCGTGCACAAGAAAACCAATACCGCCACCGGGAGCCGCCACCGGATACCCTCCACCACTACAAAGCTACCACTAGGCAATACACTAGGCAATACACTGAAGTCGAGAACACGACACGTGTTTCACCTCAAAACGAGGCATTATCAAGTGGCGGCGGCTGATTGTCGTAGAGTCGTAGTAGTAGTGTTGTAGTGGTGGAGGGTAACTGCAGGCGGCTACCGGTGGCGGTATTGGTTTTATTGTGCACGCTGTTGAGGGAGGGCGGGCGGTGCTCATCAAAACTAGGTAATACACACCATTTTTCATTTTGCATGCGGATCTTAGCAAATTAACTTTCTCTCGTTTACTAGAAAAACATTTAATAAGATCCGCAAGCAAAGAAAATAATAGAATAAAATAATTTTATATATATTGTTTTATATATATGATATTGACTAATTAATTTATATTGAAATAATTGATAATTGACTAAAAAAATATCTATATTTTTAAGGATAAAATAAATTATTTGTTACTTACTAAGAAACCAGAATACTGAAACCCAAGTAGTCCTAATGTACCCATTAGTACTGCATATCTCAAAAATGGCCATTCATTTGAGATACTAGGGTACGGTTATTAAGCCGATCACTATAGCGGATGCGCCTGAAAAGTAATCATCAAGTCTTGGAATCAAATTTGACGTACCTTTGTCTGATACCTACAGAAATAAAGTTACTAATTAATTTTACTGTTGGTAGGATTCCTATGCAGGAATCCGTCTAGGTAGGTACCACCCCAGGGCCAGTTATTCTGCCGTGAAGCAGTAGTGTGAAAACATTGCTGTGTTTCGGTTTGAAGGGCACTGTCAGCTAGCGTTATCACTGGGCATATGAGACTTAAGAGATTTTGTCTCAGGGTGATGGGCACGGTGTGGTGTCACACAGAACTTTTCTGGATGACACAGCATTTGTTATGGGTAGACTGTTGCACTTACCATCAAGTGAACGTTTTGCTCGTTTCATCACTTTATTCAATAAAAAAAAAAAATTTTCGCCGTGTAGTGGCGGCTTAAGAGAAACTACCACCCCATCTCATCCCGTAGGTGTCTTAAAAGTCGACAGAGGAAAAATAAAAACCAGAAGATGGGCTGCAGTACCTTCCTGGAACATCGGAATAAATAAACTGCGGTTTTTTTTTAATTGTAGAAAGTGACGAAACACGCAAAACGTTCACCTGATGGTAAGTGCAACGTCCGCCCACAACATTTGCTGTGTCACGCAAAATATTTCTGTGTGACACCACACTGCGCCCGTCACCCTGAGACATCAGTTCTTAAGTCTCAAATGCCCAGTGATTACGCTAGCTCACAGTGCCCTTCAAACCAAAACATAGTAATGTTTGCACACTACTGCTTCATGGCAGAATAACTGGCCCTGGAGTGGTACCTACCTAGACGGACAACGTGGCAACTATGGCACAATCACACCAAAATGAGTGCTACAAACTTTTGTGGCAATCTGTGGGGGAGGCCTGTGTTCAGCAGTGGACTAGTGATAGGCTGAAATGATGATGGTGATGAATAAATTTGATGAAACTCAAAACCAAATAGCAACAGAAAGCAGGCATATACATTAGAAATGATAGTACCGATAGGTGTTCGGTAGTGTATATTAGCACCTACCTGTTTCCTACATTTGTTCGTGCAGAATAATACCAGAATATGCAATGCGGATTTTTCGGCCGCGCACAAGCACTTTATGGAATCGACCTTCAAGAAAAGAGCCGATACCTTTCTCAAAGGCCGGCAACACATCTGCTATTCCTCTGGTAATGTAGATGTTCATGGGCGGCGCTGATCACTTACCATAACGTGAGCCGCTTGCTCGTTTGCCCCCTCTTCGATAAAAAACAAATACGCGACGTGCTCCGGCATATATCACGTCTCGCTTCCTACGGGGGCGAAAAGTGGGCTACGGGTGTGGTCTCTGCCAACCACTTTTATAGCGTGAGTGTACATTAGATTAATAAACTGATTGTGTGGTTAAACTAATTTGGAAACATTTACAGTTTCAAATGCAATAAAATGGAAATGTTTTCCCATATGTCGATAAAATCAAAAACTAAACCTGAAAAAAATATATTAAACTACTAAATCGCTTTCCGTAGATGATAACAACATCATTACGGAAAGCGATTTAGTAGTTTAATTTTTTATTTTAATTTTTTTAGGCCTGAGTTCAATCTTTTCAATCCCACCTGAAGTTAAGCGGTGATGAGGTTCTACTAAGTCAGTAATCTAATTCTGAAGGAAAGAAAATTTGTTTGCCAAGATCCGCATCCAAAATACAAATAAATTACCTAATTTTGAAGAGCGAATAGTAGCGTGCAAGAGCAAATTAACACCGCCAGCGGGAACCGCCACCAGATACCCTCTACCACTACAACAGAGCTACTGTGGGAGGGCGGTCGGTGCTCTTCAAAACTAATATATAAACCATTTTATATTTTGCATGTGAATCTTAGCAAATTAACTTTCTTTCCTTCAATAATGGATTTCCGCAAAGTAACGCCTGATTCTATTGATAATTCTTATTCTGTTATTCGAATTAAGCACTTACCAACCTAAAGCATTCACTAACTTCCTGAAATATGTTACACTCAATACGTAAGTCAAGTAACCAGTCTTAAAAATCCAATTAACGGTAGGAGCTGACGTCAAATACATAAACCACATTGCAATAAACGGTAGCGTAGCTTGCTGAGCACACTGAAAACAAAAAAAAATAATTACCACTTGTATGTAAGGTTAAGTAAAATATCAGCCTATAAATGTCCCACTGCTGAGCACAGGTCTCCTCTCATTTCTGAGAGGGTATTGGAGCTAGGAGGAATCCGCCATGCTGCTCCAATGCGGGTTGGCGGACTGCACATGTCTACGAAAAATATTTTTTATTTCTCAGACATGCAGGTTTCCTCACGATGTTTTCCTTCACCGTTAAGCACGTGGTAAATCAGCACTTAAAATTGTTGAACAATTTTAGAGGTGCTGGCACCGGAGATCGAACACAGGTTACTCGCGTACTATGAAATTAAAGGTTAAGTATTAGGTAGTTATCCGATAGGTGTCCGACAGAGCAGAATAGCACCTACCTTTTTCCAACCGTGTCCGTACAATACCTTAGTCGCATCTTAGTCGTAAGAGGCGACTAAGCTAGTGTATAACTAAGAATAACACCATAATATGCAATGCCGTCGTGTTCGAGGGAAGGTAATGGGGAGTAAGAATTTTTAGCTCATAACAAATTAGCGGCGAGGTGGTTTAACACTCGTCAAGTTTCGTTTCCCGCGAGGGTGAACAGTGAGTTACGTGAGTGGCCTCTGCCTACACCTTATATTAAAATCAGTACATCATAAAATTTTAAATATGTATCACTGTAAAACATCTTCATTGCTCCCTTGTACGTAACAAAATGCATGAGGTCCTGATACAATATCATAATTTTTTGTATGTTATGGGAAACTATAGCTTACCTCTTTCAGTGATAGTCCTATAGACATTAAATATAGAGGAATATCAACCAAATAAAGAACGAACAATGCGTTGCCTGCTGCATGTGCGCATGCAATTGCCCAGACTTTTTGCGATCTGAGAATACGACGCCACGGCTTTCGTAAACGTTTCTGCGAGAGAAACATTAACATAATTATTAATAAAAAAAATTGACAGTTAATAAATAAAAAAATCGGGTTTTATCTCGTTCGTTTTAACTATTTATAAGTTGATGTTTTAGTTACAGCTTTCGTGGAACCGGTGTTGTGAAGCGCTCAAAACACGAGTTCAAAATTACTCGTAACAGAGTACATTATTCGTCATCGCCATTTCAGCCTATCACTAGTCCACTGCTAAACATAGGCCTCCCACATACGAGTAGGTTGCCACAAAAGTTTGTAGCACTCATTTTCTAGGTATTTTGCCATAGTTGCCACGCTTGGCAGGCGGTTTCGCAACCGAAATTTGTTTGTTCAGATGTTACAGGAAAATGCTGCTGCCCATCTTCTGGTTTTAATCTTCCCTTGTTGTTTTAGCTTCCTTTATGCCGCCACAACACGGAACGAGCCGAACGAAGTACAAATATTGTGAAATGAAATCATAGAATTTATTTTTGGTCTACAATTTTCTAACACCAGTAGGATTCCTATGCAGGAATCTCTCTAGGTAGGTACCACCCCAGGGCCATTGAAACAGGAGTGCGCAAACATTACTGTGTTTCGGTTTGAAGGGCACTGTGAGCTAGCGTAATCACTGGGCATATGAGACCTAAGAACTGATGTCTCAGTGTGGTGTCACACAGAAATTTTCTGGGTGACACATCATTTGCTATGGGCGGACGTAGCACTTACCAACAGGTGAACGTTTTGTTCGTTTCATCACTTCATCCAATAAAAAAAATTAAAATAAAAAAAAGCACCAACGAAAAGCCTGTATACCAATTTAAACATTATAAGTTTCATTTTCATCAGAAAAATATTAGACGAAATAAAACTCACGCAAATAGTCTTTTTTTAGTAAAAGTCCTCTAAATATATTATCATCCATGAAAAAGTTATCGAAAGAATTCAATACAGTTTGAAGGTTTTTCTTTATTGGGCAAATTAATGAAAGTAAAGCTTAAGATTTACATTAAGCGTAGCGATCTATTTTTATTTTAACTATAATTATTCTTAATGTAATTTATCTTATTGTAAACTAATTCTATCGTCAGGCAAGAGTGCTCCAAGATTCAGTCAATACTGTTAATTTTTATTTTAATTTGTGTACAATGTACTTCACGCGACCGCGTGGCCTAGTGGTCAGAGTACCTGACTTCTAGGCCGCGGGTCCTGGGTTCGAATCCCAGCCGGAGCCAACATTTGCGCTAAAAAAACATAAATGGTTGGTTTTCGGGTCTGTGTTGTGCTTGTCCCCGTGTTTCTAACACTGCATCCTAGCCTACCTCCGATCTTATCGCATCAGCGTTACATCGGGCGCGGGTAGGTTGGGACGAGTGAGTGCCTCTGTGTTTGCGCGTACACTTGTGGCACTATAATATCTCCTGCGCAATTGATGGCTCTCGACAGTAGTCGGCAGTTGTCGCCGTGGTCGAAATCGGCTAGGAGAACATCACAATGTTCTTTTGAGAAATAAAGTTTCTTTAAACCTATTAAATGACATTATTAAATTAACGATTATACGAAACTGAGCTACATTTAACAAATTCTATTTGATCATAATACTGGCATAATATTCGAAACAAACATTTTGTTCCAAACCGTAATCGAATCCCAACTCTTAGCGTAAACGTCAATGGGTAAGTCTACCTTGTAGTTTTTTTCATTATTTTATAAAAGGCTTTTAATACTATGATCGCCAACCCGCATGACAATGATTTTTTATCTGAAACGAAGTATATAGACTAGCGAATCCTTCCGATGTAACGAATGCTGTATCATCCAGAATTTTTCTGTGTCGCATCAAACTGCCCTTTTAGTTTTAGTTTTTAAACCTCATATGCTTAGTAACTACAGTAGCTATCAGGTCGAACTGGAACACAGTAATGTTAATATAGTGTGTTTCATAATGGTGCGTCAGTAAATTATTTAATTTTCTTATTAATTCTTGTTCGAAGATTTGTCTGAAGGTCAAATTACCTTGCGGTAACAGGCTATAGCTTCTTTTATATACTCTTTCTCAGAATCACCAACAGCTTGGTGCTTTTCCGGCGAAGTAGCAGTGAGAAGACCCCACACTGCAGCCATCGAAAGCGTCATCATTGCTTGAGAGTAGAAAAGGAGTTCCCAACCTAAACGAGATTCAGTCAAGATTCCCGCCAACGGCAAAGCTGCCATGATACCCAAGTATGTTCCTAAAAAAAATTATTGAAAATTACTTATTGCAGTAAATTAGTAACAACATCTATAAGCCGTACTTCTTTTACTTTGTCAGGACAATACCTTCTATATATATGGGAATTATATTTGGGGGGATTTGCATTCCAAGATAAAAGTTTGTAGCACTCATTTTCTAGGTATTTTGCCATAGTTGCCACGCTTGGCCCACGGAATGAGATGGGGTCGGTAGATTCTCTGATGGCCACTACCACACGGCAATCTCAATCTCATCCCGTGCGTGTCGTATAAGTCGACAGAGGGAAGATCAAACCACAATATGGGCAGCAGCACCTTCCTGGAACATCTAAATAAACTAAACTGCGGTTTCCAACCCGCCTGCCAAGCGTGGCAACTACGACAAAACCCTTCAAAATGAGAGCCACATACTTTTGTCACAATCTATGGGGGAGGCCTATGTTCAGCAGTGGACTAGTGACCGGCTGATATGATGATGATTAAATTACGTTCGATTGTTTTAAACGTACCTGCGTCGATGAAATATGCGAATGTGCGTCTCTCGATAGGTGGAAGCCATTTAGACAATAGCGCCTGGTTAACTGGAGACAGACACGCGTGGGTCATGCCCATTAGGAAATGAGCATTACAGGCCGCTGCCCAACCACCCTGAAAAACAATGAGCATAACTGTTATACAAAGAAGCTTATGTGTGGTTAATAGAATCAGGCGTTACTTTGCACTATAATAATGGAAAGGAGGTTTATTTGCTAAGATCCGCAGAATAAAAAATGGTGTATAATACCAAGTTTTTGAAGAGCACCACATATGCATCACAAATTTGATAGGTGTGTGTGTGTGAGTGTGTGTGCGTGCGTGCGTGCGTGCGTGCGTGAGTGCGTTCGTGCGTGCGCGCGTGCGTGCGTGCGTGCGTGCGTGCGTGCGTGTGCGTGTGCGTGTGCGTGTGCGTGTGCGTGCGCGTGCGCGTGCGCGTGCGCGTGTGCGTGTGCGTGTGCGTGTGCGTGTGCGTGTGCGTGTGCGTGTGCGTGTGCGTGTGCGTGTGCGTGTGCGTGTGCGTGTGCGTGTGCGTGTGCGTGTGCGTGTGCGTGTGCGTGTGCGTGCGCGTGCGCGTGCGCGTGCGCGTGCGCGTGCGCGTGTGCGTGTGCGTGTGCGTGTGCGTGTGCGTGTGCGTGTGCGTGTGCGTGTGCGTGTGCGTGTGCGTGCGCGTGCGCGTGCGCGTGCGCGTGCGCGTGTGCGTGTGCGTGTGCGTGTGCGTGTGCGTGTGCGTGTGCGTGTGCGTGTGCGTGTGCGTGTGCGAGTGCGTGTGCGTGTGCGTGTGCGTGTGCGTGTGTGTGTGCGTGTGCGTGTGCGTGTGCGTGTGCGTGTGCGTGTGCGTGTACGGTGCGTGTGCGTGTGCGTGTGCGTGTGCGTGTGTCCACAAACCTTATTTATGATTGTGGGCATCGCTGCACTCAAACCGCCATTAATCAAAAGCACAGACGTGATGACAAACTTATCACCAAGTCTCTTTAAATACAATTCGGCTGGCACCAACATGAGTGCGTATCCAAAGAGAAACGACGAGAAAATCGTTCCCTGAAATCTCCTGTCCCAGTCGTGAATCTGAAAGGAATAAAAAAACCTTAGCCTGAAAACCACCCACCACCGCCGTACTAAAAATTTTATTTCCTTGTTTTAAATTCCCTACAGTAGGATGTCTTTTTATTGTATATAGTGACGAAACGAGCAGAACGTTCACCAGATGGTAAGTGCAACGTCCGCCCACAACCAATGTTGTGTCACCCAGAATATTTCTGTGTGACACCGCACTGCGCCCGTCACCCTGAGACATCAGTTCTTAAGTCTCAAATGCCCAGTGATTACGCTAGCTCACAGTGCCCTTCAAACCGAAACACAGTAATGCTTGCTCACTACTGCTTCACGGCAGAATAACTGGCCCTGGGGTGGTACCTACCTAGACGGATTCATGCATGGGAATCCTACCACGTATATGGCTGTGTAATGTATCGTGGGTGCGCTTTACAGACATATATTTCACATGGACTACACAACCAGATCCGATAACCAACAATTTGTATTTTGCGCTAATGTTGGCTCCGGCTGGGATTCGAACCTAGGACCCACGGCGTAGAAGTCAGGTACTAACCACTAGACCACGCGGTCGTTACACACGTTATAGTTATTAGAATCAGGCGTTACTTTGCAGTAAAATCGCCTTCAATTAATTCTGCATGCGGATCATAGCAAATTAACTATATTTCCTTCATTGTATCAAGTTGGTGGAATAGCGCAATCAGCAGTCTGTATATTGGTAATCTGATTTTTTAGAGATAGGCGTTCTTTCTGTCTTGAGGGTGAGTGCAGTTGTAAATTTTTTTCTACAGCTATTAACTCTAACACATATATGTACATGTACATACGTATAAATACATATACAAATATAATAATTATTTAAATGAAAACAGTATTTTGTGATATTAACTCGTTTAACCACACCAACTATTCAGATTTATCACAGTAGTCGTCGTTTCAGCCTATCACAAGTCCACTGCTGAACATAGGCCTCCCCCATACATAGCCACAAAAGTTTGTAGCTCTCATATTGAAGGGATTTTGCCATAGTTGCCACGCTTGGCGGGCGGGTTGGCAATCGCAGTTTGTTTATTCAGATGTTCGAGGAAGATACTGCTGCCCATCTCCTGGATGGAATTTCCCTCTGTCGACTTTTACGACACCTACGTGATGGGATGGGGTGGTAGATTCTCTTAGGCCGCTACCACACGTTAATAAGATTAAAAACTAATACATTATTTACTGGTGATACGAATCATTTGCAGCAATCCGCATTATCATGATAATGATGATATCCTCCTGACCGATTTAGAACAAGACGATAACTTCCAAATATTTTCGGGAGATATGAACTGTGCAGGAGATATTCATCATCAACTTCATCATTTCAGCCTATCACTAGTCCACTGCTGAACATAGGTCTTCCCACATAGATTGCCACAAAAGTTTGTAGCTCTCAATTTTTGGGGGGATTTAGCCATAGTTGCCACGCTTGGCAGGTGGGTTGGCTACCGATTTTTTTTTATTCAGATCTTCCTGGAAGATGCTATCCATCTTCTGGTTTTAATTTTACATTTGTCGACTTTTACGACACCCACGGGATGAGATGGGCTGGTAGATTCTCTTAAGCCGCTACCACAAAGGAGATACTCGTATTATAGTACCACAAATGTACGCAAACACAGAGGCGACCAATCGTCCCAACCAACCAGCGCCCACGGGGACGATCACAGCACAACCAGAACCGTGGTTCAACAAAATGTGTTTTAGCACAAATGTTGGCTGCAGCTTCGAACCCAGGACCCGTGGCGTAAGTCATATAGGTACATAACAACATAACATTATAATTGTTTCCAATCAAACAGTTCAAACTCGGCTTTATTTCAGTTAGAAGGCCAATGTTATAATTTATTTATTGAAAATCTTCATTGCTACCCTTACATATAAAGGATACAAAGGGCGGACTTAATGCCTTTAGGCATTTTCTCCCAGTCAACCCGTGTATTGGTAAGAATTCGAAAGTGTGTAGCAATAAGACAAAAAAAAGGAAAAAAAATACACCTAAGTTTATGTAATAACAAGGACATATGAAACTTAGGGGGGTTCTGGTTCCCCACACTTATTTATGGTAGTGAATGCTGGGTCTGGCAGTAGAAGCATGACAGTAAGATTAACGCTGTGGGAATGAGAAGTTTGAACAAACAAAAGTGACAAAGTGAGAAACAGCGTGTTAAGGGAACGTTGCGGTGTGTTTGAAGATGTAGTGAAAAAGATAGAGAAAGGCATGCTTAGATGGTTTGGACACGTAGAGAGGATGAATAAAAGGTGATTGACGTAACAGTTTTATGAGGCAAGTGTGAATGGGAAAGCCGGTAAGGGTCGACCTAGGAATACGTATCACCATCAGATCGGTGAACTTTTGAGGAATGGTCACATTAAAAGTACCTGCAACCGACAAGCGTGTGTGAAAACGCTAATGAAAGTAGAAGAAGCTAAAGATGTGTGTCAGTGTCGTAGCAAGTGGAAAGATGTGGTCTCTGCCTACCCCTATGGGAAAGAGGCGTGACTCCATGTATGTATGTATGTATGAAACTTGAAAATCGATGCAACAGCGCGGATATGAAACATTAAAAACCCGACTTTAAAAATCCTATGAATAGATGAATAATATCGCAAAAGAGGCTTGCCATAAGAAATATGTAAAAGATTTATACAAACTAAATACATTCCGTGACGTGTTTGTATGGTATTTGCATCTTCACATTTATGCAAACTAAAGACGCGTTGCGACGCGAGATTTCAACGACTTTATCGCATCCCGTGCATGGGTTGCGAAATAAAATGTTCGGCGCAAAAATACCTTTAATTTCGGAAATATTTAGATTAAATTTATTGTAGAAATTAAGGGGTTATGCGGATGGATGTGTTACGCGCAGATTTAATTATTAATTAATATATATGTATATATTACAACAAGTTACTTACACAAGCTTTTATTTGATTATTGATAATAATGATAAATGATAATGATATTGATATGAGTATACGGGGCCGCGGTTGGTCGTGAACTGTATATAAAATATGGTAAAATTGTACGAATTGCCTAAGAGCGGATTTCACCGTTGAAACGAAACGCGATCAGTTCAAGAAAAACGAAGTTTAAGCGTTTAACTGAGTTCAATGATACAGTTTGCATTTAATCAACATCAAATGAACGCAGTCAATGCTAAACGCGGTTCAAATTCTGAACGACAAATTTTCGACGTTCAGCTCTTTAAACACGTTTAGAGAGCTGTCATTGTCAATTGCACAACTGTGTAAACACAAAAATAATTTTTAATTCGTATTATTTATTGTTTGTTTACATAAGTAACCTATGCATAAAAACAGGCTGTTTGATGTAGCAAAATACGAAATAAATCGTCTTTTTGTTTTAGATTGTGACGATGTTTCACGTAAACTTCGTTTTCCTAAACGCGATCAAAATGGAAGTCGGCGAAATCGGTTAGACGAAAACCGAGATCGAATGATACATTTGAACTCAGTTAAGCATAACGCGGTTCTATTAAACTTGGTTTCCGAAGCAATCGGTGAAATCAGGTCTTAGATTGATGACCGCGAAAAATGTACGTTTTGCTTGCTTACAATATATATATATATATATATATATATATATATATATATATATATATATATATATTGTGTGTGTGTAAAAATGTAATGAAATCAGTATTTCGTGACATTAACGCTTTCAAACACACTAACTATTCAGATTTATCACAGTAGTATGTCTTCGAGGTAACATGCCGTATGACGCAATCATGTCAGCTAATTTCACGCGGGTGCGGCTAGTAACAAATATTTGCTGTTACTTTATTACATACTAGCTGATGCCCGCGACTTTGTCCTCGTGAATATCGGTTTTATAAATATCCCGCGGGAAGTATTTGATTTTCTGCAATAAAAAGTATTCTATGTCCGCCCTCAGGATGCAAATTATCTCTGTGCCAAATCTCGTGAAGATCAGTTCAGCGGTTCAACTGTGAATAGGTAACAAACACACAGAGGGACAGAGAGAGTTGCTATCGCATTAATATCATTAGTATGGATTTATTAATTTACTCTTTATTGCTATGCATTCTGTGCCAGTCAACCCGTAACGTGAGCTATTGTGGCAGGTATAATATATGTACGCTAACAAAAGGATCATTCAAAACTACATATATTTATACACTCCGGCGAAATTAGCGGAACGTTAAAACAGGCAGAGTATAGAAATAATAACGTGTTTATTAAAACAAACAATAATCAGACATTTACAGACAAACAGAAAGAAAAACTAAATAACATCACAAAACTAAACATTTTACAAAACTCGTATACAAAAATATTGTCACGTGTGTCGTGGCGCATTGAGCAAACGGGTCTCACTCAGCTTAATGCCGCAGTCGAGACTACAGCGCTGGTTTCCAGTGAGCCCGAGCGGCGATGGACGGTGATAAACATCTTTTAACATGGACTTTGAGAAGTTTTTAATGAAATTTTATTAAAAATAATCACAATATAAAAAAACACTTTTTCTCTATTCTGTGGGACAACAAACAAAGACTAGCGTGTGTTTCCCACTCGTGCTCTAACTAACGTTCCCATCCTTCTTGGCATGCTGCGAATTATGTTATGTATTGTATCTTGGGAAAAGCTCTTTAAGTAATGCGTTTTGCAGTTCTCTCAGGTTGTTGGGTGGTGGTATTCTTCAACACTTTTCTTTAACAAGTCCCAAACATGTTCTATACGATTTATATCCGGGGATCTTGCTGGCCACTGCATCACTGTTGTACACATTATTGTTGTGAGCATTATCCTGCATCGGAATAAAACCGTCATCATTATAGGGGGCAAATGGCACAACGTGTTCTTCTAAAATATCCCTGATGTAGCAGTAGTAGTCATTTTTCATCATCAATAACTCCGTACGAGCTCCAAAAGTTATCCCTCCCCAGACCATATCAGAGCCGTTCCCAAATGCCACCGTATTTTCAAAATTAGTCAGAATGTATCGTTCTCCTTTCCGTCTCCATATTTTCTGCCATCCATCGATCTGGTGTAAAAGCACTCTACACTCATCAGTGAAAAGTACCCGCCCCTATTGGTTTATGTCCCAAAAATGATGTCCGCGTGCAAAGTTTAACCTGATGGTGTCTCTCAAGTTTTGGAGCTTTGGCCGGTACATGCGAACCTTTGCCCACTTTTTCAAATCTTTTGGTTGTTTACACGCACTCCTCGCACGACTTCAAGCTCAATTCGGGTCTGTATAGCCGTTACCCGCGTTTTCCTGCGAGCTCGAAGTTGTAGGAAACGGTCATCCCTCCTCGAAGTGCACTTTTTCCTCCTCCTCCTCACAAGAGAATCGGTCAACCGGTACCGTCGAAGACTGCGATGAGTCGTTGAAATTCATTGCTGCAGTCTGGCGGCAATAGATCTGTAGGTATGACCATTTCTTCGCATTTCATCTGCCCTTATAATCTCTGGTGGTCTTGAATCGGGCATTTTTAGTTTATTTCAACTAAGGCCTACTATTTATTGCCTACACGAAAAAGATAACTTTTACTTATAAAATTGAGAATTTATTCAATTTATAAAACTTTTAAATTTCTCCTCAGACCGAGCTCGAACCACTAACAAATCAGTATTACCGGTAAACAGAAACAAATCGATGAAAGAAATGAATGTTGCCTTATGTTCCATTTTTAGATTCTTACTTTTCTTTTCTTTCCTTTTTAAAAAAAACGAAAGCCCCACAGTAGGATTTTCTCCTGTATCGTGGGTGCGTTTTACAAACATACATTTCACATGCACAACACAACCAGACCCGACAAGCAACAATTTGTGTTTTTGCACAAATGTTACCTCCGGCTGGGAATCGAACCCAGGACCGGTGGCGCAGAAGTCAGGTACGCTAACAGTAGTGGTTACGGTATCAGGTACGCTAACCACTACGCCACGCGGTCGACAAAAGAGAAGAAAATTAAAGTTCAAAGAGAATAAACAAAGGTAACACAACTGGCCCGTCTTTTAGGAAGTATTATGAAAGATATTTTTTTTATTTTCCGCTTTGTGTGTAATTGTGCTATCATATTATCTATTTTTTCAGTTTAGAAAACAATTTTTTTCGTAATTAACACTAATGATTTCTTATATTTACGCGAACACTACACATTTAAATGAAACTAATTTTACGGATTTTACGGGGGTCAGTCCCCCCGTGACCATGAGTGCTGTAAAGCACTCGAAACGTCGGGTTGTAAATAGTAAAAATTAAACGCGATAAAATCCGTAAAATTAGTTTCATTTCAATTAACACTAAGTTAATTTTCTCAGAAGTGTAGTTTTTAAACAAAATTAATTTAATCCTCATTCATGGTAACATGCTTTCTCTCGACCTCTTTCCTATTATCGCTACCTTGTGTAAAAAGTAACAAAAATATGTTAAGGTTGCGTTATTTTAAAATATTTTAAATTATCATAAATTAATGAAACTGTAAGTAAAAGCAAGGTTACTTGAATATAAGAGTCATTGCGACGTGTAGAATCCACTATCGCCAGGACCTGAATTCCTATGCTGCCGCGCATAGCCCCCATAACAAGGGAACATAGGAACATGTATAATATTTGCAAGTGACGAACACCAATCTTAAATTCTGAAATAAATTGAAATACATTATAACTTGGTAGAGCTATATACAGTCGATAGGCATCCGGCATAGTTGAATAGCACCTCCTTCTTTCCTACCGACCGACAGCGTTTATTCGTGGAAATAATATTGTGACTATACTCCTACTTCTTGTGCGAACGCAATGGGGACTAAGAACTTTTTTGATTAGTACCAAAACGATTCTGACTTGGTTGTGGCGTGCCCCATCACGTCTCTCGTCAGGTTTCTCGCCAGGGCGAAAAGTGCCTACCCCTTATATCGGAAAAAGGCGTGACTATATATATATATACATGTATGTATGCGAAAATATTTCAGAGAGACTAAGATGCAGTAACACAGACACATGGGACAATTGTAACACAACCAGATCCGATCAACAATTTATCTTTTCGCTAAAATATTGGCTTCGGCTACGACTCTGACCACTTATTTGATGAAGTGACGAAGCGAGCTAAACGTTCACCTGATGGTAAGTGCAAGGTCTGCCCATAACAAATGTTGTGTCACCGAGAACATTTCTGTGTGACACAACACTGCGCCCGTCACCCTGAGACATGAGTTCATAAGTCACATTTGCCCCGTGATTACGCTAGCACTCAGTGCCATTCGAACCGAAACACAGTAATGTTTGCACACTACTTCAAGGTAGAATAACTGGCCCTGGGGTGGCCCACTAGTGAATAATATAAATAGTCTAGCCATAAATACTGTTACATAAAAACTTTTCTTTTTTTCAACTTTTTAATTATTCTGAATTTAGAACACGTATATTATTTTAAAAACTTCTTTCGATTTTGCGCCATTTCACATATGTTTTCGTGTTCATTATCAAATTACAATATGAAATGGGTTGTTATAGAAAATAGGATTGCAGTGATCGCCTTGCACAAAGTAGGTATGGAGCCGTCGGTCATATTCCAGACACTTCAAAACATTGGTATCAGCCACATGTTCGTACATCGTACTCTCAACAGATATAACAACACTTCCTCTGTCGAAGACCAGAAAAGATTGGGGCGGCCGGTTGCTGTTATAACTACAAAGGCTGTTAATGCTGTTAAAGCCAGAATTCGTCGAAACCCCATTAGGAAGCAAAAAATCTTATCGCGAGAAATGTAAAATTCCCGCTAAGACTCTGTTGCTTATTATAAAACAAGACCTGAAGCTAGGTGCTTATCGTAGATATACAGGACATGCCCTAAATCAATCTTTACAATTAAAGAGAGTGGATCGATGAAAACGCCTTCTGTCGCGATACGCATCTGAAAGGCACAGAAATATCCTCTGCACCGATGAAAACATTTTCACGATTGAAGAACACTACAATAAGCAAAATGATAAAGTGTACGCTCACAGTTCTAAAGAAGCTGCTCAAGTGGTCGGAAAGGTACAACGTGGTTATCATCCTGCGTCAGTGATGGTTTGTTGGGGTGTGTCTTATCAAGGAGTCACAAAACTACAATTTTTGTGAAAAAGGAGTGAAAACTTCAGCCCAAGTGTATAAAGTGTGTCGTCTTGGATCATGTTGTGAAACCTCTCAGCAATACACTTTTTAATAATATACCGTGGACTTTCCAGTAGGACTCTGCACCTGGTCACAAGGCACGAACTACCCAAGCCTGGCTTGAAACCAACCTTCCAGACTTTACAAGAGCTGAAGACTGGCCCTCATCTAGCCCAGACCTCAACCCTTTAGACTTCAAATTATGGTCAGTTTTAGAGGACATGGCCTGCTCTAAACGACACGGCGACATTGAGTCTCTTAAAAAATCTTTGGAGCAAGCAGTGGCGAAATTTCCCTTGGAAACAGTGCGTAAATCCATAGAGTCGTGGCCAAACAGATTACAGGCCTTTTTAAAAGCTAAAGGTGGCCATTTCGAATAGAACATTGTTTTTATTTTTTGGCTGAGACTAATAAATATGTAGGTATAAATTTTAATAGAATTTAATTACTCCGTTAAAAAATTGCTTTATAATTTGTAACAGCACTTATGGCCGGACTAGGTACAAGGCCAACATTTACAATATATACAAGGCCTGATATTACAAACATGTTTGCTGATAACATCAACATAATGGTTTAATTATGTTAAAATTTTAAATTATATACGAATTATTTCCAAGCATTACTGGCATTAAAGCTAGAGTAATTGTAAATTACTTTTTAAAAACACTCACTAGTTTTCGTAATAACACCATCGTAGCCATCTTGAAATTTATATTTCAGAAATTCCACATCCATGTCTCGTTTATAACACTACAAAACATTCTTTAACAAACAATAACGTTCCTTTGCACGCTCTTACAGCGTCAGCATCACTTTTTTTATTATCAAATGCAAATGAGCCTGTAGTCATCGCGCTTCATGAAACTTTATCATTGAGACTGTTGTTTTATAATTATGTTATCCTAATGTACATTCGTTATATTTGCAATGTCAACTGTGTCCTCTAAATGCGTTACATTTGTCTAGATGTTATCTTCGGCTGTTGTTTGTAACCATCTGACGTCAGGTGAAATTTTATCATCATCATTTCAGCGCTTGACAAGTCCACCTGCTGAACTAAGTCCTTCCCGATAGACTTTCACGGGTGGTAGAATTCCTATGTAGGAAACCGTCTAGGTACGTAGGAATAAGTAGTGTGCCAACATTACCGTTTTTCGCTTTGAAGGGCACTGAGAGCAAGTGTTATCACTGGGCATATGAAACTTAAGAACTGATGTCTCAGGGTGACGGGTGCAGTATGGTGGCACAAAGAAATGTATTTGATGACGCAGCATTTGTTATGGACAAACATTGCACTTACCATCAGGAGAACGTTTTGCTCGTCTCGTCACTTTACCCACTAAAAAAAATCGACTTCACGCAAAACCGTGCAGATTGTCTATACAGTTTGGGGCCTACACTGCTTTGTACCAGCGTCAGGTATTTTTGATCATGTAGCAGCCTCGCACCAGCAGTACGAGGTTGCCACAAGAGAACGTTTCTTTTCCTATTCTACAAATATCAGTTCTACAGGTATATAGTTTAAATTGGAAAGGATCGAACTCATCCTTTTCAACCACTTTCTAAAAAGAATGTCTAAAGTCCAATCTAGAATGAAAAAAATACTCAAATACATCCAGAAGTAAAAACATGGATATCGACTTCGACTTCATTACTTAGACCTGGACCCACGACTTTGCAGAGATGTAAGCTGATCTCAGAGCAACGGAATCGACAAACAATTAAGCTATACGACAAGCGTTATCGTGTAAGGAAACTGGCTTATCAGTTAGCAGCCAAAACATGTCTGGTCTTAAAAATAAAGACGTGATTTAGGTGAATGGTCGTAAAAGAACCCTATCACTAATCAAATAAAATAAATATCACATTTGATAAGCACTAACGTCACACTTCGTATTTAGTCCGTGTTTAGAGGTATTTTTTTTATTGTATAAAATGACGAAACGAGCAAAATGTTCAGCTGATGGTAAGTGCAAAGTCTGCCCATAACAAATGCTGTGTCACCCATAACAGTATGACACCACAATGCGCCCGTCACCCTGAGAGATCAGTTCTTAAGTAGCATATGCCCAGTGATTATGCTAGCTCACAGTGCCCTTCAAACCGAAACACAGTAATGCTTGCACACTACTGTTTCACGGCAGAATAACTGGCCCTGGGGTGGTACCTATCTAGACGGATTCCAGCATAGGAATCCTACTACCAGTAAGTTAAATTTTTAAAAACCATTAAGTAAATTGTTTGAAAACTTCGTTTTAATTTTTTTTAGGTGCCATTACTTACCCCACAAATGCTTACATAGACTTGACAGCTTATAACAATGTAGCCAATGCAAATTTCTTCTATTATTACAGTTTTGTTTAGACTAGTTATCTTCAATCCCTTGTTGTACTTTTGGTTTAAAAATATATGTTACCTTGTCTACTGTTCTCACTCAAGCTTCCTTAAGAACTTCAGTTGTCTAATTATTTTTTCTAGTTTTGGATATCTTGAACGAATCGGATTTCTAAATTAAAAAAAAATCTTTAACAATGATCAAAAAAGTGTTAAGAGCGTAGAAACCTGGCACTGGTGGTAGGATTCCTATGCAGGAATCCGTGTAGGCAGGTAACACCTCAGGGCCAGTTATTCTACCGTGAAGCAGTAGTTTGCAAGCATTACTAGGTTTCGGTTTGAAGGGCACTGTGAGCTAGCGTAATCACTGGGCATTTGAGACTTAAGAACTGATGTCTCAGGGTGACGAGCGCAATGTGGTGTCACACACAAAAAAATTCTGGAATGATACAGCATTTGTTGTTGGCGGACGTTGCACTTACCATGAGTTGAACGTTTTGCTCGTATCGTCACTTTATACAATAAAAAAAAACCTGGCTGATTATAGTTCTTACACGTAGTCTCCTGGCGAAGAAATGAAATCCCAGGAAGATCCATTTACATCGGGATCTCCCGAACCTCCAATACCGATACCTCAACCTTCATGTTGTGACTATTTTCATTAAATATTAATAAACGAAAATATTTTGACAAGGAGAATTATTTATTCTTTCCTATTGGACCATTTTGAATTTAGTTAGGCTGGTTATAATAATTTTATTTTAAAATGTGATCGTGTCAGTTGGGACCATCTACTTTAAATTATGAATTATAAGTAACCAGAACCGGCAAACGCAGTGTAGGGCGACCCCCCACTAGACGGAGCGTCGACCTACACGGTTTTGCAGGAAGTCGATGGACGCAGGTGGCTCAGGACCGAGTTTTGTGGCAATCTATGGTGGATGCCTATGTTCAACAGTGGACTATGATGGACTTAAATGATAATAATGATGATGATGAAGTTACCAGTTCTTTTAGGTGTTTCCTGGAAAGATGAATATTCCCCAGAGAAGCCGTAAGCCGTTGTACAGTGCCCAAATACTACCTTAATAACTAATCCCTACTCACTTGTATAGGGTTCTCCATGTTTATTTACACATGCCCAATACAAGGGAAATCGTTCTCCGCACTTCTCTCTTCTCGGAATCTCTTTAAAGGTAAAATTCACGTACAAATCTTTTAAAATAATGCCTATAAGTGGCTTTCTTGATATCATGAGGTAGGACGTTCCAGCGGCCTTATAGTAAAAGTGTAAGTTTTTTGCAGGAACTCGCTCATGAGTAGAATGAAGAGAGTTAAATTTATTCCTAAAATAAGACCGAATGAACAAAGGTAATACCCAACTATCTTCTCTATTAAAAGCACCAGCTTGGGATCCTATAATTAATAAAATTAAATAAAATTAAATTAAATAACTCAAACCAGGAGATGGGCAGCAGCATCTTCCTGGAACATCTGAATAAATAAACTGCGGTTGCCAACCCGCCTGCCAAGCGTGGCAACTATGGCAAATACCCTCCAATATGGGAGCTACAAAATTTTGTGGCTATCTATGGGGGAGGCCTATGTTCAGCAGTGGACTTGTGATAGGCTGAAACGACGACGACGAAAAACCACTGCAAGACTTCAAGATACAGTTATCTTTTTCTGCGTAGATCGAACCAAAAATAACAAATAAAAAGCTGAAGGTACTCCGGGTTAACTATGACATCAGGACATCTGTCACCTCAGTCCTCCCGTGACCATGGGTGCTGTAAAGCATTCGAAACGGGTTATAAATAGTCTAATTAGACGCGATAAAATCCGTAAAATTAGTTTCATTTAAATGTGTAGTGTTCGCGTAAATATAAGAAATCATTATAAGACTTAATTTAGATTACATAAAATAGAATCAAGTACTTATAACAAACTGGAGCTACGCCTTTGACGAATAGCCACATATGCTTGGAACGGTATAAGGGAAAAGTGTACATACTTATGCTTACTTACGCAAACCGAAAACAAATCTGTAATAAATTATTGTATTTAATGTATGTAAAAGTAAAGTTTCAGCCTATAAATGTCCCATTGCTGAGCCAAGGCCTCTTAACATTTCTGAGAGGGCTTTGGAGCTAGGAAGAATCCGAAATCCGTCTTATAAATACTATAATTTTTTTCTTTATTTCTCAGACATGCAGGTTTCCTCACGATGTTTCCTTCACCGCCGAGCACGTGGTATATATCACTTATAATTGCAATTAACAATTTCAGTGGTGCCGGCACCGAGAATCGAACCCAGGCCACTCGAGTACTATGAAATTTTAAGCGAGCACCTAGCCCCTGAGCTGCCACGGCTCCAATTAATGTATGTAAATTAATGTAATAAATTGTATGATTCGTAAACTAACCGACGTGTCATAGTGAAAACACTAACACAGACCGCAAACGGAACGATGTTCACGAGCAAGTCGTATTACTACAATAGACTCGCTGACCACCGGCACTATGTTATACAATAAGACATACCGCGGTAAACGAGACTCGAACCGTTACGGAAGGCTTACGCAATTATATTTAAACCATTCTCAAGTCTATTACAGTAATGCTTTTACATTTCAGAGACCTTCTGTATAATTGCTTTTATATCATAGTCGATATGAGCCTCCGCCAGCTTGTTGGATCGAAATTTTGAGTGCGCGGATTTTGATCAAACTTTGTGTTTGGGTTCTACCCGTTATTATATTCTAAGGAAAATTATTAGTTTAATTCTAGGATTTAGTATTATTTATTTATTATTTACTAGCGATCCAGATAGATATTAGAAAGATATATTAGTACTTTATTTGGACAAATAGAACAACAACAACGTCGCATATAGGTATGTATATTATTTTTAATTATATATTTATAATTAAAATTACAAACCACTATTCAATTGTTTCTAGCTTACAAAAAATAATATGAGTAGGTAAGTATTTAATAGATCTTAGTCTATACGCGAGTAGCGCGGGCGAGCGTAGGGCTGTTCGCTCACGCCTCAGCATTTTTCTTACTTTTAGCATTTTTATACCTGTCGTAACATCTAAACGATAGTTCCGATTCAAATAATTTAAAGAGGACCTTACACGTACATAATCAACCTTGACTATGAAACTATATTTTAGGATAAGGTTTAATATCATGATACGGATGTCATCTTTCGATTTTACTCGTGTTTTGATTGACTAATTTGAACAAAAAGCGGTTATTGTGACTTAACTATAATAGTTAGGCATATAGCCCCGCGGACTTTTTTGTGAGTAATGATGAGTACTATAAAAATGTATTAAATTATTTTCTTTATCATTAATAGTTTTTGCAGCGCACGCCAAATAATGACTTTTGTTAGTAAATTTTTGATACCTTGAGTTACATTATAGCAATTTTTGTAGGAATCTCGTTTTTCTTTTTAAATTAAATACAACTCATGTTAGTTGGTGATAATGTAGTTGTATATAGGTGAAAGAATTTTCAAAATCGGTTCAGTAGTTCTTGAGTTCTTGAGGTTTACAACCAAACATACAAAAAATCAAATCTTTCCTCTTTATAATATTAGTTTAGATTTATCAATGTATGCAATCCACGAACACGTTCCACTTACGTCAGAAATACTCGGATTTTTTTATTTTATAAAGTGACGAAACGAGCAAAACGTTCACCTGGGCCCCCACGTTATGGACAGACGTTCCACTTATCACGATGGTGAGTGCAAACCCTGCCCATAACAAATGCTACGTCACTCAGAACATTTCTGTGTGACACCACACTGCGCCCGTCACCCTGAGACAGCAGTTCTTAAGTCTCAAACGCCCAGTGATTACTCTATCTCACAGTGCCCTTCAAACCGGAACACAGTAATGCTTGCACACTACTGCGTCACGGCAGAATAACTGGCCCTGGGGTGGTACCTACCTAGACGGACCAGTAAATATATTTATTTATAATTTATAATAGGTCGCCACCATTGACCAGAGCTACTTGATTTGTTTATAGGGATAAAAACGAAAACTCGTTTGAAATGGAAAATTATGATAAGAGCGGATGACAATTCGCCAAATAATTAAAAAAAAATATCATTAAATGAGCAGTCCAAATTATGTCGACAGAGATATTTTCCAAAGTGTTTTTGGTGATTATGGCATGCAGATTCAGTTATATGTATAAGTGTTGCAATTATCCATCATAACCTACCCTACCTACGTAACCTACGTTCGTAAATCGCTTCAAGTTCCTTTAAAGGAGTTTCTCATAGAAAATCAAATAGCAACCTTAAAGGTGGCGAAGGTAGGGTTGATTTTTATTTTACATATTATTATTAACTCGTAGAAAGCAATGGGGAGTAAGAATTTTTTGACTCGTACCAACAAGGCGAAGTGGGCTGTGTAAGTGGCCTCTGCCCACCCTCATTACATGGGAAGAAGTCGTGACTGTATGTATGTATGTATTATTAATTTTTTTTCTATGTCTTAATTATATATTTATTATTAATTTTTATTTAATGCCCAAATTAAAAATTATTATTATATTATTATTAGACATATAAAATTATCATTGAATCATAAAATTTGACACCTTTAGCGTTAAAACCGATAACAGCGCGATCGGACACCAACTTAGTAAATTGGCTAGTTGGAGTGTGGTGGCAGCTTAAGAGAATCTACCACCCCATCTCAACCCGTGGTGGCAATAAATGGTGGAGGCCTATGTTTAGCAGTGGACTAGTGATAGGCTGAAACGAGGATGATGAATAAGTAGTCGAAGTCCACAACAAGAATCACATCGCTCACGGACAAACACTGTTGTAATGATTTGCTTGTTTCTTTTTATTTCAATCTTTTGTTTCTTTAACATCTCTTCTTCTTCTTCTTTTCAGCCTATCACTAGTCCACTGCTGAACATAGGCCTCCCCCATAGATTGCCACAAAAGTATGTAGCTCTCATTTTGGGGGGGATTTGCCATAGTTGCCACGCTTGGCAGGCGGGTTGGCAACCGCAGTTTATTTTTTTCAGATGTTCCAGAATGATGCCGCTGCCCATCTTTTGGTTTTCATTTTCCCTCTGTGGACTTTTACGACACCCACGGGATGAGATGGGGTGGTGGATTCTCTTAAGCCGCCACCACACGGCACATATTCTTTAACATAAAAGTTTGCATTTATGTTATTTTTTACAAGCGTATATTGGTGTATGTATTGATGATGATAAATAAAGAGGACGTGCGACTTTTTGGCGCCAACGCGAAAAGTGGCGGCGGTGTTTTAATTGAATTATGTAATTTCTGTGCACGTTTATGAGTTTTAATGTTTAACATTGATAGTTCATCATGCAGCAAGTGCTGGTGAGAGTGTACAGTGATTGGATTTTTTTTTATTTGATAAAAGTGACGGAACGAGAAGAACGTTCACCTGATGGTAACTGCAACTTCTGCCCATAACAAATGCTGCGTCACCCAGAACATTTCTGCGCCCGTCACCCTGAGACATCAGTTGTTAAGTCTCATATGCCCAGTGATTACGCTAGCTCTCAGTGCCCTTCAAACCGAAACACAGTAACGTTTCATATTACTGCTTCACGGCAGAACAACTGGCCCTGGGGTGGTACCTACCTAGACGGATTCCTGAATCCATTCATCAGTACAACCAATCCTAAAGTCCAATCTTCGGTAAAAGTCAACTACGAGTATAATTTTACTATCGATCGAAACGAAGTCCTTTTTATAGTTAAGTGATTTACTCGACATTGGCGGAAATGGCTCGATAGCTTATTGCCAGGAACAAAAAAGAAGAAAAGAGAAGAAGAAGAGAACACGTGACAGAATTGAAACTAATTAATATATATTATATCAGAAATTTGATTAAAATAATTCGACCTTGAAGTTTTACTATCATCGCGTCCAAACAAGTTTTATTTTAAAAAAAATGTGTATTTCTAATGACCTAGTCTGTGAAACTAAGCTTCGCAGAATTGGGTTCCTTGAAAAAGTTCGCAAACCATTTTCAAATACATTGGCGTACGCGAAATGGTTGACTGAATTGAAATGAAATTCTCATTTTTTTTAAACGTAAAAAGTATAAATTTAGTTTGTCAAATGTCATTTTTTCAAAATCTCTCAATTAAGAAACAGGCAAAGAAACTGCTTAGGTATGCTTTTCTTTTATTTTTATCTCAGACATAAAATATTTTATATAAAATACGATGCCCACGGCAGTATGTGAGCGTGCCCCACCTTAATACGAGTATTATCATGTCCAAAATCGAGTTATAGTGCATTATAAAGCTTAACTGATTTATACATACATACCATAAGGGGTAGAAACTGGTCATTCACTGCAAAAACGGATGACTGCCACAATCCACGTTTCACCAAAACAATATAATGCACTTGGTGTGATAGGTGGTGAGTCCATCGCCACCATGCGCTGTTGGGTGCACAGTGCAGTTTAATTCCTTACTCGCCTTTTACGAGATCCATTGTATGAGATAGAGTGGCAGTATTCTTTTAACGAGCCGCCATCACACGGCTTTTATATTGTAAACTAATCTCTCTTTTTGCCTGAGAAGCTGCGAAATTTGTATAATCTGAACTTAAAAAAATACGCTTACTTATTACAAAAAAGAATAGTTTCGCAGATAACCGAAGCAGGCGCCTTGAGAAATTTCCAATCTCTGCGTTTACACCGTCTCATATGAGTGTAATAAAGTTAAATGTAGAGCATCGAAGTATCGTGTAGCGAGCTACAACGCACTCTGTTGGTGTTAAGAGCGTAACGGTCTATAAAGACAAGCTCTAAACAACCAAGAAAGAAAAAGAGAGAGAGAGAGGGAGAACAAGAGCCATCTCTTTCTAGTAATACGAGTAAATATTTTGGCAGACATATTATCTCCACGAGATAGATATGATCCGCGTGAAAATTTTGTGCTCGGAAATGTCTAAAAAATAACATTTTATAATTTATATTAAATAAATGTATATCACGTGCTCGGCGGTGAAGGAAAACATCGTGAGGAAACCTGCATGTCTGAGAAATATAAAAATATTTCGGAGACATGTGCAGTCCGCCAACCCGCATTGGAGCAGCGTGGCGGATTCTTCCTAGCTCCAAAACCCTTTCAGAAATGAGAGGAGGACTGTGCTCAGCAGTGGGACATTTATAGGCTGAAACTTTACTTTTTACTTTAATGTAGCTTAATACATTTGTTTAATAATTATAATATGTTTTGCTTGCTTATCTCGATTCCGGCGTAAGAGGATCTACCACCCCATCTCGTTTGTTGCTAGTGCCGTATAAGTTGACAGAGGGAATATTAAAATAAGAAGATGGGCAGCGGCATCTTCCTGGAACATGAAAATAAAGAAACTGTGGTTGCCAACCCGCCAGCCAAGCGGTGCAACTATGGCAAAACCCCTCTAAAATGATAGCTACAAACTTTTGTGGCAATCTATGGGAGAGGCCGATGTTCTTCAGTGGTCTAGAGATGAGCTGAAATGATGACGATAATGATGCCGGTTTCCACCCCGGTGATCACAGAGACTTCATTGTTGTTTCCATTGAACCTGAACGTAAAGCTTGGGAGGTCTCGTCTGGTGAAGTCCACGCTCAGTTTGTGTCGTGCTCTTACCCAAAACCGGATGGTTTTCATCTCGAATTGCATAATCGCTCTCAATGTCTAGATACTCGTAATTACGTTACAGTGGACAATATGAACGAGAGACTCGTAGATACCGTCCAGAATGTGGAGGTGGTGTAAGATGCGCCACAAATAAGATCCAGAAGCTCTTCGACCACACTCTTAATCTCATGGAGGCTAGGCGTGAAATTATGCTGCAGTCCCCAACTAACGCGTCAGTATATCTTCAACAGACCAGAGAGATCTCCCAAAGTACGCAGCGAGACTTATGTAATTTCCTTCTTCAATACAGCCTTTGAAGAAGGAAGAGGATAGACTAAGATCAAGGCTCCAAGGTCTTTACTAGAGATCTGTCTGCCGGAAAGAGCCAACTAAGTTAAGCACCGAGCGCGTGTGCGTGTGCGTGTGCGTAACGACCCAAGAGCAAAACTCGTCCGATACAATGTCGATAACATCCCGCACGTCAATCTAAACGAGATTAGTATGTCTCTCAAACAGCTTAAGGATGGCAAAGCGCCAGGTGAAGACAGAGTTACGGCAGAGCGTCTGAAAGCGAGTGAAAAACTGTTACTAGTAGTTCTTCAGAAGCTGTTTAATTCCGTCATCCGGTGCGGCGTTACACCGGAAGCGTTGAGTACAAGCGTGGTTGTCCAGTTCTTCGAGACGGGCGATAACGCCCTGTTGTAGAACTATAGACCGATGTCGCTTCTGAGCTGCGTCTTAATATGGTGAAGACTTAATGACTTTCAGCCACCCGAACCACATACTCACCCTTCGCCAGATTGTACAGAAAACCCAAGAGTACAATCTACCGCTATATCTGGCGTACGTGGACTATGAGAAAACCTTTGCTTCCGTCAAATTTTGGACGGTGCTTCAGTTACTGGTATATCAAAGTGCTGCAGTGTTTGTACAATAAAGCTACGATTGCTACCCAATATATCAAAACCAAAGTTTTCAACCACTGCTTTTTAACCGTGACTTACAATAAATATAGTATCTTTATTATTATGTCTCCCTGTATCGCATCTTTACATTTTTAACCACGCCGACAACTTTCCAATACTATTAGAAGCTGTATTAATGCCTGTTGGCACCTTTGCCAATTGTATGTAATGTATTAAGTCAGCCCATTGTATCCTTTTTTGGTGAACAATCAAGCATAAATAAATATATTATTGTGGGAGATACCGTGACGGCACGCATGGCCTTACCATCAAGTGAACAACTCGCTCAAATAGTCACTAAATTTCTTTAAAAAATTAGTAGCTGGAAGGATTTGTCGGAGGCGCTACGCTTGGCAGCACCAGACACTTCGCCATATAGGGCTCCTGCTGGTAACCTGCCTAGATATTTTTTTATATAGAAGAAAGTGACGAGACGAGCAAAACATTTACCTGGTGGTAAGTGGAACGTCTGCCTAAACAAATGCTGTATCACCCAGAAATTTTGTGTGATACCACACAGCGCGCATCACATAGAGACATCAGTTCTTAAGTGTTATATGCCTGGTTTAATTACACTAGCTATCAATACGCCTAAAACAAATAATAGTAATGTTTGTACACTGCTGCTTACAAAACTAACTACAGAATAATTGGCACTGGGATGGTACTCACCTAGACGGATTCCTGCATGGGAATGCTATCACCATTACAATGTTAATGAAAAAATATGTATGAAAATATGTATAAATGACTGAATATAATTTAATATACTATTATTTTTTGTTTTGTCAACGCCTTTTTTGTTAACTTACTGTCCTACGTTTGACGGACAAAGAATGCTTTAAGCATTAAGTCTGCCTTGTATTCCATTACTATATGTAAGGTTGGTATTTTGGTATAAGTCAAAATTCTTACTGCCAATTGAGTTCCCACGTGAAGTATAGTGAACGCATTGCAAATTATGGTGTTATTCTGAACGAATAAAGGCTGTAAGTAGAATACGTTAGTAGCCTCTTACGACACCTCGGCAAGAAAGAGGTTGATGCTATTCTACTCTACCGGACAGCTCGCCTCACAATCGGCCTACAATAAAATAACTGTTCCAAAATTTATTTTCTTTAATCACATTTAGTGCTATTACAATAGGATATGTTGGTATGGTTGTTACTTCTACATACAATTTTGAACAATTCGCCTTTAGATTAGATATACACTGAATCCGTGGATTAGTTAACGCTGCACCGTTCATGTCCATCTTTCATTAGCTGAATCCTCTTTGACGTAAAAAGGCACGTTAACTTTTTAAACGCTACGTCTTTTTAGAGCAATGTTTTGCTTCTTCTGCCTTTGACATCCGTGAACTTGATAAAGTGGGTTGCATTTCCTCTGCAAAAATATCAATTTTTTATAGATATTCAAATGTTTCAGGACTCTATACTAATACTAGAATACCCTCACCTTCGTCCGCGTGGATATAGGTCTTAAAATGTCTCTTCGGAACAAACTGAATTTTCGGTATCCTATATCCGTCCCCAGGATGCAAACTATATCTTTGCCATATTTCATTAAGATCGGTTCAGCGGCTGAGCAGAGAAAAGGTAACAAACAGTCGCATGGAGAGAGAGAGAGAGTTACTTTCGCATTTATAATATAAGTATGGATTATAAATGCGAAAGTAACTCTTTCTGTCCCTCTGTCTGTTACCTTTTCACGGCTCAACCGCTGAACCGATCTTGACGAAATTTGACACAGAGATAGCTTACATCCTGGAGACGGACAAATAATACTTTTTATCCCGGGAATTCAAAAAGTTCTCTCGGGATATTTAAAAAGGATATATCGAAGCGGACGACCTCGCGGGCATTATTGTATATTATAAAATAGAAGGTTTCGGTTGGCGCTCTCGCAAAGCGAATGATTTCTGTGCTATTGGTCGCGGTATCGATTCACGAACGGAACAAATATTTATATGGCCAACAGTGGTTGTATGTACACTGTGTGGACATGTAGTTGTCTCAGTACAGCTACGACACGGTAAAAATTCTAGAGGGGCATTGTATTTTTTTGTTAAGAAAAGTACATGTAAATACAATTACAAACAAAGTGTTTCGATTTTAAGGGCTCTGAGGGTTTTTTTTAATTTAATAAAAGTGACGGAACGAGCAAAATGTTCAGCTGATGGTAAGTGCAACGTCTGCCCATAACAAATGCTGTGTCACCCATAACAGTATGACACCACAATGCGCCCGTCACCCTGAGACATCAGTTCTTAAGTATCATATGCCCAGTGATTATGCTAGCTCTCAGTGCCCTTCAAACCGAAACACAGTCATGTTTGCACACTACTGCTTCACGGCGGTATAACTGGCCCTGGGGTGGTACCTACCTAGACGGATTCCTGCATAGGAATCCTACCACCAGTAGAAGGGTGAGCTCAGTGTGGTGCCACGCAGAAATGTTCTAGTTGACACAGCATTTGTTACGGGCAGACGTTGCACTTACCATCAGGTGAACATTGTGCTCGCCTTGTCCCGTTTTCCTATAAAAAAATCTTATGAAGTATTTCTATCAAAAAGTTACCAGGATCGGCTTTCTCCTTATCTTTGAAGTCAGGACTATCCCATTCCTGACGTTTGGACGTCGCAAATAGCATAAATACAATGTTTGCGACGACACTTATAGCGGCTATTATTAGAAAAACTGTTCGCCAACGGCTTAAGTCCGTCTGAAATAAATTTAATTAGTATAATTTCTTCATTATTAAAAACAAAAACATAAAATTTAATTTGTTCGTGATAATGGTTCAAAGATAACATAACGTTAAAATAACTGTAGCGACATCTATGTCGCCACATGAGAAGCTCAAGAAATATTCGCATACGTCCATAATCGCGCTATGAAAGTTTTCTGAGATGCGAACTATATATAGAACATCTAAATATTACTAGTTGGAGGAGGCGTCCTCCCCTAGATCAGACCACCCGATCTACTCTTTTCCATGGCAATATCATCCGCCAAAAAATCTTAATTTATCGCTATTATTTATAAATATATATAAGGTCGGTGAAAAAGACTTTTTGCATATATTATGTATAAACTTGTAATGAAATCTCTTTGGCTGTACTATTTGTATCTGGATGGTTTTGATGACATTGAAAAGGTTATATTTAAAAAATAGAAATAAATTAGTGAAATGTTGTTTCTAGCTATTTTTCATTTCTTTTTTTTTTCTGTCAATACCCAAAACTTTCTGTCAAAACCCGCACCTCGCTGTGATCGCCCTGTTATGGATAAAATGGACACCATTTTCGAAAAAATGGGAATTTTGACTTATTTGAAAAAGCTGGGTACACAGAAAAGCTCGATATGGCCACACGATCTCACTGAAAGAAACCTAAAGAACCGTGTACTCATTTCCGATTATTTATTGATACGTAATGAAACCGAACCGTTTTTAAAGAAATTGATAACTGGTGATGAAAAGTGGATCACGTACGATAAGAAAGTGCGAAAAAGGTCGTGATCAAAGGTCGGTCAGGCTTCACAGACGTTGCCAAAACCCTGGTTAACTCGCAAGTAGGTTATGCTGTATGTATGGTGGGATTGGAAGGGCGTTTTTTATTATGAACTTTTACCGCCAGGCAGAACCATTGATTCAGATCTCTGCTGCCAATAACTGATGAGAATAAAGCAAGAATTTGAGAGAAAGCGGCCGGAATTCATCAATAGAAAGGGTGTGGTCTCTCATCACGACGACGCTAGACCACACATATATTTAGCCACTCAGCAAAAATTAAGAGAGTTTGGCTGGGAAGTGTTAAAGCATCCGCCATATAGCCCTGACCTTCCACCTTCAGATTTCTACCTGTTTCGGTCTCTTCAGAATTCTTTAAGTAGTGGCAGGTTAAAATCAAGAGAGGACTGCTAGAACTACTGGTTGCGTGTTTTTATCAGGAGTCCCAAAATTTCTACAGCAACGGAATTATGCCACTACCTTCAAGATTGCAAAAAGTCATCGAACAAAACGGCACATATATACTGTAATGAAATATAAATAAGCTTTGAAAGGAATACGCTCTTTTCTTGTATTTTGTGTCGATCGTACGGATCGAAACAGATAATTAAAAGCTGAAGGTACCCCAGGTTAACTATGACATCAGGACATCTGTCACCTCAGTCCCCCCGTGACCATGGGTGCTGTAAAGCACTCGAAACGTCGGGTTATAAATAGTAAAAAATAAATAAACGCGATAAAATCCGTAAACTTAGTTTCATTTAAATGCATTATATTGTTTTAGTGAAACGTGGATTGTGGCAGTCATCTGCTTTTGCAGTAAGTGCCCAGTCTCTGACTCCCCCTTATGGGATACAGTCGTGGTCTTATGTATGTATGTATGTATGAATTATTGATAGTTTATTATGCAGCAAGTGCTCGTGAAAGTCTACAGTGACTGGAAAATCAAAATTCAATTTAAGACCAGAATTGTAATTTTCGCTTTATCTCCATCCGTCTAGGTAGGTACCACCCCAGTTACCCTGACGTGAAGCAGTAGTGCGCTAACATTACTGTGTTTCGGTTTGAAGGGCACTGTGAGCTAGAAGAAGAACATCTCATGTCATGATCATGACATGCTATTGTTCGCTGATAATATATCTTTGATTTTTATTCTCCTCGTCATATTATAATGTTATTTCAAAAATGCTACGTTGGTTTAATGTCAATAAGTTGCTTTTAGGCAATAAAAGTAAATGTATTAAATACGTAAAAACATTAAACGACATGACACTAATGTGCTTGTAAATGGGAAAGAGTCACTGCCTTTCTTGGCATAACTCTTGATGCAAAGCTTCGATGGGGTCCCCATATATCTAAACTAGGAAATAGACTCGGTTCTACGGCATATGCTGTAAGAAAAATAAAAAGTAATGTTAAGACAGCAAGATTAGTTTATTGTAGGTATGGTGTTTTGCTTTGTGGGGAAATGCGACCGATATAGAAACAACTTTTGAATTGCAAAAGAGACTATGACAGAAAGTATGTCTTAATGATTATTATAATATTGTAGAATGCATGGATGATATGGGAATGAACGCTGTCAGGTTTTTTTTAAATACTAATTCCTATTATATATATATATTTCATTTATCAATCCCCCCCTCCCCCGACTATTAGTGCTTTAAAGCGCCCGAAACACTATATTTAGTTTTATAAAATATCAATAGTACTTACAGGATTGTTGCTTAAAATAAAACTAGTGATTATGGGAGTGAAAATGCTCCCCAAGTTGGCAACGAAGTTAGATATAGAGAGCATCACGCCGGCGAAATTCGGCGACATATCTAGAAGACACATCTGTGAAATAAAAACAAATAAAACTTGAATTTGTTAATAAAATTAGGCTAAATAAAACTCGATTACAAAAATCATAGTAAATATTACGGTATTTCGTTTCGTTTTACGTGTTTAACTATTAAGAGGTTATAGTTATTTTACTTGATTTTCGCGAAAACGGTGCATTACCTTGTAATGCGAGTGGTACTGTTATGATTTTCACTAGTGGTAGGATTCCTATGCAGGAATCCGTCTAGGTAGGTACCACCCCAGTGCCAGTTATTCTGCCGTGAAGCAGTAGTGTGCAAACATTACTGTGTTTCGGTTTGAAGGGCACTGTGAGCTAGCGTAATCACTGGGCATATGAGACTTAAGAACTCATGTCTCAGAGTGATGGGCACAGTGTGGTGTCACACAGAAATTTTCTGGTTGACACAGCATTTGTTATGAGCAGACGTTGCACTTACCACCAGGTGAACGTTTTGCTCGTTTCATCACTTTATCCAATAAAAAAAAAATGATCGGGGTCCAAACCTCTATCAAATACAACCCCAATCCCCCACAAAATCATGCCAAACGATACTAAATCCAACTTTAATTTTATTATTTTAAACCGTGTGGTTGCATTGAAAGAAATTCTGCTACTCCATCTTACTCCGTAGGTCGTGAGTCGACTTAGGGAGGAAGGTTAATGCCTGATAAATCAAATGGTTTCCACCACCTGGAAATTACTTCTAAAATGCGCATAAAAAAAAAAAAAAAAACGGACGGTCAGTGCAACGTCTGCCCATACAAATTCTGTGCCACCCAGAACTTTTCTGTTTGGCACCACACTTTCCCCCTCGGCCTGAAATATCAATTCTTAAGTTTCATATGCTCAGTAATTACACTAGATCTCAGTACCCTTCAAACCGAAATAGTAATGTAACACTACTGCATAGAAATCTTAACTCCAGTATAAATATTGCCATACAAAATTTAATTATGATATGAAACCTGAAAATCTTTTAATGGTCATTGTGGGTAATAAGATTTTTCAGTATATTTTAGTTCGTCTGTTTTTTTGTTTGTTTGATTACATGTATAAGGATTGTAGCGAGTGGAAAAATGTAAGTCCAGTTTGTTTAGTACCATAAATCCAGCAGCAGTGAAGCCATTTATAGTGAGTGTTGCTATCAGAGTGATGACAGCTATGTTCTGGTGACCCTGACCTATGAATGACAGTACAGCCAGTCCGAACGCCATCCCAAAAAATGCTGAAAGAAATAAAAAGTGATCAAACAAAACAAGGAGCCTCGATGGCTCGGTAGTGGGGCTGGACGGATCGCCTTAAATTACATAAAAAGTCTTTTCTTAGTAGATGTATAAAATTCCTTAAAGTTAAACACAAAAATCGGCATTAGATTTTAAAAAACTAGTCAAGAAAAAATTAATAGATAAAGCGTATTATAAAAAAGATCATGTAGATTATATAGATGATAAAGATGTGTGGATATAATTTATACTCTGCACTTGCAAACCACCAGTCTACTACTTTTGATTTTTTTTGTAATTTATAAATGACATTAATGACATGTAATATGGCATTGAAAAAAAAAGAAAGACCACTGAGTTTCTTGATGGTTCTTCTTTATGAAGATAATTTTCGAAGCGGTGTAGATTTTGACGTTCATAAGAGCTTTAAGCAAGCTTAAATTGAATAAAGAAATTTTGACTTTGACTTTCATAGTAGGCGAGTGGCCCGAGTGCGATCCCCAGTGCCGGCACCTCTAAAATCGTTCTGTAATTCTAAATGCTGATTTACCACGTGCTCAGCGGCGAAGGAAAACATCGTTAGGAAATCTTTCGAAAACACGTGAAGTTCACAAACCTGCACTGGAGCAGCGTGGCCAACTACCTGCTCCAAAGTCCTCTCAAAAACGAGAAGAGGCTAGTTATCAGCAGTAAAAGCAATGAAAAAAGAAACTAAGTTAGACTAAGAACGGAGACGACATTTTACAAGCAATTTTTTGCCTGTTATACAGAATACATCCAACATTATTAAATAATATAAAGTAAAGAATATATAAAAGGATTTCTCATGTGTAAAAGCCTAAACCAGGAACAAATACCAAACGATTAACCACTGATGAGTACCGTGTTGTAAACCACCCCATCTCATATCGTGGGTGTCGAAAAATCTACAAAGGGAAAATAAAAACCATAGGAGTGGGCAGCAGCATCTTTCTTTAACATCAGAACGAATAAGCTGCGGTTGCCAACCCGCCTGCCAAGTGTGGTAACTATGGCAATATACCCCAAAATCAGAGCTACAAACTTTTGTGGCAATCTATGGGGGAGGCATATGTTCAGCAGTGGATAGTGATAGTTTGAAATGAGGATGATGATGATGATATGATTTTTAAGCGATTAAAAAACATAGACTCACCCACAGAATTAAAAAGTTTTCTACAAGTTCCTACAGAAAGTAAGCCTCGGTTGAAGATCTTTTCTGAGACTGAAGAAGAGACGATGTTGCCGATCCACATGCCGACGTAAGGGAGCGCTGATAGCGAAGCACTCTGTTGAAATACAAATTAAGTTAATTAGGGGAATAAACGTTCCAGTTACATACTGATTTTCTTATTTATCGGCGTCTTAATAATGTCCCCCTGTACGATTTTTGATCATGGCGACAACTTCTGAATAATGTCAGAAGCTATCAACTCATCGTCATTATCGTTTCAGCCTATCATAAGTCCAATTCTGGACATAGGCCTCTCCCACAGATAGCTACAAAAGTTTGTAGCTCTCGTTTTGGGGGGATTTTACCATAGTTACCACACTTGGCAGGCGGGTTGGTAACCGCAGTTTCATTATTCAGATGTTCCAGGAAGATGCTGCTGTCCATCTCCTGGTTTTCATTTTGTTTTGTCGACTTTTGATGAGATGAGATGGAGTAATAGATTTTCTTAGGCCGCTACCATACGGCACAAGCTAAAAATTGCGCAGGAGATATTATAGCGCAACAGCTGTACGCGCAAACACAGAAGCACTCACTCGCCTCAACCTACCCGCGATCGATGTAACGACCATGCGATAATATCGGAGGTAGGCTAGGATGCAGTGCCAATGACGTTCATACTTTAAACTTTTATGAATTACTGTCGAATTTAGACTACAGGGCGACAACTAGTAAGACGCTCTAGGAAGTCTGCAGTATGTGACCATTTTCTAGGTCACCCGAATCATTACATCAGATTTGATTGACCACAAATCCTTGCAAAAGAACATCGATTCCTAGCAAGGATGATTCACGAGGCTATTGAAATTAAAATAACATCCTAATTTCAAGAGAGAAGATGGTTGGGTATTACCACCGGCTTGGATCCTATAATTAACAAAATTAAATTGAAAAACAAGCATACCACTGCAAGACTTCAAGATACTGTAAGCTCATTTTGCGTAGATCGGACCAAAAATAATAATTAAAAGCAGAAGGTACCCCGGATTAACTATGACATCGGGACATTTGTCACCTCAGTCCACCCCGAGACCATGGGTGCTGTAAAGTACCTCTAGTGGTAGGATTCCTATGTAGGAATCCGTCTAGGTAGGTACCACCCCTGTGCCAGTTATTCTGCCGTGAAGCAGTGGTGTGCAAACATTACTGCGTTTCGGTTTGAAGGGCACTGTGAGCTAGCGTAATCACTGGGTATATGAGACTTAAGAACTTATGTCTCAGGGTGATGGGCACAGTGTGGTATCACACAGAAATTTTCTGGGTGACACAGTATTTGTTATGGGCAGACGTTGCATTTACCATCAGGTGAACGTTTTGCTCGTTTCATCACTTTATCGAATAAAAAAAAAGGTAGGTACCACCCCAGGGCCAGTTATTCTGCCGTGAAGCAGTAGTGTGCAAGTATTACTGTGTTTCGGTTTGAAGGGCACTGTGAGCTAGCGTAATCACTGGGCATTTGAGACTTATGAACTGATGTCTCAGGGTGAAAGGGCGCAGTGCGATGTCACGCAAAAATATTCTGTGCGACACGGCATTTGTTGTGGGCGGACGTTGCACTTACCATCAGGTGAACGTTTTGCTCGTTTCGTCACTTTATACAATAAAAAAAAAACGTTGGGTTATAAATAGTTTAAAAATTAAACGCGATAAAATCCGTAAACGTAGTTTTATTAAATGTATAATACTTACATTTTTTAACGATATATTCAACCCTTTTTCCAAATACGTTGGCATGTCGACAAAGAAGAGCACGTAGCTGCACGTGCATCCAATATGCGTTACAGCTATCGCCCAAAGGCTTTTAGATTTCAGAATGCACCTCCATGGTGTAGTTATAACCTGTCAAAATTCGATTTGGTTCATTAAATGTATAATAAAAGGCGAGTAAGGAATTAAACTGCACTGTGCACCCAACAGCGCATGGTGGCGATGGGCTCACCACCTTTCACACCAAGTGCATTATATTGTTTTGGTGGAAAGTGGATTGTGGCAGTCATCTGTTTTTGCAGTGAGTGCCCAGTCTCTGACTACCCCTTATGGGATACAGTCGTGATCTTATGTAATGTATATGAAACATGCAAGATGAAGAGATGAAGAGAATGTATGTTTAAGTTACACTAAAATAACAATTACTAGGACCTATATTTTGCACAGTGTTATAAAATTTCTTTTTCAAATGCGTAATGTCAGTATTTATTTGATTAAAGTGACGGAACGAACAAAACTTTCACCTTATGGTAAGTGCAAAATCCGCCCACAACAAATGCCGTGTCACCCAGAATATTTTTGCGTGACACCACACTGCGCCCTTTCACCCTGAGACATCAGTTCTTAAGTCTCAAATGCCCAGTGATTACGCTAGCTCACAGTGCCCTTCAAACCGAAACAGTAATACTTGCACACTACTGCTTCACGGCAGAATAACTGGCCCTGGGGTGGTACCAACCTAGACGGATTCCTGCATAAGAATCCTACCACCAGTCCAATGCAGTAGAGGTAAATTGTTTTAATTTAAGTATTTTGTATCTCATTTTAAATGACCCTAAGTTCTTAGGTTCTTTTTTAATTTTCATTCTCTGCGCGATTTTTGTATTGTGTACGTCGAATAAAGTCTATGTCTGTCTTATGAGAAATAAAAAAAATTAAACCTAAACTAACGTTGCGCTAAGTAGCAAAAAGTCATCGACTGGATGATGATTTTCATACACTGTCTGTGTTTCACTTGAATTATCTTATGACAACATTTTAATTGAAGGAAAGACACTTAATGTGCTAAGATCCGCATGCAAATTATCAAATGGTGTATATTACCTACTTTTAGAAGAGCACTCCCTCATTAGCGTGCACAAGGAAACTAATACCGCCACCGGGATCCGTCATTACATACCATCCGCCACTACAACACTAATCACTACGCAATACACTACACTATATCAAGAACACGAAACGTGTTTCACCTCGAAACGACGCATTATCAATTTATATTGACTCTGCAACAGATAGCTGTCTGCAAAGAAAGCAAATAAACTTTCGTTCCCTCATTATAATGAACTATCTGATGCCCGCGACTACGTCCGCTCGGATATAGGTTTTTTAAATATCCCCTGAGAATTTTTATATTTGCCGTGTTAAAAAGTATCCCATATCCGTCTGCAGGATGCAAGCCAAGTCTGTGGCAAATTTCGTCAAGATCGTTTCAGCGGCTGATCCGTGGAAAGGTAACAAACAGACAGAGGGCCACCTAAATCGGTGGCATTTGATTTCTCTTTCGCATTTATAATATATATTTTTTTTTATTGGATGAAGTTATGAAATGAGCAAAACGTTCACCTGATGGTAAGTGCAACGTCTGCCCAAAACAAATGCAGTGTCACCCAGAGAAATTCTGTGTGACACCACACTGTGCCTATCACCCTGAGACATAAGTTCTTAAGTCTCATATGACCAGTGATTACGCTAGCTCTCAGTGCCCTTCAAACCTAAACACAGTAATGTTTGCACACTACTGCTTCACGGCAGAATAACTGGCTCTGGGGTGGTACCTACCTAGACGGATTCCTGCACAGGAATCCTACCATATAAGTATGGATTTCCGCAAAGTAATGTCTGATTCTATTAACAACATTTTAATCATTAATTTGACTATGTGCTCAATGTTTGAATAAAAGAATTTTTACTGATAGAATGTTACTGTTGATATAAAAACTGGACTCATCCTGACTAATTGAAAAGTAAAGGCTTGAATGTATAGACACTAGGAAACCAAATTCTCGACCGAGCTGCATTCCGTTTTCAATTAAGAGCGGTTTCCTTCGCCGCTCGGCGTCTAGTCAATTTATGTTCGGTGCAATTTCAGCAGTTGCATGCGGGCAGAGCTTATAACTAAACCAATATTTATAAGGAAACGTAATAAATGTGGTTTTCGGCCACATATGGAGGTTACGCGTAAGCTACTGACTGTGGATTTTATGGACCGAATTATGACTTATTGCTAATGGAATTTTCATTCATGAACATTCGTCGTCGTCGTTTCAGCCTATCACAAGTCCATTGCTGAACATAGGCCTCCCCCATAGATAGCTACAAAAGTTTGTAGCTCTCATATTGGAGGGATTTTGCCATAGTTGCCACACTTGGCAGGCGGGTTGGCAACCGCAGTTTATTTATTCAGATGTTCCAGGAAGATGCTGCTGCCCATCTCCTGGTTTTAATTTCCCTCTGTCGACTTTTACGACATCCACGGGATGGAATGGGGTGGTAGATTCTCTTAGGCCGCTACCACACGGCATGAACATTGTTTCTGCACAACTATGTGGGTACAATTTCTTTGCAGCAATCCGTCAAGGTAGGCACCACCGGGCCAAATATTCTGCCGTGAGGCAGTAGTGTGCAAACATTACTGTGTTTCGGTTTGAAGGGCATTGAGAGCTAGTGTAATAACTGGGCATATGATTCTTAAAAACTGATGGCCCGGGGTGACAGTGTGGTGCCGCTCAGAAGTGTTCTGGGTAATACAGCATATGTTATGGGCAGACATTGCACTATCCATCAGGTAAACGTTTTGCTTGTTTCGTCACTTTAGTTTTAGCCGTGTAGTGGCGGCCCGTTAAACGAATACTACCACTCCATCTCATCCAATGGATCTCGTAAAAGGCGAGTAAGGAATTAAACTGCTCTGTGCACCCAACAGCGCATGGTGGCGATGGGCACCGAGTGCATTATATTGTTTTGGTGAAACGTGGATTGTGGCAGTCATCTGTTTTTGCAGTAAGTGCCCAGTCTCTGACTACCCCTTATGGGATACAGTCGTGATCTGATGTATGTATGTATGTATGTCACTTTATCAAATAAAAAAAAAGTTTACTGTGTTTTGGTCTGAAGGGCACTGACAGTTAGTGTAATGACTGGGAGTATGAAACTTAAAAACTGATGTCCCAGTGTGACAGTCTGGTGCCAATCAGAAGTGTTCTAGGTGATACAGCATTTTTTATAAGCAGACGTTGCACTTACCATCAGGTGAACGTTTTGGTCATCTCATTAATTTAAGCAACGTAACTCATTTTTATTCCAGATATACAAATAAATATTTAAATTCTAGTCGCATTTATTTCTATTTATTTATGGAAGAAAGTAATTTTTTATGAAGAAAATCTGACTTTATAAACTTTTAGGTAGCTATTTCCGATGACGGTATTACTTTGTGGTTGAGTGACTCGTAGGCATATCGTAGTAGTTAGAGTTATTGACTTCTATGCCGCACCTCATGCGTTCGAATCATAGTTTCACATCCAATCCAACATTTGTGCGAAAACACAAGGTGTTTATTTTCGGATCTGGTTGACGCTGCGTCCTAGCCTACCTCCAATATTATCGCATGAGCGTTACATCGGGCGCGAGTAGGTTTGGACGAGTGTGTGCCTCTGTGTTTGCGCGCATACTTGTGCCACAATAATATTTACTGCGCAGTCTATAGCTTTTTCATCATGGTTGGATGTAGAGTAATAGAAGTTTTTCCGCAGTGTGTTAAACAGGCGCATAATCTTTTTGATGGTAAGTACTCACTGTCATCGCACATTGTTGTAAAAAGTAAAAAAAAAAGCCTATAAATTTCCCACTGCCGAGGACAGGCCTCCTCTCATTTCTGACAGGGTTTTTGGAGCCGGTAATAGTCCGCCGCGCTGCTTAAATGCGGGTGGGCGGACTTCACATATACTTGAAATATTTCTATTCCTCGGATATGCAGATTTCCCCACGATGTTTTCGTTCACCGCTTAGCACGTGGTAAGTCAGCACTTAAAATTATAGTACAACTTTAGAGGTGCTGGCACCGCAGATCGAACCCAGATTACTCGCGTATTATGATATTAAAGGCGAGCACCTGGCCCCTGAGCTACCACGGCTCACACACTGTTGTATAAAAATAGCAAATAAATTATAGTTTATGGTACGGAATATGAAACATGACGTCACAGGATAAAGCCCGCCATTCGACTTTTGTCATGAACCATCATCTAACGCAAGCTTTAGGGCTTAGTTGGAGTAGTGAGTTACTTGGTGTAGTACTAACTACTTAGCAGGAATATTAGTAATGTTAAGAGAACTGCTATGATGGAATGCCTCTGTCAGTTATTGGATCTCTTCACTTCATTTTTACTGGTGGTTGGAATCTTATGCAGGAATCCGTCTAGGGATAAATATGCAGCCTTTAAGCAGTAGTCTGCAAACATTACGGTCTGAAGGGCACTGCAATCTAGTTGAATAAATGGGCATATGAGACTCAAAATCTGATGTATCAGGGCGACGATTTTTTTTATTGTATAAAGTGACGAAACGAGCAAAACGTTCAAATGCTGTGTCACCCAGAATATTTCTGTGTGACACCACACTGCGCCCGTAACCCTGAGACATCAGTTCTTAAGTCTCAAATGCCCAGTGATTACGCTAGCTCACAGTGCCCTTCAAACCGAAACACAGTAATGCTTTCACACTACTGCTTCACGGCAGAATAACTGGCCCTGGGGTGGTACATACCTAGACGGATTCCTGCATAGGAATCCTACCACCAGTAAATCGATTCAGATCAGGTGAACGTTTGCTTGTTTTATCACTTTAAAATAATGTTCTGGGTGACACAGCATCTGTTGTAGGCAGTTGTTGCACTTACCAGTGGACGTTCGTAACGTCACTATGTCCAATAAAAAAACTCTTCACGAACAATGCTCTACCTTTCCATTGGAAGTGTTAAGGCCTTTCTCGATGTATTCTATTTCTGCTTCAGTTATTAGTCGATGTTCTCTTGGTGTGCTCGAGGAGAAACAATACCAAATAGCACTCGTTGTAAACATCAACGCGGATATTGAATAGAATATGAGCTTCCAGCCGATAGCAGTTTCCGCTAAAAGCCCTGACATTGGCATTGCTATAATTGTGCCTATTTGTGAACCTGAAATGAAAATAATGGATCTGAAACTGAGAGGTCAATCGCAGGGGTAGCCGATATCCTAACGTTGCTATCACATGGGAAATGGAGATGGCAGGAGGATGTTTAATAAACTTACCACCATAAACAATGCCCATTATAGTTGTCCGCTCATGCGCCGGTAACCACCGGCCAAGGAGCGTGTGGGAAGCAGGGAACAAACACGCTTGAGTAAGCCCCATCATCACGCGACAAGCACAGAGGAACGGCCAACCGCCCTGCAAAATTTTTGAATTTCAGATCGGGTGGTCTTATCTGGGGATGGCGTCTCCTCTTACTAGTAATACTTAGATGTTGTTTATATAGTTTGCATCGCGGAAACATTCAAAGCGCGATTATGAAATGTATGAGACACAACAATATCGCTACACAATATTATTAAAATTAGACGATAGGAAGATTAAAAGTCCCCCCGTGACCATGGGTGCTGTAAAGCGTCCGAAACGTCGGGTAAAAATAGTTCAAAAATTAAACGCGATAAAATCCGTAAAAAAGTAGTTTTATTTAAATGTGTAATATTCGCGTAAATAAAAGAAAACATTATAAAAAAAGTCTTTTAAATAAAACTGCTTTTTACGCTTTTCTTAATGTGTTACATATTTCTTTATCGAGAACAAAAAATGCAAAACGGAATTAGAATTACTTTTTTTTTTTCTTATCATAGTATTTAGGTCATAGTGATTTCAATGTCAGAGATAACTTAGTTTATTTGAGTGCTGCATTTGTAACTTATCTAATTAAAGGCAAGCAACTGTAGATTTAAACTTTGACTGACGTAGAGATGATTTTGGTTTTGCGATAGAGGGTCGAAAGAGCTATTTATAATCTTGGCTCTAAAGTGTCTCTCAGAGATAAGTTTAAAAAACTTAATATCTCTTTCTTGGCCACTCAATATGTTTATGAAAACGTTTTTGTGTACACAAGAACATAAAAAATTGATTTTCATAATGTAAATACCAGGAACAAGAATTAATATGCCAGTTAATCGACTTCACAGTGTCAGAATCCTTTATATGGGACAATGTATACATTTTTATAACGAAATCCCAGATAGTGCAAAAAGTAATTCAATCAAAAAGTTTAAATTTTTTATTAAACAAAGACTTCATAATAGGGGTTATTATAATAATAAAGAATACATGGATGATAAAAAAAGGAAAAAAAAATCCCGTTGGGTTCCTTGCTGGTTCTTCCCAGGAAAGATGCATTTTTGCGAACTAGTGTAGATAAAAAACTAAAAAATTACTTTCAATAAGTATTACGTAAATAGTCTATGTTGAATAAAAATTATTCTATTCTACTCTATTGCTAAAAAAAATAATGATTAGCTCGAAAATCAGACCCATTTCAGCTTTGTTATTGTTTCAGCTATTTATCGTGTACCTTTAGCTAAACTATTTCTACTAAGTTAGATTACTGTTGTTAACTTTTGATCAAAATGTATGTTAGTCCAAAACTAGACCTCAGAACCGTATAGAACCATCAATAAACTCTGCACTATCTGGGATAGGATTCCTATGCAGAAATCCGTCTAGGTAGGTACCACCCCAGGGCCAGTTATTCTGCCGTGAAGCAGTAGTGTGCAAACATTACTGTGTTTCGGTTTGAAGGGCACAGAGTTAGTGTAATCACTGGGCATATGAGACTTAAGAACTGATGTGTCAGGCGCAGTGTGGTGTCACACAGAAATGTTCTGGGTGACGCAGTATTTGTTATGGGAAAACGTTGCACTTACAATCAGGTGAACGTTTTTCTCGTCTCGTCACTTTATCCAATAAAAAAAATACACTCCCCTGTCTTCTTTTCAATATTGTTATAAACTACTATTTTGTTATATCTATAAAAATGCAATTTGAAAAACGTCTTGCTCCCCGACTGCTCCAGAAGTGTAATGTTTGTCGATTGTATATTTATACGAGTATATGTAAGTATGTACGCTTATATCTTTTGCACGTTCTGTAAGCGTCTTGACAGGTTTTAAAATACTCGTATAAGGTGTCGTTAGGTTCTTTTTAGTTGTGGGAATGACATAGAGTTATAATATATAAATATAACGCCTGCAAATCATTATAGTGATTTTTAACCTACTACAAAAATAACGAGGTTCTAATTTTATCTGTATGTTCGGGCATAACTTCTTGTTGTTAAAAATTCTTTTTTATTAGAAAGCGGGTATCGTAAGGGCTGTCCCATATTATTTAGTGAAAATCTTACATTCGCATAACCATGTTTGGAGCTGCAGCGAATTTTTAATTGGGCACAGCCAAAACTTACCACACTGACCAGAGCAGGTAGAAGTCCACATACAACCCCACTCGCTAACAGAGCTACAAGTAAAACGGGTTTTCCTCCATATTTTTTGGCAAGTATGCCTGCCGGTATCTGCATCACCATGTATCCCCAAAAGAATGACGACAGAATCAAACCTTGTGTCTTCTTATCCCATTCATATATCTGTAATAAGTAATTTTAAGTCAGGCTGGTACTATGCGTCATTTGAAGCCAATTTATGTAATCAGGGTTACAGTAACTTAGACGAGCAAATTACTGTGTTTTGGTCTGAAGGGCACTGAGTGCTAGTGTAATTATGGCTCGTCACCCTGAGACACAAGAACTGATGTCTCAATATAGTCTCAAATATTCTGAGGGACATAGCATTTTCTATCGGCAGACGTTGCACTTACCATCAGGTCAGTGATTAGTCGCCTTGAGACATCAGCTTTTCAAAGTACACCAGATAGTATACAACAATTAATATTTTGCATCCGGATCTTAGCAAAATAACTTTCTTAACTTCGTTTAAAAAACGTAGCGTTTCATACCGTGACTGTGGTGTCATTTCGGCGAGTCTCGTCGGTCATTTCAAGGACTGCGACGGCCATGCTGCCTCGCGCTATAAATAGCGCCATCATGCAGAGGCACATGCACACAGCCTGCAAGTGCCTAACACCGTAGCCATAATCTGAAATAAATTTAAAACAGAAATCATATGTCTGTTACAGCCTCTTATTAGTGTGGCCGTGTGGTGGCGGCCTAAGAGAATCTACCATCCCATCTCATCCCGTGGGTGTCGTAAAAGTCGGCAGAGGGAAAATAAAGTAACCAAGGGTTGGGCAGCGGCATCTTGCTCAAACATCTAAATAACCGCCTGCCAAGCGTGGCAACTAGGGCGAAATCCCCCCAAAATGAGAGCTACAAACTTTTGTAGCACTCTATGGGGGCCTATGTTCATCAGTGGACTAGTGATAACGGTGGACTTGAAATGTTGATAGGGTTATTGTACCAGCCAAACAAATCAATGTATTTTAGACACTTTTCTGTGACGTCTTATAACATGGTTATATTATATTACATGTTTATTATATGTATACGTTTATTATATATACGCTTCATAGAATTTTTTCGCGTAGGCGTACACTCGACGATAATTACAAATTTTTAAATTTATTTATTCTTTATTGTTAGACACCTTAAATTAAGGGTAACAATTGCCGGACTTAATGCCTTATGGCATTCTCTGCCAGTCAACGCTGGCTGATGATGAAAAAAAAATAGGGGGAGGGGGTGTGAACTATTGTATAGAAAATGTATTTATTCATTTACGAGGACGTACATATTTAATAAGAAAGTCTTAATGATTTAGGTCAAAAAGAACAATCATTACTTTAAACATCAATTTAAATAATTTCATCATTAATTGAAATCAATTTTGAGTGCTTCCGTGAAAAAAAGTTTTATCTACTATTTCTACTATTATTTTTTAAAATATATTTTATATGGGAATAAATCGTGGCTGTATTTATGTATGTATATTTTCTCCAAGAGCACTTTGTGTAATAATGCGGAATTGAATGTAAAATACAAAACCTATTTATATTAGAAACAAAATTCATATGTGACCTAAGTATGAAATATGATAAATTACCGTATGAAATATTTCCCCCACAAACACATGAACGAATCTGTCAGTCACAATAAAACATGGCTGATATTAAATTACAGTCTAATATTTCATATAGTAAAATACGACCATTATGATATAATACGATAAGTTGTATGTAAAGTCTTATGTTACAAATTTTATATTAACTTGACATTGACCAATCGGCAATTGCTATTCCGTGTGGAGATGGCTTAAGGTAATCTACCTTCACATCTTATACCATGGTTGTTGTAAAAATCGACTGAGGGACCAGCAGGGCTATTGCGTATCCAAAGTGATGATCATTTATAAAAGTGTTGAACGAATATCTGCCAAAGAAGTGTCTGAATACTGGTTATGATTAACAAAAAAGATGTCATATGAAAAATAATAGTCATTTTCGTTAACCATAACCAGTGTGAAAACAATTATTTGACAGATATTCGTTAGACACTTTTATAAGTGATCATCACTTTGGATACGCAATAGCCCCGCAGGAGATGTCCATCAGAATCTTTCTGGAACATCTGAATAAATAAACGATGTCAAGCAACCCGCCTCCCAAGCGTGGTAACTTTTTTTTTATTGTATAAAGTGACGAAACGAGCATAACGTTCACCTGATGGTAAGTGCAACGTCCGCCCACAACAAATGCTGTGTCACCCTGAATATTTCTGCGTGACACCACACTGCGCCCGTCACCCTGAGACATCAGTTCTCAAGTCTCAAATGCCAAGCGATTACGCTCGCTCACAGTGCCCTTCAAACCGAAGCACAGTAATGCTTGCACACTACTGCTTGACGGCAGAATAACTGGGACTATGGCGAAATTCCCCCAACATGAGAGCTTACGTGGCAATCTATGTGGATAGGTTTTCCAGTTCAGCAGTGGACCAGAGATAGGCTGAAATTATGATGCTATTAAATAAAATATAAAAAAAAACTGGACAGTTTATATGATTAGTGGTAATAGTTTTTGGTATCTGTCTATAACAAATGTTCTGTCATCCTGAACATTACTGTGTAACACCCCCTCACCATACCATAAGGTGAACAACGTGCTCGTCTCGTTCACGATCGAGGACGAATATGTCCCCGAGGGATTATGTGCCACCTCAATACTTTGCTCATTTCTTTTTTTTTTATCGGATAAAGTGATGAAACGAGCAAAACGTTTACCTGATGGTAAGTGCAACGACTGCCCACAACAAATGCTGTGTCACCCAGAATATTTGTGTGTGACACCACTCTGCACCCGTCACCTTGAGACATCAGTTCTTAAGTCTCAAATGCACAGTGATTACGCTAGCTCACAGTGCCCTTCCAACCGAAACACAGTAATGTTTGCACACTACTGCCTCACGGCAGAATAACTGGCCCTGGAGTGGTACCTACCTAGACGGATTCCAGCATAGGAATCCTACCACCTTTGATTTTTTCTATTTCTTTTACATTTTTGAAATGTCATATGTTAGCACATTTGATACGAGTACACCAATGTAAAAATTAACTAATAAGTAATAAAATACGAGCAGTTGAAAGTTTGCCGACGTTTACCGAACCAAAGTAACAATGTACCACTTAATATCACATACCACAGAAAAATGTCTATAATTCGAGGACATCTTCAAAATGGTGAAATGTTTGTTTCATGTTAGTAAGGATGATAAATGAGCATAAAATGCACCAATAGGTGTCCTGCTGAAGAGACAGCCGATAAGTGTCCGGCAGAGTAGAACAGCACCTACCTCTTTCCTACCGAGGTGTCGTAAGAGGCGACTAAGGTATTGTACGTAGAGCCTTTATTCGTACAGAATAACATGATATGCAATGTTGTCTCTATACTGCTCGTGAGAACGCAACGGGGAGTAAGAATTTTTCTGACGTGGTTTGCCACCCGTCACGTCTCGGTTCTCGCGAGGGCGAAAAGTGAGCTACGTCAGTGGCCCTCTGCCTGCTCCTTTTATGGGAAAAAGGCGTGACTAGATGTATGTACGAGTATGTAAAATCCAACTGATAAGGGGTCACTGGTTCACAGGCATTCATACTAAAGCCGAAGAATTAAAATGAAGGACCGTTACAACCTAGGACGATAGGGGAATTCCCTATGCCACTAATGGTCTCCGATTCCTTTCATTTACGATAGAAACACTATCAAATATTTTCCTAAGTGATCATTTCCTGTGTAACGACGTACTTCTTACTGGTGGTAGGATTCCTATGCAGGAATCCGTCTAGGTAGGTACCACCCCAGGGCCAGTTGTTCTGCCGTGAAGCAGAAGTGTGCAAACATTACTGTGTTTCGGTTTGAAGGGCACTGTGAGCTAGCGTAATCACTGGGCATATGTGACTTGAGAACTGATGTCTCAGTGAGGTGTCACAGAAATGTTCTGGGACACAGCATTTGTTATTGGCAGACGTTGCACTTACCATCAGGTGAATGTTTTGCTCGTTTCATCACTTTATACAATAAAAAAAAGACTTCCGATAACGACAACTTCTTAGTACGGAATCTGCCACCTACACAGGAGATATTATACTGCCACAATCGTACGTGTACGTACCAAACTCAGAGGCACTCGTGATTACCTCGCGCGATAAGATCGGAGGCTAGGATACAGTGCAAGAGACATGGCGATAATCACGACACAACCAGACTCGAAAACCAATAACGTGTATTATAACAAATGACTCCGGCTGGGACTCCAACTTAGGACCGGCGCCGTGGACGTTGGTTAGTCTGACCAAAAGGCCACGCGGTCTTCTTCCTGAATTCACAATATTAACACTACTGCAATAAAGTCTTACAAAGTATACTTTACATGTATCTGCCAAACGTCCGGATATCATTTCGAACTTCTCCTTGCAATCTTTTTCGTTAACCATTTTGTATGCTATTAATTGTTTCACTTCACATTACCGCTGAACCTAAGATACTAAAATTAGCATTCTCTTCGGATGTGTAAAAGTAGCATTCTGAATGTAAACAAATAAATAGAATTTAATATAATATTCAAACAATAATGATCGTTCTCTCTCATACTACAAAGCTCATATTGCCACATAAGTACAGGAAGTGTCATTGACGTAAAGAAAAGGTCAAGATATAATGCTAGTTAATCCCTATATAAACAATTTAGTATAACTAAGTATAAGTGTATGTTTACAAAATTTTGTAATTTATTTTAGTATTGTCACTACGCGTGGTTAAGCAAAACTTTGTTCTGTAATATCTCGAAGTGAGTCAAACAAAATCTATTTTTATACGAGCTTAGGAATTTTACCAATGTTTGACGATGTCAACATAAAGTTCAGTAAATAACATCGGCGTCTTCTCACCATCATACAGAGTCTTACCAGCAACGTCCCATAAAGTAGTTTAGAAATCAATCAATTTCCATGACTCATGGCAGTGGAGCCGTGGTAGCTCTCGCTAGGCGCTCGCTTTAAATTTCATAGGTACGCGAGTGACCTGGATTCGATTCCCGGTGCCGGCACCAATAAAATTGTTAATTGCAATTTTATGTGCTGACTCACCACGTGCTCGGCGTTGAAGGAAAACATCGTGAGGGAACCTGCATGTTTGAGAAATTAAAAGTATTTCGAAGTCATGTGAAGTCCGCCAACCCGCATTGGAGCAGCGTGGCGGATTCTTCCTAGCTCCAAAACCCTCACAGAAATGAGAGGAGGCCTATGCTCAGCAGTGGGACATTTATAGGCTGAAACTATACTTTTTTACTTAATGGCAGTGGAAATCTTATTAAACCTATTCTTCGCACGATAAATATAGCCCAAGGTATAACAAGGAACAAAGAAATGTATCATCTTCTAGATGTAACAATTATTTTTACCGGAACTGTTCATTTAGGTTGTATCGAGCTCAAAAAATCAAATAAAGTGCTGGCATATGTAAGTTAAGTACTATTAAAAATCAACCAGTTGACGTGGACTTATGAACAGACGTACAAATAAGGTTGTTATTAATGCATCATTTTCTATAAGTAAATCTGAAAGAACTCATTGCTAGTATTCTTTGAGATCGTGCTGCTTCCCCGGTTAAGATGACTCATGCTTCAGCGGTGCTCTACTACGAAGCTAACTACGGTACAGGCCAAAACAAAATATTGTCCCTGCTTGACCGATCCTGCTTCGGTTTTCTATGAGACTATTCTTCTACACATAATGTTTTGACTACAATTAAAAAAGAAATATAAAAAAGAGAATACCTGTAGAGATTTTTCGCTGTTTCCTTCCTATTAGAGGAAAATTATAATGAAACGACTATAGTATTAAGTTTTGATTGAATTCAAATACACATGAATATTTAACATATCAAAAGACTTGTCTTACTCAATAAGACGATGATAGCAATCAGCACCTAACTTGTTTCTTGCTTTTCAGTTTATTTTATTTATCGACGAGCAAAACGTTCATCTGATGGTAAGTGTAATGTCTGCCTAAAAAAAAACGTAGTGAAGTTTTAATTGTAAATCAGTAATTTTCTTTACATTCTTCTCACCAGTATATTAACTTTTGTTGTATGTGTTTATTAACTTTTAATATTAACATAAGTTGATTTTTGTTCACAGTGCAAAGTATGTAAATTATATGCGTAGGCTTGTAATTAGCAATATGTATAGTCATTTCACTATTTATAAAGTGATTTGTCTGTAAGCCTTCCTAAAATAATTAATAAATGCTGTATCACCAAAACACTTCTGAGTGGCACCACAATAAGCCCGTCACCTTGAGAGATCAGTTCATAAGTCTCATATGCCCGGTGATTACACTACCTCTGAGTACCCTTCAGACCGAAACACAGTAATGATTGCACACTACTGCTTCACGGTAGAATAACTGGTAGCTAAATTTAAGATTCCTGCAAAAGAATACCAACCACCAGTGAACTTTTTTCCTTAAATTGTTACTACTATTTTTATATTTACTATTTTTTCCGTAGTCGGGTTGCAGTTTTTGAAACTTCTTCTTTTTGTTAATACACTCTTATAGGTGTACACTTGTTAACACTTTTATAAGTGATCTTAACTTTGGATACACAATAGCCGATCGCCGATCTGAACGTTACTCACTATGTCCATGCCAAGAATTCCGATACTAGCTGAGGCAACTAGGGGAGCACTCTCAAAATGGGGGAATCCTTTCTTATTAGCTGTAACTTGCTCATTTAAATATTGAAGTTTTTAAATTAATTAAAAAAAACTGCGAATGAAAAATGAACTGGTGATGAATAAGTAAGAAACCCAATGGGTTACTCACTTATTTATCTCCAAATTCTTTCTTAAATTACGTTCAATACTATGTAAATAATCTACTTTGATAAAATTATATTCTATATCTTTATTGATTTGAGCTACAACTAAAAAAAATATTAAAGAACAATATATACTCTTGCGCTCTCCTATCACCCGAAAGTGTTTGACTAAAATTGACTTCAGTACTTTTAGTGGAGGTAGACTGCTTTCACCTTGCTACTTATATGCATGGAAACCGTGTATTATTATAATTATTATCTATCTATCTAAATAACATGTTAACAATTGTGACCAGGAGATGGACTGCAGCATCTTCCTGGAACATCTTGAACATCATAAATGAACTGCGGTCGGTAACCCGCCTACCAAGCGTGGCAACTATGCCAAAATCCCTCCAATATGAGAGCTACAAACTTTTGTGGCTATCTATGGGGTAGGCCTATGTTCAGTAGTGGACTTGTGATAGGCTGCAACGACGACGGCGACTTGTGACAAACTAAAATATTTTAATAACCATGTTAATTGTATAAGACGACATCAAATCCAAGAAATCAAGCTTACACTTTCGAATTGTTTGTCTTCCTTCATCCTTTAATCAGTTCAGGTGTGATTTATTTTAAAATAAAACGGATATCTTTGGTTAAGTTTTCAAAGGTAAGGAAACTCAGAAATTAATTTTAGTCACTGACATCAGCAAATTTGACTTGGACGAAAATTCATTAATGTAAATTCCTGACTTAATCCCAGATAACAATAAAATTATTTAGTTAAGCCTAAAATTAAGTATTTAATGTTTGTTATTTTAGCATATTTTTTAAATGATTTTCATAAAAAAAAGTAAAGTTTCAGCCTATAATTGTCCTACTACTGAGCACAGGCCTCCTCTCATTTCTGAGAGGGTTTTGGAGCTAGGAAGAATCCGCCACGCTTCTCCAATGCGGGTTGGCGGACTTCACATGTCTTCGAAATATTTTTTATTCCTCAGACATGCAGGTTTCCTCACGATGTTTTCCTTCACCGCCGAGCACGTGGTAAATCAGCACTTAAAATTGCAATTAACAATTTTAGTGGTGCCGGCACCGGGAATCGAACCCAGGTCACTCGAGTACTATGAAATTTAAAGCGAGCGCCTAGCCCCTGAGCTACCACGGCTCTGAATCACGGCTTAAATGATTTTCATATATGATTATAATTAGCACGAACCCATTTAGGAGTAACATACATACATACGATCACGACTGTATCCCATAAGGGGTAGTCAGAGACTGGGCACTCACTGCAAAAACAGATGACTGCCACAATCCACGTTTCACCAAAACAATATAATGCACTTGGTGTGAAAGGTGAGCCCATCGCCACCATGCGCTGTTGGGTGCACAGTGCAGTTTAAATCCTTACTCGCCTTTTACGAGATCCATCGGATGAGATGGAGTGGTAGTATTCTTTTAACGAGCCGCCACCACACGGCTAAGAAAGAAGTCAAAGTGCATTTAATAGTTCAGTAAGTGATCTTAGCGAATTTTGTTTCTCCACATCACTGTAATCGATTTCTGCAAAATAACTCCTGATTATATTTATAATTATAGATAAAATGTTCCCGATCGATTACACATATCACTGGCCATGAGGATCCCTTGCGTCACACGTGAGTTTCTCGAAGCATTAAAGAAACTAATAAAGTACAGAGAAGCGGAAGAGAGCAGTTTATAACTCACATGTTAGAACGCGCCGGGTGTCTCGTAAACAAATCCATCTCCTTTCTTGCAGAGCATATCGTTAACGTCGTCTAAGTCACTATAGAATTTCAGGATTCATTTTTTTTAACAATCATGAAGAATTTTTACAATTAACAGAACCAGAATCATTTACATGTAGACGATAAAACGTTTAATGTAACCAGCAATTATTGTTTATTATGTAATTATCAATTGTTTTTTTAAGTTGAGTATTTTATAATTTTGAGTGAAATGTTCCCGGGAATTTTTTTGTTTATATAGATAAATAAAATATTGTTTTAAGATGGCTAATGTCCCATAATTTTCAATACAGGGATGTACGACCTTATTTTAACAATGCAAAAGACATTTCTGAATTAGTACAAGAAACCGACGAACTACCTAATTGCCACACAGGAACTGCCGAAAATAACGACACAATAGTTTTACATCGTTCAAATAATCATCATAGGTATCATCAAGGTGATGCAAGATTCTATTTAGAATCTCGAGGCAGGCAATACTGCAACTGCAGCTGTTTCCTTTGTGGCTTTTCGTTTGTATGATTAACATAATACCCACAATGAATCAATATACACGTGACCATAGTTACGAGTAGGTACTTATCTTGTTCTGTGATTGTCGTAAAACTAAAGAAATTCTCTAGGGTTTCTTCGAAGTCCAAGGTCCAATAACAATGAAATTAAAATAGGACCACTTTAGAGCTATAGTAAAATTAACGCAAAAACACGTCATTAGAAACGTTTTTTTGTTATTTATTAGGATCAACTAACAATTGTACAATAAACTGATATAATTCTTAAATTATCATAAAACTTATATAATTATTGAACAACCAGCGTCGTTGCATTTCAAAATCTCAAAGCAAACACTACATTAATATGCTACATTTAAATCCTAAAATTACAAAAGAAAGTAAAAAGAAATAAATAAAAATAATCGTATTATATCATCTATAAACATGTAGCATGATTCTTAATCACACATTTTTTAAATTTTACTCTAGTTGTATCAAATGTATCTTTGTTAAACAGCTTCATAAACAAAATCACAGTATTGTCTCCTAAATCTTAACCGTTAAGGAGTTCTGTGGCTTTTATAATCAGCTCAGCAGCACGCTATGATGCGTCCTGGATACAAACACCTGAATATATTTTGAAAAATTAACATACATGCTTATAATTTTTGTGGATTTATCTCGATTTTTCTGAGATTCTATCATCAGAGCCTGACTTGCTAAAAATGGGACCACCTCACGAAAACACCCTTTCAAACAAAGAAAAGATTCCTAATATTGCTCCATAATTAACGAAAATATCGGTTAACCTACATAAAAATACATACAGACAAACATAGAACCTCATTTTTTGATGTCGCTTAAAAATGGCAGCTGTTTGTCGTAGACACAGTATCACTTTATAGTGTCACGTTTGGAAGTGAAAACGTATAGTGGTTTCGTTGTTGTGGTGCACGCTATTATGTTAGGATGGGCGATATTCACCTGATGATAAGTGCAACGTCTGCCCATAGCAAATGCTGTATTACCAAGAACACTACTGAGTGGTACCCCAGTGCGCCCGTCACCTTGAGATATTAGTTCTTAAGTCTTATATGCCCAGTAATAACACTAACTTTCAGTGCCATTGAGACCGAATCACAGTAATTTTTGCACACTACTGCTTGACGGTACCATAACTAACACTGTGGTGGTACCTACCCAGATCGATTTCTACAAAGGAATCCTACCAGCAGTAAAACCTACAGACATTTTTGTCAATTTTCCCCAATTCAGTTCTACAAAATCGTCGTCATGGTGTTTTCTATACGGTATCAGATATCTAACTCTAATTCACATTTGCTATCAGATATATTGTATTGAACTAACACTTTAAATAGCGCTTATAAATAGACGTTCCTTTGTGTGACAAGGGAAATAAATCTAAAAGTTACTCAAGCCACAGAGGAAAATTTCGAATGCCTTATTTACTTTTCATGGTTGTATCTTTCATTCTTATTTAATTTAACTACTAAGCGTGAGTCTATAAATATATTATTTTATTAGATGAAGTGACAAAACGATCAAAACATTCACCTGATAGTAAGTGCAATGTCTGCTTATAACAAATGCTGTGTCACCCAGAACATTTGTGTGGCATCACACCTGCGCCCGTCACTCTGCGTTCTTAAGTCAAATATGCCCAGTGATTACACTAGCTCTCAGTGTCCTTCTGACCGAAACATACTGTTTGCACAATACTGCTTCACGGCAGACTAAATGGCCCTGGGGTGGTACCTAACTAAACGGATTACTGCATTGGAATTCTACCACCAGATACCATCGTATAAATTATTATGCCATGTGATAGCATTGTTAGAGAATCTGCCACCTGATTTAGCCCAGCGGTGTCGTAATAAACGAACATAGAAATAAATAAATAATCATGTTAAGTCATGGGTGTGTTAAAAGTATGTTTTGATATTGAATATGAGGTTCTCTTGTCTGTTACATCGTTCGGTTACTAAAAGAAGTGGTTATTTGCACTGAAAATATAACAGCGCCGTGTATTCGCAAATACCGAAGCACTCTTCGCTTTCAACCAGAACGATAGATAGGAAAAGGAACGCAAAGTATAAAGAATTTATTATAATTAACAATATCACGCAGCATGGTGGTAGTATTCCTATGCAGGAATCCGTCTAGGTAGGTACCACCCTAGTGCCAGTTATTCTGCCGTGATGCAATAGTGTGCAAGCGTTACTGTGTTTCGGTTTAAAGTACACTGTGAGCTAGCGTAATCACTGGGCATTTGAAACTTAAGAACTGATGTCTCAGAGTGACTGGCGCAGTACGAACGTTCAGTATGAACGTTTTTCTCCTTTCGTCACTTTATACAATAAAAAAAATGAGTCCACTCGTTGTATTCCTTAGATTTAGATATAACAATTGAAGACTAATATATATATATATATATATATTTATATATATATATATATTTATATATATATATATATATATATATATATATACATATAATATATATAAAACAAAATCGGGTTAGTTGCACCATTTATAATTTCCCCACAAATTTTTCGAACAGCGCCATCTGTGATACATGACAGAAACAAAACCTATATTATTTTTATGCATGACAGTTCTGTAACAATTAATACTTTTTCTTTCTTTCCGTCTCCATTCATTATCCTCTGTCAGCTGATTCAACGGCGCGGACTTTTCATTGCATACCATTGAGCTAGGTGTGCAGATGGGCGCCGCGATTTATGAGTATTTTTTTTCGAGTTTTTACCAATTTTCATTCAGTTTTCGACCGTTATTGAATTTGTAAAACAAACGATAAATTGTCTTCAAAGATGTTCACTTTATGAAGTTATCAAATATGTGATTGATAATTGCTTCATTATGTAATTACGAATTGTGTGACTAAATTTACAGTATTATTTACAATGCCGCGAGCCAGCAGATCAAATCTTTCACATCTTTATTGCGACTGTAATGTAGTTACACTTCGCAATATTGAGAATCGATTCACTGCTGTTGAAAATTACAATACTCCACGTTGAAATGCGCATTGAACGTTTTGGAAAGAAGGTGCGCCGGAATGGAACAATCCAAGTGTGGTCTACCACAAAATCGTTTCCACTTGTTGTGATAGTTCTACCGTTATCACCTTGCATGGTCGACGGCAAGTGCTCCAAACGTTATCCACGAAAGTTGACTGCGGAGACCGTCATAGGCAACGATGGTTCACCAATGTATCGTCGTCGATGTAACTGTAGAGAATCGATAACCACTAGCACATCGTTTATATAATTCTAAATTTGAAGTGGAAAACCTAAAAATAAAATTGCAAAATTCGCCGCGGTAGGTGGCGCTGTGATTAAGTGGCTGTATAGTTTCATACTTAAATGTGGCTCAGTAATCAAACTCATCGCATCGCAAACCGAAACGGACGGGATAACGTCTTCCGGGCCAAGTAGTATATAAATAAAGGACGTTGGAAGCGATGTTGGAGGACATCTGGTGGCAGTTCCCGGTGGTGATGTCAGTTTGCTTGTGCACGCTATTGCGAGTAATTTTTAAAGAGCACCAAAATTACACAACTAACTTCAAAAACTTCAAAATATATTACCTATTTAAATAAAACTTGTGGTGGCGGCTGGGCCGTGTGGTGGCGGCTCGTTTGAATCCCAGCAAGTTAACATTTATTAGCCGTGGTAGCTCAGGGGCTAGGCGCTCGCTTTAAATTTCATAGTACGCGAGTGACCTGGGTTCGATTCCCGGTGCCGGCATCATTTAAATTGTTAATATAAATTTTTGCCGTGTGGTGGCGGCTCGTTAAAAGAATACTACCACTCATTCTCATCCAATGGATCTCGTAAAAGGCGAGTAAGGAATTAAACTGCACTGTGCACCCAACAGCGCATGGTGGCGATGGGCTCACCACCTATCACATCAAGTGCATTATATTGTTTTGGTGAAACGTGGATTGTGGCAGTCATCTGTTTTTGCAATGATTGCCCAGTCTCTGACTACCCCTTATGGGATACAATCGTGATCTTATCTGTATGTATTTAAATAAAACTAAATGTTACGGATTTTATCGCGTTTAATTTACTATTTCTAACCAGACGTTAAGAGCGCTTAACAGCACCCATGGTCACGGGAGTACTGAGGCGAGAGATGTCCTGATGTCATAGTTAACCCGGGGTACCTTCAGCTTTCAATTCTTATTTTTAGTCCGATCTACGCATAATGAGTTCACTGTGTCTTGAAGTCTTGCAGTGGTATGCTTGCTTTTTCATTTAATTTTATTAATATTAGGATCCCAAACAGGTAGTACCCAACCGTCTTCCTTGAAATTAGCATGTTTTTTTTAATTGCAATGGCCTCTCGAATCATTTTTATTAGGAATCGATGTTCCTTTGCAAATATTTTGGTCTATAAAATCTGATGTAATGGTTGGGATGATCTAAAACATGGGCACAGACTGCAGAATTCCTAGAGCGTCGATGCTTCACATCACTTAACATCAGCTATATGTTATTTAGCGCGGGTTTTTATTGATCGTTTAGTTTGCCCTATGAAAGAGACCGTAGTATTCGCGTAAATATAAGAAATCATTAACTATTACCTAGATTAAATGACACACCATTTCTTAACTCGTGCATGCGAATCTTAGCAAATTAGTTTTCCATCTATTTTTAATAATTTGTTTCAGAATAACAGAGAGCAGTTTTCGGCACAATATATTCTGCGATCAATAGAGCGAATATTGTTTTCCTCAGTGTCAGTTATGAGCTGATCGCTATCCGGACCGGACACAGGCTTGCTTTATCCGCCTTGGATCGCACCGTTATAGCATGATACATAGACCCGCGATTCGTCTTTCTAACGTGGACACGTGTAGTTGGGGCTTAGTCTGTAAAACAGAATAGAATAGATTTATTTTTATTCAAAACAGTTTTTTTTTTATTTGTTTAGGAAATTATATGAATTTTATTTTACGTAATATTCTTCATTTGAATGCCAAAAAATCTCAGCCCTGAGAAGCTCAGCCAACTAAACAGTTTTTTTTCCAAATCGTATTATCGTTTATTTTTCTTAACTTGGTTATTATCGTTATTCCATAACAGTCTTACAAGTAATTATTACTTACTAGGTGATGCCCGCGACTTCGTTCGCGTGGAGATAGGTTTTTTAAACATCCCGCGATAACTGTTTGGTTTTCCTGGGTAAAAAGGAAGCACGCTATTTCTGTGCCACATTTTGTTAAGATCGTTTCAACCGTGAAATGAAATGTAATGGAATTTTTTTTATTCTTCAACATAAGAAATTTAAATTCAAGAAAAGAGTCTTTCTCAAAGGCAGGTAACGCACCCGCGATTCCTCTGGTATTGCGGATTTTCGTGGGCGGCGGTGATCACTTAACATCAAAGGAGCCACTTGCTGGCTTACCACTAAAAGGCTACTCGTCTCGTCATACATAAGATCACGACTGTATCCCATAAGGGGTAGTCAGAGACTAGCCACTCACTGCAAAAACAGATGACTGCCACAATCCACGTTTCACCAAAATAATATAATGCACTTGGTGTAATAGGTGGTGAGCCCATCGCCATCATACGCTGTTGGGTGCACAGTGCAGTTTAATTCCTTACTCGCCTTTTACGAGATCCATTGGATGAGATTGAGTGGTAGTATTCTTTTAACGAGCCGCGACCACACGGCTAAAAAGCCTTTGACAAATGAAAGGAGGCCACTCAGCAGTGGGAAATTTATAGGCTGTTAATTTACTGGTTATTTTTAAATACTTAACTGCCTTGAATTAGTCGTCACCTGTAAAAACACATTAGAATTCATTGGTGTTTCTAAAATAGTCAATTGCAATTTTAGTGGTGGTGGGATTCCTATGTAGGAATCCGTCTAGGTAGGTACCACCCCTGGGCCAGTTATTCTGCCGTGAAGCAGTAGTGTGCAAACATTACTGTGTTTCGGTTTGAAGGGCACTGTGAGCTAGCGTAATCACTGGGCATACAAGACTTAAGAACTGATGTCCCAGGGCGACGGGCGCAGTGTAGTGTCACACAGAAATGTTATGGGTGACATAGCATTTGTTATGGGTAAACGTTGCACTTTACATCAGGTGAACGTTTTGCTCGTTTCGTCGCTCTATCCAATAAAAAAAAAATCACTTACTTGGCGATGAAACAAAATACCGTGAGTTAATCTTTATTTCTAAATAAATATTTTAAGTAACTGTGAAGTCTGCCAAACACCACTGCAATAGCTTGTCCCGTATCCTTAGAAAGAGTAGTTACGAGTAGTTTACTATAGTTATCTTCGTCGTCGTTTCAGTCTATCACAAGTCCACTGCTGAACATAGGCCTCCCTCATAGATAGCCACAAAAGTTTGTGGCTCTCATATTGGAGGGATTTTGCCATAGCTGCCACGCTTGGCACGCGGGTTGGCGACCGCAGTTTATTTATGATGTTCCAGGAAGATGCTGTTGCCCATCTTCTGGTTTTAATTTCCCTCTGTCGACTTTTACGACACCCACGGGATGGGACGGGGTGGTAGATTCTCTTAGGCCGCTACCACACGGCGGTACTACGGTTATTTTACTCTTACGAATTTGTGATTCGTGATTGAAAAATGTATGAGACTTATAATTTGGGAAGCGGTTAAAATAAAATATCAAAAGCGGACATTATAATGTATAGGCGTCCGGCAGAGTAGCATAGCACCTACCTATTTCCTACCGAGGTGTCGTAAGAGGCGACTAAGGTCTGTACTGACAGCCTTTATTCGTTCGTGCAGAACAATGCGGTCACTATACTGCTCGTGGGAACGCAATGAGGAGTAACATTTTGTTACTCCTACCAAAATGGCGGCGACATGGTTTGCCACACGTCAAGTCTCGTTTTTCGTCTCGTGCGAATAATGTGGGCCTCTGCCTACCTCTTTTATGAGGAAAAGGCGTGTTTGTATGTATATATAAGTTTTATGGGACTCGGACCATCGGTAGATTGTAATTCCTACATACGAAACATTCTGTAATATTGAAACGATTATTACGGAAAGTTATATCAATGTTACGGCGGGAAATCCATGCTAATATTATAAATGCGAAAGTAACTTTTTTTTTAATTCTAAAAAGTGACGAGACGAGCAAAACGTTCACCTGATGGTAAGTGCAACGTTTTCCCATAACAAATGCTGCGTCACCCAGAACATCTGTGTGACAACACTGCGCCCGTTGCCCCTGAGACATCCGTTCTTAAGTCTCATATGCCCAGTGATTACGCTAGCTCACAGTGCCCTACGAACCGAAACACAGTTATGTTTGCTCACTACTGCTTCACGGTAGATTAACTGGCCCTGGGGTGGTACCTACCTAGACGGGTTCCTGCATAGGAATCCTACCACCATGACTCTCTCTGTCCCTCTGCCTGTTAGTTACGTTTTTACGGATCAATCGCTGAACCGATAACAGAGATAGCTCGCATCCTGGAGACGGACAAAGGGTTCTTTTTATCGCGGAAAATCAAATAGTTCCCACGAGATATTTAAACAACGCATCCACGCGGATTAAGCGTACTCTAGTTCTAAATAATTTCAAATTTTAATCTCAAATATCTCAGCATCATAATGAAATTTTAAAAATTTCTAAACGCATTTTTCTTCCCATAACGAAGCTAACTTCCGTAATTAAAAAAAAAACCTCAGTGTAAATTTCATCTCCACGAAGCTATTTACTTTTCTTTCTTTACTCCTTAAGTAATATCACAAAGTCGGAATAGAATGTAAAAACTGCCGGCTAAAAGCAAGTGAAAATAATGTTAATTTCTGAAAACATTTTCTCGGCCAACGTTGGAGCGCTTTTATTCTATTTTTGTTTTTGTTTACCTTATCGAAACAAAATATAAAATGTAAGTGTGTAAAGTGATTTTGTTTGTATTTTGAGAAATATTATCTTAAAGGAGAGAAAGTTATTTTGCTAAGATCCGCATGCAAAATGTAAAATGGTGTGTATTACCTAGTTTTGAAGAGCACCGCCCGCCCTCCCTCAACAGCGTGCACCAGAAAACCAATACCGCCACCGGGAGCCGCCACCAGATACCCTCCACCACTACAACACTACCACTAGGCAATACATACCACTGAAGTCGAGAACACGACACGTGTTTCACCTCAAAACGAGGCATTATCGAAACTAGGTAATACACACCATTTTACATTTTGCATGCGGATCTTAGCAAATTAGCTTTCTCTCCTTTACTATAATGGATTTCCGCAAAGTAACGCCTGATTCTATTAGAAATATTGGTTATAACTGCGGTTGAAAAACGCGCCTGTCAAGCGTGGAAGCTATGGCAAATTCCCCCCTGAATGAGACCTACTAAATTTTGTTGCAATCCATAAGGTAAACATTTGTTCAGCAGTGGACTAGTGACAGGTTTAAATGATGAAGATAAGTGGTTGGTGTTGTTTCGACATTACTATAGAATTTAAATGGTCGAATTTATTGATGTTTAAAGTATAATACAGTTTATAAAGTTAATATAATAATTTTCTTTTGAATAATTAATAATAACATGTTCAAAATATTATAAGATTTGGTATTTATCTTTTATTTTCATAATTATGCAATGTATCTCTGTTATCTGAATTTATATATAAATTAAATTATTATTATAGCAGCATTAGAAGTCCACCGCTGAACATAGGCCCACAAATAAATGCTTTTAACAAAAATATGATTCTTGTTCAAAACTTATTATTATCTACCTTATAAGCCATTTAGACTTTAACTATCTATAAGACATAAAAACATTTGTACCATGTAGAGCAGAAACCACCTACGCCTACTGAGTCTTTCAATTTCCATGATTCCTTCTGAATAAACTTTAGTAAAATGCACCAAAAGCTAAATTGTGAGTCACAATTGCATCATGTTACTAAGTCATACCAAAGTGCGTTCCCCTGTTACTAAGGTGTCATAACTGTATAAACAACGCCTGTTATCTAGATTAAATCCATTACTTTGCTCTCGGTTACTGCAGGCAATGCATTGAAGGCCGTCAGCAACAAGCTATTCCTGCAAACAGTGAAAGTAAAATATGTACAGTGTTGAAGAAAATCAATTTTATATGCTGTAGAGCCGCATGGTGGCAAATGAAATATGCTATCGACTTTGAAGACCATCCATTGAAGATGATCCATTCTCCATTATATCATCCGCATTATGTCACATTTCTGCTGTGAAGCAGTAGAGAGCAAACATTACTTTGTTTCTGTCTCTGATGGGCACAATAACTGTTCCTGGGTGAGAAGTGCTGAAATGTTCTTGGTGACACAGCAGTAATGAGCAGACGTTGCACTTACCATCAGGTGAACGATTTCCTGGTCTCGTCACTATAATAAATAAATTATGATTCAATTCAAGAGCGTCTTTATCTCAGCAGCTCCGAACATCAATCAGATCCCATCAACTGAACTTGACTTCAGAACTTTTCTCCCCCAAAGGTTATCGGTTCTATGAGCTTTGCGGCCCAATGCAACTTCAGCAAATTTTTATGGGAAGATAATTTTAACCATGTCGGCGTTCGTAGGTAGTTTTGCCGAAATTAAGTTTAGTGATATCAAAGCGAGTTGCACCTTCCCAGACGCTATTTCGCATTGACAAAAGCGATTTAGGTCTGACAAAAGCGTGTTTTTTTCCCGTCCGTCGGACTCCGCAGCTTTTTTGGTCCAGTAATATAATAAATATTGATATTGAGTTAGATGGAATGATTTTTTTATTGAAATAAAATAATTTCGACATTTGAAAGAAGGAAGAAAGAAAAACACTAATATGTACTTACATACATAGAGTCACGCCTCCTTCCCATATAGGTAGGCAGAGACCACATCTTTCCACTTGCTACGATCCTGACACACATTTTTAGCTTCCTCTACTTTCATTATTGTTTTCATACAAGCTCGTTGGTTACGAGTTAGAGTGAGTGAGTGAGACTTTTGACGTGCCCTTTCCTTAAAACGATTTTGATCTGATCGTATATTCGCCTACGTCGACCCTTACCGGCTTGCCCATTCACCCTCGCCTCATAAATCTGTTTCGTAAATCTTCTTTTATCTATCTTCTCTACGTATCCAAACCATCTAAGCATCCCATTCTTTATCTTTGTCACTAATACATTACATTAAATTCCAAACAGTTAACAGACAGAAAAATACATACCCATACATCACAAAACTGAAATGTAGTGGCTCCACTGAAAACCAGCGCTGCGGTCTTTCCGCAGCATTCTTTGCTGAGTGGAGTCCATTTCGACTTCACAATACAGGAATGAAAATTAATGTAGATAAGACGAAAGTAATGGTTTTTGAAAGAGAAGAAAGTATGTCGGATTGCAAAGTTCTGATTGAAGGAGAAAGAGTGGAACAAGTGAAAGAGTTTGTGTACCTGGGTTCTAAATTTACGAGAGACGGAAAGTATGACTGTGATATTGAGAGAAGAGTATTGGCAGGAAATCAAGTGAATGGGGCTCTGCATAACTTTATGTGTAGCCAGAACGTATCTAAAAAGGCACGACTGGCTGTACATAGGGGAGTCCCCACACTTATGTATGGTAGTGAATGCTGGGCCTGGCAGAAGAAGCATGAAAGTAGGATTAACGCTGTGGAAATGAGAAGTTTGAAAAGTATAGCTGGAGTAACTCTGATTGACAAAGTGAGAAACAGCGTGATAAGGGAACGTTGCGGTGTGGTTGAAGATGTAGTGAAAAAGATAGAGAAAGGCATGCTTAGATGGTTTGGTCACGTAGAGAGGATGAATGAAAGTAGATTGACGAAACAGATTTATAAGGCAAGTGTGAATGGAAAAGCCGGTAAGGGTCGACCTAGGCGTACGTATCACAATAAGATCGGTGAACTTTTGAGGAAAGGTCACGTTAAAAGTACCCGCAACCGACGAGCGTGTGTGAAAACGCTAATGAAAGTAGAAGAAGCTAAAGATGTGTGTCAGGATCGTAGCAAGTGGAAAGATGTGGTCTCTGCCTACCCCTATGGGAAAGAGGCGTGACTGTTAGTATGTATGTATGTAATACAGCGTCACTATTGTTTCCAGTGTTTTACAGATCTTGTTTCTTTCTTCTTTTTATTGTACTGTATATTTTATTTAGATTTGCATTCTCCGTGTGGTTTCTGTATTGTGTACGTCGAATAAAGTCTATGTCTATGAACAATTAACATTTCGACACACCTGTTCGAAAAATATAAAATCTACGCACACAAATTAGCGGATACAGCAATGTACAAATATTGAATTGTAACGTAACTGTTATCTCAACTTTGCAATAATTAATTCAAAATTCCGCTGGCCGGTATCATATCAGAAATTTTATAACCGTCTATTTAAAAAACGGCAAAAAATGCTGAACGCTTTTACAAGGACGGTAATGAAAATCTCATTATTCTTTAGCTTCCATACAGCTCAAATATTGTAAGCTATTTTTAATCGAATAGTAGAAGGTATTAATAAAATATCCAGTTTTAACGCGTATTCTATAGGTATACTTTTAAATGCAGGTAAAACAAAATGTCTACACTTTGGAATGTCCAAGTCGCCACATAATAATATAAATACTAATTTAGAGAATTCAACCCTTTCTTTTGAAAATTCAACTGTGTTTCTTGGAATCGCTATTGATTCCAAGATACAGTGGGCAGCACATATAGAAAAATGGCTTCGAAATTAAGATATGGCATTTTTACTATTAGAAGGAACAGACAGTTGACTGATGAGGCTACAGCTAAATGAGTCTATTTTGCATACTTACACAGTATTATGTCCTATGGCGTATTACTGTGGAGATCCGCGGCGGGCCTGGAAACAATAATCATTTTCCAAAAACAAGCATTTCGGGCAATATATAACTTGGGTCGTCACAAGTCGCTACGAGAACTATTCAATTATACTTATATTTTGACACTTCCGTCGTTGTATATTTATGAAAATATTATGTCCGTACGTAAACACATGTATTTATTTAATAATAAAGTGACTGTATCCTGTAGAATTGGCCGAGGCGAATCGCTAGAGGTTCCTATGTTTAGGTTGGCCAAAACTAAAAAACATTTCTTAGTAGATCCATAAAATTTTATAACAACATTTCTAAAAGTGTGACTCATAAAACTGACATAAGATTCGATAAACTTGTGAAGAAGATATTATTAGAAAAAGCGTATTATAAAATAGATCATTACATAGAAGACAGAGATGTGTGGAAATAACTCTTACTCTGCACGTGCAAGCCCCGTGGCTACTAAATTTATGATGTAATTTTATGTAATTTATAAATGACATTATGTAATATGGCATTGAAAAAAGTAAGTCCCCAGAGTTTCTAGCCGGTTCTTCTGGGAGTAATGTTTGCAAACTACTGATTCACGGCAGAATATCTGACCTGGGCTGGTACCTACTTAGACGGATTCCTGCATAGAAATCCTACCGCCAGTTTCTACAATTATGTCTGTTTACCGAATAAATATAATTTTAACAAGGATATATAATATAACACAAATATATAATATACATTTTAAGAAGAAATCGCTCTTTGCCTTAAGACCGCCGATAGATATAGTATTGTTATTTATATTTTTTTCTTTAATATTTTTCATATGAACATAGGTTATATAATTATATATAAATGATAATACGTACATGCATACAGTCACGCCTTTTCCCCCTATAAGGGATAGGCACTCACTCTCACGTACTCTGTAGCCCACTTTGCGCCCTCGCGGGATACGAGACGTGACGGGAGGCGAACCACGTCGCCGCCTCACTTTTTGCGTTCTCACGAGCAGTACAGTGACAGAATTGAATATTATTAAGGCTGTCCATACAACTCTCCGGAACAATTCTACTCTGCCGGACACCAATTACATGTTCATAAAAATATAAATAATTGTGTGCAGTGAAAGGTTAATTAATATATAAATACACTTTACAAAAAATATTCGTAGCCATTTTTTAATTCTTGACACCCGGCACTTAAATATCATAAATAAAAAAGAAAAATCTAATACGCACCCCGATTTTCTCGGTACGGATTAAGTCGCAAATTCTCGAACAAAATCTAATACTTTCTTTAAACCTTAATTTGTAAAAGATTTTCGCAAATATCGTGTAATTTAATGAGCTTGTTAACATAACTTAGATTAGAATAGTTTAATTAAAAGTTCGTGGATACTGGTACTACGTAGTAATTAAAAATTATACCAAAGAATTATGTTACTTTATGTTTAATTACCAAAAATAAGTGTCTTCATTAATTACGAGATAAAGAGAACTCTCAAAGTCGTTTGCTCTTATAACCAAATTATGTCAAAGATAATAATTTGATACAGTGACAGGTGAAGCCGTGGTAGCTCAGGGGCTAGGCGCTCGCTTAAAATTTCATAGTACGCGAGTGACCTAGGTTCGATTCCCGGTGCCAGCACCACTAAAATTGTTAATTGCAATTTTAAGTGCTGATTTACCACGTGCTCGGGGGTGAAGGAAAACATCGTGAGGAAACCTGCATGTCTGAGAAATAACAAATATTTCGAAGACATGTGAAGTCCGCCAACCCGCATTGGAGCAGCGTGGCGGATTCTTCCTAGCTCCAAAAACCCCCTCAGAAATGAGAGGAGGCCTGTGCTCAGCAGTGGGACATTTATAGGCTGAAACTTTACTTTTACTTTACTTTACAGTAACAGGATTCCACGGCTCAAAAACTGAGCAAACATTACTGTTCCGATTTGAAGTGCATTGAGAGCCAGTGTAATTACTGGGCATATGAGAGTTAAGGACTGACGTCTCAGGGTAACGAGCGCAGTATGGTGCCGCACAGAAATGTTCAGGGTGACACAGCACATTTGTTATGGGCAGACCTTGCACTTACCATCAGGTGAACGTTTTGAACGTCTCGTCCCTTTCTCAAATAAAAAAATATTGAAGATGATTAGTATTAGAAGACAGAACTCACGTCTCAGCAGTCATTTATGCTGGCCGATCAGTGGTGTGTAAGGAGATAAAGTATTATCAAGAGCTCCTAAATTATGTAGTATCATTCAGTTCTGTAGACATCATATACCATTCAGATTATCAATGACCTACTTGCACTTCTTACCATCTAAAAACCTTTTGCTCGGGTCTCAACGTCGTTACTTTCTCATATAAAAACAAACTTTTTTTTTTGTATAAAGTAACGAAACGGGCAAAACGTTCACCTGATGGTAAGTGCAACGCCCGCCCACAACAAATGCTGTGTCACCGAGAATATTTCTGTGTGACACCATACTGCGTCCGTCAATCTGAGACATCGGTTCTTAAATCTCAAATGCTCAGTGATTACGCTAGCTCACAGTGCCCTTCAAACCGAAAGACAGTAATGCTTGCACACTACTTCTTCACGGCAGAATAACTGGCCCTGCGGGGCTATTGCGTATCCAAAGTGATGATCACTTATAAAAGTGTTGAACGAATACCTGCTAAATAAGTGTCTGCATACTGGTTATGCATTAACAAAAAGGACGTCATATGAAAAATAATCGTTATTTTCATTAACCATAACCAGTATGAAAACAATTATTTGACAGAAATTCGTTCGTCGTTCGTCGTTTCAGCCTATCAATAGTCCACTGCTGAACATAGGCCTCCCCCATAGATTGCCACAAAAGTATGTAGCTCTCGTTTTGGGGGGATTTTGCCATAGTTGCCACGCTTGGCAGACGGGTTGGCAACCGCAGTTTATTTATTCAGATGTTCCAGCAAGATGCTGCTGCCCATCTCCTGGTTATCATTTTCCCTCTGTCGACTTTTACGACACCCACGGGATGAGATGGGGTGGTAGATTCTCTTAGGCCGCTACCACACGGCTTCACACGGATTCGTTCAATACTTTTATAAGTGATCTTCACTTTGCATACGCAATAGCCCCGCTGGGGTGGTAACTACCTAGACGGATTCCTGCATAGGAATCCTTCCACCAATAAAGACACAATAGATAAATGAACATTCATAACTGTTGATCACACATTCGTATTCGTCAAATGTTTTCCAAGAAGTATGTATGTTTGCTATGTAATTTTGTAGAATACATAATAATAAGTCATCATCATCATCATCATTTCAGCCTATCAGTAGACCACTGCTAAACATAAGCTTACCCCATAGATTGCTACAAAACACATAAGTTTGTAGCTCTTATTTTGGGATTGGCAACCGCAGTTTAATGATTCAGATGTCCAGAAAGTTGCTGCCACCCATCTTCTGGTTTTAATGTTCCCTCCGATTTTTACGATACCCATATATCACTATCACTATCACTACTTAACATAGGCCTCCACCATATATTGCCACAACGGGTTGAGATGGGGTGGTAGATTCTCTTTAAACCGCCACCAAACGGCTATAATAATAATTAGTTTTATAAATGTGAAGATGGTAGAATTTGTTTGCGGGAGTCCATCTAGGTGGATATCACCACCACGCAGTAGTCTGAAGTGCTCTGTAAGGTAATGTATTTATGCGGCATGTCATATGTAAGAACCGATGTCTGATGATGGATGTCCGGTGATAAGCGCTGTGAGATGCTTCACAGAAATTTTCAACCCAAAGTGGGTAACCATAACGTGAACGACTCCATCGTCTCATCACTTCCAATAAAAATACACTTTAGACACTGATAATGTTCGTAAACACAAATATTCGCGTTCGTTTTCACCTTTTAGTTCTACAAATAACACAACTAAGATAAGATAAGATAGGAAGGGTCGAATGCATTAGACAGAAATAGTCGCAATACATTCCTACCAATAAACCCACAATCTACATTCTGAACCAACAGACTAGTCCTTTTCTCTAATAAAAAAATATTGAAGATGATTAGTATTAGAAGATAGAACTCACGCCTCAGCAGGTATTTATGCTGGCCGATTAGTGGTGTGAAAGGAGATGACGTATTTTCAAGAGCGCATATATTCAGTTCTGTAGACCATTATCAACGTCTGTATATTTTCAACTTAAGTATTGAGAAAAAATATTATTTATTACCAGTTCCTTAACCCAGGTCACTCGTTGAAAATGAAATTTAATGTCGACCCGTCCCTGACCAACTCCGGCTCTTAAAATAAATATAAATAGAGTTTGAGTTACTGTAACCATCCCGTTGCAATCTACAGCACACCTCAGCGACGAGACGAGCCAAATGCAGTCTCAACCAGAACATTTCTGTGTCACCACACTGCAACCGCCTCCCTGAAACATCAATTCTTAAGTCTTATATGGTGGGTCAAGTGGTTACACTAGCTCTTAGTGCCCTTAAGACCGAAACACAGTAATGTAATGCGATGTACCTACCTAGACGGAATCCCGCTTAGGAATCCTACCACTAGTAATTGAATTGGTACTGGTAGTAGGGTTCTTATGCAGGAATCCGTCTCTGAGAGCTAGTGTAATCACGGGGCATAAGAGACTTAAGAACTGATGTCTCAAGGTGACGGACGCAATATAGTTGCAGCTACCGCCAGATGAATGTTTCGCTCGTCTCGCCACTTTATCCAATAAAAAAAAAAAAAAGATTGTGAAAAAGTATAACATTAGTAATTTGGTAAAACTTAAAACAAAACTTAGTCTTAGTTAAACAAAATTATCAGAATAATTTATTATCTGAAGTTAACGTAAGAAACTTAATTAACAAACAGAGATATTCCAGCAAACTTCGTTTCTGCAGAGGGCAGGTTTGAAAAGATACCGCCCGCTCGGTGTGCTGGAGGGTGATTTGGGAGACGCAGTTTCGTTTCTCTTACCCGATCTATTTTATGTTCACGAAAAACTGTATCAGAAATACAACACTGCGCTCGTTACCCAGAGGCATCAGTTCTTAAGTCTCATATGTCCAGTGATTACAGTAGCTCTCAGTGCCCTTCAGATTTCGGTCTGACAATAATGTTTGCACGCCACTGCTTCACGGCAGAATAACTGGGCTGTGGTGATACCTACCTAGATGGATTTCTGCATAGGAATCCTACCACCGGTGCATTATTTACTAATTTAGTGATACATAATATTCATAAATATTTATTATACAATTTAATCAGAAGTGAATCAGGCCTTTTGTAAAAGAAAATGGGAGCCCGCTCATCTTCGAACTGATGCGACTCTTCGAGCTTTGTATACAAAAAGTTAGCATTTTGAAAATGACCTGCACTTTATATAGACAAAGTATGATTAATTCGATTGATCACATCTAGACGCTGTTACGTCCATAACCCGTATTAAAGATATCGTCTACCTTTTTTTTAATGGTCTTTTTGACCTGCATTCGTATAATAAGGTAATAACTTGAAATTCCACTCCAAAAAACACAATAAAGGTTGTGTTAAAAGTAACAAGAGTTTTAAAAGGACGCTAATGAGCAATTCTCGCTATGACAAACATTGCTCGAGCTTTGCACAGGGAAATGTATATGTATACTATCTAGTTTTTCGACAGACTTCAAATGATGACGTGGTTCGCCACCCGTCACTTCAAGTGTACTGCGGGGTCGAAAAGTAGGCTATGACGTGGATGTGTATGTGGGAGAAAGGCTTGACTTTATATGTACATAAAAGTGAAAAGTAAAGTTTCAGCCTATAAATGTCCCACTGCTGAGCAAAGGCCTCCTCTCATTTCTGAGAAGGTTTTTAGGAGCTACGAAGAATCTGCCATGCTGCTCCAATGCGAGTTGGCGGACTTCACATGTCTTCGAAATATTTGTATTCCTCGGACATGTAGGTTCCCTCACGACGTTTTCCTTAACCGCTAAGCACGTGGTAAATCAGCACTTAAAATTGTATTACAATTTTAGAGGTGCTGGCACCGGGGATCGAACCCAGGTTACTCGCTTACTGTGAAATTAAAGGCGAGCGCCAGACCCCTGAGCTGCCACGGCTTTATATATACATACATACATACATAAGATCACGACTGTATCCCATAAGGGGTAGTCAGAGATTGGGCACTCACTACAAAAACAAATGACTGCCACAATCAAGGTTTCACCAAAACAATATAATGCACTTGGTGTGATAGGTGGTGAGCCCATCGCCACCATGCGCTGTAGGGTGCACAGTGCAGTTTAATTCCTTACTCGCCTTTTACGAGATCCAATGGATGAGAGTGGTAGTATTCTTTTACCGAGCGGCCACCACACGGCACATATTAGGCGCGAATTCGGCCACACATGCAGTAACTAACATTACACTTACAATAATTGTAACATTAGCGTTCTCCCTTAAGTTACACTCATTTATTGCACACACGATTAATTTTTTCGTTATTGATTTAATTATATGAAAATATTGTACTATTTTAAAAAAAAAAATTATGTAGTTTTTTCGGGAATATTCAGGAAATTTCTAAATTCTGTGTAATGGGGGCGTAATTGTGCCACCCCATCTCAACCTGTGGATCTCGAAAATTTCGTATTATGGTGGTAGTATTTCTATGATGGAATTTGTCTAGGTAGATACCGCCGCTGGTCAGTTATTCTGCCGTGAAGTAGAAGTGTGCAAACGTTACTGTGTTTCGTGTATTAGGTCTGAAGAGCACTGAGATGTGTAATTATTGGGCATTAGAGAATTAAGAACTGATGTCTCTAAATCACCCGCGTCAGTGTGGTGCCACCATAGAACATGGGGGTGTTCTAGAAACCGAATACAGAGACACCGGTATTCCCGACCCTTCAGTAAATTATCAGTGATGTGAAAAAAATCGTATTTATCGTTCTTTAGTACTAACCAGTCATTTCACCTATGAACATCTCACAAAAGAAAGATTATACCACTCTGCTCCAATGCGGGTTGGTGGAATTCACATATCGTCCATGTATATTTAAATCCTCAGACATGCAGGATTCCTCACGATGTTTTTCCTTCACCACAGAGCACGTGTTTTTTTATTTTATAAAGTGACGAAACGAGCAAAACTTAGATGTTGCACTGACCATCAGGTGGATGATCAGTGCAACGTCTACCCATAACAAATGCTGTGTCATCCAGAACATTTCTGTGTGACACCACACTGCGCTCGTCAACCAGAGAATCAGTTGTTAAGTCTCATACGCTCAGTGATTACGCTAGCTCTCAGTGCCCTTCGAACCGAAACGCAGTAATGTTTGCACACTTCTACTTCACGGCTGAATAACTGGCACTGGGTTGGTACCCACCTAGACGGATTCCTGCATGAAAATCCTAAAAAAAATCTGCACTTAAAACTGTAAAAAATTTTTCGAGGTGCCGGAGGTCGAACAAGGTCACTCGGGTACTATGAAATATAATGCTAATAATGCTTACAAAATTCTACTGGCTCATTCATGGCAGAAAAAATTCAATTAAGCTTATATTGAATAACGTTCGAAAAATAATAATAGGACGTTAATGAGAAATTCTCGCAAACCCGAACGGCACTCTCGCTTCATACGGTAAACTATTTTATTCAACCATGGGAAAAATCTAATCTTTTATAACGAACTAGCTGTAGCCCCGCGGTTTTGCCCGCGTGAAAACTGATTGATGGTGACATATACTCTTCCCTATGTGATTCGTCTTTTGGGGTTTGGATTTTTTTTTCGCGTAGCCCTAATTCTTACTAAAATTAAAGTAGGCCTCAGTTATCCGCTATAATATATGTCAGTGAAAGTCTCGTCATAGTCGGTCCAGCCGTTCCGGAGATTAGCCGGAACAAACAGACACAGACAAAAACTTTAAAGTACCGTATATACTTTTATGGGCAGCATTGAGCAAAAACCTGTTATTTGTATAGATTCGTAAATTTACGCGAATATTATCAATGTAAAAGAAGTGAGGTAATAGTCCTGATGACGTCATCAATCCGTAAAATTTAGTTTTATCTTGTTTTTTTTAAACGATACCACACACTTTTTTCACATCAAGTGACAACACACAAGTTTTCACTTGTATCTTGAGTGTGTTTGACAGACAGATTTTACATACACAACACAACTAGACTCGAAATCCGAAAACAGTAGAAGCCACGTACACTACGGCCACTGTCGTAAGTCGTCGGTATTAAAGATTGAGCTATATCTTTCTTTTTATTGGATAAAGTGATGAAACGAGCAAAACGTTCACCTGATGGTAAGTGCAACGTTTTCCCATATCAAATGCTGTGTCACTCAGAAATTTTCTGTGTGGCGCCCATGCCCATCACCCTGAGACATAAGTTCTTAAGTCTCATATGCCCAGTGATTACGGTAGCTCACAGTGCCCTTCAAACCGAAATACAGTAATGTTTGCACACTACTGCTTCACGGTAGATTAACTGACCCGGGGGCGGTACCCAGACGGATTTCTCCGTCATACCAAAATATATAACTACAAGAGAACGTTGACCAATCAGTTAGATAAAGTGGAAGTGTTAGTGACTTTTTATACAATAATTAATAAACTTATTATTGCTAAAGTCTAAATATCTTATTTTTCTGTAAGTAAACAACTTCGTGTGGTGGCGGCTTAAGATAATCTACCACCCCATCCCAACCCGTGGGTATCATACAAGTCGACAGAGGGAAAATGAAAACCAGGAGATGGGCAGCAGCATCTACCTGGAACATCTGAATAAATAAACTACGGTTGCCAACCCGCTAGCCAAGCGTGGCAACCATGGCAAAATCCCCCCAAAACGAGAGCTACAAACTTCTGTGGCAATCTTTGGGGGAGGCCTATGTTCAGCAGTGGTTCAATGATAGGCTGAAGTGATGATGATGATGTACTAATTCTACTATGTAAATAAATAACTCCGGTGGTCTCTGCCTACCCCCTATATGGGGAATAAGCGTGGCCGTATGTACGAATAAAACTTCATTAAATCAATATACGTAAGCTTCGAGTCTTCTGACTCCAATATATAGTAGAGTCGATAAACGTAGCGGTCGATACGTAATTACGTCAAGGGCACACACGTGTCCCCCGCCGTGCGCCCCAGCAGCGATTATTGAAATCGTATCAAATCCAATAACTGTCAAAACGTCAATCACAGACACATGTACGTATCACATAAGAAAAATCAGGGAAGCGTAATTACTTGTCGGCAACATTTTAAAATTCTTTGGCGACAATATCTACTCTGTGCGACTGTTTGAAAGAAAGAAAGAAAAAACTTTATTCGATACTACAACACAACACATTGCGAGTTCAAAAGATAAATAAACAATTAGATACGACGTATTACATTTACAAACGTACGTTGGGTTGTATCAACGAAAAGGCTGTCGACTCAGGATAATGCTATGGCAGTGTTGCCACAGCGCTGTTATTCTGTCGGTGCCTCAGGTTTACCGAGCAGTTACCGGACATATTATTAACGACGAACTACTAAGAATTTTGAAATTGGCAGTATTATCGTAAACGAACGACAGAGTATAATGTATTTGACATTGTTAGTATGAACGTGAATAATGAATGTTTTTTTATTAAATTTAATGTATTTGTAACACATAATATATTCAAACTCTCTCGCTTCTTCATACAAACTTTAATAATGCCAAATCTCACACTCCTATGAGCCACATGTTTAAAAGAGGTACAAAATTTTCTCAGCACGTATTAATATATAGAAGAAGACAAGCTATTTACGAACATAGACATAGAAACCCACTCAGAAAAGATTTTACGAACATAGACATAGACACCCACTCAGAAAAGATTTTACGAACATAGACATAGACACCCACTCAGAAAAGATTTTACGAACATAGACATAGACACCCACTCAGAAAAGATTTTACGAACATTTACACCTTAATAGAAAAACATACATGCTCCTTTTCTCTATACAGCCTTTATCATAACACTCTTCTTGTCTTCGGTGAAGTAATCGCTGTTAGCATTTTGGCATTTACAGCTTCATCGGATGCTGTACTCGCGGGCCCGGGGCCCGCGTGCCAGGTTTGGTTTGACCCAAACATAAATACATAAATATAAACTCCTACTAAACATCTAAATTCGGACCGTTGCGTTCGCTAGCGTGCTTGCGCTACTGTGAATATCTCCATAAATTTATTCTATGAAGTCATATAATGACCGTCTGAGGGAGACTGCGGGCCTCCGTTCGGACTGTCGACTTGTGTCGGTAACTCTGGGCGGTGAGAACCGCCCTGGAACACGGGTGTATCTAGTGTACGCGGTGTTATTAACGATAGCTGCGCGCCGCTCTCTACGGCGGTCGCGCGACGTTGTGCGTGTGATGTTAAGGTAGTAAGGTGTTGTTCGGATCGTGGCTGACCATATCGTGGTCAGGGAGTGCTGAGACGTCCGTGTCGTCTAGCACATTTCGCGGGCGACGTTTGCGTTCGGTCGCGTTTTTGTCGGATCGATAATTCGCTGCTTTAACCACCAGCGGGTTTGGATGAACCGCGGCTTTCTCGAAAAACCGCCGTGATACTTCTTTGAAGTGTTCAGAGAGTACGGGCATTTCACAGTCGCTGTGAAGGTCTACATTGCGTTGGTACCAGCCGGCTCCGGTGGCACTTCGCAAGAATCTGTTTTGCACCGTCTGGATCTCATAACACTAAATTTCGTGCGAAGCCGGGGCGGGGTAGCTAGAATTAGTATATAAATATTGATCAATATTTTAATAGTTTATTTATTTATTCTATATTTGCACACACAAAAAATATGTACAATATATATTTTTTCGGTGATGTAATTGCTGTTAGCCTTCTCGGCTTTTACAGCTTCATCGGATACTTATATGTACAAAGAGGCCGCCTATTCGACAATATGCCGTTCAAGTGAGGCTACGCCCCCTTTATTGGGGATAGGCTCCAGTGGTTACCGAATTGGAAAGTCTTTCGCGCTATAAAACGCGGTTTGTTGCAAAGCTTTACAGTTCATATTTGTATGACAAGTAATATTTACGCACGGTTACTCCGAATATAAGAACACACGGTCGTGTCTCAAGTGAATATGATACAAAATTAATTATGCAGGAATCCGTCTAGGTAGGTACCACCCCAGGGCCAGTTATTCTGCCGTGAAGCAGTAGTGTGCAAGCATGACTGTGTTTCGGTTTGAAGGGCACTGTGAGCTAGCGTAATCACAGGGCATTTGAAACTTAAGAACTGGATGTCTCAGGGTGACGTTCGCAGTGTGGTGTCACACAGAAATGTTCTGGGTGACACAGCATTGGTTGTGGGCAGACGTTGCACTTACCATCAGGTGAACGTTTTGCTCGTTTCGTCACTTTATACGATAAAAAAAACAATGATTTTTAAGTGAAATCCATCTGAGAGTCGACTTAATTTTTTTCTCCATAATTTTCATTTACTAATTATGTACGTAATTTTTTTCATGGTACTACATTTCTAATTGTTTCGAGACGCAGTGTGGTGCCACACAGAAATGTTCTGGGTGACACAGCATTTGTTCTGGACGGACGTTGCACTCACCATCAGGTGAACATTTTGCTCGTTTCATCATTTTATTTAAAAAAAACATTTAAATGAAATAAGAAATAAGAAATCATTATATAAAAAAAAACAACCAAAAATTTTTGTGAAATCCATCTTAACCTCGCCTTAATTGCTAACCATCTATAATATTTACATATCAACTTGTTTCGACACTGCGAGTGAAGCTTTTTGATTGATCAAATGTTCATTGAATTGAAAGTAATGAACCAACGCTGATCCGTCAACGTCGATGTGATGTATTGCTCTGCAGTGAGCGTCAGTGATGTAGCGGGCAGCACAATACAACACTAATAAAATGATATTTCTGTAACTTTACCTTGTGAGTGTTTATGGTTTGTTAAGAGCCGCGTGGTTCAGCAATCAGCACACTTGTGTACTAAGTAAGAGTCCTGCCATTTACAGGTGGCAGGAATCCATCTAAGTAGGTACCACTCGAGGACCAGTTATTCTGCCGAGAAGTACCTACCGCGACGTCCTACTGGTTAGTGTACCTGACCAAGCCGAAGTCAATATTTGTGCAAAACACAAATTGTTGGTTTTCGGGTCTGGTTGCTGTCGTGCATGTGAAATATAAAAAACTGAGGGATTCAAACTCCTTAACCGTACTTAAGATATAAGTAACAAAATATTAACCTAGAATACTTCTAGGTAGGTACCACCCCAGGGCCAGTTATTCTGCCATGAAGCAGTAGTGTGCAAGCATTACTGTGTTTCGGTTTGAAGGACACTGTTAGCTAGCGTAATCATTTTATTTGAGGCTTAAGAACTGATGTCTCAGGGTGACGGGCCCAGTGTGGTGTCACATAGAAATATTCTCAGACAGCATTTATTGAGGGCAGACGTTGCACTTACCATCAGGTGAACGGTTTGCTCGTTTCGTCACTTTATACAATAAAAAAAAATATTCTTGTCGCAAATCGTGGACTTAATAACAAGAGACTAATCGTCGGTGTTGACAGCGCCTAGGGACAATCTCGTCCGTGAGTCAAAGACAAAGCTTTGTAATTTATACCTAAATTAAAGGAATATTGGATTGGTTTGCTGAATATTCAACTTGCATAGATTAAAACCAGATAGTGCTTGACCTGATTGCCTTATCCGGAAAATATGTTAAAGTACCGGGTCAGCGGCCCCGGCCTCCCGAGCTACTGCCGTCTTCTTCTGATCCTTCCGAGATAGAGGTAACTACACCTTACCACTTCGTTTCCCAACTTCCACATTCCCTACCCCAAGTCCATTTCCTACCTAATCATTTGCCCTTTCTCTCCGTCAAGCCTGTAGTTGCTTTGTTGATAGCTCCATGGCCGGGGGCGAACCTACTTGTTATCGTTCCGATCTGCTCTGGGACCGGGCGATCCCGGACTAACCTTACCCAAGCAGGGCTTTGTTGGGGTGGATAACATCTTCACTAGCTACGCTACGTGGTAACGCCATTGGGAACAAGAATTTTAACTCATACCTAAATGGCAGCGGCGTGTATCGCCACCTGCCGCTATACCACGTTTTCCCGAGGGGGCTTAAAGCGGTCTACTAATGTGGTATCTGCCTACGCCTCATATGGCAAAAAGGCGTTACTGTATGTACGTTAACGTAGTTAGAAGACATCGGCATGAAGAAGTTACAATTTTTTTATATTTTAATGCTTACCTACAGTTTTTGCACACTGCGTACGTCTTTCGCGACGTAACTCGAAAGTATGCATAATCGCTGTAATGACGCTGAATTCGATCTTGAAATTTGTATCATCTCTAAGCGGTATCTCTATCAGTTCCAGCTCTAAGCGGTAGTCTGCAAACATTACTGTGTTTCAGTCTGATGAGTACTGATAGCTAGTGTAATTATAAGGCCTATGTCACTTCAAAACTCAGTCTCAGGGATGATAGGCGTAGTGTGGTGCCACACGGAAAGTTCTGGGTGACACAGCTTTTGTTATGGGCAGTCGTTGCACTTACCATCAAGTGAACGTTTTGTCCGCCTCATCACTTTCGTCTAAAAAAAAATAGAGAATATTATTACCATCAGGTAAACGATTACCTCGTCTCATCACTTTCTTCCATAAAAAAACTCACTTTTATTGACCTTTGAAAATAATACATTATACCTTAACAATCTCATTTAATTTGGTCCATCAATCCGTAAATTGTGCTGGAACTTAATCTATTTAAGTGGTTAAAAATAACTCTCCTAATATTGACATTTTCATGTGAAGGAAAAACATTTAGTTAATAGAATCAGGCGTTACTTTGCGGAAATCCATTATAGTAAAGGAGAGAAAGTTAATTTGCTAAGATCCGCATGCAAAATGTAAAATGGTGTGTATTACCTAGTTTTGAAGAGCACCGCTCGCCCTCCCTCAACAGAGTGCAATACACACCACTGAAGTCGCGACACGACACGTGTTTCACCTCAAAACGAGGCATTATCAAGTGGCAGCTGACTGTCGTAGAGTCGTAGTGGTAGTGTTGTAGTGGTGGAGGGTATTGGTTTTCTTGTGCACGCTGTTGAGGGAGGCACGGGCAGTGCCTTTCTAAACTAGGTATTACACACCATTTTGCACTTTGCATGCGGATCTTAGCAAATTAACATTCCCTCCTTTACTGCAAAAACATTTCCTAAGATCCGCAAGCAAAGAAATAAACAAAATAATTGTCATTCAAAGTAGGTTATTTACGTGACACTTATTGAACATCATTTTTAAGCTAATTTGGTTCGCAAAAAATGCCTCTGTCTTGGGAAGAGTCAGTAAGAAACCTAGCGGTCACAAAATTTAAAATGGTGTATCACCTAGTTTTTGTGAAGTGTTAAGTGAACCGTCCGCCCTCCCACAATTACGTACACCCGCAAACCGCCGCCAGATACCATCCACCACTAGCGGTGGAGGTGTTAGTTAAACGCCTAGTTTAAATTTTCGTAATAGATTTTCGCAAAGTAACGCCTAATTTTATTACGTGATGCCCGCGACTTCATCCGAGTGGATATATGTTTTTTAAATATCCCATGGGAAGTATTTGATTTTCAGGGATATTAAAAACATGCAAGCTATCTTTGTGCGAAATTTCATCAAGATCGGTGGAGCAGTTGAACCGTCACAACATAAATAGACTGAGAGAGAGTTACTTTCGCATTTTGGATAACATTTTCGTAAATTAAAAAAAACACAATTGTAATACTTAGCGACATTAAAAAATACCCTCATACTAATAGCCGGTGATCAATCTGAACGCTGTCGTCGACAGCGACGCAACGCTGCAGTGCAGCGGAAATAATTGAGATAATTAAAGCTAATGGATGTTCATATATCACTCCGAGACACTGCACACTGCTCCGTTAACTGTCTTTACGCGGAGTGAGTACATAGAGAGTGATCTATAAACTACGCAACACAACTGTTTTAAATCTACTAATCAATTTTCTTATTAATTTATCTCGTAATTTTCACATGCACCAACACCCACACCCGGAACAACTTCCTGTAGGCCATACAAATATACAGCCAGTGCGGGAATCGAACCCGCGACCCGCGGCGCAGAAGCCAAGGGCTTAGCACTATCCATAAAGGACAAAACAACATAATTATAGTAATCATTAAACATGTGTAAACAAACAATTAAAAAATGTGTACCAACGTCTCAATTCAAGAAAAAATGTTAGACTGTAAAGATAGTCTGTAAAGATAAATACTATAAAAGTAAGTTTTTTTTTGAGAGGGCTTTGCAGTTGACAGGAGTTCGCCACGCTGCTCCAGTACTGTTACAGCATATCACTGCTCCACTGCTGATCGAAGGCCTCCCCCACAGACTGCTACAAAAGTTTGTACTTCTCAATTTGGGGCGATTTTGCCATAGTTTCCACGCTTGGCGGACGGGTTGGAAACCGCAGTTTATTTACTCAGATGTTCCAAGAACATGCTGCTGCCCACCTCCTTGTTTATGTTTTCCCTCTGTCGACTTTTACGACAACCACGGGATGAGATGGGGTGGCAGATTCTCTTAAACCGCCACCACACGGCATTGCACTAACTTCACACGTCAAAGAAATGTTTTCGTTGTTCAGATATGCAGGTTTCCTCACGATGTTTTCCCTCACTGAACACGCGAGATATAAATATGTCAGCACTTAAAATTGCAGAACGATTTCAGAAGTGCCGGTACCGGAGATCGAACTTAGGCTGCTCATGTACTATGAGATTTAAGGCGAAAGCGTTTTTTTTTAGTATAAGAATCACCCTTTTAGAAAAGTAGACTGAAATAAATTGAACCGGATAAAATTCAGTAATGACGGTTTTATGTCGTGATCGCCTTTTTTTTGCTAAACTTGATCTTTCCGAATTGTTACAGGAATGACCACAGTAAAGATAGGTTTGGCAAAGGCTTTATTGTAGATCGATCCAATCAAAACTGTCATTTTTCTTTTTGACATTAGCTGAAAGTGCAAACACCCACAATACTTTATTTAGACTATGATCGTGTTTTGTGGCAATCTATGGGGCCTATGTTCAACAGTGGAAATATCAGTTACTCGTCTGACTACTGATAGACTGTTTCAAATCATCAGTATAATAGTATCAAAATCCTGATTATAAAGCGATTTAGTTTTATTTTTATTGCATAAAGTGATGAAACGAGCAAAACGCTCACCTGATGGCAAGTGCAACGTCTGCCCATAACAAATGCTGTGTCACCCAGAAAATTTCTGTGACACTACACTGTGCCCATCACCCTGAGACATAGGTTCTTAAGTCTCATATGCCCAGTGTTTACGCTAGCTCACAGTGCCCTTCAAACCGAAACACAGTAATGTTTACACACTACTGCTTCACGGTAGAATAACTGGCCCTGGGGTGGTACCCACCTAGACGGACTCCTGCATAGGAATCCTACCACCAGTAAAAGTAAAAGTGATGTCCTTATGGATAAACTCACACAGCTTTCAGTAGTATTTCGTCTTTCGATAAGACTGTTTGACTTCTAATAAAGTTAATGGAATCAGGCGTTACTTTGCGAAAATCCCTTATAATTAAGAGAAGTAAGTTAATTTGGTAAGACCCGCAAAATATATAACGTTGTATATTACCTAGTTTTTGAAGAGAAATAAAGAAAGACAGAAGAAATCAAACATTTATTGCAATAACACGCCACTGACACAAATACATCACAATTATACAGACACAAAAACATTACAATTACAACAACAATACCAAACAAACAATATACATTACTGGCAGGAAAATACATCAATAACAACATCATAAAACAACAATTAACAAAAAAATATAACATTAAACATACTGTCCTGTGTGTCGTGGCGCATTGGGCAAATGGGTCTCACTTAGCTTAGTACTGCAGTCGGGAGACTACAGCGCTTTTCAGCGAGCCCGAGCGGCGAGTGGTGGAGGGTATCCCTTCACATTGGTAGAGGGTATCCCTTCACATTGGTGGAGGGTATTTGGTGATGTTAGTTTGCTTGGTCACGCTACTGCGGGAGGGCGGGCGGTGCTCGAAACAATTTTTCCAAATTTATCATTTCGACTAAGCGTTATGGTTGCAGAGTTATACTGAAATTGTAAACTAACGTTTTACAGTTTCATATCATGTACGGAGCGCTGTTGATACGGCAATATCTGTGTAGGGTGGAGCAATGAAAACAAATGAAAGAACTGTGTTAGAAAAACATAGTTGAAGAGTCCAAATTTCGACCAGGATCCTACCCGATGTTTATGTGAAGATAAGGTTCTGAATGGATCTATTGTGATCTTCTTTATCTTTTCAGTCACCTAAAACATTTATGAACTTAGAAGCTTAGCCGATAGTTGTCCGGTAGAGTAGAATAGCACCTTGTTCTTTCCTATCGAGGTATCGTAAGAGGCGACTAGGGCATTGTACGGTCAGCCCTTTTTCGCGCAGATTATCACCATTATATGCAATGCTGTCACAATACTGCTAGAGGGAATACAATGGGGAGTACGAGCGTTTTGACTCGTACCAAAATGGCAGCGACATGGTTTGCCACTCGTCTACGGGTGTGGTCTCTGTCTACCCCTTGTATGGGAGAAGGATGTGATTGTATGTATATATGTAAATAGAGGCAGATACTAATTTTGTTCATTACTATAATCATAAAATACCGCGCCGAACATATGTTCTTGTTATTATTGATGAAGATGTTCATGAAAGAAGGCTTACAATTTTACTGGTGGTATGATTCCTGTGCAGGAATCCGTCTAGGGAGGTACCGCCCAAGGGCCAGATGAGGTCTTAGAGTGACGAGCGCAGTGTGGTGCTACCCAGAGATATTTTGTAATACAGCATCTTTTACGGGCAGACGTTGCACTTACCATCATGTGAATGTTTTTCTCGTCTCGTCACTTTATCAAATAATATCATTCATGTTATTCATTAAAATTCTGTTTTCATTCATATAGCGCTCTAATAAATTCACTTCAGCAACGTCGTAATGTACGCTATGTCAAGTGTTATATGTATAAGCTATCACTCAACGTAACTAAAGACTTATAAGCGAATGGAATTTTAAAATGTTCTATAATTCAATTCACCAAAAGAATTTTAAAGATAGTGTCACATGTTTCGTGCACGTTCGTCGCATCTCGCATCGTATCTCTCCAAGTTGCAATATCCCAGGGGCGCACTCTTGACTAATAATTTATTCCGTTCAAAGTGCCAAGCAAAATCTCCAGACGTAAAACAGACGTGTGTGGTAAAACATTACGACGTATAGATGAGTAGCACGTAGTACGATCATGAGAAGAACAAACGACGAACGTCAAGTTAATAATGATTTTTCGTTTGGTATAAGTAAGAACTAATAGTTCATTTATCATGGACGAAATTGAGGTGTCTGTCTGTGATTATGCAACAAAGATTTTTCTTGTGACGGCTTAAGATAATCTACCACCCCATCTCATTCCGTGGGTGTCATAAAAGTCGACATAGGGACAATGAAAACCAGGATATGGGCAGCAGCGTCTTCCTGGAGCATCTGAACAAATAAACAACTACTGCAAAATCCCCCCTAAATGAGAGCTACAAACTTTTGTGGCAGTCTCTAGGGGTGGCCTATGTTTAGCAGTGGACTAGGCTGATATGACGATGATGATTTTTTTATTGCATAAAGTGATGAAACGAGTAAAACGTTCACCTCATGGTAAGTACAACGTCTGCCCATAACAAATGCAGTGTCACCCAGAACATTTCTTTGTGACAGCTCACTGTACCCATCAACCCGAGACATCAGTTCTTAAGTCTCATACGCCCAGTGATTACGCTAGCTCACAGTGCCCTTCAAACCGAAACACAGTAATTTTTGCACACTACTGCTTCACGGCAGAATAACTGGCCCTGGGGTACTACCTACCTAGACGGATTCCTGCAAAGGAATCCTACAGCCAGTAAATTTTCAGGATACCAAAACTCAAACACGCGTTTTAAAAAAAGACGACATCGTCCACACGTCTCGTGGTCCACGAGGGCGAAAAGTTGGCTACGGGGGTGGCTTCTGATACAGAAATGTTCTGGTGAGACACCATCTCGGCAGACGTTGCGTTTACTATTAGGTGAACATTGGTCTCGTTATTTTAACCAATAAAAAACGGATACAATATTTAGAGAACTTTTTACATTCGTTAAACATGTAAAGTTTTCAATAGTCAAGAGTTCTGCCACAATACTACAAATGGCGCTCGGTATAACTTTATAAAAAGCGTTCATAACTTAGGAACCGGTAAAAGTAAAGTAACTACTTATAAATGTCCCACTGCCAAGCGCAGGCCTTCCTCTCATTTCTGAGAGGGTTTTGGAGCTAAGAAAATTCCGCCACGCTGCTCCAATGCGGATTGGCAGACTTCGCATGTCCTCGAAATATTTTTTTATGTATCAGACATGCAGGTTTCCTCACGATGTTTTCCTTCACCACTGAGCAACTGGGAAATCAGCAGCACATAAAAATTGACAATTTAAAAGGTGCCGGCACCGGGAATCGTGTACTATGAAATTTAAGGCGAGCGTGGCATTTTAAACGTCGTAACATTATAAAGTGAATTGAACAGGAACTTAATATAATGGTTTCATATATTTACGCGAACACTACACATTGAAATGAAACTAATTTTACAGATTTTATCGCGTTTAATTTTTTCATTGATAACCCGACGTTTAAAATTAAATCAAAAAAAAATTAAATCAAAAACCAAGCATACCACTGCAAGACTTCAAGACACAGTAAGCTCTTTCTGCGTAGATCGGACCAAGAATAATAATTAAACGCTGAAGGTACTCCGGGTTAACTATGACATCGGGACATCTGTCACCCCTGTCCGCCCGTGACCATGCGTGCTGTAAAGCACTCGAAACGTCGGGTTATAAATAATAAAATTAAACGCGATAAAATCTGTAAAATTAGTTTCATTTAAAAGGAACTTAAAATAAAACTTATATCGGACAATGTCTATGTTCAATAGATTATTACAAATTGAATGATTATTACAATAATCAGCCGTGTGGTGGCGGCTCGATAAAAGAATACTACCACTCAATCTCATCCAATGGATCTCGTAAAAGGCGAGTAAGGAATTAAACTGCACTGTGCACCCAACAGCGCATGGTGGCGATGGGCTCACCACCTATCACACCAAGTGCATTATATTGTTTTGGTGAAACGTGGATTGCGGCAGTCATGTGTTTTTGCAGTGAGTGCCCAGTCTCTGACTACCCCTTATGGGATACAGTCGTGATCTTATGTATGTATGTATGTATGTATTACAATAATGCAAGCATAGCAAGGAAAGTATCCATCCAGTTCGACATTAACGGAGTTTATAACAGTCACGTCATCTGTTACCTCCTGTTCTAACATCTTTTTTAAGAATTAAGAATCAAATCTGTAGAACACCTACTTATGTATCACTGTATATCACTGGCTCACTGTCACATCAAGTACTACTAGAAGGCACACGTCTTACCTCGGCGCGCTTCTTTATACGACTGCTCCCGAGTAACGTGTTGCCCCACTACTTATGAGCATGAGACAGTTTACTTATATCTATTGAATAGATAAAATCTATAGAGATAAACACTACAAAATCCTTTTTTTATTGCATAAAGTGACGGAACGAGCAAAACGTTCACCTGATTGTAAGTGCAAGATCCGCCCACAACAAATGCTGTGTCACCCAGAATATTTCTGTGCGACACCACACTGCACCCGTCACTCATACGCCCAGTGATTACACTAGCTCACAGTACCTTCCTTCCAAACAGTAATTTTTGCACACTTCTGCTTCACGGTAGAATAACTGACCTTAGGTTGGTACCTAGACGGAGTCCTGCATCGTCGTCGTCGTCGTCGTCGTCGTCGTTTCAGCCTATCGAAAGTCCACTGCTGAACATATGCCTCCCCCATAGATAGCCACAAAATTTTGTAGCTCTCATATTGGAGGGATTTCGCCATAGTTGCCACGCTTGGGAGGCGGGTTGGCAACCGCAGTTTATTTATTCAGATGTTCCAAGAAGGTGCTGCTGCCCATCTCCTGATTTTAATTTCCCTCTGTCGACTTTTACGACACCCATGGGTTGGGATGGGGTGGAAGATTCTCTAAGGCCGCTACCACACGGTCCTGCATAGGGACTCCATTTTTGCATGCGGATCTTATCAAATTAAATTTGTTTCCTTCATTATAATAGATTTCCGGAAAGTAACGACTGATTCCATTAACTATCCTGCATAGGAATCCTACCACTAGTATCATCATCTTTATATTGTAAGCACTCTAAAGACCTTAGACCTGTCCCAAGTTAGTAGGATTTATCGTAATCGCCTTCTTGTCTAATGAATTTGCATTCTTATTTCCAGACACTTCGTACCTGAAACGCCGCCGCCCGTCCTGTGTCTGAATTATCATACAGACACAGGACGGGCGCAGGTCTTGCATATTTAAGACTAATTCATGACTAATTATAATCTGTAGAATGAAAGGCAGATTCTTATTAGTTCCCAACAGCAGACTTGAGTATGTCATGCTCGCTTAAATGCTTCTGCTTGCGGCGGCGTCGTGTGGCGGGTCGTCCACTTCCCTTGAATATGGTCGAGGAGAGCGAAGGCTGCCACATCATACTTGTGAACAGGTGCTGTTGGTGCAGGCTGGTCTGCTCGAGTTTTCAATGCATTTATTCATTTGTTATTGAATCTTGTCTAACATTTTGTCAAGGAGGGTGCTTTGATTTTCTACGTGACTGTTCTTTGTAAATTTATTTATTATGTAATTCTGACTAAGATAAAAAAATAACAAAATAGAGGATACCTACGGAGTTTCTTTCGCCTGTTTCTTCTCCGTCAGACGGAACCTCATAACGTAACGGTGGTAATTGTAAAAAAATGACGACAGACAAACGAAATTTATATTTCTTACGTTGAAGTATAAATAACTTCCATTTCATTTCCAAGTAAACACTGGGCATGAGACTTAAGAACTGATGTCTTAGGGGGACGGACACAATGCGGCACACACAGAAATGTTCTGGGTGACAAATCATTTGTTATGGACAGACGTTGTACTTACCATCAGGTGAACGTAATGCTCGCCACGTCACTTTATTATAAAAAATAAGCACGAGGTTTTAAATATTGAATAAAAAAATAATAAAGATAAATCATCCTATATCGAATGCATTCCTATTATATCAGTTGAGGTCTACCCACAACCATACTAACGAATGCGGTAACGTAGGAAGTTCGTGTCTCTGCAGTTAGATTCCAGTGAGCGGATATGCGCGATGCAGTTAAAGGCTAACCTCAGTATCGTAGAGATAAATTGAAATTCCAGCATAGAATACTGATATTTTGAAACTACATTTAAAACTATATTATTATGTGATAATAAATCTTTGTACCCCTTTTTAAACACACTCCGCGCACAGAGGAGTGGGAGATTTGGCATAGTTGAAGTGGTTAAATATTGTATGGAGAAGAAGTATGGATGCTTAAATTTATATTACAATATATGTTACAAATACACATTAAATTGAATGGATCATCAAAAACAATATCAACGTGTGTACTGATAATGTCAATCACAAAATAGTCTGTTGTTTGTTTTACGTTCATACTGCCAATGATAAACACATAATAATCTGTAGTCGAACAGTCGCACACATACGCAGAGTAGAGATTGTCGAGTTTAAAATGTTGCCAAAAAGCATTGCTCAAACATATAGTTAATAGAATCAGGCGTTACTTTGCGGAAATCCATTATAATGAAGGAAGGTAAGTTACTTTGCTGAGATCCGCATGCAAAATATAAAAATGGTGTATATTACCTTATCCTTATCGCCGTGTGGTGGCGGCTTAAGAGAATCTACCACCCCATCTCATCCCGTGGGTGTCGTAAAAGTCGACAGAAGGAAAATGAAAACCAAAAGATGGGCAGCAGCATCATTCTGGAACATCTAAAAAAAATAAACTCCGGTTGCCAACCCGCCTACCAGGCGTGGCAACTATGGCAAATCCCCCCCAAAATGAGAGCTACAAACTTTTGTGGCAATCTATGGGGGAGGCCTATGTTCAGCAGTGGACTAGTGATAGGCTGAAAAGAAGAAGAAGAAGAAGAAGAAGATATTACCTAGTTTTTTGAAGAGCACCGCCCGCCCTCCCTCAGTAGCGTGCACAAGCAAACTAACTTACCTTCCTTGATTACTCAAACCTCAATAGTCAATCGATGTAGGTACCGCCCGAGGCCAGTTATTCTGCCATGAAGCAGTAGTGTGCAAACATTACTAGTGTAATCACAAGGCATATGAGATCTAAGAGCTTATTTATAAGGGTGATGGGCACAGTGTGGTGTCACACAGAAATTTTCTGGGTGACACAGCATTTGTTATGGGCAGACGTTGCACTTACCATCAGGTGAACGTTTTGCTCGTTTCATCACTTTATCCAAAAAAAAAAACTTACAAACTTAAAATTTTTGATGTGCACCTAGTATCTATTGATTTCTTACAAAGGTATCAGCAGCAAAGTAAGCTATGCTCATCATTGAGAGTTATAACGTCGGAAGTACACCGGAACGTCCGGAGAACGAACGAGTACTCCTTCCTAGAAGCGGATCCGGAACTGGACTCTGGTTATCTACAGTTAGATCGTGATTTACTGAATCATACAAAACTGTTATATATGTTTTATTAATTACTATTAAAATATATTTATTATTATTAAATCATTGAGTTTTAAATTAAGACAAACGAAGACATTTAACTAAATGAAATTTAACTGATTTTATCGCGTTTAATTTTAAACTATTTATAACGTGACTTCAAGCGTTCGAATAAAATTAGTAAAAAGTCGTTTTATTAAATGTGTATTATTCGCGTAAATATAAGAAATCATTATACAAACAATGACTTAATAAAAAGAGGTATTATAACACACATGGATGATGATAACCCCCGGGAATGAGTTGATCGCTGCCAAGCTATTTCTGCATCTTTATAATACTCTTGTAGTTGTACATCCATACTAATATTATAAATCCGAAAGTAACTATCTCTATCCCTCTGACTGTTTGTTACATTTTCACGGATGAACCGCTGAAACGATTTTAACGAAATTTGGCACTGAGATACCCTGCGTCCTGGGGATAGACATAGGATACTTCTTACCCAGAAAAGTAAAATACTTCCCACGGGATGTTTAAAAAACCTACATCCACGCGGACGAAGTCGCGCGTCTCAGCTAGTTATTTATAAAATGGCTAAAAGTATAAAATGGCCGCTGGGTTTCTTGCTGGTTCTTACAAAGACAGTAGCGTTTTTTGCGAACCAGAACGTAGCTTAAAAAATTACGTTCAATAAGTATTATGTAAATAATCTATATTGAATAAAATTCTATTCTGTCAGACACTGGTCGCGTAACGAAGTATACGAATAGAGACGAGTATTTACGATCCATTGCTTGTGTTGAACTGCTTATTATTTTAAGTACTATTAGTTGAGTTCCGCATTTGATAGTGTTTTGCCAAACCGCGTGCCAAGCGTGACAACTATGGCAAAATCCTTCCAAAATTAGAGCTACTAACTTTTGTGGCAATCTATGTGGGAGGCCTATGTTCAAAAGTGGACTGTGATAGGCTGAAATGATGATGATGATGATTTTTTTGCGTGGAACATAGATTATTTCTCCAAATAAAGAAGCCTAAATTATTCGCTATAATATCAGCTATTTGTCAGTGAAAGTCTCATCACAATCGGTCCAGCCGTATCGAAGATTTGCCAGAATAAACAGACAGACAGACAAATCTTATATGTACGATACATATAAGATTTCTCTGTCTGTCTGTTGTATATACTTTCAAAGCAAACTTTCAAAGTACTAAAAAGTATTGAGTCAAAAGCTGTTATTTTGTTATTACAAACAGACTTACATTTCATTCATATGTTTAGATTATTATAGCTTTAGACGCGGTTTGAGGTACCTCTGAATACATTTTAAAATATTCTTATTTAATACTGATAAATAAAATTATTTTAAAATGTATTTAGAGGTACCTCAAACTGTATATACTCGTATATTTAATGCAGATAAAGCGCCGTGTGGTGGCGGCTTCAGAGAATCTTCTAACCCATTTCATCCCGTGGGTGTCGTTAGAGTCGACAGAGGGAAAATTAAAACCAGGAGATGGACAGCAGCATCTTCCTGGAATACCTCCATAAATAAACTGCGGTTGCCAACCCGCCTGCCAAGCATGTCAACTATGGCAGAATCCCTCCAAAACGAGAGCTACACATTTTTGTGGCAATCTATAGAGAAGGCCTATGTTCAGCAGTGGACCAGCGATAGTCTGAAATGACAATGATGCCGATGAGTACTGATAAAAGAAGCTTCTTTGTGATTAATATAAAAATAAACACAACAACAACAGATTTAGTCTGTTTGTCGAGTTTAAGTAAAACTTCCTTCATAATTCTCTCAAAAGGATCGCACAAAGCGGTCTGTAGACTAAGGTAACAATGAGGTGCTCAAGTTCAACAAAGTCCTTTCCTAAAGTTCGCTCAAAAGAACACAATATCTTTATTTATCCCGATTTATGTACTCCACGCAAGGATTTTTTTCTTTACAGAATGAATTTTTTACTGGTTGTAGGATTCCTATGCAGTAATCCGTCTAGGATAGGTATCACCCCAGGGCCAGTTATTCTGCCTTGAAGCAGTAGTGTGCAAACGTTACTGTGTTTCGGACTGAACGGGCACTGTGAGCTAGTGTAATCACTGGGCATATGAGACTTAAGAACTGATGTGTCAGGGTTATAGGCGCAGTGTAGTGTCACGCAGAAATGTTCTGGGTGACTCAGCATTTGCCATAGGCAGACGATTATTTTGTGATTTATCTTACATTGCTAATTAAAATATTGATTGATTGTACTTTAAAATGAATTTTGTTCTTAAAGTATCTTTTATTTGCGGAATGGAAGGTTTTTAGGAAGATATTGGGTCCAGTTAGTAAGAAACATCGATTAGAAAACCTAGCCAAATAACATTGAAGAAATAAAAGCGCACCGCCTCCGGTGGCTGGGTCACGTCCGGTCGGTCGAGCGAACGACGTGTAAAGAAGCTGACCGCGAACTTCAAGTCGAAGACGACTGGCAACGACAAGGGCAAATGGAGTGCTCCCGTGTCAAAGACCAATATCCTTTTCCTTTTTATCCTATGGTCGTTGCACCGTAAGAGTAAGAGACTGATGACGGGCGGTAGCATTTTACCAGGGTCTGCTGCGATTGGTCAATCGGCCTGATGACAAAATGATTAGGGAAAATCGTCACTTGTTGGTCCAGCAGTGGAATATTACCAGTCTGATGATGAATTAGATCATGATAATACACCCATAATGTTTGCGCGAACATCGCTCGATGACTGTAAAGCTGAGGGGTGAGCAGGTGAAGAAACGCTAGCGTCGGTCACCTTTCGGCGTATAGAGAGTACACCTATCGGCGTATAGAGAACGCTTCCGAACGCACGCGCCTACTAATAATAGTATTTAATTTTATGAAAATAATGCACTAAGTTATAAAATAACCAATAAGGAATATTTTGTACCCATCGAAAAATTGAATATACGGAGACACATAAAAATGAAATAATAAAATTACTAGAATTTAATATAGAGCACGAGGGTGTCTGGCGCCTGCGAGAATTTCTCATTAGCGTTCTTTAAATATTTCTATGAACTTTTCTAACTTTCTGTCAGTACAACATTAATTAAAAAAAATCTACATTGAAACAAGGGAGTGGAATTTCCATTTAGCTTAATTCGACGGCGAGTTAAAAACTGAAACGAGACAGTAAACGCTTTATTGAAACATTTTTTCTTCGTTTAGTTTTGTATTTATATCTTCGCACCGACTTGTTGCCGATCCGATCGTACTCGTGGGTCCTGTATTCAAAGCATACCTTGGATTTTCATAACTGGTTTCAATTATTTCTCTCATCTTATACCAAACGGGAAGTAACGAACGAGGAAACGCTCCCTATATTTGTAATGCATACGCATAAACGACTTACTAGCGTTGAAGTATCCGAATGAAACATCAATTACATCAACGAAAATGTATATACTAGCGATGTTGGCAGCTATTGTCCGTTGAGTTGCAGACATCGTCGTAATCTTCATCACTAGCCAGCAGTTCACTTTTAGACATAGGCATCACCCAATAAGCGCCATCATTGGAGGATTTTTTTATATTGGAGAAAGTAATGAAACCAGCAAAACGTAAACCAGATGGTAAGCGCAACGTCTGCCCATAACAAATGCTGTGCTACACCCAACATTTCTGTGTGACACCTCACTGTGCCCATCACCCTGAGACTCAGTTCTTAAGTCTCATATGCCCAGTGATTACAGTGCCCTTCAAACCGAAACACTAACGTTTTCACACTACTGCTTCACGGCAGAATAACTGGCCCTGGGGTGGTACCTATCTAGACGGATCTCTGCATAGGAATCCTACTAACAGTAAAAATATGTCCATAATCGCCCAGCTGGGCAAGCGGGTTTGCGTTTGCAGTAACAGAAATTTCGCACCTATAAGATTTATCAGTTAATCTGCCATCTTTCGGTTACCAGAAATCCATCCTAGGGGAAAAGAGGGTGTGGTGAAATTCCAAGGCCGCCGCCACACGGTCATTATTGTAATCAGTGCCATCTTAATTAACCAATTGTGGCTTGAGGTAAGTACCCTTGGTAACAATTTTTGTGGTCACTGTCACTTTGATTGTGTGTCTGTGGACTTAGCGGCGATAAATAAAAATTAGAATATACTTTTACCATGATTGGATCCTTAATTCTCACCATGCGAAATATTACATGGATATGCAGCTTACTTAAGTTGGTATTTTGTGAGAACGTGGTGGGCAGGCATATTGGCATAGGCAGCTTTAATAAGGATACACTTCATTTGGCAACCGACTGTTGCTGGTAGTACGATTCCTATGCAGGTATCTGTCTAGGTAAATACCAGCAGGGCCAGTTATTGTGCCGAATTACTAACAAACATTACTGTAACTAAATTTATGGATTTTATCGCGTATAAAACCTCCGTGACCATCGGTGCTGTAAAGCACTCGAAACGTCGGGTTATAAATAGTAAAAATTAATCGCGATGATTACCCGTGTGGTGGCGGTTTAAGAGAATCTACCACTCCATCTCATCCCGTGGGTGTCGTAAAGTCGACAAAGGGAAAAATAAAGAGATTTCAGGAAGCAGCAGCATCTTCCTGGAACATCTGAATAAATAAACTGCGGTTGCCAAACCGACTGCTACGCGTGGCAACTATGGCAAAATCCCCCCAAAATGAGAGCTATCAACTTTTGTGGCAATCTATGGGGGAGGCCTGTGTTCAGCAGTGGACTAGTGATAGGCTGAAACGACGACGACGAAACGCGATAAAATCCGTAAAATTAGTTTCATTTAATCGTGTAGTGTTCGCGTAAATATAAGAAATCAAAACATTACTGTGTTTCGTTCAGAAGGTCACTGAAAGCTTTATTTCAAACCAATACAATTTCTCATGTTCAACTTACCGTAAAATACAAGTAAGTTTCGATTATTTAGGCACAGTTAAATCATGTTGTCGAATCGTAACGAATTGCGTAGTATTGTTACCAAGGCGACATAACTGGAGAGGCAACGTCTGTTATCTATACTGTATGCGTTTGCTTGCTCTCGGTCAGGCAATGCATCATGGGCTGCCGGTGACAAAGCTGCCGTTGCAAACGGTAAATTTTGTTCCACACAGATTAAAAATCGGTTAGGTTAAAATTAAATTTTGTGTATTGTTTTGTTTTCTCTTTCAATTTGTGGCTTGGTACTGCAATTTGAAATCCAAACATGATGTTATCCTGCTACCTACGTAGCTACGGGTAGTTTGAATGCTAGAATCCGTATCTATATATACCTGTATATACATACATATATACCTACGTGGCTATACGGATTCCTGCATACGAATCCTAACATCAGTAAGTTCATGAAACGGATTTATTTTTCCGAATTTCTTCTTACGTAATTACTTCACGCAACTTGAAAACGTGCACTTTAATCCATTACATTTATTAATACGTTTTACTCTTGCCAAGCCACTGTTCAGAAGTTCAGTAAGGACTTTGTGACAGTTAAGGAGTGCTCAAAGCGACTTGCTGTCGCGTCCCTGTAATTTATAACGCTTGAAGATAGATTACTTATGAGTTAAAGTTTAGAGTATATGTTACTTGCGATATGTAGGTGTTCGAGTAAGAAAGTATAATGTGTGAGTGCGTATAAGATGAACAGTATAAATGTGTGCGTATCGTTTTAATAAAGAAAAATGTATATTTATGTCCAGTAGCAAATAAACCATCATACCAGTGACACCTTATTCCTGTTGCAAATTCCCGCTACTACCGTGAACCTTATTACCACAACAGTAGGTTATATTTAACAAAATGTTATTAAATAGTAACGACCCGTACCGGCTTTGCACGGCTTTACTAATGAAGAAAATAAGAATGGCGCTTAGCAAATAAATATTAAGTATGTTTATTTTGTAACATGTTTTTATATCTGTGTTGTAGTTATGAAAACATGTGGGAAAGCAGAACTATCAAACTGTGAATCACTTTTGTTATTGAGATTTCAATATAAAATACTACCCAAAAATCCGAAATTTTTCGATGGATCTACCAGTTTTCTTTCAAGCAAACCTTGTTCTGATTATTGCGATCACGAAAAAAATACGCAAAATTGGTCGAGCCGTTCTGAACTGATGAACTTTATTACGGCAATACATTTTTATTTATGTAGATTCTCTATTATATACATATTATCCTCATAGTATGATTAAAAATGCCGTGTGGTGGCGGCTCGTTAAAAGAATACTACCACTCCATCTCATCCAATGGATCTCGTAAAATGCGAGTAAGGAATTAAACTGCACTGTGCACCCAACAGCGCATGATGGCGATGGGCTCACCACCTATCACACCAAGTGCATTACATTGTTTTGGTGAAACGTGGATTGTGGCAGTCATCTGCTTTTGCAGTGAGTACCCAGTCTCTGACTACCTCTTATGGGATACAGTCGTGATATTATGTATGTATGTAGTATGATCAATTCCAGCCGCCGAATTTGATTATCGCACCTTGCGACCAAACTTAAAATAACATCCACATCATCTTGATACATCATCTCCTGGCCGATTTCGACCACGGCGACAACTTCCGAATACTGTCGAGGGCCATCAACTGCGCAGGAGATATTTTAGTTCCACAAGTGTACACGCAAACACAGAGGCACTCACTCGTCCCAACCTACCCGCGTCCGATGTAACGCTGATGCGATAAGATCGGAGGTAGGGTGCTGTGTTAGACACACGGAGACGATCACAACACAACCAGACCCGCAAACCAACAATTTGTGTTTTAGCATAAACGTTGGCTCCAAATGGGATTCGAACACAGGAGCCGCGGCGTAGAAGTCAGGTACTCTGACCACTACGCCACGCGGTCGTCATCTTGATAGTTGGCATTCTACCACAGTGCGTTTTTCAAGGAATTGTCTGCCAGCACGACCGCTTTGTGAAATTTGCAAGTGGTTTTACCGGACTGATACGACTTAGGGACCTTTAAAGGAAAGAGCCTATTCCTTTCGCTATTGCACATACAGTCGTCCGAGTTTCCTCTTGTTCTGGGCCGAACTGAAAACCAGTGCTGCGATGTTATCATCGCGGCTTTAACTGAGTTCGGTCCACTTTACGATTATATGCTGCAGCACAGAAATTTTGGTAATAGATATATATATACAGGGTCTGTCGTAAATAATGGATAACCCGTAAACTGGAGTTGGTCCGGATGTGAAACTGTAAGAAAATCGTATCTTCTTGCCAGGCTTTCTAACCATATCAAAATGGCGTAGCCTTTTATACTTTTTTATAAATTTCGCTACTTTTTTCATTCATTCCGTTGTATTATCGTCAGTTGAAATAAGGGGATTCTTGTAATAATTAAAGTCAAACATCTCAATTTTTTTTTTTTTTTTATCTCAAATAAACACTTTATAATTTCAATATCCTATTTAAAATCACAAGAAATGCAAATATTCGTAGCAAATGAGTTCACATGTACTTACAGTTAAATCTTCTTAATCACACTACCCAATTTATATCTTCACTTTATTAGGCACAAGTTGCTCCATCCAACGCTCGAAGCAGAATGCCTAACGATCGTGTTAGTTCCTCTTTATATCAAATCCCTACTTTTATGCAATCCAATCATTGACGAGTTTTACAAATAAGTGGGTAGGTAAATAATAAATAAAGAAGGGTTTGTCAGACGGAAATCAACAATAAGTAGGTAGGTAAGTAATAAATAAAGAAGGGTTTGCCAGACAGAAGCTAACAGCTCGGCCATCCTGTTCTTAGTGCGTCCTCGCATTTATGTTGTTACTAATTTGTAATTAGGTAACATATCCTGACGTAACTATAATTATAAAGTTAAACAAATATCATATAATTGATGAAAAATAACAATAAACATGTAATCGTTAAGTTGTATCGAATAATACTAATTTCTGTTCTAGGTAGGTTAAGAAAAAGAACTTAAACCTAATTCAGTAATACTATTGCTAAGCAATTATGTAATCTTACAGAATTCACGTGAATATTATGAAGAAATCCAATACAATTTAATTAAGCTTGACAAAAACAAAATTTGAATGTATTACATATTTTTACTTTATATAAACAGTATGCACATGTATTAAAAAAAGTGTTTATATAATTAAGCATTACAAATTATAGGATGACCAAATCATAATTGCTATAATTGTGATATACATATAATTAGAGAAATCGTTTTGAAAGTATACAATATTAATTTTCTGAATCATTATCACCGACATTAAATTCACTGTTTTTCGCCACTCTTTTATTCAACTAAGACAATTCGTCTCGCGAAATGCGACGATAATTCCCGCACTATTCCATTATCTCTCATTTCATATACTATGCTACTAACTAACAACCTTACCGCATGTGACAAGCGATATGGTCTACTATTTCAGTGACATAAGGGATGCTTATTGAAAAGTATTTTTTTATTACGTACTCATTTTCATTACGCTTTTCGCAACAATTTATTAAGTGATCAGCAATAGATGAATTAAAAGAGATGCTGTAACTACAAATTTGTACCGGACCAGAAGTTTAAAACCAGAAGACCGAAAAAGCAAGTAATCTTTAGAAATAGTTATATAACCATTGGACACGTTATATACTAATAATGATTGAACTCTATATCTGATAAGAATTACCTCCTTTCGGGCAACAGTTCTCCCCTCTTAGTGAACTTCGCACTTACACGCTTCCATCATACATAGAGATCGGATTTGACGGGTATCAAACCTAGAGAGTTCTTGAATGTTGACATTATTAATGGACATTAAATGAATTCTTTGTTCATTCATTATCAAAAATCAATTTAGAGGGAGTTCTAGTTATTAAAGTATCATTTAACTCCGTAAACAAGTGACCTAGAAGAGCAGAATAGCTTAAAATGTAAACTTCTACTATTAATGAATATCTCTGTCTATCGTTTTATTCCTTGGACTTCTACTTCAGCAGTTATCACGCCCAGAGGATTAATAAGATTAGCCCCATTTCATCTAAGCACGGGAAGGTTAGTTGAAAACAAGATCGTGTTCCCTGATTTTACTCCTTCGAATAAGTGAACATTGACTTCCTAAATCAGTGTGACACGGCAACTTTAAGCTATTTATTTTGATATCTAAGACGTATTTACAATTCGAATTATAAGAAACAGTTTTTCAATCCGATCTTATTTAGTGTTTTCGGTTTTACTTGAATTAACACCACTTTTATTTCGGTAACAGGTAAAAGCTAGATGTCCTAATCTATCGCATAAATTACATTTAACGAGAGGTTTTTCGCATTTAAAACTAGGGTGCCCGAACTCGCTACAATTAAAACATCTTATATTCGAATTTGACGGTATAGATTTAACGTTTGTAAACTGATGGTTAGTACTAAATGGCACTTTGCGCTCATCATTTTTATTACTCTTATCAAGCCCTTGTTTGCCTTGCGCTACTTTTACAGTCCGAAAATATTTTAAAATCTGTTCGGGTTCTTTGAATTGAGCTGCTTGTGCTCCCACTTTTATGGCACGGTAATCTACTCCATGCAAAATTCAATCAACCGCTTGCATTCCATGTATTCTACATCTATTCAATAAATTTATTTTCGTGTAATAATAGAGCTCTAATGACTCGCCATATTTGACGTGTTTACTACACATTTCGGTCAAGAGTTCAGCATAGTCTTCACGACAAGGGAACGATTCAATTAACTTTTTCTTCCATTCGCCCCATGTGAGCAACAGCGATGGTAGGCCTTGATACCAAGTCTTGGCAACCCCAATGAGCTTCGGTAAAGCATAGTGTACCAATTCTCTTTCTTCCCACCCATAAATCTCCGCGCATTCGTCTACTTTATTGATCCATACCAATACTGTCTGCTCTTTGCTCATGGGATCGAATTCCGGTATAACATTAGCATTAAATGACAACTTAGGCTTTTCTGAACTCTTAACGTTATTTAAGATTGTCAAAAACTTGTCAAGAATTATGTTGGTATCTGATTTTTTTCTCTTATTACTAGTATTAAAGATAACAGACTCACCACTAGAACTATCGTTTCGTTGAGTCTTCCTCGATCCGTGCCTTATATACCGATTGTGTCTTCTATGCTTGCTTCTCCTTTCAAATGTCCGCGCCTCCGAGGAGCTATCCGAATTACTAATCATATGCAGTTGTTTCTTTCGTTTTTCATCTCTTCCTTTTATTTCATTTCTTTTACACAGATGTCCCATGCTTCTTTCTGTACTATCCAACCTAAGCATCCTCTGACCTCCTAACCTGGGTTCACCTTCACCCTCAAACCTGGGTGAACCTCTGCTTTGCAACCCGAAAATTTTCTGGCCCTCTAACATGGGCTCACCTTCACCCTCAAACCAGGGAGATTCTCTGCTCTCTAACCTGAGCATTGTTTGGCCCTCTAACATGGGCTCACCTTCACATTCAAACCTGGGGGATCCTCTGCTCTCTAACATGAGCATTCTTTGGCCCTCTAACCTGGGCTCACCTACACCCTCAATCCTGGGTGATCCTCTGCTCTCTAACATGAGCATTCTTTGGCCCTCTAACCTGGGCTCACCTACTCCCTCAATCCTGGGTGATCCTCTGCTCTCTAACCTGAGCATTCTGTGGCCCTCTAACCTGGGCTCACCTTCACCCTCAAACCTGGGTGATCCATTTTCATTGGTCAACGGCCCTTCCCCTCGGCCGAGATCAATGTTGTCCATAGTATTGTATCTGGAACTTCCAATTGAATAGCTTAGAATATGTTCACCAAAATCAATTCTACATTACAGCTTTCTACTTCCTAGCACGACATCAAAGTTAAGTCACATAAATCTATATTTGTAGGAATGTGGGTAGTACAAAGATGTTTTAGTTTTTCCTAGCATCCATCACACCACCGTAAAGGCATGTAATCATTACATACATCTTTTTCGAATAATGGCGGTGTCAAATAATGCCATTATAAAGAGAATTTATGGCAATTGTCAATAATAGATGTTAATGACTAATTAAATAAGATTAATAAATATAATATATTCATAATGTCTTCAAAATCATTTATATCACCTCGATCTTAAGAAATTCAAATTTGGCAAGAAAATTTCATAAAAATAATTGATACCAAGTCATGTCCAATTTACAATATAATAATTAGTCATTAAAAATATTTGACAGTAAGATATCTTATTCCCTCGATACGAAAAATATACAAAAATGGCTCATCAAACACAAAAAATTATGTACCCACATATTACAATTTTTATGTTTTAAATACCAAACTATATTTTTTTTGTAGGTGGTTGGTAAACTATTCGATTACTAACTTTCATAAAAATAATTTGAAAAATTAAGTAGCAATTACACACCATTTACCTTGCTATTTTATTCGTACAGACTACAATTCCGAGAATAAAAATTATATTCATAAATAAAGAAATTTGAAAGGAGAAAAGAAAACTAGAGCAATTTATTATCAGTGCATAAATAATGAAACAAGTGTACTATGTACTGGCCATTGTGGACGTGAAAAGAAAATTGTAAAAATTCTCTTGCTATCCCACTTCTGACCTATTATCGTCAGTTCAAATAAGGGGATTCTTGTAATAATTAAAGTCAAACATCTCAAATAAACACTTTATAATTTCAATATCCTATTTAAAATCACAAGAAATGCAAATATTCGTAGCAAATGAGTTCACATGTACTTACAGTTAAATCTTCTTAATCACACTACCCAATTTATATCTCCACTTTATTAGGCACAAGTTGCTCCATCCAACGCTCGAAGCAGAATGCCTAACGATCGTGTTAGTTCCTCTTTATATCAAATCCCTACTTTTATGCAATCCAATCATTGACGAGTTTTACAAATAAGTGGGTAGGTAAATAATAAATAAAGAAGGGTTTGTCAGACGGAAATCAACAATAAGTAGGTAGGTAAGTAATAAATAAAGAAGGGTTTTCCAGACAGAAGCTAACAGTTGCCATTCATCAAATTTAGGTATTTCAGTGTGATTTTTTTAGTATTATACTCCTGAAGACGTGTATTATTTAATTTTAGTACAACTTTAGGTGTTTTTAACGTTAAACATTTTCAAAATCGTCATTTTAAGTTCTTTTTTAAACAATTTTTTTCTTAATGTCAACTTTTGATAATTTACTGTGAAAAAAAAAGTACTGCGCTATAGCTGCCCATGATCTTAATAAATTGTCTAGTATGTCTAGATTCTAAAAAGATATTACAATGTGTACTTTACAAGCAATATTAAGTTACAGGAGCGAGATCAATATTAAGGTCAGAATTTTGATGTTCCAAGTATTTTTATAAATGGTTATAAAACTTTGTCATAATGATTTTATTCTACCAAGATTCTTTACACAAACAATATCGGGCCACTATTAAGGATATTCAGAAGAAAACCAGGTTAATTTTAGTAAAAAAATATTTATCAATAACTTAAACTAAATGCTCGAAGTGCCCTCCGCCGGCAGCAATACATGCTCTACATAGCCTAATAAAAGATCTTTTAATCCGACGCGCATAACCGGCTTCTTCAATTTTACTTGCTGCTACTTGAATGCGCGCACGCAACTCTTCCACAGAACTTATTGCTTCGCTGTACACTTTTTCCTTAATACAGCCCCAGTAAAAAAAGTCCAACGGGTTAAGGTCTGGCGAACGTGGAGGCCATAAAATTGGACCCAATCGCCCAATCCATCTATCTGGATATGTGGTATTTAAATGTTCCCTTACACGAACAGCGAAATAGTCGCAGAAGACCCTGGTACGTCCATAAGTGTTATTTCACGGCGTACCGGTATACCTCAAAAATCCGTTCACAGAATTTTAAAAAGACATGAATTATATCCCTATCATTATCAAAGAGTTCAGACATTAATGCCAAGGGACGCTGCTGCGAGAGTAACATTTTGTCGCACAATGCTGCGAAAGATGAGGGAAGACCAAACTTATTTTGATAAAATTTTATGGAGCGACGAGTCAACGTGTCGAAAAGATGGTTTTTTGAACCTCCACAATTTACACAGCTGGCAACTTGAAAACCCAAGATTGATACGCGAAGACCGATCGCAGTATCAGTTAAAAATAAATTTGTGGACTGGAATTATTAACGGACAAATCATTAGTCCATTTGAGTTGCCGGCAATATTAAATGCGGATATTTATTTGGATTTTTTAGTAAATACTTTACCTGGATTACTGGAAGACGTTCCACAGGAGATAAGAAACGAGATGTGGCTACAAAATGATGGGTGTCCAGCACATTACGCTGTTCGTGTAAGGGAACATTTAAATACCACATATCCAGATAGATGGATTGGGCGATTGGGTCCAATTTTATGGCCTCCACGTTCGCCAGACCTTAACCCGTTGGACTTTTTTTACTGGGGCTGTATTAAGGAAAAAGTGTACAGCGAAGCAATAAGTTCTGTGGAAGAGTTGCGTGCGCGCATTCAAGTAGCAGCAAGTAAAATTGAAGAAGCCGGTTATGCGCGTCGGATTAAAAGATCTTTTATTAGGCTATGTAGAGCATGTATTGCTGCCGGCGGAGGGCACTTCGAGCATTTAGTTTAAGTTATTGATAAATATTTTTTTACTAAAATTAACCTGGTTTTCTTCTGAATATCCTTAATAGTGGCCCGATATTGTTTGTGTAAAGAATCTTGGTAGAATAAAATCATTATGACAAAGTTTTATAACCATTTATAAAAATACTTGGAACATCAAAATTCTGACCTTAATATTGATCTCGCTCCTGTAACTTAATATTGCTTGTAAAGTACACATTGTAATATCTTTTTAGAATCTAGACATACTAGACAATTTATTAAGATCATGGGCAGCTATAGCGCAGTACTTTTTTTTCACAGTAAATTATCAAAAGTTGACATTAAGAAAAAAATTGTTTAAAAAAGAACTTAAAATGACGATTTTGAAAATGTTTAACGTTAAAAACACCTAAAGTTGTACTAAAATTAAATAATACACGTCTTCAGGAGTATAATACTAAAAAAATCACACTGAAATACCTAAATTTGATGAAATGGCAACGGAATGAATGAAAAAAGTAGCGAAATTTATAAAAAAAGTATAAAAGGCTACGCCATTTTGATATGGTTAGAAAGCCTGGCAAGAAGATACGATTTTCTTACAGTTTCACATCCGGACCAACTCCAGTTTACGGGTTATCCATTATTTACGACAGACCCTGTATATATATATTTTTAATTTTTTCGTAGTGGCTAACGACTTTTTTTTTTTTTATTTTTTTTTTAATGTTTTACTTACTTACTTTACTTTCTAAAAGGCCGGCAACGCCCGTAATTCTTCTTGTATTGCGGATGTTCGTGGGCGGCGGTGATCACTTCCCGTAAGGTGAGCCGTTTGTTCGTTTACCGTATCTAATACGATAAAATACTTGTTGTGTTCTCCACTTCAGTGGTGTGTCTTCTCCAGTGGAAGTACTGTAGGGGTGGAGGGTATCTGGTACCGGTTACCGGTGCCGCGAATCTTTAAATTTACTTTGTTTTCTTTCCTTTACTGTTATGTATTTATCTGGCTATCCCCCGCCGGCTTTGCTCGACGTAAATAAAAATTTAAAAATGATTGATTCTTTCATCATCATCATCATTTCAGCCTCTCACTAGTGCACTGCTGAACATAGGCGTCCCCCATAAATTGCTACAAGCGTTGGTAGCTCTCTTCTGAGGGGAATTTGCCATAGTTGCCACGCTGCTGATGATGCTGGTGCCCATCTTCTGGTTTTATTTTTCCCTCTGTCGACTTTCACGACACCCACGGGATGAGACGGGTGGTAGATTCTCTTAAGCCGCTACCACACGGGATTTCTGTCATAAAAAAATGTTACATAAAGTATCCTAAAATATTTTCCATAACAAAAAGAATCTCTATGCCAAATCTCATGAAAACCTCGGTAGCCGTTTGAGTGCGTCAAATAATACAATAAACACTCACGTTTATTTGTTAAAAGAATACTTGCCAATAACTATCGTCTTTTCTTCGCCAGCTAAAAGTAAAATAATTTAAAACATTTCACGTTCCCGGGAGTTTGTTTGGATTGTCAGACGGTATTGAAGCGATACTAACCGCCGGGGTTCCCTAGGGATGCTGTTTTACTTACTACGTTGGATTGTTTACAGTTTTCAATCGTGTGGTGGCGGCTCGATAATAGAATACTACCACTCCATCTCATCCAATGGATCTCGTAAAAGGCGAGTAAGGAATTAAACTGCACTGTGCACCCAACAGCGCATGGTGGCGATGGGCTCACCACCTATCACACCAAGTGCATTATAATGCACTATATACAAATGTTTTGGTGAAACGTGGATTGTGGCAGTCATCTGTTTTTGCAGTGAGTGCCCAGTCTCTGACTACCCCTTATGGGATACAGTCGTGATCTTATATATGTATGCATGTTCTATCTTCTGCGAATAATATGGATACATCTTATGTATCATCTGTGTTATTATAGAAAACGCTTATTAGAAAATATAAAACACCGTTTTTTTTGTAAAATCAAATGTCTATTAAAGTATATTTTACATACTGATTATTTGGGGAAAATGCGTGACTGTATGTATGTATTTATCGAGATGGATATTCACCACCAGGCGCTCCCCTTAGTCGACTCTTACGACACCGACGAGAACTACAGATTACTATGGAAACAAGTAAATGAAGCAATATAAAAATGTCAGGGTCGAAGCAAATACACAAAAATGTCAGCGCGTAACGGTAAAGTACAATTACGCATTTTTCATTAGTATTTAACATATCATAAAAAATAAAATAAAAAATCAGGTCTCTCATTTGTGGAGGTTTAGAGCAGAGAAGTGTCCGCCACTCTGCTTCATTTTTTTTTTATTTGATAAAGTGACGAATCGAGTAAAACGTTCACCTGATGATAAGTGCAACGTCTGTTAGGCACCATATGGCACCTGCCACTTGAGACATCAGTTCTTACTGGTGGTAGGATTCCTATGCAGGAATCCGTCTAGGTAGGTACCACCCCAGTGCCAGTTATTCTGCCGTGAAGCAGTAGTGTGAAAGCATTACTGTATTTTGGTTTGAAGGGCATTGTGAGCTAGCGTAATCACTGGGCATTTGAGACTTAAGAACTGATGTCTCAGGGTGACAGGCGCAGTGTGGGGTCACACAGAAATAATCTGGGTGACACAGCATTTGTTGTGGGCGGACGTTGCACTTACCGTCAGATGAACGTTTTGCTCGTTTCGTCACTTTATACTGCAATGAAAAACAAAAAAAAAATCTCATATGCTCAGTGATTACACTAGCTCTCAGTGCCCTTCATACCGAAACACAGAAATGTTTGCATACCATAGCTTCACGGCCCCACTTAGTGCGTACCTCCTAGACAGTTTATTATATAAGAATTCTTACACCAGTGCCTTATTCTGTACGTTATAAAAGGGAAATCATAATTCGCAACTTTATATCGCTATTTCGTAATCTACCATTTCTTTTTCTCTTAGCCAGACTTTTACTTGAGAAACAGTTGAACGAAAAAGTAAAAAAAAAGTAAACATCGCATTAAGAAATTCTGAACACGACTACGTATACAAACTTGTTGATCCCTTATTTAAAGCGGGGAATCTGGCCCTCTCTCCTTATTTTGTTTCTTCAAGGGGCTTATATCCAATTACGTAATGATTTCAAAGGAGCTATTTGCAAAATCTTGTTTATTTTTATATTTTAGGATGTAAACAATATTGTTTGGCGTTATACTTTTAGTCATAATTACATTTACATTACATAATTAATAACGATTAAAATGTATACGTATGTTGTGAATAATTTAAGTATTTATTAAACTTCTTGTTACAATTATGCACTAATGGCGAATTATGGACAAATGTTAGTTATATTACGTCGTCAAAATTGGTGTGCAGAGAATACTGTGGCACCAGTAGCACCACACTTCGACGGTCACCATGTGACATTCATTCTTAAGACTCATAACCCTCAGAGCCCTTCAGACCGAAACAGTAATGTTTGCACACTACTGCTTCACGACAGAAAAACTGGTTCTGCGGTGGTACCTTCCTAGACGGATTCCTGCATAGGAATCCTACCACCAGAAAAACCTGCTCGGTATCGCGGGAAGTCTGACCGCGTTTTAGGGCAACCTTTTGAGAAGGCCTTTATGTTTAGCAATGGACTTGTGATTGGTTGAAATGATGGCGATTGAGAAAATCGAATCAGAATTAAAATTGTTTTTGATGATTCCTATCAATATTTATAATTACTAAATGTTTTTGTACATTGTAGGGAATAGGTAGATACTCGTAACAGGACGATAGGTGTCCGGCAGAGTAGACCACACCTACCTCTTTCCTACCAAGGTGTTGTAAGAGGCGACTAATATAGTATAATATAGTTTTTACTGGTTGTAGGATTCCTATGTAGGAATCCGTCTAGGTAGGTACCACCTCAGCGCCAGTTATTCTTTCGTGAAGAAGTAGCGTGCAAACATTACTGTGTTTCGGTTTGAAGGGCACTGAGAGCTAGCGTAATCACTGGGAATATGAGACTTAAGAACTGATATCTCAGGGTGACGGCCGCAGTGTAGTGTCACACAGAAATGATCTGGGCGACACAGCATTTGTTATGGGCAGACACATGCACTTACCATCAGGTGAACGTCTTGATCGTTTCATCACTTTATACAATAAAAAAAAAACTTTACCTTGCTGACTCTAAGGGTTATGTCGGCTACTCTAGCGCTGCTGCGGATATCATCGGTATGGATTCTATCTCACAGAGGAACGCGAAAATTAGCTCTTAGAGCGACTTGGAGCTTCCTCACGTGGCCGGCCGTGAAGATCCTAGTTTCCGTCATGTCATCACTTGCAGCACTTTTTGACCAAACACTTTTGTTTTTTCTGGAGTGGCAGCGTCGTACCGGCAAACGCATTGTAGGGTGGGGCGACGAACTAAACGGTTTTGCGGGTAAAGTCGATGGATGCAGCTGGCTCAGTACCATGTTTTATGGCAATCTATGGGGAAGGATGTTGAGCAGTGAACTACTGAAGGCTGAATGATGATGATGATTGTTATTAAGTTACGTACGTATATTATGGTACCGAAAGAATAATTTTATTTATTTTATTTATTTATTATATTAATGTACCAAAAGTACACATATTAAAACAATCTTAATTAAATAACAGTAACCTTATTCAGATATGTGAACCCATAACACCTGATACAACATTGACAGACAGACAATTAGCAGTTTGGGTATAAATTAGGAAAATACGAGTAAAGAATAATTGCAGAAATAATTTCAGCAAAATGGATAAAACAACAGTAAAATAATCTATACAAATAAAAAAAAAATAATTGTCATAACAAAATAACAACTTTTTACTCAACGCTTATGAAATAATATACGGTACTTATAGGAAAAAAAACAATTTCTAAAATATTTGCCTGTCGATCTGTCGGTCTGTCAGTCTGTTTGTTCCGGCCAATCTCCGAAACGGCTGAACCGATTTTGTCGGGACTTTCACTGACAGATAGCTGATATAATATCGGGAATACAATAACTTATGCTGTGAAAAGAATTAGAAACTTGACTAATGTTGAAACTGCTCGATTAGTTAATTTTAGTTAATTTTTGGTGATTTTTGTTTTGCAAAACAGGGCCATAAGATCTATTTATAATCTTGGCTCTAAACGGTCTCTTAGAGATAAATTTAAAGAAATTAAGATATTAAGCTTGGCCTCTCAATATGTATATGAAAACGTTATGTATATAATCTATAATAAAAAAAGTGATGTTCATAATGTGAATACCAGGAACAAGCACAAATTAATTATGCCAGTTACCCGACTTCACAAAGTCAGTAACTCTTTCTTGGGGCAATGGATATGTTTTACATCAAAATCCCAGAAAGCGCACAAAGTCTTTCAATCAAAACAAAACAAAACAAAGACTTTTTAAGAAGGGTTATTATAATATTAAGGAATACATGGATGATGTAAACCCCTGGGAATGAGGTGATCGCTACCAAGCTATTTCTACATCTTTATAAAACTGCTGTAATTGTATATTTAAAATGACTGAAATAAAAATCTCGCTGGGTTTCTTACTGGTTCTTCCTAGGACAGAACCAGTGTAGCTTAAAAAAATATTGTCAATGAGTATTATGTAAATGATCTATATTGAATAAAAAATATTCTATTCTATTCTATTCTATACTATTCTATTCTGTTCTATGGGTAACTTAGGCTACTTTAATTAAAAAATTAGGAGTTTTGCGCAAAAAAACTTAAAACCCCAAAATCAAATTTAAATAGGGAAGTATTTATGTATATCATCGATCGGGGTCAGTTTTTTTTTACGCGTGTGAAACTATTGCTATTTTTTCTATTTGCCCCGCGGGCACAGCTAAAATAGCAATAAATATTTGTATATATTGTAATTTTGATATTGATTAATTGTATTTATAATTTGACACGAGACACGAGTTGGACAAGTAAAAATTGATTAAAAATTAAAAACGAAACAAAATATTTTAATAATAATTTGTTACTATGGGTGGTTGCTTCCGGTGTACGCTGTCAAAGAAAATTCGTTGTGAGTTTCGTCGTTCAAATAAAATTAATTTCACGTAAAGAACCCATCGCCGCCTCCTAGAAATACACGCTTTCGGCGGCCTAACACTCCGAAAGTCTGGATTGCAGTGCATCAAAACAAGAATATCCCATACTTCAAGCAAAAAGTGATAAAATACAGTAAAATTGTATGTACATAAATATAACTATAGTTACAATACAAACGTAACCTCAAAATAAACTTCCGGCAGAACACGGTTGTGACACTGACACGAGTGACACTGACAACTACCATAGACAATTTCAAGGCCTTGGACGGAAGGTGTGACCAACATATTAAATTAATACTAAAATGGTAGAAATGAATAAACAGTTGGAATTATTTATGGAAAAATTAAATAATAGGATGGATGAAAAGATAGAAGAATTAAAAGAAGAATTAAAGAAACAAAACACCAATCTAACGTCAAACATGGAATTAATAATGGAAGAAAAGTTGAAACCATTAGTTGAAGAAAACCTTAAACTGAAAAGTGAAGGCACGAACCTAAAAAAGAAATTCAGTATCCTGGAAAGTACGGAGAAATAATGTAATACTACGTGGTATAGAGAAAACCGAGCAAAGCCGAGCATAGTCACCTCATTAAATTGGTCGTAGAATTCCTAAATAACGTAGGGAATGAGAGCAAAATGCGTGAATTTTATATATGGCAAATTAACGATATTTTTAGACTGGGGCAGAAGGTAAAAAACAAGCAGAGATCTATTTTAGTTAAACTTACGTTAGCCTGGAGAAAGATCGAAATTTTGAGGAACAACAAATATTTCCCAAAATCCACTTACGCCACAGAAGATTTTCCTAAAGAGATTATTAAAATTAGGAAAGTATTAAAGCTAAAACAAGAAGAAAAAAAGAAGGGAAACTTGGCTGTTGTACGATACGACAAATTGTTAATCAAAGGGAAAGCAAATCAGGAAAAGGGGAAAAGAAAAAGGAAGCGATTTCCATCCAAAACTCCAACTCAAGCTGACGACGATGCACCTAAACAGAAGGCACCGAGTAAGACCAACAAAACGAATGCCTTCGAATATATGAACCAAGCAAAACATAACTTGCAACCAGGAACCAATAACCAATATCAATTAAAAGAAACCCATCCAGAAACCAGGAAGTTAGATGAACAAAAACAATACAAAATAAACAACGAGAAAATTTTACTCTCCCCAAGCCGGCCGGTCACCGTGGGGAAGTATGACCAAACCCCTACAATCAATAACAACTCGCACATACACATAGCTGCCCTGAACACCCTAACTCTTCGAACTAACGATAAGCTTCTTGAATTGGAAATTGCTCTGAATGACATCAAATGGGACATACTAGGCTTAAGTGAGGTCAGAAGACTGGGCGAACAAATAGAAAAACACGAAGAATATATCCTATATTACAAAGGAAAAACTAAAGGACAATATGAAGTGGGATTCATGATAAAAAAGCGTCTCAAGAAGAATATACTCGAGTTTATAGCAATCTCCGAAAGAATTGTCCTGGTCAATTTACACTTACCTGGATACCCAGATAATTGGACTATCATACAAGTTTATGCCCCAACAAAAGCAGCAGATGAAACCTTGAAAGACAACTTCTACATACAACTAAGTAACACAATTCAACAACATGCTAACAAAAACCTTACAGTCCTTGGTGACTTTAATGCACAAGTCGGTAACGAGAACCATAATAGAAATATTGTTGGACCCTATACAAACAAAAATCTACGTATTCAAGAAAAATACAACACGTTGGAGAAAACAATCAAAACAGCTTTAAAAGAAACGGATATCAAGAAACGAATAAAGAAAAACAAGAGGTTAACGACGGAAACAAAACAAGCTACTAGAAGGAAGACAGACTCTAATTAAGAATAACAAAAAAACAAAGGAAATTAGGAAAAAAAACTCTGAAATAAGCAAAGAAATTCTAACAAGAATGAGAACAGACATTAGATTATTCAAAATGAAACTATTTGAGGATCATAAAATCAGAACGGGAGGAATTAAGGAAGCCTTAAAAATTATGTTGACGTCAAGAAGATCTGAATACCAAAACTTATAGATAAGAAAGGCTCTGTTAAAACAAAAAGACCAAACATCCTCGAAACAGCGACTGAATTTTACAAGAAACTCTACTCAAATGAAAGTACACCTGAGAACACCAATGCAGCTGTTACTCTAGATCAAACACCAGAACCATTCATATTGCAGAGAGAAGTTGAGAAGGCAATAGAAACACAGAAAAAAAACAAGGCTCCAGGAAGCGACTGCATAACGAACGAATTTTTAGCAGAGTCTAAGTCGGTACTGACACCAGTCTTAACACAACTATTCAATGAAGTTATGCAAACTGAATCAATACCCTTTCAATGGATGAAGTCAAAAATGGTTCTTATACATAAAAAGGGATATAAAAGTGACGTAAGCAACTACGGGCCCATTAGTCTAATGTCAAACATTTATAAAGTTTTTACAAAAATTATGCTACATCGCATAACTAAAGCACTAGACGAAAATCAACAGATAGAACAGGCTGGATTCAGAAGCGGATACTTTGTTGTAGTCCACACTCATTCTGTCAAACAGATATTCGAGAAATCTGATGAATACAACCTTGCTCTTTCTATTGACTACAGCAAAGCGTTCGATTCTCTTGAACATGAAAAAATATAGACGGCCCTTAAAAACCAAGGCATAGAAGAAAAATATATAAGAATAATAAAAAAATATATATACAGGAAGTACAGCAACTATTCAATTGGAAACAGAAGGAGATACCATCAATATTAAAAAGTAGTGCGGCAAGGAGACCCCCTGTCTCCAACGCTTTTTACGGCTGTACTGGAAGTAATTTTTCGCAACATCAAATGGACAGGACATGGAATCAACATTAATGGTGAAAGACTAACTAACTTAAGATTCGCAGATGATATCATCCTTTTCTCGAACAACTCCACAAAACTGCTAGAAATGATAGCTGACCTCAATGAATAAAGCAAAAAAGTAGGCCTTGATATCGCTAAAACAAAAGCAATGACAAATAGATCAGGGGATATACTGATATTAGACGGGAACCAGGAAATTGAGTACGTAAAAGAATATACATGTCTGGGCCAAATAATCTCGCCGAAAAATGTCACTAATAAAGAAATTGAGACACGAGTACAAAAGGGATGGAATCTATACTGGATGCACAAAGAAATCATGAAGGAAAAAGATTTGAGTTCAAAAGTTAAAGGAAAATTATTCAACACATGCATACTGCCGGTTCTGACCTACGGTTGCCAAACCAGGGCTCTTACCAAAATTCAACTGCTTAAATTAAGAACTTGCCAGCGAAGCATGGAAAGAAGTATGACAGGAAGAGAAAAATAGAAAAAATAAGACACACTATTACAAAACAGACAAAAGTACAGGATGTGACACTAAAAGTAAAAACATTAAAGTGGAGGTGGGCAGGCCACACTGCAAGAGGCATTGAAAAATGGAGCAAAAAAAGTACTTCACTGGTGTCCCAGGTACGAAAAAAGAAATAGAAGCCGTCAAAGGAAAAGATGGGAAGATGAAATTGTACAAACAGCTGGAAGATCGTGGACAAGGGTCGCTGAAAATAGGCATGAATGAAGAAGATTGGAAGAGGCCTTTGCCAAGAGGCAAACAGAACATGAAGACGAATAAGTTTAGTTTTAAGTACATACTATGAAGATGAGTGTTAAATAAGTTAAGTTTTAAGTACAAGTGTTCTGATAGAAAGGCTATAATATAATTTAAAAACTATGGGTGGTTTACATTTTTTTTATTGGATATAGTGATGAAACGAGCAAAACGTTCACCTGATGGTAATTGCAACGTCTGCCCATAACAAATGCTGTGTCACCCAGAATAACAATATAAATTCAAAGGAAGTAGACTGTTTAAAGGATAGGTATGGTCCCTATATCGCAAGCAATAAATTTTATGTAACTGGTGTGTGAAATCGCGAGACGTGAATTTTATGTTTGTTCTCTGCGAACGCTTTTTATAGGTATTTGCCTCGCAGGCCATAACGTGATAATTTATTGAGATGATAAAACCCTGTTAAAACGTCAAAATTAAATTACCTACGTCAATTCGAAAGTTGTTTCAAACTTATACGATGCGAGTTACAAAATATCAAACATCGTACATTGTTATGGGGATACGATTGCAATGAATTTTGATTGTTTTTTCAAAAATATATTCAACGTTACAAACGTGACGCCAATTGTTATTAAGTAACTGAAGGTTTCAATAGTGAAGGGCTCTGCTTCTTTACCATAGATGGCGTTTTGTGGAATATTGTCATGATTGTTCATAACTTTGGAGCAGTTACAACTCTAATGTTCGGGTCGATGTAGCTTCGTAAGGATGTAGTATAAAGGTTTATAGCTAAAAACTTTTGTCAATAAACGGGCTATCTAATGCAAAAATATTTTTTTAAATCACATTAGTATTTCCTAAGACTAGCTTATTCAAACATACAAACTCACCAGCTTTAATACAGTAGTGTGATAAGATATAAAACCGGATGTTTGCTTTGAGTTTTACAATAGATGGGTAATCCAGATCTATGTACGGTATAACATTATAATCGCCGAAATAAAACGTGCTCGGTGCTGAGGATAATATTACGAGAAAACAAATGCAATATTACGAGATTTTTTTATAGTAAATACCACCTCATCACATCCCGTAGCTTTTTTTTATTGTAAAAGTGACGAAACGAGCAAAACAATCACCTGATGGTAAGTGCAACGTCCGCCCACAACATATGCGTCATCATGTGTCACCCAGAATATTTCTGTGTGACTACACTGTGCACGTCACCCTGAGACACCAGTTCTTAAGTCTCAAATGCCAAGTGATTACGCTAACTCACAGTGCCCTTCAAACCGAAACACAGTAATGCTTGTACACTACTGCTTCACGGTAGAATAAGTGACCCTGGGGTGGTACCTACCTAGACGGATTCCTGCATAGGAATCCTACGACCAGTAAAAAAAGTCGTAAAAGTCGACAGAGGAAAATGAAAACCTGGAGATGGGCAGCGGCAATTTCCTGGGACATCTGAATAAATGAACTGCGGTTGCCAACCCGCTAGCCAAGTGTGGCAACTATGGCGAATTCCCCTCAGAAGGGAGCTACAAACGTTTGTGGCTATCTATGGGGGAGGTCTATGTTCAGTACTGGACTTGGTATAGTCTGAAACGATTCTTTTTATTAAAAGCGAGCTTATGAACCCAGCCCAAGACTAGGTACGCTAACCGCAGAACTATAGGTTCGTAACACGAATGCCGGCTCGGTTAGCGTAATGGATAACTCTTGGTAACTGCGCTACGGGTCGCGGGTACGGACGCGGCGGACCACTTTTACCATCGCCTATAGATAATTGTTCCGGGTATTTGTGAAATCGATGCCTGTAAACGACCCCCACGAAACGATAGAAGTTCTTGATTGTGGAAACGTCTTTTTTTTAAAGATAAAGAAGATAGAATGAAATAATGCATTCTTATATTCGGTAGAAGCTGAACATTATCCAGACTGGATGATTCAAATTTATAGCGATCGCTAGCGATGAAATGGACTCATTCGAATATTTGCCTGGAGTTGGAGTTTACATTTGTCGTAATTCTAAAAATTATTTTTAAAAGATATTGTCTCAAAAATTATATGGACAGTTATTTTTTGATTCAATATATATATAAAATTGTACAATATTATTATTTTCATTTAATAAAGATTATTACATAATACTTTATTTAATACATTGCCATAGTTGCCACGGTTCGCAGGCGTGTTGGCAACCGTAGTTTATTTATTCAGATGTCCAAGGAGATGCTGCTGCCCGTTTTTCCTGGTTTTTGTTTTCCCACCACCTTTTGTTACCCACCTAGGTGGATTCCAGGTACTCTGACCACTAGGCCACGCGGTCGTCATATGAAAACAATTTAACGAAAGAAATTTAACCATGAATTAAATGAAAGTAGACGGGCTTTAAATCCCTAAAATATCTTTAATCTTATACATTCAAATTTTACTGGTACTGGTTGAGAACGATTGAAGTAACTGACCGAGCAGAGGCCGGACCCCTTGGGCACCTTCGAGTCAGTTGCACTCGCGAACAGGATGACGGTCTAAGCCGAGGTCTCTTCTCGGGGGCCCTTGCGCCAGTCATCCATAAATAAAGGTTTCGGCGAAGCGCCCTCAGCGCACTGCCAACTTTTAATCCCGCGAAGCTGTTAAAGCTTTCGAGCTAACAGTTACCATCAGTCCTTAAAAAAAAAAGAAACTGGTTGAGAAAATAATTTATATTTTCTATAAGAAGTTGTTACAGAAAGTATAGTGGTAAAAAAATTAAATAACACATTAAATAACAATTTATCTAGTTTACATAAAAGTGAAAACCAATTTGTATTTTAAATGCTCAGCAAACTCGGACCAAATAGTATAATCAACCCTCCTAATTCGATTTCCTATCGAGAGTCACTTCATTTCAAAATTAATTGTTGCTTAAATAATAATCATATCTATATATTGATCATCATCATCATCATTTCAGCCTATCACTAGTCCACTGCTGAACATAGGCCTCCCCCATAGATTGCCACAAAGTTTGTAGCTCTCATTTTGGCGACATTTTGCCCTAATTGCCACAGTTGGCGGGCGGGTTGGTAACTGCATTTTTTCAGATGTCCCAGGTAGATGCTGCTGCTCACCTCCTGGTGCTTATATATTAATACGTGAAGCGAAAACTTTGTACCCCATTTTAGGCATATTTCGCGTACGAAGGAGTACTTGGCATAGTTAAAGTTTGTATGGAGGAGAAGCGAGGAATCTAACATTTACATTATAATGTGGTACAAATACATTGAATTGATTAATATAAAACATTGAATATTTACGTTCATACTGACAATGTCAATAACGTAGTCTGTAGTTTGCTTACATTCATACCACCAATGGGCGTGTCTGGGCGAACTGGGGACACTCAGCATAAGAAAATTAAGATCTAAGCGACTCACAGCGCTTGTCAACCAAAACATTCTTGCTGACTAAGTAGCCATATTAGTATAAGTTTACGTCGCTAAGTCGGTTGATTTTTTTTTAGATTTCGGTAAAAAGATCTGAAATCGATAAAAATTTACGTATCAATAATTTTATTGCTATTTTGATCCCCCCATAGACGAATCATTTAAATTTTCATGTATCTAATTATAAAATACTCATCACTGGGCATTTGATACTTAAGAACTGATGTCTCAGGGTGACGGGCGCATTGTGGTGTCACACTGTTGTGGGTGACACAGCATTTGTTATGGGCAGACGTTGCACTTACCATCAGGTGAACGTTTTGTTTGTTCCGTCACTTTTATGAAGTAAAAAAAAAAATCAGTTTGACGGTTGTCATTGGTTACGATAGCACGAATGATACTCATCAAAATGGCGCCACAGTCTAAGTTGCTAGATGTTGAAAACGAAAACTAACTTAGATCTCTAACTTAGTATAATCAGAATTATGTTCACCCAGGCACGTCCAATGTCTGACTTGTAATAGTTCCTAATCAGACATTCGCATAGAGTATTTAATATGTTGCCAAGAAATAATTAGTAAAACCACAATAAAGTACTCGAATTTCGAACAAAGTATGTATTTATACTCTAAATTAAAGGTTGTGGTAATATAATTTTTTTGTTTTTATTTAATAAAAGTGACGAAACGAGCAAAACGTTCACCTGATGGTAAGTGCAACGTCTGCCCATAACAAATGCTGCGTCACCCAGAACATTTCTGTGTGACACCACACTGCGCCTGTCACCCTGAGACATCGGTTCTTAAGTCTCATATGCCCAGTGATTACGCTAGCTCTCAGTGCCCTTCAAACCGAAACACAGTAATGTTTGCACACTAGTGCTTCACGGAAGAATAACTGGCCCTGGGGTGGTACCTACCTAGACGGATTACTGCATAGGAATCCTACCCCCAGTAAAGCACAGAGACAGTTTGCATCCTAGAGACGTGATTGCACTAGCTCACAGTGCCTTTGTGGTATAAGCTCTTACAAGTTGCGGTTACCGGGCGGTTTTAGCACCTAATCTGCAAACATTACTGTGTTTCGTTCTGAAGGGCACCAAGAGCTAATGAAATTACTGGGCATATTTGACTCAAAAACTGATGTCTAAGGTCACATCAGTTCTTAATCTCGTATGCCCAGTAACTACAACAGCTCCCAGTGACCTTCAGACCGAAACAGTAAGCAGTTGTTACACTTACCATCAGATGAAGGTTTTACTCGTCTGGTCACTGATTCCTATAAAAAAAACATTCGGGATGGTTATTACGCCATTTTTTAATCAGGTTTAATTTTATCAAATAAAAAAATGTATGTATACTGGTTTCTCTTTTCTTAAACAGAAAATTCACAGTTCATAAAATTTAAGTAAAACCTTCTAAGTTAATCTACTCATATAAGGATATAAAATGTTACTAAGCAGGTGTCGGATGGGCGTCAGTGAAATATTTGTTCCATGTCATAAGATTTGCTCCCACCTTTATACTGCGTTTGCTATACGGATTTATTTTGTAAATAAAATTAGAAAAATAAATAAATTTATCCGGAGAGTTTCGTTCATACTTACAAATGTTGCATAATAAAGGAATGAAGGGTAATTTGCCAAGATTCGTTGCAGAATTTAAAATGGTGTTTATTACCTAGCTTTTGAAAAGCACCGCCAATTCAACAGTGCAATGTCATTATTTTTATTTTTTATTATGAGTAGCCAGAACGTATCTAAAAAGTCACGACAGGCAGTACATGGGGGGGGGGGGGTTCGGGTCCCCACACTTATGTATGGTAGTTAATGCTGGGTCTGACAGAAGAAGCATGAAAGTAATATTAACGCTGTGGAAATGAGAAGTTTGAGAAGTATAGCTGGAGTAACTCTGATTGGCAAAGTGAGAAACAGCGCGATAAGGGAACGTTGCGGTATGGTTGAAGATGTAGTGAAAAAGATAGAGAAAGGGATACTTAGATGGTTAGGACACGTAGAGAGGATGAATGAAAAGAGATTGACGAAACATATTTATGAGGCCATTGTGAATGTAAAAGCTGGTAAGGGTCGACCTAGGTGTACGTATCACAATCAGATCGGTAAACTTTTGAGGAAAGGTAACGTTAAAAGTACCCGCAACCGACGAGTGTGTATGAAAACGCTAATGAAAGTAGAAGAAGCTAAAGAAGTGTGTCAGGATTGTAGCAAGTGGAAAGATGTGGTCTCTGCCTACCCCTATGGGACAGAGGCGTGACTGTATGTATGTATGTTTTAACACACATCGCCGAAGCCCCTTGTCACAGATATGAAAAACTGTAAATGTATGATCGCGGGTGAGATTATGTCCAGTTTCCAAAAGGTGTTTCGCGAAATGCGACCTATCGGGATCGAAATGTCTGTACGCGCCCAAATGCAACGTAAACTGCGCTGCATTGACTATAAAGAAGCTTATAAACGCTGGATTCTTTGGCGATCGTCGATTTTGTATTTAAGATTACAAACCCCTCTCACGGAATAGTTTGTATTGAATGCAACGTGAACATCGTTTCGTCTAAGCATTCTTGCTGTTTTCTCGGATAATGGATCTAAATAGGTCAGACTGCCCACAGATAGTCGAACACTGAGTTGTAGCCGCGTACAGAACGTTGCAAATGGCATGCATTTGCATGGTAAATATGGAAATCCATTTCCAAATTAAAAATACCGTAAACAAACCAATCATTCAGACCCACACATATTCCATTATACCCGCGTCATCGTGTCACCCATGGCAACATCAATTACCTGCTTTTCATAGTTTCGTTAATCGTTTATTAACTCTCCCTTTGAATAGAGATAATTATACTAAAGAACGTGAGATCATTTATCAAATTGCGGTTTCTAACGGTTATTGTAAAAACATTATTAACATTATAATATAAAATAAACAAATGCATGCCATTTGCAATGTTCTGTACTCGGCTACCGTACCCGCATTGGAGCACCTTGGCGGACTCCAGCGAGCTAGGTAAAGCAGTTTTAAAAAAAAATTGAGGAGCCCTATGTTTCACTTTAAATCACTCTCACGCTTCACGTGTCTCGTAGATAGTCCGAGAGAGGTTCGGTGAGTAAATACATGCTGGATATTATATGGATATATATATATGGAAAACGGATTTTGAATTAAATTCACACAAGTTCTTTTTTGACACTTTCTAGATACTGTATAAGTAGTGTTACGTTTACCAACTTGTTACAATATTGACTAATATTTTAGTAGGATTTTGACCAAAAAAAAAAACCATTCGAAAATCAACGAACGCTGAGATTTAAGGCAGCAACTCACCAATATTGAACCGGATTTAGCTAGATTTAGTCACCCGGTTCAGCCATCACACTGAATGTTTTAATTTTTTTTGTCTTCACTTTGCGACTTCAAGGTTTTTTTTTTCAAAAAAATAATTACCTTAAGTATTTTTACGTAATTTGTATTAATAATTATTAATTACACTTGATATTCATTGAATAAAATTCAGTCTATTTATTTTGTTAAATTAATTGATGAGAAAATGATTTCTAGTTTACCCACTACGCAATTGGTATTTTGTATCAATAAGAAAGAAAAAACTAGAGATAGTATTTTTAAATTAATTTGGCTGCCCCCCACTAAGGTATCAGTTTATTTTGGAAAAATATTCTCTTGCTCAAAATAGTTTGGAGATCCCTGATCTACAGGTTCCAGTACCTATAACCAAAGAAAAAACTAAATTGACAATAGCCCAACTGATTCCCCCGAAAATCTTAATTCTCGGAGATATTTACATAGAGCCGATTGCATTAAAGTTCCGATAAAAACATTTTATTTCGCGCAGCCACGCTTCAGGACCACTCTCTCACAGAACACCAATGCAAACACAGTCACCTACACGATCATTTATCACGTTCGGTTTATTTACTGCTGGCTCGCGATCGATACCCTCCCTCCCACTAGACGGTGCGCGGTTTTGCGGTAAGACCGAACTTTGTAACAATTTATGAGGAATGCCTTTGTTCAGCAGTGGACTAATGATAAGCTGAAATGATGACAATAATCCATCCCTTTAACAAAGATCTTGAACATCTACACTGATTTTTAACTGACTTCGAAAGAAGTAAGTAGGTTCTCAATTCGTGTATGTATTTTTTTCGCGTATATCTTATTTATTTATTTTATTCGATAAAGTTACGAGCCGAGCAAAAAGTTCACCTGATGGTAAGTGCAACGTCTGCCCATAACAGATGTTGTGTTACTCAGAACACTTCTGTGTATCACCACACTGTACCAATTTCAGTAAGTGTATGGAGCTAGTCCGTGCATAGTTCGGGTTATAATTAAAAGTTATCAGATGTCCACAAACAAGATTTATTATTAAAATTGTTATTCTTAATTAACGCACGATAGCATACAGAATACATTTAGAGGGAGAAAGAAGTGCTAGTAAGTGCAACGTGCTAGTGTGTCACCCAGAACATTTCTGTGTGACATCACACTGCGCCCGTCGCCCTGAGACGTAAGTACTTAAGTCTCATATGCCCAGTTATTACACTAGCTCTCAGTGCCCTTCAGACCGAAACACAGTAATGCTTGCACACTACTCTTTCACGGCAGAATAACTGGCCCTGGGTTGGTACCTACCTAGACGGATTCCTGCACAGGAATCATACCACCAGTAAATGTATGTTAGTAAGTTCGGGCATAACTTCTTTGCTAATAAACCGATTTTAATAAAAAAAAATAGTAGAAAGGAGATACTTTAAGGGTGGTCCCATAAAAATGTTCATGCTGTCCATCCAGGTTTCTCCCTTAAGTGAACTCTAGCAATTACCACGAGTTTAATCAAAGTGGTGAATTTTGTACTTTGCCGCTAAAAAATTGTAGCTACTTGCAATTTTATGTCTAAAATCTTTTTAGCTACAATTTTTTTAAGAGGAGTGATAAAATTTATTGGGATCCTACGAGTACTACCTTTACCAAAGACTAAAATTCATAATAAACCGCTTTAGTATCATTGTTGAGGCTTCGTATACCGTAGAGTAATATAAAATATGGGTTTAAATATTTGCGAAATATACTTTTTTGGAGCAGAAACAAAGGCTGAAATAAATAAAGACTTAATATTTCACAAGCACAGGCCGGCCCGTTCCTTTCCTCTGTGTATATATTTATACAATATTAACTTAATATTTTTTAATAATACAAGTTGATGCCCGCGACTTAGTCTTCGTTAATACAGATTTGATAAATATCCCGGGCGAATTATTTAATTTTCCGTGATAAAAAAGTATTATATGTCCGTCCCCAAGACGCAAGCTATCTCTGTGCTAAATTTCGTCAAAATCGGTTGAGCGGTTAAACTGTGAAAAGGTAACAAACAGACAGATGGACAGAGAGAGAGAGAGTTACTTTCGCATTTATATTATTAGTATACTCGTAGATTAACATAATACTTTATGAAAACAAATAATAAAAGTCCTACAAACGCGTCGAGTAGAGGCTCGAAAGTTGAAGAATCAAAGTGTGATGATGTACGTAAGCAGATAAGAGTCCGTATAGTAAGTAGGCTTCCTCCAGATTCGCAGTTTATCTACGGCTGATGTGGCAAAAAAAACGGATTGCCTTTGGACTGTTCAGCCAACGTCAGAGTTGTGGTAAATTTAAACAACAGCCGATATACTCACGACGTTCTGTAACGGATATGGGGACGACCGCGCGGCCTAGTGTTCAGAGTACCTGACTTCTAAGCCGCGGGTCCTGGGTTCGAATCCCAGCCGGAGCCAACATTTGTGGTAAAACATAATTGTCCCCGTGTTTCTGACACTGCATCCTAGCCTACCTCCTATCTTATCGCATCAGCGTTACATCGGGCGCGGGTAGGTTGGGACGAGTGAGTGCCTCTGTGTTTGCGCGTACACTTGTGGCACTATAATATCTCCTGCGCAGTTGATGGCTCTCGACAGTAGTCAAAAGTTGTCGCCGTGATCGAAATCGGCTAGGTGAACACCATCATCATCATCATCATAGTGACCGGACAGTCAGTCTGTTATTCAAAGTCTGCTGGGGCGTATGAGGCTGGTGCTTTCGAGTGCTCGCTTTCCTGGTCCCCATGGCCTCCTGTCGTGTGTTGTTTTTGGGGCCGCGGATGTGTGCGCCATCGTTGCCGTGGTGCGACTAAGGCGGAACACCACGTGGTTTTAGTCCGTACATGTCCGACATAAGCCATCCTTGGCCGTAAAGGGTACGTCATTCATTTGCCCATGGTAAATGTGGTGGTCACGGCTGAACCAAATATTATAACTAGTCATAATCTTAAGTTCTAATAATCCACCAGAAGACAACGTGGGTCTAAATCCATTAAATTGTCATTAACTTCTTAACCTACTTTTATCTGGAGTACTTCAAACATTTGTAGGTTTTAATAACTATTCTAATTACTTAAGTGGACATACATACATACATACATACAATCACGCCTCTTTCCCATAGGGGTAGGCAGAGACCACATCTTTCCACTTGCTACGATCCTGACACACATCTTTTGCTGTTTCTACTTTCATTAGCGTTTTCACACACGCTCGTCGGTTGCGGGTACGTTGACGTGTTCCTAAAATTAAGTAACCTAAAATATAGATATCGTCATAGACGTTATAAAGTATAAGGACAGTGCTTAGGAGCGTTATCCACCGAATTCAATATGTGCAACCATTAAATTTTAAATAACACATCGTAAACGTACTGCGAGAATGAGAGACGAAGCCCATATCATCTATTTCATAAATGTAAAATGTGTGAAATTTAAAATTTTACCCCATCTATCCTATCTAGTCCTAATAGTATCGCTATAAACGACTAAAGGGAACGTCAAGAAATATTCACGGCTTCAGGTTAATGGTAGAATACATCTCGTAATTGTCAGACCTATGTCTTTTTAACAGGAGAAAGTAACAAGACGATCAAAACGTTCACCTGATGGTAAGTGCGACGTCCGCCCATAGCTAATGCTGTGTCACCTGTAAGTTTGTAAGTGTGTAAAAAAGTAAAGTAACAGCCTATAATGTCCCACTGCTGAGCACAGGCCTCCTCTCATTTCTGAGAGGGTTTTGGAGCTGGGAAAAGTCCGCCACGCTGCTCCAATGCGGGTTGCGGGTTGCGGGTTATTCTATATTATTGATTCAATTTATCTAACATGTCAATTAATCATTTTATATTATTACTATTCTATATACAATTTTATATTATATAAAAATTTATATATTATTACGATTCCGTAACATGCCATACTGTCTTATTTAAACTTATTACTATATTTCAATCAGTACTTATTTATCTACTTTATTATATTAGTACTAGTAGAGGTTAGAGTACTACAATAGATTCACACTCGTGGCAAACATAATAAAGCTGTATTAAGTTTTACTAAACATAATAAATGTTCTCATCAAATGTTGAACCATGATTTGAGAATAGCGTAGAATATTTTTTTCAACATATATTATTAATATAAATATTATTAAACTTAATTTTTTTAAGACTGATTCACAAAAAAAAAATGTCCTGGGAAGAACCAACAAGAAACTCAGCGGGAAATAATCTTTCAGTAATTTAAAAATTATCTACAATTACAGCAGTATTATAAAGAAGTAGAACTAACTTGGCAGCGATCGCTTATATCCCAGGGGTTATCATTATTATGTTTTCTTTAATATTGTAATAACCCTTTATATAAGCTTTAGTTTAATTACAACTATGCCATCGACTTAGCTGCTGAAATAATATTATGTTCAAGGAACAACATAGAGCCGGTAAAGTCCGCATATACAAAATGTTCCTTCATCCCCACTTTGTCATATCAGATAGATGTTTTTTCGCTTTTTCTTGTATCTCAGAGCTATTCAACTTCTAGACTTAATATTTGGGGCACCCTAAATACATAATACATTTAAATGTATAGACGTGACAAATATCTCTAAAAATATATTGAAAAGACATGCCTATGCCTTCCCGAAGGACCATTCGTGCCACACGCCAAGTGTAGCTAAAAGGTTTACACAAACATTTCCTAACACAACACGGGTGGATCCCAGAAATAAATCGCTCTCCGTCCATATAAAAGACAGGCTTAGATAAATATAATATTCAAGCTTGGAAATTAATTCATTTTTGTGAGCTCAAGGTTGTGGGTGATATTTAATTTTACTAATATTAATATTGTTCTAGTGATAAAAGGAATACTTTGTCACTAACATAACCTCCAGAAGAAGTTTTTTAATTCCTTTATTTACTGAAGAAATGGAACGATGAATCTATGTAAGAATCCGTCTAGGTAGGTAACACCGGTGGGTCAGTTATTCTACCGTGAAGCAGTAGTGTGCAAACATTACTGTGTTTTGGTTCGAAGGCCACTGTGAGCTAGTGTAATCACTGGGCATATGAGACTTAAGTACTGATATCTCAGGATGATGGGCGCAGTAGGATTTCACACAGAAGTGATCTGGGTGACACAGCATTTGCTATGGTAACACGTGCACTTCCCGTCAGGTGAACGTTTTGTTCGAAAAAAATTTGTCGTGAAGCATTACTGTGTTCCGGCCTGAAGGGCGCCGAGAGCTGGTGAATGAGACTTAAGAACTGGTGTTTCACGGTGACGAGCGCAGTGTAGTGCCACAAAGAAATTTTGCATTTGTTTTGGACAGACGTTGCACTTACCATCAGGTGAACGATTTGCACGTATTTTCACTTAGATGGTTTGGACACGTAGAGAGGATGGATGAAAGAAGATTGACGAAACAGATTTATGAGGCGAGTGTGAATGGGCAAGCCGGTAAGGGTCGACGTAGACGAACGTATTACGATCAGATCGAAATCGTTTTGAGGAAAGGCCACGTCAAAAGTACCCGCAACCGACGAGCTTGTATGAAAACACTAATGAAAGTAGAGGAAGCTAAAAATGTGTGTCAGGATCGTAGCAAGTGGAAAGATGTGGTCTCTGCCTACCCCTATGGGAAAGAGGCGTGACTCTATGTACGTATGTATGTATCACGTTCTTACGTAAAATAAATATTACTACCAACCTTCACTAGAGTAGCATTCATCAGATTTTTGCATCAGAAACTTGCCTAGGACTCTCGAAGTGTCGCTTATTATATTTTCCTAGAAAAAACGACGATCACAAAAATGTCTATTCTCTGAATCCACACAATAGACACGCGAAGCAAAACGCTCACTGAAAATCTATTAAGCGTAAGTGCCTATGAAATGATTCAAGTACAATACGATTGCTGGACTAACGTTTTAAATTTCCGCTTTGTGAACAAAGATTTTTATCGACTATAGCACTGTTCATTGTATTTTATTTGTTCGGAAACGTAAGGTACTGGTTGTAGTAACAGCATATAAATGTTACATAACTTGGCGCTCGCATTGAAGAGAGATTGGGTAGGTTCTGCCGTAAAGCAGTAGTGTGCAAACATTACTGTGTTTCGGTTTGAAGGGCACTGAGAGCTAGCGTAATCACTGGGCATATGAGACTTAAGAACTGAAGTCCCAGAGTGACGGGCGCAGTGCGGTGTCACACAGGAATGTTCTGCCTGACACAGCATGTCTTATGGGCAGATGTTGCACTTTCCATCAGGTGAACGTTTTGCTCGTTTCGTCACTTTTTTCACATCAGCTCTATTACAAAATTAGTGGTAAAATGATCAACGCAATCTGACACTAGGATTTCTCCTTTATCGGAAGTGCATTTCACAGACAACCAGATGACCGCGTTGCGTAGTGGTTAGCTTACCCGCCGTACGTCGCGGGTCCTGGGTTGGATTCCCAGCGGGAGCCGACATACCACGATACAGGATAAAATTCTACTATGGGACATCGTTTTGAAAAACTGGTTACACGCGGCGTAGAACAGGTACGCTGACTACTTAAGTCAACGCGGTCGTAAGTGCTAAGTAGGCCTATACAATTTTCTCTAAAGACGGCCAATTTTAAACACAAACTTAAAGTAAAACTCGCCTAAGCACTATGGGTTATTACCGGTGGTAGGATGCCACTTTACACAAACTTCGCCTTCGAGAGTCTGGCTAAGTCCATGATAACGACGTAAAAATTAGCGTTGTGCAGAACTGAAATAATTCTGTTGACGGGTGAAAAACTACGGATTCGTTTGTATAAAACTTGGAGTTTGAACGAAAGTATTTTGGAGGATTAGCATGATCTGAGCAAGTTAACTTTCTTTCCTTTATTATAATGCATTTACAATAGTAAACCTAGTTCCGGTAGTAAGTAACGCCTGAATATTCTAATAATATATATAGCCGTGTGGTGGCGGCTCGTAGCCGTGTGGTGGCGGCTCGTTAAAAGAATACTACCACTCCATCTCATCCAATGGATCTCGTAAAAGGCGAGTAAGGAATTAAACTGCACCGTGCACCCAACAGCGCATGGTGGCGATGGGCTCACCACCTATCACACCAAGTGCATTATATTGTTTTGGTGAAATGTGGACTGTGGCAGTCATCTGTTTTTGCAGTGAGTGCCCAGTCTCTGACTACCCCTTATGGGATACAGTCGTGATCTTATGTATGTATGTAATAAATATATAAAATATAATAATGTTATTTATATTTATATGTGTTATATTTTATAATTATAGCTTCCAGAATAGCTTACCACACTGCGGGTTGACTGGCAGAGAATGCTGAAAGGCATTAAGTCCGCCCATTGTTACCTTAGAATCTAAGGGTGTAACAATAGAGAGTAAATAAATAAATAAATAAAATACCTTAATAAGTTGCGGACTTACGTAAATTACATGAACACCATACAAACGTAAACCATAAAGTCGGAAAACTATTTCAAACACCAAGTTAACAATTTAAGGGGCCGTAGAAAAAAGATGTCAAGAGAAAGGCAAAATTCCATTTCTCACAAAGTTCGCGTTTGTTTGGCGCGGTCGAACAAGGCTAGGGATGTAGCGCGTAACGAACTCAGCCATTTTAAAACTATAAAGTTTATTTTTGTGCACAAATGTTGGCAGAAGTACAGATGCTTCAGTTGAATAACCAATGCTGCCTAAATCAATAACAGATATGTTTTTTTTTAGGACAGGGGCAAACGAGCAAGTGGCTCACCTGATGGTAAGTGATCACCGCCGCCCCTGAACACCTACAATACCAGATGAATAGCGGATGCTATGCCGGCCTTTGAGAAAGGAATGGCCTCTTTTGTTGAAGGTCTCTAAGTCGTATCGGTCCGGAAAAACCGCCGGCCGCAGCAGATTCCATAAAGTGGGCGTGCGTGGCAGAAAATTTCGCGAAAAACGCACTGTGGTGGAATTCTAACTATCAAGGTCAACAATCAAGGTCAAGTCAGGGTTGGCAGAGACCCACAACTGTATCCCACATTTTTCCCCCGCAGGAAACGAGACGTGACGGGCGAACCACGTCGCCGTCATTTTTGTACGGCTCAAGAAACTTTTACTCCCCATTGCGTTCCCACGAGCAGTATAGTGACAGCATTGCATATTATGGTATTATTCTGCACAAATAAAGGCTGATCGTACAATGCCTTAGTCGCCTCTTACGACACCTCGATAGGAAAGAGGTAGGTGCTATTCTACTCTGCCGGACACTATTGTGTTGATGTTCTCCTAGCCGATTTCGACCACGGCGACAACTGCCGACTACTGTCGAGAGCCATCAACTGCGCAGGAGATATTATAGTGCCACAAGTGTACGCGCAAACACAAAGGCACTCACTCGTCCCAACCTACCCGCGTCCGATGTAACGCTGATGTATCGCATCAGATCGGAGGTAGGCTAGGATGCAGTGTCAGAAACACGGGGATAATCACAACACAACCAGACCCGAAAACCAACAATGTATGTTTTAGCACAAATGTTGGCTCCGGCTGGGATTCGAACCCAGGACCCGCGGCTTAGAAGTCAGGTACTCTGAGCACTAGGCCACGAGGTCGTCGTCACCTAGCCACCATAGACCTTAGCCGCCTTAGCTAACTCTCACACATAATCGTTCACCTAATCTATACAAATCCATACTAATATTATAAATGCGAAAGTAACTCTTAATGTCCCTCTGTCTGATTGCGACCTTTTCACGGCTCTACTGCTGAACTGATCTTGACCTAATTTGGCACAGAGATAACTCGCGTCCTGGATGAGGACATAGGATACTTTCTGTCCTGGTAAATAAAAGAGTTTCTACGGGATTTTTAAACAACCTAAATCCACGCGATCATAGTTGCGGGTATCAGCTGGTAACATCTAAATGGACTAGTCAAATCGCAGTGGTTAAGTGATAGATTTATATGGGCTTTAAGGGTATGTTTTTTGTAAAAAATCGATTGTTGCCCAGCATATTCTTTTATTATAATGATTGCCATGAGTATTATATTTTAATTATAATGGATGCATTAATTGATTTCCGCACAGCGTAAAAAAGCCGACCCCGATCGATGAGATACACATATACTACTCTATTTGAATCGGATTTCGGGGTTTTAATTTTTTTGCGCCTTACCCTAATTATTTATATATATAAACGAAAGTAGCCTAAGTTACCCGCTATTTTATCAGATAATTGTCAGTTAAAGTCCCGTCAAATTCGGTCTACCCTTTTAGGAGATTAACCGGAACAAACATACAGACAGACAAAAATTAAAAAAAAAATCTTATAATTGCCGTATATACTTTCATAAGTATTACTATTTATAAGTAGTAAAAATCTGTTATTTTGTTATTACAGACATTTCAATTTTATTTATTTGCATAGATAAAAGTTGTGAAGTTGAGTGAATTTTATTTCAGACATACAGGTTGCATTTCCCCGGTCGGGCCTACTAGTTTTAAGGTGTCACCTCGAATATCTTACTGCAGTAGCTGAGAGCTGGTGTAATTGGGCTTAATGTGCCCAGTTATTACAATTGCAGATTAATTTCTTAAGTCTCATAATATGAGTCTCATAATATACACATACACTACGACATTTTAACACACGCATATTTCATTTGCTCGCCCCACTAATATGCGTTAAGTTTATCTTGTTAGGTTTTAAGCTTTAGGTTATTTTTCATTATTAAGTTGTTGATCTTTTAAATTGTATAATGCACCTAGTTAGTTATAGCTTTTACTGATCTACGGTACGGCAGATAGCATACGACAATCTACATGTTTTACATAAAAAATGGGAATCTGTAATTGGCAGTAAGATTAGCTAATTTAAGTGATGTAATCTTTTTTTAAGTGCTGTTGATTCCATGATAATAAATAAAAAAAAATATGAGTCATAATATGAGTCTCATAATATGAAAATTAAGAACTGATATCTCAGGGGGACAGCCGAAATTAAGTGCAGCATAGTAATATTCTGGGTGACACAGCATTTGTTTTGGGCGGACGTTACGCTTACCATCAGGTGAATGTTTTGCTCGCCTCGACACCTTCTATAAAAAGCTACCACACTACGATTGCATGCTTTTTTGCGATAACAATAACTTCGTCGGAGCGACAACCCTCATTGACATTAGTTAACTGGTAAGCAAAGAATTTGGTCTATGTTCCGTGACTAGGTTTATATAAGTTTAATAGTGTTAACGGGTACTTTTGTACATTTTAACGACCTTGTAAATGGTACAATAAAGTACGGTAGCTTAGATGAAGTGCATAACAGTTGTATAATAGGTTTACGTGATAATAAACCAATTGCAGGTAGCCAGAATGAAACCAAAAAGAGTTACGATTACATCAACAAATTAGATTCACTGAGAGCTTTCCACAGAACAGAAAAAACAATCTGTTCTGTGGAGCTTTCCCAATACTTTCACAATGCAAATTATTCATAAAGTGATAAGTTGCTGGGCCGGTTGTTATTCTTATTTTTTGTATTTGATAAATTGACGAGACGAGCAAAACGTTCACCTGATGGTAAGTGCAACGTCTGCCCGTAACAGATGCTGTGTTACTCAGAATATTTCTGTGTAACATCACACTGCGCCCTGAGACATATGCCCAGTGACTACGCTAGCTCTCAGTGCCCTTCAAACCGAAACACAGTGATGTTTACATGCATACTATATACTGCTTCACGGCAGAATAACTGGCCCTGGGGTGGTACCTGCCTAGACGGATTCCTGCATAGGAATCCTACCACCAATAAAAAAAAAGAAAAAAAAAACTGAGCAGTTATTCTACAGTGAGTAATCCGCGTTTGATTTTCTGGAATAAAGACTATCCTAAGGGCGGATTTCACCGTTGAAACTAAACGCGATCAGTTCAAGAAAAACGAAGTTTAAGCGTTTAACTGAGTTCAATGCTACAGTTCGTCAACATCAAATGAACGCAGTCAATGCTAAACGCGGTTCAAATTCCGAACGCTCAATTTTCGACGTTCAGCTCTTTAAACGCGTTTAGAGAGCTGTCATTGTCAATTGCACAACTGTGTAAACACAAAAATTATTTTTTATTCGTATTAATTATTGTTTGCATACCTATGTAACCTATGCATAAAAACAGGCTGTTTGATGTTGCGAAATACAAAAAAAAATCGTCTTTTTGTTTTAGATTGTGACGATATTTCATGTAAACTTCGTTTTTCTATACGCGATCAAAATGGAGTCGGTGAAATCGGTTAGACGAAAACCGAAATCAAATGATACATTATGAACTCAGTTTAGTAAAACGTGGTTTTATTATACTTGGTTTCCAAAGCAATCGGTGAAATCGGGTCTAAGTTTCAATGGAAGTCCGCATGCAAGTTATCTCTGCGCTAAATTTCGCCAAGACCGGCGAGCCACCACGGGAGAGCAGTGAAAATGTAACACACAGACAGAGGGAGAGAGAGTTTTACTTTCTCATTTATATCAGTATGGATGACCTTTCTAAATAAAATGGGCCATGGAATGCATAAAGATTTTTTTAAATCCAATTATTATTTCCTGGTGTAAGCGCGTTCAAACATACAAACTCTCTAGTTGTATTGCAATAGTAAGATTCCCGTCTAACGTAAGTGATATTTTTTACACGGTAAAATAATGTTACAACCCGTATACTATTGGCATTAAAATTCGACCACTAGGCGATCACTAGTACATATATTTGTATTAATAAGAAAAATACATACATACTCGTACATACATAAAATCGCGAAGGATCCCATAATCCCAATAGTGTAATATGGAAATCCCATAAGCGGTAGTCAGAGACTGGGCACTCGCTGCAAAAACAGTTGACTGCCACAATCCACGTTTCACCAAAACAATATAATGCACTTGGTGTGATAGGTGGTGAGCACATCGCCACCATGCGATGTTGGGTGCACAGTGCAGTTTAATTCCTTACTCGCCTTTTACGAGATCCATTGGATGAGAAGGAGTGGTAGTATTCTTTTAACGAATCATAAGAAAAATAGTTTCCGCCAATTAATTGTCACGAAGTACAAAGTGATAGCTATTAACAGAAGATACATGTCTTGGTACCGTGCCAATATTCCTCGGCGTAGACACAGCTGGATTACTCAAACCTGATCCCTGCCTAAATATGATTCATGTATCAAAACGGTTGCTTTTGTTGTATTGGAATCTGTAAGCTATTGTGCAATATTTAACAATAGGTATATTTTGAAATAGAGCACGTAAGTTAGAAAACAATGCAAATATAGTTTTTTATGAACTTGCAGCGCGTAACTCACAGAAGTATGTTTCAGGTCGTTTATCGTAAATATTAAAGTAATTATATAACAAAATACATAAAAGGAAAAAATATATATAGGCTGTTATTTTTCTAGGGTTTAGGGAGGAGGATACTGATGGTAGAAGCTGGTACCCCCGCAGTGTTTATTTTGCAGTGAAGCAGTAGTATGCAAAAATTCGTCTATCGCCTTAAAAAGAACTTACAAGGCATATGTGACTTATGAGCTGTCAAAGGTCACGAGCGTAGTACGCTGCCACAAAACTGTGTCTTAGGTGACACAGCACTTGTTATGAGCAGATGTTGGACTCACTAGTAGGACGAACCTGAATACGCTTATTCAGGTTCCTTCTTCTAGTACTGAGTCGCAACTCATCCCAACAATATAATTAAGTGAACTGTATTTAAGGGTTAATGGGAATGAATCTTGTAACCGTGTATTGGGGAGACTACAACTACCTTGGGTTTGTTGCTGGATCTGGCGTGAATGCTGATCCTCTTCAATTCAACTTCACATCACACACACACAAGTCCTTGGACGCTAATTTCTCTTACACTTTCTAAAGTTTCAACACGAACACATCATAAATAATATAGAAAACTTACGCGCGTCCCGTGAGAACGTATCGTTCAAGCGGCCATATCATATTGCGTGAGTAGAACGGGACGGCGAATTGCAGCAACTTACGACCTAAGGTGCGTGCTGGAAAAGGACGGGATAAATGCGGTTACAGCAGATTTTTTTTTTATTGTATAAAGTGATGAAACGAGCAAAACGTTCACCTGATGGTACGTGCAACGTCCGCCCACAACAAATGCTGTGTCACCCAGAATATTTCTGTGTGACACCACACTGCGCCCGTCACCCTGAGACATCAGTTCTTAAGTCTGAAATGCCCAGTGATTACGCTGGGTCTCAGTGCCCTTCAAACCGAAACACAGTAATGCTTGCACACTACTGCTTCACGGCAAAATAACTGGCCCTGGGGTGATACCTACCTAGACGGATTCCTGCATAGGAATCCTACCACCAGTAAATATATATCTATATAAAATTAGAAAGCCAATAGATGTGGTACATAGGTTAACGATTCAGGTTAACGATTGCTCGTCCCGTCACTACGAGTAGCTTCTGTAAAAAAAACGCGTATGTACGCACGCACAATTACAATTATTTATAATTTATACATTCTGTGCCATGGGAAAACTTTCTCCTTCATAAAAGTAGAGAAAGTTTTTTGGTAGACGAGCACTGGTTTTCCATTAGCCTGATCATTCTTCATCATCATTTCAGCCTATCACAAGTCCTCTGCTGAACATAGGCTTCCTCGAGAGATTGCCACAAAAGTTTGCAGCTCTCTTTTTGGGGGGATTCTTCCATAGTTCTCACGCTTGGCAGGCGGTTTGGCAACCGCAGTTTATTTATTCAGATGTTCCAGGAAGATACTGCTGCCCATCTCCTGGTTTTCATTTTGCCTCTGTAGACTTCTACGAAACCCACGGTATGAGATGGGGGACTTACATTTTTACTTATCTTCTCTGCGACGTGGAATAACTTTTTGACATCTTTGTATATTCTTACTTTAAATAATTTATTAAAATTATTACAGCCGATAGGTGTCCGGCAGAATAGAATAGAAACTAACTCTTCCCTACCGAGGTGTCATAAGAGGCGACTAATATATTTTACGGATAGCCTTCATTGGTGCAGAATAAACTATAATGTGTAAAGCTGCCACAATATTACTCGTGGAAACGCAATGGGGAATGCTCGTGGCGAGTAAGAATTTTTTTACTCGTACCAAAATGGCGGCGACGTGGTTCGCAACTCGTCACGCTTCGATTACGGCAGGGTCGAAAAGTGGGCTACGGCTGCGGGTTCTGCCTATCCGTTATGGAATAAGGCGTAACTGTATGAATGTATGAAGAATATTTCTCACAATTTAACATTATTAAAACAACGCCATCTATTAAAACTTCGTATAAAACTTTCATTGAGATTGCGTTTCGGGGTCCTAGAGATAGCACTCATAATAAATTATAATAAAAATGAATATATATATATAGAAATAAGAGTTTCATATCATATCATTATACATATTATTACATATCATATTCCCTCTGCGCTTCACTTCGGGACTTCTACGAGTGAGCTTTTGTCGGTAAAATGAAATTACATTGTTATTTATCATTGATGGTTAACTTCATCACTGTTGTCCCATTTCCGTTGTCATTTATAGCTAATGTCGCACTTCCGTATCAGGCTACGCGCGGAGCTCTCAATTTTACCCACAGAATTCGATGAACACAGGATCCGATGAAGCTGTAAAAGCCAAAAAAGGCTAACAGCAATTACATCACCGAAATTATATATCAATTTTACCCTCTACTAACGCTTTGGTGCGTTTAGTAGAGGGTAAAATTGATATATAAATTCGGTGATGTAATTGCTGTTAGCCTTTTTTGGCTTTTACAGCTTCATCGGATCCTGTGTTCATCGAATTAATATATAATTGATTATATATAGAAATGAGATATATATATATAGAATTGATATATAATTTAAAATTAAAAATTAGTTAGAAGGATAATTACTTGTGGTTTTTACAGATGATAAGATTCCTATGCAGGATTCCGTCTGGGCAGGTACCATCCCAGGGCCAGTTATTCAGCCGCGAAGCAGTCGTGTGCAAACATTGCTGTGTTTCGGTTTGAAGGGCACTGCGAGCTAGCGTAATCACTGGGCATATGAGACTTAAGAACTTATGCCTCAGGGTGATGGGAACAGTGTGGTGTCACGCAGAAATTTTCTTGGTGACACAGCATTCGTTATGGGCAGACGTTGCACTTACCATCAGGTGAACGTTTTGCTCGTTTTATCGCTTTAAAAAAATACATTAAATAATAAAAATACACTTTCGTATTGCTTACGCTACAGTATGACACAACAAAAGGCAAACCGCAACGCTGATTTTAAACACTTGGGTTTATAGAGCACGGTAGGAGATACAATGCATTATATATTAATTAGATTATTAGAATACAATGAATGTTCTGTTACCTAAATATTCATTTCGTTGAGAAATTCGGGACACACGAGTGAACAGCTAAGTCCCTGCAGAAGCGATTCCAAACAGTCCGAAAACATTCCATTGTAATGTATTAGTGACATTAAATCAAACAATCGTGTCGGCAAACTCGAATCCATTCTGCGTCCTTTGTTAAATTTAACTACAATTGTCGGTGGATCTTCTCAAAACAACGTGGCGTGGTAAACATAGAGATATAATAATGTAAATAACATGAGCAAATATTGAGACGTCCGAAAGAATCTATATTTCCTTCATAATTCACGAATGCGTTTGCTTCTCACTACTTTAGAAAATAGCATATTTTTAGCAATAAATCGGAAAAGTTTCAACTAATAAACATGGCCACGCTCACGCATAGTTGCACACGTGCCCTCACATGTACAGACACAACACAATAAGGCGCACAAGCACACTGACACATAATGTGTATCAATATATATATACATATCAGACCTACATTAACTTCAGTCAATTTTTTTAAATTTATTTGTATTCTGTAATAACGAGCAGTAACTCCTGCAATCTAGGAAGTTCTGGCAAAAAGGGCAACCAACAGAGTACTCTTCTAACGCAAGAAAATGTCTAAACCATTTAAAATAAACCCAACATTTTTAGATTATTTCTCTCAATGTGAATTTACAGCGGCTTGCGTCTTCACAGTTCGGATACGATCTACAAAAGCCTATCGAAGTTGAAATTTAATTCGGGGCGTCGGGAATTGGGAGTGTAATACCTCGAGCCTTGTTTTAATTATATTGGGAGTTTTTGCGAACTCTACTAATTTAAGTTAAAATTTAAAGTGATTTAAATTTGTGTCTTTTATTCGTGTCATTTCAATTAATGAAAATTAATCACAAATTAATAGAAATTACACCAAAACACTGAAATCGCTGCTGTACAGTTTTAATTCCTCGTAGAAAAAACAAAAGAGTGACAAACCACAACAAACAGCTTTGCTAAACCCGTACTCGTTATTGTGCTGTTCCGTGTATCTGTGACCTTACCAGTATTTTGACTTGAAAATAATTTAGTTAACAGAACCAGGCGTTACTTTGCGAAAATCCATTATAATGAAGGAAAGGAAGATCCGTATGCAAATATAAAATGGTGTAAATTACCTAGTCTCTACGCCAGACATCCTTCGAGTCAGTTTTCGTTATCTAACGAATAATAAAAAAAAACAAAAATATGAGTAGTAAAGATTAACATGTAATGAGATAGATTATAGAAGCAGCTTAAAATATACAAACATCGTTTCACGTTCATTCTCTACGAGTATTTATGTAAAAGTAAAGTAACAGCCTGTAATTGTTGCACTGTTGGGCACATTCTTTATCTTTTTGTGAGGGCTATGGAGCCGAGGAGAATCCGCCACGCTGCTCTAATGCATCTCAAATTCTTATTATAGTTTTTTTCTTAGACATGCAGTTTTCCTCTCGATGTTTGCCTCCACCACCGAGCTCGTGGTGAAGCACAAATCTGGGGACGGATCGGACTGAAGAAATTACAGTCGAATTAGTATCCTTTCTTCAATAGCAAAAATGTTTGAGATCGCACTGTATGGGCATTTTTATAATCACGTAAAACCATTTCTCACTAATTCTCAGCGTGGTTTTGTAAAACCGTTAGCAATATTCTTGAACACCAGAATTACCTGCGTACGGCATTTGCTAAAAGTGGACAAGTAGATGTAATCTATACTGATTTAAAGAAGGCATTCGATGAATTTAACCTCTTCATTCTCCTTCGTAAATTATGTGTTTGTGGTATTCACGAGTCTTTGTTTCAGTAGGTGAAAACATATCTTAACAATAGAAGCCAATTAGAAACAATCAAAGGCTTTACTTTGTTGCTAATATAGATAAAATCGGGCGTGCCTCAAGGCTCGCACTTAGGCCCTCTTTTTTCTTTATATTTGTTAACGGTATCGTGAGTGAATTATCTGAATCGTGTCTTATGTACGCTGACGAGGTGTTCACTACGATGAATGGTTATGACGATTACCTACTACTTCAGAAAGATCTTTACAAGATTTCACTTTGGTGCCTTTGTAATCAAATGCATCTTAATATTGAAAAATGTTTTGTGTTCGAGTTTATAAAGAAAAAGCAGAAACTCATTTTTGATTACTGCTTAAATAATGAGATATTAAAACGTAACACCAATGCTTAAGACCTGGATGTAATTTTTGATGAAAGATATCATTTTGAAATCATTAAGAATAAATAATAAAAAGGGCATTTATTGCAAGATATGCAAGATAGTCTATTTTTGTTACTATACAACAGCTTGGTAAGAATTACCTTGGAATATTGTTCAGTTATATGGTCCCTTTGTTATTTAGTTCACCCTGATCGCATTGAAGGTGTACAGCAAAAAATATCTAAATATACGCTCGTACAGACTTGGTATTAATAATGTGCTTAATAATCACACTGAAAAACTTTCCAAATTGAATGTCACTCCCTTACAGATCCGCCGTAAGCAACGAGACTTACTTCATCTATATAAAATTATACATTTCGTCACAAACTCCTCTACTTTATTGTCTCTACTTATGTTTAACACGAGGTATAAAGTTCGTAAGCTTGTATTACAAGTATCTAATAATAATAATTCGTATTCTAATCTTCTTGTTAGAATGTGTCATCTTTATAATGAAGTAACTTTAGATGACCATAAAGTGTTAGATGTTTTCGATTGTCGATGAAATTGATAAGAACGTCACTAACGCTCTAAAAAAATCATATTTTACATATATTTTTTTATATTAATTTATCTTAAATTTAAGAGTGTAGTTTATCAAACTCATTTATATTTAAAGTCTTATTCTTGTAATGATTGTAATCTGTTGTGTTTGCCTTAGTAATAAATAAATATATAGTACATCGAAAAAAACAATGATTACCTTCTGTATTGTAACGAATAGATACTATGTCTATTCTTTAGAATCTATTATTATTAGAATCTATTTATTTAACAAAAGTAACTTACCTTTTCACGAGTTGCTTCAGTAATCTAAATAGCCTAGATTAGGAAGGAAGGTACTATAAATGAAGAATAAAATGAGACAGAAGCGCGAGTAACGAGTAATTGGTTCAAAAGTTCACTTCTCACAAAACACTTCTTCCTCTTCGTCGAGGTAATAAATGACTTTGCAACATGTCGGTCAAACTCATATCATATTTCCCAAACTATCAAACTCAAGTTTGGCTGTCAAAACAAAACTTTTACTTGTTTCAATATATTTAACGAACGCCTAACTTTCAAAAAAATCTATATTGACCTTTTTTCCTACTTCACATTTAGTTTAGTCGCTTCAATGTATTTATGTTAGCTAAACTTTAAGTAATTTAAGCTTTCACTACTAGACTATTTTTTAGACTTGCGATTTCTCCACGCATCTTTAACCCGTTTGGCTGATTACAGAAATCGTGATGTACTTACACAAGTTGATGAGATGACAGGTGCCAGTATCCTGGTCGCGTTCCATGTAATTTTACGTGAGCATCAGCACCTATGCTACCAAGGCTCTCTATGCTACTATAGTCTCTAATTTTATATCTAGCAATTTTAAAAGCGATGAATTAATCTTTTTTTTACATAGAATATGGGGCAAACGAATTAGCGGCTCACCTGAAGTTAACTTATCACCGCCATTCGTAAACATCGGCAATAGCAATAGCAGAGGAATTGTGGCCGTACTTCCGCCTTGTAAAGTTGCAAGCGGTGCGCCAGCGTGAAATAATATCCCGCTACACGCATTTTTAATGGCAATTTGGCCTTCCCTTCTAAAGGTGATTACAAAACTGAACGTCACTCGATATGTCAAAGCCAAGAGTTTTGATATAACCTGTGGCAACATGGGGAGTGCTACTGAAATGAGGAGACCTGACAAAGAGTTTATTTTATGCGCGCAAACCTATCTTCTTAGTGTCGTTCTTCGTGATTATTTCTAAATTATTTAGCGTAAGACTTTACTATTATTTTCGCTCGTATAAATTCACTTTTCACTTCGTATAAAGTCAAGCTTGCGTAGCGTCCGCTGCTACGATCCCCATTCCGTCTGTCACTACAATCCTCTACACGTCTGCCAAGCGTGATGATTAAGGCAAATCTTGCCAACTTGGTGAAAGCTATATCCTGCACTAGACTGTTGAGAAACTGATGATGATAGTGATGATGGTACATACATAAGATCACGACTGCATCCCATAAGGGGTAGTCAGAGACTGGGCACTCACTGCAAAAACAGATGACTGCCTCAATCCACGTTTCACCAAAACAATATATTGCACTTGGTGTGATAGGTGGTGAGCCCATCGCCACCATGCGCTCTTGGGTGCACAGTGCAGTTTAACTCCTTACTCGCCGTTTACGAGATCCATTGGATGAGATGGAGTGGTAGTATTCTTTTAACGAGCCGCCACCACACAGCTCTGTGATGATGGTCAATAATTTAAAGAAATCTCTTACAGGATGTGTTGCTTAATGAGAAAACTTTTTGTTGCTTAGCGATGTATGTTCAACGTAAAACAAATTTCAATATTTACAGTATCTGATTGCTTTGGAAGTTTTAACAGTCATTCTGTTTATATTTTCTTATTAATTTCCCTCATGAAAATTTACAAATTTCAATTGAGTCTCGTAAAACATAAACGAAAGCACGTTTAATAATTTTAATGATATATATGTTAAGGCTTCAATCTTTGTATATTTCTATCGGGAAATTTTGAAACAAAGTAACCTAGAAATAAATGGAACATAAATAAATAATGAATTCATAAATATTCAGTTCAGTTACGCCCCGTGACCTCGTTATCAGTGTACCTGACTTCCACGCCTCGGGTCCTGTGGAATCTTACCAGCGGTGTTCACATTTGTGCAAAAACCCAAATTGTTGGTTTTCGGTTCTATTTAGTTTTTGTTAGTTAGAACTCTTAGTGTAGAGCATTGTTCTCTTTAAATAAATATACCAATATTTCATCTGATTATTTACAGAGTGGATAGCTTAAGGTTTTTTTTAAAAACTCCATGGAAATAATTTTGATTTTCTGGGAGAAAAGCATAATATTGTCCGTCTTCAGGATGCAAGCTATCTATGTGCCAATATCATGTATAAATTAAGGCAAATATTCGAATATGTAATGCCATGAACGAAATCGTGATATACTTACACAAGTTTGATTTGATTGATGATGACCGCTATGATAACCAAAATGCAAATTAAGGCCGCTCGTAACACGTACGTCAGTATAAGCCCTAATTTCTACAGTTTTTCAAATTTTACGCGGGAAACCTGAATATGTCCGAAAAAAAAGTAGCTTTTTTTATGTTAGAGGAGGCAAACGAGCAAGCGGCTCACCTGATGGTAAGTGATCACCGCCGCCCATGAACATCTACAATACCAGAGGAATAGCAGATGCGTTGCCGGCCTTTGAGGAAGGAATAGGCTCTTTTCTTGAAGGTCCCTAAGTCGTATCGGTCCGGAAAAACCGCTGGCGGCAGCAGATTCCATATGGTGCTTGTGCGGGGCAGAAAATTGCGCGAAAAACGCACTGTGCTGGAATGCCAACCATCAAGGTGGTGACGATGGAATTTCGCGCTATGCCGCAATGTGCGATGGTGAAAATCAGCGGCCGGAATTAATCCGAACAATTCTTCGGAACACTCCCCATGGTAGATCTTATAAAAAATGCAAAGGGATGCAACATCTCTTCGCAAAGCCAGTGGATCAAGCCGATCAGATAGAACATGGTCGTCGACGATTCGAGCCGCTCTCCGTTGAATGCGGATAGATGAGCTTAGATAGCTCTCTGAAAATTATTGCTTACTAGAACAAATTCGTAGAATTTTAATACTCATAACTATTTACAGAATAAACCAATTTTAATAAAACAATGACTAAATGTTGCTAGGAGATACGTTTTATGATTTTATTACTGAGTAATTTGAATAAATTTAGTACTTTAGACGTGATGCGTTCACAAACAAACAAACAGACAGACAGACAGTTCTAAAAATCTAATTATGTTATGTAAATGCTTGTTACTAATTTTTAAACATTTATTTCGCAATTCTTTTATTATATGTATAGAAGACGTTAAAGTTCAGAAAATATTCAAACATTAATGTTTCAAGAAAAGCAAGAGCTGTAAATTGTTATTCGCGACGTAAATGATTGTAGCATCTCGGCTTTATATTATCCAGTCATTGTCATTGCATAGGCTTATGTTGGCCTGGTGCCTGAACAGTTATGATACGGTCTCCCGACGCCTTTTGTTGTTAAAATTAACGCGGACATCAAGCAAATTGGAATTTGATTACGTTTTCCTATTGTGTATTATAAAACGAACTAATAATTTCAAATAAACTAATAAAAGTGAACAAATTACAAATGCTAAAAAACTGAATGGATCGATCGTTTCCGACTTGAGTATTATATTCTATTCCGGAAAAAAATATGGTTTTAAAAACTGCCGAGATTACTGTTATCATACAACATTACACATTATTTTTTATTTTTTTTTATTTTAAAAGTGACGAGAAGAGCTAAACGTTCACCTGATGGTAAGTGCAACGTCTGCCCATAACGAATGCTGTGTCACCCAGAACATTTCTGCGTGACACCATATTGCCCCCGTCACCCTGAGACGTCATTTCTGATTACTCTAGCTCTCAGTGCCCTTCAAACCGAAACACAGTAATGTTTGCACACTACTGCTTCAAGGCAGAATAACTGGTCCTGGGGTGGTACCTGGTAGACGGATTCCTGCATAGGAAAACCAACAGAAAAGAAACAATACATGTATGATAAGAATTATATATGTATCTGAAAATGAAGAACTAATACATATTGTTAAATTATGTTTGCTTAATGGACGCGGTTCCTGATTCAGATTAAGAGACAAAGATTTTACGAAACCTATTCGTGCAGACAAATCAAATTACTCATACATTGAATTGATTTATTCTTGTACGTATAGGTGTCCGTGCCTGTATGCGGTGACAACAATTATAGGCTATTTTATCGGAGAAAGTAAGCCAAGGACCATAACAAATGCTGTGTCAAAACCTTGCGACATCAGTTCTTAAGTCTCATATGCCCAGTGATTACTTTGGCTCTCAGTGCCTCTGAGACAGAAATACAGTACGTTTGCACATTACTGCTTCACGGCAAATTAACTGGTACTGCGGCGTTACTTACCTAGACAGATTCCTACATAGGAAGCCTACCACCAGTAGAACAGGCTTTGGTATTTGGAAAAATTTTACCCTTACCTCCAAAATGCAAATTATATAGTAAACACCAATTTTTAGATTGCATCGTATAACATTATGAATGTAGGTAAATGTAGTAGTCACGACGAGTTTCTTTGATACTCGTATACTACACATTGCTTATACATAGTTTAGACGAGTTTAATAACTTTTTTAGCTGTGGTAGGATTCCTATGCAGGACTCCGTCTATGTAGGTACCACCCTAGGTCAGTTATTCTGCCGTGAAGCAGTGGTGTGCAAACACTACTGTGTTTCGGTCTGAAGGGCACTGTGAGCTACCGTAATCACTGGGCATATGAGACTCAAGAACTGATGTCTCGGGGTAACGAGCGCCGTGTGGTGCCACACAGATATGTTTTGGGCGACACAGCATTTGATGCGGGCAGACCTTTCACTTATCATCCGGTGGATGATTTGCGCGTCTCATATTGTTTTTTAATAAAAAAAAACTAAGAAGGTGTTTACGGCTTTAGCCCAGTAGTGGGTATTTTAATGTAAAATTACACTGTACGTTCGAATTAAAATATGCATATGTTGATATTATGTATCGACAATTATGTTTGAACAAAAATGTAGTGAGAGTTGCGACAAAGACATACCTACAAACGTACGTATTATTTAATTAATATTTGTTACAAACCCCACTAATTGTGAAATAATTTACAAACACAAATGATTTTTATAATAACAATACATTTTTATTTCAGGTACTAACAACCCATATTGCGTTAGTATTACATACTAATATCATAAGCCGTGTGGTAGCGGCCTAAGAGAATCTACCACCCCATCCCATCCCGAGGGTGTCGTAAAAGTCGACAGAGGGAAATTAAAAAACCAGGAGATGGGCAGCAGCATCTTCCTGGAACATCTGAATAAATAAACTGCGGTTGCCAATCCGTCTGCCAAGCGTGGCAACTATGGCAAAATCCCTCCAATAGGAGAGTTACTAACTTTTGTGGCTATCTATGGGGGAGACTTATGTTCAGCAGGGGACTTGTGATAGGCTGAAACGACGATTATAAAAGCGAAAGTAACTCTCTCTGTCCCTCTGTCTAATTGTTACCTTTTTACGGTTCAACCGCTAAACCTATCTTGATGAAATTTGGCACAGAGTTACCTTGCACCCTGAAGTAGGACATACATGAATGTTTATCCCGGAAAATCAAAAAGTTCCCACGAGATATTTAAAAATACTGTATCTACGAGGACGTGGTCGCGGGCATCAGCTAGTACTTCATAAGAATACTAGCTGATGCCTGCAACTTCTTCCGCGTTTTTAATAATAAGGATAAAAGTATCCTATGTCCGTCTCCAGGATGCATGCTATCTCTGTGCCAAATTTCATCAAGATCGGTTCAGCGGTTGAACCGTGAAAAGTTAACAAACAGACCGTGGGACAGAAAGAGTTACCTTCGCATTTATAATATTAGTATGGATGTGTGGTAAACAATTAATATAATTTCTATTTAATTAAATTAATTACCACCGGTATTTTTTTTTACTGGTGGTAGGATTCCTATGCAGTAATCAGTCTAGATAGGTACCACCCCAGGGCCAGTTATTCAGCCGTGAAGCAGTGGTGTGCAAACATTACTGTGTTTCGGTCTAAAGGGCACTGAGAGCTAGCGTAATCACTGGGCATATGAGACTTAAGAACTGATGTGTCAGGGTGGCGCAGTGTGGTGCTACACATAAATATTCTGAGTAACACAGCATCTGTTATGGGCAATCGTTGCACTTACCATCAGGTAAACGTTTTGCTCGTCTCGACAGTTTATCAAATTAAAAAAAAGTAATAATAATAATAAAACATTAAAAAATTATGTAGAACATTATAATATTTTAATGAATATGTGCTTTGTAGTTGAATCTTTGGATATAACGAGTTCTCCTTTTCATTCTCTAAGGTATTGTGTAAAAATAAGCTTTTGGGTCAGCTGAGTGCTACATTGTTCGGAGCATTTGGGTTGGGTAAAGCTATTCATGACTTTTAAAATTGTCAATATATGGAAACATATGGACAAGAAAACTTATTAAAAGCGGCTCTTATTATTTATTAACCTTATATTTATTTATTAACAGTTTTTTTATTAATTAAAAGTGTAACGAGGGGCGAACTTATTGCCTATAAACGTTCTCTCCCAGTCAAACCCTACGGCGTAAAGACAATTGTAATGAATCAATAATAAAAAGTTAAAATTACAATACCAATCCAAAATTAATAATATCAACTATAATAACCGATAATAGTTTACTACCGAGATGTCGTCAGAGGCGACTAAGGTATTCTACGGAGAGCTTTTATTTGTACAGAATAACACCATAATTTGCAATGCTGTCACTATATTACTCGTGGGGACGCAATGGAGAGTATTTTTTTTGAAACGTAACAAAACGACGGCGACGTGGTTGGCCACTAGTCACGTCTCGTTTACCGCCGGGGCGAAAAGTGGGGTAAGGCGACCTCTGCCTACTGACTGTATGAATGTATAAATAATGAATAATTTTAATGATGGTAGGATTCCTATGCAGGAATCCGTCTATGTAGGTACCACCCCAGGTCCACTTATTCTGCCGTGAAGCAGTAGTGTGCAAACATTACTGTGTTTCGGTTTGAAGGACACTGAGAGCTAGCGACTTAAGAAGTGATGTCTCAGGGTGACGGGCGCATTGTGGTGTCACACGTTCAGGGTGACATAGCATTTGTTATGAGCAGACGTTGCACTTACCATCAGGTAAACGCTTTGTTCGTTCCGTCACTTTAATTAAATAAAAAAAAAACTTAGCATTTGCTAATCGTATGTTAGCCGGTAGCGGCTTAAGAAAATCTACCGCCCCATCTCATCGCGTGGGTGTCGTAAAAATCGATAGAGGGAAAATAAAAACCAGGAGGCGGGCAGCAGCATCTTCCAGCAACATCTGAATAAATAAACTGCGATTGCCAAACCGCCTGCTAAGCGTGGCAACAATGGCGAAATCATCTAAAATGAGAACTACAAACTGTGGCAATCATTGGGGGAGGCCTATGTCAGCAGTGGACTAGATAGGCTGAAATGGTGATGATGATGAGGTCTGTCTCTACTAAGACTGGAATCCATTCATGCAGACTAAATTTCCCTACGTACCGGCTTTCCGAATCGCATTGGCATCACTTTTTATTATTTTAAATAGATCCATATTCCATAATACATTACATTAAATATTAAAAAATATATATAATTAACTGGTGCATTTTAATAAAGAAAAGAAAGTTAATTTAGTTTAGTTAAAAACTAAGAGCAAATTGCATGCAAAATTAAAAAATGTCTTGTGGATGCGAAACCCATCATCAGCGAAACCCATATTTTCACTGGTGGTAGAATTCATATTCAGGAATCCGTCTAGGTAGGTACCACCTCATGGCCAGTTATTCTGCCGTGTAGCAGTATTCTGCAAACATTACTGTGTTTCGGTTTGAACGACACTGTGAGCTAGCGTAATCACTGGGCATATGAGACTAACGAACCGATGTCTCAGGGTGACAAGCGCAGTGTAGTGCCACACAGAAAAGTTCAGGGAGACATGGCCTTTCTTATTGGTAGACGTTGCACTTTACATCAGGTGAACGTTTCGCTCGTTTCGTCACGCTATCCAAGAAAGTTAAGACGTCAGGCTATGAAGTGCGGTTAGGCAATGTGGGGAAGCTGTGTTCGAGCCTTCGGTGTGTCATGACATACGGAGACTATGCTGAAGCCGCAAAACTCAGCTTGAGGAGAGATGTTCCTCAGTGGCTGGGAGACTAGAAACACGCGCTGTATCGATAGTAGTCTGGTGCCTGTGACGGATTGCTGCACTGACGTTGCTCATGATTGAGAGAAGCCTGGCTTTAATATCACGTAGATAATGTAATAAAGATATGATAGATGAAGGCGCCAGAAAAAAACTAATATGTGCATACAGCCCATCGTCCTTCTTCAATCCCAAAATGATAATGTGGGAGCAAAGCCCATCAATAATGGAGTCGGTCAAAGTGATTATAAGTGACGAAGAAATGGTGACCGATTCCTCCTTAAGTGGTTCATCGGAAGTGTTGAGCCTTCTGATTAAATTTGCAATAATATAATTAAATTTGCAATAATATAATTAAATTTGCTTAGGTCTGATATTATCACAGCGAAAGAAAATTGAGCTTCGATTTTAGACAACCAAATTGCGAGGCGCTCGATCCGAAAGGGTGGGAATTTTATGGCATACCTCTTTGGAATGCTTATTAGTTTGCAAATGCCTAAAATTATTACATTTATACTTAAAAAATAAATTGAGGATTATTTTCAAACAATTCGCAAAACACGATTAAAATATACCCGAAAAGTTTCAATTCCCGGTAGAAAAAGGTTTGACAATTAACGTCTAATGTAACAACAATTATTGAATAATGTAAGCTACCTATATAATATACAAAACCAAATCTCATATGTTTTAACGTGAACCAAAGAAAACGCAGTAATACTTACAGAAATTGAACTGGCGCAGAGGAAGGCAAAAGGATTAGGTAGGAAATGAACAAGTGGTAGGGAATGGGAAGTTGGGAAATGACCTCTATGGTGTAGGATACGACTATCTCGGAATGAGTAGTAGGAAACAGCATGAGTTCGGGAGGCCAGTATCAATTACCCAGTATTCTACCGTTTTTACCGGACGAGGCAACTAGGTGAACTAGCTATTCAAAAACTAGGTAATATAACAAAATAACGCCTGATTATATTAATTATGTGACAATTTGTTGTACGTATCGTTCGTTGGTTTTTATTTATTCAAAATTGTACTATAGTATAATATGCTTACTCTGTACTATTACACTGTGCTGTAGATAAGGGTAATAGAGCAGAGTCCACTCACTGCTTCAATGCAAGTTCATGGACATCATCAGTACAAATTTTCTTAAAACTATGAATAATACAAATATTGAAAGGAGCACTCTCCTCGCCCGGCATGCTAAAGTACCTAGATCTCGTAGAACGTGTAGTTCAGAGAACTTGCCGATCATGGTGGAGTCCACTGTCACCCGCCATTCTCAACTCCGTTCAGAATCATCCATACACATCGTTTTTTGTTAAATTGATTACTCTATTATTTAGTCGTCATACTCATAACTAAACAAGTGGCTGAGGGCGTCACGTCTTCTCGCTTCACCGAACGATTTCATTCCCGTCACTATTTGATAGCGGTTTGTATGTAGATTTAGGGTCATCGTAAATTTTAATGCGCTGGTTGACGATTTCATTCATCTTAGCAGACATTCATCTTGATGCTGTGACTTTTCGCATCTACTGAAATAGAGAAAAATATACCGCCGTGGTAGCTCAGGGGCTAGGCGCTCGCTTTAAATTTCATAGTACGCGAGTGACCTGGGTTCGATTCCCGGTGCCGGCACCACTAAAATTGTTAATTGCAATTTAAAGTGCTGATTTACCACGTGCTCGGCGGTGAAGGAAAACATCGTGAGGAAACCTGCATGTCTGAGGAATAAAAAATATTTCGAAGACATGTGAAGTCCGCCAACCCGCATTGGAGCAGCGTGGCGGATTCTTCCTAGCTCCAAAACCCTCTCAGAAATGAGAGGAGGCCTGTGCTCAGTAGTAGGACATTTATAGGCTGAAACTTTACTTTAACTTTTAATACGGAACCTTTCCAGTTCTTTACTGTAAATTAAAGTAAGTAGCTCCGTCCTGTCCAATTTTGGCAGATTTCCAGGATAAAAAATTCCTCAATTTTTAAGCTAAGTCAAAAGCTTTCCAATTGTGATAATTTATTTAGTAGATTCGGAGTGTATTTTTAAATCGCAGCGATTTTTACAGTTCACAATTGTTATTGTCATTGACAGTACTTAAGTTAAGGGAGAACACACTTCAACAACAATTTTTTCGACAAAAAGAGAATGACGCCACAATAAACTTGTAAGTGACAGCGGAACCCTAACAATGATAGAGGAACGAAATAATTTAAAACTGTCTATGGTCGATAATCTTACCGAGGAAAAAAATTACTACCCACCAGATCAGGTCGTCTGATCTGGTTAGAACGTTTCCACCACTCAGCAATCTTTTAGATATTGTAAATGTAGTTCGTATCTCATTTTTTTTTAATAGCGCGATGTTGAACGTATCTCACGTATAAAACAATATTTTACTATTTATTACAGTTTTAATATTTATTTATTTATTTATTTCTTACAACAAATTATAACACCATAACAGTTAAACAAAACCAAATCGATGCTATAAGACAAACAAAAAAAGGCTACAAACATAAATATAAAAAAAAATTAAAATATTCAGCAAACTCCGTTTTCTACGCATTTGTATGCTGCTATTGTGAATTTCGACTGACTACAAGAAAAAATATCAATATCCTCAGAAATAACATTTAAGTAACGTATCGCATGCGACAGGGGCGTTCTGAAGCAAGTTAGTTCTGGTGGTGGGCACAAGAAATAATTGGGGACGGCGACGCAAGCACACGCACCCATCAGGTGCGCGCAGCTTCAGTGCCGTGAGCACATCCGGGTGATGTACCCACCCGCGAATCACCTTCCACAGATATTTAATGAGCGCGATATCCCTTCTCACACCCATATTGATTCAACCCCTAAATCGTATTCAATTGTTAATGTCGTACCTCGATCAGCACCTGTCTAAAGCATCTGCTTTGATGTTGATTGACGTGGCATCGATAATTTTCGTAATTGCTTAATTATCTTCTGATAATTAAATGCCAACTCAATGTATTTAATAATTTAGTTTGTGATCGCTTGTATGAGTGTTGTTAAAATCGCTAACATATACACGTAAATACGAATGTGATAAGGACATTAGCACAATAAGCACAATACGAAAGCTTTATTGAAACCTAATTAAATATCAAAGAAAGAAAGAAATAAATTGAATTTCCTGCTGCAGTTCAGAGCAGTTAAACATTCGTAAATAAAAAAGATATTAAACATTAACATAGTGTCGAACTGCAGTAACAAAATTGCATCCGATTCTTCATTATGCTGCATTCTGCTGTTATTCTGTCGGTGCCCTCACTGTAAAAAAAGATCAGGAGCAGCTATCGAACATCTTAAAAAACAAATACAAAAATAATACTTGAAAACCAAGTATAAACTTAAAAATAACGAAGAAGTTGTGACACTTTTTAAAACTATTATTACTAGTGTTAGGATTCCTAAGCAGAAATCCTGTCAGTAGTGAGTCTAGAGTAGGCACCACCGCAGGGCCAGTTATTCTGTCCGTAAGCAGCAGTGTGTTTCGGTGTGAAGGACACTGAGAGCTAGTGTAAATATCTCAGGGGAAGGAGTGCAGTGTAGTACCTCACATAAATGTTCTGTACACAGCGTTTGTTACAGGTCGACGTTGCACTTACCATCAGGTTAGCTTTTTTCGTCATTTTCTATTAGAAAAAAAAATATTATTGCAAACAAAGTTCTTACTAAAAGATTTAACCTATTATCTATAATAACCACACGGGCAATATCCTATGATTGTCTGCAACAACTGACAACCATGGTGGTAGGTTTCATAAGCAGGAATCCGTGTAGGTAGGTACTACCCTAGGGCTAGTTATCCTGCTGTGAAGCAGTAATGTGCAAACATTACTGTGTTTCGGTATGAAGGGCACTGACAGCTAGTGTACGCACTGTGCATGCAAACATTACTGTGTTTCGGCATGTAGTGCACTGACACTGGGCATATGAGACTTAAGAACTGGTGTTTCGGGGTGACGGGCGCAGTGTGGTGTCACACAGAAATATTCTGGGTGACACATGATGACGCATGTGTTGTGGGCGGACGGTTGCACTTACCATTAGATGAACGTTTTGCTCGTTTCGTCACTTTTACAATAAAAAAAACCTACGGGATGTGATGAGGTTGTATTTACTATAAAAAAAATCTCGTAATATTGCATTTGTTTTCTCGTAATATTATCCTCAGCACCATTGTGGTGTCGCACAGAATTTTTTAGGTGACACAGCATTTTTTATAGGCAGACGTTGCACTTACCATCAGGTGAATGTCTTGCTCGTTTCTTTAACTTCAATGTAACCGACCACGTCAAATGTAACACGTCATCGTTTACCTAGAGAGAGAAAACAGTTTGAATTTGACATACATATTATATTTATATATACTCTCATTTATTTAGTCTTCAAAAACAATGTTTTAGATCATCTCAAATAAGCTTGCCACATATTTATTAATTCAGTTACTCTCAACGATACCGAGGACGGAGGATGACCTTTAACTGCGCCGAGCACAGCTGCTCGCACAACTTTTACTGCAGCGACGTGAGCTTCCTTCACTACCGCAGTAGTTAATATGGATATCGGTTGATGTCAGTTGATACATAGCAGTTTATTTAACCACAGATGGTCCATCTTTGTGTTTCAGGAGTATAATTCATAAGGTCAGCACATCATATTTACATACCATTATAAGCCGTTTCTTGTTAGAAGAGGTAGGCAACGACGGCGAATATTTTGGGTAAGAGCCAAAAAATTATTTTTCTCACTTCCCAATGCGTTCCCACGAGCAGTATAGTGACAGCATTGCATATTATGGTATTATTCTGCAATAAATAAAGGCAGTCTGTATTAATAGCACAGTCGCCTCATACGACACCTCGGTAGGAAAGAGATAGGTGCTAATCTACTCCATCTACTCTATGTTTTGGTCCACCTATTAATGTTCACATAATCAACGGTCAGAGTATTTCCCTATTATAAAATGGTTTGAATCCCCGTCGTAGAACGTGAATTACCATCTCAAACTTCCGGCAATAAGTCGTTCCACTAGATGCACAAAATTAATCGTAGAGATAATGATGATGGTCTGATCACAAGACCACACTGTCATCAAAGTCATGATAAATATATTTAAAAAAAAATCTTCTTAATTTTCAAACATTTTTATTTTCACAATGACCACGACAATCAATTGAAACCAATTGATAGTCTCGTGCGCCTATCACGACTCAAGCTGCCGCAGCTTCTCCGGGTGACTTCCATTATTAGTCTGATTGCCTCAATTACCTCCCCGGTATTTATTTCCTACCCTCTTTGTATTGTGGATAGCGTTTCTATTTCCAGTTGATTAATCTAAAGCTTCACGTATGGCATTTACTGCTTTTTATCTAAAACTTAAGAGTTTAATTCGAAAATACTTAACTAATTTTAGATATATCAATCTTATATATAAACTTCTTTCTATTTCCACGAAAAAAATAAGTATATATTAGAATAAAATTGTTATAAAAGTAATAAATATCACGTAGGTAATTGAAATGAAATGAAATAAAAATTATTTATTCTTCAACGTAAGAAACATTAATGTTGTTTGTCAAACGTCATTTTTTTACAATATACCACGGTTTCGTAATGAGGTTCCTCTGACGGAGAAGAAACATACATACATACATACATAAGATCACGACTGTATCCCATAAGGGGTAGTCAGAGACTGGGCACTCACTGCAAAAACAGATGACTGCCACAATCCACGTTTCACCAAAACAATGTAATGCACTTGGTGTGATAGGTGGTGAGCCCATGGTGGCCATGCGATGTTGGGTGCACACTGCAGTTTAATTCCTTACTCGCCTTTTACGAAATCAATTGGACGAGATGGAGTGGTAGTATTCTTTTAACGAGCCGCCATCACACGGCACGGAGAAGAAACAGGCGAAAGAAACTCATTAGGTATCCTGTTTTTCTTTTTTTTTTCTTTGTCCTAAAGTATATTATAAATAAATTTAGAAAGACTTAGCTCAGGGGCTAGGCGCTCGCTTTAAATTTCATAGTACGCGTGTGACCTGGGTTCGCTTCCCGGTGCCGGCACCACTAAAATTGTTAATTGCAATTTTAAGTGCTGACTTACTGGAGGAAATCTGCGCTCAGCAGTAGGACATTTATAGGCTGTTACTTTACTTTACTTTGCTAAGTGCAGTCCGTCAACCCGTATTGGAGCAGCGTGGCGGATTCTTCCTAGCTCAAAAACCCTCTCAGAAATGAGAGGAGGCCTATGCTCAGCAGTGGGACATTTATAGGCTGAAACTTTTCTAAACTTTTACTACTACTACCATAATACTAGTATTATATACTATAACTAGATATGTTGTATGTATGTGTGATGGTACCCGCAACTTCGTCCGTTTGGATATGGGTTTTTTAAATATCCCGTATTGATTTTCCGAGATAAAAAGTATCCTAAGTGCGCAAGTTATCCCTGAGCGAGATTTCGTCAAGATCGCTCAGCGGTTGAAAAGGTAACAAACAGACAGAAGGACAGAGAGAGTTACTTTCGCATTTACAATATTAGTGGATGTAGATGGATCATGTAGATGGATATCATATCTGCTAAATTGTTTCTTCATTACAAACATAATTCATAGAAATTAATCTTGATCCATAAACAATATTATTCATATCGTATAACTAGAAATACGATCAAATCTTGATAGTTTTAACACGTTCTAATCTGAAAATCATAAATATTTTCCTTCTATTTCTGATAAGCTCAATCGTTTCTCAGACTAATGTGAAACTCGACATAGACATAAATTAATATCGGCCGATAATCAAACGGCTGCTATTGAGTCATTAGCGGACCTGACGTAGGATGGAGCATGTTACAATCAAATTACATCTATAATGATTTCTTATATTTAGCTAATTTTGTACATTTAAAAAACTAATTTTACGGACATTGTCGTATTTATTTTCAACTATTTATAACCCCCCGTTTCGTTCGCTTTAAACGCCTTTGGTCAAGGGAGGATGGAGATGGTTGATGTTCTGCTACTGTTGTTAATCCTTCAGTTCTATAATTATTATTTTTGGTCCGATCTACGCAAAATTATTAAACATTATTTATAGTAACATAGCGGATGGGATGGGGTTTTCTAACTCATGTTCAATCTCGACTCTGTCATATGCATGAAAAGGTATAGAAAAATTAGATTTAAAAAAAGTTCCCTCGGTATCAACTGCTTGCAGTTAATTCATCCTCTTATCCCCACTCCACTATTTTTAAACCTTTCCACAGACAATATAGAAATCAAAGTCTTTTTTTTTATTGTATACAGTGACGAAACGAGCAAAACGTTCACCTGATGGTAAGTGCAACGTCTGCTCATAACAAATGCTATGTCACCCAGAACGTGTGACACCACAATGCGTCCGTCACCCTGAGACATCACTTCTTAAGTCCCATATGCCCAGTGATTACTCTAGCTCTCAGTGTCCTTCAAACCGAAACACAGTAATGTTTGCACACTACTGCTTCACGGCAGAATAACTGGACCTGGGGTGGTACCTACCTAGACGGATTCCTGCATAGGAATCCTACCACCAGTAAAATTAAATTGACGAAAGTTTGGTAGCTTGTACCTAAATATAGTATAATATATATAACAGTTTTTACACTTTTATAAGTGACCTCACTTTGAATACGTAAAAGCCCCGCTGGACTTGTGGCCGTAGAGTACTTAACCTATTTGCAGTAGTCTGTTAAATTCAGTAGAGTATCGGGTAAGCAATCCCTGCCTTCCTCTGATCTACTGTTGTCTCCTCCTGCTCCTTCCGAGATAGTAGTATCATACACCTTAAAGTTCCTTTCTCATCATCCGCCACCCCTACTCCATTTCCTATTTATCTTTTTCCTTTCACCGCCAAGCCAGTGGTAGTCGTGCCGATGGCTGCGTGGCTAGATTATATTTGTAAATGCTACTTGCAGTTTTTAGTATTATTACGAGTATTGTCTAATTTACGTTGTGTTGCAGTCATGAGTAAAGTATTATTTATTTATTTATTCTCTATGTACACTATGTTATTAACATTAAAGCTAATTATAAGTAATTAATGTACAAAGGCGAGCTTAACTCTAAAAGAGTTTTCTTCCAGCAAATCTTGGAGTGAAGAGGATAGCTGATGTGTGCCGGTAAAAGTGTACGAAGAACCAAATGACAAAAAAAAGAAAAAAAAGTAAAAGTTTTTGTACTTAACAATAAATATACATAAGTTATAATTCATAACATGTATACATATATTTGGTACATACATAAACAGACACATTCATACATATATCACATACACAAGCATGCTAAACAAGTATACAAATAGACCATATTTTAATAAATATTAAAATGATTGAATAAATCTAACGCTATGCAGTGAGAAAGTGGTTAAAAACACTTTTTTTTAATATTCCTATCGAATGACTTGCACGCATTTCATGTGGAAGTGAATTGCACAATTTGGCTGCATACACAGTGAACGAGCTACCATAACTTTTTGTACTATTATTATAGTATTAATTTGTTTTTTATCAAAATGGCGACTATGTGGTGCGCCGCCCGTCACGTTTCGTTACCCGTGAGGGCGAAAAGTGGGCCACGGAGTGTAAAGTGGATTCCCCCAATGGGAAAGTGGCGTGACTGTGCATATGAAGTAATCATTGTCTCTGTTACAACACCAATTTGACGAAACTATAAGTTTATAATGAGAAGACTTTCGAGGAGGCCTGATCGAAATCGTAAGACGGGTACAAACCCGGTCTTTCCGTTAACACTCGCGTCATTATAAAATATCACATTCATGTAGGAATGGAACGCAAGAGGTAGGAAAGAGAAAGAAGCTCTTGTTAGCGAGGTACGATGCCGTACGGCGCAATATGTGGACTACGGAGATATGAAAATTTATAATGAATTCTTAACATTAAGCTTGCCATAATAGATAACCGTTTTATGTATCTCGTTGCCAACATGCATCTGAATATTCTAATTAGAGGCTATTGTTGGCCGCGCTTCAAATTTGAACCTACGAACGCAGTTTCTGGTTGTATTATCAAAAAAAATATTTTTATGCAAACATCTGCAGTGAAACAGACTAATGTAATTTCGTTTATGCATTAAGCATCACTAATGACTGAAGAATGAAAATCGCAAATGTTAGCACCGAGCAATTAGTATAAGGTAATTAGAAAAGTGAAACGAACTTGCAAATCTAGCGGTGGTTTGAAAACGCTTTATTTTATACGATAAGATTGCAATATCGATTTTTAATATGACATTGATATATTTTAAAATATACAGTTCGACCTCGCAATACGAGATCGAAAATAATAATAATGAAATTGTTAATATTCTCTTTATCAACTTTTTATTGAGTCGTGTGGTGGCAGCTCGTTAAAAGAACACTACCACTCCATCTCATCCAATGGAACTCGTAAAAGGCGAGTAAGGAATTAAACTGCACTGTGCAACCAACAGCGCATAGTGGCGATGGGCTCACCACCTATCACACCGAGTGCATTATATTGTTTTGGTGAAACGTGGATTGTGGCAATCACCTGTTTTTGCAGTGATGTATCAACTTGATGTCTCAAGGGGACAGGCGCTGTGTGATGGCACACAAAAATGTTATTTGCATTTCAGAAGCATTTGTTATGAGCAGACGTTGTACTTACCATCAAATGAAGGCTTTGCTATCGCTCTATTCTACAGTAACACAGATATTTCCTTCATCATATATTAGATATCGTAGTGATGCGATCATTAAGATTATATCCACAGTAAATCTAAAAATAAAGTAGGAGTAAATTCACAGTCATAGTAAATCAACACTCGATATCATAGTTCCTGGCTTCCTGGTATTCATCAATATCATACAGAATTTCAACCCAAGACCAACAACTTAATACAAAACTTTAGTTATCGCAAAATCGGTATCACAAATGCATTCTATCCTTTACTTGATTTCATCGCGTGGTTGTAACATTGAATACGGGAACACGTGTATGGTGACTGTTTTGCGCAAGATATATTAAGTGGCCTAGTGGTCAGAGTGCCTGACTTCTAAGCCGCGGGTCCTGGGTTTGAATCCCAGCCGGAGCCAACATTTGTGCTAAAACATAAATTGTTGGTTTTCGGGTCTGGTTGTGTTGTGATTGTCCCCGTGTTTCTGACACTGCATCCTAGCCTACCTCCGATCTTATCGCATCAGCGTTACATCGGGCGCGGGTAGGTTGGGACGAGTGAGTGCCTCTGTGTTTGCGCGTACACTTGTGGCACTATAATATCTCCTGCGCAGTTGATGGCTCTCGACAGTCAGTAGTCGGCAGTTGTCGCCGTGGTCGAAATCGGCTACGAGAACATCATCATCACATCATCATCATTACAGGTAATGCCTGCGGACTGTAATATATCTTGCGCTGTTATTTTATTCTATGTATTAAAGTTGTCTCCTCAATCCAAAATGATAAGAACTAAATCTTTAGGGCTAAAATAATATTAAAAATAGTTTTATAGAACTACCTTTTTATGGAAGAAAGTGAAGAGACGAGCAAATCGTACACTGGATGGTAAATGCAACGTCCATCCATAACCACCGTCCACCGTACTGCGCCCGTCACACTGAGACATAAGTTTTAAGTCGCATACAGCCAGTAATTACGCTTGTTAACTAAAAACTGGCCGTACGGTGGTACCTACCTAGACGAATTCCTGCACAGTAAATTTCAAAATAATTACAGTGCACATAACCAATTCAGTCATGCTTTTTTCCCATATAAGGGGGAGTCGAAGATCACACACACAGCCCACTTTTCACACCTCCAACGGGAAAAGATACGTGACGGGTGACGAACCACGTTACAGATTTTTCTCATACCAGTCAAAAAAATCTTACGCCCCATTGCATTCCCACGAGTAGTATAGTGACAGCATTGCATATTATGGTGGTATTCTGCACGAAAAAATGCTGTCCGTACAAAACCTTATTAGCCGGTTACGTCACCTCAGTGGGAAAGAGATAGGTGCCTAGTCTACTTAGGTTCACTTAGGTTAAGAGTGCTTTGCAGCACCCATGGCTACGGAATGACTCAATCATTAAACGACCCTATGTCATAGTTAACCAGGTTATTTCATTCAATGTATAGCATTCACTTAAATATCATGAAGTTATGAAATATTATTCGTCATTTCATTTCAGCCTATCACCCCCCACCCATACATTGCCACAAAAGTTTGTAGCTCTCATTTTGGGGGGGATTTTACCATAGCTGCCACGCTAGACAGGCAGGTCAGCAACCGCTGTTTATTTATTCCGATGTTCCAGTAAGATGCTGCTGCCCATCTCCTATATTTTATTTTCCCTCACATATTTACCTGAAATTGAGAAGAAAATCGGCGATAGCCTTGTATAGTTTGAAATTGCACCGAAACATAGTTAACTTAAAGTGACAGGATCGATCTCGGTGTCTGATTATTATCTTGAACTAACTCCTATCTAAGTTAGCCAACTACTTCTAGTCATTTCAGAACTTACATAACTAGTTAGCGCGAATTGCAGTGACGTCTCTGAAATTGCCGGTGATCCTTTTGGTAATAAGATAGTACAGGGTTACCGATTATTTGTTATTTTACTGTTGTGAAAATATCGGTCTACATAACAAATTAAACCTTCCTTTTTTTACCGAAGTGTCGTAAGAAGCGACTATGGTATTGTACGGACAGCCTATATTCGCGCAGAATAACAAATATGCAGTGCTGTCAGTATACTGATCGCGAAAGTAAGAATATTTTGGACTCTTATCAAAATGGCGGCGACGTGGTTCGCCACTCGTCTTGTCTCGTTTCCTACTAGGGCGCTAGTTAACTAAAAACCGGCCTTTCTGGTGGTGCCTACCTAGAGGAATTCCTGCATAGAAAAGTAGTAAAAGTGGTCCGCATGTGACGCTTCCGCCTATCGTTTTATATGGAAAAAAGGCGTAACTATATGTTTGTACCAAATGTAATGAGAACAAAGAGTCTAAGCCCGTCTTTAATTTACGATTATTAAGTGAATCAAGAATTTAAAAAAGCAACACAAACACAGTAAATCATAACAAATGGAAATTATCTTAACATTGAAACTTTTTGCACCGTCGACCATGGCTACGAGTATTTACCATTAGGCAAAAGCGTGCCACGTAACGACTTTTTAATGTACTAGCGAGAGTTTTATTAGCATTTTTCAAGACAATTTATCGATAACTCTTTTCCGTGTCTATGGAGGAATCCATCTAGGTAGATACCACCCCAGGGCCAGTTGTTCTGCCGTGAAGCAGTAGTGTGTAAGCATTACTGTGTTTCGGTTCGAAGGGCACTGTGAGCTAGCGTAATCACTGGGCATATGAGACTTAAGCACTGATGTCTCAGGGTGATAGGCGCAGTGTGGTGTCACACAGAAATATTCCGGGTGACACAGCATTTGTTGTGGGCGGACGTTGCACTTACCATCAGGTGAACGTTTTGCTCGTTTCGTCACTTTCTAATGTAAAAAAAACCCTACAGAATGCGACATAAGTTTGTAGCATTCATTTTGGAGGGATTTCGCCATAGTTACTATGCTTGGCACGAGGGTAGGTAACCACAGTTTATTTAGATGTTCCAAGAAGATGCTGCTGCCCATATTCTGGTTTTTATTTTCCCTCTTACGACTGTTACGACACCCACGGGGTGAGATGAGGTGGTAGATTCTCTTAAGCGGCTACCACACGGCGAAATAAGTTTATGGATGATAAAAACATTTTTATATACCGAAGACATCAAGTGCCTATTTTAAATTGTCTTCCTCTTAATAATTACATTTAAAAAAGGCTAATTCTAGACAAATGCCTCTAGCGAATTTGGATAATGTGAATCGGGTTATTGGTGATGGCAGCACTAGGCACTACACACCTTGACGCTGAAGTTTACCAAAACTATGTTTCAAATATAATTTCCATCAAATGTTTAACTGTGTTGGGATATTTTGGCTCTAAGATTGAATCCACTCACTGGCACTGCAGTGGCGTGAGTTTTGCAGTGGCACTCACTGCAAAAGCAGATGACTGCCACAATCCACGTTTCACCAAAACAATATAATGCACTTGGTGTGATGGGTGATGAGCCCATCGCCACCATGCGCTGTTCGGTGCACAGTGCAGTTTAATTCCTTGCTCGCCTTTTACGAGATCCATTGGATGAGATGAAGTGGTAGTATTCTTTTAACAAGCCGCCACGGCTCTTGAAATATGTTGGATTGTTTATTTTATCTGTAAACACAATCCCTATGTGAAACTAATACAATAGGCTACGTTAATGATTACTATATCATTGTAATCTGCCATTGATTCTCTCTCTGTCATTCTGTACTCTTTGATAAACTTTCTGATATCTGATCTCTGACAAGAATAAACTTACGAGTAAGATAATCTTGTCGGAGGTTTCCTTTTCACTAATACTTCAAAGTTTTTACTCAATAATGAACCGAGATCTGTAATACAATTTTTAGAATTAAAGATCTCCCTTAATTTTTGAGAAGGTACATTCAATAATTCACTAATTATTGTTTTTTTTTTATTTGATAAAGTGTCGAGACAAGCAAAACGTTCACCTGACGGTAAGTGCAACGTCTGCCCATAACAGATTCTGTGTTACTCAGAATATTTCTGTCTAGCACCACACTGCGCCTGTCACCCTGAGACATCAGAACTTATGTCTCATATGCCCAGTGATTACGCTAGCTCTCAGTGTCCTTCAAACCGAAACACAGTAATGTTTGCACACTACTGCTTCACGGCGGAATAACTGGCCCTGGGGTGGTACCTACCTAGACGGATTCCTGCATAGGAATCTTACCAGTTTTGAGTCAGAATGTATGAAACCCCGACGCTACAAGATATGGAATAAATAAGTACCTCCGATTTAAACCAATCCATACTAATATTATGAATGCGAAAGTAACTCTCTCTGTCCCTGTGTCTGTTGGTTACCTTTTCACGTCTCAACAGCTGAACAGATCTTAACGAAATTTAGCACAGATATAGCTGGCATCCCTGCAACGGATATGGGATACTTTTTATCACGAATAATAAAAATAGTTCCAGGCATATTTAAAAATACTATAACCACGCGAACATAGACGCGTTCATCAGCTAGTATTACTATAAATGTTAAATTAATATATATATATATATATATATATATATATATATATATATATATATATAAATAACTAAGGCTATATCGAACACATGTTACAATATATCACATGGATTACAATTAAATTTTGGATATATTTGCCTTGAAACTTTAATCACACTCAGTTACAGGTCATTAACATACATTTATTGATAAGAATTATTTGCACATACCAAGTTGCTTTATCCTTATTAAATGGAACGTTGACATCAATATTCATATTAAATTTTCCATTGGACAGTTTACCACGATATCACAGATACATTTTATATACATGTGAAATAAATTAAATAATGTGTTTTAAATTATAAAAAATAAAACAATATTAAGAGTTTGCTCTACATAATCTTACATCACATAATGACCATTACTACAAGCTCGCAATTTGGGTCCTTACTCTCCGTGATATCTGTGCAACAATTATAGTCAGGCAAGTTTATGCGCGACTGTCCTGTGGAGAAAGCAAGGTAACACGACACACTAGTGCCCCGCTGTACATGTAGTGAAGCGTAGTTAAAGACGCTCCCTGCACCGCTAAGCTACCCACCCCCTTTTACATCTAGAGTACCTCGCAACCGCCTGTCGCCCCGCAGGATGGTGCGAACGAACTTGTTTGCCTATAACTGTCTAAGAATATATATAATTTCGGTGATGTAATTGCTGTTAGCCTTTTTGGCTTTTACAGCTTCATCGGATACCACAGCTTCATCGGATACTCGTCTAAGAGTACGTTATCACCGCAGCGCTGCACCGTTTATATTAGTCGTTGGTGGTTATTATGAAACGATTTGTTTTGGCGAAATAACAATCGTTATGGACTTCTGGCAGATTATATTGCAGCTCGCTTTTAATTTCATAGTACGCGAGTGACCTGGGTTCGATTCCCGGTGCCGGCACCACTAAAATTGTTAATTGCAATTTTAAGTGCTGACTTACCACGTGCTCGGCGGTGAAGGAAAACATCGTGAGGAAACCCTCATGTCTGAGAAATTAAAAATATTTCGAAGACATGTGAAGTCCGCCAACCCGCATTGGAGCAGCGTGGCGGATTCTTCCTAGCTCCAAAACCCTCTCAGAAATGAGAAGAGGCCTGTGCTCAGTAGTGGGACATTTATAGGCTGAAACTTTACTTTACTTTACTTACCAGCCAGATCTGGTGGTCTAGTATTGGGAGGAAGTCTCCTCTTTGAAAGGTGACAGTAGTGTTTTAATTGATTTTTATAATTTCTGCGTATATTTAGAGTTTTAATGTTTTATATTGATAGTTTATTATGAAGCAAGTGCGCGTGAAACATGTGTGCGTGTACAATGATTGAAAAATTAAATTCGGGACCAAATTGTTCTTTTCGTTTTGTCACCATCATTCCAGATAATTTTTTCAGTAAAGTAAACTATAATTTTACTGTCAATCGATTTTTTTTTAGTCTTGTTGCTTGAATATTCTTAACTAAAAATAAAATGGAAAATATTTTAAGACTGTTTCCATAAATAAACAAATAATAAATATAATGAGAAAATTATTACTCGACATTGGCAAAAATGCCTCGATGTGGTAGCTAATTGCCAGGATTAAAAAAGAAGAAGTAGAGCAATAGCAACATATACCTTACCCTATTAAAAGTAGCACATGTTGTTGATAACACTTCACAATAAGCTCACATTTGGTCTTGTGAAACTTTGGCGAATTGCAGCATCAGACGCCTCGCACCAGACTGCCGACCAGTCTTTATTTTCAGTCCATTTTAAGATTATTTTGCCATTAGTAAAACGAAAAATTAAGCATGTATTTTAATTTAGTAGACTAAGGACACCCACGGAAAGATATGAGAGGAGTAGTATTTTTCGCTCATTTTGTTTCTGTACCAGCGCTTTATTTCTTTAGAGGCTTTCTCCTTAATTTAAAATTAGATATGAATTTGTGTAAACGGAAAGAGTAGACTAATTTATTGGCTTCTGTGCCTGCCTGTTTTGTTTCCTTGAAATACGAGTATTTGTTTAGATTTTTTTTCATATGTTAAAGATACTTGAAATGATACTTGATAAAACTTTGAAAAGGCGGTTGAAATTGCCAAGGAAAAGGGTAGCTACCCCAGCCAGATCGGGTGGTCTGATCTGGGAAAGACGTCTCCTCCGACTCCTCCTAGTAATAAGTAGATGTATATATAGTTCGCATCTCAGAAAACATTCATTGCGCGGTTATGGAATGTATGAAATATTTTTTGAGCATCTCATGTACACATAGACGTAGTACAGGCGACATAGATGTTGCTACAAAACTATGTAAAATTATATAATAGTTTGACTTGAGTTTTGACTTCAATTTCCCTTTTATTTAAATTTCAATGTATGTGTAATTCTTCGCCGTGTGGTGGCGGCTCTTTAAAAGAATACTACCACTCCATCTCATCCAATGGATCTCGTAAAAGGCGAGTAAGGAATTAAACTGCACTGTGCACCCAACAGCGCATGGTGGCGATGGGCTCACCACCTATCACACCAAGTGTATTATATTGTTTTGGTGAAACGTGGATTGTGGCAGTCATCTGTTTTTGCAGTGAGTGCCCAGTCTCTGACTACCCTTTATGGGATACAGTCGTGATCTTATGTATGTATGTATGTATGTGTAATTCTTGCAAGCTAAATTTGACCTTTATGTCGATTTAATTTCCGATGTCGGATTAAGCTGAATTTTGGCTTATGTAGCTTCGGTGAAGTTAGTCATAGGAACTGCTCAACTAACCAAGATAGTTTCGTGATGTTTGTGCTTGTTGGATTTGTTTTTACAAGTATCACAGCTCTAGTGAAATTTGAAGTCCACTGCTGGCATAGACCTCACAAATAAAAGCTCGTAACGAAAATATGATTTTTGTTTAAAGCTTATTTTATTTAAGACACAACATTAGACAAGGGAATCGCTAAAATAAACATTTATGGATTTCGGGCACGTCTCCAAGCTCGGTTTCTGAACGTCCCTGGCGTGTACCCTTAGCTAATCTTTTATTCCACACGAAGCCATTCCGAAGAAGTAAAGACTTCTCACGTAACACATGTTTCGAAACTTTCCAATTTATGGTAACAGATGTCATGTGATCTTCATTTGAAAATTAAAAGACTTCATCTGAAATACAAAGGCTTTTTTGGTAATGAAATAGGAAGATGTCTATGTACTGATTACAAAATTAATAGATCCGACTTTTCCTCGAATTTTGAGATCAAATTTACTTTGTAATGTTTGCTTCATCAGCCTATCATTAGTCCACTGCTGAGCATAGAACGCCCCTATAGATATATCTTTTGTGGTGGATTTTGCCACAGTTGCCACGCTTGGCGGGCGGGTTGGCAACCGCGGTATATTCAGATATTCCAGAAAGACGCTGCTACCCATCGCCTGGTTTTCATTTTCCCTCTGTCGACTTTACGACACCCACGGGATGAGATGGGGTTGTAGATTCTCTTGAGCCGCCACCACACGGCCAGTCAATACAAGTAAACGCTTAATGCAAAGAAACGATGTTACAGCTAATATTCAGTTGCATCGGAGCTTCACATACAGTCAATACAATAAACGACTTTATCCAATACTAAGAAAAGGTTCGTTAATATACTGCTCTATCTGTGCTTCACCATCAGTCAGAAGTAATCACCGATTTTGATCAATACTGTCTCAGTCGCAGGGAAATAACTCTTTTGAGAAATGATAATGCATCATCATCATCATCATTTCAGCGGTTCCGTTCAATGTTCAGTCGAGCCGAGTGAGCTCGGCGGCTGACTTAGGACTTAGGAGTCGTAGAGTCACTTGATAATGCCTCGTTTTGGTAAATCTAGGTAATACACACCATTTTACATTTTGCATGCGGATCTTAGGAAATAAACTTTCTCTCTTTACTCATCGTAGAATCATCTAATATAGATTGTAAAAGATCATTACATTAGAAAGAATGTACGGTTACAAAAACAGCCCTTTATCATACTGCTGACCATATTCCTTCTTGTGATTGTATAATTTATATACAAGTTTTATATACAACTAATAACCGATAGGTGGCGGTGTACTGCAAATCGTCTTTCCTATGTCGCGATGTTGAGATTCGTGTAGATTCAATGACCTGTGCTACGATGGTCAATGAAATATATGGTTTACCACTGTGGAAAAAATTTGAATGCGTTTTATTTTGGAACCCCTTATCACAGTACACTTTCGGAGCTACCAGAGCAAGGACTTTGTTCAGTGATTTTGATAGTATAGGAATAAAAAAAGAGTCCGACATGCAACGTAGACTAGCGGACTTCACATTACGTCGTAATATTTTAATTCCTCAGACATGCAGATTTCCTCACGATGTTTATCTTCATCGCCGAGAACGTGTTAAAAACAGCGGTTTTTCCGGACCGATACGACTTAGGGACCTTCAATAAAAAAGTCTATTGCTTTCTCAAAGGCCGGCAACATATCCGCTATTCCTCTGGTAATGTAGATGTTCATGGGCATACATGCATAAAAAACTACTTCCTTTTAAATAATTGCTAATAAGTTACAGGTGGTAGGATTCCTATGCAGGAATCCGTCTAGGTAGGTACCACCCCAGTGCCAGTTATTCTGCCGTGAAGCAGTGGTGTGCAAACATTACTGTGAGCTACCGTAGTCACTGGGCATATGAGTGATGGGTACAGTGTGGTGTCACACAGAATTTTTCTGAGTGACACAGCATTTGTTATGGGCAGACGTTGCACTTACCATCAGGTGAACGTTTTGCTCGTTTCATCACTTTATCCAATAAAAAAATATATACAAAACTGTGACATACGTACAGACGAACAAGGCGAAATTATTAGGGTTCCATTTTTACTTCGAACCCAAAAAGAGCAAAGACTGATATTCAGAAGTTAATTAATTATTTTGAAATATAATCAAACATTCTAATATAATAACAAGGTTACACTGATGCGTCTCACAACTTTTACGGAATTAATAAGCAGGGGACAGAATTTAATTTATTTTGGACCAATATTCAGTTCATTAAGAAAATTCAACCGTGAACTTAAGATTTGCTTTGAACTCTGTGAATTTCATACATTTAATTTATTGCTTTTTTTATATTTTAATGCTGTAATTATTTACTGATGTACGAAGAACGCTATGTGCAAAGTACATGTTGGGGGTAGCTATTTCATCAGAGCACGGCTTGGTAGAAAAGTGTATAAAATTCTGGATAAACTATCAAAACTGCTTCGGTGGGCTCGATATTTAGCTGATATTTTTACAAACTAGAATAGCACCTTCCTCTTTCCTACCGAGGTGTCGTAAGTAAGCTATTGTACGGACAGCCTATATTAGTGCAGAATAATACTATAATATCCAATGCTGTCACTATACTGCTCGTGAGGAAGTAACGGAGAGTAAGAATTATTTGGCTCTAAGCAAAATAGTAGCGCCGAATTTAATTATCACATGCAGTGATTTTATTCCATACAAAATACAATCAAAAATGGAACCGCAGCGACGTAGTTGAAGAATTTCTTGCCTAATTAAAAGTTAAAAACTTGGAAAACTTGCAATAATACAAAAAAAATTAACAAAAATTTGGAGATGCCGGGGATCGAATCCGGGGCCTTTCGCGTGCAAAGCGAACGCTCTACCACTGAGCTACATCCCCTGTTGGAGATCATAAGCCCATGTGACACTAGGTTCAGTTCCTTTCAAACTGAAACACGGCGATGTTTGCATACGACTGATTAACGGCGCAATAACTAACACTGCAGTGGTAGATACCACTAGACTTCTTCATAGGAGTCCCTTACCATGATCTTCTTTTAGAAAGCATAACATTTCTATACATATTTTAATTTTTTTTTCAAATACTACCTTACTTAAAATTAAGAAAGTTTCCGTTGAATTTATTTCATCATCATCATTTCAGCCTATCACTAGTCCACTGCTGAACATAGACCTCCCCCCGTAGGTTGCCACAAAAGTTTGTAGCCTTAATTTTGGGTGGTTTTACCGCAGTTGCCATGCTTGGCAGGCGGGGTTTATTTGTTCAGATGTTCCAGGAAGATGCCGCTGCCCATCTCCTGGTTTTTATGAACCGTCTGTCGACTTTTACGACACCCACGGAATGAAATAGGGTGGTAGATTTTCTTAAGCAGGCACCACACGGAATCAATCAAATAATTCAATTCATTCACCGAGTCTAAAATTTGGACACACCTAAGTAAAGTAAAGTAAGCATAGTAAACACGGAGTTCGAACAAGGTTAACGAGGTTTGTTTGATAGTTAGCTTTTGTTTATTGTATTCAAACTGTAAAAGGTTTGTGGGTTGCGGCCCTTGCCCTTACAAACAAATTGCAATCGCTCTTTACTACTCGTTCATTTACAATCGAAGAAAAACTGTAGCTATATTTTGTATGTGTGCGCCACGGCTCACGGCACACGAATCCCAACCGAAGTCAATATTTGTGCAAAAACACAAATAGCTGATTTTCGGGTGTGGTTTTGTTGTTCATGAGAAATCTCTCAGGTGAAATCTTAGTGTGCTTCATCATCATTTCAGTCTATCACTAGTTCACTGTTGAACATGGGGGGGGGGGGGGCATAAATTGCCACAAAAGTTTGTTTCTCTCATTTTGGGGGTACTTTGCCATAGTTGCCACGCTTGGCATGCGGGGCATGAGATTTAGGCATGAGAATAGAACTGATGTCTCAGGGGGACAAGCGCAGTGTGGTGGCACAGAAATGTTTTGGATGACACAGCATACAACAACAAATTCTTGTATAGATACTTCCACCAGTATTTAAATGGTTTCGTACGCAATTTTTGACCTTTTTTATAATTTTCTGATATTTTTTTTAAGATATTAAGAAAAGAACTGAAAGGAAAGAACTGGAAGCATTCCTATGCAGTATTCTGTCTAGCTAGGCTAAGTTACCACCACCAGGCCAGTGCCAGCCAGGGCCAGTGCCAGCCAGGGCCAGTTATTCTGCCGTGAAGCAGTAGTGTGCAAACATTACTGTGTTTCGGTCTGAAGGGCACTGAGAGCTAGCGTAATCACTGGGCATATAAGACTTAAGAACTTATGTCTTAGGGTCACGGGCGCAGTGTGGTGCTACACAGAAATATTCTGAGTAACACAGCATCTGTTATGGGAAAACGTTGCACTTACCATCAGGTGAACGTTTTGCTCGTCTCGACACTTTATCAAATAAAAATAAATAAAAAACAGTGTGCAAACGTTACTGTATTTCGGTTCGAAGGGCACTGAGAGTTAGCGTAATCACTGGGCATATGAGACTTTAAGAACTGATGTCTCAGGGTGACGGACGCAGTGTGGTGTCACACATAAATGTTCTGGGTGACACAGCATTGGTATGGGCAGACGTTGCACTTACCATTCGTGAACGTTTCGCTCGTTTCATCATTTAAAAAAAAAGAAGTAAGAACAGATCAGAGTTTTTTCTTTGCATTTAATAAATTAAAATAACTATGACATTTTTGGGGAAATTTTGCCGTTAATTATAACTTAACTAATTAGGAGAATTATACTGCTAATAATAAAAGCTTAGTAGATTAGATTCGTAATTCTAATTAGTAGAGTTCGTAAAAAGGCAGAATATAATTGAAGCAACCCTCGGCGCACTAAACTCCAATTCTAAGCACTCCGCATTAATTTGAGCTTCAACTGTAATATTGTAGACTGTTTTGTAACTGTTCCACGTGCTCGGCGGTGAAGGAAAACATCGTGAGGAAACCTGCGTGTCTGAGGAATAAAAAATATTTCGAAGACATGTGAAGTCCGCCAACCCGCATTGGAGCAGCGTGGCGGATTCTTCCTAGCTCCAAAACCCTCTCAGAAATGAGAGGAGGCCTGTTCTCAGTAGTGGGACATTTATAGGCTGAAACTTTACTTACTTTTTTTTGTAACTGTTCAGACACAGACCTCTGTAAATTTATATAGAAAGATATAATACTATTTTAATGAAGTCATACAAAAGCTAGAACCTCTTCACGGCAATGCTGCAGCACAGATAAAAACAGAACCTCAGAACAGTTTTTGTTTTTTTCTCTTTGCTCTGTATAGTCTATGATTTTTTAAACTTATCGAAAGTATTAATATTTAATGTCTTTATGTCTGTATAATATTAATTTAAATTGACGTAGCTTTTAGACAGTATCGTATTGTTTCATTTATTTCAAAATTCATGTTTGTTCTGTTCAGCTCTTAGGTCGATTATTGTATACATTTTTTATAGAAGAGGGGGCAAGCCAGCAAACGGCTCACCTGGTGCTAAGTGATCACCGCCGCCCATGAAAATTATTATTTTTTCATTGTGTGCTTTCCAGTTAATTGCCAGTACATTTCTATGCCTAATAGCGTATTGTATTATTTATTTATAGCTTTATATTTGGTTTTATCTTTGGCGGTAGCAGTGATTCTATAATTTAAGTTTTTATAATTTATTATTAAATTATGACGTTGTAACCATTCAGTTACGTCAGTAAATGTTTGTAGGAGATAATTGTGTAATCTGTCAAAATGTTCGTATTTAAATAATAGTGATATATTGTCATCGAATTATACACACTAAGTGTTTATAGTTTCAGGTGGTTCAGTAGCATAAGTTAATAATAGGATACAGCCTCTGTACACTACCTTGCGAGAATGACGAGTTTATAAGTTTTGACTACGCCCAATATTTTTTTATTGTTTTAGTGTTTGTATCCTCATAGTATATTTGTATATATTGGATCCTATTTTGTAAGTGTGATTTTATTCATGAGGTACGCCTCTTATTGCTGCATTAAATAGTTCTGTTAATACAATGCCTTATCTAATTCATTTTACTGGTGGTAGGATTAAATGCGGGAAGCTTGTAGCTCTCATTGGGGGGGGGGTTATGCCATAGTTGTAACGCTTTGCAGGCGGATTGGCAACCACAGTTACATGTCCCAGGATGATGCTGCTACCCATCCTCTGGTTTTAATTTTCCCTCTGTGGACTTTTACGACATCCATGAGATGAGATGGGGTGGTAGATTCTCTTAAGCCACCAACATACGCTTGTAAGTTACATTAACTGATTATAACATCATATGTTTGGTGATCAGGGAGTTTTCAAGTGCAAATTAGGAAAGAAAGGAAGAACTTTACTCTAGCAATTTACTTACTCTATTTACATACAGAAGTAATGAAAATAAAAATAAATTACAAATGTATAAATAATTATCATTACACAGTTAATTAAAATATGATACGCACAATAACAAAGAAGCCTAAACAAAATGTTCTTGAAAACTTTTCTTTACATTAAGATAGATCGAAGTCTACGAAAAGTTCTGAGAGTTTGAAGCACTTCGTCAAATATGGGGGTATCACTTCGTGTCTTGTCGTACGATGATGGAATGAGGATGGAGGCGTTTTAAAGACTGTCAATGTAAGATAATGGAAATGAGATTGTTTAGTCAAGTTTAATAAGTAATATTTAAAAAAAAAACCGGCCAAGTACGACAGACCACGCACAGCGAAAAGCTCCGTGTTTCGGAATAGCTGGTTTTTTATATGATGGTAAGTGCAACGTCTGCCCATAGCAAATGCTGTGTGACCTAGAACATTTCTGTGAGACACCACACTGCATTGAACACCATGAGATATCAGTTATTAAGTCTCATATGCCGATTGATTATGTTAGCTCGAATGCCCTCTACACTACTGCGTCACGGCAGAATAACTGGCATGGGTGGTACCTACATAGACGGATTCCTGCATAGTAATCATATAATTATATCATATATCTAAAAAACTACACGAAATATCTCATTCAAACCAGTTTCCGTTGAAAGTGTTTTGTTTTCTCTTAATTTTTTTTCAGTCACAGCGGGCACATAATTGTTACGATTTAAGAAGGGCATATCTCACCAACTAATGTAAATGTAAATAAAATATTATTTCAAAACTTCTCTATCGTTTTTAAATACGTATCATACGTTTATGTCCACTGAATTGAATTTATTATCCCTCTTAAATAAAACTAATTTTACGAATACGGATTTATTTATTGTGTATGTGGTCTCTCTTACATGGGGCAAACAAAAATATCAGTGAAAACCCTCGTAAAAGAACATATAGCTTATGTGAAGCATCGTCTCTCTAGGAAGTCTGCAGTCTGTGACTATGTCCTGGATCATCCCAACCATTACATTAGATTTGATGAACCACAAATTCTCGCAAAAGAACACCGGTTCCTACCAAGGATGATTTTCGAGGCTATTGAAATTAAAAAACATCCTAATTTTAATAGAGAAGATGTTTGGGTACTACCACCAGCTTGGGATCCTACAATTAATAAAATTAAATCAGAAACGAAGCGTACCACTGCAAGACTTCAAGATACAGTTAGCTCTTTCTGAGCGGATCGGACCAAAAATAATAACTAAAAACTGAATGTACTCCGGGTTAATTAAGACATCAGGACATCTATCAACTCAGTCCTCCCGTGACCATTTGTGCTGTAAATCATTTCAAACGTCGAGATATAAATAGTAAGCATTAAACGCGATGAAATCGGTAAAATAGTTTCGTTTAAATGTGTAGTGTTCGCTTGAGTATAAGAAATTATTATTCCTCATTAACATGGATGTGTAAGGAATAATAAATTGTGTATCCATACAAGTCATACTGTAACGTTATTATTCTAGTTATCACGTAATAATAAAAGGAAATAATAATAGTCTTACTGTCACCACAATGTATTCCGCTACCGCAAACTGGTCATCAAACTTAATAATTCCAGTTACGGAGTTGTTAACAAAGTTTGGTTTGTATAAAACTGTTACGAAAAACAGACCATGCGCTTTCTTCAACAGCTGCCTTATTTCGTTTTCAGGGTTGTCACCTTTAACCCGTTGTTGTTTTACTGCTATAGAAAAAATATCATTAAGTGATGGTAGGATTCCTTAGAAATCCGTCCAGGTAGGTAACACCCTAGGCTATTCTTCTGTGAAACAGAAGTGTGCAAACATTACTGTGTTTCGGTCTGAAGGGCACTGAGAGCTAGTGTAGTCACTGGGCATAAGGATTTAAGAACTGATGTCTCAATGTGACGGGCGCAGTGTGGTGCACGCCTTATTTTCATACAAAGGGGAGGGAAGAGACCACGCCCGTAGACCACTTTTCGCCCGCGCGGAAAATTAGACGTGACGGGTGGCGAAAGACGTCGCCGCCATTTTGGGACGAGTCAAAACATTGTTACTCCATATAGTGTTCCCACGAGCAGTACATGCATACATACATAAAATCACGACTGTATCCCATAAGGGGTAGTCAGAGACTGGGCACTCACTGCAAAAACAGATGACTGCCACAATCCACGTTTCACCAAAACAATATAATGCACTTGGTGTGATAGGTGGTGAGCCCATCGCCATCATGCACTGTTGGGTGCAGAGTGCAGTTTAATTCCTTACTCGCCTTTTACTAGATCCATTGGATGAGATGGAGTGGTAGTATTCTTTTATCGAGCCGCCCCCACACGGCACTACACGTGTCAGAATTGCATATTATGGTACTCGTATTAATTTCTGTCCGTGCAATACCTTAGTCGCCTCTTACGACATCTCAGAAATGATTCTCAAGTGCACGGGAGAAGTGTGGTTTGTCCTCTGGCTCTAAAGTGTCTCTTAGGGATAATTTAACGAAATTAATATCTTAACCTTGGCCTCTCACTATATCTTTGAAACGTTTTGTATGTACACAAGAACATAAACCAGTTCACTAAAAAAGTGATGTTCATAATGTGAATACCAGGAACAAGCACAAATTAATTATGCCAGTTACCCGACTTCACAGAGTCAGTAACTCTTTTATGGGGCAATGTATACGTTTTTACAACAAAATCCCAGAAAGTGCTTTTCTGGGATTTTGTTCTTCGGTAAAGAGGATATTTCTGTGCCTTCCAGGTGGAAGTAGGTGCGTATCGCGACAGAAAGCGTTTTGATCGATCCACTCTCTTTAATTGTAAAGATTGATTTAGGGCATGTCCTGTATACCGAAGATAAGCACCGAGCTTCAGGTCTTGTTTTATAATACGCAACAGAGTCCTAGCGGGAATCTTCATTTCTCGCGATTTCTTCGACAGAGGAAGTGTTGTTATATCTGTTGATAGTACGATATACGAACATAACGGCTGAATGCAAGCTTTTGAAGTGTCTGGAATATTACCGACGGCTCCATACCCACTTTGTGCAAGGCGATCACCGCTATCCTATTTTCTTTAACACCCTATTCCATATTGTAATTTGATAATGAAAACGAAAAAATATGTGAAATGGCGCAAAATCGAAAGAAGTTTTTAAAATAATATACGTGTTCCAAATTCAAAATAATTAAAAAGTTGAAAAAAAAAAGAAAAGTTTTTATGTAACAGTATTTATGGCCAGACTAGTTATATATATTTATAATTTTATAATATAATTTATAATATCAATTCATAAATTATAGTCATGAAGAATTTCGTTACATTCATAATTCATTTAAATCATAAAATAATAAGAATTAATCAATTACATATTATTATCATTTAAAAATTCAACAATATCATAATAACATTTGCTTAAAAAAAATTCTTTACGTCGTTTTTAATTGTCGATTCTTTTTATCCTTGAAAATATCAGGAAAACGGTAAAAAAATTTAATGGCCATACCGTAAACATTTTTCTGATAAACTGTCAATCTCTGATTTGGTACATGAAGGGTGTGTTTGACTTCTAACATTTCTTACATTTTGAAATAAATTTAAATTATTTTGTACAAACACACATACCTCAAACATATATAAACATGGAAGAGGAAAAATATTACTGGATATAAATTTACATTTACAACTGTCCAAAAAGCCCATGCCGTAGATTGCGCGTAAACACTTCTTTTGTGCCCTAAATACTCTTAATAGATTCTGTAGGGTAACCCACATAAAATAATGCCATATCTCAACCTGGAAGACACCAGACATGCTGTTTGCGCTGCTGCTTCGGAAACAGTAATCCTTAATATATTAAAAACGTATAAATACTTATCAAGCTTATCACAGAGATAATTTATATGTGACTTCCAGTTACAGTATTTATCTATTCTCAAGCCTAAAAATGTTGCCTCATTTACAACTTCAATTGTATTATTATTATGATTTATGTTTAATTTATAAGATTGGCTATTATATGTTTAAAATTCAATAAGTTTAGTTTTAGATAAATTAATGTTCAAATTATTTCCATGTAACCAGTCTATTAAATTAGATATTGCTTTGTTTGTTTCAGTTTCTAAGTCTGATTAATTTACGATTCTATTACTAAGGTTTTATCGTCTGCAAAAAAACGCAGTTGTGATTTGTGGCATCAGGTAAGTCGTTTACATATACCAGGATTAGCAATGGGCCGAATACGCTACCCTGAGGTACAACTGCGCAGTTGATAGCTTCCGATAGTATTCGACAATTGTCCCGTAGTCCGAATTCGGCCACTACGACATCATGGTTACAAATAATTAGGTAATATTAAATATATTTAATTTGTTACGAGTTACAACCCTGTTCTTGCTTGTCCGCGCCTAATACACGCTAACTTTCTAACAATTTACCTTTTTCTGACATCGTGTTTTCCGGTCCCCCAAATTGTTAAGTTAGAGTTTGAACAAAGGAAAGTGACTACCTACACTTTTTTCGGTGTACATTAAACGAACATACATACATACGTACACAAATACATACATTTACCCCTTTTTTCCATATAAGGGGTAGGCATGGGCCACTATCATATCCCACTTTTCACTCCCACAGGAAGTGCGACGTGATGGGTGGCGAACCTCGTCGCCACCATTTTGGTACGAGCCAAAAAAAATCTTACTCCCCATTGCGTTCTCACGAGCAGTACAGTGGCAGCATTGCATATTATGGTGTTATTCTTTACGAATAAAGGCTGTCCGTACAATATTATAGCCTGTTACCACACCTCGGCAGTAAAGAGATTGGTGCTATTCTATGCAGATGTTGGACCTAGACGGATTCTTGCACAGGAATTCTACCATCAGAAGCAAATTCGCGATTATCGGAACTGAACACTCCGCTATTGAGTGCAGTGCGGCCCGGGAAGCCCCGTCCCCTATCTCTCGTCTCGTTATTGTTTTAAATGAAAGATATGAAAGAGTGGCTCGATAGTGACTGTGGCGATCAAGGTTTTCATAATATGCCAGATGACGAAATTTCTAATTTCCGTCCACATTGTCCATATTCAACGCCATCTGACAGAAACAAAACACGGACTCTTGTCCGCGTATTGAAATTTTAGATAAGGTTAATTAATTTGTATGCATGATAATTATTTATTATTAAATACTTTTTCTTTCGTTATTCTCTGACAGCTAATTGAACTGCGCGGTCCTTTCATTGCATACCATTAAGATAGCTGTGTAGACGAGCGCCGCCATTTATCAGCATTTTTTTCGCGTTTTCACCAATTTTCAATCAGTTTTCAATCGTTATTGCATTTGTGAGTCAAGCGATAAGTTGCCTTCGAAGATCTTCACTTTGTGAGGTTGTGATTGATATTGCTTCATTACGTAATTTTCAATTGTGTGATCAATTTTGTCAGTGTTATTTACAATTCTGCGAGCCAGAGGATGTTATCTTTCACATCGAAGCCATAATGCAATTAGACTTTGCAATATTGAGAAAAAATCCACTGCAGATGAAAATTACAATACTCCACGTTGCAATGGGTTTTAAATGTTTGAGAAAGAAGTGGCGAATATGGAATAATCCAAGTGTTGTCGACCACAAAATCGTTTCCTTTCACTTTCATTTTGATAGTTCAACCGTTATGACCGTACCACTTGCAAAAAAGAAAATTACGAAATCCAACCCGGTAGGTGGCGCTGTGATCGTGTGGCTGTAAATTTTCATAATTAACTGTAATTCAGAAATCAAACTCCTCACATCACATACCAGAACGGGCAGGACAACGTCTGCCGGACAAGCTAGTGTTTTATAAATATTTACTCGTAGTTTACGAATGTTGATTTTGTTACATATTTACACTTACCACCTATCACACCAAGTGCATTATATTGTTTTGGTGAAACGTGGATTGTGGCAGTCATCTGTTTTTGCAGTGAGTGCCCGAGTCTCTGACTACCCCTTATGGGATACAGTCGTGATCTTATGTATGATTTTGTTCTCTTGAAATAAATATCGAATATCCACATGATCTATGGCAATAATTAGTCCGACTTTTTTAATTTGATAAAGTGACGAGACGAGCAAAACGTTCACCTGATGGTAAGAGCAACGTCCGCCCATAACATATGCGTGTTACTAAGAATATTGCTGTGTAGCACCACAATGCGCCTGTTATGCTGAGACATAAGTTCTTGAGTCTCATAAGCCCAGTGATTACACTAGCTCTCAGTGCCCTTCAAACCGAAACACAGCAATGTTTGCACACTACTGCGTCACGGCAGAATAACTGGCCCTGGGGTGGTACCTACCTATACGGATTCCTGTATAGAAATCCTACCACCGGATAATAGTGGGAACCACTGCATATATTAATGTATTGAGATCTTCTAACCGGCGTATTTTATTTGATATCTCCCATTGTCGCCGACATTTTCATGGAAGACTTTGAGGAGAAAGCCCTCCGTACTTCTCCTGTAAATCCAAGATTCTACAAGCGGTATGTAGATGATACTTTCACAATTTTACCATCACATAAAGTAACTGCATTTCTAGACCACCTTAACTCACTAAACTCTAAAATTCAATTTACAATGAAGTTAGAGGCAAATAACTCTTTAGCTTTTCTGGATGTGTTAGTAATTCGGAATCCTAATAACACCTTATGTCACACTGTGTATAGAAAAAAGACCCATACTAATAGGTATTTAAATGGTGAATCTCACCACCATCCTTCACAGTTAGCTACCGTGGGTAAATCTTTGTTTCAGAGAGCACAAGGGATCTGTGACAGTAAACACCTGGCCGCCGAGCTTCAGCATGTCAAGCAAGTTTTGCAAGACAACAAGCTTCGGGTACCGCGCCTTCGTCGCAGTGACCGAGTGAAGCCGGCCACAGTCGAGCGTGTACCTGCTGTTCTTCCATATGTCAGAGGAGTCACGGACAAGATTGGCTATATCTTGAAGCGAGCTTCTATAAGAACATTTTTCAAGCCGCCTAAGAAGATAAGTCAGTTTTTACCATCTGTCAAGTGTAACATCCCTCTACAAGATGCAGGAGTATACAAGCTGGATTGTGAATGTGGTCTCTCTTACATAGGGCAAACTAAAAGATCCATTAAAACCCGCGTTAAAGAACATATAGCTGATGTGAAGCATCGACGCTCTAGGAAGTCTGCAGTCTGTAACCATGTTCTGGATCATCCCAACCATTACATCAGATTTGATAGACCACAAATCCTTGCAAACAGACACCGATTCCTACCAAGGATGATTCGCGAGGCTATTGACATTAAAAAACATCCTAATTTCAATAGGGAAGATGGTTGGGTATTACCACCGGCTTGGGATCCTATTATTAATAAAATTAAATCAAAAACCAAGCACACCACTGCAATGCTTCAAGACACAGTAAGCACTTTCAGCGTAGATCGGACTAAAAATAATAATTAAAAGCTGAAGATACTCCGGGTTAACTATGACATCGGGACAACTGTCACCTCAGTCCCCCCGTGACCATGGGTGCTGTAAAGCGCCCGAAACGTCGGGTTAAAAATAGTTCTAAATTAAAAGCGATAAAATCCGTAAAAAGTAGTTTTATTTAAACACTGCATATATTTTTATATATAGTAAATTTTCTTTAAGCAAATTCGTTTCATTTGCTTAGTCTCCAGTTATGAACAACCCAAAACGATTACCGCAAAACTTGAGTCATCTTAATTCGCAAATGCTCGGGGTCTGTACTTTTGAGATATTGCGTAATTCGCTGCTTATTTTATTAAAATTTCGCGGAGCAATGCAAAGAAAGAAATGCCCGGCAGATTAAATAAATTAGAGATATTAAGATATAGAAATTTCATCATTTCATCGGATTAGATAGTGAAATAAAACCGTTTGATCTGCTTACATTGAGATTAACATGTTTATGTAAATAGCATTGTCTTTCATTTCCCTTGATTTTGCACGCCGATTGGTGTCCGGCAGAGTAGAATAGCACTTAGGTCTTGCCTACCGAGGTACCTATTACGACAATAGAAGGCTAAGGTATTGAACGAACAGCCTTAATTCAACAACACTATAATATTCAATACTGTCAATGTACTGCTCGTGGGAACGCAATGAGTAGTAAGATTTTTTGACTCTTACCAAAATGGCTGTGACGTGGTTCGCCACCCGCCACGCCTCGTTTACCGCGTGGGCGAAAAGTGGACTATGTGTGGGCTCTGTCTACCGCTTAAATAGGTTATAGGAGTGAAAGTATGTATGGTTGCATGTATTGATTTGAAAATTGGCAAATTTCTTAATCTAGATAAACACATGCCCCGGTGTGTGCGTGTGTGAGTGAGTGCGTGTGTGTCCATGAATGTAGGTTGTGTATTTCTGTCTGTACGTATGCAGTTAGCCGTGGTAGCTCAGGGGCCTGGTGCTCGCCTTTAATTTCATAGTAAGCGAGTAACCTGGGTTCGAACCTCGGTGCCAGCACCTCTAATATTCTTCTACAATTTTAAGTGCTGATTTACCACGTGCTTAGCGGTGAAGGAAAACATCGTGAGGAAACCTGCATGTCTGAGGAATAGATATATTTCGAGGACATGTGAAGTCTGCCAACCCGCATTGGAACAGCGTGGCGGATTCTTCCTAGCTCCAAAACCCTCTCAGAAATGAGAGGAGGCCTTGGCTCAGCAGTGGGACATTTATAGGCTGAAACTTTACTTTACTTTTTTTACGTATGCAGGTAGCGGCTTAAGAGAATCTTCCACCCCATCTCATCCCGAGGGTGTCGTAAAAGTTGACAGAGGGAAAATAAAAACCAGGAGATGGTCAACAGCATCTTCCTGAAATATCCGTATAAATAAACTGCGGTTGCCGATCCGCCTGCCAAGCGTGGCAACTATAGCAAATTCCCCCCAGAATGAGAGCTACTCACTTTTGTGGTAACCTATGGGGGAGGACTATGTTCAGTAGTGGACTTGTGATAGGCTGAAACGACGACGACTTACTAAACTCGGCGTTTCAGGGTTGCCTGTCTCTGTGTCTGTTGTCCAGTTTTATTTCCCTCTGTCGACTTTTACGACATCCACGGAATGGGATGGGGTGGTAGATTCTCTTAGGCCGCTACCACACAGCGGAATTTTAATACGAACGAAGGCATATTTGCCTGAAGTTTTATGTGAGCGGTATTCCGCTCACATAAAACTATCCAAGAACATAACTTATCCAAGAAAAGTTTCAACAAAAAATATACGAGTTTTATGATTTTATAACAGATTTTTACTCGTACTCGGAAGAATTAGAATATAAATAAATCATCTTTAATTAAATTGGTAGTGAAAATGTAACTCCATTTCAAATTTAATCTTCAAGTTTTTATCATAACCCAAAGTAGGTCGCCTCAACACGTGATAAACATTTATTAAGGCTGTTCTCGAATACCAGACGAGAGAGACGCACTCATGCGAAGACGTTAATTAATTTTCCTGAAAATGCGTGAGCTGTGCCTTAAATCAAAAAGACCAAGATTTTGCTACAAATGTATAATGTATTTATCGTTAGGTAAACGTGATAACAAGTATTTTTTTTATACGGTAAAGTAATGAAACGAGCAAAACATTCACGTGAGGATAAGTGCAACCGTTGCCCATGGCAAATGTTGTGTCACCCAGAACATTTATTTGCGACACCAGTTTGACACTGAGACATCGGTTCTTAAGTCTCATATGCCCAGTGATTACACTAGCTCATACATACATACATACATAAGATCACGACTGTATCCCATAAGGGGTAGTCAGAGACTGGGCACTCGCTGCAAAAACAGATGACTGCCACAATCCACGTTTCACCAAAACAATATAATGCACTTGGTGTGATAGGTGGTGAGCCCATCGCCACCATGCGCTGTTGGGTGCACAGTGCAGTTTAATTCCTTACTAGCCTTTTACGAGATCCATTGGATGAGATGGAGAGCCGCCACCACACGACTAAGCTCATAGTTCCCTTCAAACTGAAACACAGTAATGATTGCAAATTACTGCTTCATGGCAGAATAACTGGCCCTGGGGTGGTTTTTTTTCGTGCCTTTACGGGGTAAGGACGGATTATAACGGACTTGAATCTACTAAGACCCCATGGTATTCCGCTTTCGCCTCATGTTGGCAGGGCCTCAGGAACGCTCACGCACACCTCCGCGACCCTACCGGCGCCGGCCGCGTAGCATCACCGGCCCCTCCTCGGCAGAGGACAACTCCTCTCCCCTCTTCTTCCTAGTAAGGCGCGCCGGAACACGCGACGCGCTTCGCGACACGGACTCCCTTTGGTGTGCGCAACGGACTCCCCCGAGTCCGCCACGCGGAGGCGTCGAGGCCAGGAAACTTGTCCTCGAAAGCACCAGTCTTCCCGGCACTGGTAGCGGATCTGGTCTGTGGCTCCGCCGTCGACGACATTTATGCCGCGGAGGATAGGGGGAGAGGCAACGATACACCAACACTTCTCTTCCCCCGCGGCCCCACCACACCACCCTTGGCAAAAATTCTCGAGTTGCAACCTCACACCGGTGAACGCAATGAAAAGCGATCCCCTGATGTCCTCTTGGTCGATTTTCGATCATGGCGACAACTTCCGAATACTGTCGGAAGATATAAACTGCGCACGAGATAGGATAGATAGGGACCCCAGGGCTAGTTATTCTGCCGTGAAGCAGTAGTGTGCAAACATTACGGTGTTTCGGTTTCAAGAGCACTGTGAGCTAGCATAATCATAAGGGCATATGAGACTTAGGAATCTATGTCTCAGGGTGATGGGCACAGTGTAGTGTCACACAGAAATTTTCAGGGTGACACAGCATTTGTTATGGGCAGACGTTGCACTTACCATCAGGTGAGCGTTTTGCTGGTTTATCACTTTATGCAATAAAAAAAATTATAGTGCCACAAGTGTACGCACAAACACAGAGGCACTGAATAGTCACAACCTACCCGCAACCGATGTGCGACTCATGCGATAAGATCGGAGATATTCTAGGATCAAAACAGTGTCAAACCGACCCGAAATTAAATAAATGAAAAAAAAATGTGTTTTTGCACAAATGTTGGCTTCGGTTGGGATTGAACACAGGACCTGCAGCGCGGAAGTGGCGCTCTACAGGAGGAGCGACGACCTGCACGATGTTGCGGAGAGTCGATAAATATAGGTGGTTCAGTATCGTATTTTGTGGCAGTCCATTAAAGAGGCTTTTGACGTGACCTTTCACTAAAACGACTTCGATCTGATCATGAAACGTTCGCCTATGTCGACTCTTACCGGCTTGCCAATTCACACTCACCTCATAAATCTGTTTCGTCAATCTTCTTTAAAACATCCTCTCTACATGTCCAAACCATCTAAGCATCCTCAGAGAAAGCTCTACCTCTAGATAAATAATGCGCTCAGAAAAATCCAAGTTCTACTGAAAAACTTATGATGCGAAGCGAGGGTAACACGGAATAGGAATTTAATATTTAATCGTATAATATGCTTAGTTTATATCAAAGTAAATTTTCGAGACTGTCATGTTTACGAGCGAAAAAGTAATTTCGTTGAGGCAAGTATGTAATCGTGACACATAAATATAATATGACCTGTACCTAAGACGTTGCGAGTTTCAGTCTTTGTAAAATATGGACACTGAGCATAGATTAGTCTTTCCAAAAATTGTATAACTTACTACTATATATAGGTAGGAGTCCTATACAGGAATCCGTCTAGGTAGGTACCACGGGATGGTCAGTTATTCTGCCGTAAAGCGCTAGTGTGCAAACATTACTGTTTCAGTCGTAAGAACACTGAGAGCTAGTGTAATCACTGGGCTTGAGACTTAAGAACTGATTTTCGGGGTGACGGGCGGATTGTGGTGCCACACGGAAATATTCTGGATGACACAGCATCTGTTACAAGCAGACTTTGCACTTAGCATCCGGTTTTGCTCGCCTCGTCACTATATCCAACGAAGTTTATTTTTAGTATTTATCCTTGATTGAATTCATCTCGAACAAATGTTTAAAATGAGTTGACTTGATGTTTCTTCTTGTTGGATTCTTTGTCAACAATGGAAGTGAAAGAAAATACAAATGTCGTCTCGACCAGAGAACGACAATCTCCTCACCATACCAGAGAGTGATGTTCTCCTAGCCGATTTAGGCCACGGCGACAATTTCCGACTACTGTCGAGAGCCATTAACTGCGCAAGAGATATTATAGTGCCACAAGTGTACGCGCAAACACAGAGGCACTAACTCGTCCCAACCTACCCGCGTCCGATGTAACTCTGATGTATCGCATCAGACACAACATATACAACCAGACCCGAAAACCAACAATTTATGTTTTAGCACAAATGTTGGCTCCGGCTGGGATTCGAACCCAGGACCTGCGGCTTAAAAGTCAGGTACTCTGACCACTGAGCCACGCGGTCATCGAGAGAGAGCCACCAGAGTACCAGAGAGTGGAGTATATACGGTACTTAAAAGAAAAAAAACTATTTTTAAAATTTTTGTCTGTCTGTCTGTCTGTTTGTTCCGGCTAATTTCCTAAACGCCTGGACCGATTTCGACGGGACTTTAACTGACAGATAGCTGATATTATAGCGGGTAACTTAGACTATTTTAATTAAAAAAAAATATAGCGGTAAAAAAATTAAAACCCAAAATCCGATTCAAATAGGGAAAGTATATATGTATATCATCGATCGGAGTCGGTTTTTTTCCGCAGGGAAACCGCGGGGGATAGCTAGTCTAATAATAATGTTAGAAATATGTGCGACCTTACTACCCATTTCCAATGGTCACGTTAAAAGTACCCGCAAATGACGAGCGTGTATGAAAACGCTAATGAAAGTAGAAGAAGCTAAAGATGTGTCAGGATCGTAGCAAGTGGAAAGATGTGGTGGGCCAAAACACAGTAATATTTGCGCACTACTACCTCACGGTATACTAATGTATCCTAATCCTACCATGTGTAAAGAAAATACGTAAATTCAGATTTGAGTGTCAACATATGTAGAGAATAAGCATGATAAGCTGAAGGGCAAAGAAAGCACCTTTAATGTGTTAGAGAATGTAAACCCTTTAACACATGGCGTGGGACATGAATGGTCCTTCGGGTAAGTATGGCACGTCGGAAAATATATTATTTTTAGACGTCTTTGTTACAAATGTATATGACTTACGTTTAAATTTATTTTTAACTTAAGTAAATATACCGTGTGGTGGCGGCCCACGACAATCCACCACCCCATCTCGTCCCGTGGGTGACGTAAAAGTCGACAGAGGGAAAATGAAAACCAAGAGGCGGGCAGCAGCATGTTCCTGGAACGGCTAAATAAATAAAGTGCGGATGTAAACCCGCCTGCCAATATTTAGATTTCATTACTATCGCGACGAAGCTCAGCCGAAGCGAATATATGCCCAACAAACAAGTTATTGGTTTTCGGGTCTAGATATATTGGATTTGACCCTTCACCAAATATCGTCCAATATTAGGTCGTGTTCGTGGAAGTTAAAAGCTATTCTGTATTTGCGATTATACTTGCAGAATGAGATCCCTGCGTGGATGGTGACTTCTGATTATGTATCGAAACATTGCAGCAGTGGCCGAAAGTCAGGATCGCGTATTATGTAATTTAGGTCGATCGCCCTTGAAGTGACCTGTGACCTGAGTTCGATACCGCCCGCTTCGAACCCGCATTAGAGCAGCGTGGCGGACTCTTCCCGGCTTTGGAGCTGATAAATGAGAGGACGCCTGCACTTAACAGTGTGGCATTTATTCGAGTGACACTTGTTTGAATTGACTCGTACATTTGTGGCACTATAATATCTCCCTCGCTGTTGATAGCTCCCGACAGTATTCGGAAGATGTGGCCATGTTCGAAAATCAGTCAGGAGTACATCTAGCGAATTTTCTTTTTTTTTCATAGATATTTAATTCATTAGTTAGGTTTTGATTATCAATTTTTAAAATTGCAATGTAAGTGTCATCATCATTATTCGATATTTCAACTGACATTAGAATGACCGGTTCATATTGCTGATTGAATTCTACACCGCGATTGTCAATTTTAGTTCCTCCCAGTAACTAGCGTGTAAAATGGCGGAAAGAGCAAACCAAAAGAACAACTACGACTATGTATGTTGACATACATACATACAATCACGGGTTTCCCATTTTAGAGGTAGGCAGCGGCCACACAAGTAGCCCACTTTTAGCAACCATGGGATACGAGATGTGTCGGGTGGCGAACCACATCGCCGCCATTTTGGTAGGATTAAAAAAAATGTTACTCCTCATTGCGTTCCCGCGACCTGTATAGTGACGGGATTGCATATTATTGTGTTATTCTTCACGAATAAAGGCTGTCCGTACAATACCTTAGTCGCCTCTTACGACACCTCGGTGGGAAAGAGGAAGGAGCTTATCTACTCTGTTGTTGTTTATAACAAACTATGACACTACAATATTTCCTGCGTCATCTTCTTCGACAGCGTGAGCTCCTGCTAGCTCAAATTTACCTGAACTTTACAACCAGAGCTCGGAGACCTTCAAGAAAAGACCGTATTCTTTTCTAAAAATCTATCAACGCACCCGTAATTTTCCAATAATGGCGTATATGATAAAAAAAAAGATTATTACAGAGAAAATTCAATATTAGTGCTTTAAAAATGAATTAATCTTTTGCGTCTAGCTAAGCAGAAAATAATACCTCTTTATTATATTTATTAAAGCGTGAATCTATGGCAGCGTTCTAATCTGTCGGAGAGATCGAACGTTATTAACTTTTCAATCTTGCTTGACTTGGAGGCGAATCGTTCATCTGATGATAAGTGACCGTCTACCTAACATTACGAGTACTTGGTTCATTTCCAGTACTATAGAACAGTTTCGTGTTGGACTTGTGGGAGTTATTCATCACACTAGTTCCATATTATTGTAAGACGTAAAATTATGGAACTACTGAGACAGTTGTTTCCTAGTGGTAACGTAAATATGTAAGAAAATAAAAACTACTTTTGGGCCGTGTGGTAGAGGCTTAAGAGAATATTTTAGAGAGCTCTTCTATCACATAAATTTTCTGGGAGACACAGCATTTTTTATGGGCAGACGTTGCACTTACCACCAGGTAAACGTTTTGCTCGTTTCATCACTTTATCCAATAAAAAAAAACTATACTGTAGGCTATAAATATTTATCCATCACACATACGTTGTCGACACACTCATATGATGAAAAATATAATATGTGTGGGATTCTTATATAGCAGCAAAAGGGCCCAATACTATTGTTAAGAGGGATTTTACGGCAAAGTGGATATAAAGGAGAAAAGCAACGCTTACAAACTACGTTAATTGTTTGGTGAAGAAATTGTGGTTATCTTATTAGTGGTATATATAAATAAAAAAGATACGGACATTAATCAATATATAGATAAATATTAAATGTCTTTATGAAATACAGTAATGTAAGAAATAGAATAGACATAATGAATAGACATAATGAAATGAAATAAAAAATATTTTTTTAGTCATAAAACATTATAACATAAACTTACAAAGATTTAAAGATTTAAAGATTCTTTTTCTTTTTTATTACCGTGTGGTGGCGGCTCGTTAAAAGAATACTGCCACTCCATCTCATCCAATGCATCTCGTAAACGGCGAGTAAGAAATTAAATTGCACTGTGCACCCAACAGCGCATGGTGGCGATGGGCTGACCACCTATCACACCAAGTGCGTTATATTGTTTTGGTGAAACGTGTTTTTGCAGTGAGTGCCCAGTCTCAGACTACCCCTTATGGGATACAGTCGTGATCTTATGTATGTATGTACAAAGATTAGTCTCATAGACTAAACCACTGCATAAGATATATATGAGACACGTCATGTATTTACGTTGATTTCAAACGGGATGAATATTTTCCATGCATACTTACCATTAATATAATCGTATTAAATTATAATGAGCTCCGAAACACAGACATTTCATAATATACATTTTAAATGTACTCTCTTATAAGATCACTATATCATTTGGAATTTTATTATAAACAGATTTTTTTACATCATTCAGTCAATATTTTGGATTATCTAAATGTCGAATATCTATGTTGCTTGTCTGTATCTCCTTACGTTACATACAAATAGTAGTACCATGGACTTGACCTAAAGAATATCTTACCGGCATAAACACTAAGTTTGTTTATTAAAGTCAAGAAAAATAACAAAAAAATTACATTAAATTGAAACAAAACGTAAGTCTTACCAAAACTGCTGGCCGTGCAGCTGCGAACAGATTTACTGCGGTCACTTATCACAATGAACTTAATCGTAGAAGCGATTACTATCAAGAATAATATATCACTGTGGTAGTTAAAGTTAGACGTCGCAAATGATAAATGGCGCATCGTAAGAAAATGCATTCAGTTTCAAAAGGGCGTGTCAGGTCACATTATCAAATATGTCAGTTTCACGCAAGACATCTTTATAAAATATAAAAATATTAAATATTAATTAGAACTTTTTGAAGCTCTTATAAGTGTAAAAACTAAGCCTTTCTAAAAGAAGAACCAGAAAGAAACTGAGAAAAAGAAAGAGTCTTTTTTTCCAATGCCATATTGCACAATGTCGCTTATCATTATCATCATCATTTCAGCCTATCACTAGTCCACTGCTGAACATAGGCCTCCCCCATAGATTGCCACAAAAGTTAATAGCTCTCGTTTCGGGGGGATTTTTCCTTAGTTGCCACGCTTGGCAGGCGGGTTGGCAACCGCAGTTTATATATTCAGTTATTCCATGAAGATGCTGCTGCCCATCTCCTGGTTTTCATTATACCTCAGTCGACTTTTACGAAACGGGATGAGATTGGGTGGTAGATTCTCTTAAGCCGCCACACCACACGCTTATAAGTTACATTAATTGATTATAACATCATATGTTTGGTGATCAGGGGGTTTGCAAGTGCAAAGTAGAAAAGAAAGGAAGAAAGAAAGAAAAAGTAAACTACAGACACTAACGAATGAAAGAAAATACAAACAAAAAAATAAATACAATCAAAAAAAATTAACACTAGAACAGAAAAAACATCATAAATGAAAATGACATAAAAATATAGATATACGAGTACAATGTGCGTGTCTCATGGCTGAATCAATAATTGTTCCGATCAGCTTAATGTCCGACTATAAAGTCTAACACTGATTTTCATCTGGAACCCAAGTCTAATTGATGGTACTAAAAACGATTGCAATTTTTTTTTAATTTTATATTTCACTAAAGTGATGGAACGAGCAAAACGTTCACCTGATGGCAAGTGTAACGTCTGCCCATAACAAATGCTGTGTCACCCACAAAATTACTGTGTGACACCACACTGCGCCCGTCACCCTGAGACATCAGTTCTTAAGTCTCATATGCCCAGTGATTACGCTAGCTCTCAGTGCCCTTCAAACCGAAACAGTAATGTTTGCACAGTACTGCTTCACGGCAGAATAACTGGCTCTGGGGTGGTACCTACCTAGACGGAATCCTGCATAGGAATCCTACCACCAGTAATTTTAAAAATTTGTAGAATATTATTTAAATTCCTCGCGATGTACAGCGGAAATACCCCATTTCCCAACTTCCATTTCACATAAAGCTTATTGTGTTGATATTTGTAAATTTTACATCAACCATAGCAAAGAGAGGTTCCTATGGAATTTCCTCCGATATTTACCTTGAAACCCCGGGGGTGAGTTGATGGATCATCTGACGTTAATAATAATATATACATCGTAATATTTTATTTAAATGAAACTAAGTTTACGGATTTTATCGCGTTTGATTTTATACTATTTATAACCCGACGTTTCGAGTGCTTTACAGCACCCATGGTCACGGGAGGACTGAGGTGACAGATGTTCCTGATGTCATAGTTAACCTGGGGTACCTTCAGCTTTTAATTATTATTTTTGGGTCCGATCTACGCAGAAAGAGCTAACAGTGTCTTGAAGTCTTGCAGTGGTATGCTTGGTTTTTGATTTAATTTTATTTATTATTGGATCCCAAGCTGGTGGTAATACCCAACCATCTTCTCTATTGAAATTAGGATGTTTTTTGATTTCAATAGCCTCGCGAATCATCCTTGGTAGGAATCGGTGTTCTTTTGCAAGGATCTGTGGTTTATCAAATCTGATGTAATGGTTGGGATGATCCAGAACATGGTCACAGACTGCAGACTTCCTAGAACGACGATGCTTCACGTCAGCTATGTGTTCTTTTACGCGGGTTTTAATCGATCTTTTTGTTTGGCCTATGTAAGAGAGACCACATTCACAATCTAGCTTGTATACTCCTGCGTCTTGTAGAGGGATGTTACACTTGACAGATAGTAAAAACTGACTTATCTTCATCGGCGGCTCGAAGAATGTTTTTATGGAAGCCTGCTTCAAGATATAGCCAATCTTGTCCGTGACTCCTCTGACATAAGGTAGAACAGCAGGCACACGCTCGACTGTGGCCGGTTTCACTCGGTCACTGCGACGTAGGCGCGGAACCCAAAGCTTGTTGTCGTGCAAAACTTGCTTGACATGTTGAAGCTCCGCGGCCAGGTGTTTCCTGTCACAGATTCCTCGTGCTCTCTGAAACAAGGATTTACCCACGGTAGCTAACTGTGATGGATGATGGTGAGATTCACCGTTTAAATATCTGTTAGTATGGGTCTTTTTTCTATACACAGTGTGACACAAGGTGTTATTAGGATTTCGAATTACTAAAACATCTAGAAAAGCTAAAGAGTTATTTGCCTCTAACTCCATTGTAAATTGAATTTTAGAGTTTAGGGAGTTAAGGTGGTCTAGAAATGCAGTTACTTTATCTGATGGTAAAATTGTGAAAGTATCATTCTAGGAAGTCTGCAGTCTGTGACCATGTTATGGATCATCCCAACCATTACATCAGATTTGATAAACCACAGATCCTTGCAAAAGAATACCGATTCCTACCAAGGATGATTCGCGAGGCTATTGAAATCAAAAAACATCCTAATTTCAATAGAGAAGATCTTTGGGTATTACCACCAGCTTGGGATCCAATAATAAATAAAATTAAATCAAAAACCAAGCATACCACTGCAAGACTTCAAGACACTGTTAGCTCTTTCTGCGTAGATCGGACCCAAAAATAATAATTAAAAGCTGAAGGTACCCCAGGTTAACTATGACATCAGGACATCTGTCACCTCAGTCCTCCCGTGACCATGGGTGCTGTAAAGCACTCGAAACGTCGGGTTATAAATAGTATAAAATTAAACGCGATAAAATCCGTAAACTTAGTTTCATTTAAATGTGTAGTGTTCGCGTAAATATAAGAAATCATTATGTAATATTTTATTTTAAACTGGTACACTTTCTGCACTGGAGTCACTTAGCTGAAACTATGACTATGTAGCCCCGCTTTAATACAAAGAAGGAAAGAGATATTTATTTGAAATATTCACAAAGAATATAGATTTTAAATCAACATATTTACTCCACCCCAAAAAATATACAATTATACACTGCGCCAGACTGTGAAATAGGAAACCAGTAGATAAAATACTGAACACAGTTAATAGAATCAGGCGTTACTTTGCGGAAATCCATTATAATGAAGGAAGGTAAGTTACTTTGCTAAGATACGCATGCAAAATATAAAAATGGTGTATATTACCTAGTTTTTTGAAGAGCATCGCCTTTCCTCCCTCAGTAGCATGCACAAACAAACCAACACCGCCACCAACCACTACAATACTACCTCTAGATAATATACACCACTGAAGTCGAGAACACGACACGTGTTTCGCCCTAAAACGAGGCATTATCAAGCGTCATAGACTCTACGACAGACGGCCGCTGAGTGAGCGGCGCGGTCAAAGAGCTGCCTATTTATACTATAGGTGACGCAAACGGCCCCCACCAACGACATTGTGATTACAATATCGTGATAGCGACCGCTTGCTCACACAATCCACCACCCGAGTTACATAAGCAGCCGTTTGCGACTGAATTGATAGCAAACGACTACTTCGAGTGCACAATCAAAACAATACTGCCACCGAGACAGACAGCAGCCTGACTCGCGGCTGTCTGTCGTAGAATCTATATCACTTGCCACGTTTTGGGGTGAAACACGTGCCATGTTCCTTGTGTGTTCCCAGTAGCGTGCCTAGTGGCAGTGTTGAATTGATGGAAGGTAAGGGTCTGGTGGCGGAATTTGTTTGATTGTGTACGTTATTGTGGGATTGCGGGATTTGCTCTTCAAAAACTAAGTAATACAACATCATTTAAAATTTTGCATGTGGATCTTAGCAACGTAACATTCTTTCCTTAATCGTCCTGTTTTGTGGTTTGCATTAATGGAGGAAATGCAGACACAAGATTATAGGCGTTTCGTATCTAATTCTCGTAAGCATCTATATATATAATAATAATGAGATAGACAAAACTTATATCACATTCAATCACATACACACACGCATTATATCACAGCTATATCAGTTTTTGGAAAATAAAAGCGTTGTAATCAATAAATTAAATATCTTTTCAATTGCATATTCTACAAGACGTGGTGCTGTTAATGTGATGAACATTGCGTCCCTTTCATATTAAGGTGAATATGGATACGAAAAAACGAAAATATATGGCAGTATGTGAAGACAAAATATTTCTTGTTATTATGTTAAATAAAAAAAATAAAAAAGTATACGACAGAAACGTTATGCGACTTCAAAGGTTGTTAGTTTTGAGAAAAGCTTGTTGACAACACATGCCGGTGTCTGACATGCGTAAGACAAAATGCAAAGAAGGTTAATAAAAAAAAATCGAACGAAACGTTAACGTAACTTTATTCGTTCTGTTGTTTTGATCTTTCGTCAGAGATCAAAGGACAGGTTGTTCGAACAATTTCCTTTTGCGAGTGGCTTTGTGGTAGTACATATTATTTTATATTTAATTGCGGTTCTTTTGATTAACAACTTCAGGGCAATTGTCCCCGTCTTTCTGACACTGCATCCTGGCCTACCTCCGATCTTATCGCATCAGCGTTACATCGGGCGCGGGTAGGTTGGGACGAGTGATTGCCTCTGTGTTTGCGCGTACACTTGTGGCACTATAATATCTCCTGCGCAGTTGATGGCTCTCGACAGTAGTCGGAAGTTGTCGCCGTGGTCGAAATCGGCTAGGAGAACATCATCATAATTGCGGTTCTTTTGGTTAACAACTTTAGGGCAATTGTAAACATACCATAATACTGGTGGTAGGATTCCTATGCAGGAATCCGTCTAGGTAGGTACCACTCCGGAGTCAGTTATTCTGAAGCAGTAGTGATTACTGTGTTTCGGTCTGAAGGGCACTGAGAGTTAGCGTAATCACTGGGCATCTGAGACTTACGAACTGATGTCGCAGGGTGACGGGCGCAGTGTGGTGTCACACAGAAATGTTCTGGGTGACACAGCATTTGCTGTGGGCAGACGTTACACTTACCATCAGGTGAACGTTTTGTTCGTTTCATCACTTTATCCAATAATAAAAAAAATAACAATGTTAAATGTAATAGGGAAAGAAAGTTAATTTGCAATATATAAAATGGTATTTATTACCTAGTTTGTATCTTGTGGCAGTGTCAGTTTACTTTTGCACGTTATTGTGGGAGGGCAACGCTCTTCAAAAAGTAGGTAATATACACCATTTTATATTCTGCATGCGGATCTAAGCAAATTAACTTTCATACCGTGATGCAATGTGCAAACATTACTGTTTCGGTTTGAAGGGCACTGATAGCTAGTGTAATAACTGGGCATACGAGACGAGATTAATGTCTCAGGGTGACGCGCGCAGTATGGTGGCACACAGAAATGTTCTGGGTGACGCAGCATTTGTAATTGGCCTACGTTGCATTGACCATCAGGTGAATTTTAGCTCGTTTCGTCACTTTATGGAAAAAAAAACTTTTTATCACATTTACAAGAAGACAGAAACAGTGTGTACCTTATGATGAATGCCTATCAATGGCCTATTTTCACGCTGCTTTAAACTTTCAGAAATCTTAAATTTTAACTATTATTGAAACGTATGGTGGGTAGTACTTGACCTAGTTGCCTTGTCCACTTGTTGCACTTTTGCACCTCGCAGGGAAACGAGGCGAGTGGCGAACCAGGTCGCCGCCATTTTGGTACGAGTCAAAAAACTCTTACTTCGTATTGCGTTCCCACGACCAGTATAGTGACAGTATTGCATATTATGGTGTTATTCTGCACGAGTAAAGGCCGTCCAAACAATACCTTAGTTGCCTTCTATGACGCCTCGGTTGGTAAACGGTAGCCATGTGTATGTGTGTAGCGGTGTGCTGTTCTACTCTGCCGGACACCAATCGGCTACCGTTTATTATTATTATGTTTCTTTTATAGATTACATTGTTTTTACGTTTTAGGTCAGATAAGTCTTGTTGAACATACTTTTTCCTTTACTATTGTCTTGAAAGTAATTGCCGCAGTTGCGGACGGAACCCGTTATGAACAGTGCTATTTGGTAAGAAAATTAAATAATTTGTACTTAATCAATAACGCGTGAGTATATTTGATTATCAGTTTTTTTCTTTACACTCTTTAGACTCGTGTTTCGGCAGTGTCTAGACGTCATTTATATTCATTGCGCGATTTATTGGTAGTAAAACCTTTCAAACAGTTGTAAATTTTTAATGTTTTTCTCATGCACTGTTCTGCTGAAATAAAATGAGCAGTTTATGTTAGTGTGAGCGAATCTTATAATTTATTTCCCGAAGGGATTGTTCTTCGAATATTAGAAAAAAAGAAGGAAATGCGATAAAATCCGTAAAATTAGTTTCATTTAAATAAGTAGTGTTCGCGTAAATATAAGAAATCATTAAAAGAAGGAAACGTGTGTTGCAATAATTCTACATCTGTGATGTTCTCATAGTCGATTTCGACCACGGCGACAACTTCCGTCTACTGTCGAGAGCCATCAACTGCGCAGGTGATATTATAGTGCCACAAGTGTACGCGCAAACGGAGGCACTCACTCGTCCCAACCTACCCGCGCCCGATGTAACGCTGATGCGATAAGATCGGAGGTAAGCTAGGATGTAGTATCAGAAACACGGCGACAACCACAAGACAACCAGACCCGAAAACCAACAATTTATGTTTTAGCACAAATGTTAAAGGCTTAGAAGTCAGGTACTCTGACTACTAGGCCACGCGGTCGTCAAATTCTACATCTCTATGTATCTTCTATATGGAAGTGATCGCTCAGGGTGATGGAACCGTGGTAGCTCAGGGGCCGGGCGCTCGCCTTAAGTTTTATAGTAGGCGAGTCACCGCCGTGTGTTTGCGGCTTAAGAGAATCTACCACCCGATCTCGTCCCGTGGGTGTCTTTAAAGTCGACAGAGGAAAAAGGCCCAGAAGATGGGCAGCGAGCATCTTCCTGGGACATCTGAATAAATAAAATCCGCAAAATCTCCTCTATAAAGCTACAAACTTTGTGGCAGTCTATGGGGGAGGCCTTGGTTCAGCAGTGGACTAGTGATAGGTTGAAATGATGATGGTAAGTGACCTGACTTTGATCCCTAGTGCCGGCAACTCTATTTTTTTCGTGACATAACTATCGCGTCTTTCACTGAGTTCGGTCTATTTGGCGTTTTTATGCTGCAGTAAAAATTAACCATTTTTCTAGTTAAGTTGCTAAAAAATTATAAAAAAAGTATATACAACGTCATTCATAATTGGTATAACATCCCGGCACCTACCCATGCTACTTTGATCTGATAAACACAACGGTGAAGCTTTAATGACAAAATTGAATACTAAAAATGTCCATACAAAACTTTAAAATTATTTGTTTTGTAAAACTTTACGCGACCCTAACTCAGAAAGTCGTTGCCAGACAGAGCCAGACAAATTCGAAATACATTTTCTTCTCCATTTAATGTATGTTACCCTACTAAGGCGTCTATAACTATAAAAATATACTAACAGATTTACTTCGCAACAGATTTCCTAAAGCTTAATGTTATGCTAGTACTTGCGAGTTCTTTCGATGGCAGCTCAATGGAAAAACGCCTAATTAAATTTATGAGCTCATTGCCTCGATCAGGTGTATAGGGTAGTCATGTACTTAGCAAATTCTTTAAGTCGACATATCTCTTACAAGTATCACGCTACGAGCCTCATTATATCTTTTCGGGCATATACACATCGTCCCTAAGCCCAGCCTGCCGGGATGTATACGACATTACGAATGTCCCTGTATATAATATGTATGTATTCTTTTTTTATTTATCTGTCTTTTTTATTGTGTATTACATTAGACGAGAACCGTAAGCAAGATTTTTTTCGAAGAAAATGACATGCGCAAAACGCTCACCCGATGGTAAGTGCAACGTCAGCCTAAACAAATGCTGTGTCACTCAGAACATTCCTGTGTAACACAAAACTGCACCCATCTTCCTAATACATCAGTTCATAAGTATCATATGCCCAGTGATTACGCTGGCTCTCAGTGCCCCTCAGACCGAAACACAGTAATGTTTGCGCTTCATTGCTTCACCGCAGATTAACGGTGTAACTTCGGTGGTACCTACTTAGAAGGATTTCTGCATAGGAATCTTAACCATCAGTAAAGCGGTGATGTGACCAAAGGAGTGAGGACAAGGGAGAAAAAGAAAAAAAAACGATGGAGACGGTACTGGCAATATTCAGGTACACCGCCTTCTGCGTTTGAGTGGCGGAGTTTCAGTAGCCTGATGTCTCGAAAGACTGCGGAGGACCGGAGCCGGCTAAAACAGCACTCGGATGCAACCAAACGTTTTGCTCGTCACGTCACTTTATCTAATAAAAAAGAGACATTCTCATGCTTATGATAATAATACGAGTATATTAATGAAATTAGACAAATTTAAATTACTTGGTACCACAATCAATGCACGTATGCTTCAAGCACGCGTTCATGCCTGACGACCGTACAACATTACACACAAGTAATTAATTTACTTGTCAAATAGGGACTTTACAACCTCATTGCGGAAACGAGGTTCCCTATCCTTTAAAGTACTTTACACACTGCCTAGTTCAGAAAGTTTGATGTGAGTGGCATTATAAAATCCGCTATCTTTTGTCCATCCGAGAGTGATGTATGAGATGAGTGCCTAGTAAAATGTCAGGGCTGCTGATGCGTGGCGGGAATACCAAAAATATAAAATAAATACATATATATCTAGTCCTCTCTTCGGCCCGTTACAAACGAGAGTTGATGGATGGCGAACCACGACACCGTCATTTTGGTATGTGTCAAAAATTCTTACTCCCCATTGTGCTCTCACGAGCAGTACCTATAATGACAGCATTACATATTAGGGTATTATTCTGCACGAAAGGCTGTCCGTACAATAACTTAGTCGCCTCTTACGACACATCGGAAAGAAAAAGGTAGGTGCTGTTCTACTCTGCCGGACACCTTAAGGCTGTTAAAATAAAATTGATAAAACTAAACAAAAATTTTAAAAAAGTCATTACGAAAAATGACCAAACCGAAGATTTTTAGATGAGCGGACGGACAGTGTGATAGGAAGCGGAGCCTGAGGTGCGAAGCGTTTGGTACGGCTATATCCAGCTAGGACTTTTGATAGACTGATTAAGAAGAAGAATAATTTTTGAAAAATAAAGACATTTTATTTCTTATTTCCGCTGTTTGTATTTTTACTATCGCAAAAAGTTAACGAGCAAAACGTTCGCCTGATGGTAAGTGCAACGTCTGCCTATAACAAATCCTGTGTCGCCCAGAACATTTTTGTGTGACACTACACAGCCCATATGCGCAGTCATTACGCTCTAACTCTCAGTGCCCTTCAAACCGAAACACGGTAATTTGCACATTTCGGTAAACTATAAAAAAAAGAACAAGGAAAAGTTCTTCATTTGTGCCTTTGTCGAACAGTAAGCCAATTCAGCTGATATCGAAATTGAGATATATGGTCACTTTCGCAGATTAAAAATAAATCTAATGCAGTTGTTGAGCAGGCGCTCCAGCTTGTTAAGAAGATCTTGGGATAGGTCTGGATACCACACATCTGCACAATCAATAGTGTTAATAGAATCAGGCGTTACTTTGCGGAAATCCATTATAGTGAAGGAAGGTAAGTTACTTTGCTAAGATCCGCATGCAAAATAAAATGCATGCGGATCTTAGCAAAGTAACTTACCTTCCTTCAATCAATAGTGGGTAGTATTAGCGAATGGACTAGCGTGAGCTTAGATTTAATGGGAAGAAAATGTTCTTAACGATACAAAGAACGTAAGTAGGCAGTGACTTTCCGACATCCAAATGTATCTTATTTTATTCAGAAGTTTTAATCAGTCGACGTAGCAGTGCAATGTCAACGAGCACAACAATTTTCAACGGATTAAACAAATTAGACAGAATGTTAATATGTCGTCGAGACCTTCCAAGTTCCATGCTCGCACGCAAAATTGGTATTAGGGGGACCAAAGGGGAGCCATAATTGGATCTCGCTCCATTCTAAAACCGCCCTCGGGCCGGCCCTGTGTTGATTAATTTAAACTTAAACAAGAAGTAGTGTGCGACCAACGAATAATAATGATAATACGCATACCCCTAAGCAGTCCGCTGTTGGTCGAGATCCGTCGTATTCACGATGCTCGCCGATCAGATTGATTCGCAACTCAAATGCTGGAGCACATCCCTGGTCCCGATATTTTACATATTGCTTATTTATCTTCGTTGATTTATTTTTTCTTTAGAATTTTCTTTCTTCGAATCATCATAATCATTATTCACGTATATGAAAACCGTGTGGTGGCGGCTCGTTAAAAGAATACTACCACTCATCCAATGGATCTCGTATAAGGCGAGTAAGGAATTAAACTGCACTGTGCACCCAACAGCGCAAGGTGGCGATGGGCTCACCACCTATCACACCAAGTGCATTATATTGTTTTGGTGAAACGTGGATTGTGGCAGACATCTGTTTTTGCAGTGAGAGCCCAGTCTCTGACTACCCCTTATGGGATACAGTCGTGATCTTGTATATGTATGTATGTATGAATGAAAACAAGAAGAACTTAGCAAAATACACAAAGATAATCCATATAAGTTTGGTATCATTATATTGCTATTATTTTATTATTGAGTTAAAAATAGCTTATATGAAATATACAATACTGCCATCTACGTTATCGTTATCTAGTTAAGGACGAGATTATTACTTTCAGCCCATGTCACTCTCCGCTGCAAGTCTCTGCTTATTATTTTATGACTGCATCACGGTTCTCCGGCTTAAAAGAAATGCAGACTTGGATTCGATCGACAGCATAAATATGGTACTTGAAGTTGCTTATGCACCTTGTGATATCTGCAGAGTATAATATGAACAGGATACTGCCCAGAATCGATCTAAATTATTACTCGACATTGTCAAAATTGGCTCGATTTGGTAGCTGATTGCCGTGAAGCAGTAGTGTGCAAACTTTACTGTGTTTCGGTTTGAAGGGCACTGAGAGCTAGCGTAATCACTGGGCATATGAGACTTAAGAACTGATGTCTCAGGTTGACGGGCGCATTGTGGTGTCACACTGTTCTGGGTGTCACAGCATTTGTTATGGGCAGACGATGCTCTTACCATCAGGTGAACGTTTTGCTCGTTCCGTCACTTTTATCAAATAAAAAAAAATGATAAGAAGAAGAACAGCTTTTATAAATACAGTGGTAGTGGTAATATGCCAAGAATTAAAAAAATTGGTTTGCACGACTCGTCAAGCGGACCTATTTCTTTTGTGCGATAAAAATACTAAGCAAAAACATCCACGGTTAAAACAATAAAGTGTTACACAAAAAAAAACATTATAATGGTCATTGTAATTAACTTGGGAAATGAAGTTGTTATCCGTGACTTGTATTCAATTATAAAGTTTCTCGTTTCGTATTCGTCTTTTATTCTTAGCGCTTTACCGTATTATGGAATTAAAGAACTTTAGAGAGTTTTAAGTGGAGTATGGTGGCGGCTTAAGAGATTCCACCACCCCATCTCATTACGTGGGTGTCGTAAAAGTCGACAGAGGGAAAATTAAAACCAGAAGATGGGAAACAACATCTTCCTGTTACATCGTAATAAATAAAATGGGGTTGACCCGCCTGTCAAGCATGGCAACGACGTTCCCGCCAAAACAAAAGCTACAATCTTGCGATAACGTCTGATTAATATAAGAAACTGTCAAATGCGAAGGAGTCTATGTAGTGGCACAAGTGTACGCGCAAAGAAAGAGGCACACATTCGTTCTGACTAAGGTAGGCTAGGACGCTAGGTGCCAAATACATGGTACAAGCATAACAAACACCACCAGACCCGAAAACCATTGTGATTTTTTTTGTAGAAAGTGACGAAACGAGCAAAACGTTTACCTGATGGTAAGTGCAACGTCTGCCCATAACTAATGCTGAGTCACCCAGAAAATTTCTGTGTGACAGCACACTGTGCACTGACATCAGACATCAGTTCCCTCAGTCATCAGACCCTGAGACATCAGTTCGTAAGTCTCAGATGCCCAGTGATTACGCTAACTCTCAGTGCCCTTCAAACCGAAACACAGTAATCACTACTGCTTCAGAATAACTGACTCCGGGGTGGTACCTACCTAGACGGATTCCTGCATAGGAATCCTACCACCAGTCTTTTGTCATACGTGATCCACTTTTCATAACCAGTTATCAATCTCTTCAAGAACGGTTCGATTTCATTACGTCTCAATAAAGAATAGCAAATGAGTACACAGTTCATTACGTTTCTTTCAGTGAGCTCGTGTGGGACCCAAATATCGAGCTTTTTTGTGTACACAGCTTTTCTCAAATGGGTCAAAACTATTTTGTGGTCGGTTCCCAGTCCTTCAGCTATGTCGTAATTACTGATATGCCGATTTTGCTCCACTTTTCCGAAAATGGCGCCCCTTTTATCCGTAACGACCAGAGCGAGGTGCATATTTGACATCAAAATTCCCGGATTGAAAACGCTTAAACCAACTTTGTGCTACTCTTACTGACACTGCATTAGGTCCACAAAATTCAATTTTTTTTGCGGCTTGCGTTGCATTTTTTCTTTTTTGTAATAACATTTTAAAGTTTATCGAATGTCTTCATTAGATTCAATCGTCTTGTCAAAAATTCTTAAAACGGTAATTTATGATTACTGGTGATACTGTAATTTTACTGGTGGTAGGATTCCTATGCAGGAATCCGTCTAGGTAGGTACCACCCCAGGGCCAGTTATTCTGCCGTGAAGCAGTAGTGTGCAAACATTACTGTGTTTCGGTTTGAAGGGCACTGAGAGCCAGCGTAATCACTGGGCATATGAGACTTAAGAACTGATGTCTCAGGGTGACGGGCGCAATGTGGTGTCACACTGTTCTGGGTTTCACAGCATTTGTTATGGGCAGACGATGCACTTACCATCAGGTGAACGTTTTGCTCGTTCCGTCACTTTTAACAAATAAAAAAAAAGTGATTAGGCATTGTATGGCCGTTTTTATTTTATAAAGTTTTTGCCTAAATGTCGACATTGATTTTGAAATCACAGTCCGACAGACTTCAATTTTATTATTAGTATAGATATGGATTAGTTCTTATAATATTAGAATAAATGCATCACTATTATACGACAGCAATAGAGAAGCGTACGTCTATCTTTCAGTAAGGAAATTTTAACGTTTAATTATTTATCTGTTTCCGAAAATTGTGGCTCATCGAGTTATAAAAATTATGCTCTTTAATATGAACTTTCTATGACATGTGTGACGCGAATAATTTTAATGGATTTAAAATTTTATAAAATTTTCTTTTTTTTTTAATATAATTAAAATCGCGATGGAAAATGAAATCACGCGAACAGTTGACATAATCAGGAAAATAATTTATCTTTCAATGACTCAGAAAACAAACTTGAAGTATTAGAATCCGCTGATTGATTGATTCTCTTACGTTGTTAATCGGATTTCTCAACGAGGCTATTTCAATTTAAAATTAAATGTTACTTGGTAAATAAAACTGAAATAAGAAGTGTTCTAAGCAGCAAATCACTAAGGCCACACTATTACTATTTCAGTAGTAGTTGTGAAATCAATTATCGTTAAAGCCAATTTACATAAACGATAATTGATTTAACCAACTTGTTCATAAGAATTTCGACAAATAACACCACTTTCCTTTAATATACTAATATAATTTTTATTTATTTATTTATTTAACCTTTCATGCACAAGTGGTACATATGGCGGACTTAATGCCTAAAGGCATTCTCTACCAGTCAACCATGAGGCAAAGCAGAGAATAAACAATATGATGATAGGCAGTGCAGCTAACAATAAGAAGAAAATAAAATAATATGATTATAAATACATAAACAGATAAAATATACATACACAACACTACATATACATACATACATATATATACATATACCTACATAAATATACACAAACATACATATTTATATAAATATACATACACACGAAACAGGAAAGAAAAATCAAACTAGTAATGAATTTTTAAAGTATTCCCGGACTTTATTTTTGAAAGCAAATTTGTTAGGAGCTTTTTTAATGTCAAGAGGTAAATCGTTCCAGAGTCTTATAGCCGTTAAGGTGAATTAATGAGATATGTAACCAGTACGGTGCAAGGGCGTGAGCAACTTGAGATTATCCGAAGAACGGAGAAAACAGTCATGAGAATCTCCCAGGTATTGAAATTTAGCTTTCAAATACTCAGGAGCACATGGATCGTTTAGTATCGTGAAAAGGGTGCAGAGTATTCTAACAGATCTGCGCTGACGAATAGGCAGCCAGTTAAGCTGATTACGAAAGGGAGATACATGATCATATTTACGGAGACCATATATGTATCTGATACAGTTATTGAGGAGACGATCCAATGTGTTAAGATGTTGTTGAGACAGGTCTGGGTAACACACATCAACATAGTCGATAATGGGCAGTATGAGAGATTGGACAAGCAAAATCTTTGTAGTGGTCGGAAGAAAATTTTTCAAACGATAGAGAGATCGTAAGACTGCAATTGTTTTGCGACTAACCTCCTGAACCTGCTTGTTCCATGTAAAACAACTGTCAAGATGCAAGCCAAGATTCTTTACATGAGGACAGAATGGAATGGTATTGTTATTATACATAATCGATGGCAATGTGGAGAAATCAAGTTTTGTTATATAACTAGAGCTACCTATAATTATGGCTTGACACTTAGTGGGGTTAACATCAATACCATACACACCTGACCAATTATAGATGAACTGCAAATCTTCGTTCAATAATGATATCGCACCATTGATTTCGGATGATCCCGCTTGCGCATATAGCTGCAAGTCATCGGCATACAGATGATAAGAGCACTTGAGATTCATTGTGATTAGATTAATAAAAATAGAAAACAAAAGAGGAGACTGAATACCGCCTTGAGGAACGCCGGTAAGTACATTGCACCAATCAGACACATTTTGGCCAGCACGCACAGCCTGTTGGCGCCCTCGAAGATATGATGAGAACCATTCCTGGGCTGAAGATGAGATATTCAAGTGAGAGATAAGAGCTAATAGCATATCATGGTCGACTGAATTGAAAGCGTTAGAAAAATCTATTAAGACTAGAACTGTTAGTTTAGAGTTTTCCATACCCTCTCGGATATCTTCAGTGACCTTGAGAAGAGCAGTGATTGTACCATGACCAGGTCGAAAACTGGACTGGTATGGGGAAAGAATATTATTTTTAAAAATAAAGTCAGAAACCTGCTTATGTGCAACAGCTTCTAAAACCTTAGATAGAAATGGCAGTATAGAGATTGGCCTAAAATGAGAAAGAAGGCTACGATCAGTGGATTTAGGAAGAGGAATAATAAAAGCTTTACGCCAGAGTGTCGGAAAAGTGCCGTACGTCAGCGAAAAATTGATGATGTTGGTTATTGCGGGTAGAATAGACTCGACTACGAGTAAAACCATTGTCCTACCCACATCATCGCACCCCACTGCATTGGATTTGATAGATAAAATTATTTTACGTATCTCATCTTCATTCACAGGAGAAAAGTTAAAAGAGTTATGAGAATAAGAAGGCATGGAAGTTATCAATGAGATAGCTTTTGTTTTAGAACTATCAGATACTATCTGCGTAGACAAGAAATGTCGATTGAAATCGTCTGGAGAAAAAGATGTGTTATTGAAGTCTACTGGTGGTTTTCCGCATCCGAGTGTGTTGAGAAACTTCCATATATCAGCCGAAGACGAACAGAGCACTTGCTCATGGAAATATCGGCGTTTAGCTGCTCTCACCATCCGATTGCAACGATTTCTCGCAACCTTATAGGCTTGCCACTTATCATCTGTACGATTCTTCTTGAATGCTCGAAACGCTCTGTCACGCTTTGCCATGGCCATTCGTACGCCGACGGTGATCCATGGAACAGGAGGACGTCTAAGTCTGACAACACGCTTGGGAGCATGGTTGTCAAAGAGCCTTAATAAATTACAATTCAGCACATTAACTTTATTGTCGACTGTGGACTCTGTAAATACAGAAGACCAGTCAATGGAATCAGCATCATGCTTAAGCTTTTCCACATCGAATCGAGCAAAACTGCGAATGGGAATAGACACTGATGAAGGTTTAGGAGACTTTAATTTATATGAAAGGAAAAGCAGATCATGCCGTGAAAATCCAGAAGCAGGAAATTGGCCATAATTGACAACATGCTCATTAGAGGAGACAGTTATAAGGTCGATACAGGTGTCCGCAGTGACAATATTATGGTGAGTAGCATCTAAAGGCAGAATAGAGAAATTTTGCGACTCCATAATCGATCTTAATTTGTATGATTTGGGAGAAGTCCTTAAAAGGTCGGTGTTAAAGTCTCCCATGACAATGTGATGTGTGTAAGCAGAACAGAATGGCAACAAATTATTTTCCAAATCGGAGAAGTAGTCCACTTGAGGTGGACAATAGATGACTCCAAGGAAAACTTTAACACTCTTGACATTAACTTCTACAAATAAATATTCCATTGAACCTGAATATAGTGAGGGGGAACTGTGTAAAATTTTATAAGGGAATTCACTACGGAAATAAATAGCAACGCCCCCGCCTCTTTTACCAGTACGATCGTTACGGAGTAAAATATATCCTGGAAGACTGTAAGAAGTGGAAGTAAGTTCTGGCTTAAGCCAGCTTTCAGATATGAGTATAGCATGAGCTGCAGATGAAGAGAAAGTATCCAGGAGCTCCGTGTGATGTTGGGGTATACTTTGCGCGTTTAAATGACAAATATGAAGACAGTTCGAATTTTTTTTTGATTCATCACTAATTAATGAACGTAATGTAACTGGTTCATCTGAGGCATCCACAAGTGAAAGGGAAGAAGAGCTGTTGCAAGTAGAATAAAAAGATTCATTATCTGACATTAGACAGCAAAATATGTATAATAATAATTAATAAATAACTAAATATATTAAGAAATAATAATAATAATATATATGTGTTTATCTTCATACATCACCCTCCGGCCGACTGTTTACAAACATAAAAACAATCACACCAAAAATTGTAGTAACTAGTGATAAAACAAGGAAATAACAACAAAAAAATATACAAAATGTGAAAAAAAAAAACAAAGCTAATAAATTATAGACCATCGTACATAAAAGAGAAATAAAAACCAACGTAAAACGGACAACAAAATTGCGTAAAGATACATACGTCAAATCAAACATTACGGTGTTGTCAATAATGACAGTTGTTCGAAAATAAAAAACAATAAATCAGTTGACAAAACCATGGATTGTTTACAATTTACCATCATATACTATATGGATTCTGTTATTTATAAAATAAAACAAGGACAATGCAATTACTTATTACGAATTGCGCGTTTAGATCTAACTGTGGACTTAGGCGCACTATCACTATTATTATTGGATCGGATATTCGAGGAAATTGTATCAGATGGAGTATCCACTGCCGAATTTTTATTGGAGTGAGCAACGAGACGAGCAAAACGTTCACCGGATAGTAAGTGCTACGTCCGCCAATAGCAATGCTGTGTCGCCTAAAATATTTCTACAGGGTGGTGCCACTGCGCTCCTCCCCCCGAGACGTCAGTTTTTAAGTCTCATGTCCAGTGATTCCACTAGCTGGCAGTGCCACTCAGACCGAAACGTAGTAATTTTTGCCCTTCGGTGGTACCTACTTAGACGGATGCCTGCACACGAATCCTACCACCTGTAAGTATGGTCGAGGAGGGCCATGGCTGCCACATGCGTCATACTTGTGAACAGGTGTTGCTTTGAAGTCTGGTCTGCTCGAGTTTGCAACGCACTTTTATATGTACAATTGAATCTCTTTGAATTGTTTGAAGCGTGCTTCTATGACACTTTTAATTCAGAACATTTTTAATGAAATCAACTAAAATTGAATGGTACTTATTCAATTGTCGTAAATCTCATAAATCTCATAAGTCATGTCATAAATCTGAACTCCAAAATAACCGATTCCAAAACAACCAAATAAACGATTTATCTATCTATCTATCTATCTAACTCTGAAAAACTGTATTTTATTTATTTACGTACTGTTTTTTTATTTATACGATTTTTTTTTTATAGAATAGGAGGCAAACGAGCAGGTGGCTCACGTAATGGTAAGTGATCACCGCCGCCCATGAACACCTACAATACCAGAGGAATAGCAGATGCGTTGCCGGCCTTTGAGAAAGGAATAGGCTCTTTTCTTGAAGGTCCCTAAGTCGTATCGGTCCGGAAAAACCGCTGACGGCAGAACATTCCATAAAGTGCAAGTGCGTGGCAGAAAATTCCGCGAAAAACGCACTGTGGTGGAATGCCAACCATCAAGGTGGTGACGATGGAATTTGAGGTTATGCCGTAAGGTGCGATGGTGAAATTCAGCGGCTTGAATTAATCCGAACAATTCCTCGGAACACTCCCCATGGTAGATCTTGTAAAAAATGCAAAGAGATGCAACATCTCTTCGCAAAGCCAGGGGATCAAGCCGATCAGATAGGACATGGTCGTCGATTTATTTATATACCTTAATTCCTCTGCTAAACCATTATCACAATTAATAAATCTGATAGGACGATATCGGCAACACAATGAAATTGCTTTTAAAATAAATACGACATTTAACCTGTTGAAATTATTTATTCATCGATTACTTTTAATAATAAAATATGCCGGTAGGTGTCCGGCAGAGTAGCACCTACCTCATTCCTACCGAGGTGTCGTAAGAGGCGACTTAGGTATTGTACGGATAGCCTTTATTCGTACAGAATAACACCATAAAATACAATGCTGTCACTTGACAAATACAATGCACCGAGACCAAGAAACACACACAGGTACTTCAACCACTAAGACGCGTGATTGTCACATGTACTGGTGGTAGGATTCCTATGCAGGAGTCCGTCTAGGTAGGTACCACCCCATGGCCAGTTATTCTGCGGTGAAGCAGTAGTGTGCAAACATTACTGTGTTTCGATTTGAAGGGCACTGTGAGCTAGCGTAATCACTGGGCATATGAGACTAAGGAACCTATGTTCTACCTCTGTCTCTAACCTATGTTCTCAGAGTGATCGGCACAGTGTAGTGTCAGTGTGGCAGACGTTGCACTTACCATCAGGTGAACGTTTTGCTCGTTTCATCACTTTATGCAAAAAAAACTCGTGCGTCGGAGATGAGTCATGATGGAAATTAAATTTTGTAAAATATGGCATATGCTCGTGTTGAGATTCTTCAAATTTAAAGTCACAATTTCTTTTTAAGCCAAAATCTACAACGGTTGAAAAAATAAGACCTTCTCAGAGAAGAACCGGCAAGAAACTCTGGGGTCTTTCTTTTTTCAATGCCATTATATAATGAAATTTGTAAACTACATAAAAAATACATCCTAAATTTAAAAGCCAAAGGGTTTGAAAGTGCAGAGTAAGAGTTGTTTCCGCACATCTCTGTCCCCTATGTAATAATCTATTTTATAATACGCCTTTTCTAACAATGTCGTTTTGACAATTTTGATGAATTTTATGTAAGTTTTTTGACTCATACTTTTATGAATTTTGTAATAAAATTTTAAGGATCTACTAATAAAACACTTTCTTGTTTCGGCCAACCTAAACACAGGGAACTCTAGTGTGTCGCCTCGGCCCATTATACAGGATTCGGTCACTTTTGTATTAAATATATTCATGTTTCCGTACGTAGATTACATTTTCATAAATGACGGAATGAAACCGACGGAAGTGTCAAAATATTAGTATCCTGGAATAGTTCTCGTAGCGATTCGCGAGGATCCAAATTATAGATTTCTCGAAATGCATCATAAAGCTGTGCCACCCAGAACATTTATCTGTGTGACACCCCACTGTGCCCATCACACTGAGACGTCAGTTCTTAAGTCTCATGTGCCCCCAGTGATTACGCTAGCTCACAGTGCCCTTCAAACCGAAACATAGTAATGCTTGCACACTACTGCTTCACGGCAGAATAACTGGCCATGGGGTGGTACCTACCTAGACGGACGCCTGCATAGGAATCCTACCACTGTTGTAACAGGAGTAGGAGTGCAGTGGAGCAGCAGGCGGCGTCACGACGCCGAGCGCCGAGCTATGGCTAGTAGCGTCGATGTACTTCTTACTCGCGAGCCTTCTGCTTCCGAGTCACTTCCGACGAATCTGTGAAAGCCGCCGGGCTAACAGCGTATTACATATTAAAATAATTTGGGATTAGCTCTGTCATCGCAGGTAAACAAGTTTCATACGATCGGTGTGTTGGCGAATTTATTTCTTATTATTATATTTTTTTAGAGCCGTGGTAGCTCAGGGGTTAGGCGCTCGCTTTAAATTCCATTGTACGCGAGTGACCTCGGTTCGATTCCCGGTGCGGGCACCACTAAAATTGTTAATTGCAATTTTAAGTGCTGATTTACCACGTGCTCGGCGGTGAAGGAAAACATCGTGAGGAAACCTGCATGTCTGACAGATAAAAAATATTTCGAAGACACATGAAGTCCGCCAACCCGCATTGGAGCAGCGTGGCGGATTCTTCCTAGCTCCAAAACCCTCTCAGAAATGAGAGGAGGCTTGTGCTCAGCCGTGGGAAATTTATAGGCTGAAACTTCACTTTACTTATATTTTTTATTCCCTTTCTTACTTGCATTCTCTGTGTGATTTTTGTATGTGTATGTCGAATAAAGTCTTTGTTTATGTCTATTTCATTGTACAAAAGCAACCACGAACAACCAGCTTACAGTAGCCAGCACCACTGAAATTGTTACTTGAAATTTAAAGTCCTGATTAACCACACTGCCACATGGGTTATACTTGTGAACAGGTCATGCTTGTGGAGGTAAATTTTTATAATATGTATTATTGAATCAGTATTGTTTAAGATTTTACAATGGAGCGTGCTTCGGTTGCCTATGATACCTACGGAGAGATAGCCTATGATACCTACATCCCCAAAAAATGGGATACCTACGGAGTTTCTTTCAGATGTTTCTTCTTCGTTAGAGGAACCTTGGGTTCCGACTGAAAAAAAACGAAAGTAAAATATGTTGGCCATTTTCTGTGGATAGATTAATTATAATAATGAGATGTGGTAGATAATAGCCAGGCGCTCTCCTTTGTTATCCTTACCTCCAAAAATTGTTCTGATTTATCACGTACTCAGCTGTGGAGGAAAACATCGTGGGGAAATCTGCATGTCTAAGAAATTAAAAAATATATCGAGGACATGACATGTCCTCGATATATTTTTCACATTGTGAAGTCTGCCAACTTGCATACGACAGTCGCAGTTTGGCAGACATCTTAACTTAAGTAATGAGAAGAGGCCTGTACTCAGCAGTGGGACATTTATAGACTGTTACTTGACTTTTTGATGATACTTTAATTAACAATAGTAGCATAGAATATTTCTAATTTAATGTTACTTATAAAATAGTTATTATTTTTAATTCAAATATCCTTTATGTGAAAACTGATTAACAATGTAAGAGAATCATCGGATTCCAATACCCTGTCCAAGTTTGTTCTTTGAGCCTTTGAAAGATAAATTGGTTTTCTATATTGTGTGGACTGGCCGTGTGTGGACTGGCCGTGTGGTGGCGGCTCGTTAAAAGAATACTTCCACTCCATCTCATCCAATGGATCTCGTAAAAGGCGAGTAAGGAATTAAACTGCTCTGTGCACCCAACAGCGCATGGTGGCGATGGGCTCACCACCTATCACACCAAGTGCATTATATTGTTTTGGTGGAACGTGGATTGTGGCAGTCATCTGTTTCTGCAGTGAGTGCCCAGTCTCTGACTACCCCTTATGGGATACAGTCGTGATCTTATGTATGTACTCGTATGTATGTATTGTGTGGACTAGATAAAACGGATTGTTTTATTTTCCCGACATTATGTTGAAAATAAGAAAATGCTGTTAGATATTGCATCACAATTTGAAACATGATTATTCCTTCTTCTATTTTTTATATTAGTAAACTAAAGGAATTAAGAAAAATACAGGAAATAATTTGCATAAATCAAAGTGCATTTTAGAAAATGTATCATAATATTAATTTGGAAACTGATGATAATGATCTTCTCCTGGCCGATTTGGACCTCGCCGACAAATTCCGAAAACGTCGTGAGTATCAACTGCGCAGGAGATATTATAGTGCCACAAGTGTACGCGCAAACACAGAGGCACTCATTAGTTCATACCTACCCGCGCCCGATGTAACGCTGATGCGATAAGATCGGAGGTAGGCTTGGATGCAGTTTCTGAAACACGGGTCGACCAAACAGAAACGCGACCGAACGCAAACGTCGCCCGCGAAACGTGCTAGACGACACGAACGTCTCAGCTCTTCCTGACCACGATACTGTCAGTCACGATCCAGGCCACACTGTACACACAGTCAATAGCTTTAATATAACACGCGCCACGACGCGCGACCGCCGTAGAGAGCGGCGCGCAATAGTCAATAATCACATCGCGTTCAAGTCAAGGTCAAGATTCACCCGTGTTCCAGGGCGGTTCTCACCGCCCAGAGTTACCGACACACAAGTCGACAGTCCGAATGGACGCGCGCAGCCTCCTTCGGACGGTCAGTAGACGACTTAAAATGTTTAAGATTTTCGAAATCGCGAAAGCACGCAGCGAACGCGACACAGTCCGAACTTCGAGGTTTTTGTAGGAGTTTTTATTTATTTATTTATGTTTGGGTCAAACCAAACCTGGCACGCGGGGAGCACACTATCCGATGAAGCTGTAAAAGCCGAGAAGGCTAACAGCAATTACATCACCGAAAATATATATAGAAACACGGGGACAATCACAACACAACCAGACCCGAAAACCAACAATTTGTGTTTTAACAAAAATGTCGGCTTCGGCTGGGATTCGAACCCACGAACTGTGGCGTAGGAGACAGGTACCACTGTGACACGCGGTCGTCTACACTAATAGTAAATTTTTAAAAGAAGTCTTTTCACTTTTGACCCTCATCGAGGACCCTGTAACACATGACCAGTGAAACGCAGTGAGGACTGTACACATGGAAGGAGTGTGACATAACTCCTTCGTTGCCCTTCGGCGGATGGTATCCATAAAGTAAAGGAGAGAAAGTTAATTAGCTGAGATTCGCATGCAAAATGTTAAATGGGGTGTATTACCTAGTTTTGAAGAGCAACGCCCGCCCTCCCTCAACAGCGTGCACAAGCAAACCAATACCGCCACCGTGAGCCGCCACCAGATACCCTCAACCACTACAACACTACCACTAGGCAATACACACCACTGAAGTCGAGAAGCCAGTGCCAGTTATTCTACCGTGAAGCAGTACCGTGCAAGCATTGCTGTGTTTCGGTTTGAAGGGCACTGTGAGCTAGCGTAATCACTGGGCATATGAAACTTAAGAACCCATGTCACAAGGTGATGGGCACAGTGTAGTGTCGCACAGAAATTTTCTGGGTGACACGGCATTTGTTATGGGCAGACGTTGCACTTACCATCAGGTGAACGTTTTGCTCGTTTCATCATTTCATGCAATAAAAAAAGAACCTTAAAGTCCATGTAAATTCTCCAATTAAAACATTAGTGAAGTAATCAATTATTTTCTCAATGTAAATTGATGAGAAAATTAAACGATTCCAGAGTCAAAAGTAGTATTCATAACGAACAAAATGCAATTAAAAATCTTGGTTTATAAAATAATACATTGTATTAAAGTATTAGTCGATTGGTGTCCGGCAAAGTAGAAGCTACCTCCTTCCTTCCGAGATGTCTTATGAGGCGACGGAGGTATTGCACGGACAGCCTTTATTCGCCAAGAACGCAAAGGGGAGTAACATTTTTATTTGACTCGTACCAAAATGGCGGCGACGTGGTACCGTGGTACTATAGGCTGCCGGTGTGGTCTCCGCTTTTTTTTATTTGATAAAAGTGACTGAACGAGCAGAACGTTCACCTGATGGTAAGTACATTGTCTGCCCATAGCAAATGCTGTGTCACGCAGAACAGTGTGACACCACAATGCGCCTGTCACCCTGAGACATCAGTTCATAAGTCTCATATGCTTAGTGATTACGCTAGCTCTCAGAGCCCTTGAAACCGAAACACAGTAATGTTTGCACACTACTGCTTCACGGCAGAATAACTGGTCCTGGGGTGGTACCTACATAGACGGATTCCTCCATAGGAATCCTACCACCAGTAAGCTTACCTCTTATGTGAGAAAAAGGCGTGATTGCAAATATGTATTTATATAAACTTCAGCCTTTTTCAGAACCTAAATACAGGAAAAATTTCAAAATAGATTTTTCTTAGACATTTGATATAATTTAAAGATATGATATTCCCCCGTTCAAAATTCGGGAGTCTGTTTTACTTTTTGGTACGAATCGCAATAAATTGTAACTACGGAATCTGGGAAATGTATATTAGGATTTGTAACGAGTATTATAAATATGTTTTATTATTCTTTTGACTTCACCTTGGTTACTTGGTTGGTTGGTATCCCACAGAGTACCTAAAAAATACTATGAATATTTTTTTCGCAATGGAGTGATTCGTCAATCAGTAGTTTTTTTTTATTGTATAAAGTGATGAAACGTGCAAAACGTTCACCTGATGGTAGGTGCAACGTCTGCCTATAACAAATGCTGTTATTTCTGAAATTTTCTGGGTGACCCAGAAAATTTGTGTGTGACACTACACTGTGTCCATCACCCTGAGACATAAGTTCTCGAGCCTCATATGCCCAGTGATTACGCCAGCTCACAGTGCCTTTCAAACCGACGCACAGTAATATTTGCACACTTCTGCTTCAAGGCAGGATAACTGGCCATGGGGTGGTACCTACCTTGACGGATTCCTGCATAGGAATCCTACCACCGCCACACTGAGAACAAGTGCAATTTTTGGGCATATGAGACTTAAGAAGTGATGTGTTATGCTGACTTATGCTTAGTGTGATATCAGACAGTAATGTTCTGGGTGACAGATCATTTGTTATGGGCATACGTTGCATTTACGATCAGATGCAGGTTTTGTTTCTCTCGTTACTTTTTCCAATAAATAAAGGAAGTGTGTAAACTCACTATTGGGACCCCACAGAAAATAAAGATTTTAAAATTGTCAAGAGGTATCAACAAGATAGAATAATACGAAATTGAGTCAGACACAGAGCCGGTTCACTTCGCGTTACATCTTTTTGGTATTTTGTATACTTTTTACAATACCGTGCCGTGTGGTGGCGGCTCGTTAAAAGAATACTACCACTCCATCCCATCCAATGGATCTCGTAAAAGGCGAGTAAGGAATTAAACTGCACTGTGCACCCAACAGCGCATGGTGGCGATGGGCTCACCACCTATCACACCAAGTGCATTATATCGTTTTGGTGAAAAGTGGATCGTGGCAGTCATCTGTTTCTGCAGTGAGTGCCCAGTCTCTGACTACCCCTTATAGGATACAGTCGTGATCTTATGTATGTATGTATGTTTACAATACATATCAATATTTGTGCAACGAACCTACATTCTTTCATTTATATGGATGTGTGAATGTCCTTTTGCTGCAACACCCATTGAGAGAAAGACACAAGCACAAGCGTTATAACATATGAGAACTGGCAGAACAGCGATGCTTAGTTAAGGCGGTGGTAAAAGGCGCTATTAGCCGGTCAAATTATCAGATCATTTCAGTATAAGAGATCTCAGAATGGGATGGAGATTATGCGATTGCGTTTCTTCTTCAGTACTTTCGACCGCTTCAGATTATGGATTTCGATAAGTCGAAAAGTTCTCTGGTGATTTTTTGTGGTCAATTTAAAGAAAAATGTGACAAACGCAGTATGGATTAGTACACAAATTTTTTTTTGACAACTACGTGGGGAAGATATCAGCATACCTGTCTGATGAGTTATGCAACAAATTATTGGTGAAGGAAGGTGAGTTACTTTGCTAAGATACGCATGCAAAATATAAAAATGGTGTATATTACCTAGTTTTTTGAAGAGCACCGGCCGCCCTCCCTCAGTAGCGTGCACAAGCAAACTGACATCGCCAGTCACGGCCGAGACTCGGCGGCCGTCTGTCGTAGAGTCTATGACGCTTGATAATGCCTCGTTTTGGGACGAAACACGTGTCGTGTTCTCGACTTCAGTGGTGTATATTATCTAGTGGTGGTATTGTAGTGGTTGGTGGAGGGTACCTGGTGGCGGTTCCTGGTGGCGGTGTTGGTTTGCTTGTGCACGCTACTGAGGGAGGGCGGGCGGTGCTCTTCAAAAAACTAGGTAATATCCACCATTTTTATATTTTGCATGCGGATTTTAGCAAAGTAACTTACCTTCCTTCATTATAATGGATTTCCGCAAAGTAACGCCTGATTCTATTAACTAAATTATTGGTGTCCAAGACTGGATGCTCCGTCTATGGCACTAGCGGCAACGAGAATGTCTGAAATCCATGATCAGCGAAAGAGTAATTGTAAGACTAGCACTACCGGCATTATAATATATTGTATGCTCATAATAACAACTAAATCAATCAAAAGATATGGCCGTTATCAAAATCTTCTAGAAAAACATTACGAGTTACGAGTACCTGTTGCTTGCACAGAGAATATGGTGATCAAATCTTTTTAGAGAAACACTACTTTCTCTGCACACTCGAGGAAAAATATCCAGAAGTTTAAGTTATCAGTCTCTATTATTAGAACCTATGGTGTAGATGTAGATTAGAAGTATCATCGTATTTTTCAAATTATGTCCCATCTGGCTGATTTTGGACCACGGCAACAACTTTCATATACTTTCGGAAGCTTTCAATTGCTAAGACGTTATGACGCGTGCCGCAAACATAGATGCACAGCATTATCTTAACTTACACGGGACTGATGCGACCATGCGATAAAATTAGCATTTTTCACCCATGGTCACGGGACAACTGAGGTGACAGATATCCTAATGTCATATTTAGCTTACTGTGTTTTGAAGCCTTGTAGTGGTATGCCTGGTTGTTGATTTAATTTTATTAATAATAGGATCCTAAGCCGGTGGTAGTACCCAACAATCTTCCCTATTGAAATTAGGATTTTTTTTTAATTTTAAATAGTCTTGCGAATCATCCTTGGTAGGAATCAGTGATCTTTTGCAAGAATTTGCGATTAATCAAATAAGATGTTATTATGGTTGTGATCATCCAGAATATGGTCGCAGACTTTCTAGAGTGTCGATGCTTCACATCAGCTATATGTTCTTTGCAAGGATTTGTGGCCTATCAAACCTGATGTAATGGTTGGGATGGTCCAGAACATGGTCACAGACTGCAGACTTCCTAGAGCGTCGATGCTTCACATCAGCTATATGTTCTTTTACGCGGGTTTTAACTGATCTTTTTGTTTGCCCCATGTAAGAGAGACCACATTCACAATCCAGCTTGTAAACTCCTGGATCTTGTAGAGGAATGTTAATCTTGACAGATTGTAATAACTGAGTTGTCTTCTTCGGCGGCTTGAAAAATGTTCTTATAGAAGCCCGCTTCAAGATATACCCAATCTGTTCCGTGGCCGGTTTCAATCGGTCAATGCGACGTAGGCGCATAACCCGAAGCTTGTTGTCGTGCAAAACTTGCTTGACATGCTAAAGCTCAGCGGCCAGCGGCTGTTTCCTGTCACAGATCTCTTGTGCTCTCCGAAACAAAGATATTCCCACGGTAGCTAACTGTGAATGATGATGGTGAGATTTACCGTTTAAATTAACTAAATTTATATAACCGAATTTTAGAGTTTAGGGAGTTAAGATGGTCTGGAAATGCAGTTAATTTTTGAGATGTTAAATTGTGAAAGTATTATCTACGTAGAAGTTGTAGAATCTTGGATTTACAGGAGAAGTACGGAGGGCAGGTAGCGTGTGGTACAGGCTTAAGAGAATCTACCACCGCCTCTCATCCCGTGGGTGTCCTAAAAGTCGACAGAGGGAAAATAAAAACCAGGAGTTAGGCAGCAGCATCACCATACCATATCTGAATAAATAAACTGCGGATGCCAACCCGGTCTTGCGTGTGCTCCTGTGTCTCCTCTGATCGGTGGGAGAATTTTCGCTACATGTTGAGCTAATCTGTCGATCTGACTCACTATTGGACGTAGTGGAGCATTTGGTATTGTTCTGAACTGCAATGAAGGCTGTCCGTATAATACGTTAGTCGCCTCCTACGATACCTCAGTAGGACAAAGGTGTGCTATTCTACGTTGCCGGACACCTATCGGCTAATCGATTTTTTAGAATTCTTCTATTCTCGTAGAATCATTTTTCGTTGTAATGGAGATTTTGACCGTAACCAAAATAATATACAAGCTATCATATGAGCGGACTTGCCAGGGCATATCATTCTGAAGGCAAATTTTAATTAACCGGCTTGACCGGCTCGCTTCCCTCGAGGGTGCTGACCACAATATACCATTGGCTTTATTTGAAAAATGCTAATTTTATCGCATGGTCGCATCAGTCCCGTGTAAGTTAAGATAATGCTGTGCATCTATGTTTGCGGCACGCGTCATAACGTCTTAGCAATTGAAAGCTTCCGAAAGTATATGAAAGTTGTTGCCGTGGTCCAAAATCAGCCAGATGGGACATAATTTGAAAAATACGATGATACTTCTAATCTACATCTACACCATAGGTTCTAATAATAGAGACTGATAACTTAAACTTCTGGATATTTTTCCTCGAGTGTGCAGAGAAAGTAGTGTTTCTCTAAAAAGATTTGATCACCATATTCTCTGTGCAAGCAACAGGTACTCGTAACTCGTAATGTTTTTCTAGAAGATTTTGATAACGGCCATATCTTTTGTTTGATTTAGTTGTTATTATGAGCATACAATATATTATAATGCCGGTAGTGCTAGTCTTACAATTACTCTTTCGCTGATCATGGATTTCCGCAAAGTAACGCCTGATTCTATTAACTAAATTATTGGTGTCCAAGTCTGGATGCTCCGTCTTTGGCACTAGCGGCAACGAGAATGTCTGAAATCCATGATGAAAGAACATATAGCTGATGTGAAGCATCGACACTCTAGAAAGTCTGCGACCATATTCTGGATGATCACAACCATATTAACATCTTATTTGATTAATCGCAAATTCTTGCAAAAGATCACCGATTCCTACCAAGGATGATTCGCAAGACTATTTAAAATTAAAAAAAAATCCTAATTTCAATAGGGAAGATTGTTGGGTACTACCACCGGCTTAGGATCCTATTATTAATAAAATTAAATCAACAACCAGGCATACCACTACAAGGCTTCAAAACACAGTAAGCTAAGTATGACATTAGGATATCTGTCACCTCAGTTGTCCCGTGACCATGGGTGCTGTAAAGCGCTCGAAACGTCAAATTGTAACTAGTTTAAATTAAACGCGAAAAAATCGGGCAATTAGTTTTATTTAAATATGAAATACTATTACTATACTGCTCGTGGGAACACAACGGAGAGTAAGAATTTTCTGACTCGTACCAAATGGCGGCGACGTGGTTCGCCACCCTCCCCCCGTCGTGTCTCTATCGCGGGGCGAAAAGGGGGATACGGTTGTGGTATCTGCCTGCCTTTATATGGGAAAAAGGCGCCTTTATATGGGGAAAAGACTATGTATGTAAAAACACCTAAGGTGTACAGATCGGTGACAGGTAGCAGCGTCCAAGATGAAGGAAGTTTGGCACGGGGATCTCATAACCGCCTGAAGGGCAAAAATCATGCCTTCTCGAAAAAGGATTATGCCAAGCAGTAGTTTTTTTACGGGATGATCATTATGATTATTCAGAAGTAACATTATTTAATAGTACGCTGTTACAAAAAAGTAAATTTGTATTTTGTGATGACATTGATCTTATCAGATTATGTGAGCCGTGATAGCTCAGGGGCTAGGCGCTCGCTTTAAATTTCATAGTACGCGAGTGACCTGGGTTCGATTCCCGGTGCCGGCACCACTAAAAATTGTTAATTGCAATTTTAAGTTCTGATTTACCACGTGCTCGGCGGTGAAGGAAAACATCTATAATAAAAAATATTTCGAAGACATGTGAAGTCCGCCAACCCGCATTGGAGCAGCGTGGCGGATTCTTCCTAGCTCCAAAACCCTCTCAGAAATGAGAGGAGGCCTGTGCTCAGTAGTGGGACATTTATAGGCTGAAACTTTACTTTACTTTTATTGATCTCATTAAGAAGTAGCTGATGCTAGTTTTGAATAAGTGATCAATAAAAATAGTTCTTATTGCAGTTTTGTTTGTTATCTCGTGGGAACTGTTTGATTTTTCGGGATATAAAATATCCTATGTCTGTCTCCCTGATGCAAGCTATCTTTGTGCCGGATTCCGATGAGTTCGTTTTAATGGTTGAGCTGTGAAAAGGTAACAAACGAAAGAGGGAAAGAAAGAATTTAATATTATATGAATATGGCTATTTGCTCACGATTAAGTAATTTGGTACCTTATCATTTTAATTCCGAAATTGACTTATGATATCGATGAAAAGTCTTCACTTTCTTCAATATAAATGAAAGTCAATTTAAAAGTCAGCCCCTTTTTAGAAACGTGATGTACATACTTTATCGAAGCTCTAGTAGAAACAAAATAAGGCAAAAGGGCCAGATGCTGTGCCGCTATTTTAAATTAAGGATCCACAAGCGTGTAAACGAGGTTGTGTCTGGAATCCCTTAATGTGATTTGTATTTTTTATATGAGATTGCATAAAAGGTCTCGGCAACTTTTTACTGTTCCATTTTTAGAATTTTCTAGAAACTTCCTCTGCCGAATTTAGTAGTAGAATATGCTAGAAGTTTCTCGCAGCTAACACGCAAAGGGTATATAAGTGCGTAACGTGCAGTGTAAGCTGAAACAATACTCGTATCTTCATTGAGTCAACTATCACTTCGTGCCATTCTCAAGATACACGTGCTCGTGTATTACAAGTTCCTCCAAGGACATAATGTAAGAACTGCTACCGATTACATTTGTGCCGTATACAAAATTAATGTCGTTCACCATTTTACCGTCTGTCGTTGGTACCAACGCTTTGAATCAGGGAATATTTCGTTCGAAGATCAATCGCGCTTTGGTCGTCTCATCGGCTCCGAAGGACGAATCTTTGCGAAGTGCACTAAAAATGGCGCCAAATGCAACCACCCGGGAATTAGCAGCGGCCATCGACTGCAACCGTATGACAGTTGCAAATCACACATACATAAATTAGGAAAGTGTTTATTATACAACTGCGCATTAAGTATATTTTCAAAGCTATGCTGGTAATGGTATTTTCTTCTAAATTAATTTCATCTACGCAAAATGTTTAACTTCAATCAGTCCTTGATACGTTTTCAATTTCGAATAAGGAGTTATTGTTAGAAAATGTTCCACCCCATCTCATTCTGTGTCTAAGGTCTAAGGGAAAATCTCACGCATATAAGGCATAGGCAGAGGCCATACACGTAACCCACATTTCTCACCCGCGGGAAACGGGATATAACGAGTGGCGTCACACGTAGCCGCCATTTTGGTACTAGTAAAAACTCTTTCTCGCCTTTGCGTTCCTACTGACCAAGGATTCGCGCCAGTCCACCTGCTACGTTTGGTGATTTTGGTTAATTCTCTATTTTGGAGCCGCGTTAGGTCAGGGACCAGGCGCTCGTCCTAAATTTTATAGTACACGAGTGATTTTTCTGTAGGCCTTTACAATTGTTCAGCAGTTATAAGTGTTGATTTACTACGTGCTCAGCGGTGAATGAAAACATCGTGAGGAAAACTGCATGTCTGAGGAATAAAAATATTTCGACACGTGAAGGCCGCCAACCCGCATTGAAGCAGCGTGACGGTCTGGTCCCTGCTCCAAAACCTCACAAATGACAAGGGGCCAGGTGTACGCGCACAGGGGCACCCGGTCGTCCCAACCTACCCGTGCCCGATGTAACGTTCACGCGATAAGATCAGAGGTAGACTAGGATGTAGTGTCAGAAATATAGAGACAATCACAGCACAACCAGACCCGAAAACGACCAATTTTTGTTTTTGCTCAAATGTTGGGGCCCCGGAGAGAACTCAGGTACTCTAAATGATATTCTGTCATACAAAACTCTCTTTCCCCCCCCCCTCTCTCTCTCTCTATCTCTCTCTCTCTCTCTCTCTCTCTCTCTCTCTCTCTCTCTCTCTCTCTCTCTCTGCTACAAGTGAGTATAGAGGGAAAGAGACAACATTTAATGTTTTTGTGTCACGTTGGATTTTTGCTGGCCAGCCGCCTGCCGCCACAAACTGCTATAAGAAACGTCTTTTCAAAATAAAAAAACATATTTTAAACAAAACTGAAATAAATTCACTCACTATTTCCACGTTTTATACATTTGCTACAGATTACGTAACTGTTTTCTTTTGTGCGTGCATATTTTTTTTTGCGAAGCGAAGAAATGTGCAAATAAGCAACACGTTTGTGGTCCTTTGAGACCCTTTTGCAGGAAATCATTTGCGTGAGAAGCTTTTTCTCCGCTAAAAATGTTTTGCATTTTAGAAATCTTTGTCGTGCTTGACCTCTCTTACTCAGTGTAAGTATTAATAAATTCATTGTATACATAATTGCTTTATCATTTTTAACAACAGCTTTCAGTTAATTTAAACTAAGGTTAAGACTTTAATTCACGTGTTAAATGAACGCAATTGGTTACCAATCTAAGCATAGGTTAACAGTGATTCTCGTTTAAAAATAGGCTACAGGTGTGGTCTCTGCCTACTCCTTATATGTGAAAAAGGCGTTATTGTATGTTTATATGTCATTAAATGTTGACCTTTTTCAGAACCTTTTAAATACAGAAAAAAGTTCAAAAGAGATTTGTGATAAAATATATATATTTTTTTAGATATTTGATATAAATTAAAGATATTATATTCCCCAGACCAAAATTCGGGAGACTGATTTACTGTTTTGTACGAATCGCAGTAAATTGCGACGGAGTCTGGGTAATACAATTATGTTTGATTATTATTTTGGCTTTATCTTGGTTACTTGGGTCTTGGGCACTGAGAAAAAGTGCAATTATTGTGATATGCATATGAGACTTAAGATGCGATATCCTATAGGTGTATGCATGTATGTAAAATGACCTATGTTTTGCACTACATCCACTTTATTAAAAATCTGAAAGTATTTAGTTTCGGAGATACAAAGTTGTAATTAAATGCAAGACCACGACTGACTATACAGGTGCAAGTAACTTCGATCAGTTTTGATCGGCGCGTTGCATATCTCTCTCTGTCCTCGGTGGGTGCTATTTTACAACTAGCAAAAAGGAGACCGAGGAACGTCCTCGAGGATCCGTACGCGACCACTAGGGGCCAAGAGCTCTACTCTAAACGACACACACAAAACACAACATTCGCTCCTGCGCTCTGGCGCAGAACGGACCTCAACCGACCGCGCTCTATGCACAACCAAGTTGACAGCCCGCATACTTTATGGACCGCAGTCTGTAGTAGCAAGTTGTCATTGTTATTGATAGTGGCCAACACCCGCTCCCGTAGCGTTTGGTTTTCATCGTTCGTGCCTTCACCGATCGTCTCCCACGAAGTGGAAGTGTTGTGTTTCGTGGTGTGCGTACGTGACAGTGTCGTCAGTGCTGTGTTGTGTCCCCTTGCGGGTAAACCGTGAGTAGATATTACACACACATTCTCGCCTCAGAGGCGGCTATTGTATTTTTTGTGTCCGCTTGTCGCACTAGGCAACAGCCAGGTACACACCCTCTCGCATCTAAAGCGTAAGGCTGTAGGTGATTTATTTTAGTACACACCTCCCTGCTTACGAAGGGAGAATTTCATATTTTTGTGCCACACACCGCCAAATCGACCGTTCGAAATGGCGTCAACCAGTGCTCCAGCAACGGAGCTATCGAAACTAGGGGAGCTTTTGCGTCTCGCGTACCCTGACATCTGGGCTCAGTACCAGTCTTACTGCCTCACGCCCGAGGACATCCCCGGAATTCATCCGGAGAGCTTAATTCACCCAAGGAGCCACGCGGTCACGTTCGACTCCGACGGCCCGTCATCGCCGGATTTAGAGCCCGACTCACCTGCACCTATGCACGGTGACTCATCCGCACCTGTGTGCGAGTCAATTAGCGGCTTAATAGCCGGCAATAAAACCGCCACGCCGACCGAGTCGGCACGGCGTAAGCCGTCTGCACCTACGGGTAATAAACCCGACACTAATGAGTGCAATACATCGAACAATACAGCGACTAACGCACCTGCAACTTCCTTCCGGGAATCGCAACCCATTGTTGGGCCCGCGGCCCTTTCTGACTTTGGATCCGACATGGACTGCGAGGAGGAAGCCAGGCACGATGACGGCTTCACCGTCGTCGTGAGAAAAGCTAAGAAACGCGCCGCGAAAAGGGATACCGAGTCTAACTCGGAAACCACATCGCCGTCCGCCTCACGGAACCCGGCAAAAAAAGGCGTGTCAAACACACGCAAGCCGATCGAGAAATCGCTGCCCACGCATCCCGCCGCACGCGACTCTAAGCCACCGCCGCCCTTATACTACAAGACAAGGCGCAGTGGAACGATCTGTCAATCTGGTTGACAAATCAGAAAATTAATTGCCCGAAAGCACAAACGGCAGTGCAAGGTATCCGCGTATACCTAAGCACCGTTAGCGACTTTAGAACTGTTACCAGCCACTTACGTGCTAGGAACATTAGTTTCCACACGTAAGTTGACAGCCCGCATACTTTATGGACCGCAGTCTGTAGTAGCAAGTTGTCATTGTTATTGATAGTGGCCAGTGCTAGGAACATTAGTTTCCACACGTATTCCCTCGCGGAAGACCGTAGACTCCGCGTAGTCATTCGCGGCTTGCCAAAAGATTTAGAGACATGTCACATCTTAAGTGAGGTGCGACGAGCTGGGACACCCTGCGAACTACCGCGCCAAGAAAAACGGCCGTAGGAAGGGCCCCGGGGCCCCGTAGCCTCAGCCTTCCGCTCCAAAGCCGGCAAATAAACCCGCGCAGACATCCGCGCCTAAAACCGCATCAGCGCCCGCGTCCGCCCCGGCCGCAGCGAAGCCCGAGCCAAAGCCAGAGCGCTGCATCGGCGCCTAACGCCTGGACTAAACCTCTGCCTATGACGCAGAAGAGCGTAGCCGCTTCACGGCCCGCGCCTCAAATCACAACGCCTAAAATTCAGGGCTCGTCAAATTTCGCCGCAGATTTCTCGCTAATTTGCGGTTTCATTCGCAGCATTAATGTTGCCGAACTTTCAAGCTTATCACGCAAAATCCGCGAAGCAGTCTCCTCAAGACCGACTCATGGCTACCGTAGAGGACATGAACGTCATCGACGCGATTTGGACGTTTCAATGCGCCTAAACATCACGCGCCGCGTCGTATATAAATTTTTAATTGTTACCGATGGCGTCCCATATAGGTAGGATTAAACCCCGCTCTCTGACTGTCTCGTATTTTAACGCAAACGGTCTTAAGACGCAGTTAGTTGAAGTCGCGAATTTCCTTCGTGATCATGACATCGACGTTATGCTAGTGCAAGAGACTTTCTTAAAACCTAGTATGCGCGATCCTAAGATAGCCAATTACAAAAGCATCCGTAATGACAGAGCGGCCGCGAAAGGCGGCACTCTGATTTACTATAAAAAGTCCTTGCACTGTATCGCGCTCGATACACCCGACTTAATTAATATAGAAGCTTCCGCGTGTAGGTTAGCAATGACCGGCCACAGGCCGCTTGTACTAGCATCAGTATACCTCTCGCCATCCAGACAAATATTAGAGTCAGATTTAAAATCTCTATTAGATTTAGGTCGTTCTGTTATACTTGCCGGAGACTTGAACAGCAAGCACGGCAGTTGGAATTCCAACGTTAATAACACGAACGGTAATAAACTGTACGACATAGCGGAGAGACTTAACGTAAACGTTATAGCTCCCGAAACCCCAACCAGAGTACCGACGCAATTACATCAGCAGCCAGATATTCTAGACGTAGCAATTATTAAGGACGTGGACTTAGCAATAGACTCTATAGTTACGCTTCACGAACTTGAGTCGGACCACCGTCCGGCAATTTTTAAGCTGGGCCAGCCAAATGGTGAGGTCACTCAGACCAAAACCATTGTGGACTGGCGTACCCTCGGAGTCAAACTCGCGGCTACAAGCTCTCAGCACTTAGACGAAATTTCCTAATACTATCGACTCGCCAAAAGTAGCCTGCCGAGCGATAAAATCTTTTTCGACTCATCTCAAAATAGTCGTCGGAGAATCCTCCCGGACGGTTACGGTGTCGAGTGATCGACGCTGTAACCTGCCGACGCCTGATAAGAGAAAAGAATCGCGCCGCTAAAGCGCACGATAGATATAGAACCGAAGCAAATAGACTCAGACTGCGCCTCCTACAAAGGGATGTTAAAGAGCGCTTATCTGAGTATAGTCAAGACAGCTGGGACACTATGCTTGGAGAAATCGAGCCGTCGCACACTGCCTACTGGCAGTTGGCACGATCTCTCAAAGCAGAGCAAGTCTCACCCGTGCCTCCGCGCATTAAATCACTCGACAACTCGCTCGCCTTCGACGACAGCGAAAAAGCCGAATGCCTCGCAGACAGTCTAGAGAGCCAATGCACTCCGTCTCTCGCGCCTGCGGATCCCGACCACCTGCAGCAGGTGGCTGCGGAACTCGAACGCAGGGCTGCCATACCACCAACAGGCGAACCACTGCCTCCAGTGACTCTCGACGAAGTCACTGACATAGTTAAAAACCTTCAAAACCGACCCGGCCTCGACGGCATAAACAACAGGGTGATGAAATGTATAACTACGCCGCTATTGTGTCTGTTAGTTACTATTTTTAACGCGCTCCTCTCCAGCTGCTCCTTTCCGGACGATTGGAAGGAAGCCGACGTTATAGGCATTCCAAAGCCTAACAAACCTAGGAACATTCCGTCCAATTATCGCCCAATAAGTTTCCTCAACTCGATGGCTAAGATTTATGAGCGAAATATACTCAGTCGATTAAAAGACTATGTTATGACTGTGTTACTAATAACATTCTTCCCGACGAGCAGTTCGGCTTTCGCCCCGAACACTCGTGTACTCATCAAGTGCACCGCTTAACGGAGCACATTTTAGAGAATTTAAACGACCGCCCTAAGCCTGTAGGCACAGGAGCCTTAATTTTCGATGTCGCAAAGGCATTTGACAAAGTCTGGCACGACGGCTTGTATTACAAGTTGTATCACACTAAAGTGCCGGACAGACTCGTGAACATCATACGAGCCTTCTTGTCCAACCTGCCTATTTCGATTCCGGGTAGAGGGAACACGCTCTTCAAGCCGCGCTCTCCGAGCGGGTGTCCCTCAGGGCTCCTGCCTCTCCCCACTCCTTTTCTCGCTATATACTAGCGATATTCCTAGAGACTAGAAAGTCAATCTTGCGCTGTTCGCCGATGACACGGCCCTGTACTATTCCGACAAGCACAAGGGCCGCATAACGATTCATCTCCAAGCCGCAGCCGATCGCCTAGGCGAATGGTTCCGGAAATGGAGAATAGAGGTGAACCCCGAGAAAAGTGTAGTGATATACTTCTCGAGAGGCACGCCAAAGCCCGCTAGACGAATTCATACAATCGGCAACAATCAACTAGGCACGATCACCCTATTCGGACGCCCTATTCTCTGGGAAAAGAGCGTCAAATACCTCGGGGTTACTTTAGACGCAGCGATGTCGTTTGCTGCACACATAAAAAACGTTCGAAATAGAGCGGCTTTTATCTCAAGCCGACTATATCCGTTAATTTGCTCTTCAAGCAAAATGTGCTTAAGACACAAACTTCGCCTCTATAAGACTTGCATAAGACCCGTAATGGCCTATGCTTGCGTCGCTTTCGCTCACGCGACGGGCAATCAATTAAAGAAGTTACAGAGCGTTTAAAATCGATTCTTGCGAACTGCCACCGGAGCCGGTTGGTATCAACGCAATGTAGATCTTCACAGCGACTGTGAATTGCCCTTAATCTCTGAACACTTCAGAGAAGTATCACGGCGGTTTTTCGAAAAAGCCGCGGTTCATCCAAACCCGCTGGTGGTTAAAGCAGCAAATTACCGACCAGACAGAAACGCGACCGTACGCAAACGTCGCCCGCGAAACGTGCTAGACGACACGGACGTCTCAGCACTCCCTGACCACGATACGGTCAGTCACGATCCAGGCTACACTGTACACACAGTTAATAGCTTTAATATAACACGCACCACGACGCGCGACCGCCGTAGAGAGCGGCGCGCAGCAGTCAACAATCACACAGCGTACACACGATACACCCGTGTTCCAGGGCGGTTCTCACCGCCCAGAGTTACCGATACACAAGTCGACAGTCCGAATAGAGGCCCGCAGCCTCCCTCGGACGGTCATTACACGACTTAAAATCATTTGAGATATTCGAAATCGCGCAAGCACGCAGCGAACGCGACACAGTCCGAATTTCGATGTTTTTGTAGGAGTTCATTTAAGTATTTATGTTTGGGTCAAACCAAACCAGGCACGCGGTCCCCTGGCTCGTGAGCACAGTATCCGATGAAGCTGTAAAAGCCAAAAAGGCTAACAGCAATTACATCACCGAAATTATATATACAAAACACAATTTGTCGGCTCGGTTGGCGCAGTGGCTAAGCCCTTGGCTTCTGCTCCGCGGGTCGCGGGTTCGATTCCCGCACGGGACAAATATTTGTATGGTCTACAGATATTTGTTTCGGGTCCACCCGGTTTGTACATGTGGAATTTAAAATAGAATGTGGTAGTATAAAAAGGAAGCGCCGCTGGAGTTCTTGCACCATTACTTCTCCAGAAAAAACGCCTTCCGAATAGGTGGTAAATGTAGATATTTCCGGTAATAGTATAATTGACCTCCCGATTGATGTAACTGACCGACCCGAGGCCGGCTCCATGGGCATTCTCGTGACAGTTACTCTCGCGCTCAGGATTACGGTCCAAGCCGAGGTCCCCTCTCGAGGGCCCTTGCGTTGGTCATCCAAAAATAAAGGTTTTGGCTAAGCGCCTTCAGCGCTGGGCCACCTTTCAATCCGGTGTAGCTTTGATAGTCTTCAAACTAACAGTGAACTTCGGACATATAAAAGTTCTATTCTCCTCTACCGGACTTCTATCGGCTATATCAATAACTAGACTACTAATTTTAATAACTCTAGTATGCTACAGTAAAGAAGATAAACTTAATTTGCTGAGATCCGCATGCAAAATGTAAAATGGTGTGTATTACCTAGTTTTGAAGAGCATCGGCCGCCCTCCCACAGTAGCTCTGTTGTAGTGATGGAGGGTATCTGGTGGCGGCTCTCTGTGGCGGTATTGGTTTTCTTGTGCACTCTGCTGAAGGAGGGAGGCGGTGCTCTTCACAACTACGTAATACAAACAATTTTACATTTTGCATGCGGATCTTAGCAAATTAACTTTCTCTCCTTTAATATTATTCATATTGCAAGTGTAAAACAATGAACAAAATAGTGATAGTTTTTTAATAAGCGATTCATATTAGTCTTATTCTTCAAAACTAACTCAAACACAAATTCACTCTTCCTGTTTTCTTGATTTACGAATAAATAAAAACCACGTAAACTGGTGTAAGTGGCACTTGTATTAGTAAGCGTGTTTCAAATATTTTAGAAAAGAACGTTGAAAAAGTTACCGACATTAGAGTCTTAACCGCTCTCCTGTTAAGTTGTGCTTTTCGCTTCCGAATCCGACTACAAGGAAATAGCGAATATTTTTTTTATTTTTATTCGATGAAGTGATGAAACGAGCAAATCGTTTACCTGGTAAGTGCAACGTCTGCCCGTAACAAATGCTGTGTCAACAAGAACATTTCTGTGTGACACCACTACGCGTTCGTCACACAGAGACATCAGTTCTTAAGTCTCATACGCCTAGTGATTACACTAGCTCTAGTCAGTGCCCTACAGATCGAAACGCGGTAATGTTTGCACACTTCTGCGTAACGGCAGAATAACTGGCCTGGAGTGGTCCTTGCCTAGGCGGATTACTGCATAGGAACCCTACCAGTAAATATTGAATCTGTTACAATTCATTTTGGATTGAAGTAACGAAATGGTAAAAAGTATCTATCTGCCTCCACATGATCCCACATCGTCATCATTATTTCAGCCTAAACAACAGCACAAGTCCACTGCTGAACATAGGCCTCCCCCATAGATTGTTACAAAAGTTTGTAGCTCTCATTTTGGGGAGAATTTTGCCATAGTTGCCACGCTTGGCAGGCGGGTTGGCAACCGCAGTTTATTTATTCTGATATTCCAGGAAGATGCTGCTGCCCATCTTCGGGTTGTAATTTTCCCTCTGTCGACTTTAACGACACCCACGGGATGAGATGGGGTGGTAGATTCTCTTAAGCCCACGGTAGTATAAAAAAAACAGTCTATAAATACTCCGCTGCTGAGCACAGGCTTTCTCTAATTTCTGAGAGAGTTTCGGAGCCGGGAAGAGTCCGCCACGCTCTAATGTGAATTGTCAGACTTCACATGTCCTTGAAATACTTCTTTATTTCTCGGACATGCAGGTTTAATCACAAAGTTTTCGAAGGAAAAAATCAGCACTCAAAATTGAAATTAACAATTTTAGTGGTGCCGGCACCGGGAATTGAGTCCAGGTCACTAGCGTTCTACGAATGTTATACTTTTTGTTTTAAAATTGTTTGTTTACCACAAATTGTTTTCGTAAATATTAAAAGACCACAAATTGTCAAATAACCAAATTGGTAAACAGATATAGTTATCGGATTATTATAATTTGGTGTCATATTATTTCACGATCCGTTTCTATTTCAGCCGTTCACAACGAAGATACGCCGCAAATGTAATTTACTTGCTGAAATTATTGGCAGAATTGCTACGCGATAAGACTAAATTATCACCGTAAATTATAAAAGCTTTTAATTAATGTGTGATAGGGAAGGCCGAAGTTCATTGTACCCGAGTGACCAGAGTACGATACCCGGTGCCGGCGCCTCTAAAATTGTGTTCAATTTTAAGTGCTGATTTACCACGTGCTCAGCGGTGAAGAAAAACATCGTGAGGAAACCTACGTGTCTGTGGTATAAAAAAATCGAGGAAATGTGAAATCCGCTAATCCGCATTGGAGCATCGTGGTGGACTCTCAAGCCTTAAAACCCTCTCAGAGAGGAGGCCAGTGCTCAGTAGTGGGTCATTTATAGGCTACTTTACTTTCATCATCATCATCATCATCATTTCAGCCTATGACTAGTCCACTACTGAACATAGGCCTCCCCCATAGATTGCCACAAACGTTTGAAGCTCCCATTTTGGAGGGATTTTGCCATAGTTGCCACGCTTGGCAGGCGGGTTGGCAACCGCAGTTTATTTATTCAGATGTTCCAGGAAGATGCTGCTGCCGACTTTTACGACACCCACGGGATGAGATGGGGTGGTAGATTCTCTTAAGCCTACCGTTACGTGTACCGCTACTAATTTGGCCGTGTGGTAGCGGCACACGGCGATACTTTATAATATTTATTTAATACTTTACTTTACTACTACTTTAATGGTTACTTTACTTTTAAAATTGTTATCGAAACGAAACTATGATATCGGTGTGAAAATAAAACACGATCTGGTCCGAAAAAAAAACTGAAATGTCAAGGAGTCCAATCATAAGGCGTGTAACTTCACAAGTAAAGAAAGCCAATCTGATGAATGACTCTTGTTTTTTGAAGGTTTGCAATTCGACGAGGGGGAATGATTCCAAATAACTGATAAAAGATATTTGGTTTTTGCGACAAATGTATAAAATGTATTGTTAATCAACAATTAAAAAAAATACTAATTTTTACGTAGTTAAAACCAATAAATGTTTGAGTTTTGGTTGTGTTATTTATTTATTTAATTAAAAAAAATGGTACGCATATTAAAGGTTTTACAAATGATTTTCAGTAAAAAAACTATTTAATTCTTCGCACGAATGTCTTCCCTGCAGAGGTCTCGGAGGACCATCAACCTGACGTTAAATTGCCAATTTTCTGTCTTAGAGATTGTCTATCAATCACTTGAGGTTCGAACACGTAGGGAAGGGGTGAGAAAAAAATTACGACTGATCATAATAGGTGGGGATGGGATAATGTGACAATGTACATGTATTTTGTCGTGCGCCCAAAAAAATTTAATTTAATGTGTGACGTGTAAAATATTTTGTATTCGTTTTCGTCTTTTATTTTTCTTTCAAATCAGCCAGGGAGTCATGATACTCCAAGCTGCTCCAATAACTTCACCACAGTCCGTCTGTGTTCATGCCGCCTAACATTTTCTCTGCAATATTTTCAATACAACATTCTCCTTCATCGATGAGCTGTCAAATGGGTGGTGTAGTAGAGTGGCTCTTTAACATTCGTTATTATTTTATATTTATTTCTTAAATCATATACAATAAAAATAACAACAAAATGTCAGTTCTCACCTCGTATAAACACAATCTTTCTTCATTGTTAAATCAAGTCGGAATGTAGTTCCGAGAAGGTTTGTCCGTACAAATAAGACAGTTTATTTGTCTCAAGAGAACTATACACTTTGAAGACGGAATCTTCCTATCAATTTTTTTCAGTTTTTCCGCAAGCGATATTATTGTGCAGACAGATTTCTATTAGTTTGTACGAAACATTATTCTTGACTGGATGACAAAACGTATACATTTAAAAGAAATGTAACTAAAATGACAACTAAAACGATTTGAAGTTGTAAGTTTTTCTTAATAAAATCGTAGACTCACGGTAGGATTTCTGATGTATAGTGGGTGCGTTTTGCAGACATAAATTTCACATACACAACCAAACCAGACCCGAAAACCAACAATTTGTGATTACGCACAAATTTTGGCTTCGGCTGATGTACGAATCCAGAACCTGTGGCGTAGCCACGCGATCGTGGAAATATAGATTCCGCTTGTAGTTAACATTCCAATGTGTTGAAATAAAGAAAGCGTCGGATAAAATAAAAATTACTTGGAATATTATTAACAGTGAAACGGGGAAAGTCAAGTAACGCAACTCTAATTACAAACTGGATATTAACAACAAGCTATTGACATCTGATAATAATTGGTTTTACAAGGGGTCGTTCGACAACCGATGGCGGTGTTGAACTAATTAAATATATTCGATGCCTGGAAAAATTCACAGGATGCTTTGGGTGTTTTCTGTGATCTTTCTAAGGCCTTCGATTACGTTCATCATGAAACACACATCAGAAAACTACATCATTACGGTATAAGAAATTCTGCACTTAACCTTCTAACTTCATATTTGAGCAATAGAACGCAGAAAGTAGTTATTAATAGTACGAGTTCTTCCGGATCAGCAGTATCTAAAGGTGTGCCTCAGGGTTCGATTCTCGGCACATTTCTATTCCTAATTTACATTAATGACTTACCTTGCCTAGTAGGGGATAACCATGATATAGTTTTATTTGCTGATGGCAAATCATTGATTTTTAAAATAAAACGTCACCTTTTATTATATGACGAGGTGAATAATGCTATTTCAAAAGTAGTACATTGGTTTAACGTTAACAATTTGCTTTTAAACGGCAATAAAACTAAATGTATAAAATTTACAACACCAAATGTTAAACGCATGAATGTAAATGTACTCGTAAATGGGTAAGATTTGAGCCTTGTGGATACCACTGTCTTTCTTGGAATAACTCTAGACGGGAAACTTCAATGGAGCCCCCATATATCTAAACTAGCAAATAGACTTAGCTCTGCAGTTTATGCTGTGAAAAGGATTACAAACTTGAAAAATGTTGAAACTGATCGATTTAATTTATTTTAGTTCTTTTCACAGCATAATGTCTTATGCTATTTTGCTATGGGGAAATGCGACTGACGTAGAGGTGATTTTTGTTTTGCAAAAGAGGGCCATTTATAATCTTGGCTCTAGAGTGTCTCTTAGAGATATATTTAAAGAAATTAATATCTTAACCATGGCCTCTCAATATGTTTATGAAAACGTTATGTATGTACATAAGAATATTAATCACTTTAATTAAAAAAGTGATGTTCATAATGTGAATACCAGGAACAAGCACAAATTAATTATGCCAGTTACCTGACTTCACAGAGTCAGTAACTCTTTTATGGGGCAATGTATACGTTTTTACAACAAAATCCCAGAAAGTGCACAAAGTCTTTCAATCAAAAAGTTCAAACTGTTTGTTAAACAAAGACTCTTTAAGAAGGGTTATTATAATATTAAGGAATACATGGATGATGATCACCCCTGGGAATGAGGTGATCGCTGCCAAGCTATTTCTACATCTTTATAAAACTGATGTAATTGTAAAAAAAAAAAATTAAAGGCGATAAAATCCGTAAACTTAGTTTCATTTAAATGCTGTAATTGTATATTTAAAATGACTGAAAAAAAATAATCCCGCTGGGTCTCTTACTGGTTCTTCCCAAGACAGAAGCATTTCTTTGCGAACGAGTGTAGTTTAAAAAAAATTACGTTCAATAAGTATTATGTTAATGATCCATATTGAATAAAAAATATTCTATTCTATTCTGCTCTTGGCCCGTCCGTCGTCAGCAAGACAAAGACAGATTCAATGCAACTTGTATATATTTTTTACGATTGCATGTTATTTTAAATTTGAAAATGACATCCCAGCAAACGCATTAAAATGTAAAAAAAAAATATGCCAAGTATCGCGTCCCAACCGTTATACCTTAAAATTTGTGAGATAGAGGATAGAGCCAAGTCTGTAATTTTATTATTAACGAATCGCCAATTCAACAATTTTGTTATAAATTAAGTTCTTAATAATCAAAAAACTATGCCCGACGGTAGAATTTCTCCTGTATTTTACTTGCATAGCACGACCAGACGCCAACAATTAGTGTTTGCATAAATGTTGGCTCCGGCTGGGATTTGAACCCAGGACCCGTGGCGTAGAAGTCAGGTACTCTGACTCATTTATAACAAAATTGTTGTGTCGCCCAGAACATTTCTGTGCCCGTCCCCGTGTGTCCCCAGTTGGACATCTTAAGTCTTACGTGTTCAGTAATTACACTAGCTCTTTGCCCTTTAGACTGAAACATGTTTGCAAACTACTGCTTCATGGCAGAATAACTGGCCCTGCGGTGGTACCTATTAAGACGAATTCCTTCATAGGAATCCTAACACCTGTAAAAATCACTTCACCACCTATAATACCTAAATTTACACAGAATTTGCATTTGTAATATTAAGAAATAACTTACTTATAGTAAGTTTCTTTACTGGTGGTAGGATTCCTATGCAGGAATCCGTTTAGGTAGGTACCACCCCAGGGCCAGTTATTCTGCCGTGAAGCAGTAGTGTGCAAACATTATTGTGTTTCGGTCGGAAGGGCACTGTGAGCTAGCGTAATCACTGGGCATACGAGACTTAAGAACTGATGTTCCAGGGTGTCGAGCGCATTGTGGTGTCGCACAGAAATTTTCTGGGTGACACATTTGTTATGGGCAGACATTTAACTTACCATCAGGCGAATGTCTTGCTAGTTTCGTCACCATATCAAATAAAAAAAATTGTCATAAAATATCCCACAGTGGAAACAAGTTAAGGATTTCATAAAATATTTTTTATGTTTTCATTTTCATAATCTTAAAAAAAATACCAGCATAAAAAAAGAAATAGAACGATTTATATGTTCACTATAAATAAGGAAATCAATTTCCTAAACTAAAGCTTCAAAAGCCTCAAAATTATATTTGGTCAGGGTTGAAAAAAGCACACTTTAATCAGATTTCCCGTCTACCGTTTACCAATTTAAAATTAAGTGTAAATTGAAAGTTTTTAAGTATCTCTCAAATGTATAAATAAATTATGGTTTCAAAAAACGTATGAACAAAATTCTGATAGTTATAACTTTATGGTGGATTTTCGACCACGGCGAAACGAGAAAAAGGTTAACATGATGGTAAGTGGAACTTTCATCATCATCATTTCAGCCTATCACTAGTCCACTGCTGAACATAGACCTCCCATAGATTGCCACAAAAGTTAGTAACTCACATTTTGATGGAATTTTTTCATAGTTGCCACGCTTGGCAGGCGGTTTAGCAACTGCAGTTTATATATTCAATAGTTCCAGGTAGATGCTGCTTTCCATCTCCTGGTTTTCACTTTCCTTCCGTCGACTTTTACGACACCCACGGGATGAGATGGGATGGTACATTCTCTTAAGCGGCCACCACACGGCAACGTTTGCAACGTTTGCCCGTCACAAATGTTGTGACAACCAGAACCATTCTGTGTGACACCACACTGTGCCCGTCACCCTGAAACATCATTTCTTAAGTCTCATATGTCCAGTGATTATAATAACTCACAGTGCCCTCCAAACCGAAACAGTTATGTTTGCACACTACTGCTTCACGGCAGAATAACTGGCCCTGGGATGGTACCTACCTAGATGGATTCCTGCATACGAATCCTACCAATGCTTTGGAATCATTACGTAAAAATCAAGAGCAAATTTTTTTTTATAGGAATAAGTTAAGAGATATGCAAAATGCAGTATGATCACCTAATAGAGTTTTAAAGCTATGTATATAGCTTATATATATATATATATATATTTAAAGTCTCTCTATTTAAAAACTCGCATAGATTAAGTCCGCGGTGATATCCGAAACGGAACTAAAGCAACCGACATAGCCCTGAAGATCAGCAAGCTCGAGCAATGAGCTGGTCATATTGCTCGTAGAACCGATAGCCATTGAGCAAGAAAGGACTTGGTACCGGCGAATACTGTGTAGGGCAACGCCTGAGTTGATGGAGCGACGATCTACTCGGTCTTGCAAGAAGTCGCAGGTGGCTCGTGACCGTGTTTGTTGTCAATTTGTAGAGGAAACCCGTGTTAGGCAGTGGATTTGTGATGGGCAGAATGATGATGATGATTAATATATATAATTGCTCGTAAAATAACAGTAAATGAAAGTCTTAGATAATAATTTCGTATGATTTAATCGTCATTAATGTTTCGATAAAATGAATAAAAGTTAAAGATAAATTTAATTTTCTTGTCAAAATGACCTTTGACACGGCTATCGAACGATGCAGCCGTTTGATTTCTCTAGGGGATCTTTACAATATCGATGGACGACGAGTCCTTTATAAACGCTCCATTGTGTACGGTGGATTTTTTTTTTTTTGGGAGAAAGTTACGACGCAGATCCTTCACGTAATGTTATGTACAACGTCTTCCCTTAAGAAATGCTGTGTCACCCAGAACATTACTCTGTGGCAACACACTGCACTCGTCACCTGAAATTAGTTCATAAGTCATATATGTCTAGTAATTACACCAGCTAACAGTGCTAGTGCCAGGCCGAAACACACTGCTTAAAATATAACCGACACTGCATTGGTATCTATCTAGGCGGATTCTTGGAATGGACCACCGGTAAATTTTATTGATATGAAATAGTAGCCAGTAACGACGTTTAATCTGAACACGTGAACAGTCCGCGCGCAATGTGCTTTCTGTTTCTAGAATGAATATAGAACCTCCTCTTTTTTGAAGTCGGTTAAATAGTGGCCACCATCGCGGCGCTCAGCGTTGCGTCACCTCTGTTAGTTCTAAAATCCGATCCGATCCTACTACCGATCGATACTAGCGCCACCAAGGGAATTCTCTTGATACATAATTTCCTTTTTCCCTTATAAGGGGTAGGCAGAGACCAAAACCGTAGCTCACTTTTCGCCCCCGCAGGAAACGAGACCAGACGGGTGGCGAACCACGTCTTCGTTACTTTGATATTTTTATTGGAGAAAGTAACGAAGCGAGCAAATTGTTCACCTGATGTTAAGTGCAACGTCGGCCCATGACAAATGCTGTGTCACCTAAAATATTTTTGTGTGAAACGACACTGCCCAGTGATTACACAAGCTCTCAGCGCCTTTCAAGCCGAAACACAGTAATGTTTGCAAACCAATAAAATCTAAATTCATCGCCTCATTAAACTTATTTTACTGGTGGTAGGATTTCTATGCAGTGAACCTTCTCGGTAGGTACCACTTATGGGCTAGGTATTCTGCCATGAAGCAATCAAATGCAAACATGAGTTTGTTTCGGTCTGAAGGGCACTGTGAGCTAGTGTAATCACTGGGCACGAGAGACTTAAGAACTGATGTTTAAGGGTGACAGGCGCAGTGTGGTGCCAAACAGAGATGGGTTCTAGGTGACTCAACGTTGCACTTAACATCCGGTGAAAGGGTCGTTTCGTCACATTATGCATTAAAAAATAAACTATTTTCTTTTTCTAATTTATGACAGTAAACCATGCATCTTCAATTCACAACAAATTCTTGATTTGAATAGTTTTAGAACGCGGTTATAGTATTTTGTATGTATATATATATGGTTTTGCATAGCTTAAATTTGCTACTTGTCTTAAGATCGCGTTAATTCCTTCATAATATATTTAATTTCGAATTTAAGATTCAGAGAAGCTTTAACTGGGGATAATCTCTTGGATCCTTGCTTTAAAGAGATTAATTACCAAGGAAAATGTCACGGTATCGTAGGATTATATAACGGAAACGGAAATCGTCGTCCTCCTGATTTATAATACCATGAAGCAAAAGGAGCTCTTTACTATTATAAAATAATTCATCAACTTCATGCAACTACCTCTTTGAAAGTAAAAAAGTAACATCATATAAATGTCCCACTGCAGAGCAGAGGCCTCCGTTTCCGAGAAGGTTTTTGGAGCTGGGAAGTATCCGCCACGCTGCTCCAAAGCAGGTTGTTGCAAGAAATATGAGACTAACATACATACGATCTCGCCTTTGCCAATATATAGTTAACATTCGTAGCCCACTTATCGCTACGACCGAGAACGAGACTTGACGGTAGGCGAACCGCGTCGCCGCCATTTTGGTACGAAAATTCCTGCTCCTAATTGCGTTCCCTCGAGTAGCTAGCCATCGGCACGGAAACCACTGGCTTGGCGAAGAGGAACGGAAAAGGATTATCTATAATTTAAAGGATACTATTATATACAAAAGAGACAGCAGTAGTTCTGGTTCTCGGTTACTCTACCGTATTTTCAGGACAAAACCACTACAAGTATCTTAAATTGGCCTTAAGCTGACTAAAATCTAAGTCTCATGGTGATAAGCGCAGTGCGACTCTTCACGGAATTTTCAATGCCAAGTGGGTGATACTGCATTGATAGGGGCAGAAGTGGCATTTGTTTCTTACCTCACTCACTAACTAGTTATTATTATGAATGAAATTTTCAATTAAAAGCTTTAATGTGAATATGATATTACAAATGATTTTAAGCGTTTACAACTGCACTCGGATACGTTTATAGATAATTAAAAACACATTACTGTTCAAACAACAACGCATCACAATGCCACATTTGGGGTGAGCAATGGAGGTGTATGTATTTATTAATAGTCGCTCGTTTCGGCAAATACGAGCTCATTTTATTTTATGGGCTCTTTCATAAATATTATCAATTGAAATCTTATTCTCTGCCTCATAACGAATGTATTTCGCTTTTATATTTGATTTTTTTTATTGGATCAAGTGATGAAACAAGCAAAACGTTCACCTGATGGTAAGTGCAACGTCTGCCCATAACAAATGCAGTGTCACCCAGAAAATTTATCTGTGACACAACCCTGCGCCCGTCACGCTGAGACATCAGTTCTTAAGTATCATATGCGCAGTGACTACGCTAGCTCACAGTGCCCTTCAGACCGAAACACAGTAATGTTTGCACACTACTGCTTCACGGCAGAATAACTGGCCCTGGGGTGGTTGTCAGTTAGCAATGATGGATAATCAAACGCTTATTATTATTATTTGTTTAAGTTTTGCAACACACACCAATAGATTGATCTGGATTCAATGGAATCAACAAATGGATGCTTAAATGAGGGTACTATTTTCTTTATAGAAACTTGGATCGTGGCTCGGTCCATGACTTTCCTTATCAATTAATTAAGCCTGAAACGATTTTGTCTTCGTCTAGACGAATATGTGTTCGGAGCTAAAATTGCGCATTCTTTTAGCCTTTTGCCTGCTGTGTCGGGGATTGTAATCTAGACGAATTATCTTGAACTTGTTTTATGTACAATCATCATCAGGTTATTGATTCTCCACTGCAGAATATAGGCGTCTTCCAAAATAAGATTTTCCGTAATCACCACGCGTGTCAATGAATTGGCGATAGCTGACCCATACGCCTCAAACCCTAGACCATAGTCACCATTCGGAAATCATGAGATTTTTCAAGTCTACGACATTATCGAGATGATTTAATCGTCGTCGTTTCAGCCTATCACAAGTCCACTGCTGAACATAAGCCTCCCCCATAGATAGCCACAAAAGTTTGTAGCTCTCATTTTGGGGGGATCTTGCCATAGATGTCACGCTTGGCAGGCGGATTGGCAACCGCAGTTCATTTATTCAGATGTTCCAGGAAGATGCTGCTGCCCATCTCCTGTTTTTCATTTTCCCTCTGTCGACTTTTACGACACCCACGAGATGAGATGGGGTGGTAGATTCTCTTAGGCCGCTACCACACGGCTATTTAATGAGGCAGATTTTTCTTACGCGTTCTAAACGCTACATATATCATCATCATCATCATCAAATCAGCCTATCAGTAGGCCACAGCTGAACCAAGGCTTCCCCCATAGATTGCCATTAAAAGTTTGTAGCTCTCATTTAGGGGAGAATTTTCCATAGTTGCCACGCTTGGCAGGCAGGTTGGCAACCGCAGTTTATTTATTCAGATTTTCCAGGAAGATGCTGCTGCCCATCTCCTGTTTTTCATTTTCCCTCTGTCGACTTTTACGACACCCACGAGATGAGATGGGGTGGTAGATTCTCTTAGGCCGCTACCACACGGCTATTTAATGAGGCAGATTTTTCTTACGCGTTCTAAACGCTACATATATCATCATCTTCATCATCAAATCAGCCTATCAGTAGGCCACAGCTGAACCAAGGCTTCCCCCATAGATTGCCATTAAAAGTTTGTAGCTCTCATTTAGGGGAGAATTTTCCATAGTTGCCACGCTTGGCAGGCAGGTTGGCAACCGCAGTTTATTTATTCAGATATTTCAAGAAGATGTTGCTGCCCACCTCCTGGTTTAGATTTTCCTCTCTGACGACTTTTACGACACCCACGAGAAGGGATAAGGTGGTGGATTCCCTGATGCCGGCACCACGCTACTTATATATCAGTAGAGAAATTGTTTGTAATTCAAGTAGGGATACTCCAATTCTAGGGCTGACAATGGAAAGTGGTCAGCCTCATAAAAACTATTTGTTTGTAAAAATACGTATAGGTAGGTGCTACCGCAGTCTCAGTTATTCTACCAAGCAGTTCGCAGTTTCCTCATGAAGGTCACTGATAGCTAGTGTAGTAACTAGGAATATGGGACTTATGAACCGATGTCACTAGGTGATGAGCGCACACAGACATCATCTAGGTGATATATCATTTCTTATGGGTAGACGTTACACTTACCATTAGGTGGACGGCTCGTCTTGTTAATTTCTTTCATAAACAAACCATAAAGAACCACGTCCAATTCTGTCCGTGTTATGATATCCTAAATGATTTTTGCTTGTCTAAGTAAAACTTTAAATGTTTTTGAAATCATTTAGTCAAGTTATGAAAACACTGGAAAAAAATGTGTAAGGCCGTGGAATGATATTAGCTCGCGAAATGAAGTCGCTGTTCGTGATTTGTATTCAATTATGAAGTTTCTTGTTTTGTCCGTCCGTTGTTCCCGTCTTTTGTTATTTGTGCTTTTATGCTATTTCATGAAATCACGAACTGTTTCCTAACAATTTAAAGTGTAGTTCTATTACTTTGTACAAAAGTAATTTGACGTGAGTTTCACATCATTAACAATCTCAGTTACTAGATTCTATAAATTGCCTTTTGATAAATTTGTATAGATATCTATGTCTCTACACGTAGACCCACGTAGTAGTAAAAAATCTGTATTCGACGCGTGCTCACGGCTATTTGGTAAATTACCTCAATTGTTGCGAGACTAATAAACAAAGGCAATTACTTATTACAAATTCTCGTTTATCGCGATATCTACACACATTCCCCATTAACATAAATAAACAATAAGTAAGCACATTAGCATATTCCATTTCAAAATGTTACCAACAGATAATGCACAGAAGCCTAAATCTACTAAACAAATAAATATAATTTGACTTACGCAAACAGTAAAAACAGCTCCACAGAAATTTATCTCGAGTCCACGTTATACAGTATATTTAAAATTAAGAAGCATAATATTTCACACATCATTCGTGATGAAGAATGATGTCACCAAGACTGTGCTACGCTATGAGCAAGTAATTTAGTATTAAAGGTTTAAATATGAAATTGTAGTCTTGTGTGAAAATTGTGAACATGTTTTGTACGGAAATATTAATTCAATTGCTTACCACCTATATTGTCCATGAATTTCTGCTATTTTGTAGGAATGCCAGTTATGCCTTTGCTATAAACATTTGTTGAACATAATTTGTATTTTTTTCTCTCGTCTATATTATGCATGTTTATTACATGTTCACTGGTGGTAGGATTCCTTTGCAGGAATCCGTCTAAGTAGGTACCACCCCGGGCCAGTTATTCTGCCGTGAAGGAGTAGTGTGCAAACATTACTGTGTTTCGGTTTGAATGGCACTGCGATCTACGCTAGCTCACTCGCTAGATCACTGGGTACATGAGACTTAAGAACCGATGTCTCAGGGTGATAGGCGCAGTGGGGTGTCACACAGACGTCTCACTTACCACCAGGTGAACATTTTGCTCGTTACAACACTTTATCCAATAAAAAAAATAGTTTATTATCTATTTTTTCTATGAATTCATCTGTATTTGGTGCAAGATGAGTATGGTGGTATGCTGATATTCCTCTGATATTGAATTAATGAAGTTATTACTGGCATGTAAAGTACACGCTCACAGTGTGTCCCCCAGCTGCTTTCATACTCTCTATTTTTTGTGATCCAGGTGTGGGCCAGATTGAAAATCAGGCGGTCTATTTTGTTTCGTGGTCGGTTTTCGGCGTATGAAGCTCATTCATTGCTTAATGGAATCAAATGAAACCGATCACGTAACCAACCAGAGTTAAACAGAAGATCCCCAGGACCATGATGGCTTTCACTGAGTTCGGGCCATTTCGAGATTTTATGCTACAAAGCCATTTAGAATAGAATAGAATAGAATAAAATAGAATAGAATATAATAGAATAGAAAAAACATTTATTCGGCACAAGAACATAATACAGTTGAATATTAAATGAAAAAAATAAAAAAACAAAACAAAAGAGTTCTGTGTCGAAAAGGGGTTGGCTCAGCATGTACTGTGTAAGAACATAACCAACCAGAGTTAAACAGAAGATCGGCAGGACCACGATGGCTTTCACTGAGTTCGGGCCATTACGAGATTTTATGCTACAAAGCCGTTTAGAATAGAATAGAATAGAATAGAAAAGAAAAGAAAAGAAAAGAAAAGAAAGGAAAGGAAAGGAAAGGAAAGGAAAATAATAGAATAGTATAGAATAGTATAGAATAGAATAGAATAGAATAGAATAGAATAGAATAGAATAGAATAGAATAGAATAGAAAAAACATTAATTCGGCACAAGAACATAATACAGTTGAATATTAAATGAAAAAAAATAAAAAAAACAAAACAAAAGAGTTCTGTGTCGAAAAGGGGTTGGCTCAGCATGTACTGTGTAAGAATGGTCACATACAGCGCTGATTTTCAGCCAAAAAACCTTTGAATTGGCAAACGGACGAGACACGACTGAAAAATATTTTTATTTTATTACTTTTAAAAGTAATACAATGTAATTTGAAACATACAAAATCGGATAATTTGGGTAAAAACAAAAGATTATAAAATGTATTCTATTAATTAATAATATATATGTGTATAATACAAAATAATGGTATTTATCTATATATCAGTAAATAAAAATATTTATAAAATTGCAAGTATCATTCAGGGAGCACCGACGCATGCGTGAGTATTTAACATAGCATAGGAGGACAGTAAATCCGACATGTCAGATAAAAGAAACATCCTGGTGATTGCCATTTATCATCATCATCATCATCATTTCAGCCTATGACTAGTCCACTGCTGAACACTGGTCTCCCCCATAGAGTGCTACAAAATTTTATAGCTCTTATTTTGGGGGGAATTTTGCCATTTTGTTTATTTATTCTGATGTTCCAGGAAGATGCTGCTGCCCATTTTCTGGTTTTAATTTTCCCTCTGTCGACTTTTACGACACCCACGGGATGAGATGGGGTGGTAGATTCTCTTAAGCCGCTACCACACGGTAAATTGCCATTTATATATTCATATAATTATATATTGCAGTTTAACCGTTTTCCAATTTATTTATTTTTCTTTCTTAGATTTCTATCTTAGATTCAAAAAAAGTATTTCGAGGCATTTTCATTGGGGTGGGTCGGGCTGGATCGGCGAGTATGGAAGGGTGCAATTCTTGTAGTATTGGTATTATGTTTTATTGGGCAATTGAAGGTATCGTGTTACGTCACATTAGTAAAGATCGATCGAAGTGAAAAAGGATTACTCCTAAATGGGATTTCTCCATAATCGTCTATTCATTTAAAAAAGGAAAATAACACCGTATAAATCTTAAGGAACACCACTAGTGCGACCTATTAAATGAGGCGATTTTTTGTGATTTATTTAAAGAAATGTAGCGTATCAAATATTTGCATAAATATGCATACATAGAAATTTTTTAATGAAAAAGAAAACTGATTACAATTCTTTTATATTCGCAATCTCCCGAGTCTCCAAAAAAAGTGTTCCAGCTGCTGCATTGATTGCGGCCTTCACAGTACACGAAATAAATAATATAAAAAGTTCGTCTTGTATACATCATCATCATCATTTAAGTCTGTCGCTAGTCCACTGCCTAACAAAGGCCTCCAGACACCGTCCACAGGTTCTAGACAGCAACCTCAGAAGACAATCGGTTAGCAATTTCACCAACCTATATTACTTTTTCTATAGGTATAGAAATGTAATATAGGTTGGCGAATAGCCGTGTGGTGACAGCTTAAGAGAATCAACCACCCCATCTCATCCTGTGGGTGACGTAAAAATCGTGAGAGAGAAAATTAAAGGAGATGGGCAGCAGCGTCTTCCTGGAACATCTGAATAATAAACTGTGGTTGACAACCTGCCTACCAAGCATAGGAACTATGGCAAATACCCCCCAAAATGCGACAAAAGTTGGCAAACTTTTGTCACATTCTGTGGGGTAGGCTGTAGGGTGCAGGTGGTAGGATTCCTATCCAGGAATCCGTCTAGGTAGGGATCACCCCAGGGCCAGTTATTCTGCCGTGAAGCAGTCGTGTGCAAGCATTACTGTGTTTCGGTTTCAAGGGCACTGTGAGCTAGCGTAATCACTGGGCATATGAGACTTAAGAACTGATGACTCAGGGTGACGGGCGCAGTGTGGTGTCACACAGAAATATTCTGCGTGACACAGCGTTTGTTGTGGGCGGACGTTGCACTTACCATCAGGTGAACGTTTTGCTCGTTTCGTCACTTTATACAATAAAAAGAAATGTTCAGCAATGGACTAGTGGCTTAAATGATGAAACTAATGATGTGACTTTTTAAAAATTATTTCCACTTAATCTTTCACACGGTTCCACTTATTTCTTTTGACTCATAACTAGAAATCGTGTTTGTTAGAATGAGATAAACAAGACTCACATGCGATAAGAAACCATTTAAAAGCGTTATCGCTGAAAGTAAACAACTAAGTATCAAACAAAATAATATGTATTGCGAAAAAAACAAGGAGAATTGAATGTCTTTAGTTCTTGAAATAATTGCCTTTCATTTTCAACATTACAAATATCGGATTTTATATTCTATAAACATTGATTCAAATCTTCAAGTGTATCGGTAAACAGTTCCGGTGATATAAGATCTCCCTCCACATCAATTACTCTTATACAGACATTACAGAGGCACTTCTACATCGTGATGTATCACTAGTCGCCCAAGTTTTGGTGGAGTCAAAGGCGGCGTAATAGTCTTCAAATGCAAAACTCGAGAAGCTGAGATGCGATCTACGGTATTAAAGTCTTTGCGATAGCGGTCTGCTCCGAAGGTTGAAAGTCGTCAGGCTTTCACGCGAGTAGATTCCTAATGGCCCTCGAAAACAACTGATAAACGTGGCTCGGGAGCAAGACGGGCGGATAATGTTTAATGTAGTCCCGTCTCCTTATTTAAGTATCTAACTCTAGCCTTAGCTATAAATAAAAAAAAATATAAATTATAAGTAAATGAAAAGTCGTCTTTGTTAGTCTGTCCGATTTAAGAGAAAAAGCCACCTATGTGAAGTTGGCAACTGATTATACAATTATACATTTTTATGATATCTATTCGAGTGTACGAGGTTTTTAAAATGTGAAAAAGTTGGGATGATATCAAAATAAAGTTTTATGACTTTAGACCGGAATATAGGTAAACTAACTTTTGATAAATGTTTTCTTTTAAATGAAACTAATTTTACGGATTTTATCGCGTTTAATTTTATACTATTTATAACCCGACGTTTCGAGTGCTTTACAGCACCCATGGTCACGGGGGGACTGAGGTGACAGATGTCCTGATGTCATAGTTAACCCGGAGTACCTTCAGCTTTTAATTATTTTTTGTGGTCCGATCTACGCAGAAAGAGCTTTCAGCTTTGATGTTCAGTCGTTATTTACATGTCTACCTGTTGAAGACTGCATCTCAATTGTAACTAGGAAGCTAACAGAGAACAACATGCCATTAGAACATGCAGAATTACTGAGACATTGCCTAACATCTGGCTATCTATTGTGGAAGGAACAATACTACCGGCAAGTAGATGGTGTGGCGATGGGCTCCCCGGTATCTCCCATTGTTGCTGACATTTTCATGGAAGACTTTGAGGAGAAAGCCCTCCGTACTTCTCCAGTAAAACCAAGGTTCTACAAGCGGTATGTAGATGATACTTTCACAATTCTACCTTCTAATAAAGTCACTGCATTTTTAGACCACCTTAACTCCATTAATTCTAAAATACAATTTACAATGGAGTTAGAGACAAATAACTCTAGCTTTTCTAGATGTTTTAGTAATTAGAAATCCTAATAACACCTTGAGTCACACTGTGTATAGGAAAAAGACCCATACCAACAGGTATTTAAACGGTGAATCTCACCACCATCCTTCACAGTTAGCTACCGTGGGCAAATCTTTGTTTCAGAGAGCACAAGGGATCTGTGACAGTAAACACCTGGCCGCCGAGCTTCAGCATGTCAAGCAAGTTTTGCAAGACAACAAGCTTCGGGTTCCGCGCCTTCGTCGCAGTGACCGAGTGAAGCCGGCCACAGTCGAGCGTGTACCTGCAGTCCTACCATATGTCAGAGGAGTCACGGACAAGATTGGCTATATCTTCAAGCGGGCTTCCATAAAAACATTTTTCAAGCCGCCGAAGAAGATAAGTCAATTTGTACCATCTGTCAAGTGTAACATCCCTCTACAAGATGCAGGAGTATACAAGCTGGATTGTGAATGTGATCTCTCTTACATAGGGCAAACAAAAAGATCAGTAAAAACCCGCGTAAAAGAACATATAGCTGATGTGAAGCATCGCCGCCCCAGGAAGTCTGCAGTCTGTGACCATGTTCTGGATCATCCCAACCATTACATCAGATTTGATAAACCACAAATCCTCGCAAAAGAACACCGATTCCTACCAAGGATGATTCGTGAGGCTATTGAAATTAAAAAACATCCTAATTTTAATAGAGAAGATGGTTGGGTATTACCACCGGCTTGGGATCCTATAATTAATAAAATTAAGTCAAAAACCAAGCATACCACTGCAAGACTTCAAGACACAGTTAGCTCTTTCTGCGTAGATCGGACCACAAAAAAAATAATTAAAAGCTGAAGGTACTCCGGGTTAACTATGACATCAGGACATCTGTCACCTCAGTCCCCCCGTGACCATGGGTTCTGTAAAGCACTCGAAACGTCGGGTTATAAACAGTATAAAATTAAACGCGATAAAATCCGTAAAATTAGTTTCATTTAAATGTGTAGTGTTCGCGTAAATATAAGAAATCATTATGTGAACCAGTACGGACTGGAAATCGCAAACAAAATTCGCCGGTTAGAAGATCTCAAGACCAAGCGCGCAAGATTTATAACATCTTTAAATTTCTTGAAGAGATGCAGAGACCATAATCTCATTCCTACGTGTGTCAAAATATCAGCTAAAAAGGACATTCGAGGAAGCGCTAAGATCTTAAATCAGGCAAGTAAAAAGTTGTTACGAACGGTGATTCAGCAAAACCGTACCGATCTACATACAATAAATACAGCCATAGACAATTCATCCAGTGAACTAAAAACAATTTTAACGACATTTGATTTTAATAATTGCATCGAAACCTTAAATAAGCGTGAAACAGCTAAATATAATGAATGCAAAAATAAACACATAGAAAAATATCAAAAGTTAACGGCCAAATTAAATGTCAAACTTCAATCTCAACGAATGAACGGAACGCGACCGTTGAGTAAAGACAAAGATCATAGCTTACGCGCGGTCTATAATCTGTCAAAACAAACACTGGATGAATCAACATTAAAAGTATTATCGAAAGGTATGAATTTCGCAATAACACCGCGAAGAATCCCGTACGAAGAAATTATTTGTAGTGTTGAGGATTGTCTGTATAAAAATAATATTGGTAAAGAAGATTTGGAGGCCATACGTCAAGACATCTCGTCTATGTTACGTCGAAGTTCTGTGCCAAAACTGAATCTTCCCAAAGACGAATTAAAAGCTTTAAATAACTTACGAAACAGACCCGAACTCACGATTCTCCGCGCAGATAAAGGAAACGCTACGGTGGTAATGGATACGTCGGATTATAATTTTAAAATTCAAGAACTTTTGTCGGACGTTAACACCTATAAAAAGGTCAAAACAGACCCAACTACAAACACGCTCAAAACAACTAGCGATCTAATAAAGAAACACGCCGAGAAATTAAATCTAGACGTAAATTCGATAATACCTTCCTGTGCCAAACCACCAAAGTTGTATGGGTTACCCAAAATACACAAACTCAATGCTCCGCTACGTCCAATAGTGAGTCAGATCGATTCACCAACTTACAGATTGGCTCAACATGTGGCTAAAATACTCTCCCCACTAAGAGGACATACAAGAGCACATACAAAGGATTCCTACCATTTTGTCAGTGAGATAAAAGACCTACATCTTACTGACAATGAAACTATGGTCAGTTTTGATGTTCAGTCGTTATTTACATGTCTACCTGTTGAAGACTGCATCTCAATTGTAACTAGGAAGCTAACAGAGAACAACGTGCCATTAGAACATGCAGAATTACTGAGACATTGCCTAACATCTGGCTATCTATTGTGGAAGGAACAATACTACCGGCAAGTAGATGGTGTGGCGATGGGCTCCCCGGTATCTCCCATTGTTCACCCAGAACATTTCTGTGTGGCATCACACAGCGCCCGCATCAGTTCAGTTCTGAAGTCTCATACGCCCAGTGCACTTGCACACTTCTGCATCACGGCATAATAACTGGCCCGAAGTGGTACCTACCTAGACCAGCTGGTGGTGGACGGAATCGTACCACCAGCTAAGGTTCTCTGTTGAACTCATGGTTGACTAGTAGAGAATACCTTAAGGCTTTATTTTGTACATTCCAAGTGCAATAAGGTTTTTTAAATTATGTAACCGTCGGCGTAATTAGCATATTAACGTGACCGAGAGCCTTTTTTCACCATGCTGTCGGTTCTGCGTGGTATGTGGCCAATTGCCAATTCATCTTACTAATCTTTACTATATGTTAACTGAGAAAGCACTTGTGAGATTTACATTTTTTTTATCTTATGTTGGGTTAGCCGATAGGTGTCCGGAGTAGAATAGCACCTACCTCTTTCCTACCGAGGTGTCGTAAGAGGCGACTAAGTTACTGTACGGACAGCCTTCATTCGTCCAGATTAACACCATAATACGCGCTGCTGTCACTTTACTGAACGGAGATAAGTATATTCTTTTTGACTCTTACCAAAATCGTGGAGATGTGGTTCGCCACCCGTCACGTCAAGTAGGCTACATGTGTAGCCTCTGCTTACCTCTTATATGGGAAAAAGACGTGACCATATCTATGTATGTATATGTTAGATTTATAATATACTCGTAATACTTTTATCTAAGAAGAACTGAGAATGAGATAAAGGAGAGTTACTAGTCTGACCAGTAGATCATGCGGTCGTCAGATAAATTTAGTCAAACAATAAATTCAGTTCAAATTACTGTCATCATCATCATCATTTCAGCCTATCAACAATCCACTGCTAAACATAGGCCACCCCCCATAGATTGCTAAAAATGTTTGTAGCTCTCAATTTGGGGGGCTCTCAATTATTTCCATAGTTGCCATGCATGGCGGGCGGGTTGGCAACCGCAGTTTATTTATTTAGACGTCCTAAGAAAATGCTGCTGCTTACTTTCGGGTATCAATTTTGCCATCTCGGTTGGCGCAGTGGCTAAGCCCTTGGCTTCTGCGCCGCGGGTCACGGGTTCGATTCCCGCACGGGACAGATATTTGTATGGCCTACATATAGTTGTTCCGGGTCTGGGTGTTTGTGTATGTGGAATTTATGTCTGTAAAACGCACCCACGACACAGGAGAAATCCTACTGTGGGGCTTCGTTTTTTAAAAAAACTAAAAAAAAAGACTTTTACGAAACCCACGGGATGAGATGGGTGATGGATTCTCTTAAGCCGCTACCACTCGGAAATTACAGTATTATATAGATATGACACTAGTTTTGTTAGTTGAGGAAGAAATGCACTGGTAGTGGGATTCCTATGTAGGAATCTGTCTAGGTAGGTACCACTCCAGGCCAGTTATTCTGCCGTGAAGCAGTAGTGAGCAAACATTACTGTGTTTCGGTTTGAAGGGCACTATGAGCTAGTGTAATCACTGGGCATATCAGGCTTAAGAACTGATGTCTCAGGGCGCAGTGTGTTGTCATACAGTAATGCTCTGGTTGACATAGCCTTTGCAATGGGCAGACGTTACGCTGACTGTAGGGAACCGCCAAATAAAGTACATGTCGTCTGGTGCAATCGAAATGGTTGGACTGACTGAGGTGCCAGCCAACTACCCGAAACTATTTTAATAAATTTAAAACATCGAAATGACATTTGAAGTAATTTATATAACAGATAATAAAAGTTGACAATTTAAAATAAGTAATTGTAGTTTCCAATAAGTTTAAATTAATACACCTATATATGACATTTAACCTACCTAAAATGTGCATGCAAGGAACGCGCGTGTCGTCTACACTGACTATCAGGTGAACGTTTTGCTCGTTTCATCACTTTATCACGTTAAAAAAAATGCAGGAAACGTCAAATGAAAGCAAAAGAAGATACCGTTTAAACGCCTCGCGTCAACAAACACCGCGAACGGAAGAGGACTTTGTAATGCGACAGCAAATGGAATTAATATTCTCGTCCTTTGAAATAATCTGGTCTCTTTTGAAGTCATCTGTGAACGGTATTTTCATGTTAAATGTAATGTACATTTTTTGTGATAAGTATATATTTAGATTTTTCCTTAAATATTTTATGCAGAAACGAAAACTTGTTTAACAAATTTTTATGTTTACTACAAGCTGATGTCCACGACTTCGTCCGCGTCATCATCATTATTATCATTCTATCAAACTATCCTTGTGTACTACTGAACATAGGCCTTACCCTGTTGATTGCCATAAAAGTTTGTTGCCCTCATATTGGGGGGTTTTTCTTTAATGTTAGTATTTTTTGTTATATATAAATATTTCTGTCATATTAACATGCAACATACAGCAACGTATTAAAACATGCATTTACTTGTGGACTTTTTCAGTTTCATTATTATTAAATCATAATTTATAGTCTTCTTCACAACTTCTTAACAATATTATGTTGCGATGAATGTCGCAGAATTAATTCAATTAATGAAAAGTACAATGAATAATGAATAAAACACGAAAGTACACTACTAGTATGTACCTTTATATTTTTTAGAACTGATGTCTCAGGGTGACGGGCGCAGTGTGGTGTCACAAAGAAATGTTCTGGGTGACAAAGCATTTGTTGTGGGCAGGCGTTGTGCTTACCATCAGGTGAACGTTTTTCTCGTTTCGTCACTTTATGAAATTAAAAAAAAACGATCACGATAATTTTTCTATGGTGCATTTTTCAGACACAAACAACACAAACACTCATACCCGCCGTTTGTCGCACGAATGTGTCTTAACCAAACCATGTTGAATTAAATTCAATTCGATACTAAAAGACTTTAATGAGATATAGTTAATAGAATCAGGCGTTACATTGCGTAAATCCATTATAATGAAGGAAGGTAAGTTACTTTGCTAAGATCCGCATGCAAAATATTAGTTTTTTGACGGCGGCCGTCTGTCGTAGAGTCTATGACGCTTGATAATGCCTCGTTTTGGGGCGAAACACGTGTCGTGTTCTCGACTTCAGTGGTGTATATTATCTAGTGGTAGTATTGTAGTGGTTGGTGGAGGGTGGCGGTTCCTGGTGGCGGTGTTAGTTTGCTTGTGCACGCTACTGAGGGAGGGCGGGCGGTGCTCTTCAAAAAACTAGGTAATATGCACCATTTTTTTTTTGTATTTTGAATGCGGATCTTAGCAAAGTAACTTACTTTCCTTCACTTTAATGAGACTTAGAATTAAATAAACTATTGTTCGTTGTACCTAACAAAAGAAATCGGGGTCTACTGCGTCCCATTGCAAGGCGCATGCATTCATTATTAGCGGATAAATAGTACGGATAAGCAGCGGCCTCGTTTGCGTTTCAACGCGGCTTGATTGCGTTGACGAAATGAAATTAGACTTTGTCTCGCTTATCTATATACATAAGATCACGACTGTATCCCATAAGGGGTAGTCAGAGACTGGGCACTCACTGCAAAAACAGATGACCGCCACAATCCGCGTTTCACCAAAACAATATAATGCACTTGGTGTGATAGGTGGTGAGCCCATCGCCACCATGCGCTGTTGGGTGCACAGTGCAGTTTAATTCCTTGCTCACCTTTTACGAGATCCATTGGATGAGATGGAGTGGTAGTATTCTTTTAACGAGCCGCCACCACGCGGCTCTATATACCAATAATAAAATTTAAGTTTCTGCCTGTGATTTCAAAATACTGGTGGTAGGATTCCTATGCAGGAATCCGTCTAGGTAGGTACAACACCTAGGCCAGTTATTCTCCCGAGACGCCGTAGTGTGCAAAAATTACTGTGTTTCGGTTTTAAGGGCACTGAGAGCTAGCGTAATCACTGGGCATGTGAAACTTAAGAACTTATGTCTCAGGGTGATGGACACAGTGTGGTGTCACACAAAAATTTTGCTTTTGGTGAAACAGCATTTTTTATGGGCAGACGTTGCACTTACCATCAGGTGAACGTTTTGCTAGTTTCATCACTTTATCCAATAACAAAAAAAACGCCAACATTTCAGTGGTAATTGCCATTTATACGATACCTTATAAATGACCATTCCTAAGAATTTTTCTTTGTCTGTCTGTCGGTCTTAAAGTTCGTCTCAAATAGGATCCGAAACGATTCAACGGATTTCAATGAAAATTTTAAGAATTAAAACGGTAATTTCTACTTAAATTTTCGCGTATGTTCCATTTCGATATCTTGCAGACTTCAGAAGACATGAATGTAAATATTTGTTTAAATGAAACTAATTTTACGGATTTTATCGCGTTTAATTTTACTTTTTATAACCCGACGTTTCGAGTGCTTTACAGCACCCATGGGAGGACGGCTAAATGAAATGAATGCAAAAATAAACATAGATAAAAAAACGCGACCGTTGACAACAGACGGAGATCATAGATTACGCGCGGTCTATAATCTGTCAAAACAAACACTGGATGAATCAACTTTGAAAGTATTATCGGAAGGAATGAATTTCGCTATAACACCGGATTTTGCCATAGTTGCCACGCTTGGCAGGCAGGTTGACAACCGCAGTTTATCTATATTTAGATGTTCCAGGAAGATGCTGCTGCCCATCTACTGGTTTTGATTTTCCCTCTGTCAACTGTTACGACACCCACGGGATGAGATGGGGTGGTAGATTCTCTTAAGCCTACGGAATTTTTAAAAAGATGAAGGAGCTGGTTTTAACATACTCTGCAAATAATTATTTCTTTCTGAGATTAGTTGTCGTATAAACGGAAAGTTGATTTGTCTAAGCGTACTAATCAATCCATGTCCTCATTTTCATAAAATAAGAGGAAGCCTGTGCTCAGCACTTGGACATTTATAGGTTAATACTTTACTGTCTGATGTCCGGAAGAGTTCACATTTCTCTTTCCTTCAGAGGTGTCATAAGAGGCGACTAAGGAACGAACAGCCTTTAATCGTACAGATTAACACCATAATATGGAATGCTGTCACTACACTGCTCGTGGGTATAGTGACAGTGATATCCACGAGCAGTATAGTGACAGTCAGATTCCTTTTTGCGCGGAGCTTAGAGTCAGATTCTATTTTTACTTATACCAAAATAGCGGAGTTGTAGTTCGCCACCCGTCATGCCTCGTTTCCGCATTTGAAAAGAGGGCTACTTGTATAGCCTCTGAAAGACGAAAAAGCTTTGTATCATTTTGTCAAGTTCCAAAGTCAATTTAGACCAATAAGTGAACATAAATTGGAAGGATAGGAAGAATTACGTTGGAAATAAGATGTCTTCACAGTTTTCGTTCATCGCCGAACACGTGACAGACAAGAATTATAAAAATAACAATAATATATGTAAAGTTAAAAAAGTGGTAGGATTCCTTTGCAGGAATCCGTCTAGGTAGGTACCACCTCAGGGTCAGTTATTCTGCCGAGAAGTGTGCAAACTTTACTGTGTTTCGGTATGAAGGGCACGGGGGACGGGCGCAGTGTGTTGCCACACAGAAATATTCTGAATGACACGGCATTTGTTACGAGGGGTGATCCAAAAGTAATGATAATCAGTTATTTCTAGTGCACACAAAAATACAAAAAAATTTCAGTCACTTACTCAGTTAACCACTAGTTCAGGGAAAAAAAATCATATAAATAGGCCACGATTCCCGGGAGCTACATTCATTTGAATACGGACTGTCAAGGAGTGAACATCAAAATGGAAAAACACGAAATCAGAGCTGTCATTAAATACCTCTGCTTGAAAAAAATGTCTACCAAAGACATACACAGCGACTTGGTGGAAACATTAGGGGACTCTTCTCCTCCATATTCCACAGTTGCACGCTGGGCTAAGGAGTTTAAGTTGGGAAGAACATCGACGGAAGACGAACACCGCGAAGGACGCCCATCGACGTCCCTCACTGAAGAAAATGTGAAAAAAGTTGAAGAAGTTGTATTGGAAGATCGAAGAGTGACTATCAGGCATGTAGCTGAGGTCACAGGGATCTCATATGGCAGCATTCAAAGAATCCTTGCGAACGAATTGCATATGAGAAAGGTCTCCGCGCGTTGGGTACCGAAAATGTTAAACGACGAGCAAAAGAAGAAACGAGTCGACATGTCAAGAGCAAATCTCGAAAAGTTCCAGGCAGACAAGGATAATTTTTTGTCACGTTTTGTGACCATGGACGAGACCTGGATCCACCATTTTGATCCTGAAACAAAACAACAATCGATGACATGGAAACGATCCGATGAACCGACGCCGAAGAAATTCAAAGTGTCAAGCTCAGCAGGGAAGGTTATGGCGTCTGTTTTTTGGGACGCTGAAGGAATAATCATGGTGGACTACTTGGAAAAGGGGGCCACTATTACAGGCTCCTACTATGCAGAACAAATAAGAAGATTGCGGGAGGCTATTAAGGAGAAAAGGCGAGGCAAACTGCGGGCTGGAGTGCTGTTCCATCAAGACAACGCACCGGTTCACAAAGCTGCAATTGCCATGGCTGCCATTCAGGAAGCGGGCTTTGAGCTGGTGGAACACCCCCCCTATTCACCAGATCTAGCCCCCAGCGACTTCTATCTCTTTCCACGACTCAAGGAACACCTCCGAGGCAAGAAATTTGACGATGATAGCGACGTGATGGCCGCGGTTGAGGACTTTTTTGAGAGTCAAGATAAAGATTTTTTTTCTAAGGGAATTTTAGGATTAGAAAAGAGATGGACTAAATGTATAGACTTGCTAGGAGACTATGTTGAGAAATAAATTTATTTATTTATTTTATTCATTGTGTTTATTATTGATTATCATTACTTTTGGATCACCCCTCGTATGAGCAGACGTTGCACTTAACATCAGGTGAACGTTTTGCCCGTCTCGTCCCTTTCTCAAATAAAAAAAAACTAAAGTAATAGCCTAAAAATATAGTAAAAGTAAAACCATTTTAGAGTTGCCGGCATCGAGGGCCCAACTCAGGTCAGTGCGGTGCTACGACTTTTTTGCACAAAAATGAGATTTAAATAAAATATACCGTTTACCAACTACAAGACAACTTTGCATATAACTTCCAACATAATTGTAAATCAGAAGTAATTGAGTTTGCCCTATCTGATGACCCCTATATGATACTGCGCAATTACTAAAATGCCCTGTTAAAAAAATATATATTATTGACTCTTGGCGTATCAAACGACGCGATTCTAGTAAAGAAAACATGACAAAGTTTAGTGACTGCATTCGTAAACTTTCCTTTTGTGACATTTATAAGACTAATAACCCAAACGAAGCCTATATTTCTGGAAAATTTCAAGCTTTTTTATGACCTATGTTTTCCATACAAACTCATCACTATAAAACCAAGAATAAAACAAAAATGGGTATGGGTACGGAATAAAACTTTGTAGCAAGAAAAAGAGAGAATTGTTGTGGCAGTACAGACATAAACCTAATTCTTTTAATAAATTGCGTTTCAGGTAGTATTCCAGTAAATTACGAAAAATAATTAAACTAACACAGCGGGCACAAAATGACTATAGTATTAAAACATCATCAAATAAAGGAAGAACTACATGGCAGATAATAAACATTACTAAGCAAAATTTACCAAAAGACTCAATTTCTGCAATTAAAATTGGTGATAAATTATTTATTATTAGAAATCCACAACAAATATCCAATGCATTCAATGATTACTTCATTGATAAAACCCAGCCTATATTGGGTTTGACTAAGAAGATAACATCAATTCCAAAATGCAGTAATTCATTGTTTATGGCACCTTGTGTACCATACGATGTTTATCTAATTATAATGGTCTTGAGAAACACAAATAGTGTAGGTTATCACGGTATTTTAACCAAAATTGTCAAATTTGTACCAAAACATATTTGTAATAATTTAAGCTATATCATCAATCTGAGTATAAGTGAAGGTATTTATCCAGAAAAACTGAAAACTGGAGTGGTTAAACCCTTGTTTAAAAAAGAAAGCAAGCAGCTAATGGAATGTCACAGACCCATTGCACTTATATCAATATTTTCTAAAATATTTGAAAAATCTTACTACTAGGAAATAAATAATTATCTTGAAAAATATAATATTTTAACAGAAGCACAAAAATGATTTAGACAAAATAAGACAATTAATATGGCAATCTACGACTTTTTAAACGTTATTATGGCAAATGTCGACAAGAAAAAGCCAGTATGTGCTATTTATTGTGATATGACCCAAGTTTTCGATTGTGTCGATCACAATATTTTACTAGACAAATTGCATAATTATGGTATACGAGGTAATGTATTACAGTATATCTACAAAATAGAGAACAATATACCCAAATTTGTAGAATAAATTATTAGAATAAACGTGAAGAAGAATACATATCCCGACATCGCACAATTCATTATGGAGTACCGCAGGGCAGTGTCTTGGGTCCTTTGCTGTTTATTAAATATATTAATGATCTTGCTAAAGCAACAGAATGTCTTATGACTCTTTTTGCAGACGACAGTACAGTGACAGTAGAATGTAAAAACAAAAAATTATATGAGAATGATATTAACAATACACTTAATTCAATTATCCAATGGTTAAAATATAATAATTTACGGATTAACCTTCAGAAAACAAAATTAATGCAGTTTAGTCAGCTACTGCCTACTACTCCAAATTTGAATATTAATTATGAAGACAAAAATATTAATTTGTTTTTGTTCTATTTTTTTTTCTGCCCACAGTAGGATTTCTTCTTTGTCTTGGGTACGTTTTACAGACATAAATTCCACATGCACAAACCCCCCAGACCCGGAACAACTATCTGTAGGCCATACAAATATTTGTCCCGTGCGGGAATCGAACCCGCGACCCGCGGCGCAGAAGCCAAGGGTTTAGCCACTGCGCCAACCGACACATTGACGAAACAGATACTGTTAAATTTCTAGGTTTACTTATTGACAGAAAACTGAATTGGAAGTCACATGTCGAAGATCTAGCAAAAAAAAATTAACACAGCCGCGTACGCACTTTATAAATTGTCTCTCTTGCTAAATTAAGATGCTTTACTCACAGCATACTATGGACTGGTTGATTCCAGATTAAGATATGGCATAATTTTTTGGGGAAATTCGACCAATAAAGTGTTAGCCTTTATAGCACAAAAGAGATGCATTCGGGCAATGTTTAAATTAAAGAAAACAGACAGCTGCTTGAATTTTTTTAAAGCACGCAAGATATTGACTCTTGCGTTACTGTATATTTTTGAAATTGCAGTCTTTGTAAAGAATAATCCATCCCTGCATCCAAGCACATGGCTGATGTAACCGATCGAAATCGACGCGACAATACTAAACTTTGCGTGCGCAGAGCTAGAACAGCACTTTTGCGCCAAATTATATTTTGCATTGCTCCAACGATCTATAATAAAATTCCAAAGGACATAAAAAAAAAATATAAACCAATTTAAACATAAGCTTAACTTAATTTTAAGTGACAAATGTTACTATCATATTTCCGATTTTTTAAATGATAAGTTTTGTTATAGTTATTTTAATATTATTTTATTCTGTTGACATTGTGAAATTGACATTGCCAAAATTATTAATTGACATTTAATTAGCTTAAGGTGTTTTTTATTTTACTGTTGTTTCTATTACCTATATAATTAACTACAATTTGTTTTTTAATTTTGTGACTAACGAAAAAAATTTGTACGCTTTATACTGCGAAAACATGTGGGACTTCCGTTTTTTTTTTATAACACCAGCATGTTTGCTTTGTACACCCATGTTTTACAAATAAATCATCTTTATCTTTATCTTTATCTTACCACATAATATTTAATAAAGCAGTTTCGGTAAGAAATTTCGAGAAGCAGTAGTGTGCAAACATTACTGTGTTTCGGTCTGAAGGGCATTATGAGCCAGTGTAATCACTGGGCATATGAGACTTTTGAACTGATGTCTCTGGGTGATGGGCGCAGTATAGAGTCACACAGAAATGTTCTGGGTGACACAGCATTTGCTACGGGCAGACGTTGCACTTAACATCAGGCGAACGTTTTGCTCGTTTTATCTACTTATCCAATAAAATAAAAAGGAATTCATAGTAGCATAATATAATACATTGGCACAGCATCCGAGAAAAATTGCCTAATTTCGTTTTTATGTCAAATATTCGTACCAAATTTCGCTAAAGTATTTATAAGAATTTATTTTTACAATTTTTTGCCTGCTTTGGATATAAGAATGAGTATCCTAAGATACTTTCATGGTATTTACGTATTTATACATGTATATATCAGTGGTAATTACGCATATATCAGTTATTTTACTAAACCGATATTAATGTAATTGTAATTGCACTTTCATCATCATCATCATCATTTCAACCTAGTACTAGTCCACTGCTGAACATAGGCCTCCCCCATAGATTGCTACAAAAGGTTGTAGATCTCGTTTAGGGGTTTATTTTGCCACAGTTGCCACGCTTGACAAGTAGGTTGGTAACCGCAGTTTATTTATCCAAATGTTCCAGGAATATGACTCCTTGTTTTTATTTTCCCTCTGTCGACTTTTACGTCAACCGTGGGATGACATGGGGTAGATTCTCTTAAGCCGCCTCCACACGGCTATGTTAAAGTCATTAAAGACATTAAAGACATTTATTCCGACACTTCCATCTTCACGCATAATACATGGTACACATAATACAAATAATTTTTTTTAAAGAAAAATAACAAAGTAAGTGCAACGTCTGCCCATAACAAATGCTGTGTCACCCAGAAAATGTCGCTTTTTCGTTTCAACGATTTTCAAATCACAAAAGTAGTTTTCACTTCCATATAAAACTCAAAATATAAAGTATCGTTATAAATTTTATGCCAATATGCAACAAAAAAATCTATGATAAAGGTGAAATATTTTAGAATAAAAATGTAGGGTGGATACGGTAGGCTATATTGAATTCAGTGAGGCCGAAAATAGCTTTTATAAAAAATAAAGCGATGCTGGTCCATTGTTGGTTGAATTAATTAATAATGGTTGAATAGAAATTTTCGCAAAAATAGTAAAATATTAAAAAAAAAAATTAAAACACCAAGGTAAATTGTATGCCTATCTGCTTACTGAGTTGTGCTTACGGACCTTAGTTGTATTGTGATTGTTCAGTATTTTCGACACTCCACCAGATCCTTGCTTCATTATGTCAAGAAAATAATATAAACATTATATCATACATACATACATACATACATACATACATACATACATACATACATACATACATACAGTCACGCCTCTTTCCCATAGGGGTAGGCAGAGACTAAATCTTTCCACTTGCTACGATCCTGACACACATCTTTAGCTTCTTCTACTTTCATTAGCGTTTTCACACACGCTCGTCGGTTGCGGGTACTTTTAACGTGACCTTTCCTCAAAAGTTCACCGATCTGATTGTGATACGTACGCCTCGACCCTTACCGGCTTTTCCATTCACACTTGCCTCATAAATCTGTTTTGTTAATCTCCTTTCATTCATCCTCTCTACGTGTCCAAACCATCTAAGCATGCCTTTCTCTATCTTTTTCAATACATCTTCAACCACACCGCAACGTTTTCTTATCACGCTGTTTCTCACTTTATCAATCAAAGTTACTCTAGCTATACTTCTCAAACTTCTCATTTCCACAGCGTTAATCCTACTTTCATGCTTCTTCTGCCAGACCCAGCATTCACTACCATACATAAGTGTGGGGACCATAACTCCCCTATGTACAGCCAGTCGTGCCTTTTTAGATACGTTCTGGCTACACATAAAGTTATGCATAGCCCCATTCACTTGATTTCCTGCTAATACTCTTATCTCAATATCACAGTCATACTTTCCGTCTCTCGTAAATTTAGAACCCAGAACTCTTTCACTTGTTCCACTCTTTCTCCTTCAATCAGAACTTTGCAATCCGACATACTTTCTTCTCTTTCAAAAACCATTACTTTCGTTCTTATATCAAGTATGCAGAATTAAAGACTAATGACTGACCATCTGTTTAGCTGGTGGTAGGATGCCTATGTAGAAGTATGTCTAGGTAGGTACCACAGCAGAGCCAATTATTACTCCGTGTAGCTGTAGTGTGCAAACATTACTGTGTTTCGGTCTATATACACTTTTGTGTTGTAATTGCTGTTAGCCTTCCTGGCTTTTACAGCTTCATCGGATACTGTGCTCGCGCCAGGGGCCCGCGTGCCAGGTTTGGTTTGACCCAAACATAAATAAATAAATAGACTCCTACAAAAACCTCGAAATCGAACTTTGTCGCGTACGCTGCGTGCTTTCGCGATTTCGAATATCTTAAAAATTTTAAGTCGTCTAATCGCCGCCGAGGGAGGCTACGGGCTTCCATTCGGACTGTCGACTTGCGTGTCGGTAACTCTGGGCGGTGAGAACCGCCCTGAAACACGGGTGAATCATGTGGACGCGGTGTGATTATTGACTATTGCGCGCCACTCTCTACGGCGGTGGCGCGTCGTGGTGCGTGTTATATTAAAGCTAGTGACTGTATGTATGAAGTGGTCTGGGTCGTGACTGACCGTATCGTGGTCAGGAAGAGCTGAGACGTCCGTGTCGTCAAGCACGCTTCGCGGGCGACGTTTGCGTTCGGTCGCGTTTCTGTTTGGTCGGTAATTTGCTGCTTTAACCACCAGCGGGTTTGAACGAAACGCGGCTTTTTCGAAAAACCGCCGTGATAATTCTCTGAAATGTTCAGATATTAAGGGCATTTCACAGTCGCTGTGAAGATCTACGTTACGTTTGTACCAACCGGCTCCGGTGGCAGTTCGTAAGAATCGATTTTGAACGCTCTGTAACTTCTTTAATTGATTGCCCGTCGCGTGAGCGAAAGCGACGCAAGCATAGTCCATTATGGGTCTTATGCAAGTCTTATAGAGGCGAAGTTTGTATCTTAAGCACATTTAGCTTGAAGTGTAAGTTAATGGGTATAGACGGCTTGAGATAAAAGCCGCTACATTGCGTATGTTTTAAGTTTTGTTTCGGTCTGAAGGCCACTGATAGCTAGTGTAATTACTGGGCATCTGAGATGGTAAAAGGAATATATCAGGTTGACGGGCGCAGTGTGGTGCCCTACAGATGACACCGCGTTGTTTATGGGCAGACGTCGCACTTACTATCAAGTCAACGTTTCGCTCGTTTCGTCACTTTCTTCTATAAAAAACCATAGGAAATGATGGCTTTTCAACTATGTGTTGCTTCATTGTCTTTGTTGCCTTGTCCGGCTAATAATATAGAGTACCGGATAAGCGACCTCGGCCTCTCGCTACTTCTGTCTTCTCCTGCTCCTTCCGACACATTAGTATCCTACACCTTATAGTTCCTAACCTAGCTTCCCACTCCCTACCAAAAGTCCATTTCCTACCTAATCCTTTTCCCTTCCTCTCCGCCAAGCCAGTGGTTTTCGTGTCGATGGCGAGCTGCTCGTAGGAACGGAATGGGGAGCGAGAATTTCGACTTGTACAAAAATGACGTCTCCGTGGTTCGCCATTCGATAAGTCTTCTTTCCTGCGAAGGTGAAAAGTGGGCTACATTTATGGTCCTTATATGGAAAAGGATCTTACTGTAAGTATAGTAGAAATTCGAATTCAATGCACTTAAACACGGTAGATAATTGAATTTGGTCGGATGAGTTTCGCACAAAGCAGGGATGTAAACAATATATGTATAATCTGCCGTGTGGTGGCGGCTTGTTAAAAGAATACTACCACTCCATCTCATCCAATGGATCTCGTAAAAGGCGAGTAAGGAATTAAACTGCACTGTGCACCCAACAGTGCATGGTGGCGATGGGCTCACCACCTATCACACCAAGTGCATTATATTGTTTTGGTGAAACGTGGATTGTGGCAGTCATCTGCTTTTGCAGTGAGTGCCCAGTCTCTGACTAACCCTTATGGGATACAGTCGTGACCTTATGTATGTATGTATGTAAACAAACTACTCGTATTAATATTACCGCCTTAATTTGAATCGCTCGATTGTATAAAATGAGGAGGATTCGGGGATGTAAAGCTTTGAGCTAATCTGTGTTAAAATGTAGACACATACAAAGGCCACTATGCACACCACTATGCACGACAAAGCCAATCATAGTAGCCTTTGTGTTTTAGTAGGATATTCTTGTAATCTTCGCAGAAATTAAATTAGTAAAGTAAGTTGATTATTGTTTTTTTTTTCTTGACGTTCTTTGTTTTTTTTTATTGCATGTAGTGACGAAATCAGCAATACTTTCATTTGATGGACGTTTGTGTGACTTGAAAGACGTCAATTCGCAACGATAGGTGTCCGGCAGAGTAGAGGTACGTGCACCTCTTTCCTACCGAGGCGTCGTAAGAGGTGAATTAGGTATTGTACGGACAGCACAGGACAGCGGACGCAACGGGGTGTACTTTTTTTTTAATCTTATAAAAATGGCAGAGACGTGGTTCGCCAAGTTTCGTTTCCCACGGGGACGAAAAGCGGGCTTCGTGTGTGGTATGTATGTATGTATTAGAAAGCAACAGAATTATTAATATGTTGATTTCATTTGTTTCATTACAGAAGATCAGCGCAGACATAGTTAAACTTTATTCGGTTCATGCGACTAATTCGGAAGACGTGACTCCCCAGTAGCGACCTCAATTATTTTTTGGTCGTGATGTTGATGTTACTTTTCCGTCGATTAGCTTTCCTTGATATTGATAAATTACGCATCGTAGCTCAGGGGTCGACAGAGCACCTTAAATAGTCAGAGTATTCGATAACCTGGTGGTAGGATTTCTATGCAGGAATCCGTCTAGGTAGGTACCACCCCAGGGCCAGTTAATCTGCCGTGAAGCAGCAGTGTGCAAACATTGCTGTGTTTCGGTTTGAAGGGCACTGAGAGCTAGCGTAGTCACCGGGCATATGAGACTTGAGAACTGATGTCTGAGGGTGATGGGCGCATTGTGGTGTCACACTGTTATGGGCAGACGTTGCACTTACCATCAGGTAAACGTTTTGCTCGTTCCGTCACTTTTATCAAATATTTTTTTAAAAAAAAAAACCTGAATTTGGTGCCGGCAACATCCTTCCTTCATCCTTTCAGTCTATCACTAGGCCACTGCTGAACATAGGCCTCCTCCATAGATTGCCATAAAAAAATATAGCTCTTATTTAGGGCCATTTTGCCACAGTTCCCATGCATGGCAGGCGGGTTGGCAACCGCAGTTTATTTATTCAGATGTTCCAGGAAGATGCTGCTGCCCATCTTCTGGTTTTAATTTTCCGTCTGTCGACTTTTACGACACCCACGGGATGAGACGGGGTGGTAGATTCTCTTAGGCCGCTACAAATCATCATCACATGAGAAAACATCGTAAGCCTGTGCTACGACATGATCTATGACACTAGTCAAATGGCGGGCTCAATTCAGCGAAATCATGTCTCTCAGTCCGTGCCCGAAACCATTAGATTATTCATCATCATCATCATTCCAGTCTATTATGGTCCACTGTTGAACATGGCCTGTGTTCCCCCATAAATTGCCACAAAACACAGTCCTGAACCACCTACATCTATCGTCTTCCCGCAAAATCGCGCAGGTCGTCACTCCATCTAGAGATGGGGCCGCCCTACACTGCGTTTGCCGTTACCAGGTCAGGCCACTCGAAAACCTTTCTTCCCCAACGCTTATCGGTTCGACGAGCTATATGGCCGTCCCAGTAGGTTATTAAGAAAACTGTTTGATTTAACATCGAATTCTATTCCTATGCCCACTTGCGAGGTTAATATGTCGGCGTGACTCAATCGTCGGTCTAAAATAACTTTTATGGAAGAAAGTAACGAAACGAGCACGTCTATCTGATGGTAAGTGCAGCGTCTGTCTGTAAGTCGTAATGTTATGCTGGTTACACTAAGACATCAGTTTTAAGTCTCATTTATCCAGTAATTACACTAGCAGTCAGTGCCCTTCAGACCGACAAACAGTAATGTTTGCACACGGTAGCATATAATAAATAGGCAATATTCGCTAAGGCCAATATATCAAGTTTATTAAATCCAAAATTTAAAGTCCCGCCTTCAGTCATAATTTTTTCATGGTTACGTTGTTAATATTTAAGTTATTAGGCCACATTTCCGCGAGACGTTTTCTCGCCGGCCTCAAACCGGGCTAACATCCTTGTCCAGGTCTTGTATGGGACATTATGGAGTCATTTACACGATGCCGTTGCCAGCGCCGGTTCACTGCGACGCAGGGCCTGCGCGCGCCGTGTACACCCGCGCGCAGTGTGGTGTGGCAGTGTATAAGCAAGTATAGAAGACCGGACTTAAGGACATCGCGCCCCGCGTATATAACGCGCAAAACAGAGTTCAACCGGGAATTATTAATAAACTAACATGCGTATGTAAACAAAGTAAACAGATCGAATGAAGGTCGCACCTTCAGATGACTGCTCACAAAACGTGTCGTGTACAAACTGTCTCGTATATCGCGGGCCGCGTGGAAACCGTCTAGTGGAAATGCGCCCTTACACTTTGTTACACTATAAGGTCATGCAAAATTACTTAATTATGCCTTCACTTGTACGCCATGCGTGTTTCATGGTAGTTAATTAAAAATAAAATGAGTAACAAGACTTTCAACATAGGCATAAAATATAAATAACTAATAGTCCGCTAGCTACCCGGAAGAGTCCACCGCGCCGCTCCAATGGGGGTTGGCGGACTTCAAGCGTCGTCGGAATATTTTTAATATTCAGACGTCCAGGTTTATTCACGATGTTTTACTTCACCGTCGATCACATGGTAAATACGAGTATATACAAATACATACAGTCACGCCTTTTTCCATATAAGATAGGCAGAGACAACACTCGTACCCCTCTTTTATATAGGCTGTACCTGTTTTATATAGGCTATACCTAGGCTAGCGACAAAATTGGGAGAAATTTTTCGTAAGGAAGAAAGAAAGTGACGAGGAAATTTTTCACCTGCTGGTTAGTAAAACGTTTCCCCATAGCAAATGCTGTGTCACCCAGAACATTTCTCTGTGGCAACACACTGGAACACAAGTTCCCAAATCTCATATGCCCTGTAACTACCGCATGACGGCAGAATAACTGCCACGTGTGTGGTACTGACTTAGTCGGTCACCTGCATAGGAATCCTACTACTAGCAATTACAGGCATCTAGTAACTAGAAAATTTTGTAGACTTATTTATGATAGACTTAAATTACGAAATGCTGCTGATACGCATCGTTGGATGTCTATTTAAAATATTAAAATTATACCGTATTTCGCACGATAGTACTTTTTTCGCAAGGGCCATTATAATCTGGCTAACTAGCTCGTACATACATACGACTGTATCCCATGAGGGGTAGTCAGAGACTGGGCACTCACTGCAATAACAGATGACTGCCACAATCCACGTTTCACCAAAACAATATAATACACTTGGTGTGATAGGTGGTGAGCCCATCGCCACCATGCGCTGTTGGGTGCACAGTGCAGTTTAATTCCTTACTCGCTTTTTACGAGATCCATTGGATGCGATGGAGTGGTAGTATTCTTTTAACGAGCCGCCACCACACGGTCACTAGCTCGTCATTAATATAAATCAGATTTATTAGCGTTTTCACGTTAAATATTAATTTTTGTTACGTTGCTTAAAATAAAATGCGTTCCCATGAGCAGTGTTTACAGTGACAGCATTGCATATTATGGTTTTTTTTTAATGAATAAAGAGACGGAACGAGCAAAACATTCACCTGATGGTAAGTGCAACGTCAGTCCATAACAAACGCTGTGTCACCAAGAACATTTCTGTGTGACACCAAACTGCGCCTGTCACCTTGAGACATTAGTTGTTAAGTCTCGTATGCCCAGTTAATCACTCACAAACTCATAAACAAGCTCACAGTGCCCTAAAAACAGAAACACAGTAATGTTTGCACGCTACTGCTTCACGGCAGAATAACTGGCCCTGGGGACTACCTACCTAGACGGATTCTTGCATAGGAATCCAACCACCAGAATCTGCACGAATAAAGACTGTCCGTAGAATAACTTAGTCGCCTCTTACGACACCTCAATGGGAAAGAGGTAAATGGTATTCTACTCCGGCGGACACCTATCGGCACGGTATTTTTTTTTTTATAGGAGAGGGGGCAAACGAGCAAGTGGCTCACCTGATGGTAAGTGATCACCACCGCCCATGAACAACCGCAACACCAGAGGAATCGCGGGTGCGTTGCCGGCCTTTGAGGAAGGAATAGGCTCTTTTCTTGAAGGTCCTAAGTCGTATCGGTCCGGAAAAACCGCCGGCGGCAGCCGATTCCATAAAGTGGTAGTGCGTGGCAGAAAATTCCGCGAAAAACGCACTGTGGTGGAATGCCAACCACCCAGGTGGTGACGATGGAATTTTGTGTTCTGCCGCAAAGTGCGATGGTGAAAACCAGCGGCTGGAATTATTCCGAACAATTCCTCGGAACACTCCCCGTTTTAAATCCTGTAAAAAATGCAAAGAGATGCAACATCTCTTCGCAAGGCCAGTGTATCAAGCCGATCGGAAAGAACCTGGTCGTCGACGATTCGAGCCGCTCTTCGTTGAATACGGTCAAAAGGAAGGAGCTGGCACTGGGGTGCCCCCACCCAAAGATGAGAACAGTACTCCATGTGAGGCCGAACCTGCGCCTTGTAAAGTTGCAAGCGGTGGACCGGCATGAAGTACTGTCCCGCTCTACTGAGCACGCCAAGCTTTTTAGAAGCCAATTTGGCCTTCCCTTCCAAGTGACCGCGAAACTGAACGTCATTCGATATGTCTACGCTAAGGATTCCGATACTGGCTGAGGCAACGAGGGGAGTGCTTCCAAAACGAGGTGCTACGACGAAAGTTTTCTTTTTAGCGGTAAACGCGCAAACCTGTATCTTATTTGGGTTAAACTGGACTAAGTTTAGTCGGCCCCAGTCTGAGATTTTGTCTAACAAAATCTCGAATTCAGACACAAGTTTGTTCCGGCACTCGTCGACGTGTTCCTGAGAAATATTAGCACGGCCGGTGTACAAGGCATCACCAGTACTGTCGTCTGCATAGCAATGAATGTTACTAATTTGTAACATATCATTGATATGCAGAAGAAACAGGGTTGGCGATAGCACGCAGCCTTGCGGAACACCAGCACCCACAGACTTGTATTCCGAGCATGCACCGTCTACTACGACCTTGATGCTCCGGTCTGCGAGGAAACTGGTGACCCAATTGCATAATTTCTCGGGAAGCCCATAGGAAGGAAGCTTCGAGAGAAGCGCTTTGTGCCAAACCCGATCAAAGGCCTTCGCTATGTCCAAACTAACTGCCAGGGCCTCCCCCTTGCTCTCGACTGCCTCCGCCCATCTATGCGTAAGGTAGACTAGAAGATCACCAGCTGAGCGACCCTGACGGAAACCGTACTGGCGGTCACTTATCATCTGGTGCTCCTCTAGATACCTCAAGAGCTGGCAGTTTATAATGGACTCCATTATTTTGGAGAACAAGGAGGTGATGGCGATCGGTCTGTAGTTGGACGGATCTGAGCGGTCGCCTTTCTTAGGGATCGGGTGCACCAAAGCTGTCTTCCATGTGTTCGGGACGACGCCTACAGAGTAGGAGTACCGGAAAAGCCGCGTTAAGACCGGTGCCAACTCCGGAGCACACATCCTCAGCACAATAGGGGAGATGCCATCAGGCCCACTCGACTTATGGATGTTCAGGGAGAATAGTGCTTTGCGCACAGAACTCTGCAGGAACTTGATTTCCGGCATAGAGCACTCACACCGCGGGATGATCGGCGGCGTGTTCCCCCTGTCATCGAGAGACGAGTTGGCCGCAAAAAGGGAGCCTAAAAGATCGGCTTTCTCCTTAGCGGCATGGGCCAGCGAGTCATCCTTCCTGTACAGAGATGGAAGGGATGGCTGACAGAAATTCCCAAGGACAGCCTTGGCGAGAGACCAGAATGCACGAGTTCCCGAAGGGAGGCGAACTAATTTCTCGCCAATTCTGCCAATGTGCTCTGACTTTGACTTGGAAATAGCTCTTTTGAAGGACCTAGAGGCAGAGTTGTACTTCTTTTTCAGTTCGCTAGTTTTTACATCTCGAGACGCCTATTTAAAAATAACGTTTAAATAACTTGTTACACCTTATTCTACAAGTATAGTTGCGAGGAATTAAGAATCATTTGTTATAGTAAAGTAATATTACGGATTTAAAGAAGACATTTCCGGCTTACTTAAAGAGACGTTCAACTTAATATAACATCATCACATGTCGACGCCAAGAATACCGATACTGGCTGAGGCAACGATGGGAGTGCTTTCAAAATGAGGTGATACGACGAAGGGTTTCTTTTTAGCGGTAAACGCGCAAACCTGTGTCTTCTTAGGGTTGAACTGGACTAAATTTAGTCGGCCCCAATCCGTGATTTTGTCTAACAAAATCTCGACTTCAGACACAAGTTTGTTCCGGTACTCGTCGACGTGTTCCCGAGAAATATTAGCACGGCCGGTGTATACGGCATCACCAGTGCTGTCGTCTGCATAACAATGAATTTTACTAATTTGTAACATATCAGTATCATAGCGTATGCAGACGAAATAGGGTTGGTGATAGCACACAGCCTTGTGGGCATGCACCGTCAACTACGACCTTGATGCTCCAGTTTGTGAGAAAACTGCAAAATTTGCAAAATTTCTCGGGGAGCCCATAAGAAGGTAGCTTCGAGAAAAGCTCTTTGTGCCAGACTCGATCAAAGGCCTTCGCTTTGTCCAAGCTATCTGCCAGGCCTCCCCCCCCTTGCTCTCGACTACCTCCACCCATTGATGAGTGAGGTACACTAGAAGATCACTAGCTGAACGAAACGACGTAAGGCGTACTGGCGGTCACTAATCAGCTGGTACCCCTCTAAGTACCTCAAGAGCTGGCAGTTCATAATGGACTCTGTGCGGTCGCCTTTTTTAGGGATCGGGTCCAGGAAACCTGTCTTCCATGGGACGATGCCTAGGGAGTAGGAGTACCGGAAAAGACGCGTTAAAACCGGTGCCAACTCTGGAGCACACATCCTCAGCACAATAAGCGGGATGCCATCAGGCCCACTCGACTTGTTGATATCTATGGAGAGTAGTGCTTTGCGCACTGAGCTTTGCCAGAGCCTGATGTCTGGCATAGAGCACTCAAACCGCGGGATGGTCGGCGGTGAGTTCCCCCTGTTATCAAGAGTCGAGTTGGACGCAAAAAGAGAGCCAAGAAGATCGGCTTTCTCCTTTGCGTCATGGGCCAGCGAATTGTCTTCCCTGTGCAGAGATGATGATGAAGTGTTGGTTGACAGAAATTCCCTTGAACAGCCTTGGCGAGAGACCAGAATGCACGGGTTCCCGAAGGAAGGCGACCTAGTTTCTCGCCAATTCTGCCAATTCAATGAAGAGCGGTTCGAATCGTCGACGACCATATTCTATCTGATCGGCTTGATCCCCTGGCTTTGCGAAGAGATGTTTCATCTCTTTGCATTTTTATAGGATCTACCATGGGGAGTGTTCCGAGGAATTATTCGGATGAATTCCAGCAGCTGATTTTCACCATCGCACATTGCGGTTCAGCGCAAAATTCCATCATCACCACCTCGATGGTTGGCATTCCAGCACAGTGCGTTGTTTGCTGAATTTTCTGCCATGCACAAGCACTTTATGGAATCTGCTGCCGCCAGTGGTTTTTCCGGACCGATACCACTTAGGTACCTTCAAGAAAAGAGACTAATCCTTTCTCAAAGGCCGGCAACACATCTGCTATTCCTCTGGTATTGTAGATGTTCATGGGCAGCGGTGATCACTTACCATCAGGTGAGCCGTTTGCACGTTTGCCCTTCCATAAAAAAAAGATCGTTACTGCCCAGAGCCAGTTCCCTCATGAGCATAGGTCTTACCTATATGTTGTCACTAAGTTTACATTGACTTCCCGCAAAACGTGATGTTTAGGGGACATAAGGCAAAGCTGAGTGTTACCAGCTTATTGCCACTTCATCTTGCCCAACTTTTTGTCGGATTTTCTGCGGATCTCCTCGCTACAGATTCTATCAGAATAAAGGAAAATAAGGTAATTTGCTAATAACCGCAATCATAATACAAAATGGTATATATTACCTAGTTTTGAAGAGCAACGCCTGCCCTCCTGCAGTTGCGTGCACGAGCAATCTAACACCGCCACCGGTACCGCTACCAGATATCCTCCACCACTACAACACTATCACTAGGCAATTTGCACCACTAAAGTCGCGACCACGACACGTGTTTCGCCTCAAAACGTGGCATTATCAGGTGATATTGACTGTACGTCAGCCGCCGAGTGAGCGGCGTGGTTTTTTTAAGGATTGATGGTCACTCTTTGCCCGAAGCCTTTGCTGGATTTATAGGTGACAGAGAGCTGAGGGCGTTTAACCGACACCTTTATTTATGGATGATAAAAGGAGAACTGTGCTCAGCAGTGGGATATTTATAGGCACTGGGTAAGCGACCTACTAGTATCTTACACCTTATAGTGACTCCCAAATTCTCATTCCCTTTTTTAAGTCCATTTCCTACCTAATCCTTTTACGTTCCTTTCCGCCAAGTCAGTGGCTGCCGTGCCCATGGCACAGCTAGCGTCAGTTACTAGGGTCGTGTCTAACCGTTAGCGTGCCCATTTGCTCTGGGACTGAGCGACCCCAGAATAAGACAGGCCTTACCCAAGCATGCGGGTTCTGCTTCGATGGACAACGTCTTCCCTAGCCACTTTAAAGAGAGATTTAGCTATTACCAAATTGGCGGCGACTTGGTTTTTTTTTTTATTTATTTAGGTAATCATACAGCGTTGTATATACTTACAATACAGTACTTACAATACATGATATTTAACAGTAAGGCCAATAAAGATTACACGATTTATAAAACTATTCTTAAAAAAGTTAACAAAATGCACGCGGGCGTATGCATGACTGTGTACGTGTGTGTTTGTGTGTGTATGTGTGTGTGCGTGTGACTGTGCATGCAAAGCAGTGTGTGAGTCTTTGTGTGTGCCAATGCCTGAATAGGTTATGCCCTGTTTATTCTTATAATTTCATGTTTCAAAAAGATCTTAGTTAGGTTAAAAATATCCAAATCGGCATAGTATTTGTTATAGTTTTGAACTATGCGACACAGAGTGGAATTTTTCGCATAGTTTGTTTTTGTTCGTGGTACGTGGAACAAAGGCGTATGTCTTGTACGATATTTAGGAACTATTAGCGATAGATTAGACAAGAGATCCGAACAGTCAATATTGCCAGACCATAATCCATGTAGTAAAATCATATCGTGTTGAAGTCGCCTTAACTCTAGAGTATCTAATCGGTAGTATTTGCAGGCATCACTGTAAGCAGCAAAAGTTCTATGATCCTTAGATAACAAGAATTTGATAAACAGTTTCTGTATTGATTCAATTCTTTCGACACGCGTCCCGTTTCTCGAGAGGGTGATAAGTGGGCTACTGATGTGTTAACTGCCTACCCCAATGTGAAAGAGGTGTGGTGGAAGACAGGTTTGGTCTGTTCATAGTTGTTGTATAAAAATACAGACCGAAATTCTGATCAGCTAATGTCAATGAAAGCAAATAAATGAAGTTTTACGGGGCAATATTTTTTATCCAACCATTATTAAATAACTGACCGACGTGTTTACTTTTCATCACCGTTATTTTCGATCTCACCGAATTCAATATAGTCCACAAAAACAATTTTATTAAGCAAAATTACACAACTGCGATACAGAAATTTTTGATTGATATGCACTTTTAAATGAAGATTAAATTGCCAGCTTTCAAAATTCATTAAACATTTATAACGTTACTATCATTTTGTACGTATTTTGTGTATCTATACTAAATAACTACTCGGGAACTACTGGTTCGAATTGAAAAATTGTTTTAATGTTGGATTGCCCATTTATTGAGGAAGGCTATAGGCTATATAACATCTCAAAAAACCCTTATAGAGTAAACAGTAAAGTAAAGTTTCAGCCTATAAATGTCCCACTGCTGAGCACAGGCCTCCTCTCATTTCTGAGAGGGTTTTGGAGCTAAGAAGAATCCGCCACGCTGCTCCAATGCGGGGTGGCGGACTTCACATGTCTTCAAAATATTTTTTATTTCTCAGACATGCAGGTTTCCTCACGATGTTTTCCTTCACCGCTGAGCACGTGGTAAATCAGCAGTTAAAATTGCAATCAACAATTTTAGTGGCGCTGGAACCGGGAATCAAACCCAGGTCACTCGCGTACTATGTTATTTGAAGCGAGCGCCTAGTCCCTGAGCTACCACGGCTGTCCCTTAGAGAGATTTCTTTTAAATTAAACGTCGGTTGAAACCGCGGGGCCCAGCTGGTTGTCTTATAAAAATACGGAACGTTATGTATTTCTCGGAAATCATAACTCTCACACACTCACATGAAATCTCACATCATTTCATACATACATAAGTACATACAGTCACGCCTTTTTCCCATATAAGAGGTAGGCAGAGCCTCACACGTAGCCCACTTTTCGGCCTGTGGGTAATGAGACATGACGGGTGGCGAACCACGTCGCCGCCATTTTGGTAAGATACAAAAAAAAAATTTTCCGCGAGCAGGAAAGTACAGCATTGTATATTATAGTGTTATTCTTTTTTTTTAAAAAAAAAAACGATGCCCCACAGCAGGATTTTCTCCTGTGTCGTGGGTGCGTTTTACCATACATTTCACATGCACAACACAACCAGACCCGAAAAGCAACAATTTGTGTTTTTGCACAAATGTTGCCTCCGGCTGGGAATCGAACCTTGGGGCCGTTGGTGCAGAAATCAGGTACGCTAACCACTCGCCTTGTCGCCTCTTACTACAACTCGATAGGAAAGAGGTAAGCGCTATTCTACTCTGTCGGACACCCATGCACGAATAATCTGAAATGAAATACGTCGCTGCGATTCTTCTGAATAAATTTTAATCTATGGCGCTTTTTTCGTTGTCCGTTATAAATCATATTAGTAATACGAAAATATTCAACCACATAATTCTACTTTACGCTTTTTGTAGCCAGGAAAAATATGGATGCAATAACATTTCTTATCGTGAATATATTAGTAATTATATTTAATGATTTCTTATATTTACGCGAACACTACACATTTAAATGAAACTAATTTTACGGATTTTAACGCGTTTTATTTTATTATTTATAACCCGACGTTTCGAGTGCTTTACAGCACCCATGGTCACGGGCGGACTGAGGTGACAGATGTCCCGATGTCATAGTTAACCCGGAGTACCTTCAGCTTTTAATTATTATTCCTTGTCCGATCTACGCAGAAAGAGCTTACTGTGTCTTGCCACTGCAAGACTTCAAGTAATTGTGTGTAATTATTTAACATTACATGTCGATAGTGTCATGTCTGCATATAGATATATTAGTACTGTATGAATTTCACCAAAATATAGTTGCCGACGCTAAATGATAATATAATAAAATGATATGTTTTGTCGACAATACAGTGACTAAACTATAGAGTTGTTTCAATAATAACTTTATTACATACAAAACACATTAAGCCATTTTATTCGAAGTGAAACTTACCATTCAAACCTGTTACGCTGGAGAAAGTGCCAGGCAGATATTAAATGAGTTTCAGCGCGTGCACCGTAAGTCGTTTTACAAACAATCAAGTTGAGGCGTCCCTTCTAGTACGTAGTACATTATAATAATATTATCCAACATGTTACAACCTGCTCGCTAGTATATATACATAATCATTACATGATAATCATATTCCACACGCCTAAACCGGCCGGGTAAACCGTTGAGCCAATCTTAACAAAATTTCTCACAGATAAGGTGACAAGAATGTTATTGGGTGAATTGGTTTTAAAAATAAAGATTATAATGAATGGTAGAAGTACAATGTCCAAACCGTCTAGGCGTCCCTTTCCCTGTCTTTGTCAGTACATATTCTACCACGTCTTATTGGTTAATAAGTACATACATAAATACGTACATACATACATACATACATACATGCATACATACATGCATACATATATACATACATACATGCATACATATATACATACATACATGAAAACATACGTACATTTTTACATACATACATACATACATACATACATACATTCCTACAGTGATATCTCTTTCCCGTAGGGGTAGGCATAGATCACATCTTTCCACTTGCTACGATCCTGACACACATCTTTTGCTTTTTCTATTTTAATAAGCGTTTTCATACACGCTCGTCGGTTGCGGGTACTTTATGTGGCCGTGGTGTGAATTCATGAGTCACTTCAAAAGGGTAAGAAATTGTAAAGTTAGTTAGCTGTAAATAACAAATTAATTTTTCCGCTTTTATTTTGTTACGACAATCACACGATGTACATAAGAATATAACATATTGTATAATTTCCAATCTAGAATATAATTACATATTTGATCAATAAACAGACATGATGAAACGCCAAAGTAATTCTTTTTTTTACTAACTACTCGCCGATGCCCGCATGGATATAGGTTTTTTAAATATCCCTTGGGAACTACTTGAATTTTTGGAATAAAAAGTATCTTATGTTCGTCTTCAAGATGAAAGCTATCTCTGTGCTAAATTTCATCAAGATCAATTCAGCGGTTGAACACCGAAAAGGTAACAAACAGAGGGACAGATATAGTTACTTGTGCATTTATAAGTTTAGTGTAAATACCAAACATTTGCGTCATAGGAAAATAAGGGTTTTATTTTTTAGTATTTATGCTGAAACGTATCTTAGTATTTTCCTCCCTCCCTCTTCCTCAACAAGACAGTATTTCACATTAGATTTATAGCGAAGTAAATAAAGCTGTTGAGCTTATCTCCAAAAGACGGGTTTAGCCTGCAGCAAAATAGAGAATAACAAATGATATTTCTCAGCTAATCTTTCATGTAATATTTTGAATATGTATCGACATCCAAGTCGCTACATAAGAAGCTCAAAAAATATCTCATACATCCATAATCGCACTATAAAAAGTTTCTGAGATATATATACAACTTTTATTAGGATTCCTATGCAGGAATCCGTCTAGGTAGGTACCACCCCGGGGCCAGTCATTCTGCCGTGAAGCAGTAGTGTGCAAACATTACTGTGTTTCGGTTTGAAGGGCACTGTGATCTAGTGGCAGCTAGTAGCTTGTAGCACTGGGCATACGAGATTTAAGAACTAATATCTCGGGGTGAAGGGCGCAATGTGGAGTCGGCTGTTTATGTTTGTCGGCTCGGTTGGCGCAGTGGTTAAGCGCTTGACTTCTGCGCCGCGGGTCGCGGGTTCGATTCCCGCACGGGACAAATATTTGTATGAGCTACAGATAGTTGTTCCGGGTCTGGGTGTTACGCACGCACCTACGACACTGGAGAAATCCTACTGTGGGCATAGTTTTTATATAAAATTAAATTAATTAATCAACACAATGTTCTAGGTGACACAGTTTTGTTATGGGCCAACTTACCATCAGTTTAATGTTTCGCTCGTCTCGTCACTTTATCTAATAAAAAAATACAACATCTAAACAATACTGGGTAGGATCCTACCCGGATCAGACTATTCGATCTGGCAAGGAAAAGGGTAGCCATCCTTTTTCATGGCAATATCATCTGCCAAAATGGCAGATGATATCGCAGTCAGATTCCTCCCAAAGACAGCAGCAACGTCATCGGCAGCCATCGTCGTCAAGTGCTTCTTTCCTAGTCTCTCAGCCTCTGAGGATTATCAACGGCGGACACCTCTCCTCAGGCTCGTATTAGCTTGTGCAAGCTGCTGCAGGAGGACGACGGCGTTCTGTAGAACTAGGTAATACACACCATTTTTAAAATTGTGCATACGGATATTTGCAAGCTTATTTTGTATCTGTCCTTTACAATAATATTTCATTGCTGAATAGGTAAAAAACAATTCTCAAATATTTTTAAATTAAGCGTACATTGCTGCGGCGTAGGATAATTTACCATCCGATTTCATCCCTTAGGCATCGTAAAAGTCGACTGCAGGGTAGGCCTATAAAATATCGTTGCCTTTGACAAACGATAGCATAAACATCAAAAAATGCCAATTTAAACTTATTTGGACCAGCGATTAAAGGTGCGTCAAGCGTGCAAAGAGTCAGACGGAGAGTTGTATTAAACAAAATCTGTTAATGGTTTTTACAATCAAATGTTAATATTTTTGAAAGCCTAGTGGTCAGAGTACCTGACTTAAACGCCGCGGGTCCTGAGTTCGAGTCTCAGCCAGACACAACATTTGCGCAGACACAAATAGTTGGTTTTCGGGTTCGGTTGAGTTGTGCATCTAAAATGTGAAAAGCGCACACGATACAAGAGAAATTCTAGTGTATAATCGAGGTATTAGACGGAAGCCAAATCTATTCTATTCGTGTTATGTGTGAACGAGTTTACGACATGATCGTAAAAGTATTTTTTTTTTTTTTTTAATTGTAAAATGTGACGAAACGTGCAAAACTGTCACCAGATTGTAATTGCAACGTCCGCCCACAACAAATGCTGTGTCACCTAGAATATTTCTATGTGACACCACACCGCGCCCGTCACCCTGAGACATCAGTTCTTAAGTCTAAAATGCCCAGTGATCCCCACTGCTCGTGAGTCCCACTGCTCAGGCCACACACAGCACAGGGCCTCTCATTTCCGATAGGGACTCGCATCAATGAAGAGTTCGCCACGCTGCTCCAATGCCGGTTGGCGGCCATCACATTTCTTCGAAATCACGAACTCACGATGTTTTCCTTCACCGCTGACCGCGTGGTAAATCAGCGCTTGATATTGAAAAACAATTTTAGACGTGGCGGTGACTTCAGACACAAGTTAGTACCGGTACTCGACGTCGTGAATAGAAATATCGTCACGGCCGGTATACAAGGCATCGCTGGTGCTGTCGTTCGCATAGCAATGAAAGTTACTATTTTTATACGAGAAAGTGACGAGACGAGCAAAACGTTCAGCTGATGGTAAGTGTAACGTCCGCCCATAACAAATGCAGTATCACCCAGCATATTTCTGTGTGGCACCACACTGCGCCCATCCTCCTAAGACATCAATTCTTAAGACTAACATGGAAAATTAAATGTAAGTTTCATGCAGTTATTGGAGCAGCGTGGCGGACTCTTCCCAGCTCCGAATTCCTCTCACACATGAAAGAAGGCCTGTGCTCAGCAGTCGTTCAGCTCAACATTCATAAGCTGTTACTTTATTTTACTTTGACACAATTGGTTTTGGATCGTGTTTCCCAATAAAAATATAGCAAGGATTGAAGTTAATACAATCATTAGCAGTTCTGCACGGGAAAATTAGTAACGACGCCATTGGATATGTAAGTGCAACATCCGCCCACAACAAATGCTGTGTCACCCAGAATATTTCTGTGTGACACCACATTGCACCCGTCACTCTGAGACATCAGTTCCTAAGTCTTAAATGCCCAGTGATCACGGTGGCTCACAGTGCCCTTGAAACCGAAACACATGCTTGCACATTACTGCTTCACAGCAGAATAAATGGCCCTGGGGTGGTACCTACCTAGAAGGATTCCTGCATAGGAATCCTACCACTTTGCGGAAATCTATTATAATAAACGAAAGAAAGTTAATTTCCTAAGATCCGCATACATCTCGGCGGCTGACTGTCGTAGAGTCAATTGATAATGCCTCGTTTTGCGGTGTAACACGTGTTGTGTTCTCGACTTCAGTGGTGTGTATCGCCTAGTAGTAGTGTTGTAGTAGTGAATGGTGGCGGTATTGGTTTGGTTGTGCCCGCTGTTGAGGGATCGCGGGGGGTGCTCTTCAAAAACTAGGTAATACACACCATTTTAAATTTTGCATGCGGATCTTAGCAAAATAACTTCCTTTCCTTTAATTTTCTGTTAACAAAGTAATTTCCTTGATCCAATTCCATTGATTTATAGTTCAATTAAGTAATTGAATTTAGTTAATAAGTATTTAATAATAAAAAATTACTAGTCCATGGACTTATTCAGTATTCAGGTCCTGGGTTCGAAACCCAGCCGGAATCAACATTTGTGCATAAATATAAGTTGCTAGATAGCTTTTGAAGGTATTTGCAAGTTGTTGTCACATGAGAAAGACATCACTCTTCATTATCATTTTTCATTGTTGCATAGAGCTTTCCCAAGTAGTAGTACCCCAACTACAAGGTTTCGACATTTACCTGACATTTCGTTTTGTGAACTTAAACCCATTAGAATCGATGGGTGATAGATTTCCCTTACACCACTGTCGTACGGCGCAAAATATTTTTTTTACATCAGTTTTTTTTTCTATTAAATAAAAGTGACGGAACGAGCAAAACTTTCACCTGATGGTAAGTGCAACGTCTGCCGATTACAAATGCTGTGTCACCCAGAACAGTGTGACACCACAATGCGCCCGTCACCCTGAGACATCAGTTCTTTAGTCTCATCAGAAACACAGTAATGTTTGCACACTACTGCTTCACGGCAGAATAACTGGCCCTGGGGTGGTTGTCAGTTAGCCATGATGGAAAATCTAATGCTTATTATTAATATTTGTCTAAGTTTTGCAACACACATCAAGAGATTGATCTGGATTCAATGGAATCAACAAATGAATTCTTAAATGAGGGTACTATTTTCTTTATAGAAACTTGGATCGTGGCTCGGTCCATGACTTTCCTTATCAATTAATTAAACCTGAAACGATTTTGTCTTCGTCTAGACGAATATGTGTTCGGAGCTAAAATTGCGCATTCTTTTAGCCTTTTGCCTGTGTGTGTGATTGTAAATTCGAATCCTTTTTGGTTCTTGGATCAGGGTGTATAAAAAGATCGTGTTTAATTTTTAATCGGCTAATCCGTGTGGTGGCGGCTCGTTAAAAGAATACTACCACTACATCTCATCCAATGAATCGCGTAAAAGGCGAGTAAGGAATTAAACTGCACTGTGCACCCAACAGCGCATGGTGGCGATGGGCTCACCACCTATCACACCAAGTGCATTATATTGTTTTGGTGAAACGTGGATTGTGGTAGTCATCTGTTTTTGCAGATAGTGCCCAGTCTCTGACTACCCCTTATAGGGTCGTGATCTTATTTATGTATGTAAGTGTATCTGTAAGTCTCATTTATATTAATGTAATGTTTATTCCTGTATATTTCCCTTAAAAACAAGAAATAAATCAGTTCTTAAGTCTCATATGCTTAGAAATGACATCATAACAATCTCGTACTCCAAATTGTCCCTCGCCGCACTGGTTTTTTATCGAACTCTTTTGCTGTAACAGCGGCCCGACTCTGGAATGCGCTTCCTTTAAACATAAGGAAATCCCCGAATAAGTGGTCTTTTAAAACTATGCTGAAACTGCACTATTCGAGTTCATCAGACACTTAATTTAACTTGATTTTTATTATATATATTATATATACCTTATATTAAACCGGCTTGAGATCCAATTATTAATAATATTAAATCACAAACCAAACATACCATTGCAAGACTTCAAGACACAGTTGCTCTTTCTGCGTAGATCAGACCAAAAATAATAGTTAAAAGCTGAAGCTACCCCGAGTTAACTATGACATCAGGACATCTGTCCTCCCGTGACCATGAGTACTGTAAAGCACTCGAAACGTCGGGTTAGAAATAGTTCCAAATTAAACGCGATAAAATCCGTAAAAATTAGTTTTATTTAAAAATGTTAATTTGGTTTGTAGACTTAAGTATGTCATGCTCGCTTTAATGTCACTGCTTGCGGCGGCGTCGTGTGGCGGCTCGTCCACTTCCCTTTGAAATGGATGAAGAGGGCGATGGCTGCTACATACGTCTTACTTGTGAACAGGTGCTGTGAGTGAAGGCTGGTCTGCTCAAGCTTAAAATATACTTATATATTAATGAACTTAATATTGTCTAATTTTAACATGGAGCGTGCTATGGTATTCCTTGAGACTATTCCTTGTAAATTTAATTATAACGTATTTTGACTAAGATAAAAAAGGATTTACAAAAAAGAGAATACGTACGGAGTTTCTTTCGCCTGTTTCTTCTCCGTCAGAAATTTCGTATCATTTCATGCATACAGCAAAAGGCTACAATAATTTGCCTGCATAAGTCTCTCCGTCTGAATATAATGTGTCTTCAAGAGAAGAGTGAATAAAATTAAACTAAGCTAGAACATTTTGCCATCGAAGACTGCATCCTCACTTACCATCAGGTGGGGTTAACTAATAACTTAATACATACATACATAAGATCACGACTGTATCCCATACGGGGTAGTCAGAAACTGGGCACTCACTGCAAAAACAGACGACTGCCACAATCCACGTTTCACCAAAACAATATAATACACTTGGTGTGATAGGTGGTGAGCCCATCGCCACCATGCGCTGTTGGGTGCACAGTGCAGTTTAATTCCTTACTCGCCTTTTACGAGATCCTCGTAACGAGATTTAGTAAGCCGTCACTGTCGCTCACTAAGTTTCGGCTGAAAATTAATTGTAGGCTCGTTGGTAGTCTTGAGAACGTATGACCCGTTGCTAGTGATCAGATCAGGGGGCCTACTACGAAAAATGTACACCACTACCAAATTACTTCGGATGCAACTTCTACGGACGGCTTTCTTTCGGATATATAGGCAAGCAATAGATGATGATGATGATGATGATGATATTCTCCTGGCCGATTTCGACCACGGCGACAACTTTCGAATATTTTCGAGAGCTATCAACTGCGCAGGAAATATTATAGTGCCACAAGTGTACGCGCAAACACAGAGGCAGTCAGTCGTCCCAACCTACCCGCGCCCGATGTAACGCTGATGCGATAAGATCGGGGGTAGGCTTGGATGCAGTGTCAGAAACAGGGGGACAATCACACAATTTGTTTTCTAGTACAATTTTCGGCTCCGGCTGGGATTCGATCCCAGGACCCGCGGCTTCGAAGTCAGGTACTCCGACCACTATGCCACGCGGTTGTCAACCGACAGAATGAATGTTTTGTGAAGGGTGATATCGTTATAAGATACGTGCGACCCGTCAGCCGAAACTTCGTATTTAAATTTTCGTGGACCCGCAGGCTCACTCTTCACTCCAATACCCATACGAAGCGCGGAAGTTTTGTCACTTTTTAGTTTACTTTTATTTTATGTTGGTACGCTGAGCGTGGTCCGCCTCGCGACGTGGTCGAATCAGCCAGGACGATATAATCGTCGTAATACGTTAACATAAAAACCGTGTGGTGGCGGCTCGTTAAAAGAATACTACCACTCCATCTCATCCAATGGATCTCGTAAAAGGCGAGTAAGGAATTAAACTGCACTGTGCACCCAACAGCGCATGGTGGCGATGGGCTCACCACCTATCACACCAAGTGCATTATATTGTTTTGGTGAAAAGTGGATTGTGGTAGTCATCTGTTTTTGCAGTGACTCTGACTACCCCATATGGGATACAGTCGTGATCTTATGTATGTATAAAAACTCTGTTTCCGTGTTTTGGTACATCTTTTAATGATCTCATATAGTACGTGCATCATATATCGCCGTGGGGTGGCGTCTTAAGATAATCTACCACCCCATCTCATCCCGTGGGTGTCGTAAAAGTCGACAGCGGGAAAATGAAAACCAGGAGATGGGCAGCAGCATCTTACTGGAACACCCGAATAAATAAATTGCGTTTGCCAACCCGCCTGTCAGGCGTGGCAACTATGGCGAAACCCCCCCGAAATGACAGCTACAAACTTTTGTGGCCATCTATGGGGGAGGCCTATATTCAGCAGTTGACTAGTAAGCCTGAAATGATGAAGATGATGATACTATAAATTATTAGTGAATAGGTCTGAGTGCATAATGTCTTTCACTATATAAAAATATTATTTAATTTCTCATATATTCAATCACGCCTTTTTCGCATACAAGGGGGTAGGAGGAGACAAAGGTAGTCCACTTTTCGCTCCCGCGGATCGTTATCGGTGGCACGCCAGCATTTTGGTACCAGTCCAAAAATTCTTACGACCTATTGCGTTCCCACGAGCGGTATAGGGACGGCATTGCATATATCAGTGTTATTCTGCACGAATTAAGGCTGTCCATATAAAATGTTAGTTGTCTTCTACGACACCTCGGTAGGAAGGAGAAAGCAATACCACTCTACCGGACATCTATCGGCTTATTAAATTTACGGCGACTTACTAAGACTAAATCGCTGAACATGTAGAAGAGTCTTTTTAACCGACTTCAAAAAAGGAGCAGGTTCTATGTTCGTCTTTACGTATTTTTTTATGTGTGTTCAGCGATATTTCCGTTGACTGTAGACCGATTAAAAAAAAAACATTTTTTGTCCTTTTTTCTTTTGTATTCTATAATTTCTTCTGTATCGCGGGTGTTTTACAGATATAAATTACAAACACGCAGATCCGGGACAACAATATGTAGCCCATACGAATATTTATTCACGGGAATCCAACTCGTGACCAAAAGCGTAGAAGCCAAACACTGAGATTAGAAAAAAAAAATATTTTATTGGTTAAAGCAAGGCGATTCTTTATTTTATCGAATACCATAAATGCAATTTGTATTAGTAATGAATTAAGATTTAACGTTCCATTTTAGTACCCCGCATCCTTATTTTATAAGGTGACTTGGAAAAATTACTAATAAATCATTAGAGTTGACCATTTTTTTAAGCTAAATGGAATAGCGGGGTGCTTTACGAGCGGAACGCGCCGCCCGTGTGGCATAATAAAGGTCCAACCACATAAACATTGTTGTCTCAGAATCTTGAAAAATCTTTTAGGCTTTATAACGTTTTTATATGTGATTCTATATTAAGATATTCAGCATATAAGTTGTTTATTTTTTTATTTCTATTGATACGAGTATTTCTCTTATACATTAATTCTAAAGAAAACGAAAACGTAATTCAAATGTTTTGTTTGCAAAATTGGTAAAATGAAACCATTTAAGGTTACGAAATTTAAGAGTATTAAATGTCTACATTGAATACTTCGCAAATTATAAGATAGAAATTTTATTGAATAAGTTTTATTAAATTTGAAATTTGTAAGGATTCGATAAAAAGCTTATATACATAAATAATTTATTAAAAGAAGAGTAGGACAGACAAAAGTAACAGCCTATAAATGTCCCACTGCTGAGCACAGGCCTCCTCTCATTTCTGAGAGGGTTTTGGAGCTGGGAAAAGTCCGCCACGCTGCTCCAATGCGGGTTGGCGGACTTCACATATCCTCGAAATATTTCTATTCCTCGGAGATGCAGCTTTCCTCACGATGTTTTCCTTCACCGCTAAGCACGTGGTAAATCAGCACTTAAAATTGTAGAACAAATTTAGAGGTGCTGGGCACCGGGGATCGAAGCCAGGTTACTCGCGTACTATGAAATTAAAGGCGAGCACCAGGCCCCTGAGCTACCACGGCTTCCCTGAGCTACCACGGCTTCCCTGAGCTACCACGGCTTCGGACTTGGCGTAGGACAGACAAATTATATAAATCCATCAAAAAATGATAGTTAAAACCAGAAGCTGAGCAGCAGCACCCTTCTGGAACATCTGAATAAATAAAGTACGGTTGCCAACGCGCCTGCCAAGCGTGGCAACTATGGCAAACCCCCCCCCCCCTCCCAGCTGACAGCTACAAACTTTTGTGGCAATCTTTGGTGGATGCCTATGTTTAGCAGTGGACTAGTGACAGGCTGAAGTGATGATGATGATGATGATGATGATGTTAGATATTTACTCATACGTAACATACGTATCACTCTTCAATCGATTCAAAACAATTAGTCTCTATTAGACGATTGTTGACCAAACGCACACAACATCAGGCGTGTTTGACATGGGTCTACGGCGTAGCATTTGTTTGATGATTTGGTCATGGGCGTCTGTCTACAAAAGTTTCCGTCAGTGGCATGCGTCTCCCGATATCGATTCTAACTAGAGAATAATTTGTTACGATTTAGTTAACTAGCGTTTTCGATTTCCGAGCAAGCTTTTGTATGACATGAGTATTTTTATCATTTAATTGCGCTGTTTTGGATTGTTTTCTTAATAGCAATGTATAGAGGAGGCTTATGTTCATCGGTGGACTTTTGGTAGGCAGAAATGATTATTATGATGCACTTTTATAACATACATAATGATATGATTATGTTTTAATAAATATTAAAGTTAATAGAAACAGGCGTTTTGTGGTGGCGACTCGTTAAAAGAATACTACCACTCCATCTCATCCAACGGATCTCGTAAAAGGCGAGTAAGGAATAAAACTGCACTGTGCACCCAACAGCGCATGGTGGCGATGGGCTCACCACCTATCACACCAAGTGCATTATATTGTTTTGGTGAAACGTGGATTGTGGCAGTCATCTGTTTTTGCAGTGAGTGCCCAGTCTCTGACTACCCCTTATGGAATACAGTCGTGATCTTATGTATGTAGAATTAGGCGTTACTTTGCGGGAATCCATTACAGTGAAGGAAAGAAAGTTGCTAAGATCCGCATGCAAAATGTAAAATGTAGTATGTGTGTATTAGCTAGTTTTAAAGATCCTTTTCTTTTGAGCATAACGTTCACCTAATGGAAATTGCAACGTCACATCATAACAAATGGTGTGTCACTGAGAATACTTCTGTGTGACAGCACATTGCGCCCGTCACCGTGAGACATCAATTCTTAAGTCTCCTTAGCCCAGTGATTATGCTAGCTCTCTGTGTCCTTCAAACCGAAACACAGTAATCTAACCATCTTAAGAACTTGTCCAAAATAAAACGGGACCATCCTTACGTTACTCTTTTCTTAACAAAGAAATTATTCCCAAACATAAAAAAAAACAAAAATATATTCAGACAAATTGCGAACCTCCCTCTTTTTTGAAGTCTGTTAAAAAGGGTAAATCCTTGCGCTATACGAATTCGAATGCAAAAGTGGTGGCCGGTTTTCGACGGCGACATCTACCAAACACTATCACAAGTTATCAACTGTGCAGAAGATGGTATAGTGCCACAAGAGTAGGCGCAAACACAGGGGCGCTTACTCATAGGCAGCGTCAGACACACACAAGGGCAATCACCACACAATCAGATTCGAAACCTAACAATTTATGTTTATAAACATGTTGGCTCCGCCTAAGATTCGAACCCAGGACCCGTGGCATGGTAGTCAGGTACTCTAACCACTGAGCCACGCAGTCTGCAACCCAAAAGTATGACAAATGGAATGTGACAAATAATTACGAACCTTTTTCTTGCACCGTCAGTTTCCGATTTTATTGTCGCTCCGTGTTCACCATTCGAAAAAGTTTCTCCTGAAGGCCTCACAGAGTGAATTATTTGGATATACTTTGAAATATGATAGGCTTTAGAATAATTGGAGTAGAAGTTAAGAATTATATAATCGTACTTTATGTTTTTTACAATAACCTGTACACGCGATTCTGTTCGCATGCACTTAAGAATTTATGTAAATTTAGAAAATTCTGTATTACTGGTTTAATGGTAGGATTGTCATGCAGTAACCCGCCTAGGTCGGTACCACTGCAGTGCCAGTTATTCTACCGTAAAATAGTGGTAGTATGCAAACATTAGTGTGTTTCGGTTTGAAGGGCCTAGCTCTTTCCTACCGAGGTGTCGTGAGAGGCGACTAAGGTATTGTAGGGACAGCCTTTATTGGTACAGACTAGCACCATAATATGCAACACGTTACTATACTGCTAGAGCGAACGGAAGGGGAAGTTAGAATTTTTTGACTCATACCAAAATGGCGGCGACGGGGCTCGCTACGCATCATGTCTAGTTTTTCGCGGGTCCAAAAAGTGGGTTTCGGATATAGTCTTTGCCTGCATCTTATGAGAAAAATGCTTGACTGGCAGACCGCGAAATTCACGTCTGTAAAAGCACCCTCGATATAAGAAATATTCTAATGTGTGAGATTTAATTGTAGAATAATAATTAACTAATAATAATAATTTATTTATTTATTTATAATAGGTACACAGTAAGTATATATCACATTCACACAAAAGAAGTTTAAAAGGGGATTGTTCTTATATACTAAACAAATTATAGGTATACACAACATTCACAGGACTTATGAATAACTGACAAACAAAAAATATTAGCTGTTAATTGAAGTAACTGTAGGGTTTAATTAACTAATATTTAATATAAATTATAAATAGAAATAATAAATTAAATAATATCTTAAGGGAACTTTGTTAACAATCTCGCCTACTGTCAGTTTTAAAAGAAAACCTACATAGATGTAGTGTAAATAAAGAAATGTACCAGCCTATAAATCACACTCCTGAGCACAGGTCTCCTCTCATTTCTAAGAAGGTTTTGGAGCCGGGACGAATCCGCCATGCGGCTCCAATTTTTTATTTTATTTATTTGATAACATTTTCACCCAGAACTATTCTGTGTGACACTACACTGCGCCTGTCACCCAGAGACATCAGTTTATAAGTTTCGAATTGCAGAACATTTTCAGAGGCCGACACCGGGGATGGAACTCAGGTTCAAAAATTTAAGGCGGGCGCCCGACCCCTAAGCACCGCTACTCTGATGTAGATGTAAATTCTAGTATATCGCTAGCTTAGTAGGTAAAGTACTCGTAACATAACGATTACTTCGCATTTGTTCAATAATAAAGGTTTTAATTTTGAGTCATAAATAACACGAATAATTTTGATTCAAATCCCATTTTTTCTTTTTACACTAAATCTTGGTTACATCACATCGTATCGCAGAAGAAAATCCCCCAAGCTTGGCTTAAGAACATCCTTTGCCGCCCTGTCTCATAAGTTAACTTAAGGAATAAAGTTGTCCTCCAAATAAATCTCAACCATCTGTCGAAAATGACAAGGAGGCCTATCTTCACAATAGATTACAGATTGCCTTTAATGATAATCCTGGCACACAGGCCATAATTATGACGATAATAAAAAGTCTATTAAAAAAAGCGAAAGTAGTCTTTGAAATATATCGAGCAATTTAAAAAAAAACTATTATTTTAATCACGTAGACAGGAAACCTTCGCTAACGCTAAACTGTCACCTTAGCCGTGCCGACACAAAATATCTGTTACTTTTTAACAAGCGTAATAGTGCAGTGTAAAAGGGCTGTATCTAGAATCGCCGCGTCAGTCCTCCGATCCCTCTGTAAGCTCGCTGACTTGTTTCAGTACAACACCGACGTCTGGACGGTGTGGACGTATACACGGGGCGTGATTCTGCTCGACATCACAAAAATATCCATTTAAAACTTTCTCTATTACGCTGCTAACGAGTTAACTTATTAAGTGCTAGTGCTTTTCATGTTTCTTTTCCTGTGATTTTCTCAGGGTTTTTTTTTCTGGATATGAGTGTTTCGCCACATACTTGAAAGGTCAGTAATTTATAACTTTAAAGGTTCCCTTAACTCTATCGTATAATATTTATCTAATTTTATTGTTTTTGGAGACAGGTCTGGCTAAGTTTACAATATACATTAATATGATTTTTTTGTCATGGAGCATGCTTCGATATTCTATGAGACTATTCTTAGTTAATTTTATATGTTTTATGACAGAAAAATTAAAGAATTAAAAAACAAAAAGGATACCCGCGAAGTTTCTTTAGTCTGTTTCTTCTCCGTCAGAGGATCCTTATTACCAAGTGGTAAATTGTAAGAAAAAAAACCTTTGGCAAACGAAATTTATATTTCTTACGTCGAAAAATAAAGAAGTTTCATTTCGTTGATGTTAAAAAAAGAGCTTCAATAAGAAAGTTATTATTTTTTATACAGATAAGTGGGGCGAAATGGCAGATGATTTCCCTAGACAAAAACTTGTCTTATTCCAATACTTCAGACTTCGCACCTCTTATCTAAACGTTATAATATTTTCTAGTCCCATTATAAATCATTTAAAATAAGTATTTAATACTTAGTATGGTTTTCCTAGTCAGGATAAAAATATTTCGATCTGGAAGACGAAATAAACATTATCATCGATTAAAATTTTCGGTTTTTAAACCAAAACAAACTTTACTATTATTTTCATATTTTATGATAACATTTTTATATTATAGACTCGGATTGCAATTTCAAATCTGAAGTCTAAATCAAGAACTATATTTTATTCATTTTAATATAAAAAGAGTACATCGGATCATTTTTAATATTAAGGTAAATGCCTAACTACAATTCACCTTAGGTAGGGAATGACTAGTATTTAGTTGGCCTAAAAATTTCCGTAACACGCCCACGGCGAAGAAGGATGTTTATCTTGAATTAAATATGATAGCCTGGTTAAACCAACCTGATATGTTGACAATTTAACCTGTTTTTTGACTATATCCCAGGTACGATTTAACTAAACAGACTGCAAAGAAAAAAAAATAAGAATGCATGCGGACCACCACCTTAAATGTTTTTAAAGAAAAAAAAATGTTAGAAATACATGTGTATACAAGAGTAAGTCTTAACGTTTCAATGCAGAATTGCTAAACCAAGGTTACTTTGTTTCGTGTGAATTTAAAGACTGAAAAAGCTTTTCATCTGCTTTCTTAGTTAAAAATTATATAGCACTGAAGTTGCAGAACATTTTAGCGTCTCAATGTAAAACCTATCTATAAAACTGAATAACTTCAAATTAAAATGTTACTTTACGTTTCACCACTCACATTTTTACTGGATTTCTATGCAGGAATCGATCTGGGTAGATACCATCACAAGACCAGTGAACAGACCAGTTTTTCTACCGTGAAGCCATTGTGTTAACACTGCATTTTGATCTGAAGGACACTGATACCTAGTTTAAGTACTTGGCATATGATACTTAAGAACTGATGTCTCATTCTGGGTGACCCAGCATTTGCTATGTGTAGACGTAACACTTACAATCAGGTGAACGTTATACTTATCTCGTCGCTTTCTCCAATAAAAAAATCTGTTTTTGTAATTAATTTGTCGCTTTTAAGTGACATAAATAATTTAAATAAAACTACTTTTTACGGATTTTATCGCGTTTAATTTAGAACTATTTTTAACCCGACGTTTCGGGCGCTTTACAGCAACCATGGTCACGGAGGGACTGAGGTGACAGTTGTCCCGATGTCATAGTTAACCCGGAGTACCTTCAGCTTTTAATTATTATTTTTAGTCTTATCTACGCAGAAAGAGCTTACTGTGTCTTGAAGCCTAGCAATGGTATGCTTGGTTTTTGATTAAATTTTATTAATAATAGGATCCCAAGCCGGTGGTAATACCCAACCATCTTCACAGTCGTGATTTTATGTATGTATGTATGTAATCAGATTTGGCGACAGTATCTATTGGATGACCAGTTTAAGCTGACAAAAAATAATTTACTTCTCCAGAAATGTCAAAGTAAAGTTTAATATTTACAGTCTGTTTCCACGCAATCATCCAGAGGATTTGAGATTGTGCCCTGAATAAACCATTAATCTTCTGGAATATAACTGTAGCGAGATAAGACGTGACAATTTATAGGGTAATCACTTCACAGTAAAATCCTGCGAAACTGTTTTCATATATTTGTAAAACAGATAATCTATTTAAAAAAAAAACTTTTTAAGCTCATAATGCCAGTATTTTAAACTCTATAATAAAATGTACAATGCACAATGCTACGATGGCTATCCGAGTACAGAACTAGAGTACGAAACCGATCCAATTGCAGAAAGGTGTAAGACAGGGTGATGTTATATCCCCGAAACTCTTCACCGCTGCATTGGAAGATGTCTTCAAGCTACTGAACTGGAAAGGATACGGTATCAACGTCAATGGCGAATACATCACTCACCTTCGATTTGCCGACGACATAGTCATAATGGCAGAATCGCTGGAGGACCTCAGCGCTATGCTCAATGACCTCAATAGTGTCTCCCAACAGGTAGGTCTTAAGATGAACATGGACAAGACGAAGATCATGTCTAACATCCATGTCACACCTATACCGGTTGTTATTGGGGACACAACGATCGAAGTTGTCGACGAATATTTATACCTAGGACAGATTGTCCGACTAGGTAGGTCCAACTTCGACCAAGAGGTCAATCGACGGATCCAACTCGGCTGGGCAGCGTTCGGGAAATTGCGTCACATCTTCTCGTCGAGTATACCTCAATGCCTGAAAACAAAAGTATATAACCAGTGCGTGTTGCCAGTGATGACTTACGGAACCGAAACGTGGTCCTTCACTGCAGGCCGCATGAGGAAGCTCAGAGTCGCGCAGCGAGCTATGGAAAGGGCTATGCTCGGAGTTTCTCTGCGAGATAAAATCCGCAACGATGTTATCCGCAGCCGAACTACAATAACCGACATAGCCCTTAGGATTAGCAAGCTGAAGTGGCAATGGGCCGGCCATATAGCTCGTAGAACCGACAACCGTTGGGGAAGAAAGGTTCTCGAGTGGCAACCTCGTACCGGCAAACGCAGCGTAGGGCGACCCCCCACTAGATGGAGCGACGACCTGCACGGTTTTGCGGGAAGTCGATGGATGCAGGTGGCTCAGGACCGTGTTTTGTAGCAATCTATGGGGGAGGCCTATGTTCAGCAGTGGACTGTAATAGGCTGAAATGATGATGATGATGATGATGAATAAAATGTATTATTACCTTTTCATTGCGTAAAAACCAATCCTCGTAATCAGCCGACTCAAAACGGACATGGCGGAACATGGCCTCTTTCAAGTTTTGCTGTATCACCCAGAGTATTTGTGTGGCGCGACACTGCGCTCGTCACCCTGAGACTTCAGTTCTTAAGTTTCATATGAACAGTAATTACCCTATCAGTACCATTCAAACCGAAACACTTCAAACAGAATAACTGACGCTAAGGTGGTACCTAGTATCTACCTCGACGGGACGACATTATACTGGTATTTCTTTTAGTAATTTTTACGATAACCACGACGTGTATTAACGTATGTATACGTGTATATATCTATAAATATTACTTGATTACAATGTTACGCGCTGGCTATGATTTGAATTAAAGAAACGACACTCCGAAGATAGATCTAGTTTATTTCACTCGAATGCAAAAGGTCTGATCAATAAACTTGTTACTATTACTTGTTTCGCCCTGTTGCTCGTATAACTCAGATTCATCGCATCTCGCCATCCCGTCGCGCTTTTATAGAGCATCGAATATTCCAGAGCGCCGAGTAAATTCTAAAAATTGCGATTAACAACGTTCGTTTTAAATCTAGAATCATCGCGACGCTAAAGATACAACACACTAGAATCTACGCTATTAATGAAGATGAAGGCAAGGTTCAAGGAGTAGAAGTTACGTTTAAGAATGTTCGTAGAAATATTAAAAAGTAATGTGCGAAAAGAATTATTACTCTTTCGTTACTGAATAAGCAAAATAGACATTATGTAGACATTTATGTACGTGCAATTGATATCCACAAATTAAAATTATGAATGTGGTTTTTGCGTGTTTTCACCTGTTTTTGATTACCTGTTCTTTACATATTTCTTTATCGTATTTGTTAATCTCATGGCAAATCGTTTTCATATTATTTTCCAAGTGTAGGGCAGACCGTGGATGGTTGACCGCGTTTTTGGTTATAATTTAAAAAAAAACCAATCGTCTTGGTGTTAATGACAAATATTGTGGATATTATTAAATAAAATCGGGATTTTTTTAGTTTTAGGAAAACTCCGAGATGGTCAACCTGCCCCAATCCTGGGGTAGGTAGACTAGTCAACTGGGGCAGGTTGGCTTTAATTACGGGATGACAAAATGTAATGTGTAATGAAAATTTCAGAGCATTATTCTTGGTCACACGGAATTTCTTACAGGCAGACGTTGCACTTACCATCAGGTGAACGTTTGTCTCATTTTTTGTAGAAATGGAAACAGTTTTATTTATTTTTTTATTTATTAAAACTTTATTGAACACCTTAATTGAAAGGGTAACAATGGGCGCACTTAATGCCTATTGGCATTCTCTACCAGTCAACCCGTGGGCGTGGAGAAAGTTGTGAAGGGTGCAATAAATAAATATGTGAAAAATACCATAAATAACCAGCCGAAGGAAATAAAAAAATGAAGAAAAAATAAATAAATTATAATAATATGGTATACATAAACATACAAAAACATAAATACACACATATATATACATATATATATACATATATATATATACAAAATAAACATACACGCATATTCATACATACTTAAATATACGATACATATACTTAAAAATGCAATGATCTTGGAAGACGAATACAAATTAAGTATGAACAGAAGATGCCTTCAGGCAATATTCCCGCACCAACCGTTTAAAAGTATATTTGTTGGATACTTTTCTAATATCTTCGGGCAGGGTGTTCCAGAGCAGTATAGCCTGAACAGTAAAGGAGTTACCGACGAAACCGGTGAAATGTTGAGGTACACTAATCTTATGATTAGATGAGGAACGAAGAACCCTTTCATGAGTTAAATAAATATACTGGAATTTATCCTTAAGATATGACGGAGTGAAGGGATTGTTTAAAATAGTGAAGAGAACAAGGAGAATTCTAGAGTTAAGCCTTTGTTGAATAGGAAGCCATTTAAGGCGAGAACGATATTCAGAGATATGGTCATACTTACGAAGGCCGAAAATATACCTGATACAATTGTTTAGAAGGCGCTCTAGCTTATAAAGAAGATCTTTGTTCAAGTCTGTGTAACACACATCTGCATAGTCAATAAATGGAAGTATGAGTGACTGCACAAGCATGACCTTAGTCTTAACGGGCAGAAAGTTTTTGTGGCGGTAGAGTGTGCATAATGCCCCGGTCACTTTCCGGGAGACTTCAGTGACGTGTTTCCTCCAGTCCATAGTCGTATCGATGTACAGCCCCAGGTTTTTCACCGAGTTAGAGAACGGTATTATGTTATCGTTGTAATGCACGGAAGGCAGACTTGAGAAATCAATTTTACCTAGCATTTTCGGGCTACCTACCAGCATAGCTTGGCATTTTGTGGTATTTACAGTAATTCCAAAGCGTAATGACCAATCGTATATGGACTTAAGATTGTTATTAATATTATTAATCGCGTTATGTAGAGTATAGATATCAGATTGCACGTAGATCTGAAGATCATCTGCATACAGGTGATACTAACAATTGAGACTCGAAGTGATGAAATTTAATTAATTTAATTATGTGATTAATATTAATTAATAAATATAAAGAAAACCGACAGCGCACAATCTTGCAAAACATACAATTGAGACTATTGATAAAATATACCTACCTAGAAGGATTCCTATGCAGGAATCCGTCTAGGTAGGTACCACTCCATGCCAATTATTCTACCGTGAAACAGGTAAGTGCACACATAGCTGTGTTCTGAAGGGCACTGTGAACTAGCGTTATCACTGGGCATGTGAGACTAAAGAACTGAAGTCTCTCGGTGACGGGCGCAGTGTAGTGTACACTGCGCCCGTCACCGAGAGACTGACACACAGAAATACTCTTGGTGACACGGCATCTGTAATGGGCCGAAGTTGCACTTACCATCAGGTGAACGTTTTCTCGTCTTGTTACTTTATCCAATAAAAAAAATCATAAGTTTTGCAGAATTCTTCGCAGACGAGTTTATTTATAATTTATTGATTAATTTTTATCTCAAACTTTAAATATTTTCGAAAAATAGCATATGGGTCATAATCAACCAACCGCAATACGCAATTGGCCTACCAACCCCGACCGGACATTTTACTTTAAAAAATTCACTTTACTAAAATGCTTTGCATAATAGTCTTAATACGTATTTGTATACCTTTTATAATAATTTACTTACAATTTCATATTAAATTTTTATGAACTTGACTTATAATTACAATGTAAGAACAAAAAAGATGTGTTAATGAAAAAAATGCTTGCACACTACTGCTTCGGAATTTTTTCGGCTAAAGGAATCCTACCACACCAGTAAATATCTCGTGAGAACTATTTGATTTTCTGGGATAAAAAGTATCTTGTGTTCATCTCCAGAATGGAACCTATGTCTGTACCAAAATGTGTCAATTTCGGTTTAACTATTGACCCCTGAAAAATAACAAACAGACAGCGGGACAGAGAGAGTTACTTTCGCATTCATAATATTACTAGGGATTGTAAAACACTTCGGTTAATTGACTATCGGGTTTAGATCGTATACGTAAAGTTGCTCTTGAATAAGATCTTGAAATGTTACTGTGTTTCGCTCTGAAGGGCACTGTGAGCTAGTCTAATTACTGGGCATATGAGACTGGCAGAGTGACTGTGAGCTAGTCTAATTACTGGGCATATGAGAGAGTGGCATATGAGACTGATGTCTCAGGTTGACGGGCGCAGTTGTGGTACCGCACAGAAATCTTCTGGGTGACACTGCATTTGTTACGGGCAGACGTTGCAGTTACCGCCAGGTGAATGTTTTAATCGTCTCGTCGCTCTCATAAACAATAACGGAGTCATTATTACAGCGTGTCAATTAATAACACAGATGTGTGTTAAGTCTGTCTGCTTGTCCCAATGCAAATTTACAAATTAATCAACTAATTGGAATAAAACTTGCCTCACGTCTCGAAGATTTTTAAAGCTAAAGTAACCGTTAACTTAATGCTTATTTGATCCTTCACAAAATTCTACGATCCTCGCGAAAATGTTAAATCTGTTATTTATTCGCTATGGCGCCCTTTTCAACGCGCTCGAATCAAATGACATCTAGTCATGCATCCTTTCAATTCACTCGTGTATCTCGAAACGAAAATATGATTATTGAAAGAAATAATATTTTTAGTTAATAGAAATAAGTTTCCCTAGAATATAGTTGAGGATGGCTGCCACATGTGTCATATTTGTGAACAGGTGCTGTTGGTGGAGGCTAGTCAGCTCAAGTTTGAATACATTTAGTATCGAATCTTATCTAACATTTTGTCATGGAGCGTGTTTTACCTTTCTATAAGACTATTCTTTGTAAATTGATTTATAATATATTTTTGACTGAGATAAAAAAAAATAAAAAGGTGATACCTACGGAGTTTCTTTCTCATGTTTCTTCTCCGTCAGAGGAATCTCATTACGAAACGGTAGTAGATTGTAGAAAAATACGTTTGACAAACGAAATTTATATTTCTTACGATGGAGAATAAATCATTTTCATTTTGTTTTATATCGGAAGGGCGGTGCTCTAATTAGTAATAAAAAATAGGTGCGTTACTTGGCTAACGTCTCGGGGTGGACAATTTCTTCCAATTCACCCTCTTACCGCACACCGGAATATCGTCTTCCGATTATACGTGAGCCCCTACAGACCCCATCCCCCTAAGTCTGTTGTGCAGGGTCTGAAAACTCGAACAAACTGAAGCAGTCTTCTTACCCCCAGAGGAAAATCTGGTATGTGGCCCGCTGCTGGCTACACTTCGATCGCCAGACTCCACCAGTGGAAGCATTGTGTTTTTCTTTGATTTTAAATTATCATTTCTTGACACAACCAGACCGGAAAATCAACAATTTGTGTTTTTGCACTAATATTGACTCCGGCAGGGTTTCAGTCCAGGACCCGCGGCGTAGAAGTCAGGTTCAGTCTATTTACTCGTAGTTCAGTCAGTCCTGGAGGTTTACTGTGTAACTCTGGTTTATTTCGTGATCGTTTTCATTTTATCCCATTAACCAATGAATGAGCTTCGTACGCCAAAATTAAACCGATCACAAAACCTACCAGAGTTACAAAATAGACCTCGTTTTGTCCCGTCAGAGCAACGGAAGCTAACATTAAAAGTACAACAGCCACCTGTTGGAAAGTGTCGACCGTAGAAAGTGAAAATGAAACTATAAGACACTATTCGTTTTGCAGAAAACTTATCGCTAGCGTCTGGCCATTTCGTATTGTTAATGTACCTAGTACCATTCTGTCAGTTTGGGAGTCTGCCAACAATCGTTATAAGCCTCATCGTGTTATAGATGAAAAGAACCCATACGTGACTCGTGGTAGCTCCGGAGCCAGGATAGTACGGTAGAGCCAAGTTCTATCACCGATGCCGGCATCTTGAAAGTAGTTCTGCAATTTTATGTGTTGATTTACCACGCGCTCGTCGGTGAAGGAAAACATCGCGTGGAAATAAAAAATGGCGGCGTGGCGGATCTTTCCGGCTCTGAAGCCCTCTCAAAAAAAAATAAGATCTGCATTGAACAGTGAGATTTTTTTCGAATGCTGCTTTACTTTTTGGTCATACATTTACCGTTCTATTTTAAGCGATTTCTTTCAATGCCGTGACTCAGAGCGTATGCATGCATGAACAGCAAGAACTGCCTATTTCTTTCATGTAACGTTGAACTTTTTAAGGTCATCGGATTTAATTTTTATATTATACAGTGAACTATTGACATATAATGCAAACGTAATAATAGTTAAAGACTGTTTAAGGAAATATTTATAACAATGCATTAATGAGGCTTTAATAGTGCCGCGTGGTGGCAGCTTAAGAGAATCTACAACCTCCTCAACCCGTCGTAAAAGTCGACAGAGGGAAAAATTAAAACCAGGAAATAGACAGCAACATTTTCCTGGAACATCTGAATATATAAACTGCAGTTGCCAATCCGCCAGCCAAGCGTGGCAAATATGGCAAAATCCCCCCAAAATTAAAGCTACAAACTTTTGTGACAATCTATGAGCGTCATGTTCAGCAGTGGACTAGCAATAAGCTTAAAATGATTATGTTGATGATAAATAAGGATCAGCAATCTGAATTGGCATTGAGCCGAATGTATACTCGTATCTCGAAGAACCGATAACCGTTGGGAAAGAAAGGTCCTCAAGCGGCAACCTCGTACCGGAAAATGTGGTGGAGTGCCCTCTAATGGATGGAGCGACGGCAATCTATGGAATTGGTGTTCTATATCGAGTACTCTAGAGGCTGTGCAGTGGACTGGCGATGAGCTGAAATGTCGATTATGATTCATAAATACTTAATACTAATATTTATTAAATTACTAGGGGTAGGGTCCTATGCAGGAATTCGTCTTGGTTGGTACCGACCCAGGGCCTATTGTGCTGTGAAGCTGTGAAGCAATAACTATACTGTGTTTCGGTTTGAAGGGCACTGGGAGCTATCGTAATCACTGGTCAAATATGAGACTTAAGAACTGATATCTTAGGTGCCGATCGCGGTATAGTGTGTCGCACTGAAATAGTTAATTAATATATTAACATAATATTGTACATACCACCACCTCACCACCCGTGCGAGATTCCACTACACTTTAACGAAGCTAAGGTACATTACTATCCCTCGGGAACCATCTATATTTCCGGGGTATAAAGTAGCCTAGATTGTTTTCGCGTCTCTAAACTGAAATCTAAACTCAGGTCAATGGTCATTCCGTTCAAGCATGAAAGACGGATAAACAAACTAACAAACCAATAAACCAACGAACACTTAACGGTTTATAATATGTAAATAGCCACAGTAATTTATTTAGTAATTTATTTGGTGAGCAATTTTTTCTTACAATACGAATTAAGAAGGAAATCACGAAGTAGACCGAGAAGTTTTTTTGACTAGTTATCTCTTTAAAAACTAACTAAAAATTCATTTCTTCTCGCTTCCGTCGCAAGTGATGAGATTGCCTCTGAGATGCCGTTTGTAACTTTAGCAGTAAACAGAGCCACTTCTGATTTTTATTTCTAGTTTAATAGTAAATTTGTCCATTAAAATGTTTAAAGACTGCTCTGCGTTTTTAGTAGGCTATAACTAAGATTATTAACTACTTTTTTAGTACAGTTCAATCGTTTTGAATAACTGCGTTTCATGTGAAAATATATAAGACTCCAGTGTCAGTTATTCTGCCGGAAACAGTAATGTACAAACATTACTGCGTTTTGGTCTGAAGGGCACTGTAAAACTTATGGACTCATGTGACTGGGTGACAGCGCAGTATGGTGCTACAAAGAAATGTTCTGGGTGACACAGCATTTGTTATGGGGAAACGTTGCATTCGCCATCAGGTGAACGATTTGTTCTTCTATTAAAAAACAGACCGCCTCTAATCCTTTGTCAGGATATCGGAGACTGGAAAGTGCGGGAGAGTCTCGAAATGTTTTCGACACAAAGTCGAAATATTTTTCATTTCTGAAGCATGCAAGTTTTTTTGAGACATTTCTCTTCAGCGCCGCGCACGTGGCAAATCAGAGCTTAAAATTACTATTAAGACTTGGTGGTATCGTAAAATCCAGGTCACTCGCGTATTATAAATTTTTTAGGGCGAGCGTTCGGCCCTCGAGCCATCTATTGCACGTCTCATGGCGCAAAGCGGCGCGAGATAGTGCTCTATACCCGACATGTCAAGGTCATGCGATTCGGCAGTCTTCACATGCCCCTATCACAATTATATTGCACTTATATGCTAATGTGAAGAGAACACTTTAGTTAATTCATTCAAAGCTAATATTGCTACTTTTAAAAAAAAACGCTAACGGCGCTGAAGGCTCTTGTCCGTGAAAACCACTCGGAACCGCATATTTTTTATACTTACACAAATTTATATATCAATAGTCGTGTGGTGGCGGCCTCGTTAAAGAATACTACCACTCCATCTCATCCAATGGATCTCGTAAAAGGCGAGTAAGGAATTAAAATGCACTGTGCACCCAACAGCGCATGGTGGCGATGGGCTCACCACCTATCACACCAAGTGCATTATATTGTTTTGGTGAAACGTGGATTGTGGCTGTCATCTGTTTTTGCAGTGAGTGCCCAGTCTCTGACTACCCCCTATGGGATACAGTCGTGATCTTATGTATGTTATATATATGTATTCCACAAATTTTTATTTATTTATTTATTAATCTTTATTGTTCCCTTACAAAGAAAGGATACAAAGGGCGGACTTAATGCCGTTAGGCATTCTCTCCCAGTCAACCCATGGAGTGGTGAGATTTTGATTAAGGTGTAAACAATAAAAGACAAAAAATATAAGATAAAACAATATTATAATAATTATATATATAAATATCTTATAACATTTACATATATGTAAGTAGAAACATACATATACATACCCATATATACATATATATATATATATATATATATATAAACATATACACAAACAGATATATACGTATACATATAAACACACATACTATACACAAAACAATGTAAAATCAAATCGGGGACAGACAACTAACAGTTTAACATGCAATGACTCTTCAATAAATAATCACGAACCAATTTTTTGAACGAGTTTTTATTAGAAGCTTTCCTGATGTCATCGGGCAAGGAGTTCCAGAGAAGCGCAGCCTGAACAGTGAAGGAGTTCCTATAGAGCCCGGTGAAATGTGTAGGAATACAAATCTTATTATTGGAGGAAGAACGAAGAACCCTATCATGTGATGAGAAGAGATACTGAAATTTATCTTTGAGATAAGACGGCGAAAATGGATCATTTAAGATGGAAAAAAGAACAAGCAAACTTCTGGATTTGCGCCTTTGTCGAACAGTAAGCCAATTAAGCTGAGATCGATATTGAGATACATGGTCATACTTTCGCAGACCAAAAATAAATCTAATACAGTTGTTGAGCAGGCGCTCCAGCTTGTTAAGAAGATCTTGGGATAGGTCTGGATAACACACATCTGCATAATCAATAATGGGTAGTATTAGCGTATGGACAAGCATGAGCTTAGATTTAATGGGAAGAAAATGTTTTAAACGATACAAAGAACGTAAGGAGGCAGTGACTTTCCGACTGATTTCAGTAACCTGAACTTTCCAGGAAAGGGTGTCGTCAATGATAAGACCAAGATCTTTTACAGACTTACTAAATGGAATAAAAATATTATTATATTGTATAGAAGGTAAGTCTGCAAAATTAACCTTAGCCAACATCTTCGGACTACCCACTAGCATAGCTTGGCATTTTGAAGGATTAACAGTCACTCCATAACGAGATGACCAATCTTTAAGGGCGTTTAAGTTCTTATTTAAGTTATTAATCCCGTTATGAAGATCAACAATATCGCATCAGAGGTGATCAAGTTTATAAAAACAGAGAAGATAATAGGAGATAGTATACCGCCTTGCGGCACGCCAGTTTTAATATCAGCCCAAGCTGAGGATTTTTGTCCCACGTGAACAGATTGCTGACGCCCGCGAAGATAAGATGAAAACCATTCTAAGACAGCAGGTGCGAAATTAAGATGAGACAGGATGGAAAGGAGAATATCGTGATCAACTGTGTTAAAAGCGTTCGAAAAATCAACTAGCACTACCACTGTAATCTTTCTATCTTCCATACCCTGTCTAATGTCATCAGTGACTTTGATTAAAGCAGTAGCAGTGCTGTGACCGGGACGAAACCCTGACTGATATGTACTCAGTAGGTTATGTTTCGAAATAAACATGGAAATTTGCTTGTGAACACAGGCTTCTAAAATTTTGGAAAGGAAGGGCAGAATTGATATAGGACGATAATGATTAGGGAGAATAGGAGTTGAAACTTTAGGAAGTGGCTTAACAAAAGCTTTTTTCCAATGCCTAGGATATTGACCAGAGTCAAGAGAAAAATTTATAATATGGGTAATTGCCGGGAGTAAATGTTCTAATATAGTGACAACCATATGTCTGCTAATGTCATCGCAACCCACAGCCTTAGACTTAATTTTCGAAATAAAATTTTTAATTTCATCCTGGTCAACAGGTGAAAAGTTGAATGCTGGAATGCGAGGAGATGGCCTTGACGCAATTGAAGCCATAGTTTGAGCACGCATTGTAGGGTCTAATGCTTCGACAGAAGCGAAATGTAGATTTAACTCATCGAGTGAAAGAGAAGGACCACAATCCAGTGTGGCAGGCTTGCCAACACCAAAAGTACTGAGGAATTTCCACACTTCGGGAGAAGATAAATTATCAATATTGTCATGGAAATATCGGCGTTTAGCAGCCCGTACCATTTGATTGCACCTGTTCCTGGCTATCTTAAAACACGACCAATTCTCCTGCGTACGTTCTCTCTTAAATCTAAGAAATGCCCGATTCCGTCTAGACATTGCCATCCGTACGCCCTCCGTCATCCAGGGGGCAGGAGGACGCTTCAATCTAACCTTGTGGACAGGAGCATGAGCATCGTAGAGGCTGAGAACTTTGTTATTGAAAAAAGTAACTTTATCGTCGACCGAAGGTTCTGCAAACATTGGGGCTAAGTTAAGATTGAGAGCGTCACATTTTAGCTTGTCGTGGTTTATTTTGGAGAAACTGCGTAAAGACAGTACGGAAGGAGAGTGCCTAGGAGGTTTAAGCTTGTATGAAGCATAAATAAGGTCATGGCGAGAAATACCCAAGGCGGGTATCTGCCCGTGTGTTGCAACACGGTCAGGCGAAGCAGCTAGGATAAGATCTATTAAAGAGTCATTGGTGTCAACATTATGGTGAGTTGCCCCTAATGGAAGAAGTGAAAGATTAACCGACTCCATTATCGAAATAAGTTTTTTAGAACGTGGGGATTCCTTAAACAAGTCAGTGTTAAAATCCCCCATGATCATACAGTGTGTGTAATCAGAGCAAACGTTGTCGAGAGCCGATTCCAAAGTGGCGAAGTAATCAGTAGAGGGTGGGCAATACACTACCCCCAGAAGCATCCTTATGCCCTTGACATCAAGTTCCAGAAACAGGAACTCAGATGAGGCGGAGTAGCTAGATGGAGAGGCTAGCAAAATTTTATAAGGAATCGATGCTCGCAAGTATATAGCCACTCCACCTCCTCCTTTATCAACGCGATCATTCCTAATGAGAACAAAGCCGGGTAAGGGATACAATGTTGACCGTAAAGACGGCTTTAGCCAACTTTCCGACACCAAAATAGCATGAGCGTTAATGGATGAGAATGATAGTTCAAGTTCAGAATGATGGCTAGGAATGCTTTGAGCATTAATGTGACAGATATTCAAAAATTTATCGCAAGTCGAAAAAACTCCTTTAAGTAGGTCATGAAGATTGGAAGTGCTACCATACAAAGAGTCATTACAAGAATTAAATGAAAGATCTGAGTCATGTGCAGAATAGAAGGATTCTACATCAGACATAATAATTATTAAGATATACTATATATTAATAAAAATGTAAATAATCAAAAATAATTAAATTAAATATATAAATATATATATGAAACTATGGAATTCTAAAACGTAAGATTTGTCAACAAGACAACACCATCCCATTAGTTAACCGTTCACAATAACGTAAAAAAAAAAAAAAAATACAGTTATTTAGTAAAAAAGAAAACAAAAAAAAAACAAAAACAAACGACAAAAATGAAGTGTAGCCGACAACTACAACAAGAGTCAAAGTATTGAATACAATGATATATTAATGTTATATTTAAAGTTGATATATAAGACAGAATAACGTAAAAAATTTAATGAAAACAGTAAAAATATTAGTACCAAAAATAAATCCAAAGAAAAATTACACAACTTATTGAGAGAAAACAAAAAAAAAAAAAATATTATCTATCAATTGAAAACATCAATGTATCGATTGTTTTAGGCATTATGGTAACAACCTTTGTCTATCAATATGATCTAATGACATTGAGAAAATTTGTTAGGTTAAAACTTACAGAAACAATGTCAACAAGTTATCTTATTCTAAAATCAAAAACACAGAAAAGGAAAAAAGGAATTAATAATTGGCAATTGAAAGTGTTAGGCCGCTACACAACATTTTATATAAAATCCATAAGACATCCAAACAACACCAATCAAGTAATATGCGGAAATTATTTCTTAACAATGAAACGGCGGGACCTCTTAGCGTCGTTATTTTGGGTCAATGTGCCAGGTTTTCGCCGACCAGCTTCATTTATACGATTTGTACCAGAAGAGCTATGCTGCATTTGTATGGACGTAGCACGTACAGCAGCAGTGTCGATGCCCTTAGACGCTGAGCCGGAACTTGATGGTGAACTAACATCAGGGAATTTGTGAAGAAGAATATCCAACTCCTCTTCTGTAGAGATCTTCGCACGGCCATCGCTGGGGAGTTTGATGTTGATACTACCATCAAGGGTCCACACATTCCTTATCCCAAAGTGCTGGCGAGCTCTCTTGTGAATAGATTGCCTTAATCTAGTCAAGAATTCGGATACTGACACTTGAGATCCCTTCAACTTACTCTTGGCATTCCACACCTCAGCCTTAGTTCGATGCTCATGAAAGTGAACAAGGATTGGCCGTATCTGACCATCCTTTTTAGGTCCAATCCGATGACACCGTTTCAGAGAAGCATTTGATACATGTGATATACCCAATTTATTTTGTACAAGGCCTAGTACCTCCGACTCCAAATCCACTTCAGGCCTCTCAGCAATTCCATAGAATAAAAGAATTTTCTGCCTGTGCCGCATATCAATGGAGTCAATGGAATTTCTACAGACACATACCTGTTGTTGCAGCAGATTTAGCATTGATCTTACTAACTCCTTGAAGGCATAAAACTCCTCTTGGAGTTGTGTAAGGGTAGGATTAGTTGGAGAAGAAGCAGCCTTCAATCTATTCTCAAAATCTGCCATCTTGCGTGTCCAACTTCCTTCGAGCTCCTTGTGCATAGTTTCCACATCACTTACATTTGCCATTTTATAAGCAGGTAACTAAACTGTAGTGAACTCAAAGGGAAGCAAACAAGTTTAGTAGTTTGTAGTAAGGTTACACTAATGGGAGGTGCAAGTAAGTTAAAACTTCTCTATATAGACATACTTCCACAACAATTAGAAGCACAAAGATATCCCAGATTGTTTTAAATTATTAAGTATAACAAAACAGACTGTAAATAATTTAAATATAAATAAAATATAAGAGCTTGTTAAACAGCTGTTACTTATTGCACACCTACCCTCGAAAAAAAAAAAGAAAAAAAAAAAAAAAAAAAAAAAAAAAATTTCTGTCTGCTTCTGTAAAAAATGTTTACCTCTCCCTTTGTCCACCTTTATGCGTGTTTCATAACGCATCGTTGACTACGCAGATTGCGTCAATCTTGTGTGGCAATAACATAATTAAGTGCTTGTTTTGAAGTAGACTACACTAAAGGCTGTACGTTCCGAAACTCAATTTGTTTGATACGTACTAGGTTTGCTAGTATTACGGAATATTATAGAAAGGAAATCAAATGTTCAAAAGTACAACTCTATTGAATACTTTACAAAATACAGAAATTTCTATTTCCATACAAATCTAACAAATATTGTGATGGAATCCCTGCCTGCTGCTTTCAGTTTTCGCTGTGCAGCAGGAAGTATCTTCCCCACTTTGAAACACTTAATGTTTGGGCAGGGTAACGTTCTGGTATAAGTTGGCAACAATGCTCACTCTCTCACTACGACGGACTCTCTTATACAACGATACGTTAGTCAATACAACAACTTATATTATCAAGTTACATATTTATAATTGGTGACACAGCATACTGTACTATAATTTATATACTCATTATTCTTATTTACTTCAATGATTTTTATTATACTCTTATTTATATTACTCATCAATAATTAGTACGACGGATGTAGATCATTCTATGTAGTCTTGACAAGCCGTCTTGAAGAGCCGTGGTAGCTCAGGGGCTAGGCGCTCGCTTTAAATTTCATAGTACGCGAGTAACCTGGGTTCGATCCCCGCTGCCAGCACCTCTAATATTGTTCTACAATTTTAAGTGCTGATTTACCACGTGCTCGACGGTGAAGGAAGACATCGTGAGGAAACCTGCATGTCTGAGAAATAAAAATGTTTCGGAGACATGTGCAGTCCGCTAACCTGCATTTGAGCAGCGTGGCGGATTCTTCTTAGCTCCAAAACCCTCTCAGAAATGAGAGGAGGCCTGTGCTCAGCATTGGGACATTTATAGGCTGAAACTTTACCTTTACTTTACTTGCTAGGAAAGAGATAGGTGTATTAACGAAACAAATAATAGCCTCATTCATTTTCATGAAATGGAACTATCGCAACTGAAAAGTTTTTCACTCTTACTATCGGTTCCCGAGAATAGCCTTAGGGAAGTAACACAGCAATTCGTCAATAAGTTACATCCACAATTGGACAGACTTTTATCTGTAAAAATAAAAACCAATTGCCGCGCATGTATGGAACAACATAACTTGAGAGCGGTTCGACTTATTTGGCTGTGAATTTTTGTTGTGTTCATATTTGTCGGGACGACGTTTGTATGAAAGAAAGTTATGGAAAATCAACCGAAAAAGTCGGAAATTGGATGGTTCTTTTGTATCAAAATCTCAATAAAAAATGGACGTTCAGTTTAACAGTTCTACTGTCACCTGTTTCCATAACAACAACAAAAAATTTGACATTCGGTTTCACAATCGCACTTCTCATTTTCTGCATTAGTAAATTGCACCCGTGAGAAGACGTGGCGGGTCGCCAGTTTTTATTAAAAAACTATGAAATTGTTGCTGGTTACAGCACTACCGATCACTAAAAGTATTGCTTAGTCTGTGGTTCGTTGTTCATATTTTCATCCGGAAAGTTCAAATTCCCTTGGAACGAGAAAAGTTATAAAATTTACAAAGAGATGAGTTGAAGAATGTGAAAGCAGAAACCTTACAAGTATTTATTAAGAAAGTTTGATATTAAGTACAGCAACATTCCATCTTTATCGTTCTTTATAATCATCTATAGTATATAGATACTTAAAAATAGAATACAAAAAAAATAGATACGAGGGTGGATTGAAAAGTACTCGGCCTAACCAAGAAAATAAACACATACTAAATCAGTTATATTTTTATTTTTCTATATAATCACCATCAAGTTCAATACACTTTTGCCACCTCCACTTCCAAGCGTTTAGACCGTTAAAAAAAAATGATTCTTCCTTAGAGTCAAAATATGCGTCTACAGCTGCTTTGACCTCGTCGTTTGTCGAAAAACTTTGACCTCCCAAGTGCTTTTTTAGGTTAGGGAACAGAAAGAAGTCTGATGGTGCCAGATCAGGTGAATACGGCGGATGCGGTAACAGTTCAAAGCCACAGTTGTGAATTCCAGCCATTGACTGTACTGACGTGTGAACACGGGCGTTATCTTGATGAAACAGGACTTTTCTTATGAGCATTCCTCGACGTTTTTCTTTTATTTCCTCTCGTAAACGACGTAGTAAGGTGCAGTAGTAATCAGAGTTTATAGTCTGACCCCTTTCAAGATAATCAATCATAATCACACCTTTCGAGTCCCAGAATACTGAAGCCATCACCTTATTTGCCGACAAAATCGACTTAGCCTTTTTAGGGGGTGGTGAACCAGGTCTTCTCCACTGTTTTGATTGTTGTTTTGTTTCCGGTGTACAGTAATGAACCCATGTTTCGTCCATAGTAACAAAACGATTAAAAAAATCATCTGCATCGGCTTCAAATAACTCCAAACAGTCGCGTGAAATAGTCAATCGCGTCCTTTTTTGTTCAACTGAAAGCAGTCGCGGAACCCACCTCGCAGACACCTTGTGGAAACCCAACTCGTTGACAATGATGTTTTGAGTTCGTTCATAAGAGATGCCTATAATCTCGGCTATCTTTCTAATTTTTAAGGTGCTGCGGTCTCCCATTATTAAATCAAGTACTTTTTTAATATTTTCGTCAGTAGTTGACGTCGAAGGCCTTCCAGAGTAATCGCCTAATGTACTGACCATGTCATCATGGATGGCTTTTGATGATAGCCCCTTCTTATGGAGGTACTTAATGACGGCACGCTGCTCGATTTGCTCCATTCGCGGAAATTATGACCGATTACTTTGTTAATAAATTTATAAAATCACAACTAATTATCGCACTAGTCTGAACTGAACTAAATAATGTGGGTAGATTTGATTTTTAGAATTGAATGGATCTGTGTTAGGCCGAGTACTTTTCAATCCACCTAGTACTTGAAAATAAAACATTGTACCTCTTTTTAAGCATATTGTATTCACAAAGAAGTGTGAGATTTGACATAGTTAAAGTTTGTATGAAAAAGTAGCGATCAAAGCTAAATTTTATGTATATAATATGTATTACAGATACATTTAATTGTAGAAGATCATCACTTGTAACAGCAAATAATTCCTTAAAAATACTAGCATTTGCCTGCGATTTCGGCAAATCAAGACGCTATGTATATGTCAATGAAATCAATATTGATTCTATTCATACATCTATACATACAATAAATCTGTAAACTTAACGTGTCTGTACATTTAAAAAATTTGGGATAAAAATGATTGAGGGAGGCTAAAAGTAAGTTACTGAATACATTTCTATCATTTTTAGAAAAGTCTGTCTGTCTATCTGTCTGTCTGTCTTTCTGTCTGTTTGTTTGTGAACGCATCACGCCTAAACTACTAAATTTAATTATAAACTCAGTTGGAAAATCGTAGAGGGTATCTTCCTGTAACATTTAGTCTTTGTTTTATTAAAATCGGTTCGTTCTATAAAAAGTTACGAGTATTTGAAGTTCACTGATTTGTTCAATGTTGGCTATGAGTCAATTAAGTAATCTAAGAAATGGTAATAAAATATGTAAAACACCTTAACCTGAAACACAGCAAAAGAAAAATAATTTTATATTTTCTTACAAAGAATATAATTTATATAAATTACAATTAAACTTAATAAATATTTAATTACGTATTTTTGCCATCAAAGTTAATGAGCATTATCATTAGATGGCGCTGTTGTGCCAATGACCGTTGTATGACTGTTACATATGACTGTTCACCCTCTGTCTGTTTGTTACCTTTCACGGTTCAATCACTTAACCAATCATGACGATATTTGGCACAGAGATAGCTTGCATCCTGGAGACGGACATAGGATACTTTTTATTTCAGAAAATCAAACCGTTTCCACGGTATTTTTGAAAAACCTATATCCACGCGGACGAAGTCGCGGGCATCGGCTAGTTATTAAATAATTAAAAATAGCAAAGCTAAACCAAAAAACTGATTGCGCGTTTAAAATAAATGAAAATATAAATTTAAAAATAAAAATAGCTAAAAAAATTAAAAGTATTTCCGTGTATTGTAGCAATATCGATCTGGTTTGGAGGACAAAGTAATTGACATTCCAAGGTGACCAACCCAGTAGAGTGCAATACAAAACGTTGGATACAAAGTGTGTGAAACTGTTAAAGGCAGGCGTATCACTTACTTGGTGGACGATTTCCTTGTCGCTTCACTTTATCAGCTTGTAAATAGTCCATTCCTGGACACATGACGTTCCCAACAACTGAACATTTATCTTTTTGTTTATTATTTACTACCATAATAAAAATCCCATCTTACTTTGATAGCGAAATGAAGTTATACGAGTAGCTTATAAATAAAGCGAAAGAAATGATCGTCTGGCGTTCATATACAGACGCTTAAATCAAGCAGTAAGCTGTCAAACCAAAAATAATTAAAAAATAATTATTAAAAAAGCAAAAGTACTGATAATGTTTCTAAGGAAAAAAGTAAAAGTAGTGATATTAAATCACTAAACAGGCCATCAGAGAAATTTTTGATTATTGTAGTTGGTTCGTGCATTCGTCTTCCCGTTTCATCATCATCATCATCATCTCAGCCTATCACTAGTCCACTGCTGACATAGACCTCCCCCATAGATTGGCGCAAAAGGTAGAAGCTCTCATTTTGAGGGAATTTCGCCATAGTTGCCACGCTTGGCATGCGGGTTGGCAACCGCAGATTATTTATTCAGATGTTTCAGGAAGATGCTGCTTTTTATATCTCCTGGTTTCTATTTTCTCCTGGTTTTAATATCCCCTCTGTCGACTTTTACGACACCCACGGGATGAGATGGGGTGGTAGATTCTCTTAAGCCGCTACCACACGGCTTTCCATTCCGTACTTCTAAAAAAAAACAATTCAAATTTAATTAGACTAAATAATAATAAAACAGAGCAAATTATACTTTGAAAATCTCACTAAGTCTTTATAAATGAGCAGTTTTAGACTGTCGTATAAAAAATCAAAAACGTTAAAGAAAGAAATTCAATGATAAAACGACTCCGTCATTAGTGCGAATTTCGGTTGTAACGTCCAAAAAAATTAGGATTACAGTTCAGGCGAGGAGACTGATAGCTTTGAGAGCAACTTACAAAAATGTTTTGGAATCTCATTATTTGAGATTGTTCATAAATTAGTTAGTTCAACGAGCTGGCTCACCTTTCATGCCATAGTTAGCTAGTGATGTAGGTTCGATCTCTAGTGCTGACACTGGTAAACTGTTAATTGCTCTTTTAAGTGCTGCTTTACCACGTGCTTGGTGGCGAAAGAAAAACTTCATGTCTCGAAATTAAAAGTATTTGTACATGTGACTATTTGTTTATGGATTCCTGTGCAGGAATCCGTCTTGGTAGGCATCACCGCAATGCCAGTTATTCCGCCGACGCAGTAGTGTGCAAACATTACTGTTTCGGTCTGAAGGGTACTAAGAGCTAGTGTAATCACTGAGCATGTGAGACTTAAAACTGATGTGCCAGGGTACGGGCTGTGTTTAAAACTGATGTGCCAGGGTACGGGCGGTGTTAGCAGATAGTTTGGAGCTAATCAGAAATATTCTAGGTGACACAGCTTGCTTTGCGTTGCATTAAACATGTTTGCCCACTACTGCTTCACGGCAGAGTAACAGGCCCTGGGGTGGTACCTACTTGGACGGATTCCTGCTTACAAATCCTACCACCGGTTATTGGCTCTACTTACTAAACAATAAGGCAATGGCAATGGGCCGGCATTGTCACTTCAGATTGTTGATCCTTGAGGTTTTTTTTGGTTTCTCTGGATTTGCGATTACATCTTGTAGAGAACCACCGACCTCGTGTTCATCATCATCATCATCATTTCAGCCTATCACTAGTCCACTGCTGAAAATAGGCCTCCCCCACAAATTGCTACAATAGTTTGTAGCTCTCATTTTGGGGTGATTTACCATAGTTGCCACGCTTGGCAGGCGGGTTGGCAACCGCAGTTTATTTATTCAGATGTTCCAAGAAGATGCTCTGCGGGTTTTTATTTTCCCTCTATCTACTTTTACGACACCCACGAGATGAAATGGGGGTGGTAGATTCTCTGAAGCCGCTACCGCACAGCAATAAAATATACTAAATTAATATAATAATATTATAAAATCCCTCACGTTCTTTTAAATCAATACATGAAGCACCTCTTTATTATAACGCTCGAATGTTAAACGAGCTCCACGGCCTTCGTGGTTCTTACGGATCTCACTTGACTTTTTCATTTCATATTTCCATTTGTTGTGTACTCCACATATACAGTGTTTCAGAGTTGCGTAGTGATGTACGAGAAACGTAAACAGAACCTTTATAAAACCATAACCTTATGTTATGGTTTTATATATAAAAAATACTTATGATGAATTTATAACAGTTAATATATATAAAGATAATTAGGCCTACTAGACATATTATAAAACTCCGTTATGGGATTCTTAAACATGGATTTTGTCGTTTTAATCAAATTTCATTTCATAGGTGAAACATCTGTGAATTTTATATTTCGATGCAAACTTCTGTCAATAATGACTAATCGCTCTGTTATGTTAAGTTATGTTAAGTTATGGACCTTCTATAATACATTTTCTATGTATAAAACCGTTAAAGTATTAACAAAAGTTAAATGAATATGTAACTAGGTGATGCCCGCGACTTTGTCCGCGTGGTGAAATATAGTTAATAGAATCAGGCGTTACTTTGCGGAAATCCATTATAATGAAGGAAAGTAAGTTACTTTGCTAAGATCCGCATGCAAAATATAGAAATGGTGTATATTACCTAGTTTTTAGATGAGCAGCGCCCGCCCTCCCTCAGTAGCGTGCACAAGCAAACTAACACCGCCACCAGGAACCGCCACCAGGTACCCTCCACCAACCACTACAATACTACCACTAGATAAAATACACCACTGAAGTCGAGAACATGACACGTGATTCGCCCCCAAAACGGGGCATTATCAAGCGTCATAGACTCTACGACAGACGGCCGCCGAGTGAGCGGCGCGGTCAAAGAGCTGCCTATTTATACTGTAGGTGACGCAAACGGCCCCCACCTACGACATTGCGATTACAATATCGTGATAGCGACCGCTTGCTCACACAATCCACTACCCGAACTACATAAGCAGCCGTTTGCGACCGAATTGATAGCAAACGACTACTTTCGAGTATATTTAAACTTTAAGTACTGTATATAAAGATATTTAAAAGTGGTGAATTCGAAACGTTTGTTTGTTCATTCAGCAGTGCAATGTTTTTTTTTATTATTTTTTATTATTTCTAATTGTTCCAGCACACACATTCACCACTTTTAAATATTTTTAAGGTGGATTGTGTGAGCAAGCGGTCGCTACGAAATGGATATTCCACCACCCTTTGGAAGCTCTGAGATATCTCTAGGCATTATTTGCAGTGATTTTCTTAGGGCTAATCTTCGACCTACCTCGATTTTTCCGAAACTAGAAGACCTATACCTACCTACTACGAGTACGTTATCTTGAAATTTGGTATACACATTCCTTTTCCGACGCAGACACCCACTAAGAACGGATTTTACGGACATTTACTCCTGAACGGGAAGACGGGCTGGTGCTGTTTTTCACTATACAGGCCGTAACATAACAATCTATATATAATAAAAGCCGGGCCGGGTCGTCTATTTGATTTATATAATGCACTGCCACAATATTCTACATACATACATACATAATATCACAACTGTATCCCATAAGGGGTAGTCAGAGACTGGGCACTCACTGCAAAAACAGATGACTGCCACAATCCACGTTTCACCAAAACAATATAATGCACTTGGTGTGATAGGTGGTGAGCCCATCGCCACCATGCGATGTTGGGTGCACAGTGCAGTTTAATTCCTTACTCGCCTTTTACGAGATCCATTGGATGAGATGGAGTGGTAGTATTCTTTTAACGAGCCGCCACCACACGGCCAATATTCTAAACTCAAAAAAAATCCACTCTGTCACATGTGGAGAATCGAATTCGTCTAATGCCGTCCATTGAATCATTTTAAGCTTAGACAATGAAACTAGAAATTGTACTCCCTAGTAAATGAAACAAAATAAAAAAGAAACTTGAATAATAAATATTTTTGTAGGTTTATAAATTAAATGAGTGCCGAAAAGTGTCCGGCAGAGTAGAATAACACCTACCTCTTTTTCTGCCTTAAGAGCCAACTAAGGTATTGTACGGACAGCCTTTATTTGTGCAGAATAATATCATGTGTGTGTAATGTGGGTGATAATTTTTTGACCCGTACCAAAATGGCGGTGACGTGGTTCGCCACCCGTCACGTCTCGTTTCCCGCGGGAACAAAAAGTGGGTTACACGTGTGTACTATATCCATTCCGTGAGCTTTTTATCACGTTCCTAAAATATGAAAGCTTTCTCCTTGTAGTGTATGAAATATGAGGAATCGAATAGAATAAATTTTTATTCAATATAGATTATTTACATATTAGTTATTAAAAGTCCTTTTTTTTTCTTTTTTTAAACTACACTGGTTTGCAAAAAATGCCTCTGTCCTGAGAAGAACCAGTAAAGAACCCAGCGGGCTTTTTTTTTACTCATTTTTAAAATAATGTACAATAACAGCAGTATTATAAAGATGTAGAAATGGCTTGGCGGCGATCACCTCATTCCCAGGGGTTATCATCATCTATGTATTCTTTAATATTATAATAACCCTTTTTATGAAGTCTTTGTTTAATATAAAATTTGAACTTTTTGATTGAAATACTTTTAGCACTTTCTGGGATTTTGTTGCATTGCCCCATAAAAGAGTTACTGACTCTGTGAAGTCGGGTAACTGGAATAATTAATTTGTGCCAGTTTTGAACTGGTCTATGTTTTTGTGTACATACAAAACGTTTTCAAATATATATTAGGAGGCCAAGGTTAAGATATTAATTTCTTTAAATTATTCTCTAAGAGACACTTTAGAGCCAAGATTATAAATAGCTCTTACGGCCCTCTTTTGCAAAATAAAAATCAATTCTACGAGGTAAAAATATTTACTGTAAAAAGGGTTATACTCGTACATTGTAGATTTTCCAAAAATTCGTCATCAAAATTAAACTGTTGAATTGCTTTTAATGCGGTCTTCAGGTTTTTATTTTTATTTTATTCGAGAAAATCTGTAAATAATTCTTAGTCTCGACTTGGTCTAGTCATAATTTCTGAAATAGCTACGGGTTTGCCTATACACGTTCCTCACGAGAACAGACTTTATCAAATTACCTAATTTATAAAGTTAATAGAATCAGACGGTACTTTGCAGAAATCCATTATAATAAAGGAAAGAAAGTTAATTTGATAAGATCGTTGCCGGGTCTGTCGCCGATGTGGTGCTTCAGGGAATGGAACTCTTCGTTCCATCCTCTGTGGTACCCGTCGGCGGTAGGTCCCAACCTTGGTTTGGTGGCACCTGCAGAATGGCATCTCGCCAAAAGCAGCAGTGTTACCGGGCCTGGGCTTATGCATCGGCGTCTCGGGATTTAAAAACCAGCGACTTTAAAAAGAAGTACAACTCTGCTTCCAGGTCCTTCAAAAGAGTAATTGCTAAAGCAAAGTCGGAGCACATTGGCAGAATTGGCGAGAGACTAGGTCGCCTTCCTTCGGGAACCCGTGCGTTCTGGTCTCTCGCCAAGGCTGTCCAAGGGAATTTCTGTCAGCCATCACTACCATCTCTGCACAGGGAGGACGATTCACTGGCCCATGACGCAAAGGAGAAAGCCGATCTTCTGGGCTCTCTTTTTGCGTCCAACTCGACTCTTGACGACAGGGGGAGCTCACCGCCGACCATCGCGCGGTGTGGGTGCTCTATGCCCGACATCAGGTTCTGGCAAAGCTCAGTGCGCAAAGCACTACTCTCCCTAGATATCAACAAGTCGAGTGGGCCTGATGGCATCCCACCTATTGTGCTGAGGATGTGTGCTCCAGAGTTGGCACCGGTTTTAACGCGTCTTTTCCGGTACTCCTACTCTGTAGGCGTCGTCCCGAAGTCATGGAAGACAGCTTTGGTGCACCCGATCCCTAAAAAAGGCGACCGCTCAGATCCGTCCAACTACAGACCGATTGCCATCACCTCCTTGCTCTCCAAAATTATGGAGTCCATTATGAACTGCCAGCTCTTGAGGTACTTAGAGGAGCACCAGCTGATTAGCGACCGCCAGTACGGTTTCCGTCGGGGTCGCTCGGCTGGTGATCTTCTAGTGTACCTCACTCATCGATGGGCGGAGGCAGTCGAGAGTAAGGGGGAGGCCCTGGCAGTTAGCTTGGACATAGCGAAGGCCTTTGATCGGGTCTGGCACAAAGCGCTTCTTTCGAAGCTGCCTTCTTACGGGCTCCCCGAGAAATTTTGTAATTGGGTCACCAGTTTTCTCACAGACCGGAGCATCAAGGTCTTAGTTGACGGTGCATGCTCGGACTCTAAGTCTGTGAATTCTGGTGTCCCACAAGGCTGTGTGCTATCACCAACCCTGTTTCTTCTGCATGTCAATGATATGTTGCAAATTAGTAACATTCATTGCTATGCAGATGACAGCACTGGTGATGCCGTATACACCGGCCGTGCTAATATTTCTCGGGAACACGTTGACGAGTACCGGAACAAACTTGTGTCGGAAGTCGAGTTTTTGTTAGACAAAATCTCGAATTGGGGCCGACTAAATCTAGTCCAGTTCAACCCCAAGAAGACACAGGTTTGCGCGTTTACCGCTAAAAAGAAACCCTTCGTCGTATCACCTAATTTTGAGAGCACTCCCCTCGTTGCCGCAGCCAGTATCGGTATTCTTGGCGTCGACATATCGAGTGACGTTCAGTTTCGCGGTCACCTGGAAGGGAAGGCCAAATTGGCTTCCAAAAAGCTTGGCGTCCTCAGTAGAGCGCGACAATACTTCATGCCGACCCAACGCTTGCAACTTTATAAGGCGCAGGTTCGGCCGCACATGGAGTACTGTTCTCATCTCTGGGCGGGGGCGCCCCAGTGTCAGCTACTTCCATTTGACCGCATTCAACGGAGAGCGGCTCGAATCGTCGACGACCATGTTCTATCAGATCGGCTTGATCCACTGGCTTTGCGAAGAGATGTTGCATCCCTTTGCATTTTTTATAAGATCTACCATGGGGAGTGTTCCGAAGAATTGTTCGGATTAATTCCAGCCGCTGATTTTCACCATCGCACATTGCGGCATAGCGCGAAATGTCATCGTCACCACCTTGATGGTTGGCATTCCAGCACAGTGCGTTTTTCGCGCAATTTTCTGCCCCGCACAAGCACCATATTTAATCTGCTGCCGCCAGCGGTTTTTCCGGACCGATACGACTTAGGGACCTTCAAGAAAAGAGCCTATTCCTTCCTCAAAGGCCGGCAACGCATCTGCTATTCCTCTGGTATTGTAGATGTTCATGGGCGGCGGTGATCACTTACCATCAGGTGAGCCGCTTGCTCGTTTGCCTCCTCTAACATAAAAAAAAAAAAAAAAAAAAAAAATCCGCATGCAAAATTTAAAATGGAGTGTATTTTTGAACAGCACCGCCCGCCCTCACTTACAGCGTGCACAAGCAACAGACTGTCGTAGTGATATCACTTGATAATGCTCGTTTTGAGGTGAAACACGTGTCGTGTTCTCGACTTCAGTGGTGTGGATCTTAGCAAATTAACATTCTTTCCTTTATTAAATTAAATTTAACGGTACAATACAATGGTTACACGTTAGTGGGTAATCCCTCAAGCGGATGCAAGTAGACTGGCCTAGGTTCATCCATTCGACACGTAGGTACCTTTTATAAATTTACAAATTGTATCAAAATTTATCTGGTTAGTTTATCTAGTTATTTATAAGTTTATACTAGCGGGCGCCCTGTGATCGATATTCGCTTGTAATTCATAAAATGTTTAAGTTTGAACGTTATTGAGATTTGAGTAATTATTTGTTGGCAACACTGCCCTCTGTGTCGCGCCAATGTCACCGACAAGCCCTCTCGGAGGGACGGCTCCACTATATACGAGTTCGATTTTCAACTCTGTTGACTTGATCTGTTCAGAGTAAACAAAATGCCTTGCTGCGAGATATCATAAGCCGATAAGTGTCCGACAGAGTAGAATAGCACCTACCTCTTTCCTACCGAGGTTTCGTAAGAGGCGACTAAGGTTTCTTACGGATAACCTTTATTCGTACAGAATAACACCATAATATGCAATGCTGTCACTATACTGCTCATGGGAACGCATTGGGAGTAAGAATTTTTTAAACCGTACCAAAATTGCGGCGACGTGTTTCGCTACCCGCCACGTCTTGATTCCCGCGAGGGTGAAAAGTGGATAATGGGAGTGGCTTCTGCCGGTGCCTTATATGGAAAAAGGCGTGACTGTATTTGTATGTAGGTACTAAGGTCGATGTTTACTGGATTATGATTATGATGATGTGACAAACTAATGTTAGGGAAAAAGGCCTAGCTTTAGTCTCATTTTACCTTTCCGAGATTCATCGTTCATCGTTTCAGCCTATCACAAGTCCACTGCTGAACATAGGCCTCCCGCATAGATAGAGACAAAAGTTTGTAGACAAAAGTTTGTGGCGCTTTGCCGCAGTTTCTTTAGTCAGATGTTCCAGGAAGGTGCTGCTGCCCACCTACTGGTTTTCATTTTCACGCTTATTGCACCAAACCCGTTACGTCATTTATCTTACCTTCATGGCACGTCATCCAGAAGTAATGCCACGACAAGTAACATTTCATTTCAATGCAAAATCAAATTTGATATTCTCACTCTCACAAAATTAAATTGTATTCGAGTGAATTGCATCATTTTGATGCAAGAGCGTCGAACGCCCGCCCGCCCTACGTAGCGTGCACGAGCCAAACATTAATTTTGTTTCTCTCCCATAATTAACAGGCTTTCCGTAAAGTATTGCCTGTTCCTTACGAAATGATATTGTTTATAATTCATGTAGCTAATAATGATGCGTATAAGTCGGACAGATGAAGACCCTTTTTATTCAAACCATTCTGTTGAAAGAAAGAAAGAAAGAAAATACATTTTTTGTAACGACAACACATTTACACAACAATACTCAGAAATGTTACAAAAACATGTCGTCACAAATCGGTCCCAACTCAGCATATGCCGGCTGTAAGCAACCGGCGCTGGTCTTTCGCTGAGGCCGTTTGATGATCTCACGGTCCAGTACCAAATTGTACAGAGACTGCAATAAAATTCTATCATTTTCTATTTTTATCAAGTCCTTTCTTAGAAGATGTATAAAATTTTATATTAAAATTCTTAAAAGTTTTTTTTTCACAATGTTCGAAAAGTTTGTCTAGAAGACATATTAGATAAAGCGTATTATAAAATAGATAATTATATAGAGGATAGAGATGTGTGGAAATAACTCGTATTCATACTTTTTTGTAATTCATAAATCACATTATGAAGAAAAAGAAAAGAAAGACCCCAGAGTTTCTTGCCGGTTCTTTTCCGAGATAGTCATTTTAGAACCAGTGTAGATTTTGACGTTTATAAGAGCTTTAAACAGACTATTCAAATACGAGTGTATTTTTTTTGATAAAACTAAAACTACGGAATTAATCCAACTAAATTACTATTTATTCCCGATGTTTCGAGCGCTTTGCACCACCCATTGTCCCGGGGAGGTCGAGGTGTTAGACGTCTTGATGTCATAGTTAATTAACCTGGGGTACCGTCAGCCTTTAATTATTAATTTTGGCCCGATCTATGTAAAATGAGCTACAGTGTCGTCTTGAAGTCTTGCTGGCTTTGGATTTAATTAAAAGATAGTGGCAATGTTCGCTCTCAATTTTCTCTATAGAAAGTAGGATTTTTTTGATTAAAATAGTCTCACGAATTCTATTTTAATTTGATATTTGTATGTGATTGTTGTATCACCATCATCATCATCTTCATCATTTCAGTATATTTTAGTTCACTGTTGAACATAAACCTCCCCATAGATTGCCACAAAACACGGTCCAGAGCCACCTGCATCCATCGACTTCCCGCAAAACCGTGCAGGTCGTCGCCTGCCCAGACGGATTCCTGCATAGGAATCTACCAACAGTGGCCGGTCCATTGCCATGTTGTATATGTAACTATAATTATCACCTTCCGGCTTCCCATCACCCACACTATGGTGGGATTATCGCCTACACGCAAAATACGCGCTAGACGTGGAGTTGCGTAAACCGGCCCGTTGTAATCTACAATCTACACTGTAGGATCGGAGAAACGGTCGAATGCAATGTCAGAAATTCGAGAACCATCACAATACATTGAAAGCCCGAAATAGTTGGACAAATATTGTAGTTAAAAGAATCAGACGTAACTTTGCGGAAATCCATTATAATGAAGGAAAGAAAGTTAATTTGCTAAGATCCTCATGCAAAATATAAAATGGTGTATATTACTTAGGTTTGACGAGCACCGCCCGCCCTCGCACAGTAGCGTGCACGAACGGTTACTGCTGAATGTCGTAGAGCCAACATTACTTGATAATGCCTCGTTTTGAGGTATTCACGTGTCATTGTCTCGTCTTCTGTGGTGTATATTGCCTAGTGGTAGTTTTGTAGCGTGTATTTGGTAGCGGTGTTAGTCTGCTCGTGCACGCTACTGTCGGAGGGCGGGCGGTGCTTTTCAAAACTAGGTAATATACACCATTTCATATTTTGTATGCGGTATCCTAGCAAATCACCTTTCTTTCCTACAAATACTGTACTCAAATGTTATTCGAACCAAAGCAGTTCCCTGTACACGCCTACTGCGGCTAAGCTATGATACCTTTTACTAGCTCAGTAAAGATTCTTGGGCTGAATATTGATAAAAATATATTAATCTAACAGTAATTTTAAGGATATTGTATAAATATATAATAAACTTGTAGTACAGCTGACAGCTACAGCAGCTCAGGGGCATGGTGCTCGCCTTTAATTTCATGGTAAGCGAGTAACCTGGGTTCGATCCCCGGTGCCAGCACCTCTAATATTGTTCTACAATTTTAAGTGCTGATTTACCACGTGCTTAGCGGTGAAGGAAAACATCGTGAGGAAACCTGCATGTCCGAGGAATAGAAATATTTCGAGGACATGTGAAGTTCGCCAACCCGCATTGGAGCAGCGTGGCGGATTCTTCCTAGCTCCAAAACCCCCTCAGAAATGAGAGGAGGCCTGTGCTCAGCAATGGAACATTTATAGGCTGAAACTTTACTTTACAGCGCGCACTACCGGCTTGGGATAAAAATAAGGCTGTGCTTAAAATCAGTGTTGCGGGCATCCGTAACTCATACTGAGCGCAAACCTATTACAAAACGTACACTGTAGTACAAAAGCTGTGGCGTATAGTAAAAAAAAAAACAAAAAAATTAGGTTGCAACTTTAGTATGTTAAGTCATTTTTTTTATAATGATTTCTTATATTTACGCGAACACTACACATTTAAATGAAACTAATTTTACGGATTTTATCGCGTTTATTTTTGTTATTTATAACCCGACGTTTCGAGTGCTTTACAGCACCCATGGTCACGGGAGGACTGCAAAGCACTCGAAACGTCGGGTTATAAATAACAAAAATAAACGCGATAAAATCCGTAAAATTAGTTTCATTTAAACATTTTTTTAATCAGATTTTTGTATAATTTGATATATATTTCTATTTTTCTAGTTATAACTGTTTTTTTTTCTTTTTTCTTTTTATTATTTTATTGTAATTCTTCGCTGTAATGCAATAAATAGGTATCTATCTATGTATCTCCGAGTATGAGAACTGGGGTAGACATGTTACCGAAATCAGCCTTAAAGTTACAGCCAAGTTGCGATTACTCTACCGTTTAAAAATTTCCTTCCTTTTAAGACCAAGCTCATGCCTGTGCAAACGCTTATTTTACCGATTTTTGATTATGCAGACGTGTTACATAGACTTGAACAATGACCTTCTCAACAAGCTAGAGCGCCTTTTCAACAACTGCATCAGATACGTTTTTGGTCTGCGAAAGTATGACCATATCTCTTATTATCGATCTCGCTTTAACTGGCTCACTATCAGACAGAGGCGTAATTCTAGAATTTTACTTGTTCTCTTCTCTATTTTAAATGATCCTACTACCCCCTCATACTCGTATCTTAAAGATAAATTTCAGTACCTTTCTTTTACCCATGATAGGGATCTTCGTTCCTCATCTTACCTTAAGATTAGTATTCCACAACACTTCACCGATTTATTTGGTAACTCGTTTGTAATACAGGCCACACTTCTCTGGAACTCCTTACCCGAAGACATTAGGAAGGTTTCTGATTAGCTGAAATTGAAAAGATTTTTTAAAATCATCTTTCTAAGTTGATATCAACATTGCTATCATCGGTCATTCTGTAATATGTATGTACGAGTATATATGTATATACTAGTTTTACGTGAACGTATATTTAAGTGTATATATCTATGTATATATGTAAGTGTAATATGATTTTAAATATAATTATTACTAATTAGATATATTTTAGTCCCATTAGTGTAATGCTTTTGTTAGTAAGTATTTTAAATTATGAATTTGCACATTGTAAAGCACCTATAACAATATCTCTCTATGCCTTGGGTTGACTGGGAGAGAATGCCAAAAGGCATTAAGTCCTCCCTTTGTAATCCTTTTTTTTAAATAAGGTGAATACAATAAAGAATTAATAAATAAATAATCTGGGTATAAGTGAATGAGCAATTCACGTGTGGAAACATCTGGTTTTTTTTTTATTGTATAAAGTGACGAAACGAGCAAAACATTCACCTGATGGTAAGTGCAACGTCCGCTCACAACAAATGCCGTGTCACCCAAAATATTTCTGCGTGACACCACACTGCGCCCGTCACCATGAGACATCAGTTTTTAAGTCTCAAATGCCCAGTGATTACGCTAGCTCACAGTGCCCTTCAAACCGAAACACAGTAATGTTTGCACACTACTGCTTCACGGCAGAATAACTGGCCCTGGGGTGGTACCTACCTAGACGGATTCCTGCATAGGAATCCTACCACCAGTAACTATTTTACTAGTAGTACTTAATACAGGAGAAATCCTAGTGTTGCGCGAAACGGTATTTGTCACAAATGCTCGTGACTTTCAGTTACTACGAGAAATTTTAAGAACGTTAAACTTACTTCATGTCACAAAGGATAATGCTATAATTAATTTTTTTGTTTACTAAATTTAGCAATCAAGACAATTTTGTTTTTAGAAGACGTCTGGAAATTGGATGATGGTTATCATAGTGTTACTGGTGGGAGGATTCCTATGCAGGAATCCGTCTAGGTAGGTACCACCCCAGGGCCAGTTATTCTGCCGTTGGGGACGCAATGGGAGTAAGAATTTTTTAACTGGTACCAAAATAGCGGGTCCCTTATGCATAATCACCCTTTCTAATAAAAAATAAATACAATCGGTTAATAAACAAAGAAGTTATGCCCGAACATACATAAAAAAAACACAGACTAATTGAAAATTTCCTTTTTTAAAGTCTGTTAAAAAGACACTTTACTTGCGTCGATGTGAATTACTGGTGGTAGGATTTCTATGAAGGAATCCATCTAGGTAGGTAACACTCCGGAGCCAGTAATTCTGCCGTGAAGCAGTAGTGTGCAAACATTACTGTGTTTCGGTTTGAAGGGCACTGAGAGCTAGCGTAATCACTGGGCATATGAGAATTAAGAACTTATTTCACAGGGTGACGGGCGCAGTGTGGTGTCACACAGAAATTTGCTGGGTGACACAGCATCCGTTTAGGGCAGACGTTGTACTTACCATCAGGTGAACGTTTTGCCCGTTTCATCACTTTATCCAATAAAAAAAATAGAGAATTACGTGTTTATTTCTTTAATACAAAGGTTATGGTATGATTTTCACATTCATTATCATAATAACATAAAAAACGTAAATTTTTCTCAGAGATTTCTTCCTATTATAGATTGTCCTATTGAATCTCATTGCATTGGCAAGCACTAGAGAGCAACTCGATATTTTTTTTTTATTTCTGCGGTTGTTAGTTCATTGAGCTATGTGGCCGGCCCATTCACGCTCCAACTAGATTCAGGCTTTTGTATTGGCTCTACTGACGTTACTGATTCGACAAACTGCTTAATATACAGTAGCATCGCCCAATATTATGACTGCTTTGAAGGTGTTTTTAAAGTCCATATACTATTTTTTTTGTCAAAAGACATTTAACATTAGGATTTCTCCTGTATCGTAAGTGTATTTTACATATGTAAAATTTACATACATACATACATAAGATCACGACTGTATCCCATAAGGGGTAGTCAGAGACTGGGCACTCACTGCAAAAGCAGATGACTGCCACAATCCACGTTTCACCAAAACAATATAATGCACTTGGTGTGATAGGTGGTGAGCCCATCGCCATCATGCGCTGTTGGGTGCAAAGTGCAGTTTAATTCCTTACTCGCCTTTTATGCCTATTATATTGATCCATTGGATGACATGGAGTGGTAGGATTCTTTTAACGAGCCGCCACCACACGGCTTTGTAAAATTTACATGCATACATAAATATAGTAGGGCGTCCCCCCACTAGATGGAGCGACGACCTACGCGATTTTGCGGGTAGTCGATGGATGCAGGTGGCTCAGAACCATGTGTGGTTGTGGCCATCTATGGTGGAGGCCCTTGTAACAGTGGACTAAGATATGCTGAAATGATGTTGATGATGATAATGATGAAAAATATAGTCACACCTTTTTCCCATATAACAGGTAGGCAGAGGCCACTCACGCAGCCAACTCTTCGCCCCCGCGGGAAACGAAACGTGACAGGTGGCAAACCACGTCACGGCCATATTGGTAGGATATAATACAAGAATAGAAGGCAATATAGCGTCTACTTCCAAGTCCATCTAAATCGGACTCCCGGTCCTCCGCAATGCCAGATATTCTGCCACCAAGCGTTACTGTGTGAAGCTTGTGAAATTACCGTGCCCTTAAGTGCCATTCAGGAGTTTTCAATTCAAGATTTTGGGTGAGAATGCAGTTTTCAAGCAACGTTATATGTGATAGGTCTACTGGTGGTAGGATTCCTATGCAGGAATCTGTCTAGGTAGGTACCACCCCAGGGCCAGTTATTGTGCCGTGAAGCAGTAGTGTGCACGCATTACTGTGTTTCGGTTTGAAGGGCACTGAGAGCTAGCGTTATCACTGGGCATATGAGACTTAAGAACGGATGTCTCGAGGTGATGGGCACAGTGAGGTGTCACCCAGAAATGTTCTGGATGACACTGCATTTGTTATGGGCAGACGTTGCACTTACCATCGGGTGAAGGTTTTCTCGTTTCATCGCTTTATATAAAAAAAAGCGTTGCACTTATCGTCTTCTTCGTCACGTTATGTAATAGTATAAATAAAGAAAATCAATTCTAAGAAAATACGATGCAGTTAGTTTCCTCTGGAATACGGAATCGTCTAAAAACTCAATAAATATAGGATGGAATATTCAATTGGTTCGTATTCGACGAAAGAATTCAAGAAATCGTGCATGCTTTTTTCGACCGGCAGTGCTCATGGATTATAACAAGCCAATCAGCGATTGCCGCAAGGCGCCATTATTGAATGAAAGTAGGGACGTATCGATATTGAAAATGTACTTAGCTGTAAATATTGAATATGATATAAATTACACTATATATACTTCTGCCCTCGGTTTCGCTCGCGTAAAAAAGTCGACCCTGATCGATAATATACATATATACTCCCATATTTGAATCGGATTTTGGCGTTTTAGTTTTTTTGCTTAGTTACCCGCTATTACATCAGCTATCTGTTAGTGAAAGTCCCGTCAAAATCGGTCCAGCCGTTTCGGAGATTAGCCGAAACAAACAGACAGACAGACAGACAGACCGGCAAACAAAAATTTTTAAATTGTTTTTTTATTCTTATAAGTACCGTATATACTTTAATACTGTACTACATATATATTCTGCCTTTTGGTAGCGGCCTAAGAGAATCTACCACCCTATCCCATCCCGTGGATGTCGTAAATGTCGACACAGGGAAATTAAAACCAGGAGATGGGCAGCAGCATCTTATTGGAACATCCGAATAAATAAAGTGCGGTTGCCAACCCCCTTCCAAGCGTGGCAACTATGGTAAAATCCCTCCAAAATGAGAGATACATACTTTTGTGGCTATCTTTGGGGCAGGTCTATGTTCAGCAGTGGACTTGTGATGGGCTGAAACGATGACGACGATGAAGAGGGTTTTTAAAGTTTAAAGTTTAAAGTTTCTTAGTAGTCTGTGGTATTTGTAGTACGTCACCTAAACAGTACACGACACACCACTTATAAGAAATTACATCTTTTTTTCCCTTTTTTTAAACTATATGTCATATATAAAACACATAGTATTTGGAGATAAGTACGAGTAAATGAAAATAGAATTCAGTTATATGAATATTTGTTCCGTATGGAAAACGAACTTACGACCCGGAACAAGCCAATCACTCGGCTAATGCGCTAACAGAGCCATTAATCAAAATATGCCCAATTAGTGGGGATGTTCGAAACCTTTTATCCTGAAAGCTACTTTTTCGTCAAGGTCGTATTAGTGAAATTACTCTGCTAAAATTAGTTTCGTAGTGGTAGGTGCGGCATTTTATAGGTTGTTGCAGAAACAAGTATGTATTTCTAAAAATCATTAATTCATAGTTGCGATCCAATAATAGCATAGGCCGCAGTCGCAAGTAAGCATCGTAATTTATGTTCTGTACTGCCTACAGTAAAGAATGGTCTCGATTTCAAATTAATGTCCGACTTTAATATATTAGAATGAAATGAAAATTCTTTATTTTTCGACGTAAGAAATATATAGTTTCGTTTGTCAAACGTCATTATTTACAATCTACCGCCGTTTCGTAAAGAGGTTCCTCTGACGGAGAAGAAATAGGCGAAAGAAACTCCGTAGGTATCTTCTATTTTGTATTTTTTTTTATCTTTGTCATAAGTACATTATAAATAAATTTACAAAGAACAGTCTCATAGAAAACCAAAGCACGCTCCATGACAAAATGTTATACAAGATTTAATAACAAATGAATAAACTGCATTGCAAACTCGAGCAGACCTGCCTCCACCAACAGCACCTGTTCACAAGTATGACGGATGTGGCAGCCATCGCCCTCTTCAACCATATCAAAGGGAAGTGGACGACCCGCCACACGACGCCGCTGCCATCAAAGACATTAAACCGAGCATGACATACTCAAGTCTACCACAAAAATTAACATTACTTAAATTACTGTCTTGTGGAACACTAGTTTTAGTGTTCCACAATTCCACATAATCCACATAATTTACATTTTACAATTACAAAACTTTAAAATACATATACGATATGAGAAGATTTATCGTTTGTTCTCAAACTTTATATCATATATAAATAAACGTTAAGTAACAAAACAAACCGTTTTTGAGCTACCACGGCTGAATAAGTAACACAGTCAAATTTAATTAAATATAGCAGCAGTAGGCCTAATGCCTGTAACCCTTGTTTCGGAGCTTACCCGCAGCGCAACTCGGTTAATGTACTCATACATAAATAATACGTCAAAGATAACAAGAAATCTACGAAAACAAATGTCCTTTCACTCTCGTCTGTAAGCCGACTTTTCCTCATCGGCGAACGTGACTCCTCACAAAGGCGATGCGTGTCTTTGTGTTCTGTTTGAAGGTTCTTACAGATTTTAATGTACTTAGTCGACTTCCCTTCGAAGATTTAATTTAAACCCATCAAATTTGATAGGATTTGTGTTCATGTTGCTTGATCGTTTTAATTTACATTAAAATTTACGTCCGTAGACACCGATACTTTTGTTATACAGTAAAATTAACAATCTATATATATCATTTTTAAAGGTGTTTTTGTCGGTATCAAATATTTCCCTTGCTTAAACAGCGATATATATACGACATTTTGAAAATTTTTTTTTCCTCTTATGACGAAAAATAAGGAAATGTCTTAAAATTCAAGTTATAGTAAAAAAATTGATAAGAATGATTGAATTAATTATCTGTTTATGATCACTATACTGTTATACGAATACTGTGTGAACACGACACTGTCGAACTGGTCAGATAGTTTTTATTTATAAAAGTTATTTAAGTACTTACTCATAGTCCATGAATTTTTGTCCAACTGGCCGCTTTAAGAGCATGGAGTCAACTTCCGAATTCTTTCTGAAGCTGTCAACTGCGCAGGAGATATTATAGTGCCTCCAGTATTCAGTAGATAAGTGTATTTTTTAAATAAGAAAATAATACATTCCTGACGTATTTTTTTCAATCCACTGTTGAACATTTGCTTTTCGCGAAATTTACTCATTTGGAAACATCCTGCACGTTGTACAATTAAGCACTTTCAAAGTATCTTGCAATTCAGTTAATAAAAATAGAATTTATGACATATACTACGCTGGCGAACGTGCCCCTTTACATCGTATTATGAAATCGTATAACGATAACTTCTCTGACATAGACTTATTCGCCATGTCCTTGCATAAATTTAAGAAAGCTGTTATTAATAAGTTAATTTAAAAACGAACTCATTTTATATCTTTATCGTTGCTATAATCTCATCTGTGATTACCCTACATTTCACCTTCCTGTGAAAATTTAAAATTTCATTGTACTCAGTACCGCATTGTAATACATTAATTAGCGGATAACGGTGCTGGTCATGTAATTATTTAAGATTTCAATGTAATAGTTACTAGCAATTATTATTATTACATGATTGTTTGTTATCCCAAATAAAAAAATTAAAAAAAAATATAACAGACGGAGAGGAACCATCGCATGGCCTAGACAGTACTATTAAGGTACTATACCTTCGAATGCATAAAACCAACTGTCCAATAAAAATACGAGTAATAATATTTTTCTATATACGAGTATTAATACATATATCCCAGCCAGACGAGAAAACTACAGAAATACCCCGAATAATAATAATAATATGTTTATTCATTTCATTCTTTCATCTACAGTACAAGGTTGAGACCTTGTAGTAAGTAAATAAGTACTTGTAGCAGATCTCGCTCTTCCATTACAATAAATTTGTTTTTATAAATAAACATAAAACTTATGTAAGTCAATTAAAAACATTTTAGGAAAGTAAAGTAAAAGAAAATGAAATGGTTTATATGGTTTTTTTTTTAAACAATACAAATGCAGTAACAGGTATGTGTGCGTGTGTATGTTTGTGTATGAGTGAGTGTGCGCGTATTTATATATGTGTTGTGAAGTTAAAATATTATAAAGTATTAGGCCATGGTTTTAAGCTATTAGTTTTAGTACTCGTAGTTTAGTAGTTTTATTAAAAATTGTAGAGAATTAAGGTTTCTGTCCCCTTGAAACTTATGTTTTTTTTTTTTTTATTTCATAAAAGTGACGGAACGAGCAAAACGTTCACCTGATGGTAAGTGCAACGTCTGCCCATAACAAATGCTGTGTCACCCAGAAAATTCCTTTGTGACACCACACTGCGCCCGTCAACCTCAGACATCAGTTCTTAAGTCTCATATGCCCAGTGATTACGCTAGCTCTCAGTGCCCTTCAAACCGAAACACAGTAATGTTTGCACACTACTGCTTCACGGCAGAATATCTGGCCCTGGGGTGGTACCTACCTAGACGGATTCCTGCATAGGAATCCTACCACCAGTAATCCAAGTCCAAGTTCTTAATCCAAGTCGTTATACATTTTTTGCATTCATGACAGTTCATAGGAAATACTTGTAGCTTTTTGTTTATTTTATTGTGTCTGTGTCCATACTATTTCATTCATGTATGCGCCACTTGCGACATCACACAGATTTTGAGGTGTAATGAATGCACACGACGCTACTGTAGTGTCCTTTCTATCCCGTGGGCAAATCCTTCCTTCTTAGGGGAAGCCTATGTCCAGCAATATACTTATAACAGTATGAGAAGCGTTACTAAGATGATGATAATGGTGGCTATTATAATAATGATGAAAATTTTGTCATTTGAACATATAAACTCTAATCACTTTTAAATAAAATAAAATAGGCACTAAAAGCTTCCTTTCGTTGTATTCAAGAGAAAAACACATATCTGCTTTCACGTATATTCTCATGAGGGTTGAAATTATCTTGATTATAAACGAATGTGGACGTCTCGGCTTTGTTTTTTTTATATATATAACTCAATAAAATCATTACGAAGACCACATTCCATCACGCATTTATGTTTTAATTTATTAAATAAAAAACTGGTGGAGCCTAGTTATACGAGTAGCTTAATAGGAGGTGTAGCTCATAAACTTTTTGATGAGAAAAGAACGTCCTCCCCTTGACACGGAGGTTTCGTGTGAATGTCGAGGACTGGAGACCCATTTACTGGTAAGAAAGATTTTTTTTTATGTAAGGATGGTGACGAGACGAGCAAATCTTTCACATGATGGTAAGTGCTACGTCTGCTCATAACTAGTGCTGTGTCACCCGGAACATTTCTGTGTGTCACCACACAGCGCTCGCCACCCTGGGATATAACGGTCCGGCTGCTGAGAGAATGCGTTTCGAAAAATTATAACAATAATATTATTCGTTAGTTGGGCAAGTAAACGATAATAATATAAATTATTTTACACTTCAAAGCAAAAACGTCCATTCGATCACTATCTGTCTGGAACGCATTCTCTCAGCGATCGGAATGTAGTTCTTAAGTCTCATATGCCCAGTATTTACATTAGTTAACCTTCAGAACAAAACATGGTAGTGCACACTACTGCTTGCCGGCATAGCACTTTACTTTTACTCTACTGGTGGTAGGATTCCTATGCAGGATTCCGTCTAAGTATGTACCACCCCAGGGCCAGTTATTCTGCCGTGAAGCTGTAGTGTAATCACTGGGCATATGAGACTTAAGAACTAATGTCGTGACGGGCGCAGTGTTTTGTCACACATAAATGTTCTGGGTGACATAGCATTTGTGTTATGGGTAGACGTTGCACGTTACATCAGGTGAACGTTTTGCTCGTTTCGTCACTCAATGCAATAAAAAAAGTTTTTTATTGCATTGGTCGGATGTAGGAATCCGCGTAGATGGGTAGGCGGATTTCTCCGACCACTGTTGCTGCTTATAGATTTCAGTGGCCATTGTTGTCAGGAGGACTGTGTTATTATATATCCTGCTAACGTAGAAAGCTATAAACCTAAATTAATTATTTCGAAGTCGCTTGATATCGAATCTGTCCTATTTGTCTCAAATCACACAAAGGGCCGAAAAGTTACTAACAACGTAAGTTTCTTGCTCCCTTTGCATATTGATCTGTCCTGTTTCGTTCCATTTGTGTTTTATTTATCATACGCTATATTCTCAAGTAATATAGATATATTTTCATAGAAAACCTAAAAACTTTCAAATGAGAGACTTCAAAAGACGAGATAAGTAAAGATTTTGACTTAGTTCACTTAATTAAATAAAAAAAAAATTAGTTAACTTTTACTTGTGTACGAATTCGTCTGGCCTACCACCGTCTAGGTACCACCGCTGGGTCCAGTTATTCTGCCGTCCAGCAGAAGTGTGCAAACATTGCTTTTTCATTTCATTACATTTTCATTTTCATTATATTAATTGTATAGCCAGTATATGACGACCGCGTGGCCTAGTGGTCAGAGTACCTGACTTCTAATCCGCGGGTCCTGGGTTCGAATCCGAGCCGGAGTCAACATTTGTGCTAAAACATAAATTGTTGGTTTTCGGGTCTGGTTGTGTTGTGATTGTCACCGTGTTTCTGACACTGCTAGCCTACCTTCGATCTTATCGTATCAGCGTTACATCGGGCGCAGGTAAGTTGGGACGAGTGAGTGCCTCTGTGTTTGCGCGTACACTTGTGGCACTATAATATCTCCTGCGCAGTTGATGGCTCTCGACTGTAGTCGGAAGTTGTCGCTGTGGTCAAAATCGGCTAGGAAAACATCATCATAGCCAGTATATGTAAAAACGTAAATATATACTGGCTATACTTCTAAACTTAAAATTGAGTTTCCTCATAATATACTATAGCGATGGTTTTTTTAAATATCCCGTGGAAACTATTTCAGTGTTCCGGGATAACCAGTATCCAGTGTCCGTTTCCAGGATGTAAGCCATCTCTGTGCCAAATGCCGTCAAGATCGGTTCAGCGGATAAGCCATGAAACGCTAACAAACGGACAGGAGGAGATCAGAGTGAATTAATGGACTATCTAACACTAAAATAATTTCTCAATTCAAATCAGTAGTTCCTGAGATAAGCGCGTTCAACCAAACAAACTCTTCAGCTTTATACCATTACAAGGATAGTAACTCGTAGACTTTTGATTTGAATGACAGCATAAGAAAAATTCGTCTAGGTAGGTACCATCTCAGGGCACACTACTGCTTCACGGCAGAATAACTGATTCTGCCGTGAAGCTGTAGTGTGCAAACATTACGGTGCTTCGGATTGAAGGGCACTGTGAGCTAGCGTAATCACAGGGCATATGAGACTTAAGAACTGATGTCTAAGGGTGATGGGCACAGTCAGGTGTCACACAGAAATGATCTGGGTGACACAGCATTTGTTATGGGCAGACGTTGCACTTACCATTAGTTGAACGTTTTTCTCGTTTCATGACTTTATACAATAAAAATAATAAAAATGTGCTAGTCACAAATAATTGATTATATACGTACGTCCGATAATTTCGTCAAATAACTGTTAACAAGGTTAAAAAGAAAGAGAGAGAGACTGATACGCTCGAATAACAATGCAATATTTCGCTTTAGTTTGTATTCGAAAGGCGTCGAGTTTATAAATGGCTGCGCTATTCTACGGATCTTTATAAATAAATATGTTTATATAAAGACAATGCGTCGTTTGATGGTGGCTTAAGAGAATCTTCCACCCCATCTCATCCCGTGGGTGTCGTAAAAGTCGACAGAGGGAAAATTAAAACCAGAAGACGGGCAGCAGAATCTTCCTGGATTATCTGAATACATAAACTGCGTTTGCCAACCCGCTTGCCAAGCGTGGCAACTATGGCAAAATCCTTCGAAAATGGGAGCTGCAAACTTTGAGGGCAATCTATGGGGAGGCCTATGTTCAGCAGTGGACTAGTGATAGCTGATAATGGTGATGGGGGAAGACAATAATTTTTGTTGATGGTAATTTCCCATTGCTGAAATTTTCCTAATTAAAACAAATGAAAATATCAAAAGATTGTTGGTTCTTTGAAAGTTCTTTGCCACAACCATTTTCTACCTAATCCTTTTCCATTTCTCTACGCCGACCCAGGACGTTCGGGCGACCCTACAATAAGGCATGACAAGCCAAGCATGTAGTGCTCTGTTTGGGGAACAACATCTTCCCTAACCACTCGTGGGAACGGATTTGGGAACAAGAAAGTTAATGCTTACCAAAATGGCGGCCGCGTGGTTTGCCATGCGTCACGTCTCCTCCCCCGATAGGACGGAAAGTGGGCTACCGATGTGGTCTCTGATCTAACATATGCATGTATGCTATTTGGACGAAATAATTAAAGTACATTTGATCTCAAATCGACTTTATTGCATCTGCGTTAGGAACGATTTTAGTATAAACTTGAAATAGTTGTATTGATATTGTCAATATACTCAGCGACTTCTTGAGAACAGAGGCTAAGTTCCCACGGCGACTATTCGTTTCGATTTTTTTACGTATATGGTTTTACCGTATACGAGACAGTCTTCACACACGACGGTCATTTTGAATTTTGGACAGCAATTTTATTTTTATAATCGTCCAACAATTTATCCCAAAATATCGCTCGTTGTTCAATTAAAGAAATATGATCATTTGATTCATATTGGAAATCCGACAACCGGCTGCAGCTACAGCAGCACGCCAATCGTCGTCGTCGTCGTCGTCGTTTCAGCCTATCAATAGTCCACTGCTGAACATAGGCCTCCCCCATAGATTACCACAAAAGTTTGTAGCTATCGTTTTGGGGGGATTTTGCCACCAATTTGCACGCCAATCACAGAACAATAATACTCACTCTGAACCCTGGAATACCAGAGACGAGTTTTTTCGTGTGAACGATACAACATTAACGTAAGCTCCACTGCCGTATCCCACACCACCACTACGCAAGTGTCGTTCGATAAAATCTTTTCGAGATATTTTTTTTAGGATAGGGGGCAAACGAGCAGGTGATTCACGTGATGGCAAGTGATCACCGCCGCCCATTAACACCTACAATACCAGAGGAATAGCAGATTTGGCCTCGTCGGTGACAAATTCGTACGGTATACGGGAAAAAATATGTCTCGAACACGGTGCTTTCCCGCATACACTCCGTGTGAACAATAACCAGTTTTTATATAGCCACTGCTATATTTGATAAAATCTCGTATAGCCTTATGTTAGTAAATTGAGTTTACACAGCTCGGAAATTCGGGCCCGGTAGTATTTGATTTTCATAACAGGCATGAAAATATTATCAAAAGAGATATTCGGTAGTAAAGACAGGTAATAACTTTTTCATCATTATCATCATTTCAGCCTGTTACTAGTCCACTGCTTAACATAGGCCTCCACCATAGACCGCCACAATACCGGTGGTAGGATTCCTATGTAGGAGTCCGACTAGGTAGGTACCACCCCAGGGCCAGTTATTCTACAGTGAAGCAGTAGTGTGCAAACATTACTGTGTTTCGGTTTGAAGGGCTAGCTCACAGTCTAGCGTCATCACTGGGCATATGAGACTTAAGAACCTATGTCTCAGGTTGACGGGCGCAGTGTAGTGTCACACAGAAATGTTCTGGGTGACATAACATTTGTTATGAGCAGACGTTGCACTTACCATCAGGTGAACGTTTTGCTCGTTTTATCACTTTATCCAATAAAAAAAAATCAAAAACAATATTTACTAGGTCTCATTGTGGAGGGGTTTTGCCATATTTTGCCACGCTTGGGAGGGGGATTGGCAACCGCAGTTTATTCTGATGTTCAAGGAAGATGCTGCTGGCCATCTGCCGGTTTTTATTTTCCCTCTATAACTTTTTAAAACCTTGTATTCTTTCAGTCGTTAACTGTCGCACTTATAATAACAAATAGAACTTATATTTAAAGTAACAAGATTTTCGTCGGGCTTCGTAAAACATCTTTTGTTCTGTAGCTACACAAGCGCGTGTGTGAATAATATATGTATTAAGTGTATGAATATTATGTGTATCATGGGTCCACGTTTATAAAAGGACAGAATAAAAAAAAACATAAAAATACAGACTTTAGTAAGATTTTATTCCACAGAATATATATAATGTACATTCGTGCTACAAAAAAATAATTTACGTTGCATACGATACGTATTTTTAATTTGAAATTAGCAAGTTTTTGGAAAAATATGCTTTATATATTGGCGCTATATATAGACCCGGTAAGTCGAGCCTAAAAGGTTTTCTTGACCTTTTCTCATCTCAACTAATAACTAAGAAAAGAGCGATTATTGTCGGTGATTTTAATTTGGACTTACTAAATACAAACCAGGAAACACAAATGTATCTTGATATGCTTCAAGAGACAGGATACAATATACTGAATAATATACACTGTATTTATTGCACACGTCAAACTGCGACGACAAGAACCATCTTAGATCATGTCCTATCAAATCTCCATAACGACACCGTAAATTTTGGAATAATAGAGTCTTCAATGTCAGACCATAAGCAGGTTTACTTAGAACTAATAAACTACAAGCATCCTCCCAGACAGCGAGTACAATACAAAAGCATCGACTACACTAAGTTATATAAAATGTTATCGGAAAACAAAATCGAAAACACTCACTATAACTACAGAATACTGGAAGACTGCATAAAACATTATATAAAGAAAAGCAAAATATGCAAGTATAAAACACTAAATTTACCACAAGAGGACTGGATAAACAAAAAAATAATATGTGGCATAAATAAACGTAACATGCTATGGAAGAGATACAAAAAAAACACTCGTAATAAAGAAGCCGAGAAAGATTTTGTCTCGGAAAGAAATAAAGTAAGACAGGAGATACAGTATACTAAAAAAAATATTATTATAAGGCGTTTGATAATTGTAAGAATAAACCCAAAAATCTTTGGAAGCTTATCAATTCACTAGTAAACAATAAAAGTTATAACAATACTCGTGCGCCCCCTAAGCTTATAGTAAACTCGATGGACATAACCGATGGTAAGGAAATTTGTAATCACTTCAATCTATTTTTCTCCACTATTGGGAGTATTTTGGCAAATAAAAATATAGGGCAATTAAATAATAACACAAATAACATAATTTCTTTAAATACGTATCGATACAATAGAAATGTATCCAAATTGAAACCATGCACAGTAGAAGAAATTAATAAAATTATTAACAATTTAGACTCCAACACAAGTGTTGGTATTGACGGTATAAGTACAAAATGTTTGGAGTGTATAAAGCCTCTGATTATTAAAAATTTAACAAACTGTATAAACAAATGTTTGTCACAGGGCATCTTCCCGGATACTCTTAAAGTCGCAAAAGTAACGCCAATCTATAAATCGGGCAGTAAAACCGACCCTAGTAACTACCGACCGATATCAGTGTTACCTGTGATATCCAAGATATTTGAAAGGATACTTTATAACCGCCTAAATGAATATTTAACTAAAATAAATTTCCTTTGTAAAGAACAATACGGTTTTAGACCTGAATCAAGCACACTGGCTGCGTGCGTTGATTTGGTGACAAAAATTAAAACTAATATTGATAATAAACACATAGCGCTCCGTATTTTCATAGATTTACAGAAAGCTTTTGACACCGTTAGCCATTCCATACTTATAAATAAACTAATTGAAATAGGTGTTACTGAAAAAGCTCTTCAAATTTACAAATCATATTTGACCGATAGATATCAAATAGTAAAAATACTTTTGGCATTCCTCAGGGTTCGATTATCGGTCCATTACTGTTTTTAGTTTATATTAATAATATAACCAATATAGGACTTTCAGGAAACATTACACTGTACGCTGATGACACATGCCTTTTTTATTTTGGGCACAAAATTCAAGAAATCATAACTCAAGCCCAACAAGATCTTAACATTATTAGTGCATGGTTCCAGAAAAATCTTTTAACAATTAATATAAATAAAACATCATACATGATATTTGCCGCCAAAAATAAAAAAATTACTGGCTACCCAATGCTAACAATTAACAATGTACAAATAAGAAAATCTAAACAAGAAAAATACTTAGGTCTAATTTTGGATGATAAATTGACATTGCCACTGCATTCCCTATAAAATGCGTGCCGTGATCTATAATGCTTTAGTAAAATCAAATTTAGAATATCTCATCGAAATCTGGGGCTGTGCTGCAAAATCAAACCTCCAAAAGTTACAGACAACACAAAACAAACTTATAAAAATATTATATAATTATTACTATTTAACACCCACAAACATTGTGTACAGTAAAACAAACTTGTTTAACCTAACCCAACTTTATACATACAAAACATGCCTATTAGTAAGAAAGATTTTAAAAAAAGATATACATATTGAAATCACTCTAAATAAAAGAACATATAAACACAATTTACGCAATAAAAACAAAATAGAACTTTACTGTCCAAGAACAACGTATGGCAAACGCAGCATACTTTACGAAGGAGCACAACTGTTTAATAACCTCCCAAATAATATAAAAGATAGTGACACTCTTGGAATGTTCATAAAAAAGCTTATGTTACACTTGAAAACATTGTCTTCTGAACTCTAGAAAAAAAAAAAAAAAAACCATTGTAAATTGAAAAATGTATTTTCTCTTTAAGAAAATTTTTATATTTGTATGAGAAAATAAAGATCTTTAAACCCAAGTTATTACAAATGTATTGGTGAGATATCTATCTATGCAGGAATCCGTCTAGGTAGGTACCGTATAACAAATGCTATGTCACCCAGAACATTTCTGTGTGACACTACACTGCGCCCGTCACCCAGAGACATCAGTTCTTAAGTCTCATATGGCCAGTGATTACGCTAGCTCACGGTGCCCTTCAAACCGAAACACAGTTACGAGTATGTTTGCACACTACTGCTTCACGGCAGAATAATTGGCCCTGGGTGGTACCTACCTATGTCCTGGTCCTGAATGGGAATCCTACCACCAGTAATAAACACCAGTTTACATTTTGCATGCGGACCGTATCAAATTAACTTTATTTCCTTCATTATAATGAATTTCCGCAAAGTAACGCCTGATTCTAATCAAAGAAAATACTGTCTCATTCGTTACCACAATCCAACATACACAATAAAACTATAATAAACTCGTCAATTTTGTCGACCGCGTGGCGTAGTGGTTAGCGTACCTGACTTCTGCGCCACCGGTCCTGGGTTCGATTCCCAGCCGGAGCCAACATTTGTGCTAAAACACAAATCGTTGGTTTTCGGGTCTGGTTGCGTCTCGTTACATCGGGCTGGTACGTTGGGACAAGTGAGTGCCTCTGTGTTTGCGCGTACACTTGTGGCACTATAATATCTCCTGCGCAGTTGACGGCGGAAGTTGTCGCCGAGGTCGAAATCGGCCATTCTTCCAGATCATACAGTCCGCATGATGATTAATGATCGTTTGCTGATAATCGGATCTTTAATCCGTGTTACTTAGCACACAAAACGCAAGTGCATTACACTGCTAACATACTGTAAAAATATGGTACAGCAGCACCTAGTACAGCATATAAGCTACATGTAACGTGATCATCTAAAATATAAAACTTGAATTTAAATGTCAGTACGAGCCTCGCATAATCCACTCGGATAAACAGCTTAGAAAAAAGCCACAATATTTGTATCACTTCGGGCTTTTAAGCTTTAACCGTGTGATGGATGTATGTTGTATTCATTTTGACAGAATTACGGGCGTGGCAAAAAATTGTGCAGTTATATTATTCAAGCTTGATACACTGAATTCCTTTAAACTTAAGCAGATTATATATTTTTTTTAATTTGATATGGTGACGAAACGATCAAGACATTCACCTGATGGTGTGTCACCCAGAAAATTTCTGAGCGCCACCACACTGCGTCCGTCACCCTGAGACATCATTTCTTAAGTCTCATATGCCCAATGGTTACACTAGCTCACAGTGCCCTTCAGACCGAAACACAGTCATGTTTGCACACTACTGCTTCACGGCAGAATAACTGGTCCTGAGTGGGACATACCTAGACGGATTCCTGCATAGAAATCTTACCACTAGTGATATGGGAAGAGAGTAACTGTCTGTTGGATTGGGTGGTCTAATCTATAAAGAACGTCTCGTTCTGCCAGTAGACTTTAGAACTTGTTTATATAGTCAGCAGCTAAGATATTTGAATTATTTACTTAAATTATACAGATAATGTAATTATGGTAGAATTTCTATGCGGAAATCCGTTTAGGTATGTGCTGCAGTGTCAGCTATTCTGCCATCAAGCAGAATTGAGCAGAGTGACTATAATTTGATCTTAAGATCACTGTTATCTACACAGAACAGAAAAAACAAGTAGAAGTGGTACGTTCGTAAATTAATAAGAGAACCGATGTCTCCAAACTCACACACTTGCAACTGTGTAACTGTAATTTGGTCAGTACCTATGATAACACAATGAACAAAACTTTCTTATTGGATGGAATTCTACTCCGAAATAAGGTACTAACTAAATGTACATCAATAAAAAAAACACTTTCATGCTAAATAATTAGAGCTTTATATGTTTTGTACACAACATATATTAACAAAATATTTTTGACGACGTAGACAAAATGATTGTCTTACGAGTTCCGCTATTGCATACTAGATGTCGTATCGCTTATGACTATACAAATAACACTATTACAGCACAGGTAATAAGGCTGATATTTGTTTAATTCTGCTACACGAGAGCCCTATTCCATTAGTCATTGATTGACATTTTATTTTTGTTATTTAAACATTCGATAATCGTCGAAAGATCAGAATTAACTTGAATGTTGGACTGCTGCCATTGAACTCGCTTATGATAGAATGAAACTTATGATAGAATTGTAAAACCACATATATAAATATACATTAAGATGGGCCGAGTTACAATGATAATAAATTACTTGTTCGTTAAATTGAAACTTTATTTCGAAGCCAGTGTAATGTGTTCTTGCTAACTAACGTATTTTACAATAAGAACTTATATACCTAAATTTGACCCTCCGAGTGCCATTGTGTTGCAATACTAATGTTCTAGATTTAAAGTAACAACCTAAAAATGTCCTACCGCTGAACACAGGGCTCCTCTCATTTCTGAGAGGGTTTGGAGGTGTCCTCCACGCCACTCCAAAGTGAGTTGACAGATTTCATAAGTCTTCGAAATATTTTCATATATAGGACATGAAGTATTCTTCAAAATGTTATCTTTATCCGGCCAAGCCTCACCATCATAGCATCAATAAAATAAAGCAATTTAATTCATAATTAATTTTTATTGTGCTTGAGTAAGTTTCTTATTTACTTTTAATAAATTATGGATATGAAAACTTAAGACATTTTTTGAAAGTTTATTTATATTTAATTACAGGATGTATGTTCCATTTTTTTCGATGACTTTTTGCCATCTTGAAGGTAGTGATATGATCCCGTTGCTATATAAATTTTGAGACTTCTGAGCAAAAAAACGCGACAAGTAGTTTTGGCAGTCCTCTCTTGATGTTAACCTGACACCACCTAAAGAATTCTGAAGAAACCGAAACAGGTGGAAATCTGATGGTTCAAGGTCAGGGCTATATGGCGACTGCATTAACATCTCTCAGCCAAAGTCTCTTACTTTTTGCTGAGTGGCTAAAGACGTGTATGGTCTAGCGTTGTCGTGATGAAAGACCACACCCTTTCTATTGATCAATTCCCGCCGCTTTCTCTCAACTCGTTGCTTTATTCTCATCAGTTGTTGGCAGTAGTGATCCGAATCGATAGTTCTGCGCGGCGGTAAAAGCTCATAATGAACAACGCCCTACCAATCCTACCATACACACAGCTTCTCCTTATTGCGAGTTAACCTAATAGCTGGAAACAACATTTTACTAATTTCTTTCTTTTTTGAAATTTCATTAGTACCATCATCGTCATCATTATGATGATGATGGTATTAAAAACCTAAACCTACCTAACCTAACATTAATTTTTTTTTATTTTATTTATATTTAATATAATTTAAGGTTTTTTTTTTATTAAAATATATATGTAGATAATTATCGAATAGCTTGAAAACATTTTCAATGTTGTCTACGCAAAATTGGACCTTATTCTTATTGTCTTAAGTGGAAAATACTATAACGTGTCTAAATAAATATCTTAAAAAATATTGTCATCTCATAATTGCTTTTTTTATTTTTTTAATATATATTTACACTTAGCGATGATACGAAACTCCACCATGGGACCAATTTGTGTATCGACTATCGTTTTGACACTCGGAAATAACACAAAAGAGCATAGTGCTTCAACTGTGTGTCAATTTTCGATGATGAGATAATGTTACGAACCGAGGTTAAAACACGACTAAAGCGCGCGGAGTCGAAAGTCCGCGTCAGGCCGCGTACTTTTGGAAGACGCGACACGCCCACATGCCATTTCATCTTGTTTTTCCTGTTCTCTGGTTATCTATTTTAATTCATATAAGGATTTCTTCAAAATGATAATAAGTATTTTCGCATTGTAGACTTTTTTAACTTCTTAATTAGGACCTGGTAACTCTGACTTATTGTTAAAGATTCAGAGGTCAATTATGTCTGGTATGAAGGATCTTTTAAAATTACTTATGTAAGATAGGGAACACTCAAATATCTAAAGTCGAAGATAGAACTTTCATCTCCAGTTGTTTTTCAATTAAGCGTCCGCAGACTATTCATTATTCAGTACACTGTCAAACAAAGCCTCTAAAAATAAAAAGTAAATTGACAAAGCGATGGCCGGAGCTTTGACTTTTCTATTTTTTTCTTTGTATACTTGCAATTGACATGACCTCGGTGGCGTTATATCTTATCAATGTATTCAAAAAAGGCCTTTGGTAACAAAAGTTAAAATTATTGTTTTGTGATGAATCATTAACTTATTAACCTTATTTATATTGATATTAACTCTATTGTGACTATTTCCTTTAAATATTAATAAATAGAATACCGTAACCAGGTAATTTATTTGATGTTTTCTTTGGATCATTCTTAAGGTTTATTTTGTTAGGACGGTTATGATAATTTTGTTATGTGTGATCGTCGTTGTTAGGGTCATTAATTACGTTATGTTTTAAATGAAACTAATATACTAATATAGCACCCATGGTCACGGGAGGATTGAGGTGACAGATATCCTGATGTCGTAGTTAACCCGAAGTACATTCAGCTTTTAATTATTATTTTTGGTCCGATCTACGCAGAAAAAGCTAGCTGTATCTTGAAGACTTGCAGTGGTATGCTTGGTTTTTGATTTAATTTTATTAATTATAGGATCCCAAGCTGGTGGTACCTAATACCCAACCATCTTCTCTATTAAAATTAGGATGTTTTTTAATTTCAATAGCCTCGCGAATCATCCTTGGTAGGAATCGGTGTTCTTTTGCGAGGATTTGTGGTTTATCAAATCTGATGTAATGGTTGGGATGATCCAAAACATGGTCACAGACTGCAGACTTCCTGGAGCGACGATGCTTCACATCAGCTATATGTTCTTTTACGAAGGTTTTTACTGATGTTTTTGTTTGCCGTGTGTAACAGAGGCTCCATTCACAATCCAGCTTGTATACTCCTGCATCTTGTAGAGGGATGTTACACTTAATGATTTCTTATATTTACGCGAACACTACACATTTAAATGAAACTAAGTTTACGGATTTTATCGCGTTTAATTTATTACTATTTATAACCCGACGTTTCGAGTGCTTTACAGCACCCATGGTCACGGGAGGACTGAGGTGACAGATGTCCTGATGTCATAGTTAACCTGGGGTACCTTCAGCTTTTAATTATTATTTTTGGGTCCGATCTACGCAGAAAGAGCTAACTGTGTCTTGAAGTCTTGCAGTGGTATGCTTGGTTTTTGATTTAATTTTATTTATTATTGGATCCCAAGCTGGTGGTAATACCCAACCATCTTCTCTATTGAAATTAGGATGTTTTTTGATTTCAATAGCCTCGCGAATCATCCTTGGTAGGAATCGGTGTTCTTTTGCAAGGATCTGTGGTTTATCAAATCTGATGTAATGGTTGGGATGATCCAGAACATGGTATTTGGCTATCTATTGTGGAAGGAACAGTACTACAAGCAAGTAGATGGTGTGGCGATGGGCTCCCCAGTATCTCCCATTGTCGCCGACATCTTCATGGAAGACTTTGAGGAGAGAGCCCTCCGTACTTCTCCAGTAAATCCAAGATTCTACAAGCGGTATGTAGATGATACTTTCACAATTTTACCATCAGATAAAGTAACTGCATTTCTAGACCACCTTAACTCCCTAAACTCTAAAATTCAATTTACAATGGAGTTAGAGGCAAATAACTCTTTAGCTTTTCTAGATGTTTTAGTAATTCGAAATCCTAATAACACCTTGTGTCACACTGTGTATAGAAAAAAGACCCATACTAACAGATATTTAAATGGTGAATCTCACCATCATCCATCACAGTTAGCTACCGTGGGTAAATCCTTGTTTCAGAGAGCACGAGGAATCTGTGACAGGAAACACCTGGCCGCCGAGCTTCAACATGTCAAGCAAGTTTTGCACGACAACAAGCTTCGGGTTCCGCGCCTACGTCGCAGTGACCGAGTGAAACCGGCCACAGTCGAGCGTGTGCCTGCTTTTCTACCTTATGTCAGAGGAGTCACGGACAAGATTGGCTATATCTTGAAGCGGGCTTCCATAAAAACATTCTTCAAGCCGCCGAAGAAGATAAGTCAGTTTTTACCATCTGTCAAGTGTAACATCCCTCTACAAGACGCAGGAGTATACAAGCTAGATTGTGAATGTGGTCTCTCTTACATAGGCCAAACAAAAAGATCGATTAAAACCCGCGTAAAAGAACACATAGCTGACGTGAAGCATCGTCGTTCTAGGAAGTCTGCAGTCTGTGACCATGTTCTGGATCATCCCAACCATTACATCAGATTTGATAAACCACAGATCCTTGCAAAAGAACACCGATTCCTACCAAGGATGATTCGCGAGGCTATTGAAATCAAAAAACATCCTAATTTCAATAGAGAAGATGGTTGGGTATTACCACCAGCTTGGGATCCAATAATAAATAAAATTAAATCAAAAACCAAGCATACCACTGCAAGACTTCAAGACACAGTTAGCTCTTTCTGCGTAGATCGGACCCAAAAATAATAATTAAAAGCTGAAGGTACCCCAGGTTAACTATGACATCAGGACATCTGTCACCTCAGTCCTCCCGTGACCATGGGTGCTGTAAAGCACTCGAAACGTCGGGTTATAAATAGTAATAAATTAAACGCGATAAAATCCGTAAACTTAGTTTCATTTAGATGTTACACTTGACAGACGGTAAAAACTGACTTTTTTTCTTCGGCGGCTTGAAAAATGTTCTTATGGAAGCCCGCTTCCAGATATAGCCAATCTTGTCCGTGACTCCTCTGACACATGGTAGGACTGCAGGTACTCGACTGTGGCCGGCTTCACTCGGTCACTGCGACGAAGGAGCGGAAATCGAAGCTTGTTGTCTTGCAAAGCTTGCTTGACATGCTGAAGCTCAATGGCCAGGTGTGTACTGTCACAGATCCTTTGTGCTCTCTGAAACAAAGATTTACCCACGTAGCTAACTGTGAAGGATGGTGGTCACTCGAAACGTCGGGTTACGAAAAGAAAAATTAAACGCCATAAAATCCGCAAAAATTAGTTTCATTTAAATGTGTAGTCTGCGCGTAAATATAAGAAATCATTATACGTTGTGTTTGTTACTAATAAGTCCTTTGAGGTGTTTCTTGGAAAGATGAACGCTCACCAACGAAGCCGCAAGCTACTCACTTGTATAAGGTTCACAGTATTAATCTATACAAAAACAACAACTCTCGATCTCCGTACTTGTAAATGTTATATGTATTTAGATACCTGGTACAAGGTATTCCCCTTCACTTTATTTAAAAACTGTGGAGGCACACGGCTCCACAACATCGCCGTGTGCGGTGAGCGCCGACTATTCACCGTGCTGTCCTCGAAGAGAGACTCGAAGTTGAGGAAAGGAACGTAGTCCACATCAAAATAGCGTAGCAGCATAAAGAGGGCTTGTATATAGGGCTGACCGGGGTTAGTTTAGGATAGGGGTAGGTAGACTAGCTGCTTCTAACTTCATTCGCGTTTGAGTGAGCAAAACAACCTTACGCTCAAAGGAAGCCCGCGGAATGACCGATCATTGACACCAAGAGCAGGACACGTGCGGACGTGTCCCTGTGAGTGAGAGCGGAATAACAATAACTGGGATACGTAAGTATTTTTTTAATCAACTACTTTTTTCGTTCTTACATTGTAATTCTTATATCAGTTCATTCAAATTTAATTTTATATCGAAAAGTAAGTTACTATTGTAAGTCTACAAGCTGTATTGTGTCAGTTATTTAGAGCATTTTAGTTTAGTGAATTTTTGAAAACAAAAACTTCGTCCGGGGTAGGTAGGCCAATTGCGTATTGGGGTTGGCTGACTATGACTACCTGCCCCGGCTGTTGTAATTATTCTAAAATATAAGCCTACAAACCCAAAAATTGAGACTCTTAATAAAATAAAGTTATAATAACCTTATTCGGGAAGTATCTCAGTCGGGAACATAGAAAAGTAAAAAGTGTTCATTGTATAACTTTAATATTTATCTTTTTTCTTTTTTATAGAAAAATGAGAACATATAAAAGAAAGACGGCGAGGGCAGAAACTCCTAAAGATATTATCGAGCGAGCCTGTACAGAAATTGTATTTGATAAAAAAAGTATTAGTTCGGCGGCCAAAGACTACGGAATTCCTTACATATCATTGCACCGCTACGTCACCAAAATGCAAAAGATTTTAGAAAAATATCCCTATACTGCAAGGTCACAATTAGTATTGAATGTAGGATATCAAAAAAATAGAAAAATTTTTTCAACAGAAGAGGAACAATTTTTGGTAGATTACTTGAAAAGAGCCGCAGATATTTATTACGAATTTACGCCCATAGAAACAAGAAAATTTGCTTTTCAATTTTCTGTTAAAAATAATAAAAAAGTACCTGAGTCGTGGATAACTAAACAAATGACTGGAGAGGACTGGTTGAGTAATTTCCTTAAAAGAAACAGTACTTTGTCAATACGTTCACCACAAGCCACAAGTCTCTCTCGAGCAACGTCTTTCAATAAATATAATGTTACCTTGTTTTTTGATAATTTAAAAACTGTCTATGTGCGCCTAAACCCAACTCCCGGCGATATATGGAATATAGATGAGACCGGCGTCACAACTGTCCATGTTCCTGTCCAAGGGATTAGCGAAAATTACATCTGGAGAACGCGGTACTCTAGTTACTATCGCTGTTGCAATTTCAGCACTTGGAATTGCGGTTCCCCCATTTTTTATTTTCCCACGAGTGCATTATAAGGATTATTTTGTTAGAGGAGGCCCTGTTGGTTCTGATGGTGATGCTAATCCATCAGGTTGGATGAAGGAAGAAAATTTTGTGAAGTATGCGAAACACTTCGTCAAATTCGCTAAACCTTCGAAAGAAAAACCCATCATTTTGTTGCTAATGAGAGTCGTGGTTATCTTCCACGACTCTCATTTGTCAATTACTGTTCTTGATTACTTCAAAGATAACGGCGTCACAGTGTTGTCTTTCCCGCCACATTGCAGCCATAAGCTGCAGCCATTAGACCGATCGGTCTATGGACCTTTGAAGAGATATTATAATGCAGCAGCTGATAACTGGCTAACCTCGCACCCTGGTAAGACTATTACCATATATGACATTCCAGAGTTGGTCAAAACAGCCCTTCCACAAGCCATAACAACTGAAAATATACAAGCTGGTTTTCGGTGTACGGGTATTTACCCTTTAAATGAAAATATTTTCCCAGACCAGACCCAGATTCTCGTAATTCTCAGAACATTCCACCTAATTATGGACAAATTAATTCTGTTTCTGAAATATCGCCTGAATTGTTAAAGCTAAGTGCAACGGTATATCAAGAACAAATTACACCTGAAAAACAAAACATAAGACAGCAAGTTATGTGCGATATAACTAACAATCCATCTACGTCGTCATCATTTGTGTCACCGGAACAAATAAGGCCATTTCCTAAAGCAGGACTACGAAAAGAAACTAGAAAAAACTACCGGAAATGAAAAAGTACCATATATACAGATACACCTGAAAAACAAAATTTGATTGAACAGAAAATTAAACAGATATTTAAAAAGAAAAAGATACCAGAAGCAAAAACTACTAAAAATACTAGAACAACGTATAAAGTAAAAGGGAAAGGAAAAGGCCATAGCAAATTAAATAAGGACAAACATGACAAAGAGTTCAAAGGTCTTAACGGCTCATCGGATGAGGAAGAAACCATGTGCTTAGAATGCACAGAAAACTTTTCAGACAGCATGCCAGGTGAAGAGTGGGTTCAATGTATATCGTGCAAAATGTGGGCTCACTTCAGATGTGCCAAATCACACACGCACATCATTATTTTACGAATGTAGAAATTGCAAATGTGAGTCTGAGTGATAACTACATGTTACTCAAATTCAGACGTATAGAGGTTGATAAAGATAAAACAACGCGCCTCTTCACTGCATTTAAAAATATTTGTTGAATTACAACGTGTCTTAATTTTTCACTGATTATTATCAACGTAAATGCAGAAGAGGGGCCCGTCATTTTGGCTAAGACGTTTGTGGTATATTTTCATAAATTTTCTAATAATATTATTTTGAATGTTTACCAAACTTTTATTACCTATAACTTCGAGTATTTATTTAAGAAGTGTTATAATGATTGTAGTTATCTTTAACTGCACTTATTTTATTTAATCTTATTAATTATTTTTAATTAATGATTCCTAAGACATTATTACTGTGATTCCTAAAAGTTACCAAACTTAGACATGTTGTTGTTCTTGTTTTGCTTTGTTTCTTAGGAACAAATTTAATTAGTTTTAGTTACATAACTTGCATTTATTGCTAAAAGTTACCAAAGTTAATTATGATTAAAAAAAAATTTAAAAATTGGTGAATATTTTATTTAACAAATAATTTTATCTTCACTAAATTAATACCAACCTGCCCCAGTACACTAGCCTTCCTACCCCAGTATTGAGGCAGGTTGACTATCTCGGAGAGGTTTACTAAAACTGAAAAATTCCCGATTTTATTTAATAATATCCAGATGTAACTTTTTTTTTAATATTGACTATGAAATTTGGCACAGTTTACAACATTTCGCATTAACACCAAGACAACGGTTTTCTAAAAAAAAATTATAACCAAAAACGTGGTCAACCATCCCCGGTCTGCCCTAGTCTTTTTTATAATTACAAATCAGCCATCAGGCAGGTTTGTATAATAGCTAATATGAAGGATATGAGTAATTGATGTTGAGTGTTGGGTATTTTCGATCGAGTTGATCTCACCCACCAACAAGTTTCCATTAATCGTTCGCATGTGGAAAGTTACATAAATAACATACACAGTCACGCCTATTTCCATATAAGGGGTAGGTAGAGACCACACGTCGCCGCCATTTCGGTACGATTCAAAATTTCTTACTCCCCATTACGTTCCTACTTGTTTTTCAACGTTAGGATTATAAATTTCGTTTGTCAAACGTCATTTTTTAACAATGTACCATCGTAATGAGGTTTCTTAGACAGAGATGAAACAAGCGAAAAAAGTAAATGTATCCTCTTCTTTGTAATTATTTTATTTTTATATGAGTTATCAAACATGATATAAATTTACAAAGAATAGTCTCATAGACAATCAAAGCACGCTCCATGACTTAAATTTCGAAACAGATGATATCATAAGTGTATTGCAATCTTAAGCAAACCAGTCTCCACAAACAGCACCTCATCACGAGTATGACGCATGTGGCAGGCATTTACCATCCGTATGCACTACAAAAGCACACCCAAAATTTGTGTTTTTGCAAAAAACGTTACCTGCGGCTGATTTGTACTCAGGACCCGCGTTGTAAAAGTCAGGTATTTTGGCCACTAGGTTATAAAATTAACATACCCGACCATAAATTAGCTGTGCGACATACCGCCACTCCAAGAAGACAAAGCATTGTATAACTATACAACCTCTATACAACGTTTATTACGAGTAGTATGGGTACAGCGCTAGTCAACCAAAACATACTTTCTGACTAAGTACCCAAATTTGTTTAAGTTTACATTAGTAATTTGAAAGCTTATTATTCAATTACGATAACAAGATCTATAATAAAAGTACGTTAATATAACATTATTGATATTTTGATCCACCTTAGACTTTTAAGACACTCAAAGTAATGAGATGGTGTGGTAGATTCTCTTAAGCAGTCACCACACGCAACCTATGCATTTCAAGACATTACACGTAACATGGAAATTCGGCCGTTGATTGCATCGTCCTGCGCCGAGCAAATCAAATAACGAATGCAAACAACTAGTGGTTTGTACTCCCTTTTGATTATACCGTTTGTTCGCCGTTCGTCGTTTCTGGGAACAAATTGAGTGTACGCTGGTTTACTGGTATTTTAATGATCTAATACATTTTGGAGAATTTCTCCATCGAAAATTGTATAGGCGTTATCTGTCATTGAGTATTGTTCAATGCGATATAATTACTGGTGGCAGGCCCAATAATTCTGCCGTGACTCAGTAATCTGGAAAAATTACTGTTTTTCGAGTTGAAGGGCACTGAGAGCTAGCGTAATCACTGCGCATTTAAAACTTAAGAGCTGGTGTCTCAGAGTGAAGAGCGCAGTGTGGTGTTTCTCTGCGGGATAAAATCCGTAACGATATTATTTGCAGCAGAACTAGAGTAAATGACATAGCTCTAAGGAAGCTGAAGTGGCAATGGGCTGCCCATATAGCTCGTAGAACTGATAACCGTTGGGGAAGAAAGGTTCTCGAGTGGCAACCTCGTACCGGCAAACGCAGTATAAGGCGACCCCCCACTGGATAGAGCGACGACCTGCACGGTTTTGCGGGAATGCGATGGATGCAGGCGGCTCAGGATTGTGTTTTGTGGCAATCTATGGGGGAGGCCTATGTTCAACGGTGGACTGTGATAGGCTGAAATGATGATGATGATGACTAAAAACGTACTTTACGAACATTTACTCCTAAATGGGTAAACGGACTGGTGCTGTTAATAGGTGTTACTTGGCGGAAATCCATAATAGTAAAGGAGAGAAGGCTCCTGGTGGCGGTACTGGATTTCTTGTGCATACAGTTGAGGGTGTGCCGTGTGGTGGCGGCTCGTTAAAAGAATACTACCACTCCATCTCATCCAATGGATCACGTAAAAGGCGAGTAAGGAATTAAACTGCACTGTGAACCCAACAGCGCATGGTGGCGATGGGCTCACCACCTATCACACCAAGTGCATTATATTGTTTTGGTGAAACGTGGATTGTGGCAGTCATCTGTTTTTGCAGCGAGTGCCCAGTCTCTGACTACCCCTTATGGGATACAGTCGTGATCTTATGTATGTATGTATGTACTCTTGAGGGAGGGCGGGCGGTGCTCTTCAAAACTAGGTAATACACACCATTTTGCATGCGGATCTTAGCAAATTAACTTTCTGGCGCTGTTTTTATTTTCACTTTAACATAAAAATATCGTCCGCGCGAAGCCTTGGCGGGTCAGCTAGTAACATTACAATTTCTCTTGCATTAATTTTAATATCGACCAGTTACGTCCTTGTCACTTTGCATGCGGTAAAATAATAACAGAGGCTCCATTGCTAACTGAAACCACTGCTCGATTGGGCACAGTGGCAAAGCGCTACATCTGCGTTAAGCGGCTTCGTTTCCAGCACGGGAATACCGATGATGATGATGATGATGATGTTCTCCTAGCCGATTTCGACCACGGCGACAACTGCCGACTTCTGTCGAGAGCCATCAACTGCGCAGGAGATATTACAGTGCCACAAGTGTACGCGCAAACACAGAGGCACTCACTCGTCCCAACCTACACGCGCCCGATGTAACGCTGATGCGATAAGATCGGAGGTAGGCTAGGATGCAGTGTCAGAAACACGGGGACAATCACAACACAACCAGACCCGAAAAGCAACAATTTATGTTTTAGCACAAATGTTGGCACCGGCTGGGATTCGAACCCAGGACCCGCGGCGTAGAAGTCAGGTACTCTGACCACTAGGCCACGCGGTCGTCAAACGCAAATATATAATAAACATGAAGGGGGTGTGTTAGTTTAAAACCATTCAAACTAAATAGCAAAAGATATTTTGAAATGAAAACATTCTGAATCTATATAATAATATCTAATGATATCTCTAGATTAAAAATTATGAAGATACTAACTTTATACATAAATATTTCCCTGGTATAAAAAAAATGACTAAAACACAAAATGGCTAAATCACAATTATATTGCACTTACATGCTAATTTGAATAGAGTCATATCAAGAAACACTTTCAATTAATTTATAAAAGTTATTTTGAAAAATCATCTAATATTGCTCCTTTAAAAATAACAGTTTAAAAAAAATCCGTAATTTTTTTTAGAGATGTGGTCACGATAACTCCGGAAAAAATTGAAGTATCGAGACCGGGTTTTTTTTATCGTGTCCAGGATTTTATTTACTGGTTTCCTATTTCATATCAAAAGTTATTATTTTTATATGAAATGGAAATTACTCGAAATATTTGAACCTCAATTAAATCTTTTTTATTAAGAGTTAAACGAGCGTCATGAGACGTGCTCCTTTGGATTTTCCAAACTTTTTTGTTTTTTTTGCTCAAATGTTGGCTCCAGCCCGAGACCCGTAGCGTCGAAGTCATTTACACTAACCACCACGCGGTCTTCTATCAGTTATTTATACAACGTTATTCATAATTGGTATAACAACCCGGCACCTACACATACTTCTTTGATCTGATAAACACAATGGTGAATCTGTAATGACAAAATTAAATACTAAAAATGTCCATACAAAACATTAAATTTATCTGTTTTGTAAAACTTTACGCGACCCTAACTCGGAAAGTCGCTGCCCCGAACCAGACAAATTCAAAATAAGTTTTCTTCTCTATTTAATTTATGTTACCCTACTACGGCGGCAAACTAACAGATTTACTTCGCAACAGATTTACTTAAGCTTCTTCTTCTAGTACTTGCGAGTTCTTTCGATGGCAAACTTCTCAATGGAAAAACGCCTATGAGTTTTAAGCAAATTCATTAAGTCGACGAGTACGAGGCTCATTATATTTTTTGGTGCACATACACATCGTCCCTAAGCCCAGCCTGCCGGGATGTATAGGACATTACGAATGACCCTGCATAGCAAAATAGCTGGTGCTCGCGACTTCATCCGCGACGATAAATTTTTTTTTTAAATATCCCGTACGAACTATTTGATTTTCCGGGATAAAAAGTATCCCATGTCCCGGGGCACGGACGTTTCTTAAATTTTCCGAGGTAAGTAAAACGTACCCGTCTGTGTATGTCCGTCTCTAGGATGAAAGCTATCTCTGTATCAAATTCCGTCAAGATCAGTTCAGCGGTTCGACCGTGAAATGGTAACGAACAGACAGTGGGACAGAGAGAGTTAATTTCGCATTTATAATATTAGTATGGATAGTCATATTTTGGTGAATTCAGTCAGAATGCAAAAGAACAAGTCAATTCGTTCTATCACTACGTTCACCGTTGACATATACATACATATTATAGTCGTGCCTTATTCCCATATAATAGATTGTTTTCGCCTCCGCGGGGAAAGTCCCCGTTTTGGTAGGGGTCAAAAAATTCTTACTCCCCATTGCGTGCCCACGAGCAGTATAGTCACAGCATTGCATATTATGGTAGTCGCCTCTTACGACATCTCGGTAGGAAAGAGGTAGGTGCTATTGTATTCTGCCGTACACCTATCGGTTTCATGAGAATCGGTATTTGCAATATTTGATGCAACAATTGTTTCAAATGCGGAATTCGCAGCTAAATCTAAAACACTTGCAAACCGTTTTATATTCCTGACCTTTAAAAGCGTGAAAAAATCCTTTACTCTGCATGTTATTAAATAAACCCTGTAATCTCAGAATCTTGACATTAACAGTTCCGGTACATCAGTTATTAAAGTAAACAACACTTACCATTTCACTCATGTGCTGCAACGGTAAATGCAAATAAAAATGTGTTTCTTTCAGAGTTACACGTTAAATTTAGATTGAAATTTTAATAGTGAGTTTTCCTCGGGTGAAATAAAGACTATTTATTTTTATTTTACTATTTGATAAAGTGACGAAATGGGCAAAACGTTCACCTGATGGTAAGTGCAACGTCTGCCTATAACAAATGCTGCTTCATCCAGAACATTCCTGTGTGAGACCACATTCCGCCCATCACCTTGACACATCAGTTAAGTCTCATATGCTCAGTGATTACTCTAGGTCTCAGTGCCCTTCAAACCGAAACACAGTAATGTTTTCACACTACTGCTTCAAGATAGAATAACTGGCCCGGGGTTGGTACCTACCTAGACGGATTCCTTCAGAGGTTTGCACTTCATAGTCAAGGATTGATTTTTTACATAAAACGTAAAGTAAAGTAAAGTTTCAGCCTATAAATGTCCCACTACTGAACACAGGCCTCCTCTCGGGTTTGAGAGCTAGGAAGAATCCGCCACGCTGCTCCAATGCGGGTTGGCGGACTTCACATGTCTTCGAAATATTTTTAATTTCTCAGACATGCAGGTTTCCTCACGATGTTTTCCTTCACCGCCAAGCACGTGGTAAGTCAGCACTTAAAATTGCAATTAACAATTTTAGTGGTGCCTGCACCGGGAATCGAACCCAGATCACTCGCGTACTATGAAATTTAAAGCGACCGCCTAGCCACTGAGCTACCACGGCTGTTTATTTATTACATAAAAACTCCTCTTTAAATTATTCGAATCGGACCTACCGTCTAGAAGTTATGACGGGTATAAAAATTCTAAAAGAAAGAAAAATGCCGCGGTGTGAGCGAACAGCACCACGCTCGCCCGTTGTACGCGCTAATAGACTAAGTTCTATTAAAAACTTACCTACTCATATTATTTTTTTTAAACTAGGAACAATTGAATAGTAGTTTGTAATTTTAATTACATATTTTTATTAATTTAAAACTTTGAAACGCTCTATAAAAAAATACAGCGGCCGCGGTGACTCTCGAACGCCGCGCTGTCGCCCGGCTTCATGAAACTCGGGCATCATCGAAAAGCGCGGCTCCCTTTACGCAGCGATCGAGAGCGGCGGATCTTATCTGACCAGCTACAGTCAGAAATTGTGGTTGTTCTATTTGTCCAAATAAAGTATTAATTTATATTTCTAATATCGATCTACCCGTGCCAAGCCGGCCGGATCGCTAGTTTAATATAAAGTTATTAAAGTTTTAAGAAACTTCGATTTTATGAGAGAGGTCTGCGTTTGTAAGTTCAAAAACTGCTGGATATTGTTTGATATTTTTTTTTAATTTCACTTCTTACACACTTGGTCCTAATCTAAAAAAAATATCACGTAATTTCATCCACAATCCATAATAATATTACAAATGCGAAAGTAGCTCTCTCTGTCCCTCTGTCTGTTGGTTACCTTTTCACGGTTCAATCGATGAACCCATCTTGACGAAATTTGGCACAGAGATAGCTCGCATCTAGAGACGGACATAAATACAAGATATGTTTTACCTCGGTAAATTTCAAAAACCTATACCAGCGCGGACATAGTCGCAGGCATCGGCTAGTAACAACAATATTCAAGAATAATGAAAAACAAACGGGTCTAAATCGCTATGAACATCCGATTTCTTCAATCCGAAAGTAGTTATGATTCTATCATCGCATGGACGTTATTGCTGCTGAGATCGTATAAACTTCGACAATTTGTCCGCGTCGGTTCGTAAACGCCGATGTGTAAGCCGATAGACTCAAAGAAGCGTTACGGCATCGACCCGAGTTCGCTTTGGCGTGAGGATCGAAGTAGACACATTTAATGGTAATGCGTATTTTATTGCGTTGAGTACTGTATGTAAAATATACATACATACATACATAAGATCACGACTGTATCCCGTAAGGGGAAGTCAGAGACTGGGCACTCACTGCAAAAACAGATGACTGCCACAATCCACGTTTCACCAAAACAATATAATGCACTTGGTGTGATAGGTGGTGAGCCCATCGCCACCATGCGCTGTTGGGTACACAGTGCAGTTTAATTCCTTACTCGCCTTTTACGAGATCCATTGGATGAGATGGAGTGGTAGTATTCTTTTATTTAGCCGTCACCACACGACACAAAATATATTGTTGTACATAAGAGAGTACAGTTTGTGGGAGACAACTGTCCAAAAAAAAACTTAAACAAATCACTGGGAGAAGGCTTCATTACAGAAGTCTGTGTAAATGTGTTAAATATGGGTATGCTCTTTCCTGCCGAGGTGTCGTAAGAGGCGACTAAGGTATTGTGCGGACATACTATTCGTGCAGAATAATATATGGTATATGCAAAGATGTATCCAATGGGAACGGAAAGGGGAGCAATTTGGTTAAAATTACATTCATGTTACGATTTCGAGAGAAATCGTATTACCACGATTGTGCCACTGTTTACCATTAAAAAAAGAAGAAAAAGCTAAAAGCCTTAATGCACGGTCCTCTAATTTATATTCAAGATGGTATCAGTCACGTGAACGAAAAAGGTAATTTGAGCGTACCATGACAGTTGACTAATCGTTGGAATTTCATTAGCAGTATTATAAAATTTTTCTAATTAAAAAAAAGTAAAAAAGCAAAGTTTCAGCCTATAAATGTCCCACTGCTGAGCACAGGCCTCCTCTCATTTCTGAGAGGGTTTTGGAGCTAGGAAAAATCCGCCAGGCTGCTCCAATGCGGGTTGGCGGACTTCACATGTCATCGAAACATTTCTATTCCTGGGACATGCAGGTTTCCTCACGATTTTTTCCTTCACCGCTAAGCACGTGGTAAATCAGCACTTAAAATTGTAGAACAATATTAGAGGTGCTGGCACCGGGGATCGAACCCAGGTTACTCGCTTACTATGAAATCAACGGCGAGCACCAGGCCAGTGGGCTTTCTAATTAACAAAAATTTATTACTACAACCCTATAATGCAATGGTTTGTCTCTGAAGTGTTCTATAAATTAGTGATACTTGTTCAGTAACATTTTTTGTATGACAAAGGCAGGCGATACTGCAAACAATGGAAAATAGGTTGAAATAAAAAAGGAAGCTTACGAATGAAAAAATTCTTTGTGCCTAGAACTTATTGTTGGTACATTTAAGGTATTTCAGGTTGAAACAATGGCCGTAGTTAGCGTGGAACTTAATGCATGAACGTGCAATAGTATACATACATACATAAGATCACGACTGTATCCCATAAGGGGTAGTCAGAGACTGAGCACTCACTGCAAAAACAGATGACTGCCACAATCCACGTTTTACCAAAACAATATAATGCACTTGGTGTGATAGGTGGTGAGCCCATCGCGACCATGCGCTGTTGGGTGCACAGTGCAGTTTAATTCCTTACTCGCCTTTTACGAGATCCATTGGATGAGATGGAGTGGTAGTATTCTTTTATCGAGCCGCCACCACACGGCTAAGCCGCCACCACACGGCTATGCAATAGTATATCTATCTTCATATAAAACAGTTACTTATGGAGTGTAAGATCTGCTTTATATTGTAACTCTTCTTTTATTATACCAAATCTTATAATGTGATAAATAAATCTTAACTTTTTTAATTATTCTAGCCTACCATGTGGGTCCTTTATAAATGTGTGCCTCCAGCCTTCATCATAGATGCATATTTAAATTAGTCATGCCGCCCGGAATGTTTCAGGGTAAAACCACGCACTAATGAAATATTAAGCAGAAGTAGGATCTCGGTACTAATTCTTTTTTATTTTATTTAAATTTCATTTTATTTTATTAGGTGTATGTGAGTGGACTGTGTGTCACAGTGTACCTTCATATTTTTGTTTATTTTAGAAAGAGACTAGACGAGCAAAATCGTTTACCTAATGATAAGTTAAACGTCTGCCTTAAACAAATCCTATGCCACCCAGAACATTTCTGTGTGCCGCCAGACTGAGCTCGTCACCCTGAGACATCAGTTCTTAAAGCACTTCTAGTAATCTCACTAGCTCTCAGTGCCCTTCAGACCGAAACACAGTAACGTTTCATGGCAGAAACATATTTCAAAAGCACCAGAGATAAATTACATAGACCAGCGGCAGGAGTAGCGATTAAAAAAACCTCCGCATCTTGGGAGAAGACTCTCCGGCATGCAGGGCAGATGACTACTAACAGTCAATGATGTGATCACATGATGATTCTCAAACGGAGTACATCATCATCGTCATTTCAACCTATCCCCAGTCCACTACTGTACATAGGCCTCTCCTAAAGATTGCCACGCTTGGCAGGGGGGTTGGCAACCGCAGTTTATTTATTCGGATATTCCACGGAGACGCTGCTGCCCATCACCTGGTTTTGATTATCCCTCTGTCGACTTTACCAACACCCACGGAATGAGATGGGGTGGTAGATTCTCCTAAGCCGCCAACACACGGCTAAGATGCACAGCATTTGTTATGGGCGAGCGTTGCACTTACCATCAGGTCAGAACGTCTTGTTCGGCTCATCAATATATCTTTTAAAAAAACGGTTGTCCCGCCACCTGCCAGAATCCAGAATCCAGTAAATTAAAAATTTCAGGCATATCTACTGCTACTTCACAATAATATATATAATTACTGTTACCGAAAGTAAGTGACGGGATATGCAAGTACATCACAACAGCTGTAGTGTAACTTAGAACTTCGCATTAAGTTAGTTCTATGTAGCATCGCACTGCACCATGAGACATCGGTTCTTAACTCTCATCTGCCCTGTATTGGCTACAGCGCACTTCAAACCGTAACAGAATGGTATTCGCAAAACACTGCTTGACTTTAATAATTGGCACTGCAACGGTACCCTACTAAGAATTCCACCCACATCACCTTGATGGTTGTCATTCCACTGTGTTCCACGCTTTGTCAGAAATTTTCTGCCACGCACGTCGTGAAACTTGCTGCCGCCAGAGACTTTACCGGACCAAAACGACTTAGGGACCTCCAAGAAAAGAGCCTATTACTTTTTCAGAGGCCGGCAACGCACCCGCGATTCCTCTGCCATTGCGGATGTTTATGGGTGGCGGATCACTTAACATCAGGAGAGTTATCTATCCAATAAAAAATCTAGGCAAATTCCTGGAAAGGAATCATACCACCAATTTACAAATTATTAAATTTTTTAACGTTGTATTTTGAATTCAGTATTTTAAGTTAGTAACCAAACATCTATTACGTAAGTCTACTTCAGTAACTTGTGATAGAAGGTCCTAGAAATGTAAATTCCATTGCGATCAGTACTTACCGGTACTTGGTACACAAGCTGTAATGGTATATGAAAGCAAAAACGAAATCAATTTATAATGCCATCGATTGAACTCAATACATGACTATTAACTACAGAGACTATTTCTCCGTTTCACTTACGAGTTCATGCCATCAAAACTTCAGTTATTTAAATAATTCTCCGGCTTCCTTTAGAATAAAACTATTATGGCATGTGTTTTACATAAGCACGTGTCTTAATTCAGCATAAATGTGGTGATATTTTATCAATTATTTAATGACTAGTTCTAGAGATTTATTATTTATTTATTTATTTAAACTGCATACATACGTACATTCATAAGATCACGACTGTATCCCATTAGGGGTAGTCAGAGACTGGGCACTCACTGCAAAAACAGATGACTGCCACAATCCACGTTTCACCAAAACAATATAATGCACTTAGTGTGATAGGTGATGAGCCCATCGCCACCATGCGCTGTTGGGTGCACAGTACAGTTTAATTCCTTACTCGCCTTTTACGAGATCCATTGGATGAGATGGAGTGGTAGTATTCTTTGAACGAGCCGTCACCACACGGCAAAGAGCACTGAAGTGATACATATGGCGGACGTAATACGTAAAGGCATTCTCTCGCTGTCAGCCACAAGGCAAAGCAGAGATAAACGTATGATAGGCGGTGTACCAATTGTTAAAATAGAAAATAATAATAAAATACATAGATAGTAATAAAATATACATAACGATAGCAATACATACACATTTAAATATACATACGTATATACACATTCATACATAACTACATACTATATTAATAAACTAAGTGTACGGATTTTATCGCGTTTAATTTTGCCTACTTATATATAACTCGACGTTTCGAACGATTTACAGCACCCATGTTCACGGGACGACTGCGGTGACAGATGTCCTGATGTCATAGTTAACCCGGGTTAACTATGCTGAGGGTACCTTCAGCTTTTAATTACTATTTTAGTCCGATCTACGCAGAAAGAGCTTACTGTATCTTGAAGCCTTGCAGTGGTATGCTTGGTTTTTGATTTGATTCCATTAATAATAAGCCATGCCGGTGGTAGTGCCCAACCATCTACCCTATTGAAATTATTATGTTTTTTTAATTTCAATAGCCTCGCGAATCATACTTGGTAGGAATATGCTCGTGTGGACTGAGGGATCTTTTCAAATATTTAATTGGATTGAATTAAGAAACTAAAAGAGGATTTGGTAAGTAAAAACTTTATAGTGTAGTAAAAAATTTGTAAAACCTATACTACAAAAGATTTGGTCAATTACCTGGATCCCTCAATCCTGTCCCTTGAAGGATATCCAATATCGCATGTCTCGGAATATACTACCATTTTTATTTATTTATACTTGTAAAACTCTTTAAACTAAGGGTAACAATGGCCTGACCTAATGCCTTATGGCATTCTCTGCCAGTCAACCCTGGCTGATGGTAAGAAAAACATAAGGCAGGTGTGAACAATTATACAGAGTCAAAAACTTACTAAATTATAATTAGTACTCAAATAAGCAGGTTTTTATTGATCTTGTTTGCCCTGTGTAAAGCGCTCGAACTTTCAGGTTATAAATAGTTTAAATACACGCGATAAAATCCGTAAACATATCATATTCGCATATATATATAATATTCGCGTAAATATAAGGAATCTTGTGGCGTGTTCTTGTGGGCGGGTTCTTGTGGCGTGAAGCCATAGTGGGAAAACATTAATGTGTTTCGGTCTGAAGAGCACTGAGAGCTAGTGTGTCTCAGGGGGACGGACGCAGTGTGGCGGCACCTAGACATGTTTTGGATGTAAAAAAATATAGTAGCAGTAGAAAACTATACTGATTATTAATACTGTATTTTTTATTTATTGTTACATTTAAGAGATGTTTTTTCCTTCCTGTGTTGTTTATAGCATCGATTAATTTTTTTATCAAATTGTTATAATAATTTGTTGTAATAAATATATAAATTTTTTAGTCTCTACACTACTAAGGATTATAAGAGCGAGAATATCAATGTCGTCGTCGTCATCGTCGTCGTTTCAGCCTATCACTAGTCCACTGCTGAACATAGGCCTACCCCATAGATTGCCACGAAAATTAGTAGCTCTCATTTTGGAGGGGATTTTGCAAAATTTGCCACGCTTTGCAGGCGGGTTGGAAACCGCAGTTTATTTATTCAGATGATTTTCATTTTCCCTCCGTCGACTTTTACGACACCCACGGGATGAGATAAGGTGGTGGATTCTCTTATGCCGCTACCACACGGCAAGCTATCAATGTAAATATTTGATTTCAAAATGTTGGCAGGGTAATGTCCTATTAGTTACACACACATATTGATTTTCGGCACGGGTAAAGTTTTCCTAACAAATTCTGAACACATCGATCATGCGGTTGACGCTTAAGAGCTTATCTACTAAATACATACCTTTCTTTCGGCCAATTCATTTGCGTGGATTATGCAAAACACCTTTCGTTATCAAAATTAATTTTCAATATTTCTGTGTCTTCACAAATCTATCTGTATTCTGTTTGGATAAAAGTAAAGTAAAGTTTCAGCCTATAAATGTCCCACTACTATGCACAGGCCTCCTCTCATTTCTGAGAGGGTTTTGGAGCTAGGAAGAATCCGCCACGCTGCTCCAATGCGGGTTGGCGGACTTCACATATCTTCGAAATATTTTTTATTCCTCAGACATGCAGGTTTCCTCACGATGTTTTCCTTCACCGCCGAGCACGTGGTAAATCAGCACTTAAAATTGCAATTAACAATTTTAGTGGTGCCGGCACCGGGAATCGAACCCAGGTCACTCGCGTACTATAAAAGTTAAAGCGAGCGCCTAGCCCCTGAGCTACCACGGATGTTTTAAAATAAATATCTATTTCTTTATTTCTTTTTTCTCTCTTTCAGTAAAGTACAATTTTTCGAGGTTATATTTTTTTTTACGGAGGCGAGATCAAAGAGTATGCGCTGGTAGGTCATTACCATTACTCTTCAACAAGATCTTCGATTTAGATAAACTTGAAGAAAAATCACTGGTGGTAGGATTCCTACGCAGGAGTCCGTCTAGGTAACGAAGAAAACAATTTCAATTTCATGAAGGAAAATAGAAACATAGAATAAGAAATATAAAATTACAAAAGAGGTTTAAACGAAAATGGCGCCGGTATCAAATGTGCCTAGTGGCCGATCCTCCACAAATATATTGCGTCAGCATGACTCAGGCGGCTGCCCATATCTTGGTTACCATTTTCCCTCGACCTGGTAGGACTTCTATGCAGTAATCCGTCTAGGTAGGTACCACGCCAGGGCCAGTTATTCTGCCGTGAAGCAGTAGTGTGCGAACATTACTGTGTTTCGGTTTGAAGGGCACTGTGAGCTAGTGCAATCACAGGGCATATGAGACTCAAGAACTGATGTCTCAGGGTGACGGGCGCACTGTGGTGTCACACAGAAATGTTCTGGGTGACATAGCATTTGTTTTGGGTAAACGTTGCACTTACCATCAGGTGACCGTTTTGCTCGTTACGTCATTTTTATTAAATAAAAATGACGGAACTTCGATGAGATGGGGTGGTAGATTCTCTTAAGCCTTCACCACGCGTACTAATTTATTTAAGGTGAGCGCCCACACCCTGAGCTGACACGCCTCTACTCTGTTTGAAATTACAATTGATGACTATTACAAAATGTTGATATCAGACGCTTTCTTCTCACAAAACAATATTATAGTTCATACGCGTTAAAACAGCACAGTTTAAACCTGTCACGATAAAGCCAGAGCCAAAAATCAGCAATTACGGTATATGAAAATTGGTTTCGGAAGGAATACAGATACTCGTACGTTAACTGCCAAAACACCAGCAATTTGAAATTAATACACTGAAAGGGAATAATTAATACGCCGTGTGGTGGCGGCTCGTTAAAAGAATACTACCACTCCATCTCATCCAATGGAACTCGTAGAAGGCGAGTAAGGAATAAAACTGCACTGTGCACCCAATAGCGCATGTTGGCGATGGGCTCACCACCTATCACACCAAGTGCATTAAATTTTTTTGGTGAAACGTGGATTGTGGCATTCATCTGTTTTTGCAGTGAGTGCTCAGTCTCTGACTACCCCTTATGGGATACAGTCCTGATCTTATGTATGTATGTATGAAAGGGAATACAAGTTTAGATTATTAAGTAGGTCACCAAAGGCAGGTGGGGCACGGAAGCCTGTTGTTGTTTTAATTAAATATTTCGTACCATTCCTGTCATTCGAGTTAAATGCTTTACCGACTGTCGTCAACCAACCCGTACCATACAATTAAACGGCGCTGTTGCGTAAATTTATTTATCTAATTTTAAGATGTCTCAATTTCCAAGAAAGCAGAACAGCTAAGATTTTTTTCTTTATCGATTTTATAAGCTGCCAGAAACACGCGAAAGGCATGTTTCTGGCAGCCTATAAAATCGCGTAATAAAGTGGCTCCGCTGCTGAAATCGATATTTTCCGTCCCTACCCCGGAAATGGCTGTCGCCGTGTCACTATGACACGAGAGTCGTGATAAAATTTTAATACATTTCTGCTTTTATTATTTCTTTACTTAGTCGGGGTTTTCACAATATTACTTCATGTATTTGTTACCGATACTTGGTGTGGGTTTTTTTTTTGTTACTTTAATTAATATTTATGTGTGTTCAATTACAAAACCGTGTATTTTCTCATTTTTGAGAGGTTTTTCGAACTGGGAAGAGTCCAACACGGTGCTCTTTTGCGGGTTGGTCAACTTAACGTGTGCTTAATAAATTTCACTTCTCAGGCATGCAATCATATCACAAATTTTTCAGTGAAACGTGGATCGGACAGATGTCGCTTCTGTTCTGTAAAGTCTAAAGCGAACGCCCGTGAGAGAAATAGTGAAAAGATTCTTCAAGGAGGTGCTAAACTTCATGAACTTTTTACTGTATAAAGTGACGAAACGAGCAAAACGTTCACCTGATGTTAACTGCAACGTTTGCCAACAACAAATGGTGTGTCACCCAGAATATTTCTGTGCGACACCACACCGCGCCCGTCACCCTGAGACATCAGTTCTTAAGTCTCAAATGCCCAGTGATTACGCCAGCTCACAGTGCCCTTCAAACCGAAACACAGCAATGCTTGCACACCACTGCTTCACGGCAGAATAACTGGCCTTGGGTACCACCCCTACCTAGACGGATTCCTGCATAGGAATCCTACCACCAGTGTGTTGTGGAGTTAAGCGTCATCCGAGCAGAAGCGGAGGGCAAATATATACATCCTGAATATAGAATATATCCTTCGCCTCGGTTCCTTCATCAATTCTTCATTGAAAGGCTGCTCCGCCATACAGCGAAAAATCGTGCTAGTCGGCAATACAGTACCGCTAATTCACCACATTTAGCCCAAAGAGGTCGAGTAGGTAGATCCAGATTTCCACTTGGTATCAATCACAATGGTGGTAGGATGGATATGAAGGAATTTGTCTAGGTGTCTACCATACAGAGCCAGTTATTCTGCTGTGGAGCAGTATTGTGCAATTCATACAATTTGGGTTCGAAGAGCACCGATAGCTAATGTAATAACTGAGCACTCGAGTCTTAAGAACTGTTAACTACGAACTGGAAAAGATGTCTCAGTGTGACACACCGCTTGTTATGGACATTTATCTTCACTTACTTTCAGCTGAACGATTTTCTCGTCTCGTGACTTCATTTCATAAACAAAAATGACATCTTAAACAAAGTGTTGCAATGGCCGAAATTCATCATAATTTCAGTCTATCAATAGTCTACTGCTGAACAAAGCCTTCCCATTTGATGGCTACAAAACTTTATAGCTCTTATTGTATTATCTTGTAAATTCCCCCTTTTGCCGTAGTTGCCACGCTTGGCAGGCGGGTCGGCAACCGGAGTTTATTTATTCAGATGTTGCAGGAAGAGGCTGCTGTTCATTTCCTGGTTTATGTTTCCACTCTGACGACTTTTACGACACCCACGGGATGACATGGGGTGGTAGATTCTCTTAAGCCGCCACCACACGGCTTGGCCGAAATTAATCGATATTGGTGTTGCGTGACGTCTTAATTTTTCAAATTAAACTACGATGTGCTCCAATCTGGAATATCATTATTGAACCAATCTTAACGTTTCGCTTTACAATCTGGTATATCATTATTACTATAAACATAACGTTTCGCGTTTGTTTCATGTAAATTATGAACTTGGCAATTTCTGCTCGTGACGTAAACTCTACTAAGTGGAAGACCTTGAACTTAGACTAGGACTAGGACTACTTAATATTTAAGACTTTGACAACGTTTTTAGCGTTTAAACGAGCGCCTCGTTTTGTTGTCACACTTTTATGGGATAACCAACCGAGCCTAGAATGAAAGGCAGATTCTTTTAGTTCCAAACAGTAGACTTGAGTATGTCATGCTCGCTTAGAAGCTTCTGCTTGCGGCGGCGTCTTGTGGCGTAGTCGTCCACTTCCCTTTGAAATGGTCGAGGAGGGCGATGGCTGCCTCATGCGTCATACTTGTGAACAGGTGCTGTTGGTGGAGGCCGGTCTGCTCGAGTTTGCAATGCATTTATTCATTTGTTATTAAATCTTGTATAACATTTTGTCATGGAGCGTGTTTTGGTTCTCTATGAGACTGTTCTTTAATAAACAGTTAATAATAAAATATAAACGTCTCCGTACAATATCCATGTCCACGGTTCAACCGCTGAACCATTGGATTATGTCGGAAATGTTTGAAGAATAAAACTTGTATGAAAAGTTGTTCAGATACATCCATACTAATATTATAAATGAGGAAGTAACTCTCTTTGTACCGCTGTCTGTTTGTTACCTTTTCAAAGTTCAACCGCTGAACCGATCTTGACGAAATTTGGCACAGAGAAAGCTTGCATTCTGGAGACGGACAAAATACTTTGTCAATGAAATAGGTTGTACAGGATATTTAAAAAACTTATATTTGCGCGGACGAAGTCGCGGGCATCAACTGGTTTCTTATATTTTTTTATAGGATCAAGTGACGAAACGATCAAAACGTTCACCTGATGGTAAGTGCAACGTCTGCCAATAGCAAATGCTGCGTTGCCCAGAACATTTCTGTATGACACTACACTGCGCCCATCACCCTGAGACATCAGTTCTTAAGTCTCATATGCCCAGTGAATACGTTAGCTCACAGTGCCCTTCAGACCGAAACACAGTAATGTTTGCACACCACTTCATGACGGCAGAATAACTGGTCCTGCGGTGGTACTAGACGGATTTCTGTACAGGAATCCTACCACCAGTAATATCTGTACACGTGACAGAAGGGAAACTTATATATATTGGAAAATGTGATTAGAATAAAAAATATTCCAGTTTACACTAGCCCACAGTGTCCTACAAACCGAAACACTGTTAATGTTTGCACACTACTGCTTCACGGCAGAATAACTTAGCCTGGGGTGGTAACTACCTAGACGGATTCCTGCATAGGCATACTAAACCTACCGATATTTTATTTGTATTTTTGCTACGAGTATATTCTTCTATTTTTACGGTATAGCCTATAAGAAGATAGTGTGGCAATTGAGCATCAAAAGTCAATATATAAAGTTTGAAGATACAAACTGATGTCAATTTAAACAAAATATATTATTGATTATTACAAAATCCTAATTTTAACAATTTTGATCAAAGATTACTTATATTTACGCGAACACTACACATTTAAATGAAACTAAGTTTACGGATTTTATCGCATTTCATTTTTATTTTTTTTTTTACTATTTATAACCCGACGTTTCGAGTACTTGGGTGCTGTAAAGCACTTTAAATTTGATTAAAGTCTCAGAAGTGGTCATTTGACCGCTCTGGTAGATTTAGTGTCATATTTATTACCCGTTTTCCAAATATACAACAATACCTTAGATAATCCAACCCAAGAAATAAATATTTCTTTATTCCTGCTTTACACGTTGTTATATTGAACCTTTACTACTAGAAGAACCATCGGAGTTTAAAAATTTTAAAACCACGAATAGTTCGTTTTCACAACAAATATATAGTCGATAATATAAATATATAGACGACCGCGTGGCCTAGCACTTACCATCAGGTGAACGTTTTGCTCGTCTCGTCACTTTATCCAATAAAAATAAACAGTAACGTTACGAGCGACACAGGATACATCCATAAAATAACTCAAATATATTTTACATTAAATTAAGGTCTTAGTAAACAATGTATATTTCAAGACCTCAGTTATATTTAAAAATACAAAAATTTAGCCTAGTGGTCAGAGTACCTGACTTCTAAGCCGCGGATCATGGGTTCCCAGCCGGAGCCAACATTTGTGCTAAAACATAAATTGTTGGTTTTCGGGTCTGGTTGTGTTGTGTTTGTCCCCGTGTTTCCGACACTGCATCCTAGCCTACCTCCGATCTTAACGCATCAGCGTTACATCTGGCGCGTGTAGGTTGGGACGAGTGAGTGCCTCTGTGTTTGCGCGTACACTTGTGGCACTATAATATCTCCTGCGCAGTTGATGGCTCTCGACAGTAGTCGAAAGTTGTCGCCGTGGTCGAAATCGGCTAGGAGAACATCATACTTAGAGATAGTTATTCATATAAACACAGAGCAACCCTTGGGATGTTCATCTGTCAAGATTATACGCGTGAAAATACTATATAGCCTTAATCACACTGAGCCCTCTCCCCAGATCCCAAGTCATATAATTTCCTTTTCAACCCGATGTGACATGTATAACGTAGTTTCTTGTATGCATATTTCAGTGTACAGGGACACGAAAGGCATTTGATACGTATTCTGTGATTCAGAAGTTATTTTCTACAGCTTTACTAAGAAAATTTGAAATTTCATTGCTTTATTGCTGGCCGTGTGGTGGCGGCTCGTTAAAAGAATACTACCACTCCATCTCATGCAATGGATCTCGTAAAAGGCGAGTAAGGAATTAAACTGCACTGTGCACCCAACAGCGCATGGTGGCGATGGGCTCACCACTTATCACACCAAGTGCATTATATTGTTTTGGTGAAACGTGGATTGTGGCAGTCATCTGTTTTTGCAGTGAGTGCCCAGTCTCTGACTACCCCTTATGGGATACAGTCGTGATCTTATGTATGTATGCATATTTTACATACCGTACTCAACGCAATAAAATACGCATTACCATTAAATGTATGTATGTATTTTTCATCAGGTTTTCTCACGTCTGAGCGTAACAATTCCTATATCAGAAATAGGACTTCTCAGAGCAAATTGAGTCTATGGTAATTTTGCATTCGATGTGCTCAAACTTTCGAGGATTCCCATTTATTCGCGTGTCGGTGGATGAAGCCGATGTCGTTAGACGGCTTTTGGGCTCCTTTATGTTTTCTCGTAAACCCACTTTTATCATTACGATGTTCCCCATCTTTTTTATTGCGTTTGGCACTTTTAATCAATAATGATTTCTTATATTTACGCGAATATTACACATAAAACGACTTTTTACGGATTTTATCGCGTTTAATTTTAAACTTATTAACTACTGGCTGACACCCGGGACTTTGTCCGCGCATATAGGTCTTTGAAATAAAAGTATCCTATGTAAAAGCGCGTTCTCGCAAGCTATCTCTGTGCCGAATTTCATCAAGATCGGTGCAGCGTTTGAACCGTTATAAGGTAACAAACAGACAGAGACAGAGATATTTTCGCATTTATAATATTAGTATAGGTGCCATCAGAACAAGTCACCTCAGTCCTCCCGTGACCATTGGTGCTGTAGAGTGCTCAAAACGTCGGGTTGTAAATAGTTTAAAATAAAATCCTTAAAAATTGGTTTTTTAAACTTTAAATCGACAGGCAGAGTAGAACGCAAAAGGGAGTAAGAATTTTTTGACTCGTACCAAAATGGCGGCGACGTGGTTCACAACCCGTCACGTCTCGTTTACCGCGAGGGCGAACAGTGAGCTACGAGAGTGGCCTCTGCCTACACCTTATATGGGGAAAAGGCGTGAATGTACGTACCGCCTAACCGATCTTGACGAAATTTGGCACAAAGATATCTTGCATCCTCGTGACATATCTTTCATTATCACAATTATCACAAGTTCACTGCTGAACATAGGCCTCCCCCATAGGTAGCCACAAAAGTTTGTAGCTCTCATTTTGGGTGGATATTACCGTAGTTGCCATTGAATATTGCCGTGTTTTGGGTTGGCAACCGCAGTTTATTTATTCAGAAGTTCCAGGAAGATGCTGCCGCCCATTTCCTGGTTTTAATTATACCTCTGTCGACTTTTACGACACCAACGACGTGAGATGGGGTGGTAGTTTCTCTTAAGCCGCTACCACACGGCGCGACTCTCAATACCTTTAATTGGGGGTGCCACTGAACTTGTTTTTAGTGTAATCGTTTTGTTGATTGTGATGGTGTTCACTTTGTTGGCGCAATAAATATAAATAAATAAATATTCCGAAAAAGAATTCCCATGGTATTTTTAAAACATCCACGCGGACGTAGTCGTAGTAGTAATCGTAGTATTTAATAAAAGCATTATTATCACACGAAAATTTCAAATATTGATTAAATTTTTAACTAGATGATGCCCGCGACCTAGTCCGCGTGGATGTGGCTGTGGGAACTACTTGATTTTTCGAGTTAAAAGTATCCCATGTCCGTCTCCAGGACCCGAATTTTGTCAAGATCAGCGGTTTAGCCGTGAAAAGGTAACAAACAGACAGAGGGACAGAGAGAGTTACATTCGCATTTATAATATTAGTATGGAGTAGGTCAATTTCTTAATTAAAATTACTCAGAATTTTAACACCGTTCGCCCAAGGTTGTTATGTAATAATCTTGATTTCAGTGTATTTCAATTTCCGAAGTATTCAAATTCTATAATCTATTTAAGGAAATCTATTAAAATGAACTCCTTGGGGGAATTTTGTCTGTTAATAGCGCAACAGACAAAATTCCCTCCCTGATTGAGCTTCCCTTAACGCTTCCCTTAATTAAAAGGAAAGTTGTCAGAGATTTGCTAGCAAGTTGCAGAATATGAAACTTTGAACTTTTACTTAAAAACAAACGTTTTATCCTCGTTTAAGAAAGAATCATTTGTATATTTAATTTTAAATTATATATAATAAATAATATATGTATATATGTTATTATTTGTCATTTACATTAAAATAATATTTGTAGCATGAATGAAAACAAAGGGTACATAATAGTATGTAATCATCATCATCATTTCAGCCTATTTTAATCTACTATTTTACTGGTGATAGGATTCCGCTCTGCTCGGATGACGCTTAACTCCACAACACACTGGTGGTAGGATTCTTATGCAGGAATCCGTCTAGATAGGTACCACCCCAGGGCCAGTTATTCTGCCGTGAAGCAGTAGTGTGCAAACATTACTGTGTTTCGGTTTGAAGGGCACTGAGAGCTAGCTTAATCACTGGGCATATGAGACTTAAGAACTGATGTCTCAGGGTAACGGGCGCATTGTGGTGTCGCACTGTTCTGGGTGACACAGCATTTGTTATGGGCAGACGTTGCACTTACCATCAGGTGAAGGTTTTGCTCGTTCCGTCACTTTTATCAAATAAAAAAAATACTGTTGAACGAAGGCGAGCCCATACATTGCAACAAAACACGGTCTTGAGACACCTGCATCCATCGACTTCCCGCAAAACAGTGCTGGTCGTAGTTACACTGGGTTTGCCGGTAAAAAAAAAGAAGTAAAGTGAAGTTTCAGCCTATAAATGTCCCACTGCTGAGCACAGGCCTCCTCTCATTTCTGAAAGGGTTTTGGAGCTAGGAAGAATCCGCCACGCTGCTCCAATGCGGGTTGGCGGACTTCACATGCCCTCGAAATATTTCTATTTCTCAGACATGCAGGTTTCCTCACGATGTTTTCCTTCACCGCTAAGCACGTGGTAAGACAGCACTTAAAATTTGTTGTCTTAAAATTGTAGAACAATATTAGAGGTGCCGGCACCGGGGATCGAACCCAGGTTACTCGCTTACTATGAAATTAAAGGCAAGCACCAAGCTCCTGAGCTACCACGCTTTGCCGGTACGAGATTGCAATCCGAGAACCTTTCTTTCCCGGTGTTAACGGCTCTACGAGCTGTATGGTCAGCCCATTGCCACTGCAGCATGCTAACCTTTAGGGTCATGTCTGTTACTTAAGTTCTGCTGCGGATATCATCGCTACGGATTTTACCTCGCAAAGAAACTCCGAGCATAGCCCTTTCCACAGCTCGCTGAGCGAGCTAAGCGACCGGCAATGAAGAACCACGTCTCGGCTCCGTATGTCATGATACGTCACATGTCACAACTCCACTGCTGAACCTAGGCCTCCATGAGTGCCAAAATACGCGCACCTGAGCCACATGTATCGATTGACTTCCCACAAAACAGTGCAGGTTGTCGTTTCATTGTGTGAGGGGTTGGCTTCCACTGCGTTTTCCGGTACGAGTTTGCCAATCAGTAATTTATTCTTATCCAGATTTTTTGAATAATTCCGATTAAAATTGTAACCAACACAATTACGAAAGTTACGAAAGTAACCAACAAACTTAAGAAAATATGTAGGTTTAAAGAAACTTTATTTACTCAAAAGAACATTGATCACTTAATGAGAAGTACATAAAGTATATTAAAAAAAAACAGTATTGTTTCAGTCTTCTAGTACTCTTATCTAATGATAAGAAAATTACTTTAAAAATGACTTAAAAAAAAGCCCGCTGGGTTTCTTACTGGTTCTTCCCAGGACAGAGGCATTTTGCGAACCAGTGTAGTTTAAAACAAGAAAAAAAAAATGACTTTCAATAAGTATTATGTAAATAATCTATATTGCATAAAAATTTATTCTATTCTATTCTACTGTAATATATATATTTATATATGTTTATATTTTTTATGTATGTAGTGTTATAATTATTTGGTTCTCATTTAATTGTATATGTGTTTATATATGTATAATTTATTTATTATATATCTTATAAGATCATAAATTTATTTTCCTCTTATTTCTTTTATTTTTATTTTATTCTTTGGTTAGCACCTGCCTTCTACTTTTCACCCAAAGGTTTACTGGTAGAGAATGCCACATGGCATTAAGTCCGCCCATTGTAGCCCTTAGCTTAGGGTGTCAGCAATAAATGATAAATAAATAAACTGTATGTATCTGCACAGCTGACCAAAATTATATCGTACAGTCACGCCGTTTTCCCATATAAGGGATAGGCTGAGACCACACACGCCGCCATTTTGGTAAAAGTAAAAAAAATCTTACTACCCATTCCGTTCCCACGAGCAGTATAGTGACAGCATTGTATATTATGGTGTCATTCTGAAAAACGCTGTCCGTCCAATACCTTAGTCGCCTCTTATGACACCTCGGTAGGACAGAGGTACTAGTAAGTGTTATTATACTCTGCTGAACACCTATTGGCAATAAAAAAAATACTGTACATAATCGATAAGTATTGTTTTTTAAATATGCATCGATTAGCTTTAAAACTACCAAGCTCAAGTATAGTAAGTGAGGCACCGCATCTGTTATTTAGTGAAATCAAGGCAATATTATTCGTCTTGGCTCTCGGCCAAGCATCCCATTGAGCACAGATTTACTAAGAAGTGACTTTTGATGAGCCTCGTGTTTATCACTTCTGTAAGGCAGTTGATGGCAACGAAATGCCATTAATGTTAACGTACTTATAACAATGGCCTTTTTTATTCGATAAAGTTAAGAAACGAGCAAAACGTTCACCCGATGGTAATTGCAACGTCTGCCCATAATAAATGCTATGTCACAAATAATATTTCTATGTGACAACATACTGTTCTAAGTCGTAGCATAAGTAAGTAACATCAATTCTCATGTGCCCAGTTGTAACGCTAGCTCTCAGTGGCCTTAAACCGAAAAAAGGTAATGTTTGCACACTACTGCTTCACGGCAGAATAACTGGGGTGGATTATAAGTAGAGATTGGATTTTTTGAAATAAAATACTAGAAATTTAAATGAAACTAATTTTACGGATTTTATCGCGTTTATTTTTTGTTATTTATAACCCGACGTTTCGAGTGCTTTACAGCACCCATGGTCACGGGGGGACTGAGGTGACAGATGTCCTGATGTCGTAGTTAACCCGTAGTACCTTCAGCTTTTAATTATTATTTGTGGTCCGATCTACGCAGAAAGAGCTAACTGTGTCTTCTAAAATTAGGATGTTTTTAATTTCAATTTTAATTACAATTAATAAACTTTCAAAAACATCCTAATTTTAATAGAGAAGATGGTTGGGTATTACCACCAGCTTGGATCCTATAATTAATAAAATTAAGTCAAAAACCAAGCATACCACTGCAAGACTTCAAGACACAGTTAGCTCTTTCTGCGTAGATCGGACCACAAATAATAATTAAAAGCTGAAGGTACTCCGGGTTAACTATGACATCGGGACATCTGTTACCTCAGTCCCCCGTGACCATGGGTGCTGTAAAGCAATCGAAACGTCGGGTTATAAATAATAAAAAATAAACGCGATGAAATCCGTAAAATTAGTTTCATTTAAATGTGTAGTGTTCGCGTAAATATAAGAAATCATTAAATACTAGAAATGTTATTAATATTACTAATATTCCTGTTAACCGCTCCAACTAAGCTTAGAAGCTTGTGCTAGTGTTGACGACAGTAGTCGAATGTTGGGCTCGATCCTGCGACATCACGTTTCGCAGTCCGTACCCTAAATCATTAGGCTATTGCCGCTTTAAAATATTAATCAATACAAAAATTGCAATCAATACAAAAATAACGCATCCTCTTGTAACATAGTGCGTGGCCGCACTAGTCGTATCGTGTATATGGTACATTAAATTTATTATGCTTACAATAATAATTTACACTAATGAAAGTAGAGGAAGCTAAAGATGTGTGTCAGGATCGTAGCAAGTGGAAAGATGTGGTCTCTGCCTACCCCTATGGGAAAGAGGCGTGACTCTATGTATGTATGTATGTATGCTTACAACTATGTGTCAATTGTCATTTAGGAAGTGGAAAGCTGTCACCTGTCAAAAGGTTGCGCCAGCGTTTTTGTGGGAGATCGGTCTTTACCGAGTGCTCCGAGGGAGACATCAGAGTATTATTTATAAATATAAACCCGTGGAAACATTTTTTTTATTACATAAAGTGATGAAACGAGTAAAACGTTAACCTGATGGTAAGTGCAATGTGTGCCCACAACGAATTCTGTGTCACCCAGAACATTTCTGTGTCGAACCACACTGCGCTCGTCACCCTGAGAAATCAGTTCTTAAGTCTCATACGGCCAGTGATAACGCTAGCTCTCAGTGCCTTTCAAACCGAAACACAGTAATGCTTGCACACTACTGCTTCACGGCAGAATAACTGGCCCTGGGGTGGTACCTACCTAAACGGACTCCTGCATAGGAATCATACCACCAGTACATTTTTTTAAATTTTTGATTTTCCGTGATAAAAAGTATGCTTTGTCCGTCTCCAAGATGTAAGCTATTTTTGTGCCAAATTTCGTCTAGATCGATTCAGCGCCTGAACCGTGAAAAGATAACAAACAGATAGACGGACAGAGAGTTACTTTCGCATTTATAAAATATGTAAATATTGTTATATTTTAATTTACAGAATTGTTAGTTTTGAGGCAGGCAGGTACGATATACTGCAGTAGACTGTTAATATTATAACAGTGACGAAATATTAATTATATTTTTTTGTTTCAGAGAAAATGATTCCTCTTCTTTCCGCAACATGGACCAAACGTTCGCTCACGATGGCATGAAGCAGACAAAACTATCATGCGTCCCGACCAGTGTTGGTTGGCGACCGCGACAATACTTTTTATAATCCGCCAGTCTGAAATGAGGCACTCTGTAACCAGTCAAGTGGAAGATATTCATCAAGAAAACCCAAGTGTCAGACACCACCACAGACATCGACATAAGCAGACAGAACCACCAATCTTAAATTATCCAGCCCAGTCCATCGATAGAACTCTCAATAACGTTCCTCTCTACGATCCTCTTATCGCTTTTAAAGAAATATCTTATTTAGATAGGAACATATTTAATTATGATATAGTATCATATAATAACGAGAGGAAAGATGATTGGATAAATATGTCAAATGACCAAGTAAGCGAACTGAAAGATAAGAAACATCATCAGCACTGGCCGATCAAAAGGGAAGCAGTCATCGAAGGTGATTTGGTATTAGGAGGCCTGATGATGGTTCATGAGAGATCGGACAATTTGACATGTGGACCAGTTATGCCTCAGGGCGGCGTACAAGCATTGGAAACCATGTTATATACACTCGATATAGTCAACAATAAATTGAAACTTATTCCTGGAGTTACCATCGGGGCCCATGTATTGGATGATTGTGACAGAGACACTTATGGACTGGAGATGGCTGTGGATTTTATTAAAGGTATATTTTATTTTCATAAGTCTTTAACCAGATAAAATAGCAGGCGTAGTAGCCGTAGTAGTAGTCGTAGGGGCCGGGCTCCCGTTCGCCGGTGTCGACACCTAATAAATTAATATCTACAAAGTTAAGTGCAGACTGAGCACGCGCTCAGCGTCGAGAAAAAAATATTTGAGGACATGTGTCCGCCATTAGAGCGTAGCATTAGAATGCACATGGGCATACCTTGCAATATCATAAGTAGAAACATTGATTTCTTTATAATTATACTGACATTGACCTTAATGTGACTTTCGAACTATGTATCAGCGTATCGATTTTCCATCATTTGCAGAAATATGACGCTTATTAAGTCTAACTAAAACAGTTAGGTTGTAGATATCGCTCCTTAGTGTGAAGTTTATTGTCCCTTCAATACTTTTTGTATTTTTATCATTAGTTATTTAAGATAAACTAACCGTAATGTTATTTACGTTAGTCGTCTCTTTATCTACGGGGCGAAATAATGTTCGAGATTCTTTCCAAACACGAATAAATCATTCAACGCATTATGTATTATTTATTAAAGAATATTTGATTACTTATGTTTGGAACGGTAAAGAAGAATATGTTTTTTATTTTTATGTTCATTAGATATAGTAGATGTAAGTCGAATCCTGCGAAAATTAACTTTCGCCAAACTAATAAAATGAACGCGTTCTCTTACACTTCCAACTCGCAAAGTTATTTAGCAACTAAAATATAACGATATTTCATTAACGTTAGTTTATCTTCGAGAAATAACTTTTACCAGAACAACCACCCATTGGGATTTGATGTCCATTTGTCACTTTTTTTTAGAAGAAACACGTAGAAGTCTGTCCTCGGACCGGTCGTTTATTGCATTATTTCTGGGTACTTATCATGATTTTGGTGAGCTATACAGCATTTTCTAGACTATTATAATGGTTACGTGGCCTAGTAGTGCCAGTACCCGACCTCCACGGCGCGGGTTCTGGGTTGTAATCCCAACCAAAGCCAAAATATAAAACACAAATCGTCAGGTTTGGGTGTGTTGTGAATGCGAAAATTTATGTCTGTAAAACGAACTTTCGATGTTGGCTAAATCCTAGTATTCCTCGTCGGGCAATTTTTTTTATTATATATAATTCGGTAGACGATACACTAAACAGACGTATTGCATGACCTTGTGGTTAGTCGATGAATCATATTACATTAGTAAGTTAATCATATTACGTTAGTAAGTTTCTCAAACTTCATCTAGTCTAACATGTTTTTGTGTCATCGCTGTAAGACTGATGCAATGCTGGATGGTGTGCTTCAGTCGATTCGACTTTTCTTGTGCGGAAATAACAGAGGCCGGGTATCGCAAACTTGGGTATAGAAAGGCTACTTGGAGATGCAGCATCAAGGAGAAGCAGTGAGTCCTAAATCCTTTTTCTGAGAAACCTGTACAAGTAAAAGTTCCAGGTCACAGTGATAAGGAGATTATTCGTCTTGAGCTTGGTAAAATTAATAAACTAATATTATCGTTAGCACAATTATTTGCTACTGTCGAGACTATCCAGATAGACTTGTCAGATCTAAAGGCCATGAAGAGTGAGATGTTGGATGTTAAGAACTCTTCGGAGCATGTTCGTACCACTGTTGAGGAGCTCACCAACAAGATTTCTGAGGTCGATCGTGAATTAAGTCTCTGAAAAAACGAAAGAGAAAGTCCTACGAATTGAACATTGACTGAAGATGCTCGTAATTGCTGTAAATAAAAATCATCAAAGATCTCACGTGAACAATATTAAGATAAAGGATGTTCCGGAAACTTCGTCCGAAAATCTCTTTACTATTATGCGAAGTCCCTAAATTACAAATAAATTATATCGCAAGAGCTCCTTAGCATAATAATGAAAACAACAAAAACATCATCATGTCACTACACAACCATTATGTATTGGATAACTTAGTAGCTCCAGCTAAAAAGTGTATATATTTAACGTCAGCAAAGACAAAATCTCTTGGTAAGGAGAAAAATTGTTCCTATATATGGGTAAAAAACTGTACTATTCTGGTGAAAAAGAAACGCAACATGGCCCAAAACGGAAACGCATTTGAAAAAAAAATATCTAAAAATAATTGTATTGTTTTTTTACGAGCTCGAGAAGCACTGGTGTGTTTGTTTATTTTATTAAGATATACACTTATTAGTAGCTGTAACTATAACAACCATTTGCTTTCGGTTGCACTATTTAAATACTCATATAACATAATATTCTTTACGACACATATTAGAAATGTACTTGAATTCAATGTTGTGCTCCGTTTTCACTTTAGACCGTATACAATATTGTTTAAGTTACCTCCCGACAACAAAACACAAACTGTCAATAAAAGTACTATGTCTCTAAAAAACATTTTGCAAATTTATTTCAATCATTGCAACTAACTGATTTGTGCATTATTTTTCTAAAAATATAAGATACGTTTACAACAAGTTGTCATTCTTGCCTTCTATAATCAAACCTTTTAATTCATTTACTGGTACACTCTAGGATCATTGGTGCATCTAAGCTTTGTTTGTTTGCTAAGATTTTTGAGAGTATTAAAATAATTCATCAGTTAATCATGGAATCAAACACACTCAGTGATTGTCAATACGGCTTTCTAAAAAGTAGATCCACTGTGTCGAACCTCGTTATCTATTCAGACTATTTAAATGACGTCATGTTTGAACCCTCTCATGTCGACGTAGTCTACATTGACTATAGAAAGGCGTTCGATCGGTTAGATCATTCTATCCTTTTACAAGAAGTAGGCATCAGGGGTGACTTGTTCAGACAGTTTAAATCATATATTGAGTATCGTAGTCAAACAGTAGTCCTCAATGGTTACACATCAATATGTGTTCCCTTCGGATCACTTTTGGGCCCATTCCTCTTTGTTATATCTGTGAGTGATATAGACACCTGTTTCACGCCCTCCAAAACAATTCTTTATGCTGATGATATGAAAATCTTATGCCCATTTCACAATTATCAAACTGTTTGATAATTGACCTCAAGCGGGATCTCGATGAACTTCAAAGGTACTGCCGAGGAAACCAACTTGATTCAAATGTCTCTGTTTCATGTTCTCTGTGTCATGTTTTGTTGTTACTTTTACCCGTAAACCTGGCCCCATTGTCTTTCATTATAAATTACGAGACAAAGTTATAGATAGAGTACAATTAGCAAAAGATCTAGAAGTGAGTCAATTTAAGGCGAATCTATACACTAATAAATTGTTTAAAAAGGTTTAAAAAAAATGATTACCTTTGTATGAACGGAGGCGAATAGAAGCTAGCAAATGGCACTGTTGACTGCCCGGAGCTGTTGAGTCAGCTAGGACCAATAACCAGAAGCACAAGATTCAGAAAAGGTAGCTTAATTCATGTACCACAAGTCAGGACCATATATTGGAAAAACTCTGTCTTGATACGTGTGTGTAAAACATTAAATAAAGTCTCTAGGGACAGATTTAGATTTATTCAATACCGGTATTTCTCAGCTCAAAAATATTTTTGCAAAATAAATCTTTTGCTAAGTGCGTTGTTACTATTGTGTTTGTGTAAAAGTGTGTTTTTTTCTTCCTCATAACCTTTATTGGATATATTTTCTTCCGTTAGTGGTTTTATGTTTAGCGGTGAAAACTTTTCAATGACCTATGTTATTTCTAATTATTGTTTATATTGCTTAATGCTACCTGTAAGCTTTCTAAATAAATATATAATATTTAGTAAAGGAGAGAAAGTTAATTTGCTAAGATCCGCATGCAAAATGTACATACCATTTTACATTTTGCATGCGGATCTTAGCAAATTAACTTTCTCTCCTTTACTATAATGGATTTCCGCAAAGTAACGCCTAATTCTATTAACTAAATAATATTTATTTATTTATTAGTTCAAATAATAAGCGCAAATATATTTTTTTGGAAAAATCTAATATTTTGTCAGTGGGGGTACTATTGTCTATTTAAAAAACCTGACACCACTAAAATTTTGTATTATTAGTGGGTTTAAGAGGCATGAATTTCAATTTGGTATAAAATACAACCAGGCTCGAAAACCAACAAAGTCGTACAAATGTTGAATTTATATTTTTAAATAAATCACAAAATTTCTTATAGTTTAAAAATTCTAGATGTTATAAAATCTCTTATAGGTTCAATAAGCAATATCGACGACGCAGAGTATGCTTGCAATGCAACTGCCGTGCGGAAAGTAATTTCAGGCGTGGTTGGCGCTGCATCTAGCGTCACTTCCGTGCAAGTGGCAAATTTACTCCGACTTTTCAAGATACCGCAGGTATGAATGAATCATTTCTCAAAGACTAAACACGCGACATTTCTGTCTGCTTAAACATGTAATGTTAATTGAAGAAGATGATGGTAGTAACGTAATATAATCCACCACCCCGTCTCATCCTGTGGGTGTCGTAAAAGTTGACATAGGGAAAATTAAAACCAGGAGATGGGCAGCAGCGTCTTCCTGGAAGATCTGAATAAACTGCTATTGCAAACCCGCCCGCCACGCATGGCCATTAAGGCAAAATCCCCCCGAAATAAAGTATTTAGCTGGTTACTCATTAAATTTTATGTATCTTTAGATGCTTGACATTGGTATTATTATATTATAATTCAGGTTCGCCGTGTGGTAGCGGTTTAAGAGAATCTACCACCCCATCTCATCCCGTGGGTGTCGTAAAAGTCGGCAGAGGGAAAATTAAAACCATAAGATGGGCAGCAGCGTCTTCTTGGAACATCGGAATAAATAAACTGCGGTTGCCAACCCGCCTAAATTGTTCGTGGCAAATATGGCTAAATTCCCACCAAAATGAGAGCTACAAACTTTTGTAGCAATCTTTGGGGCCTATGTTCAGCAGTGGACTAGTGATAGGCTGAAATGATGATGATGATGAATTCAGGTATAATATGATAGAAAACACAGAGATTTTATTTTAATTTACTACAGTGTACTGAAGTAAAACATCGGTTAATTTCAAAGTGCTTAGAGCCATAAAAAATGTGATAACGTTAAAATTTTGAGAAAAATTTTGAGATTGGCAGATGATATTGCCAAGAAGAAAGGCAGATCGGGTGGTCTGATCTGGGGAAAACGTCTAAGATGTTGTGTAGAAACTTTAACAGCGCGTTATTCATATAGAGATTTTTCTTTAGTTTCTCATGTGGCGACGTAGATGATGCTACAACGCTATCAGAAAATAAATAAACTAATTGTGTGGGTGGAACTTACAATTATATCTCAGTGAAATTATGCAGACAGATACAACAACGGCATTTCATAGAAACTCATGCCGAGTAAACATTCGGCTCAGTAGCCGTACAGAGTAAATTAATAAAATGCTTGTTTATTTATTTAGTTATTTGAACAAAATAATTAATGGCTTTTATATATCCGTTTCAAACAACATTCTTTTCAGTTCTTTCTTCTAATTATCCACTCCTTACCAAATGGAAGAGCAGTCGAAGAAAATACAGCTTCAATAAATTACATTCCATGGACTTTTTGCTAGAACTTTTGTCTTTAAATGCAGTCATAAAAAACGTTTCAATGAGAAATATTTTATGTTAGGTGTCATTCTTCTCGACGTCCCCGGAGCTATCAAACAAAGCGCGCTTTGAATACTTCACTCGTACAATTCCTTCGGATCTGCATCAAGTGAAGGCCATGGTCGAGATCGTAAAGAAACTGGGCTGGAGTTACGTTTCAATTATTTACGAGGAATCGAGCTATGGTATTAAGGTAAGGAAATTGTAATCTTGATTTAAGATTTAATCTTGATTGTCTACATTAGTGAAATACATGGCCGTGTGGTGGCGGCTCGTTAAAAGAATACTACCACTCCATCTCATCCAATGGATCTCGTAAAAGGCGAGTAAGGAATTAAACTGCACTGTGCACCCTACAGGGCATGGTGGCGATGGGCTCACCACCTATCACACCAAGTGCATTATATTGTTTTGGTGAAACGTGGATTGTGGCAGTCATCTGTTTTTGCAGTGAGTGCCCAGTCTCTGACTACCCCTTATGGGATACAGTCGTGATCTTATGTATGTATGTATGTATGTATGTGAAATATACTTTTAAATTGTTTTTTAAAATTTTCAATAGAGAAATTCTACTGACAAAAGTAAATATGAAACGTTATTTAGTCAATGATAATGATTTTAAATCTTAGGTAGATCATAATGTCATTCTATAATTCTTATTCATGGCATAATGTTTATTACAGAGACATGATTTCTGGAATATTTTACCAAGAGAAAATAATTAGTAAAGTAGAACATAATTGTAGATCAATATTTAATCTGTATACCAGGAAGGACATGGTGCTCGCTTTAAATTTTATAGACCAGGAGTAACCTGGGTTCGATCTCCGGTGTTAGTGTTTATTTACGACGCGCTCGGCGGTGAATTAAAATATAGTGGGGAAACCTGTGTCTGACTAAAAAATAATTCGACAACATACTCTTATTCTTTCCGGCTCCAAAAACCTCTCGGAAATTAGAGGGCTTCTAATAATATATCTAATGCAATGCATCAAGGCAATAATATAACGTGTAGTCCTATTTCATGTTAAAGCTGTCGAAAAAGTTCCAAGGGAAATGCCATTACAATTTTGTGGTTTTTCACCAATAACCATTTGAAATACATAAGATCACGACTGTATCCCATAAGGGGTAGTCAGAGACTGAGCACTCACTGCAAAAACAGATGACTGCTAGAATCCACGTTACACCAAAACAATATATTGCACTTGGTCTGATAGGTGGTGAGCCCATCGCCACCATGCGCTGTTGAAATATGACAGAGCTAAAATATCCCAAGTGATAATTGTTGTTTAATGACGCGAAGTTTAGAAGACGCGTTTTCTATACATATATACACACCTTTTTACCATATTCTTATAGGGTAAAAAGGTAGGCAGAGGTCAATCACGTAGCCCACTTTTCGTACTCGCGGGAAATGAGACGTATATTATTTATTCTAAAATGACATTGAAACATGACTAAAAAAGAGGATACCTGCGGGTTTCTTTCAACTATTTCTTCTCCGTACAGAGGAACCTCATCAAGAAACGGTGGTATATTGTAAAAAATTACATTCGACAAACAAAATCTAAATTTTTACGTCACAGAATAAATAGATTTTATTTTATTTTGTTTCATAAATGAAAGATAAAAGGTTTTCGACACAAACATTAAAATGTATTGTAAATATATTCGAATAGACACTCAAGTAAAAAGCTGATAATGTCCCGAGGTGAACCGGCTCCTATCTGACGTTATTTCGTTATTCTTCTATCCTGTTAATAGCTCATGACAATCCTAATATCTTTCTTTTTTTCCGGCGTTTAAATAGTAAGGTTACAAATTAATTTTAATATATTTTTTTTTATTTCATAAAAGTGACGGAACGAGCAAAACGTTCACCTGATGGTAAGTGTAACGTTTGCCCATAACAAATGCTGTGTCACCCAGAAAATTACTGTGTGACACCACACTGCGCCCGTCGCTCTGAGACATCAGTTCTTAAGTCTCATATACCTAGTGATTACGCTAGCTCTCAGTGCCCTTCAAACCGAAACACTGTAATGTTTGCACACTACTGCTTTACGGTAGAATAACTGGCCCTGGGGTGGTACCTACCTAGATAGATCCCTGCATAGGAATCCTACCACCAGTATAAAAGTGTTTATATAAGATAAGTAATGTCATCTGTAGCATCATTCTGTAGAATTCTGTGCAGAACCACTTCATGTCATGTTCGCTGAATAAATTTAATTATAGATGCAGTCAGCTGCAGACAGAGTTCCATGTTCGTAGTTCATACAGTAGAACTTGTTAATCGCTCACAATTCATGCTTCGACATGCATAACAAACCGGAATGAAATTTACCATATATTGAATTTGATACTTTGTAAAAATAAATCATAATGTCCTCTATGCAATGTTATTCTTGAATTAAACTTGAATTGAGGGAAGTTCAATTCAAGAATGAATATATATTTTAGTAAAAATTGCTATTTTAAGACTAAATATGACAGTTTAACGTACTTTTTTTTTATTGTATAAAGTGATGAAAAGAGTACTTGCTTACAATTTCTCAGTTTCGTACGTGAACAGACACCGTATTGGTGCGAGCAAGACAAGATCTGCGGTTTTTGGTCTCTCTTTGCGTATAGGTTTTTTATTTTTGCCTGCCACCACAGTTGTTGGCGTTTTTGGTGGCAAACAAGTTTACGGTGCTTTATGATTTTTTCATAAATATTGTGTAAGGACTTTCAAAGCCTCACTCGTGTCTTTATTATTATGAATAACGTACCTAGGTATCATACAGTTATGGTAAATTGCTATATAACAGGCTGTAAATGCCGCAATGAAATAAATCAAACAGTATAACCTTCCATCGGTAAGTAGGTATTTTTCTGTTGTAGCCCCGTAAAATTTTCTATTAAAGAGATTAATGTGCATATGCAGTAAATATTAAAATTAAAATATAAGAAAATCTTAACTAATTTTACATGACTAACCGACCAAATTGCAAATCGCGTAATACCTAATATGGTTAAATTAAAAAAATAATAAGACACGAAGTTAGTTACGAGTAACTTACTTCGTGTCATCTGTAAATATTTGGATTATAGTCGTTGGGGTTACCATCAGTTGACTAATTTTGCCACTGATAATAGCATTTTTTTCAGTTTTCCTAGTAAACCAATTTTAATAAGAATCATTTATTAATAAGTATTTAGGGGTTTGTTCGAACTCTATATTTTTGATAATCAAAATACATTTTATTGATTTTACATAAATAGAATTTTACCTTAACTACGTTGATTTTAAAAGGAACGGCTGTTTCTACCAATGTGTCAAGTCATATTGGTTTTTTACCCATACATATGGGTAAAATATCTCCCCTGGCAACTCCTTAGGCTACGTCATAAAGTAATGTCATCCCCCTTAGCTGTACACTCATAGCGGTTCCATTGCTATCCTCCTTCCTTGGTTTCAAACATCCCTGTTTTTGACACTTAATGTAAAATTTCCTCGCAATTATTGTCCTGTTAAACTGTCCCGTTAAGTTGTTGTATGCACCCAGAAAATGATGCCGCAGTAAAAACGGACAGTGATAATTAACAATAAAAAGATTAAAAAATAAAAATAATGAAAATTTGTAATTTTTTAAATTTGTTTCTGTACAAATCAAACATACATATAGTCACACATTTCACATAACACACACCTATAGACTACTGGAAACGAGACGTGACAGGTGGTGAAACATGTCACCGCCTTTTTAATTCGTGTCAAGAAATTCTTAGTCCCCATTACGTTCACACGAGCAGTATAGTGACAGCATTGCATATGATTGTATTATTGCACGAATAAACTCTGTCCCTACGATACCTTAGTCGCCTCTTACGACACCCCGAGAAGAAGTAGGGATCAGCATGAAAATAACATTAAATAAATGATGAAGGAAAGTAAGTTAATTTGCTAAGATGCGTCATTGACGCTTGATAATGCCTCGTCCGCATGCGTCATTGACGCTTGATAATGCCTCGTTTTGGGGCGAAACACGTGTCGTGTTCTCGACTTCAGTGGTGTATATTATCTAGTGGTAGTATTTTAGTGGTTGGTGGAGGGTACCTGGTGACGGTGTTAGTTTGCTTGTGCACGCTACTGAGGGAGGGCGGGCGGTGCTCTTCAAAAAGCTAGGTAATATACACCATTTTTATATTTTGCATGCGGATCTTAGCAAAGTAACTTACCTTCCTTCATTATAATGGATTTCCGCAAAGTAACGCCTGATTCTATTAACTATCTTAAATAAATGAGTCAACAATAACATTTTCTGAAATTGTAATACATTAGTCATTAATGTTTTATTATTATGGATATATATTACAGATTGGAAATATTTTATATATATATATCATAGATCTATATAGATTATATATTTAGATTATCTATGAAATATATGGATATCTATATATTTCATAAATAATATATATGAAAATAACGATGTTACTAACAAATTTTACATTGCAAAAAATCATTAATTTATTAATTTCTCATTAGGCGTTTGAGGAACTCGAAGCTCTATTGGCACGCCAAGGGATCTGCATAGCTGTTAAGGAGAAATTAGCGAAAGACTCTGGAGTTGCTACTGAAACAGCTTACGACAATATTGTACAGAAACTGTTAACGAAACCCAGGGCAAGAGGTAAGTGGATCGTATAGTATAGAAAGTATAAACGTTTCCATATGAAGTTATAATTCTCGCCATTATGTAACACCTATCAAATACTTAAAATAATATATTAACTAATAGCTTAGCCAGCTTTTTTTTAATTACTAAAACGTTATGCACTAATAAACAATTGTGATTGTTCGTGTAACATTGTGTTGACGCATTATCCAAAATACACCAAGCCATATATAACCATATAACCAGCGCCCTCCACTTCTTTCTTCTTCCATAGTACATTATGACTAAAACGTGTCACCATAGTAACAAAAATCTTTAAAATTATGAAATAAAATAATAACAAATATTTTTGTACATGCGCACGTGTGTGTGTGTGTGTGTGTCATATGTGTAAAACAGGATATACTACATAAATGCTTACAACAGTTCCTCGGTGTTCTGGTAATCTCATTTTGATAACCAGTTTGTGATTAAAGTTTTGCATTCTCTTACAGAAAGTGAATAAATATTTAATAATTTGTTCGCTTTATTGTACAGATAAATAGATGTTCTGCTGTCTAGCCAGTGTACTTGAACATGGCATCGAATTTACAACATTTTTCATAGCAAGAATTCCAAAAGATATTACAGGATTATACGGAGTAATAGTCTAAACATCACATTTTTCATACAACTTCAGTGTTGGAAATCTAAAAGGACTTAATGTCATACTTTCAAGCAATGATCCTTGTGCTTTCCCGAGTTGGGTCATTATTGATTTGCACGCACCCCCCCCCCCCCCTAAATTACTACACAGTAACCAAAATTGCAAACCAAAATTGATTGCGCTAGGGCGTAGTAAACTTTCTGCAATAGATTCAAATCGTCCACTTATCTTCTTTTTTATTGCATAAAGTGATGAAACGAGCAAAACGGTCACCTGATGGTAAGTGCAACGTCTGCCCATAACAAATGCTGTGTGTTACCCAGAAAATTTCTGAGTGACACTACACTGTGCACATCACCCTGAGAAATAGGTGATTAAGTCTCATATGCCCAGTGATTACGCTAGCTCACAGTGCCCTTCAAACCGAAACACAGTAATGTTTGCACACTACTGTTTCGCGGTAAAGTAACTGGCCCTGGGGTGGTACCTACCTAGACGGACTCCTGCATAGGAATTTCTTGAAAATCAAAATTAACTTTCGGGTACGGGATGTTATCATGTGTAGCCGCCAGCTAAGTCTATCATCTGGGAGAACACCTAGGTACTTAACTCTATTAGATTAAACAATGAATGCGCAAGTGCAAGAACGTTCTGATTGTGTTTTACATGAATGAATCTATTATTATTGGCATGGATGATGGCAACAACATTTCAAGAAAGTTGAAAACAAAGAAATATTGATTATTTTTTAAGAAATACAGTGTTCAGTAAGCACATAAAATGAAAAAGAAAGCTCATACATACACATTCAAATATTTGTTATAATTACTACCCTTCATATGAGAAAAATATCTCCGAGACCATTTAATATGTATTCAACTAGCAACCCGCTCCGGCTTCGATCGGGTAAAAAAAAAGTAAAGTTTCAGCCTATAAATGTCCCACTACTGAGCACAGGCCTCCTCTCATTTCTGAGAGGGTTTCGGAGCTAGGAAGAATCCGCCACGCTGCTCCAATGCGGGTTGGCGGACTTCACATGTCTTCGAAATATTTTTATATTCCTCAGACATGCAGGTTTCCTAACGATGTTTTCCTTCACCGCCGAGCACGTGGTAAATCAGCACTTAAAATTGCAATTAACAATTTTAGTGGTGCCGGTACCGGGAATCGAACCCAGGTCACACGCGTACTATGAAATTTAAAGCGAGCGCCTAAATTCGGTAAATTGCACCTAAAATGAAAATGAGAAGTGCGACTGTGAAATTGAACGTCGATTTCTTTTGGTTATGACAACACGTGACAGCACAACTGTCAAACTGAACGTCAAATTTTTTATTGAGTCTTTAATACAAAAATACCTTACAAATTTCCGTCGTTTCAGGTTGATTTTCCATAAATTTTCTTTTATACAAACCATGTCCTGACAATTACGAAAAAGATAAAAAAAGCATTCAGATCGGCCGAGCCGTTCTCAAGCTCTCATAATTTAGCACAAATGCACCTGAGACCACTATAACTAGATCACTATTACATTTAGAATAAAACAAAATATCCGAATCGGTTCGAAAGTTCCTAAAGTATAGCAAGCGTGTTACCGACATGCATAGAAAACAACATTCTCGAAATGAAAACTTCTTAGTTTTTTAAAGTAGGTTAGAAAGTAATATGACAAATGCTTATTGGAAAAAGCTTTTAAATATAAATTTAAATATTATTTTAAGTAAGGCGCATGTTCACCGCGAAATCGTTTCCTTTAATAAAAGGAATTGATAAATCTCGCATAAAACAAATCAAATCATCTTGTAACAGCCTCTTCTGCCTGGAGTAAAAGGAATGAAATTTATCCTCAAATAAAAACGGTAGACCCCAAATTACTTTCTTAAATTAAATTACATTGTACTTCTGACGCTGAAGTTTAGTTATAAACAAAATTAGGAATGTAATTTGCTTTGATAATAAATAACATTTAGAATTATTAAACATACATAAGTAAAAGTCTAAGTATTTAAATGAAACTAATTTTACTTTTAGTTCATCATGTCATGTCACGTCACTATGACATCAGGACATCTGTCACCTCAGTCCCCCCGTGACCATGGGTTATAAATAACAAAATTAAACGCGATAAAATCCGTAAAATTAGTTTCATTTAAATGTGTAGTGTTCGTGTAAATATAAGAAATCATTAAAAGTCTAAGTATTTCATTTTTTGATAGAATATTGCATTATAAGTTAAAATAAATTCATGCCTATTATCGTTGAAGAATAAAACGGTACCCAACACTGTACCCTACACTAAACCAAGGTCTGGTACAAATAATTCATCTTAATGTGTTCAACGCTGTGTCACTAAATGGCAATCATTGGTTATAGACGAGGCTACGGATTCAATTTGTGCAACCACTTTAGCGAAAAATTGTTTCTTGTGACACATCTGGCTACACGGCCACTGGTTGTTCAAACGATGCGTTAACTCGTGATGTGATAAGGCTGATGGGGCTCTGCTTCGCATCCCGCACAATGTTGAAAAAATATATAATCTTGACCTTTTAGTGGGGTCGGTCGACTGTATTATCTACAATAACCTTTTATATTATTTACTGCTAACTCAAAAACGTAGCAGAATCAATATTATTTACTGCTAACCCAAAAACGTAGCAAAATCAATATTATTTACTGCTAACTCAAAAAGTAACAAAAATGGTGTAACGCCATAGAATGTACCAGATTACAACAGCAACCTCATGCAATGTCTGATAAACGAGACTCTAGCAATTAACAGATGGTGGAAAAATAATCAGAAAAAGCCAAACCCAAATCTGAGAGATAACAATATTACAAGTGCAAGGATGACGGTGCGGCGATCGTCTACCCGCCTACCTTGTGAACTCAATCTGAATTCCTTAGAATGCATACTAGCTCTTGCTGGTGCTTTTCTGAAAAGGCCTAAATGCAGCAGTGGAGCTATAAAAGCTATAAAAGCTCAGTGGAGCTATAAAAGCAACAATCAATATCTAAACACATTTTTGCATTCTATATTTTTATCTTACTCGTATAATGAGCCGCGTTAGCTCGGGGGCCGGGCACTCGCCTTCAATTTCATAGTCTGCGAGTGAGCTAAATTTGATCCCTGGTGTCGGCCCCCATTCAAATCGTTCTGCGATTTTATGTGCTGATTTACCTCTAGATCAGCGGAGAAGGAAAACATCGTGAAAAAACCTGCATGTCTGAGAAATAAAAATATTTCGAGGACATGTGAAGTCCAACATCCCGCATTGGAGCAGGGTGGCGGACCCTTCCCGGCTCCAATAACCTCTCAGAAATGAGAGGAGGCCTGTGCTCAGCATTGGGACATTTATATGCTGTTACTTTACTTTACTTTTTTACACACAACTGCTTGATGGCAGAATAACTGACACTGAAGCAGTACTTACATAGACGGACTCTTGCATAGGAATCCTACAACCAGTACATATACAGTATACTAGCAGATGCCCGCGACTACGTACGCCTGGATATAGGTTTTTTTCATATCCCGTGCGAACTTATTGATTTTCCGGGATAAAAAGTATCCCATGTCCGTCTCCAGCTAGCTTGCGTCTATCTCTGTGCCAAATTTCGTCAAGATCGCTTCAGCGGTTGAACCGTGAAAAGGTAACAAATAGACAGAGAGACAGAGACAGTTACTTTCGTATTTATAATATCGCATAAGTTCCATTTATAGGCTGTAACTTCACTTTATTTTATTTACTTTTAAGAATTTCATTATAAATTAAACTAATATAACATCTTATTTCATATTAGGAGCAATAATCTTCGGCTCTGATCAAGAAGTTGCTGGAGTTATGAGAGCTGTAGAACGAGTGAATGCAACAAGTTCATTCAGTTGGATTGGATCTGATGGTTGGAGTGCGCGAGCGTTAGTTTCAGATGGAAATGAGCGAGCCGTAGAGGGTACAATTAGCGTCCAACCACAAGCAAACGACGTGAAGGGTTTTAAAGAATACTTTCTTGGACTAAACGTGAAGCATAACAAGAGAAATCCTTGGTTTACAGGTAAGAATTTTTTTAATCGAAACTGCGTCTGAGCTCATATCATATCTCTTATGACTCACGTTCGTAGTCATATTCACTTTCATGATTTTACAAGAACAAGCTTTCGGCGTGTTCGTCTACTATAAAAAAATACCCAAGAAAGTATAGACCGACGAATACAGTATTCGAGGCGTCTAAATTGCGTCTGATCTAAGGCGAGACCGACTCGAGTAGTCGTAAAATGGCATTGTCTTTCCATCAGAGACAAAAACGTTGAAAATAAAAAGTATAAATGACGCGCTATTTGACACACGCCTCATCTTTGCGAGGATATTGGAGCTAAAAATCGCCCGCCACGTTGCTATTGTGCAGAGTTAAGTTTTTTCATTCATCATCATCATTTCAGCCTATCACTAGTCCACTGCTGAACATAGGCATTTCCCATAAATTATCACAAAAGTTTGTAGCTCTCATTTGGGGGGCGATTTTGCCATAGCTGTGCAGTAGTATTCAGATGTTTTTTTTTTGATTTATGATTATTTGCGTGTCGTAAAAGTCGACAGAGGGGAAAATATTAAGTTTTCTATGTGATATTAATTATGAATGACGCCTAATCAGATCGTTTCAAATCGCATCATCATCATCAACTTATTCAATCCACGGCTGGACGTAGGCCTCTCCCATTGACTAAAATTAAATTACCTTTTATCAATGTCTTATTTTAGTTATCCTGCTATGTTTAGTATATTGAGTTTAAGAACAGGAGAACCGATTACAGCGAAAAAACTTTTTATCACAAGCCTCAGGGATCACTTCCATCTTGCTTCGTTATCGATGACGGATATAGGTTTCTTTGGGCGACAGTGACCACTTATCGTCAGGTGGACTATATGCTCGTTTGTCGCCTACATTTATTTATTTAATTATATAAATCAGACCGTGCGGTGTGGCGACGGCTTAAGAGTCTACCACCTGATCCCGTGGGGTGTCGTAAAACTCAACGGAGGAAAAATGAAAACCTGGAACATTTTAATAAATAAACAGCGACTGCCAACCCGCCTGCCAAGCGTGGCAACTACGGCAAAGCCCTCCAAAATGAGAGCTACAAACTTTTGTGGCAATCTATGAGGGCTCTCATAAGGGCAATCATAGTTGCATAGTGCCAAGAACGCTGTCACATATCCTCGCATAACTTACGCCCAGACGCTTGCCCATTGCTTTAATTTTAATTATATTTTATATGAGCGGACAAGTATTTTTTATTTGTTATTAACAATATGGTTGCCGTAATCTAGATAATAATTTGTTCAGAATTCTGGGAGGATCACTTCCAGTGCCGCTACCCGGGCGGTCCTCGCACACCATACAACGGACAATTTGGACGCGATTGTTCCGGAGCAGAGCGACTTACCATCGATAATACGGAATTCGAAAGACAGCTACAATTCGTATCTGATGCAGTCTTAGCCTTTGCTTATGCTATTCGGTAATTTTTTGCCAATATGTTAACATTACAAATGTTCACCTTATGATACTATAGCGATAAGATAATATTTAAAATGGTCAATGGAACTAAGAAAACGAAATCCTAATTACAATTACCGGCATTTCATATAAAGTTCACAGAGGTTATGTAGAACGTATGCAAATTTCTGTGGGTTTGTTTGGTGCTTAATAAGCCATATTTAACTTTATGAAGGTACAATACTGTGAATTATAATTTATTTACTTTTAACACCTATGCCATGCCCCCATACTATCATAAGAACATTGTATTCAAGATTACAGAAGCCCGCTCATTATTCATAATCGGAAAAGATGATGAATGATGAGTGATCAATGATGAGCGGGGAGCCTATTTTAGTCCACTGTTGAACATAGGCCTCCCCCATAGATTGCCACAAAACACGGCCCTGAGCCACCTACATCCATCAACTTCCCGCAAAACCGTGCAGGTCGTCGCTCCATCTAGTGGATCAAAACCGCTCATTTTGGCGTAAGCGTGGAAATTTCCAATCTTCCCATGTTTTAATCAGACGTATCGATAACAAGGCAGTGTTGCAAAGATGGCTGCAGTCACAACACCCCAAAACCCGATTGTAAATTAACTTTGTATATATAAAAAATGAAGTTCTGTACATTTGAACGAAGTGTCTTCAATTTGTGAATGGGCATTTGAACTTTTGAGACATGTCATGTTAAAATAAGTCGACATTGCTGAAATGGTAGAGGAGGAATTTTTTAAGCCTTTTGAATTTATTTTATTATATCATTCAATTGACGGTAGGTAAAATAAATTTGTTATTTTCGTGAAAAATAATATGTCCCCTTCGTGCTAAACTGATCAACAAACAATATTGAATCTCACGAAACAGACATGTTCCATGAATTGACCGTAACAGAAACAATTTCAGTAAAGGAAAGAAAGTTAATTTGCTAAGATCCGAGTGAACTCGGCGGTTGACAGTCGTAGAGTCAATATCACTTGATAATGCCTCGTTTTGAGGTGAAACACGTGTCGTGTTCTCGACTTTAGTGTTATTGTGTGTATTGCCTAGTGGTAGTGTTGTAGTGGTGGAGGGTATCTGGTGGCGGCTCCCGGTGGCGGTATTGGTATTCTTGTGCACGCTGTTGTGGGAGGGTGCTCTTCAAAACTAGGTAATACACACCATTTTACATTTTGCATGCGGATCTTAGCAAATTAACTTTCTTTCCTTTACTATAATGGATTTCCGCAAAGTAACGCCTGATTCTATTAACTATAGGAACAATTTCTGTAATTCCCAAAATGAGTCGAGTCCATTGTACTTAAATTATAGACAAATACGTCACATTCTTTATTGAATTACGCAAATAACACGAATTCAGTTACGACTGTTTTGTAATTTTTCGTTAAGTCAAAGATATAAAATATATAAAGATATTTTTTTTATTGTCAATAATATCGATAATAAAATGTGAACCATACCGTCTGTTTGGTATTAATAAAATGTTTAATTTCACCTTTGCCTCAAAAGATGTCTGACTTCGAAAAAAAATTGCGGTTCACTTATTTCTGTATGTTTTCACTTTTTATTACTTTTGCGCGGTAAATTATGAACCAATAGAGATCAAATTGTGTAAATAAATACTTACAAATAACTCTTCAAAGAGATAATAAATATGACAATTATTTGTAAATGAACTTCTTATTATAAAAATCTTCTTATCAAAAAAAAAGCCCGCTGGGTTTCTTACTGGTTCTTCCCAGGACAGAGGCATTTTTGCGAACCAGTTAAAAAAAAGTTTAAAAAAAGAAAAAAAATGACTTTCAATAAGTATTATGTAAATAATCTATATTGAATAAAAATTTATTTATTCTATTCTATATATAAAATGTTGCCACTGTGAAAACTGTTAATGGAACACGGAATAATGTTGCCTATCATAAATTGTTAATGCATATGAAAGTCATGTCCGCACAAATAGTAATGTTGAGTATAATCCAAAAGTAAATTTACCGCTACGAAAAGCAACTAATTACAATTATATGTATATTACAGAGAGAGTGCTTAGAGAAAAAGTGAAAATATGTGATTATTTTTTAGTGACATGCACGCTTCGGTATGCGGTGGCAGAGCAGGGCTTTGCGAAGCTATGCGACCAGCGAGCGGATCAGAGTTGTTGAGTTATCTAAGAAAAGTAAATTTCACGGGTAAGTTCTTTAGGACATTTTAAATCTAAACCTTCTAATGAGTTTCATAACATAATTTTATTATAAAACAAAATGTGATTGTGTTTCATTTCGTTACTTTTACTAATTGCTATTGGCTTGTTGCGATAGAAAATCCAAAAAGCGTGGTGAAAATAGCAGATGCATTATCTTCAGCAATAAGGACTATGAATGTACGTACGATCAGATCCTCTCGTTACCTGCTTATTTTTTATTGAAAAAAGTGACAAGATGACGTTGACGATGCTGGGTCACTGAGAACACTTCCGTTCTCAACCACGCTACTCTCGCTACTCGAGTGCTCGCGAGTCTCGACATGCGCAGTATAGTTTTATTGGATAAAGTGCAAAAACGAGCAAAATGTTCACCTGATGGTAAGTGCAACATCAGCACATAACAAATGCTGTGTCAAACATTTCTGTGTGACACCACACTGCGCCCGAAACCCTGTGACATCAGCTCTTAAATCTGTTCTTAAGTTTTAAGTCAGTGCCCTTCGGACCGAATCCCAGTAATCATTGCACACTACTGCTTTACGGCATAACTGGCCCTGGGGTGGTACCTAGACGGAAGTTACCACCAGTAACTAGGCAGTAACTAGGCATCAACGCAGTGCAAGTTATTTTGTCGTTAAGCAGTAGTGTGCAAACATTATTGATTCGATTTGAAGGGCACTGCACTGTAAAATGTAATTTCCGGGGCTATAAATGCATATGGAACTTAAAAACTGATGTTACAGGATAACGAGCTTAGTGAGGTGGTGGTAGGATTCGAATCCATCTAGGTAGGTACCACCCCAGGCCAGTTATTCTGCCGTGAAGCAGTACTGTGTTTCGGTCTGAACGGCACTGAGAGCTAGAGTAATCCCTGGGCATGTGAGAGTTAAGAACTGATGTCTCAGGGCGACGGGCACGGTGTGGTGCCACACAAAAATGTTCTGGGTGACACAGCAATTGTTAAGGGCGGACGTTGCACTTAACAACAGGTGAACGTTTTGCTCGTTTCGTCACTTTATCCAATAAAAAAAAACAGTAACGTTACGAGCGACACAAGTCACTTTCTTCCATAAAATAACTCAAATATATTTTACATTAAATTAAGGTCTGAATAAAAAACGTATATTTGATGAGCTCAGTTATATTTAAAATCCAAAAATTGACGACCGCGTGACCTAGTGGTCAGAGTACCTGACTTCTACGCCGCGGGTCCTCGGTTCGAATCCCAGCCGGAGCCAACATTTGTGCTAAAACTCATATTGTTGGTTTACGGGTCTGGTTGTGTTGTGTTTGTCCCCGTGTTTCTGACACTGCATCCTAGACTACCTCCGATCTTATCGCATAAGCGTTACATCGGGCGCGGGTAGGTTGGGACGAGTGAGTGCCTCTGTGTTTGCGCGTACACTTGTGGCACTGTAATATCTCCTGCGCAGTTGATGGCTCTCGACAGTAGTCGGAAGTTGTCGCCGTGGTCGAAATTGGCTAGAAGAACATCATATATTTAAAATAAAGTTTAATGAGCTATTAAGCATTGCCGTGTGGTAGCGGCTTAAGAGAATCTACCACCCCATCTCAACCCGTGGGTGTCGTAAAAGTCGACAGAGGGAAAATTAAAACCAAGAGATGGGCAGCAGCATCTTCCTGGAACATCTGAATAAATAAACTGCGGTTGCCAATCCGCCTGCCAAGCGTGGCAACTATGGCAAAATCCCCCCAAAATGAGAGCTACTAACTTGTGGCAATCTATGGGGGAGGCCTGCGTTCAGCAGTGGACTAGTGATAGGCTGAAAGGATGAGGATGAAGCAAACAACGGCCGTGTGGTGGCGGCTCGTTAAAAGAATACTACCACTCCATCTCATCCAATGGATGTCGTAAAAGGCGAGTAAGGAATTAAACTGCACTGTGCACCTAACATCGCATGGTGGTGATGGGCTCACCACCTATCACACCAAGTGCATTATATTGTTGTGGTGAAACGTGGATTGTGGCAGTCATCTGTTTTTGCAGTGAGTGCCCAGTCTCTGACTACCCCTTATGGGATGCAGTCGTGATCTTATGTATGTATGTAAGCAAACAACACTGAGCGATTGGGGGCTTTAAATAAAGTCTAGCCTTAAACTTTATAAAGTAGAATGTTGAAGTTATTTGTAACTGATATATTAAATCCCCGTATAACACTCACGACCTATCCAATCGCATAGAGTTAAAGGAATTGCGAACATAATTTACTTACAATTTAGCGAGATTATTCGAATTTCACATATTAAGCGAAACCTTCAAAGGAAAATCTCGCTTTATTCGTACGTTTCGTCTTGTTGCGTGGTTCTTTTTAAGTAATCCTTCAGAAGGTTATAGTTAAGGTGAAAAAACTATGTGAGCAACTGTGTAATTTTTTTCTCTTAACCATAAAAGTACCATTTTATCAATACTCAGCAGTGGACTATTTAATTTAGTACTGGTGGTAGAATTCCTTTGCAGGAATCCGTCTAGGTAGGTACCACCCCAGGGCCAGTTATTCTGCCGTGTAGCAGTAGTGTGTAAACATTACTGTGTTTCGGTTTGAAGGGCACTGTGAGCTAGCGTAATCACTGGGCATATGAGACTTAAGAACTGACGTCTCAGGGTGATGGGCACAGTGTGGTGTCACACAGAATTTTTCTGGGTGATACAGCATTTCAGCAGTTTGTTATGGACAGACATTGCACTTACCATCAGGTGAATGTTTTGCTCGTTTCATCACTTCATCCAATAAAAAAAAAAGTTTTATTTAATTTTTGTTGCACTGAACAAAACATTTGAAAAAGTATTTTGAATTTCTTGAGGTTTCCTTTTGAACGGAATAAGTCAGCTATCCTGCTCCATTCCGAGATGGACTTCACATGTCGTCTCGTTTGTTTATCAGGTGATGAGATTAGCATATGTGCATCACGTGGCAAGTGTAACGTCTGCTCATAACAAACTTTTCCACAGCATTAATCTTACTTTTATGCTTCTTCTGCCAGACCCAGCATGCACTACTATACATAAGTATGGGGACCAGACCCCCCTATCTATAGTACAGCCGGTCGTGCCTTTTTATATACGTTCTGGCTACTCATAATTTATCCGTACTCACCATACTCACTTATCCGTTTGTTCTTAATCCTTTACCTTAGTCTGTCGCTTTTTATATGAGATGCTATCGTCTAGTGTTTTTTATAGATTTATATGGTTTAGTGTACTTTTTCTTCTTCTGGTTTTTCATTTTGCTGTATTAGTTCTCTGCGCTAAGGTTGTCTGGAAGAAATCGCTTTCAGTGATAAGACCGCCTTTTGTACCTTAAATTAAATATAGTACTAAGTCTCTATTTTTGTATTGGTGTATATTGATTGAGTGATTGATCGATTATGAAATAATAAAACGCGTGCCATTATATACCCGGTGCCAGCAGCTCTGCAATTGTTTTGGAATTTTAAGTGCTGATTTACCTCCTGCTCAGCGGTGGGGGGAAACATGGTGAGGAAACCTGCATGTCCGAAGAATAAAAATATTTGGAGGACGTGTGAAGTTCGCCAACCCGCATAGAATGAAGCAGCGTGACGGACTCTTCTCAGCTCCGAAACTCGTTCAGAAATCAGAAATTAGTGCTTAGCAGTGAGAATGTCCCAATAGTCTGTTACTTTTAAAATAATATTATTTTTCTTTAACAAGACTTTAACTAAGAAAACTGCTTTTCTTTGTGAAAAATATGTCATTAGCATTTATTATTAACTAGATGTGCCCCGCGGTTTCACCTGCGTAAAAAACCGACCCCGATCGATGATATACAAATACACTTCCCTATTTGAGTCGGATGTATACTTCCCTATTTAAATAGAATTTTGGGGTTTTAATTTTTTTTTTTTTTGATAAAGTGTCGAGACGAGGGAAACGTTCACCTGATGGTAAGTGCAACGTTTGCCCATAACAGATGCTGTTTTACTCAGAATATTTCTTTGCAGCACCACACCACGCTCGTCACCCTGAGACATAAGTTCTTAAGTCTCATATGCCCAGTGATTACGCTAGCTCACAATGCCCTTCAGACCGAAACACAGTAATGTTTGCACACTAGTTCTTCACGGCAGAATAACTGGCCCTGGGGTGGTACCTACCTAGACGGATTCCTGCATAGGAATCCTACCACCAATAATTTTGCTCGTAGCCCCTATTATTTTTCCAAAATTAAAGCAGCCTAAGTTACCCACTATAATTAGCTACCAGTGAGAGTTTCCCCAAAATCGATCCCGCCATTTCGAACATTAGCCGGAACAAACAGACAAACAGACGATTTTTTAAAAATAGTTTTTTTTTTCTTCTAAGTACCATATATACTTTCAAAAGCACTGAGTAACAAGCTGTTATTTTGTTATTACAAATATTTTTTGTTATTATAAATAGTTTAATTTATTTGTATGGATTCCTGGCAAAAAAAAAAAAACTTTTTAAGTCGCAGTTCAGTCGCGGCTCATGCTTTATGACAAAATAAAAACTGTGTTAGTATCAAACATGACATAAATGATCGAAAATAAATTTTATGTCAGTTGCTTCAACAGTATTCCTTTATTTCTTTTTTATATTTCTAAAAAAAATGATGCCCGTCGTTATATTACAGATATAAATTGCGATTACAATGATTCAAACGTTTACTGGTGGTACGATTCGTATGCGATCCTATGATCCTAAAAGTCCGTCTTAGTTAGTACCATACCAGGGCCAGTTATTCTGCCGTGAAATAGTCGTTTGCAAATATTACTGTATTTCGGTCTAAAGGGCACTGAGCGTTAGTACAATCACTGGGCATATGAGACTTACGAACCGATGTCTCAGGGTGACGGGCGCAGTGTGTCTCCTCTGTCTCCAATGCGGGTTGGCGGACTTCACATGTCTTCGAAATATTTCTATTCCTCGGACATGCAGGTTTCCTCTCGATGTTTTCCTTCACCGCTAAGCACGTGGTAAATCAGCACTTACAATTGTAGAACAATTTTAGAGGTGCTGGCACCGGGGATCGAATCCAGCTTACTCGCTTACTATGACATTAAAGGCGAGCACCAGGCCCCTGAGCTACCACGGTTAAATAAACGGGCCATCAAATGCAAAAAATATTTTTAAAATCGGTCTGGGTTTGCACGCTGAGATTAGCACGCTCAAACATACGAACTCCCAAGCTTCATTTTTTTTAATTGATCAAAGTGACGTAACGAGCAAAACGTTCACCCGATGTTAAGTGCAACGTCAGCCCATCACAAATGCCTGTGTCACCCAGAAAATTTCTGTGTGACACCATACAGCGCCCGTCACCCTGAGACATCAGTCCTTAATTCTCATAAGTCCAGTGATTACGCTAGCTCTCAGTGCCCTTCAAACCGAAACACAGTAATGTTTGCACACTACTGCTTCACGGCAGAATATTTGGCACTGGGGTGATACCTACCTAGAAGGATTCCTAAATAGAAATCCTACCAAAAAAATTACAGTAGTAAGATGAGAAAATTACTGAAATTAACCAAACATTAAAAAACCATGCTCGAAAATTGTTCAATTATTCACTCTTAGGTATAAGCGGAGATGAGTTTCACTTTGACGCTAACGGCGACGGTCCAGCAAGATACAACATCTTACACTTCAAACAAGTGTCCCGCGGCGTCTACCGCTGGTTAAAGGTCGGACAATACCTTGACGGAGTTTTGCAGCTGAACATCGAAGGTAAGTGTATAAGTTTTACATGATAATTTTACGTAGTAATCTGAAAATCTCACTTTAATATAACTGTCTAAAGTCATCACTTACGTCACTTTGTCTATATCCGGTTTTTCGTGACGTTACCACAGATTATCACTGAGGCGAGATCCTCTTTGACATCGCACTAAAATTTTTGTCATTTTTTTTTTCACTACTGTTTGTTATGTTTAATAATGTTGTATGTTGGTCAAATAAATAATTTCTTTCTTTACATTAATTCAATATAAACAATACAGAATATATGAATTAGTCGATATGTATATATTAATCAAGTCCTGATATTTCTTTATATAAAAGTAAGTATTTAAATAAAAATAAATAGGTGTCCGGCAGAGTAGAATAACACCTACCTCTATAGTACGTAACTAAAGTATTGTTACTCCCCATTCCGTTACCACGAGTAGTAACAGTATTTGTTATTCTGCACGAATAAAGGCTGTCCTTAATACCTTAGTCGCCTCTTACGACACCTTGGTAGGAAAGAGGTAGGTGCTATTCTACTCTGCCGGACACCTGTCGCCTAAGTAAAGATTCTAATCATTATCTCAATATATTTAATTGTCTAACCATTAACATTGTTCTAAAGTATAAGCTTTAAAAATAAAATTATCCATAAATTGAGCAGCTACCTCTAAAACTTCTTCTTTTTGTATCCTATCTTTTCTTGAAAGAATATCTCTATCTTTGAAAGATTTGCGATATTTCCGAGCTTGTAAAAATCCTGTATATTGAATAAATACAAACTGTTCTATTTTGTACAGACATTCAGTTCAAATGGGGTGAACGAAGACCACCGGAGTCCGTATGCAGCGCGGAATGTGAGCTGGGACAAGCTAAGCAATACGTGGAAGGCGAAAGTTGTTGCTGGCATTGTTTTAACTGCACTCAGTATGAGGTTTGGAACGCTTCCATTTTGTTTTTTTGATATCCGTTAGACCTATTTCAAATTTATTATTGCTAACCTATAGACTTAAACTATTCTCATTCGTTAATATACTCTCATCTTGATTACCGCCGTGTGGTAGCGGCTTAGGAGAATCTACCACCCCATCTCCTCCCGCGGGTGTCGCAAAAGTCGACGTAAGGAAAATTAAAACCAGGGGATGGGCAGCAGCATCTTTCTTTAACATCTGAATAAATCAACTGCGGTTGCCAACCCGCTTGCCAAGCGTGGCAACTATGGCAAAATGAAGCTGCAAACTTTTGTGGCAATGTATGGGGGAGGCCTATGTTCAGCAGCGGACTAGTGATAGACTGCAATGATGATGATGATGAAGTTTGATTGACATGTGTTTTGTGTTTTGGAGATAATTCCATATATTTTTACTTTTTTGTGGAGCTTGATGACCATGTGGTGCAACAGCTAGCATATGCTCAGTCAGCCATTGTGGATAAATGTCACAAATAAAGTTTTTTTTTGTATATAACTGTTTGGTTTTTGGTGTGGGCATAAACCTGCATCAGATTTAATCGCGAAGGCTATTCTATCTGATCGGCTTGATCCACTGGCTTTGCGAAGAGATGTTGCATTCCTTTGCATTTTTTATAAGATCTACCATGGGGAGTGTTCCGAAGAATTTTTCGGTTTGCCTCCTGTAACATAAAAAAGGCGTTATATTTGTATCAAAGATAGACGTATTGTAAAGACAAAGTTTTACATGTTGCCGCTAATACTTATGCTACTATAATATATACCGATGAGGACTTCTGACTTTTGGATATAAAATGTTGCTTTGGACATTTCACGGTAATGCTGGCCGATAAGAAATGATCTTATAAGAAAAGTATTTAAATTTTAATTCTAAAAAAAAATGCCCGTAGATACGATCACCGTTCGTGGAGACGACGTGCATGGTGTGCCCACGTGGGACACTGCCCGATCCAACCCGCACGCACTGCCAGCCGATACCAGAGGTGTACCTCCGACCTGATTCAGCGTGGGCTATTGGCGCTATGTCTTTTTCGTCTATAGGAATAATAACTACGGCGTAAGTTTATAAGTTGTTTGTAAATAATACAAATGCTGTCTAATCAGTTTTTAATGATAATGCTGGTCGATACGCATTGTTGATCCGAAACATATTGTTTATTAAATAATACAAAAAAATCTAAATTCAATTTGACTGGTGGTAAGATTCCTATGCACAAATTTGTCTGAAAGTAGACACCACCTTAACCTCTGACTTAAGAACTGATATCTCAAGTTGACGAACACAGTATACCGCACAGAAATGTTCTGGATAACACAGTATTTGCTATGGGCAGTCGTTGCATTTTTTTTGCTGATCGCATGAGAACTTTGAAAAATTATATTCTTCGAGTTCACTTGCACAGTTCTGCCTCGTTCCGTGGGAGCTATAGGTATTTTGCCATGCGGTGCTGGAACAACTTTCCACCACCATTGCGGTATTTCAGGAACACTCATATATTCAAACTCAAATATAAATAATTTCTACTAAGATATCAAAAACATAACGCAATACCTTTTGCTAGACGCAACTTACCTACCTACATGTGCTTTCTATATAATTATATATTATACATACATATGTATTATATGTATGTATAATATATAATTTATATTCATTACATTTCATCACGTGTTTCATTGATATTTATCGTTTCTTTTTTTAGGTTCTTACTATATTCGATGTCTTATTACCACTCATATTTGTCCTATATTATCATATATTTTATAATTCTGTTCACTTAGTTGTATTCGTTACACATAGACACGTACGTGCATTCTCTATTTACTTACGTAGTGGTTCCACTGAAAACAAACGCTGCTGTCTTTCCGCAGCATTCTTTGCTGAGTGGAGTCCATTTCGACTTCACAATACAGCATCACTTCTGTTTCATGTGTTTAACTGATCTTGTTTCTTTCTTTTTATTCTACTGTATGTTTTTATTTTTTTCATTAACATTTTCTATGTGGCTTTTGTATTGTGCATGTCGAATCAACTCTATGTCTATGTCTATGTCTATTGATTCTTCAAAGTATATTAAGAATAATGTCAATTTAAAAAAAAACATCGGAATGTTGGGAATTAAAATAACAAATAAGGTTGGAAACTTAAAACATACACACTTAGCTTCGCTTTGAAAATATGCCAACCCTAAGAATTGTGGAGTGGCATGTTTAAGCTACATTAACCTTTCAAGTTCATAACGCTCGTTTAAAAAAAACATTAAAAAATCTAGAGTTAAAAAAGTCCAGTAACATAAAAATGCCTTTAAAAAGATAAAGACCGTTGACACAAGGGAAATATTTAAACAGTATTTTTCATTTTTCTTCGGGCTTTACAAGTTGGAGTTAATTACGTGTTTCTTATGACCTTTGATATTTTATTTTTATTTAGTTTCGTATGCGGAGTGTGGGTACGTCACAGCTCTACTCCGGTGGTGCGTGCGAGTGGGAGGGAATTGTCCTACGTTCTTCTCGCCGGCATTCTGATGTGCTACCTCGTCACATTTGCTCTTGTTTTCCGCCCGACTGACGTTCTGTGCTCCATACAAAGGTTATTGATTATGTTCTATCATATTTTGTACCATATAAATTTGATATGAAGAGGTATCAGATGTAAACTGTGTGTATTGGATAATGCGTCGAATACTTTGTTTTTTTTTCTCATTTAGCTTTGTAGTGTTTTTTTTGGTGTGAAACGCTTATAGAGCGTTTGTAAAGGAGTGAAAACGTTTTGAACAATTATCTGAATGTTATTATATGTTCAAAGTCATGTTAGGTACACCATTTATAACTCAAGAACGGCTGAATAGATTTTTATGATGTTAGATTTGTTGGATTAATCTCCGCCCCGAATAGCAATATAAATAGTTATTCTATTGAAACATCAAAAAAATCACAAAAAAAAATTATGAAGAAAATTATTTTTTTTATTCATTTTCTGTATTTTTATATATGAACAACACCACGTGATACAAGACAGAAAGAAAATTTAAATTCTCTTGTAGCTTGCCAGTTCTGTGACAATAAATAATTTTTCTTTCTTTTTGCCTACTTTGTTATCTTCTGACAGCTGATTCAACTGAGCGGTCCTTTAATTTTTTTCGAATTTTCACCAATTTTTATTCAGTTTTCGATCGTTATGGTATTTGTTATCCAAACGGTACGTTGCCTTCGAAGATATTCACTTTGTGGTTTGAGGTTATAAAATTTGTGATTAATTATTTCTCTATTATGTAATTTTGAATTGTGTGACCAATTTTCCAGTGTTATTATCAATGCCGCGAGCCAGAAGATCTTATCTTTCACATCGAAGCCGTAACGCAATTAGACTTCGCAATATTAAGAATCAACCCACTGCTGAATCAAACCCCAGCATATGAAAATGACAACGCTCCACGTTGCAATGCTCTTTGAATGTTTTGAAAAGAAGTAGCTAATACGGACTATTGTCGACCACGTTATCACCGTCGCATGGTCGACGGCATATGTTAAAAGCGTTACCCACGTAATTGGAAGACTATCACTGGAAACGATGTTTATCCATGGTTGTATCGTCGTCGATATAACTATAGAAAATTTGTAACCGCTAGCACATCGTTAATAAAGTTGAAAATTTTAAGTGAAAAACTAAAAAGAAAATTACAAAATCCAACCCGATAGGTGGCGTTGTGTGGCTGTAAAGTTTCATACTCAAATGTAATTCAGAAATCAAACTCTCGTGTCACATCTCGGAACGGACACGAACTCGTATGTCGGGCCAACTAGTAAATTATAAATATTACTGTCGATGTATACGAACGCCATCTATGCCCTTCTTTAAAAATATTTCATTATGATTCAATATGATAAATAAACTGGCGATCTGCCCCGGCTTCGCACGGCTGCAACTTACTAATGAGAAGTGTGCTTAGCAAAAATATATTAAATATGTTTATTTTTTTTACATTGCTCTATGTTCAGAACTGTCAAACTGAACGTTACTTTTTATTTTATTGAGATTTTAATACAAAAATCCATAAATTTTTTTGACTTTTTCGATGGATTTCCCAAAACATTTCTTTCATACAAACCTTTTCCTTAAAATTTCAAACACAATAAAAACAGTCAAGCTTTTCTCAAGTGAGTGAATGAACTTTCATACATGCGGCATTTGATTTTTATATAAGTAGAACATGAAGGTTTAGTTGCTTCACATCAGCCAGGCGTCCCGTCACGTCTAAACATTTTTTTTTTAATTAAAAGTAATAGTCATCATCAGCTTCCAAGCATTTCACAGCTGACTGATGATTGCTCTTCAGCATCTGTTGAACTATTTGCGATGATTGTTGATGATTTATATTGGCATTTCCCTTAATCGACTTTTACGTTACACACCTTTCAAGATGGCGTAAAGGATTGTCTTACGTCACTACTACTCAGTTCTTATATTTTTAATTAAAGATATTAATTAAATTCCTGACAAGACAGCAAATTTTAATTATTTTGGTACTTCAACAGGTTCGGAACCGGATTCTGTTTCACAGTTGTGTACGCAGCGCTTTTGACAAAAACGAACAGGATTTCTCGAATCTTCAACGCAAGCAAACATTCCGCGAAGCGACCGATTTTAATTTCCCCCAGCTCCCAACTCGCTATATGTGCCGCGCTCGTCTCCATTCAGGTGAACTTTGTGTATTTGATCTAAATTTTATTTTATTATTTACTGGTAGTTTTGGACAGCAAGGTTTAATTGTGTGATAAATTAAAACCTTGTACAAAGTAGAGCCACGCCACAACTACTGTAGCATATGATGACATATATCCTGCTGACCGATTTTCGATCACGGCACGGCAGGAGTGATTTATACCCGAAATATCAAGGTCAATGGATTCAGCGGTCTTCAAATGCCTCTATCACAATTATATTGCACTTATATGCTAATTTGAATAGAGTCGTATCAAAAAAACACTTTAATTAATCAAAATAATTTTGAAAAATCATCTAATATGTTCTCTATCATCTAATGCTACTTTTAAAAAAAAATCAGTTTAAAAAAAATTTACGTGGACGTCCAGATTTTTTTAGAGATGTGGTCACCTAGCTCCCGAAAAAATTGACGTATATCAACACCGGGTTTTTATCGTGTGCAGAATTTTATCTACTAGTTTCCTGTTTCATATGAAAAACTTTTGATATGAAATAGGAGTAGTTATTAAGAAAAATAATCTTAATGTTTTCATGAAGGAAGGTAAGTTACATTGCTAAGATCCGCATGCAAAATATAAAAATGGTGTATATTACCTAGTTTTTTGAAGAGCACCGCCCGCCCTTGAAGAATCCGAAAAGAAAGAATCCGCCACGCTGCTCCAATGCGGGTTGGCGGACTTCGCATGTCTTCGAAATATGTTTTATTTCTCAGATATGCAGGTTTCCTCACGATGTTTTCCTTCACCGCCGAGCACGTGGTAAATCAGCACTTAAAATTGCAATTATCCATTTTAGTGGTACCGGCACCGGGAATCCAACCCAAGTCACTCGCATACTATGAAATTTAAAACGAGCGCTTAGCCCCTGAGCTATCATCAATGTTAACTATTATGCTTGATGACGAAAACATGAAAGTACGTTCTCATCCTTGAGAATTATATTAATATGATAAATTATATGTTTCAAAGCATTCGGAACATGATGACATTCACGTGACGCTATAATGATATTTAATTTCTTTATAAAAATATTTGATACATCGTTTGTGTTAAAATAAATCGAATTTCTTAGGCCAAACAATGTCCAGGTCTAAATTTCACCTAGACCTTTGAAACTAGTTTCAACTTGCATAACCGATTAAAGTGATTTAACGAACAAATCTGACACTCCAGTGTATTGGCCAAAAAGATTAAATACTTATCCACAAGTTTCCAATGGCTAAGTGACCCCGCCATTACTTTATAGTGAAAAGGTTGATTTATACGCCACAAAAGCTCCTTTAATGAAAACGTTTCAAAAGAGCTCTGAAAGGATTTCCCGCTTAATTATGTTGCACTCACAAAAACATAAGACTGAACGAATGCTGTATGAGTGATTCTTTACTTTGCTTAGAGTGCCAGCTCGAGTAGGAGTTCAAGTAAATTTTAATAATTACACGATCTTCGCACTAATAGTGCCAACACTTTCGAGTAGACGTAGCTCTTCAGCGAACCGGTTCAAAGTTCCGAAACACCTGTGTCAGTATAAATGTTTCATTTGGAACTGATTTCACCTGTCAGGAGGTCAGTGACACTAATTTTCGTGTTGTATGAACGAAATGCGAGCCGATTGTTAAGAGATTGAGTACCTGGTCCTATAAGTTACTCTAACACGTTGTTCCAAATGTTCCAAATTAAACATATCACTGATCCGGAACTTAGCTGCTCTGTTTCAGATGCAATTGTTCCAATGTCGCTAAAGAGATACTTTTGCCAAGTCTACCTACGAATAGTTTATAAATTAAAACCCCCAAGCTGCATACTCTGCGGCGAGCTGGGACACCCTGCGAATTACCGCGGGTATAACAGAGCGCCGAAGAGTAAGAAGCGCAGGGGAGGCAAGAAGAACGGCCGTAGGAAGGGCCCCGGGGCCACACAGCCTCAAACACCCGCTCCTAAACAGACAACTAAGCCCGCGACTAAACCCGCGCCTAAACCAACGCCCGCGCCCGCTCCGGCCGCAGCGAAACCCGGTCCCGCTGACGGGACTACCGGGCAGAGCAAAAGCCAGAGCGCCGCGCCGGCGCCGAACGCATGGACAAAACCGTTGCCCATGACGCAGAAGAGCACAGCCGCTTCACGGCCCGCGCCTCAAATCGGAACGCCTAAAATACAGGGCTCGTCAAATTTCGCCGCAGATTTCTCGCTAATTTGCGGCTTCATGCGCAGCATAAATGTTGCCGAACTTTCGACTTTAGCACGCAAAATTCGCGAAGCAAAGTCTCCTCAAGACCGACTCATGGCTACCGTAGAGCACATGAACGTCATCGACGCGATTTGGACGTTTCAATGCGCCTAAACATCCCGCGCCGCGTTGAATATAATTTTTTTTAAATTGTTACCAATGGCGTCCCATATAGGTAGGATTAAACCACGCTCTCTGACTGTCTCGTATTTTAACGCAAACGGTCTTAAGACGCAGTTAGTTGAAGTCGCGAATTTCCTTCGTGACCACGACATCGACGTTATGCTAGTGCAAGAGACTTTCTTAAAACCTAGTATGCGCGATCCAAAGATTGCCAATTACAAATGCATCCGAAATGACAGAGTGACCGCGAAAGGCGGCACTCTGATCTACTATAAAAAGTCCTTGCACTGTATCGCGCTCGATACACCCGACTTAGTCAACATTGAAACTTCCGCGTGTAGGTTAGCAATGACCGGCCATAGGCCGCTTGTACTAGCATCAGTTTACCTCTCGCCATCCAAACAATTATTAGAATCGGACTTAAAATCCCTACTAGATTAAGGCCGTTCTGTTATTCTCGCCGGAGACTTGAACAGCAAGCACGGCAGTTGGAATTCCAACGTAAATAACACGAACGGTAATATACTGTACAGATTAGCGGAGAGCCATAACGTAAACGTGATAGCTCCCGAAACACCAACCAGAGATCCGGCGCAGTTAAATCAGCAGCCGGACACTCTCGATGTAGCCATTATTAAGGACGTGAACTTAGAAATAGAGTCTATAGTTACGCTTCACGAACTTGAGTCGGACCACCGTCCGGTCATTTTTAAGCTGGGCCGGCCAAACGGTGAGGTCACACAGACCAAAACCATTGTGGACTGGCGTACCCTCGGGGTCAAACTCCAGGCTGCGAGCTCCCAGCACTTGGATGAAATACCAGATATAATCGACTCGCCAGAGGTAGCCTGTCGAGCGATAAAATTATTCTCAAGTCATCTCAAAACAGTCGTCGGAGAATCCTCCCGGACGGTTACGGTGTCGAGCGATCGACGCTGTAATCTACCGGCGGACCTCCGACGCCTGATTAGAGAAAAGAACCGTGCCGCCAAAGCGCACTATAGATATAGAACAGATGCAAATAGACTCAGACTGCGCCTCCTACAAAGGGATGTTAAAGAGCGCTTATCTGAGTACACTAAAGACAGCTGGGACACTATGCTTGGAGAAATCGAGCCGTCGCACACTGCCTACTGGCAGTTGGCACGATCTCTCAAAGCAGAGCCGGTCTCACCCATGCCGCCACTTATTGGATCGAACGACAACTCGCTCGCCTTCGACGACAGCGAAAAAGCCGAATGCCTTGCAGACAGTTTAGAGAGCCAATGCACTCCGTCTCTCGCGCCTGCGGATCCCGACCACCTGCAACAGGTGGCCGCGGAACTCGAACGCAGGGCTGCCATACCACCAGTGGGCGAACCACTGACTCCAGTGACTCTCGATGAAGTCACGAAGATTGTTAAAAATCTTAAAAACCGATCCGCGCCCTGCCTCGATGGCATAAACAACAGGGTTATCAAATGTCTAACTACGCCGCTATTGTGTTTGTTAGTCAGTATTTTCAACGCGCTCCTCTCCAGCTGCTCCTTCCCGGACGACTGGAAGGAAGCGGACGTTATAGGTATTCCGAAGCCTCACAAGCCGAAGAACATCTCGTCCAATTATCGCCCAATAAGTCTCCTCAACTCGATGGCCAAGATTTATGAGCGGATAATTCTTAGTCGATTAAAAGACTACGTCCTTAATAATAACATCCTTCCAGACGAGCAGTTCGGCTTTCGCCCCGAACACTCGTGTACCCATCAAGTGCACCGCCTATCGGAGCACATATTAGAAAACTTCCACGACCGCCCTAAGCCAGTAGGCACAGGGGCCTTATTTTTCGATGTCGCAAAGGCATTTGACAAAGTCGGGCACGACGGCTTGTATTACAAGCTGTATCACACAAAAGTGCCGGACAGACTCGTGAACATCATACGAGCCTTCATGTCCAAGGGAACGCGCTCCTCAAGCCGCCCTCTCCGTGCGGGTGTCCCTCAAGGCTCCTGCCTCTCCCCACTCCTGTTCTCGCTATACACTAGCGATATACCAAAAGACCCTAAAGTCAATCTTGCGCTTTTCGCAGATGACACGGCCCTGTATTATTCCGATAAGCACAAGGGCCGCATAACGATTCAGCTCCAAGCCGCAGCCGATCGCCTAGGCGAATGGTTCCGGAAATGGAGAATAGAGGTTAACCCCGAGAAAAGTGTAGCAATATACTTCTCGAGGGGCACGCCTAAGCCAGCTAGACGTTACCACACAATCGGCAGCAATCAGCTAGGCTCGATCACCCTGTTCGGACGCCCTATTCCCTGGGAAAAGAGCGTCAAATACCTCAGGGTCACGTTAGACGCAGCGATGTCGTTCGCTGATCACATTAAGAACGTGCGTAACAGGGCGGCTTTTATCGCAAGCCGCCTATATCCGTTAACTTGCTCCTCAAGCAAAATGTGCCTTAGGCACAAACTTCGCCTCTACAAGACATGCATTAGACCCGTAATGGCCTATGCATGCGTCGCGTTCGCACACGCGACGGGCAACCATATAAAGAAATTGCAGACTGTGCAAAGTAGATTCTTGCGAAGTGCCACCGGAGCCGGCTGGTACCAACGCAATGTCGACCTTCACCGCGACTGTGAAATGCCTACACTCTCTGAACACTTCAGAGAAGTATCACGGCGGTTTTTCGAAAAAGCCGCGGTTCATCCAAACCCGCTGGTGGTTAAAGCAGCGAAGTATCGATCCAACAAAAACGCGACCGAACGCAAACGTCGCCCGCGAAATGTGCTAGACGACACGGAAGTCTCAGCACTCCCTGACTACGATACGGTCAGTCACGATCCGAGCAAAACTGTACACACAGTTAACAGCTTCAACATCACACGCACAACGTCGCGCGATCGCCGTAGAGAGCGGCGCGCAGCTATCGCTAATAACACGCGTACACCAGATACACCCGCGTTCCGGGGCGGTTCTCACCGCCCAGAGTTACCGACACACAAGTCGACAGTCCGAACGGAGGCTCGCAGCCTCCATCGGACGGTCATTAGATGACTTCATATAATAAATTTATGGAGATATTCACTGTAGCGCAAGCACGCTAGCGAACGCAACGGTCCGAATTTAGATGTTTAGTAGGAGTTTATATTTATGTATTTATGTTTTGGGTCAAACCAAACCTGGCACGCGGGCCCCGTGCCCGCGAGCACAGCATCCGATGAAGATGTAAAAGCCAAAAGGCTAACAGCGATTACTTCACCGAAAACAAGTAGTTATAAATTAAATAAATAAAAATTCAATCTAATAGCCCACGACATAAAGTAGCTTTTGAAATGATTTCAATTATCGTTCCACGACGTTTTTAAATGTGTTGTTTTTGACACGGCTGACATGATGCTAATCGAAATGGGGCCATTGTGCCCCTTTTTTTTGAAGGCGGTGAATAGAAGTGAATCTCAGAATTCATATCTTTAAGTCAGTTAGATTTCGTGTTTTATATTTCTTACGTAGATTGACTACGTAAATTTGCGATGCCATGCGGTTTGAACACTTTAAGTGATGTTCTTTCCAGACGATTTATTTTTCAAATCATCTTTATTTTCAAATAATTTCACCGGAAAACTAAATAATCAAAAGCGTCCGATAACCTCATATGTTATTAGAAAATTAAAAAATATATTACTCTAAAGATTTCTTTCCCTCAGGGCTACTTCGAATAAAAGAAGGAATTTAGGTTAGTGACACAAACCATTATGTGTATTGTAAAATGTAAACTAAAGAACATTTAAGTGAAATGGCAAAGAATCCCCGAGGTGAACCTGACGTAGTCAAAGTATCTGACGATTTCGTATTATTCTATCTATAAACATCTCATAACAACTTTTAAATTTTTCTTTTTTCTGGAGCACGAACAATAAAGTCACTGTACTTAATTAACCAATACATACATACATACATAAGATCACGACTGTATCCCACAAGGGGTAGTCAGAGACTGGGCACTCACTGCAAAAACAGATGACTGCCACAATCCACGTTTCACCAAAACAATATAATGCACTTGGTGTGATAGGTAGTGAGCTCATCGCCATCGTGCGCTGTTGGGTGCACAGTGCAGTTTAATTCCTTACTCTCCTTTTACGAGATCCATTGAATGAGATGGAGTGGCAGTATTCTTTTAACGAGCCGCCACAACACGTCAATTTATCCAATAAAATACAGCTACTGATGCTACACTGAATGAATCGCCCAAAGTTAAATTTAGATAGTTAATTTAGTAAGTTTAGATGTGATTTTGACTTTCATTATCTGAAGACAGTCTATGTATTCCAACTTTCTGAATTCTGAAAAGTAAGTAAGTCATTGTGAACGGGCTCTTTTTAGCGGTGAAAAGACGTTTAGTGGCATTTGATCTCACAATATTGGTATTTCCCTTACGTAACTTATAGGACTTACGTAACTTACCATACGGTATGAACACTTTATATGTACAGTACTTTTCCCTTTGGGGAAAAATTTCCTTTAAGGGATATACGAGTACATTGTTCTTTCATATTTTATATAAGGAATGATGACTTGTGGCCTAGTGATCAGAGTACCTGACTTAGATGCCGCGGGTACTGGTGTTAAATCCCAGCCGGAGGCAACCTTTGTGCACAAAACAAATTGTTGGTTATCGGTTCTGATTTGTGTTATATCTGTAAAACGAACCCACGATGCAGGAGAAATCCTGCGGGCATCTATTTTTAATAATTATGATTCTTATTATTGAATTTATTTCTTATGATAAATTTTTAAATAATATTTCTTGTCATATTTTGGAGTTTATTTTTTGAGAGTATTTTCTATAATTACCTCGCTTAGTGTGGTGGTCGCTAGGTGTGTCGACGGTCCCAATATGATCTTGTAAAATACTGCAGCCCGTTACCGATCTAAAAAGTTTAGGGCCGGGAAATTTTGAAATGATTAATCCATCATCAAGGAAAACATTATAATCCTCTACTTGGATCAGGCTTCTTTTTAAGAAATATTTTGGCGTAATTTTCAAATTTCATTATCGGTCTCGTCTCGTAAAATTCGACTAAGGGAAATATCAGAAAAAATTGTAATGACTTCCGAAGGCGATATAAACCTCTTATATGTACCAGATCTGACACACCCAGACTGGTGACGGCAGCAGTGTCTAAAAGTACAAGGCGTCTTTTAATGCGATCACCACCTGTCAAATCCTCCCAACTTAGGTGAGGCCTATATCCATCAGCAGAGCTAATGGCCTAATCGGAATAAGTATGACGATGATGATGATGACGATTGGACGTCGGACGTTAATAATTGCGATGACGCTTTTCAGGTTCTTATCGTTGTTGTTTGGATGATAGTAGCACCAGCAAGAGCCATGTTCCATTATCCAACTCGCGAGGACAATATGCTAGTATGCGATTCTTACGTGGATGCGTCTTATATGATCGCCTTCTTTTATCCCATCGTGCTCATCATAATATGCACGGTGTATGCCGTGCTCACTAGAAAAATTCCTGAAGCGTTTAATGAAAGTAAACATATAGGTGAGTGTTTTTTCATTATTACAGAAGTTTGTTTCTCTGTACAAAATTGTATTTTGTAAGTCATTGCTTATTTCGTAACATTGCGTATAAAACAGTTGTTTGTAATTGGAATACATCTAAGTGGTTACCACCGCAGTGCCATTTACTCTGCAGTCAAACAGTAGTGTGCGGACATTAGTGTTTCGAAACTAATGTTACATTTAATATATTTACTATAATAAATGAGACCTAAGAAATAATGTCTCAGATTGTCGATCGCTGTCTGATGCCACACAGAACTGTCCAATAGAATGTTCTGGGTGACATCGTAAATATTATGGGCAGGCGTTGCATGGACTATCAGATGCCAGATTTACTTAACTCGTCATTTTCTTCCATACTAATATAAAATCCTTCTAAATTACATACATAAAATTACGACTGTATCCCATAAGGGGTAGTCAGAGACTGGGCACTCACTGCAAAAACAGATGACTGCCACAATCTACGTTTCACCAAAACAATATAATGCACTTGGTGTGATAGGTGGTGAGCCCATCGCCACCATGCGCTGTTGGGTGCACAGTGCAGTTTAATTCCTTACTCGCCTTTTACGAGATCCATTGGATGAGATGGAGTGGTAGTATTCTTTTAACGAGCCGCCACCCGACGGCTAAATTAAATTTACATTAATATCCGCCAAAACCTTAAGTGGTTCTCGAATTTATTTAGCTACAAAATATTTAAGTCATTATAAATATAAAGTAATGAAAAGTATATAAGATACTGGCTGATGCACGCGACTACGACCGCTTAGATATGGGGCTTTGAAAAACTGGTAAAAACTATTCATGTTATCTGTGCCGAATTTCGTTAGGATCGGTTCAAAATTGAGCCGTAAAAAGGTAACAAACAGACAGAGGGATAGAGAGTTACTATTGCATTTATGATATTACTTACTGGTGGTAGGATTCCTATGCAGGAATCCGTCTAGGTTGGTACCACCCCAGGACCAGTTACTCTGCCGTGAAGCAGTAGTGTGCAAACATTACTGTGTTTCGGTTTGAAGGGTACTGTGAGCTAGCGTAATCACTGGGCGTATGAGACTTAAGAACTGTATCAGGGTGATGGGCTCAGTGTGGTATCACACAGTAATTTTCTGGGTGACACAGCATTTGTTACAGGCAGACGTTGCACTTACCATCAGGTGAACATTTTGCTCGTTTCATCACTTTATCCTATAAAAAAAATTGTATACATTGAGCATAATTTATGTGCCTTATTCAGTAAATACGAGAACTATCTTTTTAATGGCTTCGTTGCATATTTTAACGGTGTCAAAACTTGCAGCCTAAAACTAGCAGTATTTAAAATTTATGTATGCGTAAGTACTGCCGTGTGGTAGCGGCCTAAGAGAATCTACCACCCCATCTCATCCCGTGGGTGTCGTAAAAGTCGACAGAGGGAAAATGAAAAACAGGAGATGGGCAGCAGCATCTTCCTGGAACATCTGAATGAATAAACTGCGGTTGCCAATCCGCCTGCCAAGCGTGGCAACTATGGCAAGATCCCCCCTAAAATGAGAGTTACAAACTTATCTATGGGGGAGGCCTTTGTTCAGCAGTGGACTTGTGATAGGCTGAAACGACGACGACGACGACGACGAAGTACTGCAATTGAAGTGTGTCAACTTAGGTGTTTAATAACTGGATAATATTTCTCAATGGGTTTTTTTAGTTTTCTTCCAGATACCAACCTTTTGCATTATTGCCTACTCACGTGTGCGTGCTTTATATATCAGAGCGTCTTTAATCGAGTTGGCAATGTCTGATAAACCGTCTAATAATTTGTACAGTTGTTTGTTTGTTGTTGATTTGTCAACACATTAACTAAATCAATCTTTTATCCTTTGTAGGTTTCACGATGTACACGACATGCGTGATTTGGCTCGCGTTCGTCCCGCTGTACTTTGGCACTGCAAGCCATGTGCCATTACGTATTACCAGCATGGCCGTTACGATTTCCCTGAGTGCTAGCGTCACGCTTGCCTGTCTTTTCTCTCCAAAGGTGAATAAGCGCTGAATATTTTTTTAACCAGATAATTTTCGTATCATCAACTTTAAAATGCTTTGCAACAGATTATATAAATAAATGAAATTGATTCGACATGAACTTTATATTTTGTTTTAATAGTAAAAAGGTAATCAGATTTTTTATGTGCAAAATGTTAAATATCGTGTCCTAGATGTAGAATTTTAAATTATTGTTTCAGCTGTACATCATTTTAATTCGGCCTGAGAGAAATGTTCGTCAGAGTATAATGCCAGTTCGTTACAGCCGGAAACCTCCACCCTCGCAAGCCTTTTTGCATAGCCAGAATAAAAGTGAGCATTTCTAGTTGCACTCCTATTTTGTTACGATGTATAATAATTATACTGAGAATTTTACATTGTTCGTAAATTAAATGTTACATTAATAATTCATGAAAATTTTAAAAAAAGACTGTGTAATAAAAATAACATTTTTAAATATTTCTCGCAGAACCACCAAATTCGGATAAAGAAACCCAGACAGATTCTACAGATTTCAACAAAATTACAAACGGACAAACTGTACAATTAAGACGCGTAAACTTAAATAAGGGTGATGAAAATGTGAAACAAATAAAAGAAAATGCAGTAGAAAGAAAATCATCAAAGGATAAAATAGAGGGAAACAAAGAAGGAAAAGAGAAAAAAGATGAAAAGAAATCTTCTAAAGATAAACTGAATGAAAGAAATCAAATAAAAGAGGTAAAAGAGGAAATAATTCTCATAAGCGACGTGAAACCATTGAATAACTGTGATATTGCTAGGGACAAGGTGGTCATTGTTCAATCAATGAACGAGAAACCAGATACATTATAGCAATGGGAATCTTCCAAATCACTAACCGATGTTGGAAATACTAAAAATAATAATAGTTATCTTAAAAAGAAAAGTTGCTCTTGTAAAATGAGAGAACGGAAGCCAATCGTGGTGTAAAAATAAAAAAATAAAAGATGTTATCACAGATTTTTCACTCTCGTTACCTATCATATATGTACATAAAGTTAGGACTGTAAAGTTAATTTTTTAATGAGTTGTCAAAACTTTAATAGGAAGTACACTGTAGCATAATATATAATATCTTATATTAAGTTAAAAACTAAATGATAGTTAAATTATACGTGATGTAAATGAGACAGAGACAGTTTGTAAATATAAAATTGAAGACGCATAGTGATGTTTGTTGTAAATATTTAAAATAGGATACATTTATGGCCTACATTTAATAAAGCTGTAAAAAGTATTATTGATAGTTATTAAATAATGTAATAAGTTGATATATGCAAGGCAGAGCACTGAGCCAGGGCCATGCGGACGCGTGATAAAATAGTTTAGAATATTGAAATGGCCGTTAGTCAATGATTTGGTGTTGTGAACGATGTTCAAAACTTCTTAACGTAATAGCCTTTTGCATATTATCTTTTCACTGCTCTGTATGGTGAAGTTTTATTTTCAACTACTTTAAAATATTTCCGTTGTTTTATCACTGAGACCGTTTCGCCTTTTGCTTGCCTTGTGTATATTGAGACTAAAACTAAGCGAGCGCCATATTTAAACAATAATAAACCGTTTTGATGTTTTTAAGTGTTTCATTGATTTTATTGCTCGTTTTCAGGTCAAGACCGAAAAAATGATAATGACTTCTATGGTGGGGGTAGGTACCACAGAAGTGGCGGATATTCTGCCGCCAAACACAAGTATAAGTGTGCATTAACCTGTAGCCATTTAGAGGCACTGTAGTTAGTGAAATGGCTGGACGTATGTGACTAAATAACTGACGTATCAATGCGACGAGCGCAGTGCAGCACAGGCAGGCGGAGCACTTATTTTTAATTCACGAACAAATGTTCGCATGTTGGTAATTTCAACGCCTGCCCATAACAAGTGCTGTATCACCCAGAACATTTCTGTGTAGCACCACAGCTCGTCACTCTGAGACATCAGTTCTTAAGTCTCGTATGCCCAGTGATTATACTTGTCTACAGTGCCGTTCAGACCGAAACACAGTAATGTTTGCACACTACTGCTTAACGGCAGAATAACTGGTTCAACTTACTGGTGAATGACTTGCTCGTAACGTTAATATCACAAATAAGACGATCGCGTGGCCAAGTGTTTAGAGTAACTGACTACCACGCCCATGAACCTGCGTTCGAACCAGCCGGAGCCTGAAGAGCTGGCTCTGCTTGTGTTATGATTTCCCTGTGTCTCTGAAACGTTACATCGGGCGCGGGTTGGTTGGGACGAGTGGGTGCCCCTGTGTTTGCGCGCACACCGCTGGCTCTATAATATCTCATGTGCAGTTCATAGCTACCGACAGTATTCGGTAGTTGTAGCTGTGGTCGAAAGTCGACCAGGAGAACATCAGTAACAAACATGTCTTATATCCTGCAGAAGCTTCCGATTCTCAACCGGAGAAAGTTACCGAGGTCGAAATTATCCCGAATGTCGACAAAACCATTTCCACGTTAAAAATAATTAAACATATTTCTCACATAAATGCAAAAATAAATCGTGAAAACAATCAGGTATTCTGAATATCTGAAACTTATTTTTCACTAGCTGTGCCTCGAGGTTTTACCCGAGTAAAAAAACGAACCTGATCGATTATATACGTATGTACTTCCCTATTTCAATCGGATTTCGGGGTTTTAATTTTTTCGCGCAGCCCCCAAATTATTTTTCTAAAATTAAAGTAGCCTAAGTTACCCGATATAATATCAGCTATCTGTCAGTGAAATTGCCATCAAAATCGATCGAGCCGTTTTGGATATTAGCCAGGAACAAACAGACAGACAGACAAACATTAAAAAATTGTTTTTTTATTACAAGTACTTGTAGTAAGATTCCTATGCAGGAATCCGTCTAGGTACCACCCCAGGGCCAGTTATACTTGAAGCACTGAGAGCTAGCGTTATCACTGAGCATTTATGAGACTTAAGAACTGATGTCTCAGGGTGACGAGCGCAGTGTGGCTTGACACAGAAATGTTCTGGGTGACACAGCATTAGTTGTGGGCAGACGTTGCACTTACCATCAGATAAACGTTTTGCTCGTTTCGTCACTTTATCCAATGAAAAAAAATATACTTTCCTGAGCATTGATTAAAAAGCTCTTATTTTGTTATAACAAACAGAAACTTCATTTTTATTAATTTGTATAGATGACGTTGTGATATTTTCATAAATCTCATATTGGAGTTTTTAGACAAAACATTTTTGGTGATAATTCCCAGAAGAATTTTTTCAGTACATGTAAAATAGTAAAATATTTAAGTTTAGGTGGATAGACTAGGTTATGATTGCAAGACATTTAATTATAAAATAATACAGACATATATTTTTCATACACAAACACCCAGACCAGAAAGAAATATCTACAGGCCTTACAAATTTTTATTCCGTGTGGAAATCGAAACCACGACCTATAGCGTAAAAGACAATTACTTAGGTATTGCGCCAAATTAGCCTTGTGATAATCATGATATCTTCTTTGCCTACATCGACCAACCAAGATGTGAATGCGAATGCACTGACTCCCCCTCACATGTACAGAGAGAAGAGCAGTGGTAATGTATCGTAATACGTCCAGAATCGAATATCTATTTGGTTCCCGTTGGGATATGAATGAGATTGATGCCAACAACAGCAGTGAAGAAAATAAAGTCGCCAAAGATAGCCGCTGAGTGACTCGGCGGCTGACTGTCGTAGAGTCAACATCACTTAATTATGCCTCGTTTTGAGATGAAACACGTGTCGTATTCTCGATCTCAGTGGTGTATCACTGGTGTGTTTTCAATTCCCGGTGCACCAGCAAACCAATAACGCTATTATTTTGCTGATGCATGGATGTTAGTTTGCTATTCCAAAAATTAGGTAATATTTTAAATTTTTCATGGGGAGCAAGTTAAGTTTCTTTCCTTCATTATAATAGATTTCTGTAAAGTAACGCTTGATTCTATTAACTAATAGAATACTACTTCTATGAATAATATCAGCAGTCACAAACCGTGGTGGTGGTTATTGACTACGTGACGCTCTCTAACGATGAATTTAATCTAATCAATACACTATGCACTACCCTAAACCTGGACATTATTACAGCAACAACAACATAATTACAGGTGATAGGATTCCTATGCAGGATCCATCTAGTTAGGTACCAACGCAGGGCCAGTTATTCTGCCGTGAAGCAGTAGTGTGCAAACATTACTGTGTTTCGGTCGGAAGGGAACTGACAGCTAGTGTAATTAATGGGGGATATTAGACTTAAGAGCGCAGTGTGGTGCCACACAGAAATGTTCCGGGTGATAAATCACTTGTTATGGGCAGACATTGTATTTACCACCAGATGAACGATTTACCGTCTCCTCACTTTCTTACGTGAAAAATCTTACAGATCTTACAGAATGGCAATCACTAAAAGGAAACAAATTAGAACTATTTAAGTAGCGTTTGATTTTTCTACGCGAAATTTTTCTCTACATTCGCGTAAATAAATTATAAATCTAAACTATTAACAAAGCAATTCTTAGAGCAGTTCATTTATTTCTGTGTTGGTAGTCTATAAAGGTAGCTTTCTCCACAGCATAATATAAAGTTGCTTTTTTGTAAACGACAAAATGACGAGACGAGCAAAACGTTCACCTTATAGTAAGTGCAACGTGTGCAAGTAACAAATGGTGTGCCACCCGGAATATTTCGGTGTGTCACCACACTGTGCCTGTCACCCTGAGACATTAGTTTTTAAGTCTCATTTTTTCAGTAAATACACAAGCTACTATAGTAAAATTTCGGATCTTTTGCCGCTTCTGTTATTGGTTATCGCAAGCCTGTGAGTCATTTTAGAGAGTCGCTAGTAGAGAAGTGGAATATTCTCTCTGTTTGTATAGGTTTAAAGTAGGTTACAAGCTTCTATAGACATTATCTATGCTCAAACACTGCACTCGTAGTTACTAATCCAGTCCATTAAGATAATTGGATTTCCTTACTTGTTGAATATTTAGACAAATTAGTTCCGGGATATATTATGGCTTAGTTTGATTCCACGTTACAACATTAATTTAGGACTAATTCTTTAAATCTTCTTTCTGTGTCTTATAAATCTTGAGTGTATGATTTATTTTAGTTTATTACTGGTGGTAGGATTCCTATGCAGTCCGTCTATGTAGGTACCACCCCAGGGCCAGTTAATCTACCGTGAAGCAGTAGTGTGCAAACATTACTGTGTTTCGGTTTGAAGCGCACTGAGAGCTAGCGTAATCACTGGGCATATGAGACTTAAGAACTGATTTCTCACGGTGACGGGCGCATTGTGGTGTCACACTGTTCTGGGTGACACAGCATTTGTTATGGGCAGACGTTACACTTACCATCAGGTGAACGTTTTGCTCGTTCCGTCACTATTATTAAATTTAAAAAAAATATGCATCTACAACACAACACAATACTGACGAAGGTATAAAAAATAGCAAACTAATTATTCTTGTATTGCAGTCCACTTCTCGTTAAAACATGAATGTAATCAAAAGTAAGCTCAACGTCTAAAACCCGACGACTGAAAAATCACGCTCTAAAAAGTATTTCTTCATCTGAAATTGTTATGTTCAAACTATTCAATATTTACCGTCTTTTACGTAAACAACTTACACGTAATTTATTTTAATGTATTTAATACATATTCATAGTGATGTTCCGAGGATAGCCGTGGTCGTATACCACCTCTTTACATGGGAGTATGGCTAACGCCTACCCGCCTTCACGGGGGGAAGGACAGGTGATGTCGGACTTGCACCACTTGGCCACGGGAACGCTCGCTCACACATCCGCGACGACACCGGCGATAGCCGCCTATTTTCGGCTGCCCCTCCTCGTGAGAGGACAGCTCCTCTTCTCTCTCCTTCCTTTCAACACGGCCTACCTATTGTGTGCGTAATTAACCCCCTCGAGTCCGCCACGCGGAAGCCACGGGGCCAGGAAACTGAACGTACCACCTACCCTGACAAAACAATACATTCTAACAATAGTAAGCGATAATAAGCTACAGGACGTTAGCGGTACACCACCCAAGTTAAGGTAAAAGATGAAAGCGCGCGGAGGACAGACACAACTACTAAAAACTAGAAAATAAAATAAGTAAATAAAATAAGTAAATGAAATATTTTAGTTAAACGGTTTTATTGTAAATGAACATTAAAATTATGCCGATTATGTACTAGCAGCTGAAGAAAAACTAGGTAGGTACCAAGTACTAATCATCACACGACTCTCCTCATCAATCTAGAGCATTGATCAGACTAAAATAAAATTGTGGGGCGTAGCGTAATCTGAGTAAATATGTTAATGATCGTTCTGTGATGCCGCACGTATCATCGTGAAGAATTTACCTTTACACACATTTTGCATTAGTTGCCTTTATAGAAGATCCATCCAAAGCCTACCTACATATTATGATATGAGCGGTTGACTGTACATGATATAAATTCGACACTCCCCACGATTTTACTTTAGTCTGATCAATGATCTTAATGAGGAGAGTGGTATGATGACTGGTACTTAGTACCTACTTAATTATTAGTTAGATTTAGTAAATTATATACATCATTATTATGTTTCTTTATAATAAAACTGTTTAACTTAAAATCTTTTATTTATTTATTTTATTTTATCACTAGATGGAGCAGGTCGTACGGTTTTGCGGTAACTCGATGACAATTTTCAGCAGTGGATTATAGTGATAGGCTGAAATGATGATGATGATGATGATGATGTTCAGCATTGGACTCGTGATGGGCTTAAGTGATGATATGTTTATTTAGTATTTATAACATAATTATTCACAAACGTTTTCTTCCAGCAATTCTACGATGATGACTATGACATCGGCAAATCAAAATTCATTGTTGTATTCACCATTGATTTTAATACCGTATTATTTGCAGACCAGTAGTTCGGAGACATCCAAAGTAGCGGTGAAGAGTTTCGGACATAGCATCATCCTGTCTTACACGTTGCGTTTTATACCCTCGTTGTATACTTGAATAACTATATTTAACCTGATACTGGTTTTAAAATCATATTTGTTTTTTCCTATTTAAATAACTAGACCTACTCGTACCTCATTCCATATCTGCACGACCCTTGCCGTAGACTGGTAGAGAATGTCTCAGGAATTAAGTACGCCTGTACTGATTTTGTTATGTAAGGAGTTATATAAATAAAAATGTAAAGCATGATATTTTTGTCTCTGCCAATATTCAGTTTGCTAAAGTAGATAAATTAGAGCAGTCCCAACACATTCATTAGCAGCGACCGGAAATTGTTAATGGTGTCGCCAATTACTACGTCGTGCTGAAAATGGCTTTCGTCATCATCTATGTTTTACTGATACGGATTTCACATGAATCGTAGGTACGTTTTAAATACATAAATTTCACATGCACAACACAATCAGACCCGGAAAGCAACAATTTGTGTTTTTGCACAAATGTTGACTACGGCTGGGATTCGAACTCAACGTGAATAACTCAAAACTACTAAAGCTATTGACATGCATTGTACACAGATTATAGACAATAACTACGCAACTAGGCGAGGCCGCAGCGTGAGATACTCTTTTTATTGCCCCCTGAATGAGTTCATAAGGCTATCATTATATACGAGTACTATTTGTTGAAAAAGAACGAGGTACACGTAAATCTGTGCATATACCACAGGCGGATTTTCCGATAGTACGAGTAAGCCCGAACCTAGGGCGGCAAAACTTAGTTGATATATTTTTATCATATACATATAATTTTATCATATACACCTTTTACCATATATACATATACTTTCGTTGTTTTTTACTTTCATTTTTTTATAGAAGAGGGGGCAAACGAGAAAACGGGTTACCTGATGTTAAGTGATCACCACCGCCCATAAACATCCGCTACACCAGGGAAATCGCGGGTTTGAGAAAGGAATAGGCTCTTTTCTTCTCTCTTTTGGTCTCTAAGTCGTATCGGGCCGGAAAAACCGCTGGCGGTAGTAAGTTCCACAGAGTGGTCGTGCCTGGCAGAAAATTCCGAGAAAAGCGCACAGTGGTGGAATGCCAACCATCAAGGTGATGTGGTGCTATGCCGCGATGTACAATGGTGAAACTCAGCGGCTGGAATGATTCCGAACAATTTCTCAGAATACTCCCCATGTGTGAAAGCATGAAATACTGTCCCGCTCTACTGAGCATGCAGTACTTTTTTGAGCCCAATTTGGCCTTTTCTTCCAAAAGACCATGGAACTAAACGTTACTGTATATGTCAACGTCAAGGATTCCGATACTAGCAGAAGCAACAAGGGAAATGCTCTCAAAATGAGGAGATACGACAAAGAGTTTCTTTTCAGCGGTAAATGCTCAAGCTTATGTCTTCTTGGAGTTGTACTTGAATGAATTTAGTCTGCCTCAGTACGAGATTTTATCTAACAAAATCTCCACTTCATACAATAGTTAGTTTCGGTATTCGTCGACGTGTTCCCGTGAAATATTAGCACGGCCGGTGTACAAGGCATCACCAGTGCTATCGTCTGCATAGCAATGCATGTTACTAATTTGCAACATTTCATTGATATGCAGGAGAAACAAAGTTGGGGATAGCACGCAGCCTTGTGGAACACCAGCATTCACAGGCTTGGAGTCCGAGCATGCACCATCAACTACGACCTCGATGCTCCAGTCTGTGAAAAAACCGGTAATCCAATTGCATAATTTCTCGGGCAGCCCATAGGAAGGAAGCCTCGAGAAGGGCTTCATGCCAAACGCCTGGCCTTCGCTATGTCCAAACTAACTACTAGGGCCTCCCCCTTGCTCTCGACTTCCGCCGCCCGTCATACTTTCATTTAATTCAGGCACGATAGGCAGAGACCGAACCTGTAGCCCACTTTTCGCCCCCGCGGGAAACGAGACGTGACACAAACGTCGCATTTAGATGTGTTATTCGTAAATAAATAAAAGTTTCATCGTGTTTGTTTTGGCGGTTCCGAAGTAATGAACATTATTTTATAACATCTACATTATGCAATCAATTATATAGTGACAAAACTCCATTATATAACCCTTAATATACTAGCTAACCCGTGCGAATATTTCACAGTATCCTTATCACAAACAGATGGCGCAAACTATCTACTTTTATCTATCTCATATCATTTCAAATAATGTAAACAGCTCTAACCGACAGCTATCGTGCATGTTAGTTGAACATATTGTCAACAAATGGCGCTTAAATTAATTAATTCAATCATTTTAATAAAAAATTTAACGAAAACGTGGATTTTAAGACATTTACTTACTTTTCGTCATTAGAGGAAAAAATAATCCTAAAAATGAGGTATGAAACATATTTCATTCCTACAAAAATATCTTTGAGAAATAATGTGTATAGATATTTCACTTAGATTTTTATATATGTCCATGCGAACTACGTAGCTGGCACAGTAAGCCTAAATATCTACTGAGACAAACCAGTTGGTAAAAGTACTGTTTTGTCACTGTTTGTTCGAAAATTAAGTAATACGTAGTTTGGCAGATGTTTTTGCCAAGTATAACTACTAGTACATTGTAAAAATGGTTAGAATGTCAGAATCTTAACTTAGCGCGATGTTGGACGTATAAGATATTTCTTAATCTTCTCATGTGGCGCTATGAACGTCGCTAGCATGCGTGGTCTTAAAGCAATCGCGGCTTAGTGGTCTGATTGCACCGCGAGTCTTAATCGCAGCCGGAACTGACTTTTTTGTAAGCACTGGTGGTAGGACTGCTATGCAGAAACTCGTCTAGGTAGGTACCACCGTAGGGCCAGTTATTCAGCCTAGAAGCAGTAGTGAGTAGTTCGCAGTAGTTTCTTTGTGGCACCACACTGCGGCCGTTATCCTGAGACACCAGCGTTTGAGTCTGATATGCCCAGAAATTACACTAGCTTCCGGTGCCCTTTAGACTGAAACACAGTAAAATAAATAGCCTAAGGCGGATTCCTGCTACCAGTAAATACGAAGAAGACGAAGATCTGTGCTTGTACTTTCTATTTGAATTTTTTTTAATATTATATAGGTAAGCTACCCGAAATTCATTACAGTGGAGTAGAAACAAAAAAAAACTTTTAGAAGTTCATCTACAGAGAAAACGGGGGGTATTGCATAGGTTTTGAAGAGCAACACCCTCTCTCCTTCAAAGCGAGCATCAGCAAACTGTTACCGCCATCGGGAAACGCCACCAAATGCCTAACAATATTCCAGTACTGATATCATGTTTTACTCTACAACACGGCACTGGTGGTAGGACTCCTATGCAGGAATCCGTCTAGTTAGGTACCACCCCAGAGCCAGTTATTCTGCCGTGAAGCAGTAGTGTGCAAACATGACTGTGTTTCGGTTTGAAGGGCTCTGAGAGCTATCGTAATTACTGGGCATATGAGACTTGGGAACTGATGTCTCAGGGTGACGGGCGCATTGTGGTGTCACACAGAAGTTTTCCGTGCGGCACAGCATTGTTATGGGCAGACGTTGCCCTTACCATCAGGTGAACGTCTTGCTCGTTGCCAAGAGATGAGATGGGGTGGTAGATTCACAGTTTTACTAAGACAACTATCGCAATTTTTTTTTATGGAAGTAAGTAACGAGTGGTGTAAGATGTTCAAATTATGGTAATTGCCACGCCTGCCCATAACAGGTCACCTAGGACTTTGCGTTGGAAAATTCTGTACAGCCCCGCACTGCGCTTGTCATATTAAAATATATATCTTTAAACATTTCCCTATGCTATCTTCCTATTGCATATTTACATTAGATCGTAACATTAACAGAGCAAAAGCAATACGTCTATAGACTTGAAATCCCTGGCAGACGTTCAAAGTAAAGCTAAACTCCATGAAATTAAACAGCCAACTAGACTGCACTAACATTTTTTTTTAGTTTCAAAGTTAAAAAATATCGTACCAGTGGGTTAGAGTTACAATTTCGAAATATGAGCCGTGTGGTGGCGGCTCGTTAAAAGAATACTACCACTCCATCTCATCCATTGGATCTCGTAAAAGGGGAGTAAGGAATTAAACTGCACTGTGCACCCAACAGCGTATGGTGGCGATGAGCTCACCAACTATCACACCAAGTGCATTATATTGTTTTGGTGAAACGTGGATTGTCGCAGTCATCTGTTTTGCAGTGAGTGCCCAGTCTCTGACTACCCCTTATGGGATACAGTCGTAATCTTATGTATGTATGTATTTTAAGAAACACGCGCATACATTCATATTTTTTTAGTTTGAACGTTATAAGTAATTATTAATTGTTAAAATTCTGTGTGCGATTGTTTGACCACAGACTATTGTGTTTAACATTGATTACGTATGAACGTAAATAATGAATGTTTTATTATATTTTTATAATTTGATTTAATGTATTTTAACACATCACTTCTATTCTGTATATGAATAAAAATGTATTTATAAAAAAAATCTATTATTAAAAGATCATCAAGTGAACGGCTCTACTGATTTGGCTGATTTTAATGTTGTTATGGTAGAAATTGCCAGGACAAGGTTTATACAGGGTCATTCGTAGTGTCCTATACATCCCGGCAGGCTGGGCTTAGGGACGATGTGTGTTCCCCAAAAAATATAATGAGCATCGTAGCGTGATACCTGTAGGAGATATGTCGACTTAAAGAATTTGCTTAGAACTCATAGGTGACTACCCTGTTATACGGCTGATCGAGGCAATGAAAACATAATTTTAATTGGCGTTTTTCGATTGAGCTGCCATCGAAAGAACTCGCAAGTACTAGGATAACATGAAGCTTAAGGAAATCTGTTGCGAATTAAATCTGTTAGTATGACGCCGTAGTAAGGTACTCGTAACATAGAGAATAAAACGTATTTTGAATTTGTCTGGTTTGGGGCAACCACTTTCTGAGTTAGGGTCGCGTAAAGTTTTCAATACAAGTAATTTTAAAGTTTTGTATGGACATTTTTAGTATTCAATTTTGTCATTAAAGCTCCATCGTTGTGTTTATCAGATCAAAGTAGCATGGGTTGCCGGGATGTTATACTAATTATGAATAACGTTGTTTAAAAGATATTTTTTTTTCGAAAAACGACCGGAAAAGTCACTAATTTTGATGGTATTTTTCTTTTAGTCTCAATAAAGAAGTAACGTTCAGTTGGACAGTTCTGCTGCCACGTGTTTGTATAAAAACAACAAATTCCGCATTGAGTATTGATTTGAGAGCACTCCTCTTGTTGCCTCAGCTGGTATCGGAATCCTTGGCGTTAACATATCCAGTAACGTTCAGTTCCGTGGTCATTTGGAAGGAAAGGTCAAGTTGGCCTCAACAAAGCTCTGCCTGCTGATTGCTCGTTTGCCCGCTCTTCTATATAAAAAAATGTCATTTGATAACTTATTCAGGACTATTTGATAATAAAATTATTTTAGTGCGATGAACTTCTAAATGGCCTTTAAAGAGTTCCATTTAAGTATTTCGCTTCACACAAATGTTTACGGGATAAGTTTATTTGGAACATGAACATAATAGAGGCCCTTAATTGAAAAAGTTCCTTCATTTTACTTGACTCAGTTCCAATGGAGTATTCTAAATTAGCAAAACTTAGAAAATACTTGTCTACTTTTACTTTTATGTTAACATTGTTTTTGACAGAACGTTACATATTAGTAGACGTTATTACACTAGGATTTCACATTTAGAGGCATAAATTCCACAAGCTCGAATACACAGACACCGAACATCTATACATTTTAGATATGAAAATACTTTTTGTGTGTAAGACTTCACTGGTGGTAGGATTCCAATGTAGGAATCCGTCTAGGTAGGTACCACCTCGGGGCCAGTTATTCCGCCTTGAAGCAGTAGTGTGCAAAAGTTACTGTGTTTCGGTTTGAAGGGCACTAAAAGCTAGCGTAATCACAATATGAGACTTAGGAACTTATCTCTCAGGGCGACGGGCGCATTGTGGTCTCACACAGAGTTTTGCTGGATGACACAGCATTTGATATGGGCAGACGTTGCAATTCGGTCGGTTTGTAGGGCAATGAGTGCTAGCGTAATCATTGTGCATATGAGGCTTAAGAACTAATGTCTTCTTCTTCTTTTAGTTTTGGCCTCTCTTTATTAGAATTCTTCTAGTGTCAAGTCAGTCACGGGATTCACAAGAACTAATGTATCAGGGTGACGGGCGCAGTTTGGTGTCACACAGAGATGTTCTGGACGACCCAACATTTGTTACGGGCAGACGTTGCGCTTACCAACTACTGAACGTTTTGCTCGTTTCGTCCCTTCATCGAATAAAAAAAAATCGATTAAAAAATAAGTAGTAAAATAAAAATATGTCGCGTGTCACCTCGTTCAATAAAATTTACTAATCGTCTTGTCAAATTATAAAACAAAATCATTATTTGAAGTAATAAAAAAGCGGGGTGTTTGTCTTCGGTTGGCATCGAAAACAGTGACATCTATTGATCTTGTAGTGAACTAGTTAGTCACTACATTAATCACGTAAAATGCTCGGTTTCTAGCTAGTTACTTTTTTGGTGCTAAAATGTAGTTTAAAAATGTAATGATAATTAAAAAAATTACGTTATAATTATAGCCTATTTGTTTCCTCAAAATTACAATCTCTATATTATTTTATGAATTTAACTTTATAATTTGAGCAGTACATTTCTGTCACGACACACAAATTGGTCTTTTTTTTAATTGGATAAAGTGATGAAACGAGCAAAACGTTCACCTGATGGTAAGTGCAACGTCTGCCCATAACAAATGCTGTATCACCCAGAACAACGAGTGGCACCACACTCCGCCCGTCACCTTGACACATCAGATCTTAAGTCTCATATGCTTATTGATTACACTAGCTCTGAGTGCCCTTCAGACCGAAACACAGTAATGTTTGCACACTACTGCTTCACGGTAGAATAACTGGCCCTGTGGTGGTACCTACCTTGACGGACTCCTGCATAGGAATCCTACCACCAGTATATTTCTTGGTTTGAAAGCCTCAAACAGCCTCAACCTTTTTTGGGAACCGATGTTTATTTTAAGCCGCTAAAATCAACAACAATGTAAATACACTTTCTGATATAATACATTAAACGTTATCCAATTAATGGCGCAATTTGTTTTACGAAATTAATATAATTAATACGGCTTAACATTTGTACAAAATCACTTTTAAGCTTTCAATTTAAACAAAGATATTATGAGACATATTTTTGTTTTAATGATTATAATGTTTAACATAACTAATTAACGATATAAGAAAAACACAAAATTTATGCAGTAACACGTCCAGGTAGCTACTACACAGAGTGTAGACATTACTGTGTTTCGGTCTGAAGGGCACTCAGAGCTAGTGTAATCAATAAGCATAAGAGACTTAAGATCTGATGTCTCAAGGTGACGGGCAGAGTGTGGTGCCACTCGTTGTTCTGGGTGACACAGCATTTGTTATGGGCAGACGTTGCACTTACCATCAGGTGAACCTTTTGCTCGTCTCGTCACTTTATCCAATACCAAAAAAAACAGGTCTGAACTGGTTACCTTATTATACGCGGTCTAATTCTATAAGATTATTTAAGTCTTTCGATCAATTTAACAGGGCAGAAAAGTTAATTTGCTTAGATCCGCATGCAAAATATGGAATGCTGTGCATTAGGTGGTAGTTACTGTGCATTTCCTAATTTTTGAAAAGCACCGCCCTCCCACAATAAGCCAATAACACTTGATAATGCATATGAGGCTTAAGAACTAATGTCTTCTTCTTCTTTTAGTTTTGGCCTCTCTTTATTAGAATTCTTCTAGTGTCAAGTCAGTCACGGGATTCACAAGAACTAATGTATCAGGGTGACGGGCGCAGTTTGGTGTCACACAGAGATGTTCTGGACGACCCAACATTTGTTACGGGCAGACGTTGCGCTTACCAACTACTGAACGTTTTGCTCGTTTCGTCCCTTCATCGAATAAAAAAAAATCGATTAAAAAATAAGTAGTAAAATAAAAATATGTCGCGTGTCACCTCGTTCAATAAAATTTACTAATCGTCTTGTCAAATTATAAAACAAAATCATTATTTGAAGTAATAAAAAAGCGGGGTGTTTGTCTTCGGTTGGCATCGAAAACAGTGACATCTATTGATCTTGTAGTGAACTAGTTAGTCACTACATTAATCACGTAAAATGCTCGGTTTCTAGCTAGTTACTTTTTTGGTGCTAAAATGTAGTTTAAAAATGTAATGATAATTAAAAAAATTACGTTATAATTATAGCCTATTTGTTTCCTCAAAATTACAATCTCTATATTATTTTATGAATTTAACTTTATAATTTGAGCAGTACATTTCTGTCACGACACACAAATTGGTCTTTTTTTTAATTGGATAAAGTGATGAAACGAGCAAAACGTTCACCTGATGGTAAGTGCAACGTCTGCCCATAACAAATGCTGTATCACCCAGAACAACGAGTGGCACCACACTCCGCCCGTCACCTTGACACATCAGATCTTAAGTCTCATATGCTTATTGATTACACTAGCTCTGAGTGCCCTTCAGACCGAAACACAGTAATGTTTGCACACTACTGCTTCACGGTAGAATAACTGGCCCTGTGGTGGTACCTACCTTGACGGACTCCTGCATAGGAATCCTACCACCAGTATATTTCTTGGTTTGAAAGCCTCAAACAGCCTCAACCTTTTTTGGGAACCGATGTTTATTTTAAGCCGCTAAAATCAACAACAATGTAAATACACTTTCTGATATAATACATTAAACGTTATCCAATTAATGGCGCAATTTGTTTTACGAAATTAATATAATTAATACGGCTTAACATTTGTACAAAATCACTTTTAAGCTTTCAATTTAAACAAAGATATTATGAGACATATTTTTGTTTTAATGATTATAATGTTTAACATAACTAATTAACGATATAAGAAAAACACAAAATTTATGCAGTAACACGTCCAGGTAGCTACTACACAGAGTGTAGACATTACTGTGTTTCGGTCTGAAGGGCACTCAGAGCTAGTGTAATCAATAAGCATAAGAGACTTAAGATCTGATGTCTCAAGGTGACGGGCGGAGTGTGGTGCCACTCGTTGTTCTGGGTGACACAGCATTTGTTATGGGCAGACGTTGCACTTACCATCAGGTGAACCTTTTGCTCGTCTCGTCACTTTATCCAATACCAAAAAAAACAGGTCTGAACTGGTTACCTTATTATACGCGGTCTAATTCTATAAGATTATTTAAGTCTTTCGATCAATTTAACAGGGCAGAAAAGTTAATTTGCTTAGATCCGCATGCAAAATATGGAATGCTGTGCATTAGGTGGTAGTTACTGTGCATTTCCTAATTTTTGAAAAGCACCGCCCTCCCACAATAAGCCAATAACACTTGATAATGCCACTTTCTGAGGTGAAACACGTATCGTGGTCTCGACTGCTGTAGTGTTTATTGCTTAATGGTAGTGTTGTAGAATGGAGGGTATCTGGTGGCGGTGTTAGTTTGCTTGTGCACGCTATTGTGAGCGGTGCTTTTCAAAAACTAAATAAAATACAACAATTTATATTATATTTTTTCCATTTCCCTATTATAATGGATTTCCGAAAACTATCGCCTGATTCTGATGATGATGATATTCTCCTGGCCGATTTCGACCACGGCGACAACTTTCGAATATTTCCGAGAGATATCAACTGCGCAGGAGATATTATAGTGCCAAAAGTGTACGCGCAAACACAGAGGCACTCGCTCGTCCCAGTCTACCAGCGCCCGATGTAACGCCGTAGGTAAGCTAGGATGCATTGTCAGAAACACGGGGACAATCACAACACAACTAGACCCGAAAACCAACAATTTTGGCTTCGGCTAGAAATCGATCCCAAACCCACGGCGCAGAAGACAGATACTCTGGCCACTAGGCCACGCAGTCGCCGATATTAGCTATCGTCTATTAACTGTCGCCTGATTCTATTAACTATAGAGTTCGATTTTTTTAGAGTGCAGTGTATAGGAGTTGAAAAGTGAATCGACATACACAGATGGTTAATTTATCTTCACTTCACTGGTGGGAGGATACCTGTGCAGGAATCCGTCTAGGTAGGTACCACCCCAGGGCCAGTTATTCTGCCGTGAAGCAGTAGTGTGCAAACATTACTGTGGTTCGGTTTGAAGGGCACTGAGAGCTAGCGTAATCACTGGACATACGGCACGATGACGCGCGCGGTACACAGAAATTTTCTGGGTGATACAGCATTTATTATGGGCAGACCTTTCACTTACCATCAGGTGAGCGTTTTGCTTGTTTCGTCACTTTAAGAAATTAAATAAATAAAAACAGCCTGTACATGTCAATTGCTTGACACTGCCACTCCAAAATTTGGAGTTAGTTATTCAGGTCATTTGTTTTATTTAACTGCATACAGTAATGATTACATTTTACTTGCCTCTAGAGCGCTATTGTAGGCAATAAAGCGATAAGACGTAACAACAACCTTTTATTATCAAAGTTGCGCTCTTGAGTGCTGTTATCTATCTTACTCATTGTCTGTGTCTGTTTGATACTAACGTTTTAGTATCAGTATATACACAGAGCGATTCTTAAAATAATACAGTTTATTTCGTATTGATTTTTATCTATACATACATGCCTACATACATTAATGCCTTTTTTTTATAAATGTATCTGTGTCTGTAGACAGAGACCACACCTGTAGCCCTATATCGCCCCGGCGAGAAACGACACGTGACAGATGGCGAACCACATCGTCGCCATTTCGGTACGTCAAAAAATCCTCATTCCCATTTCGTTCCCACGAGTATCTATTAATAAAATCGAAGTGTGTTTCTGTGATTTTGTAATAAAGCCTTTTTCTTAGTCTCAAAGGGATACCAAAACGTAAACATGCGTTTCTAAAATTTTCGTCTGTCTCTCTGTTTGTTCGTCCGGGCTAATCTCCGAAACGGCGGAATCGATTAAGACGGAACTTCCATTGGCAGGTAGAGGACTCTTCAGACTTTAGTCTAAGATATTCACTTTTTTTAGTAATATTTAAAGCTCTTGTATAAAATCTGAAAAACTGTAGAAGTTAGGGGCTATGGGTGGACGTATTACGCGCAACTTTAATTTTCATATTGGTAATTATTATTTCAGTTCATGGCAGTTTTTAATATCTTAATATGTTGTTCAGAAAATTCATACTTCTTATTTTAACGTCTTATCTTGTTTAGCCCGTTTTTTGAGAAAGGTCATAATACTTCATCTAGATCATAACACTTCATGCGATGACCTTAACGAAGCGCACAGAGAATCCAACATTACTGAGTAGGGCCGAACTATGAATACTCAGGTCAGCGAGGTACCATGCCGTACGGCACAGATAGTTATGAAATAAAGTGACGAGACGAGCAAAACTTTCATCTGATGGTAAGTGCAACGTCTGCCCATAACAAATGCTGTGCCACCATTTCTGTTCACCAAACTGTGCTCGTCGCCCTAAGACATCAGTTCTTAAGTCTCATATGCACAGTTACTGCCCTCCAGAACAAAACACAGCGCACAACTCCTTCTCGGCAGAATAATTGCCACTGCGATGGTACCCACCTGGGCCAGTTATTCAGCCGTGAAGCAGTAGTGTGCAAACATTACTGTGCTTCGGTTTGAAGGGCACTGAGAGCTAGCGTAATCACTGGGCATATGAGACTTAAGAACTGATGTCTCAGGGTGACGGGCGCAGTGTGGTGTCACGCGGAAATTTTCTGGGTGACACAGCATTTGTTATGGGCTAACGTTGCACTTACCACCAGGTGAACGTTTTGCTCGTTCTGTCACTTTTATGAAATAAAAAAAAATATATAATGCACTACGGTAAAATGTGGAAATTTATAATTTCCTCGCTGTACCAATTCACACCGCTCATGATCTTGCAATTTCTTTTTTTTTAATACTATGCCCCACGGTAGGATTTCTGCTATATCGTGGGTGCGCTTTACAGAAATTAATTTCACATTGGCAACGAACCAGACCCGAAAACCAACAATTTGTGTTTCGCACAAATGTTGGCTGCGGCTGGGATTGGAACCCAAGATCGTAATGCAGCGTAATAGTCGTGTACGTTAACCACTGCGCCATGTGGTGGTCCTTAAAAAAATATTTTGCAAGCGAGTGGTGACGGTACAATTGAGTCTATCACTAGCAATTTTTTTTTATTGCATAAAGTGATGAAACGAGCAAAACGTTCACCTGATGGTAAGTGCAACGTCTGCCCATAACAAATGCTGTGCCACCAGAACATTTCTGTGTGACACTACACTGTGCCCATCACCCTGGTTCTTAAGTTTCATATGCCCAGTGATTATGCTAGCTCACAGTGCCCTTCAAACCGAAACACAGTAATGTTTGCACACTACTGCTTCACGGCAGAATAACTGGCCCTGGGGTGGTACCTACCTAGACGGACTCCTGCATAGGAATCCTACCACCTGTAGTAGCAATAATGATGTTCATTAATTCAGCTTGCTTTTACTACTTAATAACTAGACCAAACAACGTTATAGATTTGGTATAGTTTTAAGCATTCGTTAATTAAATAGAGTAATGAAAATAATCGTTAAGCAAAAAAATTGTATATAGATGTGTGCTTTATATCTAAATTTGTTATGCCCCGCAATTTCTTCCGCGTAAAATAATACGACCACAAGGTTGCGCCTTTCGGCATAGTACCTCGCTGACCTGGTCATTCACAGTTCGGCCTTTATCGGTAATACTCGGTCGGATTTGGGGGGGGGGGGGGGGGAAGTGGACTAAGATGATGAAAAGTAAGATATGAAACAAAATGAATACGTGCTACTCAAAAAACTTGCCTTGCGTTACATTTAGGGGACGTAAAGTTATTTTGTATTCTGCGGGAGTCATTTAAAGATAAGTAGTTCTTTGTCAAACTGGCGTCGTCAGCAATGTCGATACGCAGCGCCAACAACCGATTTGTCATGACTATTCTTCTATCTTTACGATAGCAGACGTTGTTTCAGTTATTTGTGGTTGAGCTCAGTGTTGCCAGGTGTCCCGATTTGCGTGGGATGTCCCGATTTTCAGGGATCTGGTGACACGCCAAATGTCCCGATTTTTCCTTTAAATTTATCTAGTTTCTTCAAGTTTTTATTGTTTTGTTTCTTGAACTTCTTTTTTTTACAAGAATTTTTTTTTTGAAGAAGAAGAAGACGAACCATTGGTAACATTCATTTAAAAAATAACTGACCGTTTGATAAAAATAAATGATGATTTACAAAAACCTGTTTTTTTCTGTAGCCATTGTAACTGTTCCGATTTGAAAACCAAATTCCCGATAATTTTTACCTTCCGTCGCAAACACACTGCACCTTGCACCTGACACTAGTTGCGCTCAACTGTTTGAAAACCACGTGGCCCAATGTTCAAAGTACCTGACTATACCCCGCAGGTCCTGACTTCGAATCTCCGTCGAAACATTCGTGCAAAAACACAAATCGTTATTTTTCGGGTCTGGTTGTGCATGAGAAGTATTTGTCTGTAAAACGTATTCACAGTACAAATACCATTGTTGAGGAAAAAATATTTTCATTTCATGATTAGTGTTATGATCTATCAAATATGTACTATTTATTGCATGACTAACCTTTTTTTGATTAGATGAAGGTGACGAAACGTGCAAAACGTTCACTTGATGTTAATATATTATACTGGTGGTAGGAGTCCTATGCAGGAATCCGTCTAAGTAGGTACCACCTCAGGGCCAGTTATTTTGCCGTGAAGCAGTAGTGTGCAAACATTACTGTGTTTCGGTTCGAAGGGCACTGAGAGCTAGCGTAATCACTGGGCATATGACACTTAAGAACTGATGTCTGAGGGTGACCGGGCGCAGTGTGGTGTCACACAGAAATTTTCTGGGTGTCACAGCATTTGTTATGGGCAGACGTTGCACTTACCATCAGGTGAACGTTTTGCTCGTTCTGAAACTTTTCAGAATAAAAAAAAGAAAAAGAAATAAAAAAAGTGCAACGTATGCCCATAACAAATGCTGTACCACCCATAAAATTTGATACACAACAATGCGCCCGTTACCCAGAGACATCAGTTCTTAAGTCTCATATGCCCAGTTATTACGCTAGCTATCAGTGCCCTTCAAGCCTTGGTAATATTTCTATGTAGGGAATCCGCCTGGTTTGGTACCAACCCAGGCCAGTTATTAGCCCGTGAAGCAGTAGTATGCAAATATTACTGTATTTTGGCCCGAAGGCAGTAGAGCTAGTGTAATTACATGGGTATATGAGACATAAGAACTGATGTCTCAGGGTGAGCAGCGAAGTGTGGTGCCACATACAAATGTCGTGAGTGACACAGCATTTGTTATGGTCAGACGTTGCACATACCATCAGGTGAACGTTTTGCTCTTCTCGCCACGTTATCCAATTAAAAGGCAGATTCTATTTTTTGCCAGTTTAGCTCTTAAACTACTTAGCTGTTAAAATGGTAGATTACATTATGCACGATTACAATAAATTCGCAATGAAGGCAAAAGACGAAGTTTCTACGCATACAAAATTCACCTGTTAGCTAGATTCTTGACGTAGTCATCTTGTCCGGTTAATACGGTGGAGTACCGGGTAAGCGACCCCGTCCTCGCGAGCTACTGCTGTCTCCCCCAACTCCTTCCAAGATATTAGTACCCTACACCTTAATGTGCCTTTCCCAACTTTCCATTTTCCACCCCAAGTCCATTTCCTAACTAATCACTTTTCCCTTTCTCTCCGCCAAGCCAGTGGTTGCCATGTCGCACGTCGCGCGTTACTCGAACGCAATGGGGAGCACGTTTCTCAACTCTTATCAAAAGGGGGGCGACCGTGTATCGCCATCCAACTGATTTTCTGCGGAGGCAAAAAGTGGGCTAGTGGTGTGGTCTCTGGTATGGAGATATCCTTTTATTTACGCACTTATTTATATACGCACGTTACGCATACTTTTCTGCATTTATTTTTATCAATCAGAGATTGTATTTACAATATTAATAATTTTGTACTATTCAGAATAGAAATTCTTTAACTTCTTCAATCAATAGAATAGTTCATGTAACAAAAATGATATGAAAAAAGGTCTCGTAGAACAAGTAAAGGAAATTAATATACAATTCGATATAGAATTATTGCATGACGAGCTTTATTTTTCTGTTTATTTCAAATAGCTTCATAAACCCAGAGCATATTATAATATTGTTCAACGCTGCAGAATCAGCGTTGAACAATATTATTAAGGTGTTGGATCAATAAGCCATTCCGATGTATATATTTTAGTCTACTCGTAATATACAGGAATCCGACTAGGTAGGTACCACTCCAAGTGCCAGTTATTCTACCGTGAAGCAGGAGTGTGCAAACATTACTGTGTTTCGGTTTTAAGGGCACTGTGAGCTAGCGTAATCACAGGAGCATATGACACTTAAGAGCTTATGTCTCGGGGTGATGGGCACAGTGTGGTGTTACACAGAGATTTTCTAGGTGACACGGCATTTGTTATGGGCAGACGTTGCACTTACCATCAGGTGTACGTTCTGCTTGTTTCATCACTCTATCCAATAATAATAAATAATAAAACGTACAAACTTATCACTGTTATTTGTTTCTCCCTTTAGCTCCCTTTAACTCAGACCCTTTCCAGTTTGACCCCCGGTCACGATTTTATATACTAGAGCACAAATAAAATTAAAAAAAACCGATATACAATGTTCGCGTTATATCTAGAAACTTCGAGGCGATGTAATGTTCTAGAAACGTTCTAGATCTTCGTTAAGGGGACGATAAAACATTCTAGAAACTTCGCTAGTTAAGGGTTTTTTTACAAATTATAAATTATTGCTGCATAGACTGCGAGGTTTTAATGTGTGGACCTGCTTAGAAATGAGCTCACAATCTCTATAGTGTTAAGTAACAAAGCCCTCTTCTTTGCTACTCGAAATAGAAAGAGGCACAACTATAAATAAAAGTAAAGTAAAGTTTCAGCCTATAAATGTCCAATGCGGACTTCACATGTCTTCGAAATATTTTTAAATTTCACAGACATGCAGGTTTCCTAACGATGTTTTCCTTCACCGCCGAGCACGTGGTGAGTCAGCACTTAAAATTGCAATTTACAATTTTAGTGGTGCCTGCACCGGGAATCGAACCCAGGTCACTCGCGTACTATGAAATTAAAAGCGAGCGCCTAGCCCCTGAGCTGCCACGGCTCTGGTGAATACTTGATTTAAATCCCAAATATAACAATTACAATTTTTTTTTTAAACGATGCCCCACAGTAGGATTTTCTCCTGTATCGTGGGTGCGTTTTACATTTATATTTCACATGCACAACACAACCAGACCCGAAAAGCAACAATTTATGATTTTGCACAAATGTTGTCTCCGGCTGGGAATCGAACCCAGGACCGGTGGCGCAGAAGTCAGGTACGCTAACCACTACGCCACGCGGTCGACATTTGTGTGAATGTATTTTCGAAACGTGACAAAACCGCAATAATAACATTAATACGAAAATTCATAAGTTTGTTTTAATCACCGCTAAGCACGTGTTAATCAGCAATTACAATTGTGGAACAAATTTAGTGGTGCTGGCACCGGGGATCGAACCCAGTTTACTCGCGTACTAGGAAATTCAAGGCGAGCACCAGGCCTCTGAGCTACCACGGCGGAAAAGATCGTGAGGAAACCAGCATCTCCGAGGAATAGGTATGTAAAAGGTATGTGAAGTGAATAGCCGTGTAGTGGCGGCTCGTTAAAAGAATACTACCACTCCATCTCATCCAATTGATCTCGTAAAAGGCGAGTAAGGAATTAAACTGCACTGTGCACCCACAGCCAACAGCACATGGTGGCGATGGGTGCACAGTGCAGTTTAAGGTGGCAGGGCTCACCACCTATCACGCCAAGTGCATTACATTGTTTTGGTGAAACGTGGATTGTGGCAGTCGTCTGTTTTTGCAGTGAGTGCCCAGTCTCTGACTACCCCTTATGGGATACAGTCGTGATCTTATGTATGTATGTGAAGTCCGCCAACCCGCAGTGTAGCAACGTGGCGGACTATTCCCAGCTCCAGAACCCTATCAGAAATGAGAGGACGCCTAAGCTCAGCAGTGGGGCATTTATAGGCTGTTACTTTACCTTTTAATTTATTTTACTAAATGATATAATTTATAATTTTACATCAAGTTTACAATAAATATTAAAAATGGTTTCACGCCAGCCATTTTAATGTCAGCTCTAAATTCTGAAATCTGATTTCAAATTGGGTAACAAAAGAAATTGTTATTCAGACGGTCTCATCTTTTGTGGTTGGAAGAAAAATGGTCGACGCTGTAAGAGAAGTACGGTAAGAATTTACTCTCGAAGAAACCACTCGTTGTGCAAAGGACAGCTATTGTGCAACGAGCAGTTTGGATTTCCAATATAACAATGATTTCACCAATATCTTTATAATAATAGAGATAATTTATGTACCTTTTGATTATTAAAATCATTTTAACAATGCTAAGCTCTTCAAATATATACAAATAAATATCTAGTCTAGTATCTATTCTGTTTGTAATGACAAAATAACAGCTTTTCACTCAATGCTTATGAAAGTATATACGGTACTTATATGAAGAAAAAATCGTCTGTCTGTCTATCTGTTTGTTCCGGCTAGTCTACGAAACCGTACCGATGTTGACGGGACTTTCCCTGACAGATAGCTGATATTACAACGGCTAGCTAAGGCTACTTTAATTTTAGAAAAATAATTAGGGTTCCGCGCAAAAAAAATTAATACCCCAAAATCCGATTCAAATTGGGATCGGGGACGGTTTTTTTACGCGGATGAAACCGCGAGGCACTGCTAGTTCATCAATAAAATATTAAACACAAGTGAAATGTTAAATTTACATGACATTAGTCTCGAATGAAATCTTTGTTTAATACGATAAAAAACAAATTTATAAACAGTTTTTTGTTATCTAAGAAAGGGCCGAAACGAGCAGCTCGTTTACCTTTTTTTATTGGATGAAGTGACGAGACGAGTAAAACGTTCACTCGTTGTTCGGTGCAACGTCTGCTCATAACAAGTGACACCCAGAACATTTCTGTGTGGCACCACAGTTCCCACGTCACCCTGAGAGTTTAGTTCTTAAGTCTCATATGCCCAGAAATTACACAAGCTATTGCATTTCAAACCGAAACACAGCAATGTTTGCATACCGCTATACGGCCGGGCGCTTGCCCTTAATTTCATAGTACGCGAGTTACCTGAGTTCGATTCGCGGGGGAACTACTCTAGAAGTGCCGGTAGCACCTCTAAAATTGTTCTGCAGTTTTAAGTGCTGATTTACCACGTGCTTAGTAAAGGAAAACATCGTAAGGAAACCTTCATGTCTGAGTAATAAAAATTATTTAGAAGTGATAGGCCTATGCTCAGCGGAGGGATATTTATAGAATCATCATTATCCTTCATAAAAATCCTACCACTAGTAATAAAAAGTTTTGTCCGCTTGACGTTTATCGATGGAAAGATGGTCTGCTTTTTTTATAGAATAGGGGGCAAACGAGCAGGGGGCTCACGTGATGGTAAGCGATCACCGCCGCCCATGAACATCTACAATACCAGAGGAATAGCAGATGCGTTGCCGGCCTTTGAGAAAGGAATAGGCTCTTTTCTTGAAGTTCCCTTAGTCGTGGCGTGTCGGGAAAAACCCGCGAAAAACGCACTGTGGTGGAATGCCAACCATCGAGGTAGTGATGATGGAATTTTAAGTTGTGCCGTAAGGTGCGACGGTGAAATTCAGCGGCTGGAATTAATCCGAACAAGCCGAGTCTATTTAATCGGTGTGCATTGAGTTAATAATATATGACGTGCTGCAATACTTTCGTGCTGACACTTTTTTTACAGAAAAAATGTCTGCTTGAGTGTTTATAATGGTTTTAATTATAAATCATTTTAATATTAGTCGGAAATTAATCATTAAGACTGACAGATTTAATAAATGTAATTGATATCATTGATAACTTGATGGTAGGATTCGTCTGCAGGATTCCGTCTAGGTAGGTACTACCGCGAGTGCGAAAGGTGAGCTACGTGAGTGGCCTCTGACTTCCCCTTGTCTGGGAAATAGGCGTGACTATATGTATATAAAAGAATTTGCTGCTGCTGAATATTCTTCAATCCCGTATATTTTTAATACGTAATAAGAATCCATTATCTTTAATTGTGGCTATAAAATCCATAACGGTGAGGTCGAATATCCACGTACACGAAATGTCCCATCGTTTCAGCACCTTTTATCCACTGCTGCGAAAGTCAATATTGATATCTGACTAAGCATTATCGTCACTTACTCGTATCACGGAAAGCGGCAAACGCCATTATTTTTATGGAAGTTTGTTTGTACGCATTCTAAATGATTATTTTTTTTATAATCACTGTGAATTATATTTACGTGTGGTCATGTGTGGCTGACAGGTATAGGCCGATATGCCGATAGGTAGGACAGGATAGACCGATAGCCGATAGGTGTCCGGTAGAGTAGACTAGAGCTTACCTCTTTCCTATTGAGGTGTAGTAAGAGGCGACTAAGTTATTGTACGGACAGCCTTCATTCGTGCAAAATAACACCGTAATATGCAATGCTGTCACTATAATGCTCCTGGAAACACAATGGGTAGTAAGAATTTTTGGACTGGTACTAAAATGGCGGCGACGTGGTTCGCCACCTGTCACGTCTCGTTTCCCGCGAGGGCGAAAAGTGGACTACGTGAGTCAAAGGCAAAGTCAAAAGACAAAATAGCTTTATTCAGTTTAGGCTTCTGTAAAACTCTTATGAATGTCAAAATCTACAGTCTTCTAGGGGAAAAAGGCGTGACTGTATGTATTTAGTTAAGGAAGAGGTCATGTGGCAGTGACGAGATGAATTACGCACTGTGCATTAGAATATCTTATATTCTAATGCACAGTGCGTACTTCATATCGTGCGTCACTCAATCCGTGTTCCAATCAAAGTCAAAATTTAATGATTCATTTTGGGGTCCTGTGAAAACAAAATCTACACCGGTTCGAAAATAAGACCTTCTCAAAGACGAATCTCTTCTGGGGTCTTTTTTTTGTCAGTGCAATATTACTAGATGTCATTTATAAATTACATTAAATTATTACAACATCTTTGTCCTCTGTATAATGATCTGTTTTGTAATACGCTTTGCCTAATATTATCTTCTTGACGAATGTTTTGAAATCTTTGTCAGATTATTACTTCACAATTTCAAGAATTTTATTAGACATTTTTATTGAACGACTAAGAAAATACGCCACTTGCGACGATCCGATTTACTAATTCCCCGAAATGGGTGAAATGTGTAAAAGTGGATTACGGCACTTGTAATTTTTTTGCCATTTTTGTTTAATTTATTGGCCAATTATTCCATATCAAAATCGTGTTTGATTTATTACTTTCACTTTTAATGTTTGCATTATAGGGAGTACGTAAGAAGACGATCAAGTCGTTCGCCTATATTATGATTTTGTATATATAAGAGGAATAGTATGTATGTTAATGTATAATAAATAGTATGTTTTATATTGTTTCAGGTGAGTAAAGGTTATGTGTCCTTGAGTTATTATATGTTATATTATATTTATAGTTTATGCATTTAAAAATAAATGTAGAATTGTGTTGTATGGTTTTGTGTTTGAGTATATAAGGAATAACAATATTAAAAACTAACATTCAGAAAATAACTAAGTGATAAATGAAAACATGAAACTATTCTGAGAATTAATTCGACTGACTCAACTATTACTGATGAGTATTATTTACAAAATAGATCGCAGAGAGTCCGAAAAGGCTATACTATAAGTGAAGAGAGTCCTATTAAATACGGAGTACCACAAGCAAGTATTATTGGCACTACATTATTCCTTTGTTACATAAATGAACTTCGTCAGTTAAAAATTAGACGGTGCAAAATAATATCATCTGCCGATGATATTAATCTCACCTTTTACGGAAACTCGTGGGCGTATGTCTTTAAAACTGCACAGGTTGGTCTGAATAATGTGTGTCAATGGTTTGCTTTAAATAGTCTCTCTCTCTCTAAATTATGTATGTTTTCAATCAGAAATTAACTCCTCTTTAGTAAAAATACGTAAAAATGAATGCACATTCATGTAACCGAAATTCTACTCTAAATTGACAATAAACCAACTTAAAGAACACATTAAAATCTAACCCAAAAAAACGAGAAAACTAATACATAGCTTTAAAAATTTAAGACAACTCACAAATTTGAAGGTAATGAAGACTGTTTATAGGTAGGTCAAGTCATAGGAAGGTCAAGTAAAAACATTATGCTAGAAGTAGAAAGACTTCAAAGGCTTGTACCCAGAATGTTCCCCACTACCAGCTTGTTCGCATAGGCAAAAGTATTAACTGTTCGACAACTTTATACACTGTAACTAAAATAACTTGCCAGCATTGGTTTATCGGATAAAAATAGAAAGGACGGTACGCGAAGTGACTACAAAGTTTGTGAAATCATGCGGGCAAGAACATCTTTTGCAAAAAAGTTCTTCGGTTTTAATAGTGGAAACCTACATCTTAAACGTAACAAAAAAATGTTGTTTCATTAGTAGTAGTAGGTTGGCTGTACGCATAATTCCCTTTTAGTCATTGTTATCCATCAATAAGTGTTTTGTTTCTAAAATTGGAACAATTGAAGCTGAAAGAATGACACTCATATTATGAAACAAACAGAAAATATCCGAGAAACTTTATACTAGAAACGGAAAAATCAGACCTATGAGAAAAATATTGATGAGGCAGTTGCAAAAATAAATGTACTTGTAGCACTTAATTAGCGCCGGGTTGTCTCGTGCTCCTTAAAACTTCGAACTTAAAATGCGAATTTTAAAAAGTTATTAAACAAAATAAAAGAAAGTTAAGTCATGTAAAACCCTAGAAATATTTTACTTTTGGCAGTGCTCTTTTTTGAAACAATATTGAAACCGGAATATGTCTGCAACGCAGCTCCAATGCGGGTTAGCGGAGTTCACATGTGTTGATATTTTATATTCCCAAGTCTTGCAGATTTTACTCACGATTATTCACAACTGTTTAAAATTATAGTATCAGAAATGGAGTTTTACTTTATGTAAGATTACTCGGGTACTATGGAAATAAATGTAACGCCGGTGTCGCAAGGCTAACATGGCTTCCTGTTCTGATAGTCCAGACGGTTAATTGCGAGGAAAAAGTATATGAAAATTAGGCGATTCTGTTCACACTAAATATAATGAGAGAGAAGCCAAAGGCTCCAGTAGTAAAGGTGCAACAGCAACCCTCAAGAGTCAGATGGGAGGAAAGCTTGCACCATGAGCAATGGGAAGTGAGCTTTGGTTCTTGGAGGGTTGTCACGGAAAGAGAGATCAAGGGTATCACTAGTCCGCTGCTGTTCATAGGCCTCCCCCATGGACACGTAAGTCTGATAAATCTTAATAAATAAACTACGGTTGTCAATCCGCCCACTAAGGTAAAATGCCCCTAAAAATGAGAGCTACAAACTTTTGTGGTAATCTATTGGGGAAGGCTTATGTTCAGCTACTAGCTAAAGGCTGAAATGATGATAATGATAAACCCTCTTGTTAATTTTCCTCAATCTGCTTAATTTTTACCTGCAATAAACAAATATGTACAAGGAAACATGTGGTTTAAATGTCGTATTAAAGTACATGTTAAACAAAGATGTTTCGGATTTCCTCGCTGCAAATTCAATAAAACAAAAGAAATTCATATTTCAAGTCATGTCGAGACAACATTTATGTAGAATATAGAATACTATTCAGTGCGACTGTGATTTGAATTGCTAGTACATACATACATACATACATAAGATCACGACTGTATCCCATAAGGGGTAGTCAGAGACTGGGCACTCACTGCAAAAACAGATGACTGCCACAATCCACGTTTCACCAAAACAATATAATGCACTTGGTGTGATAGGTGGTGAGCCCATCGCCATCATGCGCTGTTGGGTGCACAGTGCAGTTTAATTCCTTGCTCGCCTTTTACGAGATCCATTGGATGAGATGGAGTGGTAGTACATACGAAAAATAAATGCACCCCAGGGCCAGTTATTCTGCCGTGAAGCAATTCTGCCGTGATGCAGCAGTGTGCAAACATTACAAATGCTGGCTCCGGCTAAAGTACATATCCAGGTCCCGCTGTGTAGTCTCACTTCCCTTTAAAGAGGAAGAGGAGAGCTATGGCTGCCACATGCGCCACACTTGTGAACAGGTGCCATTGGCGGAGGCTGGTCTGCACGAGTTTGCAACTTATATATTTATTATTTAATCTTGTCTAAAATTTTGACATTAAGCGTGCGTTTGTTTTCTATGAGACTATTCTATGTAAATTAATTTATTTATTTACTAAGACAAAAAGTAGTATTTACAGAAAAGAGGATCCCTAAGGAGTTTCGCCTGTTTGTTCTCCGGCAGAGTAACCTCATTACGAAACGGCGGTAGATTGTAAAGAAATGAAGTTCGACAAACGAAATTTATCTTTCATTTCACATTAGTCGGGAGCTTTTTTTTTTTTTTTTTTATTACATATAAGTGACGGAACGAGCAAAACGTTCACCTGCTGGTAAGCGTAACGTCTGCCCATAACAAATGCTGTCACCCAGAAAATTACTATGTGACACCACACTGCGCCCGTCACCCTGAGACATCAGTTCTTAAGTCTCATATGCCCAGTGATTACGCTAGCTCTCAGTGCCCTTCAAATCGAAACACAGTAATGTTTGCACACTACTGCTTCACGGCAGAATATCTGGCCCTGGGGTGGTACCTACCTAGACGAATTCCTGCATAGGAATCCTACCACCAGTAAAAGCTCTGACCAATTGGCCACACGAACGTAATATTTGTATGTTCTACAAATCTCGTTTGTGTAATTTAGGCCAAGTTAAAAGAATCAAGCGTTACTCTGCGTAAATCTATTATAATTAAGGAAAGAAACTTAATTTGCTAAAGCCGCATGCAAAATATAATATAGAGTAAATTATTTAGTTTTGAAGAGCACCGCCCGCCCTTCCACAGCGTGCACGAGCAAACTAACACCGCCACCGGAAACCGCCAACAGATACCCTCCACCACTACAGCACGGTCACTAGGTTATATACACCATTGAAGTCGAGACCACGACACTACTCACCTGGCGGCTGACTATCGATTTGAAAAACTAGGTAAAATACAGTATTTTATATTTTGCATGCGGATCTTAGCAAATTAACTCTCTTTTCGTCATATCAATTTAAGTCTGTAAAACGCACCCAAGGTACAAGTAAAATCCTAATGTGATCTACATTTCACAAATATATTTACAATTTTAATGCAATCGAAATATAAGTTAAAATTTCCAAGCTTTTAGCGAGATTACAAACTTTTCAATCTTTACCCATATTAATAATTCTATTCTATTTTCAGCTTTGCAGGCCGATGCTTATAACGGTTTATTGCTATCTTTCACCTCCAACCTTTTGTCCGATTATGAAAACAGCATACCGCAAAAGGTTTTTAGGTTTAATCTGAAAGCCTTGACCTGGCCTATATTTAAGCCCCTCCTATCACATACCAGAAACATCGTTCGCGGGTAGGCTATGAAGATGCTACTGTGTTTGCACGTACATTTGTGGCACTATAATATCTCCTGCGCAGTTGATAGCTTCCAACAGTAATAGGGAGCTTATCGTGAGGGTCAAACATCGGTCAAGAGGTATCCGTCTAGTTAGGTAGCACCGGAGAGCCAGTTATTCTCCCGTGAAACAGATGTTCAGTGCAGACGTTGGCTTAGCATCGGGTGAACGTCTTGCTCGACACTTTTTCTTTAAAAAAACATCGATTAACCTAGCTATCATTTTATTTAGATTGATTACGATAGAATGACATGGGTCTTTAAACTTTTCACTTAAATTCCTTTTTGCAACATTTTAGTAAAACATTAGTCATCCATCACTAGATAAATATTTCAGTGTTGTTCTTACGCCTCAATAATAGAAAGTTCGGGTCCGGAGAATTGCGATTGTCAGCGAAAATCGACGGTAAAGTTACGCAGTAAAGGTAAATTTGAATTCTTATATCGGGAAGTGGACGAGAAATTATATTTGTTTGTTTGATTTTTATTATTGAGGGGATTGGACTTTAGTTATTTAATTTTAAATTAGGCATTGTTTCAACAAAAAGTATCCCGATTAGGGAAAATAATAGGAGATATTATATTAATCTAAAATGTTTTAAGATTTAACAGGAGGATCTGAAGTATATTCGTCTTACTTCGATGTGTCAATATCAAAGTAAAGCGAACATACAGTCACGCTTGTTTCCCATATGAGGGATGCCACTGAAAAAATCCGCACTGGAGAAGCGTTTCGGTCTTATCCCGGCTCCAAAAACCTGTCAAAAATTAATGCCTTTCATTAATTTTTGACAGTAGTGTGCTCAGTAGTGAAACATTTATTTTCTGCTAGATTTAAAAAAAAACTGTTGGAACTCTTCGATATACCTGAACAAAAAGTATCCTATATCCGTCTCCAGGATGCAAGCTATTTTTGTGCAAGATCGATCAAATAATAATATTAAGTATGGATTAATATAGAGTATTGATTACTTTACTTTTTCTGTTGACGGATATTCATGTAGTTCCTTTTTTGTCTGTATTTCCATTGATATAACTAGACAGTCGTCATCACTCTCATTAGCATTACGTGGCTCACCAAAATGCGTACCTAAAACTGTATGGTAGATAGTCTATAATTCCTTGGTTAAATCACACATTGACTACCTACTACACATTTGGGGAACTGCGTTCAAAACTAATATAGAAAAATTACAAAGAACACGAAACAAATTAATAAAAACTTTCTTACATTTTCGAACACTAACATATAAATTATATAAAGATACAACAATAATGAATATAAGACAAACATATGCATATTATACATGTATCCTTCTACGAGGATATTCATACAAAAATAACATTTAACAAAAAGCATGAAATCTAAAAAATTAAATAAAGGAAAGCGAATAATTTGATCTATTGATCATCTAGAACGAAATGTGGTAAAAAAACAATAGAATACGAAGGAGATCAAATGTATATTAAATTACCTAATGATATCAAAAATTCAAAGGAAAAATGGTTGGGTGTCAAGTGTAACATCGCTCTACAAGATGCAGGAGTTTACAAGCTCGATTGTGAATGTGGTCTCTCTTTCATAGGATCATACAAAAAGATCAATAAAAATCCGCGTAAAAGAACATATAGCTGATGTAAAGCATTGTCGCTCCAGGAAGTCTGCAGTCCGTGACCATGTTCTGGGTCATCCCAACCATTACATTAGATTTGATAAACCACAAATCCTCGCAAAAGAACACCGACTCCTACCAAGGATGATTCGCGAGGCTATTGTAATTAAAAAACATCGTAATTTTAATAGAGAAGATACTACCACCAGCTTGGGATCCTATATTTAATAAAATTAAAACGATGCACACCACTGCAAGACTTCAAGACTTCAAGACAGAATTAGCTCTGTCCAGGCTATTCAATCTTCATACAAAATAAATGGTAATAGAGAACTGCCACTGTACTAATTTAATATCAACAGAAAATATTTTTATATATTTATCAAATTTATGTATTTTTTATATATTTATCTAATTTAACAATTATTGTATTTTTATCTAATTTATGCTTGAATTTGTTTACAGTTGAAACCGAATATTCAGTTGGTGAAACATCCAGTTCCACCAACTGAATATTCAGTTTCATTACAGTTAATTAGAAGAATTACATACGATACGATACCTTAAGGCAAAATCAATCAGTTTAGTAAATAAACAGTTTGTGAACCTAATACTTTTGTATTATTACACCGCCTTCTTTTGCAGGTCTCATGGCGCGAAGCGGCGTGTGATAGTGCTTTATACCCGACGTGTCAAGGTCAAGCGATTCGGCGGTCTTCAAATGCCTCTATCACAATTATGTTGCACTTATATGCTAATTTGAATAGACTCATAACAAGAAAACACTTTAATTAATTCATTATTTTTTTTTGAATAATCATCTAATATTGATACTATGAAAAAAACAGTTAATAAAAAAAATTGACGTGCACGCCCGGATTTTTTTAGGAATGTGGTCATGATGACTCGAAAAAATTGACGTATCGAGACTGGGTTTTTTTTATCGTATCTAGAATTTTATCTACTGGTTACCTATTTCATACCAAAAGTCTAGCACTTGTATTTATTAAGTAATATATTTATTTCTTGTTGCTTTCATCTGACATGACTCGAAATATTTGAACCTCTTTACGATTTTTTTTCTTAAGAGTTAAATTAGCATCATGAGACGTGCACTTTTGGATTTTAAAATTTTTAAAGTCGTTCTAAAGAAAGTCCATGTCTAAAGCGAGCTTTTATGAAAACAGTAAAGAAAGTTTTGATACAGTGACTCAAACGAGCAAAACGTTCACCTGATGGTAAGTGTCAACGTCTGCCCATAACAAAAGCTGTGTCACCCAGAACATTTCTGTGTGACACCACATTGCGCCCGTCACCCTGAAACATCAGTTCTTAAGTCTCTTATGCTACGCTATCTAATCACACAAACGCTAGCTCTCAGTGCCCTTCAAACCGAATCACAGTAATGTTTGCACACTACTACTTCACGGTAGAATAACTGGCCTTGGGATGGTACTACCTAGACGGATTCTAGCACAGGAATCCTACCACCACGAAAAGATGTAATCTCAGCCTAGCCCAATGGGAAAGAGGCTCTATGAGTGTATATATTATTTATACATAGATTACAAGACCAAAACTTCTTGGTATATTACTCATGCCGTGTGGTAGCGGCTTAAGAGAATCTTCCACTCCATCTCATCCCGTGGGTTTCGAAAAAGTCGACAGAGGGAAAATAAAAACCGGAGATGGGTAGCAGCATCTTCCTGGAACACCTGAATAAATAAACTGCTGTTGCCAACCCGCCTGCCAAGCGTGGAAATTATGGCAATAATCCCCGAAATGCGAGCTACAAACTTTTTTGGTAATCTACAGGGGAGGCCTATGTTCAGCAGTGGACTAGTGATAGGTTGATATGATGATGATGATGATGATATGACTCATAATTGCCCTATTACTTATATTCAAGAATTATTACATGCCCATAGAACTATTGTGGATCATCATCATCGTCTTTTTAGCCAGTCACATATACACTGGCATCATCATATATCGTCATCATATATGGCATCTCAATATAGGCCGCCTCCCCCATAGATTGCCACAAAACATGGTTCCGAACATCCATCGACTTCCCGCAAAACGGGGCAGGTCGCCGTTCCTGTGCGGGGCTGCGTTTGCCGATACGAGATTATCACTCGGAAACTTTTCTTCCGCAACGGTTATCGGTTCTACAAGCTATATGGCCAGCACGTTGCCACTTGCTGATCCTTAAGGCTGTCGCTTACTCCAGTTCCGCTGCGGATATCATCGTTACGGATTATATGTCGTAGAAACACCGCGGATATCTCTTACCATAGCTAGCTGAGTTCGTAGGGAAGGACCACGACCAATAAAAATTAAAGCTTTAATTTGTTAAAAGATTAGTTCTATCGTTAACATAATTATATCCTCCGATTTTCGAACAAGGTGACAACTTCCGAACATTGTCTGAAGTTATCAATTAAACTAAAATTTTTAATTTCTCATCAGTTGCGCCGGCGTTATTATAGTGCCATAAGTGCACGCATAAACGCAGAATCACAAATTCGTGCTAACTTACCAGCGCTAGGAGCGGCTGGGGCTCAAATTCAGGACTCGCTGCGCAGTCAGATACTCTGACCACGTGATCTTCGTAGATTATTAAGAGGCTGATGATGGGGAATTGTTCATCATTTCAGCATATCATACCACTGCTGAACATAGGCCTATAGATTTGCCATGCATTAAACATGTATGTTCAAAGTAAATCGCTAGATGGCGTTAATCGTTAAGTCACTTATTAGGCTTATGGCTTAGCCTCTTGACTTCAAAAATATTCCTTTAATATCGTTCGTGAGATGAGACTTGTGTCTTAGAAGTGTATTGTGTATAAGAAGTTTAGTAGCCTATAAATGTATCATTGCTACATGCCTCCAATTTATCCCAAATCCATTACTGGTCCATAAAACTTGAGCGTTAAAATTACGGCGGTTTTTTGATCATTGTACATTTAAGCCGTGTGGTGGCGGCTCGTTAAAAGAATACTACCACTCCATCTCATCCAATGGATCTCGTAAAAGGCGAGTAATGGAATTCAACTGCACTGTGCACCCAACAGCGAATGGTAGCGATGGGCTCCCCACCTATCACACCGAGTTCATTATAATGTTTTGGTGAAACGTGGATTGTGACATACATCTGTCTTTGCAGTGAGTGCCCAGTCTCTGACTACCCCTTATGGGATAAAGTCGTGATCTTATGTATGTACAAAACACCGCCCTGAGCTACCTGCATCCATCGACTTCCCAAAAACCCGTGCAGGTCTTCGTTGGTACGCCACTCGAGAACTTTTCTTCCCCAACGGTTATCGGTTCTACAAGCTATATATCCTAAGAGCTATGTTGGTTACTCTACTTTTGCTACGGATATCATCGTTACGGATTCTATCTCGCATAGAAACTCCGAGCATAGCCCTTTCCATAGCTCGCAGAGTGACTCTAAGCTTCGTCATGCGGCCTGCAATGAAGGACCACATCTCGGTTCCGTATGTCATCACTGGCAACACGCATTGGTTGTATACTTTTGTTTTGAGGCATCGAGGTATACTCGACGAGAAAATGTGATGCAGTTTCCCAAACGCTGCGAAGCCAAGATGGTTGCGTCGATTGACCTCTTGGTCGAAGTTGGATCTACCATGAAGGACGTACGGTCCTAGGTATACATATTCTTCGACAACTTCGATCTTATTCTTCCCAACAACAACCGGTATAGGTGTGACATGGACGTAAGACATAATCTTCGTCTGGTCTTTGTTCATCTAAAGACCTACCGTTGAGATACACCATTGAGGTCATTTAGCATAGTGCTAAGGTATTCCAGCGATTCTGCCATTATGACTATGTCGTCAGCAAATCGAAGTTGAGTGATGTATTCGCCATTGATAAATATATTGCAGTATTGGTATACAAGCATTGCAACACATCCAAATACCAACAGTCAAGTCGGCATCGCTGAAGTGACTGTAGCACCGCCCAAATTTCGATGGAATCGAAGGCTTTCTCATAGTCCACATGCGCCAGATATAGCGGAAGATTGTACTCATCGGTCTTCTGTACAATCTGGCGAAGGGTATGTATGTGGTCTATGGTACTAAAGCCTTTTCGGAGTCCGGCTTGTTCGGGCGGCTGGAAGTCATCAAATTGCCGGAGAATTGTTGTGTTATGTATTTTTAAATTATTATAAATTATGAGCAAAGGGTTCTAGAAGTAAAGCACATAATGCTTTACTTTTAATCTTATATTTCAAGATGACTAAATTGTGGTGCCACATAGAAAAGTTCTGGGTTCCACACAGGATGTGCTCAGCAGGATGAACAGACGTTGCACTTACCATCAGGTAAACGATTTGCTCGTCTCGTCACTTATCAATAAGAAAACTCTGTAAAAATTAATAAATAATGTTTTTTAACGACTTAATATTAATACTATCTAAGGGTAGTCCCGGAGTCGAGCGCTCGCTTTAAATTTCATTTACGCGATTGAGTGAAGTCCGCTCAACTCGCATTGGATCCGGCGGACTCTTTCCCGTTCCAAGACCCTCTCAAAAATGTGAGGAGGCCTGTGCTCAGCAGTGGGACATTTATAGGCCGTGATAATATTTTCATTGGTGATTTAGACTTGAGTACTATCTGGTGGTAAACGAAAAGAATAATTGTAGATAGTTTTTTTTAGATACCATATTTGGCAGTAAAGAAGATATCCGGAGAAAAACTGCAAATTTGAGCATGAATTATAATTTCGTGTGCATGTGAAGTCCGCACAACTCGCACTGAACTTACGCGACGGACTCAGCTCAGCTCCAAAACCCGTTGAAAAATAAGGCGAGGCTTGTGCAGTGAAACGGAAATTTGGAGCATGGAGTGGAAAGTAATAGATAATAATACTTTTAATGTTTACTTTACTTTTCATTTTAGGAATTGGTGCACTATGGGCTGCACTTGTGGCTGCATTATGTATTAATTAACTGAGATCGTAAAATGAGTTCAGTGTAACATCGGCAAATTAATGCTTGTTATATATCTCTTTTTCAAATCCCCGTATAGTGAAGATTTACAATGGTTTTCCGGTAAGAGAATCCAGAGGTTGCCACTCCAATATTTATTTAACTAAATAAATCAACAATATTGCTCACCGTGGTAGCTAGGCGTTCGCTTTAAATTTCATAGTACGCGAGTGATCTGGGTTCGATTCCCGGTGCCGGCACCGCTAAAATCGTTAATTGCAATCTTAAGTGCTGTCCACGTGCTCGGCGGTGCAGCAAAATATTTCGAAAACATGATGTTTCGAAGTCCGCCAACCAGCATTGGAGCGGCGTGGCGGATTGTTCTCAGCTCCAAAACCGTATAGGAGGTCTTTGCTCAGCAGTGCGACATCTATAGGCTGTTTTACTTTTTTAATTGCTCACTCATCAAGCTGATGCTACTCGTAATAGCCTATTTTCATAAATTATTCATAAGCAAACAGTCAATTCCTTGCATTGAATATTCGAAATTGCAATTGATCAATAACATGTCAATTACTTGAGACAACATACGCATAGAACTGTTAATGTATATTGAATGTCTACTTACGTAATAATTGCTGCAACGCTATTGGGGCTTAGCAAACATACATTCCTAATGAGAATACATCACGGTAATGAGCATATGAATAAGACGACACCATCCCAATAATAAAGGAAAGAAATTTAAGAAAACTGCCACCAGATACCCTCCACCACAACAACACTACCACTAGGCAATACACACGACTGAAGTCGAGAACACGACACGTGTGAAAACGAGGCATTTATCATTATTTCTCAGCTTAAATGGCTTCCTATTCGTCAACGACGACATTTCAGGATACTTTCTACAGTATATTAAACGCAAATTTCAGTTATTGTGCGACACTCACAGCAGACAGCTTCCACTTCACCACTCTGGTTTCTCTTCATCATCGTTCGCTGTCCAAGCTGCCCGACTATGGAATGCGCTGCCTGAAAATCTAAGACAACGATAAGGTATCTGGTGGCGGCTCCCGGTGGCGGTATTGGTGGTCGCTCCCCCAACATTTTTATTAAAAAAATGTGGGGAAGGCACACGGCTCCAACTCCCGCCGTGTGCGGTGAGCGCCTTCCAATCCATGCGCTCCCCCCGACACAGGACAAGAAGTCGGGAACAAGGACCGTAGTCCACAGCAACACTGGCGAACCAGCAAAAAGAGGGCTTGGCCTCTTGCTAGTGCGTAAGCACAAACTTAGACCGAAGTCTCGCATGCCAATGCGTGTTTACATCATACAAGTATACAGCTAGTCCAGTCTTCGTGAATGTACGTCGCATGGATTTGGCACACGTCGAGCAGTTATGAGCACTCGGCCCAATAAACTAGTAAAGCCTTCCGTACGCGCCATCACTTCGCCAGACCGCTGCAACTGCAGATGAATGTCGAGTGTGTGGCATCAACATCCAATACAAGGTCAGCACGGCAATTTGCCGCAGAGCACGTCGTGAGTCCACTGCTCACTTCAAGGGTATGGGGTCCCACGTTGTGCAGCTTTCGGCTGCAGCCTTGAGAGTCTCCTCCCGCCAGCTACCATCCGCATGAAGTAGACGCATTAGCTCCACCAACCATTGTAATGATGTATTTTGCCATTATTTATCATTTATAATTATCATTCAGCCATCAGGCAATCAGCATTCTATTATATTCGTCAAATGGGTTTGTGTAATTGACGTTGAGTATTATGTATTTCGATCAAGTTTGTCTCACCCACCACCAAGTTTCCAGTTATCATTTGTGGGAATTTACTGACAGGATTATTTAATATTGTTGCTATTCAACCCATTGGAGGGCAGACAGTCTGCAGTCTCGTTATAGAGAGACCCGTCTTGGACAAAGCTAAAGAAAATGTGAGTCAAACCAAGTGCAAGACGCAACCATTATATTAACGACATCTAAGCAACTGTCACTAGGACGCATTGTCACAAATGCAACAAGCATCAATACGACCATCGCTCAGACATACGCCAACACAAGGGCCTCTATACGGTCTTAGCAAACATCTACACTTCTGCAAAAAACCTCCGTCAACCCGAATCATAAGTTGTATTGAATCAGATGCAACTCATTCATATAACCGTCACTAAAAACACAATACCACAATAGCAGTAAGTATTATTGTGACTATCACATAGATGGTGCCTCCTCGCAACACCCCTATATGATAATTATCGACTTTGGCAAAAGTTGTTTAACTAAAAAAAATTACCAACGTGTCATAGTAGTAAACCACTAAGACGCCGGTGTATGAACCATGTATCATAGAACTAATGCTCTAAGACATGGGGCGAAAGAGTAAGCTCCAGCACCGAAATGCTAAAAGCCACACCCTCTCTTATGTGATTGTATGAAAGTCTAATGAATTCTCTATCTTAATAATTTTAAGTTCCAACTCATTTTTATAATATCATATCTTACAAGAGACCTTCAATGATAGACCATTTTATCATATACTTTACTTACATAGGATCTTTGTATGGAACATTAGCACTATGCAACTTGATACTATAGAGAGTCATGCTCGACCTCACACACGTCTATGTTGAGCTGTTGGTATGCCCCTCCGCACGGTACTCGCGTCTCGGACTTAATAGTATGGTATTAGCATTACGCGAACACCTTCTAATTTTAAGATTGGTTTTGTAATTGACATTACACGAACCCCTTCTAATTTTAAGATGAAGGTTTTATAATTGGCATTACATGAACACTTCCTTATTATGAATAACTATATAGAGTATTTTCCATACAAATGAAGTTAATTTTATATTGTAATATTTTTAATTAACTTCTATAGTACTTCGAGAGATAAGGTCTCTTGGATATATTTTATATGTTTTAAAGTAAGTTTTAGGCACTGATCTATGTAATATTATGCCAAGAAAAATTAAATTGGAAATAATGAAATTTCACTATTGGGATTGGTCCTCATATATATTTTCCCAACTTTTTTGGACCACCATTTTTTTTTTTTTTATAATTTTTAATATTTTCTTAAATCTTTCTAAAACGTAAAAATACGTAATTAGAGATAGTATATCGTTACAATATGCAGAAGAAACAGGGTTGGTGATAGCACACAGCCTTGTGGGACACCAGCATTCACAGACTTAGAGTCCGAGCATTCACCGTCAACTACGACCTTGATGCTCCGGTCTATGAGAAAACTGGTGACCCAATTACAAAATTTCTCGGGAAGCCCGTAAGAAGGCAGCTTCGAAAGAAGCGCTTTGTGCCAGACCCGATCAAAGGCCTTCGCTATGTCCAAGCTAACTGCCAGGGCCTCCCCCTTACTCTCGACTGCCTCCGCCCATCGATGAGTGAGGTACACTAGAAGATCACCAGCCAAGCGACCCCGACGGAAACCGTACTGGCGGTCGCTAATCAGCTAGTGCTCCTCTAAATACCTCAAGAGCTGGCAGTTCATAATGGACTCCATAATTTTGGAGAGCAAGGAGGTGATGGCAATCAGTCTGTAGTTGGACGGATCTGAGCGGTCGCCTTTTTTAGGGATCGGGTGCACCAAAGCTGTCTTCCATGACTTCGGGACGACGCCTAAAGAGTAGGAGTACCGGAAAAGACGCGTTAAAACCGGTGCCAACTCTGGAGCACACATCCTCAGCACAATAGGTGGGATGCCATCAGGCCCACTCGACTTGTTGATATCTAGGGAGAGTAGTGCTTTGCGCACTGAGCTTTGCCAGAACCTGATGTCGGGCATAGAGCACCCACACCGCGGGATGGTCGGCGGTGAGCTCCCCCTGTCGTCAAGAGTCGAGTTGGACGCAAAAAGAGAGCCCAGAAGATCGGCTTTCTCCTTTGCGTCATGGGCCAGTGAATCGTCCTCCCTGTGCAGAGATGGTAGTGATGGCTGACAGAAATTCCCTTGGACAGCCTTGGCGAGAGACCAGAACGCACGGGTTCCCGAAGGAAGGCGACCTAGTCTCTCGCCAAATCTGCCAATGTGCTCCGACTTTGCCGTAGCAATTACTCTTTTGAAGGACCTGGAAGCAGAGTTGTACTTCTTTTTAAAGTCGCTGGTTTTTAAATCCCGAGACGACGATGCATAAGCCCAGGCCCGGTAACACTGCTGCTTTTGGCGAGATGCCATTCTGCAGGTGCCACCAAACCAAGGTTGGGACCTACCGCCGACGGGCACCACAGAGGATGGAACGAAGAGTTCCATTCCCTGAAGCACCACATCGGCGACAGACCCGGCAACGACGTCGGGATCATCCAGCGAGAAGCAAACCCGCCCCCATGGGTAGGATGCAAAGAAAGACCGCATCCCATCCCAATCCGCCGACCTATAGTGCCATACACGGCGCGAACCTGCAGAACGTGATTGCATTGGGCACATGATAGGCACATATATCGATAGGACGAGCGCAGTGTGGTTCCAGACAGAAATATTCTGGGTGACACTACATTGGTAATGGGCAGACGTTGCTCTTACCAAGGTTTTGCTCGTGTAGGATAAAGTGACCAGACCTTATCCTATAAAAAATATCCGACTCAATGCTTGTGAAAGTATATTTATTTTATTTATTTATTTAACCTTTCATGCACAAGTGGTACATATGGCGGACTTAATGCCTAAAGGCATTCTCTACCAGTCAACCATGAGGCAAAGCAGAGAATAAACAATATGATGATAGGCGGTGCAGCTAACAATAAGAAGAAAATAAAATAATATGATTAAAAATACATAAACAGATAAAATATACATACACAACACTACATATACATACATACATATATATACATATACCTACATAAATATACACAAACATACATATTTATATAAATATACATACACACGAAACAGGAAAGAAAAATCAAACTACGAGTAGTAATGAATTTTTAAAGTATTCCCGGACTTTATTTTTGAAAGCAAATTTGTTAGGAGCTTTTTTAAAGTCAAGAGGTAAATCGTTCCAGAGTCTTATAGCCGTTAAGGTGAATGAATGAGATATGTAACCAGTACGGTGCAAGGGCGTGAGTAACTTGAGATTATCCGAAGAACGGAGAAAACAGTCATGAGAATCTCCCAGGTATTGAAATTTAGCTTTCAAATACTCAGGAGCACATGGATGTTTAGTATCGTGAAAAGGGTGCAGAGTATTCTAACAGATCTGCGCTGACGAATAGGCAGCCAGTTAAGCTGATTACGGAAGGGAGATACATGATCATATTTACGGAGACCATATATGTATCTGATACAGTTATTGAGGAGACAATCCAATGTGTTAAGATGTTGTTGAGACAGGTCTGGGTAACACACATCAACATAGTCGGAAATGGGCAGTATGAGAGATAGGACAAGCAAAATCTTTGTAGTGGTCGGAAGAAAATTTTTCAAACGATAGAGAGATCGTAAGACTGCAATTGTTTTGCGACTAACCTCCTGAATCTGCTTGTTCCATGTAAAACAACTGTCAAGATGCAAGCCAAGATTCTTTACATGAGGACAGAATGGAATGGTATTGTTATTATACATAATCGATGGCAATGTGGAGAAATCAAGTTTTGTTATATAACTAGAGCTACCTATAATTATGGCTTGACACTTAGTGGGGTTAACATCAATACCATACACACCTGACCAATTATAGATGAACTGCAAATCTTCGTTCAATAATGATATCGCACCATTGATTTCGGATGATCCCGCTTGCGCATATAGCTGCAAGTCATCGGCATACAGATGGTAAGAGCACTTGAGATTCATTGTGATTAGATTAATAAAAATAGAAAACAAAAGAGGAGACAGAATACCGCCTTGAGGAACGCCGGTAAGTACATTGCACCAATCAGACACATTTTGGCCAGCACGCACAGCCTGTTGGCGCCCTCGAAGATATGATGAGAACCATTCTTGGGCTGAAGATGAGATATTCAAGTGAGAGAGAAGAGCTAATAGCATATCATGGTCGACTGAATTGAAAGCGTTAGAAAAATCTATTAAGACTAGAACTGTTAGTTTAGAGTTGTCCATACCCTCTCGGATATCTTCAGTGACCTTGAGAAGAGCAGTGGTTGTACCATGACCAGGTCGAAAACCGGACTGGTATGGGGAAAGAATATTATTTTTAAAAATAAAGTCAGAAACCTGCTTATGTGCAACAGCTTCTAAAACCTTAGATAGAAATGGCAGTATAGAGATTGGCCTAAAATGAGAAAGAAGGCTACGATCAGCGGATTTAGGAAGAGGAATAATAAAAGCTTTACGCCAGAGTGTCGGAAAAGTGCCGTACGTCAGCGAAAAATTGATGATGTTGGTTATTGCGGGTAGAATAGACTCGACTACGAGTAAAACCATAGTCCTACCCACATCATCGCACCCCACTGCATTGGATTTGATAGATAAAATTATTTTACGTATCTCATCTTCATTCACAGGAGAAAAGTTAAAAGAGTTATGAGAATAAGAAGGCATGGAAGTTATCAATGAGATAGCTTTTGTTTTAGAACTATCAGATACTATCTGCGTAGACAAGAAATGTCGATTGAAATCGTCTGGAGAAAAAGATGTGTTATTGAAGTCTACTGGTGGTTTTCCGCATCCGAGTGTGTTGAGAAACTTCCATATATCAGCCGAAGACGAACAGAGCACTTGCTCATGGAAATATCGGCGTTTAGCTGCTCTCACCATCCGATTGCAACGATTTCTCGCAACCTTATAGGCTTGCCACTTATCATCTGTACGATTCTTCTTGAATGCTCGAAACGCTCTGTCACGCTTTGCCATGGCCATTCGTACGCCGACGGTGATTCATGGAACAGGAGGACGTCTAAGTCTGACAACACGCTTGGGAGCATGGTTGTCAAAGAGCCTTAATAAGTTACAATTCAGCACATTAACTTTATTGTCGACTGTGGACCGAATACAGAAGACCAGTCAATGGAATCAGCATCATGCTTAAGCTTTTCCACATCGAGTCGAGCAAAACTGCGAATGGGAATAGACACTGATGAAGGTTTAGGAGACTTTAATTTATATGAAAAAAAGTATATACGGTACTTAAAGAAAAAAATATTTCTTAAAAGTTGTGTCTGTTTGCCTGTCTGTCCGTCTGTTTACCGGCTAATCTCCGAAACGGCTGGACAGATTTTGACGGGACTTTGTACGCTTGACGGCACGTTGTTGTTCGGGACGCTGTTGTAATTCAGACATTCGACAATGAAGGTCATAGACAATTAGACAATATAGGACTACAGCAACAAAAAGGCATCCGACTCAGCATAATGCTGCAGTAGCCTAACTGCTACGTGGCCTGTTATTGTGTCGGTGCCCTCAACCAGAATAACTCACGAAGTTTGGATATAGACTCTAGGATTTCTCATGCGCCATGGATTCATTTACAGACACGAATTGCACATACATATTCGCGTGGATTTTTAGATTTGTTGCGACAGGTTATTAAAGAGAAATAATAGTGAAATATAAACTTTAATTAGTAAGAGTTTATAATTTTTAGAGAATCAACGAAAATTATTTTGAAGAAAAGTAAGTTACTTTGCTAAGATCCGCATGCAAAATATAAAAATGGTGTATATTACCTAGTTTTTTGAAGTGCACCACCCGCCCTCCCTCAGTAGCGTGCACAAGCAAACTAACACCGCCACCAGGAACCGCCACCAGGTACCCTCCACCAACCACTACAATACCACCACTAGATAATATACACCACTGAAGTCGAGAACACGACACGTGTTTCGCCCCAAAACGAGGCATTATCAAGCGCAATAGACTCTACGACAGACGGCCGCCGAGTGAGCGGCGCGGTCAAAGAGCTGCCTATTTATACTACAGGTGACGCAAACGGCCCCCACCTACGACATTGCGATTACAATATCGTGATAGCGACCGCTTGCTCACACAATCCACCACCCGAATTACATAAGCAGCCGTTTGCGACCGAATTGATAGCAAACGACTACTTAGAGTATATTTAAACTTTAAGTACTGGATTTAAAGATATTTAAAAGTGGTGAATTCGAGACGTTTGTTTGTTCATTCAGCAGTGCAATGTTATTATTTTTATTTTTAATTATTTCTAATTGTTCCAGCACACACAGCCGAAGCCCCTTGTCGCAAATATGTAGGACTTTAAATGTGTGGTCACTAGTCAGGTTATGCCCAGTTTCCAAAAGATGTTTTGCGAAGTGTGATCTGTCGGGATTGCAATTTCTGTACGCGGCCAAATGCTCCTTGTATCGGGTATCGAAATTGCGACCAGTCTGACCCACGTAAACGGCGCTGCATTCACTGCAAACAAGTCTATAAACGCCAAAAATCCGGGAAGTTTCTCGTCAATAGTTATTCCAAGGAAGACAGTGGTACTCACAAGGCTCAATTCTTAACCATTTACGAGTACATTTATGAAAATTTGTTGTGAATTTAATACATTTTGTTTTATTGATGTTAAAATGCTAGTTGTTAACCTTAAACCAATGTACTAATTTTGAAATAGCATTAATCACCTCGTCGTGCAATAACGTTTTATCTTAAAAATCAAAGATGTATCATCAGCAAATAACACTATATCATGGTTGTCCCCTGCTAGGTAAGGTAAGTCATGAAGGTAAATAAGAAATAGAAATGGGCCGAGAATCGAACCCTGCGGGACACCGGTAGTCGGGACCAGGCCCGGTGGCGAACCACGACTCCATCGCCATTTAGGTACGAGTCAAAAAAATCTTACTCTCCATTGAGTTCCGACCAGCGTGGCGTAGTGGTTAGCGTACCTGACTTCTGCGCCACCGGTCCTGGGTTCGATTCCCAGCCGGAGGCAACATTTGTGCAAAATCATCAATTGTTACTTTTCGGGTCTGGTTGTGTTGTGCATGTGAAATATATGTTTGTAAAACGCACCCACGATACAGGAGAAAAACCTACTGTGGGGCTTCGTTTTTTAAAAAAAAAAAAAAAAAGTTACAGAAATGCATATTATGGTGTTATTCTGGACGAATAAAAGCTGCCTGTATAATGCCTCTTACGACACGGTTTATACACCCAAACTCAGTTATAAAAATGTTTGTCCCCGTGCAGTAAATCAAACTCACGAACCGCATAAGCTAATCGCTTACAGACTTCTCCCATAAAACCATTAAGCTATCTTTCAGTGACGAGACGCGTAAAACGTTCACCTGATGGTAACTGCAACGTCTGCCATAACAAATGCTTTATCATTTGTATGTAGCGCTGTGTCCGTCACCCCGAGACATCAGTTCTTAAGTATCATATGCCCAGTACTTACACCAGCTATCAGTGCCCTTCAGACAAAAACACAGTAATATATGCACACTACTGCTACCTAGACGCATTCCTACACAGAAATCCTACTACCAGTAATATGAATAAAATATCTAGTTAAAATTCAAATTTACATGAATATGCAAGCTGTGATTGCAATAAAAAATGAATAGATGTCTCATAGGATTCGAATATTTTTATAACATCATGCGCATACATGCATACAATCCGAGTACGTGCGTTGAAGAAACGAGTTACTCAAATCCACTGAGATTTATGAAGCCATGCGTGAAATTATATGCTGAAAAGTTGACTTTGTGATCCAGAATTGAATGGAATACGAATGGAAGATGGATAATGTTACTTTATCTTTTTATTTATTGAAAACTGCGGCACGTTTAATGATTCCTAACTAACAAGAGAACGATGCTTGCAACATAGTATAGTTAATACGTGACAAACGTAAACCGTCTTATATTGCATACATAGCGTCACATCTCGTGGGAAACGAGACGCGACGGGTGGCGAACTACGCCGCCATTTTGATACTAGTCAAAAAATTCTTACTGTGTGTTTGTTATACTGCGCTAATACAGGCTGTCCGTACAATACCTTAGACGCTTCCTACAACACCTCGATAGGGAAGAGGTAGGTGCTATTCTACTCTGCCGGACACCTATCGACTAAAAAAGTCTTATTTTAATTAAAATTTTGAGTAAAATAAAAATTAATATAAGTGAATTAACTATTACATTACTCACTGTTAAATAACTGCTCCGTATATAAACAACTGTAAATTAATCAATAAATATTAATTAAGAAAATAAAAGCAGCTTAGGTGGTAGGATTCCAATGCAGGAATCCGTCTAGGTAGGTACCACCCCAGGGCCAGTTATTCTGCCGTGAAGCAGTAGTGTGCAAACATTACTGTGTTTCGGTTAGAAGGTCAGTGAGAGCTAGCGTAATCACGGGGCTTAAGGGACTTAAGAACTCATGTCTCAAGGTGATGGGCGCAGTGTGGTATCGCACAGAAATTTTCTGGGTGACATAGCATTTGTTATGGGCTGACGTTGCACTTACCATCAGGTGAACGTTTAGCACATTTTGTCACTTCATCAAATAAAAAAAACAGCATCGCGACGTATACAGCAAGGAAACGTTACATAGAGAAACGTTGCACTCGATTACGTGTTTTCACTTTTAAAAATCTGTTTTTCTGTGCAAAATCACAAAACAAAGCCCTCTTCTTTGCAACTCAAAATAGAAAGAGGCACAACTATAAAAAAAAGTAAAGTAAAGTTTCAGCCTATAAATGTCCCACTACTGAGCACAGGCCTCCTCTCATTTCTGAGAGGGTTTTGGAGCTAGGAAGAATCCGCCACGCTGCTCCAATGCGGGTTGGCGGACTTCACATGTCTTCGAAATATTTTTTATTACTCAGACATGCAGGTTTCCTCACGATGTTTTCCTTCACCGCCGAGCACGAGGTAAATCAGCACTTAAAATTGCAATTAACAATTTTAGTGGTGCCGGCACCGGGACTCGAACCCAGGTCACTCGCTTACTATGAAATTTAAAGCGAGCGCCTAGCCCCTGAGCTACCACGGCACAACTATAATGGTACCTAATTTAAATCAGAATAATTCAAGTTGCATTGAGCAATGCTCAGAAACAAAAGAGTGAATTATTCAAACAAATGTAATATAATATTGTAGGAGAAAAGTTTTCCCCTTTAAAGGCGCACGTTTTCAGCACTTCGCTACATTAAATTAGAGACGTGAGATTTACTTTGTCAACATTTGTAGGAAATAAGAAATCCATTAGCCTTTGTTCTAACACACGAGCAAAATTAGTAAAAGTGTTCTAGACGTGTGTGTTTATCACAAATAATTATCGTTGGCGAATTTGCTTACTTATGACGGGATTCTTATGCAATGTATTACTGCAAAAGTTAGTATTAAGTAACCACAATAGCTTACAGTTTGAAAGAAAGAAAGAAAACATTTATTGCGTAAATACGCCACAGACACAAATACATAAAAAATTAGGCACTAGACATACAAGCAAACAATTTATTTACAGACAAACAGAAAGAAACATGAAAGAACATCACAAAACTGAACATTTAACAAAACTCGTGTACAAAATATTGTCACGTGTGTCGGGGCGCATTGAGCAAACGGGTCTCACTCAGCATAATGCCGCAGTCGAGACTACAGCGCTGGTTTTCAGTCAGCCCGAGCGGCGAGGGACGTACGGACGTTCACGCTTGATATTCATAAATACATTTTGTACATACACAATAAAATAAAAAATAAAATAAAACTTAGCACTACTACCTTAGTTTACTAACTTACTTAATTTGCACAGTATTGCTTGACGATGGTATGACTGGTGCTACGGTGGAACCCATTCAGGGCGGATTTCACCGTTGAAAATTAACCCGATCAGTTCAAGCTAAACGAAGCTTAAGTGTTTAACTGAGTTCAATGCTACATAATGATTTCTTATATTTACGCGAACACTACACATTTAAATGAAACTAAGTTTACGGATTTTATCGCGTTTAATTTTTTACTTTTTTTTTACTATTTATAACCCGACGTTTCAATTTCAATGCTACAGTTACTACAGTAGTGTGCATGCATTACTGTGTTTGGGTTTGAAGGGCACTGTGAGCTTGCGTAATCACTGGGCATTTGAGACTTAAGAACTGATGTCTCAGGGTCAGGGGCGCAGTGTGGTGTCACACAGAAATATTCTGGGTGACACCACTAAAAATACGAAAATTGTCCAGTGATTGCAGATTTCGAAAGAACGGTTTTTTTATTGTATAGAGGGACGAAACCAGCAAAACGTTCACCTGATGTCAGGTGCAACGTCTACCCATAAGTATTGTTATGTCAGCCAGAACATTTCTGTACAACACCACACTGCGCCCGTCACCCTGAAACATCAGTTCCTAAGTCTCATATGCCCAGTGATTCCGCTAGCTCTCAGTGCCCTTCAAACCGAAACGCAGTAATGTTTATTCCAGCACTTGGCGGTGTACCGGAAACTTCCTCGTAATGATGAACCGGTATTAACAACAGGTTTGACGAAGCTCTTTTAGAAGTCGAAGCATTGTGTCCTGCCTTGTAACGACCCCCGGTAGAAAAGAGGTAGGTGCTATTTAACTCAGCCGGACACCTATAGGCGGTATTATTAAATGTATATTATTTACCTTTTCCTCACTTTACCGTGAATGTACATACACGAAATATGTAAGTTTGTTAGACGATACCCAAATTATTATTCTTCTGTGGAAGATTTACCTCGACATTATGATTCGCACCGAAAACATGACTTAGTCCAGTCATCGTCTAAATTAAAATTGCATAATTCTGGCCCTTATTCCATGTCTATAAAAATATATAATAAATTACCGATTAATATAAAAAACGAAAAAAACTACGAAACATTTCAGAAAAAATTGAGAGTGCTCCTAATAGAAAAAGTTATTGTAATATTGAAGAATATTATGAAAAATGATTCAGATAGATGTCTGCCTCTCACATACATTCATTGCCACGCTCGACAGGGTACATGAATTTCAATTTAATTTCATGTAAAGCAATCTAAATACATAAAAAAATAAAAAAAAATTCGCACTTGGATGTAATGTCAGTCAACAAATTGTTGCTCAAAGTCAAGCATGACTCGGATTGCAAACGTTTACAGCAACACAAGATCCCTCATATCTCTGATACTGCATCTGACCCTTCTCAAGGCTTATCGAATAAACTCATCGGATATCTAAATCTCGAAACGATTGTCTCAGTGTTTGCTGTAACTCATACCGCCCCATTATTTATCCATGTGACGACCGCGTGACCTAGTGTCAGAGTACCTGAATGCTACGCCGCGGATCTTGGGTTCAAACTCCAGCCGGTGTCAAAATTTGTGCAAAATCATATTTAATACAATCAGACATTACTTTGCGCAAATCCATTATAATGAAGGAAAGGAAGTTAATTTGCTGAGATCCGCATGCAAAATAAAAAATGGTGTATATTACTTAGTTTTCGAAGATCACCGCCCGCCCCTAATCGGGATTTTGCCATAGTTGTGACACTACTTTAATGTTGGCAGGCGGTTTGGCAACCGCAGTTTATTGATTCAGATGTCCCAGGAAGATGCTGATGGCCTGCCTGGTGTGCATTTTCCCTCTGTCGACTTTTACGACACCCACGGGATGAGATGGGGTGGTAGATTCTAGTAAGCCGCCACCAAACGGCGGCTGCATTATATAATTATTATGGTGTCATACTGCACTAATAAAGGCTGTCCGTACAATACCTTAGTCGCCTATTACAACACCTCGATAGGAAAGAGCTAGGTTCTATTCTTCTCTGCCGGACACCTAAATATAAAATCTATTCCACAAACTTAACACCGTTACTGATTTCGCTTTTTAGCCCGTCTTATCTCTACATACACACATACATACAGTCACGCCTCTTTCCCATTGGGTTAGGCAGAGGCCACATCTTTCCACTTGCTTACTATCCTGACACACATCTTTGGTTTCTTCTACTTTCATTAGTGTTTTCATACACGCTCGTCCGTTGCGGGTACTTTTAACGTGACCTTTTCTCAAAAGTTCACCGATTTGATTGTGATACGTACGCCTAGTATGATATTAAAGGCAGAGAGAGACTACGTTTAGTTGTTACACAATATTGAGCAAGTTTTTGGGTTAAATCGACCGCTGCGATCAAAGTAAAGTCATGCGTAAGGAGAAGTAACATGATACTTTATTTGTTTTTAAGCCGACTTGAAACGTTAGAGCAAATTTAATATGAGGGGCTCAAGGGAAATTACGAAAGATTTATGATAGAATTTTTGAAATGAATAGCTCAAATAAACTGCTTGTGAAAAATTTTGTTCTTTCCATATATATATTATATTTCCATATATAACTTTTTACTGGTGGTAGAATTGCTATGCGGGAATCCGTCTAGGTAGGTACTACCCCAGGGCCAGTTATTCTGCCGTGAAGCAGTAGTGTGCAAACATTACTGTGTTTCGGTTTGAAGGGCACTGTGAGGTAGTGTAATCACTGGGGATATGAGACTTATGAAGAGAAGTCTCAGGGTGATGGGCGCAGTGTGGTATCAGGTTACACAGAAATGTTTTGGGTGATACAGCATTTGGGATGGGCAAACGTTGCACTTGCTATGAGTTGAACGTTTTGCTCGTTTCATCACTTAATCCAATAAAAAAAAAACTTTCACATCCTCACAAAAACCATTGAAACCAATAGATTATACCTTATGATATCCTACTGGTTGTAGTAGTCAGGGATTGCAGCAATCATTCGGGAATCCGTCTGGGTACATGGGTGCCACGGCATCAATTATTCCACCGTGAAACACTGTTGGCTAGTGTAATCACAGGGCGCATTAGACTTCATAGTTTCAGAGTGACAGGAACTGATATCTCGGAGTGATTTTCGCAGTGCGGCGCCACCCAGACCTTTACAATATATATTTTTTTGTAATACGCAACTGCCCAGTAATCGTTTGCGCTGTTTTGTCATTTTCTATTTTTGTTTTTTTTTTTTTGATAATGTGACGAAACGAGCAAAACGTTCACCTGGTGGTAAGTGCAACGTCCGCCCACAACAAATGCTGTGTCACCCAAAATATTTCTGCGTGACACCACACTGCGCCCGTCACCCTAAGACATCAGTTCTTAAGTCTCAAACGCCCAGTGATTACGCTAGCTCACAGTGCCCTTCAAACCGAAACACAGTAATGCTTGCACACTACTGCTTCACGACAGAATAACTGGCCCTGGGGTGGTACCCACCTTGACGGATTGCTGCATAGGAATCCTACCACCATAAACCAGTTTTGAATTTATTTTACCAAACATTCCGACTCAGTCTTTGTTTAATTGTTAGACATAAGAGTAACATTTTAAATTTAGATTAAAATTGATAAACACATAAAATGAGAGCTACAAACTTTTGTGGCAATCTATGGGGAGGCCTATGTCCAGCAGTGGACTAGTGATAGGCTGAAATGATGATGATGATGGACTCAGTCTTTGCTAGTATCTCTTATACTAGTAAGTTGCAGAGATTAGAAGTATAATGTTGCGGAATATAATAAACTAGCTTGCCCTGCTCGTTCCGGTATGTGACGCGATGGGTTTGATTTCTGAATTACATTTAAGTATGAAACTTTACAGACACGCGATCACAGCGCGATTTTGTAATTTTCTTCTTTTGTTGTTGTTTTTATTATCTATATGCCAGAGGTTAAAGGTGATTTTCTACAGTTACACGAAATATGGAATATTAAGTGGTGGGAAATTATATAAATGGTATCACATATTTCGCCATTATTGGCATGTAAGTGTTTATCAGTTTTAACTTAAATTTAAAATATAACTCTTATGTTTAATACTAACATCATTTAAACTATAATATCAACGTTACTTAAATTACAATACGTTAGAGGTATGCATAATGGTCACAGGTCAGCAATAATCGTTAAGATGAAGGAAAGTAAGTTAACGTAAGCGTCATAAAGTCTATGACGCTTGATAATGCCTCGTTTTGGGGCGAAACACGTGTCGTGTTCTCGACTTCAGCGGTGTATATTATCTAGTGGTAGTATTATAGTGGTTGGTGGAGGGTATCTGGTGGCGTGGCGGTGTTAGTTTGCTTGTGCACGCTACTGAGGGAGGGCGGGCGGTGCTCTTCAAAAAACTAGGAAATATACACCATTTTTATATTTTGCATGCGGATCTTAGCAAATTAACTTACTTTCCTTCATTATAATGGATTTCCACAAAGTAACGCCTGATTCTATTAACTAAATTAAATCGTCGCATAACTGTCATGCATACAAAATAATATTAGCATGTATCACACGTGTGATAGGTGGTGAGCCCATCGCTACCATGCGCTGTTGGGTGCACAGTGCATTATATTGTTTTGGTGAAACGTGGATTGTGGCAGTCATCTGTTTCTGCAGTGAGTGCCCAGTCTCTGACTAGTTTTATATAGAAATATAATTAATATATATTGTTTTATACATATAGAAATGTTTTAATAGTTTTTCTGCCATTCGGGGGAGACAAATCCAACATCTAAAAATCGGTCCAGTCGTTCTTGGGTTATAAATGGTGTAACTAACCCGACTTTGTTTTATATAATATATATTATGTTCATTATCATTTACTGTTGAATAATCTGAATAATGATAATTATTAAGATTTACGGTTAATAATTATCATTATTCAGAGCCGTGGTAGCTCAGGGGCTAGGCGCTCGCTTTAAATTTCATAGTACGCGAGTGACCTGGTTTCGATTCCCGGTGCCGGCACCACTAAAATTGTTAATTGCAATTTTAAGTGCTGATTTAACACGTACTCGGCGGTCAAGGAAAACATCGTGAGGAAACCTGCATGTCTGAGAAATAAAAAAATATTTCGAAGACATGTGTAGTCCGCCAAGCCACATTGCAGCAGCGTGGCGGATTCTTCCTAGCTCCAAAACCCTCTCAGAAATGAGAGGAGGCCTGTGCTCAGCAGTGGGACATTTACAGGCTGAAACTTTACTTGTTTTTATCATTATTTTAATTTTTTATTTATACGTTTGATTGCTGCTCGTGGCTGCAACAACACTGCTGATTCATCACGCTGAGTCGAATTTCGGTTCCTTGCTGCAATCCAATACAAACTTTAATGTATTTATTGTCTATGGTATTTACTATATTGTGTAGAAACTAATATTGATTTGGGGCTACGAATAAAATTTGTATCTTTCTTTCTTTCTATTTATTACATACTTCTTCTTGATCAGCCTGTTAAGTCCACTGCTGGACTTAATCGTCTTCCAAAAAGGAAGGATTTTCCGTAATCACTACGCTTGGCAGGCGGATTGGTCATCGCAATATCGGACGCGTCTCACCTTAAACGTGGCTGCCAATCCCTGGTCTGTGTATTTTAGGTCTGAAATTTTTCTAGATGTTTATTCCTTCACCGGTCGAAGGCATTTCCCTCAGTCGACTCATACGAAAGATTTGCTTACATCACCACCACACAACAATAGATACATATACATTATACTCGTATCTATCGTTTCACAAAAATACACTTCGTACACCATCCACGCATACGCAATAAATTGATATTCCAAAAAACGTTGAATAAAGGAACCAATATCATCGGGCAGTATTTTGTATCAAGGTATGTTTTTAAAAAGACGAGGGTTCGCAGCTTGCTTCGCTAAATTCAGCAAAATAATGGTAGCATTTTAGATTATAAGGATGTATTGGAAAAATATTTACATACAGATTAAGAAATATCGTTGTATCAAACACTAGTATTTGAAGCAGTTGCATGTTAAATACTCATTGTCTAGAATACCCAGTTCCTAGAAATCGTTTTTTAGTCTAATATTATTTTATTATTTAATAAAGTAATGAAACGAGCAAAACGTTCACCTGATGGTAAGTGCAACGTCTACCCATTTAAAATGCTGTGTCGTCCAGAACATTTCTAAGTGACACGACACTGCGCTCGTCACTCAGAGACATCAGTTCTTAAGTCTTATATGCCCAGTGATTACGCTAGTTATCAGTGCCCTTCGAACCGAAACAGTAATGTTTGCACACTACGTTCTCCCCAGATCAGACCAACTTATCTGTCGCAAAATCATCCGCCAAAGATTCATATGCAGGAATCCGTCTAGGTTACACCCCAGCTATTCTGCCGTGAAGCAGAATTGTGCAAACATTGACGTGTTTCGGTTTGAAGGGCACTGAGAGCTAGTGCAATCACTGGGCATATGAGACTTGAGAACTCTTAAGTAGAAAACTTAGTCTCAGGACAACGGTCGCAGTGTGGTGTCACACAGAAATTTTATAGGTGACGCAGCATTTGTTTCCGGCAGACATTGCACTTATCATCAGGTGAACGTTTTTCCCGTTCCGCCACTCCATCCTATAAAAAAATACTTGACATTTGTAACGTACATTCACGTAAACAATCAACAAACGGTAGTACAGTTGCGCACTGAAGCTTATAGCAAATGATTTTGCCAGATTAAATTTCGCAAACTGCGGTTTTGATCAATCTAAAATTTAATTCAGGTTATAAACTCATAGCGTATTAATTTTCACTAAACAACAGAGTAAAGTGTAATGTTACGAGTACCTGCAATCATAGTCAATATTACGCATACCGCGTGGCCTAGTGGTTGTGAGCAGTGTACTTTACTTCTATTCTGCGAGTCATCATCATCATCATTCACTAGTTCACTGATGAACATTGGCCTCTCCTGTAGATTGCCACAAAAGTTTGTAGCTCTCATTTTGGAAAGATTTTGCCATGATTGCCTCGCTTGACGGGTTGGTAACCGCAGTTTAGTTATTCAGATGTTCCAGGAAGATGCTGCTGCTCATCTCCTAGTTTTCATTTTCTCTGTCGACTTTCACGACACCCACGGGCCGAGATGGGGTGGTAGATTCTGTTAAGCCGTGTATTCTGCGAGTCCTGGAGTCGAACTCCAGCTGGAGCCAACATTTGTGCAAAAATACAAATTGTTAGTTTTTAGAGCTAGTTACGTTGCACATGGAAAATTTATTGTACTCGTATGTATGTAAAATCCACCCACAATAGAAGGGAAACCCCAGTGGGGTAACGTTGATTGTTTTTATTTGAAAATGATATAAGCGTGTTGCTTTGTTCATTCTTCATTTACGTCGTAACGAGATAATACATCGACTTCATTATCTGAATAGTCACAGGCTGGTACATCGGAGGAAATCGGAATTCTTTTTTATTGGATAAAGTGACGAGACAAAACTTTCACCTGATGGTAAGTGCAACGTGTACCTATAACACATGCTATGCCTCCCAGAAAAAAATCTGTAACACCACACTGCGCCCCTCACCTTGAGAGATTAGTTCTCAAGTCTCATAGGCCCAATGATTACTCTCAGTGCCCTGCAGGCCGTAACAATGCAAGCTCAGCAATATTTGCACACTACTGATTTACGGCAGAATAACTGACCCTGGGGTGGTACCTACCTCGGCGGATTCCTGCATTCTCTCACAAATACTTATTTTGCGTCCTTTTTTCGCGTTTTAACAGAACAGCCGATTTGTAATCAAAAGGTCGTTGCATATTTAACATAATCTCTCTACTTATCCGATCCCCATCAGATGTGGGTTAAATTCGGGTATATATATATAATACAGTCAAGCCCTTTTCCCATATAAGAGGTAGGCAGAGGCCTGTCACGTAGCCCTCTTTTAGCCTCCGCGGGAATCGAGTCGTGACGGGTGGCTAACCACGTCGCATCCATTTCGGTTCGAGTCAAAAAATCCTTCTTACCCGTTGCGTTCCCACGAGCAGTATAGTGACAGCATTGCATGTTATGGTATTATTCTGCACGACTAAATGCAGTTTTTTTTTATTGCATAAAGTGATGAAACGAGCCAAAAGTTCACCTGATTGTAAGTGCAACGTCTGCCCATAACAAATGCTGTGCCACCCAGAAAATTTCTGTGTGACTGCACTGTGCCCATCACCCTGAGACATAGGTTCTTAAGTCTCATATGCCCAGTGATTACGCTAGCTCACAGTGCCCTTCAAACCGAAACACAGTAATGTTTGCACACTACTGCTTCACGGTAGCTGTCCGTACAATACCTTAGTCGCCTCACGACACCTCGGTAGGAAGGAGGTAAGTGCTATTCTAAATATGAACATTGATGAATGATGAATAATGAAAGTCGTCCTCGACAGTCTCTCTTTCTTTACGTATTATATAAAGTAGTGGTCAGAGTACCTGACTTCTCTACTTCTAAGTCGCAGGTCCTGGGTTCGAATCCCAGTCGGAGTCAACATTTGTGCTAAAACACAAATTGTTGGTTTTCGTGTCTGGTTGTGTTGTGTTTGTCCCCGTGTTTCTGACACTGCATCCTTGCCTAATTCCGATCTTATCGCATTAGCGTTACATCGGCCGCGGGTGGGTTGGGACGAGTGAGTGCCTCTGTGTTTGCGCGTACACTTGTGGCACTTTAATATCACCTGCGCAATAGATAGCTATCGACAATATTCGAAAGTTGTCGCCGTGGTCGAAATCGGCCAGGAGAATATCATTATCATATCATATAAATTTTTAACTTTGAACTTTCGACTAAATGCTGTCCGTACAATACCTTAGTCGCCTCTTACGACACCTCGGTAGGAGGAGGTAAGTGCTATTCTAAAATAAGATTAAAAAGTAAGTAATTCTCGACAGTCTCTCTTTCTTTACGTATTATATAAATTTTTAACTTTGAACTTTGAAAGGTACAGAAAAAATAATCCATTGGAATATCTCTTTACTAAAGACATCATTTTATTTGATCTATTATCACATTTATACATCTGTCTACTTCCTTTAAATTATTTATATACGTTCAGAAGACTGAAATCGAAGAGGGATTCGCGGATCTAAAAATGCTCGTTCCTATTCATGGAATATGTTTACTTTCATTCGCTTGTGAACTGAATGACAATTTTTGTATAATTAGGGTCACGCACTCATAGTAGTACATATACGGCACATATAGTGCCGTGTGGTGGCGGCTCGTTAAAAGAATACTACCACTCCATCTCATCCAATGGATCTCGTAAAAGATCGAGTAAGGAATAAAACTGCACTGTGCACCCAACAGCGCATGGTGGCAATGAGCTCACCACCTATCACACCAAGTGCATTATGTTGTTTTGGTGAAACGTGGATTGTAGCAGTCATCTGCTTTTGTAGTGAGTGCCCAGTCTCTGACTACCCCTTATGGGATACAGTCGTGATCTTATGTATGTATGTATGTACGCACTCATATCTATAGAGACGCTATTGTTCAGTGGCCGAGTGCTCGACTTTATTTTCATAATGAAAGCGCTCTATAATTATTATGCAATTTTAAGTGCCGATTTACCACGTCCCCGGCGGTGAAGAAAAACATCGTCATCATTCATCATCATCAATTCAGCCTATCGCTAGTCCACTACTGAACATAGACCTCCCCAAATGATTGCCACGAAAGTATGTATCTCTCAGTTTGAGGGTGTTTTGCCATAGTTGCCACGTTTGGCATGCGGGTTGGCAACCGCAGTTTATTTATTCAGATGTTCCAGGAAGATGCTGCTAGCTGCAAACGGCTAAGGCTACCTTCGTCTTTTAATTATTATTTTCAGTGCGTCGAATTTATAATGTCTTGAAGTGGGCAGTGCTATTTTTAGGCTTTGGATTTACTTTTATCAATGATAAGAACCCAAGCCGGTGGTAGCACTTATATATCATCTGTATTGAAATTAGATTGTTTTTTATTTCAATAGCCTCTCGAATTCTCCAGCATTATATCAAAATTCATTAACCACAAATCCTAACAGAAGAAAACCGATTCCTACCAAGAATGTGCCGTGATAGTATACAGGGTTGGCGTTACTTGGGAGAAAAATTCCATATACAATCAAAATTATTGACCCGGAAAATTTATTAAACCTCGCTCCGCAACCAAAAATTTTAATTCTACAGAAAATAAATAAAGTTTAAAGTTTTTTTAGGATTATTTGTGGATAATTTATTAAAAAAAAGTTTTTTTAATGTATTTGTTACCATTTTAATTTAAGAAGATTCGTGTCGTCGAACTCATCTCAAGAGACTAACGGATCCCGGAGAATAAAAGGGTCATAGATTCTCTTACGTTTAATTCTTTTTCTTCAAATCCCCGCTTCTTTTTTTATGTGATAAAGTGTCGAGATGAGCAAAACGTTTACCTGATGGTAAGGGCAACGTTTGCCCATAACAGATGTTGTGTTACTCAGAATATTTCTGTGCCCGTCACCCTGAGACATAAGTTCTTAAGTCTCAAATGCCCAGTGATTACGGTAGCTCTCAGTGCCCTTCAAACCGAAACACAGTAATGGTCCTAGACGGATTCCTGCACAGGAATCCTACCACTGGTAGAAATCCTACTTCTTATTAAACTGCGCATAACACAGTTTGCTTTGAGTATGGAGTGACGGTTTTGACAGATTTTCCGTCATAAAGGACGTCTATCTGGCACATCGAACGCCAAAATCATAACTGACAGTCAGACATCATCATCATCATCATTTAAGCCTATCACAAGTCCACTGCTGAACATATGCCTCCCGTATACATTGCCACAAATGTTTGTAGCTCTCATTTTGGGGGGAATTTACCATAGTTGCCACGCTTGGCAGGCGGGTTGGCAACCGCAGTTTATTTATTCAGATGTTCCAGGAAGATGCTGCTGCCCCTTTTCCCTCTGTCGACTTCTACGACGCCCACGGGATGGATGAGATGGGGTGGTAGATTTTCTTAAGCCGCCACCACACGGCACAGCCGCCACCGTCAATAATAAGTTGATAAACGGATCCCTTTTCTTAATTACTTAAAAGTGAAACGTCAATATAAACATTTGTAGGTAAAAGAAACCCCGTTAAAGGACGCGAAACGAGTTTACAGCACGAAACGCGTTTTGCACAGATGGGACCTGATTTAATAATTAATTTACAGCCCTCTGAGCCGTGGGTAGCTAAGGGGCTAGGCGCTCGCTTTAAATTTCATAGTACGCGAGTGACCTGGGTTCGATTCCCGGTGCCGGCACCACTAAAATTGTTAATTGCAATTTTAAGTGCTGACTTACCACGTGCTCGGCGGTGAAGGAAAACATCGCGAGGAAACCTGCATGTCTGGGGAATAAAAAATATTTCGAAGACATGTGAAGTCCGCCAACCCGCATTGGAGCAGCATGGCCGATTCTTCCTAGCTCCAAAACCCTCTCAGAAATGAGAGGAGGCCTGTGCTCAGTAGTGGGACATTTATAGGCTGAAACTTTACTTTTTTTTTATAGCCCTCTAAGGGAAATTAAAATTAAATTGAACGCAATAAAGTTAGTAAAGATATTTATATAGATAGACAAATTCGTAGTGCAAAAGTTTCTTGCTTCAAAATATCTTCGAAAGGCCATTCTAAGTGCTCAACTTGAAAAAAGTTTTAAAAAGATTTAGTTTATATTGTTTTATCATTTATTTCCGAACTCTTGCTAGCGAGTCTTTTCCGACGAAGCTGTATTTTTTTTATTATTTGATAACGTGACGAGACGAGCAAAACGTTTACATGGTCTGCCCATAACAGATACTGTGTTACTCAGAACATTTCTGTGTAGCACCACACTGCGCCCGTCACCCTGAGACACAAGTTCTTAAGTCTCATATGCCCAGTGATTGCGCTAGCTGTAATACCCTGCCCATAACGAATGCTCTACCATCCAGAACATTTCCTTGTGGCAATAAACTGCTCAGTTTCTTTGAGTTAAAATCCGTAACGATGATATCCGCAGCAGAACGAGACATACCCCTAAGGATTATCAAGCTGAAGTGGCAATGGGCTGGCCCATATGAAATGAAAATTCTTTATTTTCGATGTAAGTAATATAAATTTCGTTTGTCAAACGTCATTTTTTAGGTTCCTCTGACGGAGAAAAAACAGGCGAAAGAAACTCCGTAGGTATCCCCAATTTTGTTATTTTTTTATCTTTGTCAAAAGTACGTTATAAATAAATTTACAAAGAGCAGTCTTATAGAAAACCAAAGCACGCTCCATGACAAAATGTTATACAAGATCTAATAACAAATGAATAAATGCATTACAAATTAGAGCAGACCAGTCTCCACCAACAGCACCTGTTCACAAGTATGACGCATGTGGCAGCCATCGCCCTCCTCAACCATTTCAAAGGGAGCTGGACCACCCGCCACACGACATACTCGTACAAGAGACAAAAATACTCGAGTGGCAACCTAGACGACTTGCACGGTTTTGCGGGAAGTCGATCGATGCAGGTGGCTCATGACCGTGTTTTGTGGCAATCTATGGGGGCCTATGTTCAACAGTGGACTATCTATCATAGTCCACTGTTGAACATAGGCCATAGATGAAATGATGATGATAAACAAACTGCTCTCGTCACCCTGCGACCTTGGTTATTAAGTCGCAAATGCCCAGTAATTACACTAGCTGTTATTGTCCTATCATCAGTAGGTATTTTTTTGTAGGAGAGGGGGCAAACGAGCAAGTACCTGATGGTAAGTGATCACTAACGCCCATGAACGTCCGCAATACCAGAGGAATCGCGGGTGCATTGCCGGCGTTTGAGGAAGGTATAGGCTCTTTTCTTGAAGGTCCCTAAATCGTATCGTACTAATCGATTTAAAACTTTATTAATAATGAAATAATATTTACTTTATTAGAATGTTTAAGTATTTCTTACACTGCGCTGCAGATTATAGGAATATGTTTGCCCTAAAACGACTTTTACAGCACCTTTATAGAACAAGGTAATGCTATTGCGAAAGCTCTAAATCAATTTCACTCTAATTCACCCTTTTCATGTTGAAAGTGGGTCAGAAGTGTTAGAGGATTATTTCGTAAATGGATATGCACTTTCCGTGTTAATTAGAGTGAACGTTCGTTACACGTAGACCGGCAAGTACTATATTATGCTCTAGTATTATGAAGTATGTTAATTATACATAATAAGCCTACAATAAATGAGAAGACATAGCGGATCGAGAGGAGGGGGGGGGGGGTCAAACCAGTTGCCATGACAGCAAATCCTATACTATCACTTCCCCACAGGTATGTTCGGTCGACAGTTTACAACCGTACTAGACACCAACATGCACACCTCTGGACGAACCACTCGGAGTGCCGACAGGCGAAGGAAGCTTTGCCTGTCGGCACTATCTCCAATGTACTGCACCGTCTGAAAAGCTCCAAAACAGAACGGTCAGTGGCGCCATAACAAGACATGGATCATTTAACAAATACTTTTAAAGAAAGTTAATATACACAAGTAAAGAAAGTTAATGGTTTTATATTTTCAATTAAATAAAACTATTGTGCCGTGTGGTGGCGGCTCGTTAAAAGAATACTACCACTCCATCCCATCCAATGGATCTCGTAAAAGGCGAGTAAGGAATTAAACAGCACTGTGCACCCAACAGCGCCTGGTGGCGATGGGCTCACCACCAATCACACCAAGTGCATTATATTGTTTTGGTGAAACGTGGATTGTGCCAGTCATCTGTTTTTGCAGTGAGTGCCCAGTCTCTGACTACCGCTTATGGGATACAGTCGTGATCTTATGTATGTAAAACTATGTTTACGGGTTTTATCGCGTTATGAATAGTTTAAATTAAACGCAATAAAATCCGTAAAATAGATTTATTTCAATGAACCTTGCGGTGGTACATACCCAGGCGGATTCCTGCATAGGAATCCTACCACCAGTCGCTTTCTTCTGTAAAAAACCGGCTCCGTTCTTAAATTAATTAATTGGTCGTCACTAAAGAAACTTGCAAGAATTAAAATTTGGGTTAGAAATCGTGCCGTGCCTTTTTCTTGTGATTTTGAGAACACATCTCAGTTTTTATAGAAATTCGTATGATGGAGAGTCACCCGTCACGTCTCTTTTCCTGAGGGGGCGAAAAGTGTACCACCGATGAAAAGATTCTTCGTATGTCTTTTACGATGAATCGGTTTTGAAAGATGTGGACACAAATTTGCAAATAATAGTTCGATCATATTCACTATTATCGTTTGTAATAAATACTGGCCGTTAAGGTGCTGCCCATATTTACGTATTGTTGTTATAAAAAAGAATAATAAATAAAAAAAGGAGGCGTGTGATGGCGGCTTAAGAGAATCTGCCACCCCATCTCATCCTGTGGGTGTCGTAAAAGTCGATGGAGGGAAAATAAAACCAGGAGATGGGCAGCAGCATCTTCCTGGAACATCTGAATAAATAAACTGCGGTTGCCAACCCGCCTGGCAAGCGTGGCAACTATGGCAATCTATGGGGTATTATTGTGGTAATCTATGGGGGAGGCCTATGTTCAGCAGTGGACTAGTAAGGCGGAAATGGTGGTGGTGGTGATGGTGAATTATATCGAGGACAAAGATGGAGGATGGAGGAATGTGGAAATAACTCTGCACTTGCAGACCCCCTGGCTTCCAAATTTATGTTTTATGTTTTTTTTGTAATTTATAAACTTTATCTTAAAACTTTATCTTTTGTATTTAAACACTTTATCCAATGTTTAACAAGTTTTTGAAAATCTATATCCCGTTGTTACATTTTAGGAATTTTATTATAAAATTTTAGTCATCTTTAGTAGATGAAAAGGTTTTATAGTTTAAGGCAACCTTAAGAACCGCTAGCGTGTCGCCGCGACCCATTTTACAGGACACAGTTTTCCGTATTATGTACATACTATTTTCAGAAATGAATGGAAGAGGACGACCCGTCATTCGACGCTACAGGAAGCAGAGACATTAGCAAGCACAAAACCATGAATTCATGTACATGATGCACACATATATAGGCTGGGTCTTTACTTTTTTTTACGAGTAATATATTTGGAAAGCTTACAAATACTCGTTCCGGATCTGGGTGTTAGTGCGCGTGCAATTAGCAACTGTATGACATGCTTACATTTTTAACCTACGTCATAGTTTTTAAATATATCGGTGTTTGGTTCATTTTAAAAAAGCTTCTTGTTTATAAGATAAAAAAAAACCACCCCAGGGGCAGTTCGCCCAAGGAATGGAAGAGGACGACCCGTCATTCGACGCTACTGGAAGCAGGGACATTGAAGCAAGCACAAAACCATGAATTCATGTGCATGATGCATGGTTTTGTGGCTTACATAAATTTGCTGATCGGTAAACCTGAGGCATCGACAGAATAACTCCACACTGCTACAGCATTATGCTGAGTCGACAGCCCTTTGGTTGCTATATCCCCTACGTATATTTGTAAATAAAATACAACGTATGTAATTCTACTTGTTACTTATCTTTTTTTGAACGATATAGTGCGATACGATATAGTGCTTTATACCCGACATGTCAAGGTCAAGCGATTCGGTGGTCTTCTAATTTGAATAGACTCATATCAATAAAACACTTTAATTAATTCATTAAAATTATTTCGAAAAATCATCTAATATTGGTACTTTGAAAAAAAAAACACTTTAAAAAAAATTTGGTCCGGATTTTTTTTGGGATGTGGTCACGATAACTCATGAAAATCTCTAGCACTTGTAGTTATTAAGAAAAATATTTTTTTTATTGTTTTCATCTGAAATGGAAATGACTCGAAATATTTGAACCTGAATACAATTTTTTTTCTTAAGATTTAAATGAGAGACGTGCTCTTTTGTATTTTCCAAACTTTCCTATTATTACTTTCTAATGTGTGTTGTTTTGTAGTCATGAATAAAGTATTTCTTTCTTTCTTTCTAATGCCGGCCTTAAATAAATCTATTAAAACGGGGGAAAAAAAGTAACGAAATAAAAATAAAAGTATTTTAAAGTAATGAAAATGTAGTAAGTTAAAAAAGGTAATTGGAATTTTCGGCTCCACTGGCGGCGACCTTTGTAATTAGTAACTGAACAAGCTCAAGAGACCAAACAATTATAATTGACGTTTTTTCTTGGAGCTAAATCTACTTCAGGAAAGCATGTTATATAGAATTGTTTTTAAATGAATAAAAGAAATTAAACTTTTTTTCTTAAACTAATTGAAACTTTTTTTTTGAGTTACAGAATTACAGAATTTTTAAGTTATTTATATTAACACTATGCACCGAAAATCAAGTGAATATAGTGTTATGATTTTAATGAAGGTATTTAATTGGTAGCACTCCTATGAAATCCATCTAGTCTACTACCACAGTGCTAATGGTGGTAGGATTCCTATGCAGGAATCCGTCTAGGTAGTTATTCTGCGGTAAAGCAGTAGTGGGCAAACATTACTGTGTTTCGGTTTGAAAGGCACAGTGAGCTAGCGTAATCACTGGGCATATGAGACTTAAGAACTTATGTCTCAGGGTGATGGGCACACATAAATTTCCTGGGTGACTCAGTATTTGTTATGTGCGACACCACAGGTGAACGTTTTGCTCGTTTCATCACTATATCCAATAAAAAAAAAGTTATTTTGTCATGAAACAGTAGTGCGCAAATATTACTATACTTTCGATTTTTTTTTTTATATTAGAAGAGGCAAACGAGCAAGCGGCTCACCTGATGGTAAGTGATCACCGCCGCCCATGAACCCCTACGAGGAAGGAATAGGCTCTTTTCTTGAAGGTCCCTAAGTCGTATCGGTCCGGAAAAAACGCTGGCGGCAGCAGATTCCATAAGGTGCTTGTGCGGGGCAGAAAAATGCGCGAAAAACCATCAAGGTGGTGACGATGGAATTTCGCGCTGTGCCGCAATGTGCGATGGTGAAAATCAGCGGCTGGAATTAATCCTAACAATTCTTCGGAACACTCCCCATGGTAGATCTTATAAAAAATGCAAAGGGATGCAACATCTCTTCGCAAAGCCAGTGGATCAAGCCGATCAGATAGAACATGGTCGTCGACGATTCGAGCCGTTCTCCGTTGAATGCGGTCAAATGGAAGTAGCTGACACTGGGGCGCCCTCGCCCAGAGATGAGAACAGTACTCCATGTGCGGCCGAACCTGCGCCTTATAAAGTTGCAAGCGTTGGGCCGGCATGAAGTACTGTCGCGCTCTACTGAGGACGCCAAGCTTTTTGGAAGCCAATTTGGCCTTCCCTTCCAGGTGACCGCAAAACTGAACGTCACTCGATATGTCGACGCCAAGAATACCGATACTGGCTGAGGCAACGAGTGCTCTCAAAATTAGGTGATACGACGAAGGATTTCTTTTTAGCGGTAAACGCGCAAACCTGTGTCTTCTTGGGGTTGAACTGGACTAGATTTAGTCGGCCCCAATTCGAGATTTTGTCTAACAAAAACTCGCCACAACAAAAAAAGTCTAACAAAGACACAAGTTTGTTCCGGTACTCGTCAACTTGTTCCCGAGAAATATTAGCACGGCTGGTGTATACGGCATCACCAGTGCTGTCATCTGCATAGCAATGAATGTTACTAATTTGCAACATATCATTGATATGCAGAAGAAATAGGGTTGGTGATAGCACACAGCCTTGTGGGACACCAGCATTCACAGACTTAGAGTCCGAGCATGCACCGTCAACTACGACCTTGATGCTCCAGTCTGTGAGAAAACTGGTGACCCAATTACAAAATTTCTCGGGAAGCCCGTAAGAAGGCAGCTTCGAAAGAAGCGCTTTGTGCCAGACCCGATCAAAGGCCTTCGCTATGTCCAAGCTAACTGCCAGGGCCTACCTTTTACTCTCGACTGTCTCCGCTCATCGATGAGTGAGGTAAACCGTACTGGCGGTCGCTAATCAGCTGGTGCTCCTCTAAGTACCTCAAGAGCTGGCAGTTCATAATGGACTCCATAATTTTGGAAAGCAAGGAGGTGATGGCAATCGACCTGTAGTTGGACGGATCTGAGCGGTCGCCTTTTTTAGGGATCGGGTGCACCAAAGCTGTCTTCCATGCTTAGACTCTTTAGGCGTCGTCCCGAAGACAACGCCTAAAGAGTAGGAGTACCGGAAAAGACGCGTTAAAACCGGTGCCAACTCTAGGGCACACATCCTCAGCTCAATAGGCGGAATGCCATCAGGCCCACTCGACTTGTTGATATCTAGGGAGAGTAGTGCTTTGCGCACTGAGCTTTGCCAGAACCTGATGTCTGGCATAGGGCACTCACACCGCGGGATGGTCGGCGGTGAGCTCCCCCTATCGTCAAGTTGGACGCAAAAAGAGAGCCCAGAAGATCGGCTTTCTCCTTTGCGTCATGGGCCAGTGAATCGTCCTCCCTGTGAAGAGATGGTAGTGATGGCTGACAGAAATTTCCTTGGACAGCCTTGGCGAGAGACCAGAACGCACGGGTTCCCGAAGGAAGGCGACCTAGTTTCTCGCCAATTCTGCCAATGTGCTCCGACTTTGCCGTAGCAATTACTCTTTTGAAGGACCTGGAAGCAGAGTTGTACTTCTTTTTAAAGTCGCTGGTTTTTAAATCCCGAGACGCCGATGCATAAGCCCAGGCCCAGTAACACTGCTGCTTTTGGCGAGATGCCATTCTGCAGGTGCCACCAAACCAAGGTTGGGACCTACCGCCGACGGGCACCACGGACGATGGAACGAAGATTTCCATTCCCTGAAGCACCGGCTCCAGACCCGGCAACGACGTCGGGATCATCCAGCGAGAAGCAAACCCGCCCCCATGGGTAGGATGCAAAGAAATACCGCATCCCATCCCAATCCGCCGACCTGTAGTGCCATACACGGCGCGAACCTGCAGATCGCGATCGCATTGGGCACATGATAGGCACTGTACTCCGGATCAGACAGTGGTCCGAAGATCCCAGAGGGGCATCGACGGAGACCAAATAGCCGTCCGGATGAGAGGTCAGCAGAAGATCCAGCAGGGAAGGTGTATGATCCTTCACATCTGGTACCCGCGTCGGCGAAGTAACCAGTTGTGTCAGATCATATATGCCAGGGCAAAGTCACAGACAGATCTCCCCGCATGATCGGTGGTGCGCGATCCAAGCCATTCGGCGTGGTGGGCGTTGAAGTCGCCGAGTATCACGATCTCTGCGGGTGGAATCTGCTGTAGCACAGAATCTGCAGCCATTTGGATGTGGTCGATGAGTCGGTCAGTTTCGGTATTACCGCTGTGGTGTGTGTGGGGGGTTTGGTAGGAAAGATAAGAGGTATCCGCCGGAGAGGATATCTGCGTCTCGGTAAGAAAAAGCAAGGCCGGCTTTGCCGTCTCCAGATGGTAGTGGACGGCATCAAGATTGAAATGTAGTCCCCTGATATTGCAGAGAATCCACGGCAAGCGTGGTAAGGGGTGCCGTAGTTTTTTTGCTACGTTTGCCTCGAACAGTTCGGAAATAGAGCGGAACTTTGCCCTCCCCAGAATACGAGGGGCAGCCTGAGCATCCACGCTCAGGTAGCGACTGGTAGCCCGAGCGCGGGTGCCCAGAGGGGGATTCTCCAGCACCGGTGGTGCTGGTACCCCCCTAGGGTAGATTTTTTGTTTCCGCTACCATGTTTTGGGGGAGGGGGTGGGTGGGCCTCCGGTTACCTGCACTCACCAGACGAAACGCAGAAGTTTGTTAAACATCTACTTCACGTCGGTATTCTGTGAGGTTGTGGTACTTCCCCGGTCGAGCCGGCCCATTCATGCAACAACAAAAGCTGATGCGTGGCTCTACCACTGTTAAAAATCGATCGAAGGGCACTGAGAGCTAGCGTGATCACTGGGCATATGAGACTTGAGAACTGATTTCTCAGGGTGATGAGAGCAGTGTGGTGTCACACAGAAATGTTCTGCGTGACACAGCATTAGTTATGGGCAGATGTTGCACTTATCATCAGGTGAACGTTTTGCTCGTTTCGTCACTTTATCAAATCATCATCATCATTTCAGCCTATCACTAGTCCACTGCTGAACATAGGCCTCCCCCATACATTACTACAAAAGTTTGTAGCTCTCATTTTGGGGGGAATTTTGCCATAGTTGCGCTTAGCAGGCGGGTTGGCAACTGCAGTTTATTTATTGAGATGTTCCAGGAAGATGCTGCTGGTGCGGATGCTTGCTCTTCTCGTTACTTGTTATATCATAAATAAATCAGTAACTGAATAAATATTTCTTCGCCGCTTGCTTTTAATTCGCTGACTATAATTAATTGGCAATGCTCGGTCTGTCCTTCCCACACTCTGACAGTTTGTATTTACGAGCATGATATGACCAATATCTGTTCGAATATTAATTATCTGTGAAGACAGATGGAGGCGTAGTGAAAATTTACAAATGATTTACATACGAGTAATTGTTTATATGCACGAAAATTATTTATTCATCGAAATGACTATTACTGCAATTTTTTTTCTAGATCATTCGACAGTCTCCCCTTTCATCATCATTATCATAATTTCAGAATATATTAGTCCTCTGTTGAACATAGGCCTACCCCATAGATTACCACAAAACACTGTCCTGAGCCACCGGCATCCATCGACTTCCCGCAAAACCGTGCAGGTCGTCGCTCCATCCAGTTGGGGGGGGGCACCCTACATCCTATTTTAGTCCACTGTTGAACATAGGCCTCCCCCATTGATTGCCACAAAACTTGAACTTACTTTAAGGGTGATTTATCCATATTACATTTAACTTTAAGGGGTATTTTTCTAGTTGCCACACTTGGCAGGCGGGTTGGCAAGCGCAGTTTATTTATTCATATGTTCCCGGAAGATGTTTGTGCTTTTCATTTTCCCTTTGTCAAGTTTTACGACACCTAAAGTGTGACATGGGGTGGTAGATTCTAGTCGTAAGAATATTTTGACTCTTACCAAAATGGCGGCGACGTGGTTCGCCACACGTTCCATCCTGTTTCCTGCGGGAGCGAAAAGTGGGCTACGAGTGTGGTCCCTGCGTGCCTTATACGGGAAGAATATATAAAATAATAATGTATTCTAAATGACAAGATATTTTACATAATACACAAATACTAAAGAAAGCAAATTCCATGCATAGCAATGAGAGTCTTGGTTACTTGTGAATCAAATTTCGCGCACCTATTTCGAAATATGTCGACTGTAAACTAACATCTGAGCAGACTGTACAAACAACAAACAATTGCAAAAGAGAAATATGCATGCAATGCTGCTTCCGAGCGCGTAAACAATTTTTCGTTCTCGTAATAATTCCTATTTCTTTGATATGCAATAGCCTCAGGGTGTACTGTCTCTGCAGTTCGGCGATGCCAGTTTGATACACAGAGAGGTGTGAGGCAGGATATGACCCCATAACTCTTCACCGCTGCATTGGAAAATATTTTCCCTACTAGACTGGAATGGATACGGTATTAACGTCAATGGCGCACGTCACTCACCTTACACATCATGATTTGCCGACGACATAGTCATAACTGAAGGACATTAGCACTATTCTCAATGACCTTATATCACAAGTTCTGACCACACCATGGGTTGACCATTGAATGCCTATAAGCGTTAAGTTCGCTCATTGTTACCTTTTTGTTTTAAGGCTTAGCAATAAATGTTAAATGAAAAATAAATTTGTCGTGTGGTAGCGTCGAATCTACCAACCCATCCCACCCGTTGGTGTCGTAAAAGTCGACAGAGGGAAACTAAAAACCAGGAGATGGGCAGTAGCATCTTCCTCGAACATTTCAATAAATAAACTGCGGTTGCCAACCCGCCTGCCTAAAGAGCTACAAACTTTTGTGGCAATCAGTGGGGGAGGCCTATGTTCTGCAGTGGACTAGTGATAGGCTAAAATGATGATGATGATGAAAAATAAATAAATAGCGTATCTTAAGATGAACATGAACAAGACGCCTATCGATCTAGTATTATTTAAATGTATAGTGAGAACGTGGTAAATCGGCGCTAAAATTGCAATTAACAATTTTCGTGGTGCCGGAATCGAACCCAGGTCACTCGCGTACTATGAAATTTTAAGCAAGCGCCTAGCCGTGGTGGCTCAGGGGCTAGGCGCTCGCTTTAAATGAACATAGGTGATGTGTAATTCTATAAATATACATTAGATCCTGCCCGCGGCGAGAGAATTTCGCTAGTTATCTTATAAATAAGGTATCCAAAAGATTCGGAATACTTTAAAACTTTCAATAAGATTAAAAAGTTATTCAATTTTCAGTCACCGAGCAAGTTTTAATGAATTTCCCCCTTTCGTTATTGACAGAATTTCGTTTTAGGCGTTTTAAAATCGTATTATCTTTTGATTAAAATGTGGATTAGGGTTAAACAGAATTATAGGGTCGGTTTTTTTATTCATTTTTAATTTTTTTTATTTAATACTAGCCGATACCCGCGACGTCGTCCGCGTGGATATAGGCTTTTAAATATCCCGTGGGAAATATTTGATATTTCGGGATAAAAAATATCCTATGTCCGTCTCCAGGATTCAAGCTATCTCTGTGCCGAATTTCGTCAAGATTGGTTCAACGGTTGAACCATGAAAAGGTAACAAATAGACAGAGAGAGTTACTTTCACACTTATAATATTAGTATGGATATACGAGTATATGTTCTATATACTAGTGGTCGCAATTAGGGCGTAATTCATATTTTACTAATAAAAAATGTCTCTTAACGCTGTCTGTTGGTTACTTAATGTTTTCTTTTATTTACGCGAATATTACACATTTAAATAAAACTATTTTTTACGGATTTTATCGCGTTTAATTTATAACTATTTTTAACCCGACGTTTCGGGCGCTTTACAGCACCCATGGTCACGGGGGGAGCCCAAGGAATTGGACCTTGTGTCACAGAATATACCCGTGTTGGAGGTGCATCGCATGCATCACCCACAAAACAAAAAGTCGTACGACCTAATTCTTGCCATACTGGAATTAACTCCAGAAGGCAAACAAGTTTTCAACGTGAAAACGGTTTGCGGCCTCTCAGGCCTTTCTATATAGGCACCCCGAAACAGGGGCATCATTGGCCAGTGCCACCGATGCCAACTGTACGGACACTCTGCCCGTAATTGTTTCGCCCGCCCTCGTTGCGTCAAATGCCTCGGGGATCACGGCACTCAGGAATGCGCTCGTACACCCGAAGCGCAAGAACCCCCAAGCTGCATACTCTGCGGCGAGCTGGGACACCCTGCAAATTACCGCGGGTGTGACAGAGCGCCGAAGAGTAAGAAGCGCAGGGGAGGTAAAAAGAATGGCCGTAGGAAGGGCCCCGGGGCCCCACAGCCTCAGACTCCCGCTCCTAAACCGGCAACTCAACCCGCGCCAAAAACAACGCCCGCGCCGGCCGCAGCGAAACCCGGTCCCTCTGACGGGACTACCGGGCCGAGCCAAAGCCAGAGCGCCGCATCGGCGCCTAACGCCTGGACGAAACCTCTGTCCATGACGCAGAAGAGCGCAGCCGCTTCACGGCCCGCTCTTCAAATCACAACGCCCAAAATTCAGGGCTCATCAAACTTCGCCGCAGATTTCTCGCTAATTTGCGGCTTCATGCGCAGCATAAATGTTGCGGAGTTATCAAGCTTAGCGCGCAAAATCCGCGAAACAAAGTCTCCTCAAGACCGACTCATGGCGACCGTAGAGCACATGAGCGTAATCGACGCGATTTGGACGTTTCAATACGCCTAAAACATCACGCGCCGCGTTGAAAATAAATCACTAATTGTTACCAATGGCGTCCCATATAGGTAGAATTAAACCTCGCTCTTTGACTGTCTCGTATTTTAACGCAAACGGTCTTAAGACGCAGTTAGTTGAAGTCGCGAATTTCCTTCGTGACCACGACATCGACGTTATGCTAGTGCAAGAGACTTTCTTAAAACCTAGTATGCGCGATCCTAAGATAGCCAATTACAAATGCATCCGCAATGACAGAGCGACCGCGAAAAGCGGCACTCTGATTTACTATAAAAAGTCCTTGCACTGTATCGCGCTCGATACTCCAGACTTAATTAATATAGAAGCTTCTGCGTGTAGGTTAGCAATGACCGGCCACAGGCCGCTTGTACTAGCATCAGTTTACCTCTCGCCATCCAGACAAATATTAGAATCAGATTTAAAATCTCTACTAGATTTAGGTCGTTCTGTTATACTTGCCGGAGACTTGAACAGCAAGCACGGCAGTTGGAATTCCAACGTTAATAACACGAACGGTAATAAACTGTACGATATAGCGGAGAGACTTAACGTAAACGTTATAGCCCCCGAAACACCAACTAGAGTACCGACGCAATTACATCAGCAGCCGGATATTCTAGACGTAGCTATAATTAAGGACGTGAACTTAGCAATAGACTCTATAGTTACGCTTCACGAACTTGAGTCGGACCACCGTCCGGTCATTTTTAAGCTGGGCCAGCCAAATGGTAAGGTCACTCAGACCAAAACCATTGTGGACTGGCGTACCCTTGCAGTCAAACTCGAGGCTACGAGCTCTCAGCACTTAGACGAAATTCCTAGTACTATCGACTCCCCAGAGGTAGCCTGTCGAGCGATAAAATCCTTTTCGAATCATCTCAAAACAGCCGTCGGAGAATCCTCCCGGACGGTTACGGTGTCGAGCGATCGACGCTGTAACCTACCGGCGGACCTCTGATTAGAGAAAAGAACCGTGCGACTAAAGCGCACGATAGATATAGAACAGACGAAAATAGACTCAGACTGCGCCTCCTACAAAGGGATGTTAAAGAGCGCTTATCTGAGTACAATCAAGACAGCTGGGACACTATGCTTGGAGAAATCGAGCCGTCGCACACTGCCTACTGGCAGCTGGCACGATCTCTCAAAGCAGAGCCGGTCTCACCCATGCCGCCACTCATTAGATCTAACGACAACTCGCTCGCCTTCGACGACAGCGAAAAAGCCGAATGCCTCGCAGACAGTTTAGAGAGCCAATGCACTCCGTCTCTCACGCCTGCGGATCCCGACCACCTGCAGCAGGTGGCCGCGGAACTCGAACGCAGGGCTGCAATACCACCAGTGGGCGAACCACTGCCTCCAGTGACTCTCGACGAAGTCACTAAGATAGTCCAAAATCTTAAAAACCGATCCGTGCCTGGCCTCGACGGCATAAACAACAGGGTGATGAAATGTCTAACTACGCCGTTATTATGTCTGTTAGTCAGTATTTTTAACGCACTCCTCTCCAGCTGCTCCTTCCCGGACGACTGGAAGGAAGCCGACGTTATAGGCATTCCGAAGCCTAACAAGCCTAGGAACATCCCGTCAAATTACCGCCCAATAAGTCTCCTCAACTCGATGGCTAAGATTTATGAGCGAATTATACTCAGTCGATTAAAAGACTATGTCCTTACAAATAATATTCTTCCAGACGAGCAGTTCGGCTTTCGCCCCGAACACTCGTGTACTCATCAAGTGCACCGCTTAACGGAGCACATTTTAGAGAATTTAAACGACCGCCCTAAGCCTGTAGGCACAGGGGCCTTATTTTTCGATGTCGCAAAGGCATTTGACAAAGTCTGGCACGACGGCTTGTATTACAAGTTGTATCACACTAAAGTGCCAGACAGACTCGTGAACATCATACGAGCCTTCTTGTCTAACCGCCTATTTCGCTTCCGGGTAGAGGGAACGCGCTCCTCAAGCCGCCCTCTCCAAGCGGGGGTCCCTCAGGGCTCCTGCCTCTCCCCACTCCTTTTCTCGCTATACACTAGCGATATTCCTAAAGACCCGAAAGTCAATCTTGCGCTTTTCGCAGATGACACGGCCTTGTACTATTCCGACAAGCACAAGGGCCGCATAACGATTCAACTCCAAGCCGCAGTCGATCGCCGAGGCGAATTGTTCCGGAAATGGAGAATAGAGGTAAACCCCGAGAAAAGTGTAGCGATATACTTCTCGAGGGGCACACCAAAGCCCGCTAGACGATGTCACCCAATCGGCAACAATCAGCTAGGCACGATCACCCTGTTCAAACGCCCTATTCCCTGGGAAAAGAGCGTCAAATACCTCGGGGTCACTTTAGACGCAGCGATGTCGTTCGCTGCACACATTAAAAACATACGCAATAGAGCGGCTTTTATCTCAAGCCGTCTATACCCATTAACTTGCGCCTCAAGCAAAATGTGCTTAAGACACAAACTTCGCCTCTATAAGACTTGCATAAGACCCGTAATGGACTATGCTTGCGTCGCTTTCGCTCACGCGACGGGCAATCAATTAAAGAAGTTACAGAGCGTTCAAAATCGATTCTTGCGAACTGCCACCGGAGCCGGTTGGTATCAACGCAATGTAGATCTTCACAGCGACTGTGAAATGCCCTTAATCTCTGAACACTTCAGAGAATTATCACGGCGGTTTTTCGAAAAAACCGCGGTTCATTCAAACCCGCTGGTAGTTAAAGCAGCAAATTACCGACCAAACAGAAACGCGACCGAACGCAAACGTCGCCCGCGAAACGTGCTAGACGACACGGACGTCTCAGCTCTTCCTGACCACGATACTGTCAGTCACGATCCAGGCCACACTGTACACACAGTCAATAGCTATAATATAACACGCACCACGACGCGCGACCGCCGTAGAGAGCGGCGCGCAATAGTCAATAATCACATCGCGTACACAAGATTCACCCGTGTTCCAGGGCGTTTCTCACCGCCCAGAGTTACCAACACACAAGTCGACGGTCCGAATGGACGCGCGCAGCCTCTTTCGGACGGTCAGTAGACGACTTAAAATGTTTAAGATTTTCGAAATCGCGAAAGCACGCAGCGAACGCGACACAGTCCGAACTTCGAGGTTTTTGTAGGAGTTTTTATTTATTTATTTATGTTTGGGTCAAACCAAACCTGGCACGCGGGCCCCTGGCCCGCGAGCACAATATCCGATGAAGCTGTAAAAGCCGAGAAGGCTAACAGCAATTACATCACCGAAAATATATATATCACGGGGGGACTGAGGTGACAGTTGTCGCGATGTCATAGTTAACCCGGAGTATCTTCAGCTTTTAATTATTATTTTTAGTCCGATCTACGCAGAAAGAGCTTACTGTGTCTTGAAGCCTTGCAGTGGTATGCTTGGTTTTTGATTTAATTTTATTAATAATAGGATCCCAAGCCGGTGGTAATACCCAACCATCTTCCCTATTGAAATTAGGATGTTTTTTAATTTCAATAGCCTCGCGAATCATCCTTGGTAGGAGTCGATGTTCTTTTGCAAGGATTTGTAGTCTATCAAATCTTATGTAATGGTTGGGATGATCCAGAACATGGTCACAGACTGCAGACTTCCTAGAGCGTTGATGCTTCACATCAGCTATACGTTCTTTAACGCGGGTTTTTATGGATCTTTTAGTTTGCCCTATGTAAGAGAGACCACATTCACAATCCAGCTTGTATACTCCTGCATCTTGTAGAGGGATGTTACACTTGACAGATGGTAAAAACTGACTTATCTTCTTCGGCGGCTTGAAAAATGTTCTTATAGAAGCTCGCTTCAAGATATAGCCAATCTTGTCCGTGACTCCTCTGACATATGGAAGAACAGCAGGTACACGCAAATTGTTACTTTATGCGATGGTACAATTTTACTACCGCTGCTACCGTGGGTAAATCATTGTTTCAGAGAGCACAAGGGATCTGTGACAGTAAACACCTGGCCGCCGAGCTTCAGCATGTCAAGCAAGTTTTGCAAGACAACAAGCTTCGGGTTCCGCGCCTTCGTCGCAGTGACCGAGTGAAGCCGGCCACAGTTGAGCGTGTACCTGCTGTTCTTCCATATGTCAGAGGAGTCACGGACAAGATTGGCTATATCTTGAAGCGAGCTTCTATAAGAACATTTTTCAAGCCGCCGAAGAAGATAAGTCAGTTTTTACCATCTGTCAAGTGTAACATCCCTCTACAAGATGCAGGAGTATACAAGCTGGATTGTGAATGTGGTCTCTCTTACATAGGGCAAACTAAAAGATCCATATAAACCCGCGTTAAAGAACATATAGCTGATGTGAAGCATCAACGCTCTAGGAAGTCTGCAGTCTGTGACCATGTTCTGGATCATCCCAACCATTACATCAGATTTGATAGACCACAAATCCTTGCAAAAGAACATCGATTCCTACAAAGAATGATTCGCGAGGCTATTGAAATTAAAAAACATCCTAATTTCAATAGGGAAGATGGTTGGGTATTACCACCGGCTTGGGATCCTATTATTAATAAAATTAAATCAAAAAGCAAGCATACCACTGCAAGGCTTCAAGACACCGTAAGCTCTTTCTGCGTAGATCGGACTAAAAATAATAATTAAAAGCTGAAGGTACTCCGGGTTAACTATGACATCGGGACAACTGTCACCTCAGTCCCCCCGTGACCATGGGTGCTGTAAAGCGCCCGAAACGTCGGGTTAAAAATAGTTATAAATTAAACGCTATAAAATCCGTAAAAAATAGTTTTATTTAAATGTTGGTTACTTCTTTAAATTTCTTGTTAACTTTATTTCGATTTAAGTGACTACAGTTTTGTAATAGGAGTGGGAAATGTTCTTTCATCAATATAGGCATATCTATTCTGTCTGTGCAGGCAAATCCATACTAATATTTTAAACGCGAAAGTAACTCTCTGTTCCTCTGTCTGTTTGTTACCTTTTTAAAGCTCAACCGATGGACCGATCTTGACGGATGCGGCACAGAGATTTGCTTGCCTCCTGGAGACGGACATAGGATACTCTTTATTTTAAAAATCTAAGATTTTCCACTGTGTTTTAAAAACGGACGCCGACGGAGCCGCGGGTTTCAGCTAGTGTTTCATAAAATTGAACCATGCTATTCCCATATAATTAAAAAAAAATGCGTCAACATCTTTCTATTGTAGCATTTGTAATTGTAATATCTTAAAAATATATACAGTTCGACTTAATATGCAACGTAGAGAATTGAAGAAGATAGCTAACATTATAAATTCGAAAGTAACAATCTCTGTCACTCTGTCTGTTTGTTACCTTTCACACGGTCCAACCGCTGAACCGATCTTGGAGAAATTTGCCACAGAGATAGCTCGAGTTCTGGTCACAGGCATGTGATACTTTTAATCTCGAACCATGAAATGGTTCCCGCGGGATATTTAAAAAACCTATATTCACGGGGACGAAGTCGCGGATAACAGCTAGTTGGAAATAAACATTTGGGCTCATTCCTCACTTTCGAGGAAAAACGCATTTACGGTTTCTATGGAGATTAATCATGAGGGAGGGTTGCGTAACAGCAATAAGTAAAAATCGTTAAAAGTATTTTAGTACGCCTTAAACAAACAGTTTAAAAATCCCTTGTTATAAAAAAATACCCTTTCTCATTCCTTTAACTTAAAAGTGTAGCTAGTGACCTAGAATGAGGCAAATTCCAATAACTGGAACAAGTCTATGATTTAATTGGGAAAAGGGTATCAGTTGAAATATTATAATAATTGAGGCCGAAAAGTAGACATATCTTTTGTCTTAAAATTGGAAATACAAGACGCAATCACACTACTACAGAGTAGCTATAACTATTGGTAACCTAAAACAGAAACGGGAATGTAAAAACTAACATCAATATTTAGATGGAAAACATTAATATTAATTTTTACTTACCTATTTAAGTTCCATTATTGCATCGTATTATTGTATGTGCACTGACGCAGCCGTCCGAGTTGCCTCGGAGTGCGGGCAGGACTGAACACCAGTGTCGGGATCAGAGCAATTTAAGTCTCTTTATCTGCTACACAGACTCATTTTATATAATTTTTTCACTTTTGTAATATTATTTTATGTTCTGTGTAATTCCATTTTTTTTTCTTGTTTTTTGTATCTATTGCAATTAGACCGTGAATAAATGTGTTTCTTTCTTTCTTTCTTCAAATAAAAACAATTTAAAATTTTAATTTTAATACACTAAACTTCGTAACATAAGGTAGTCACAGTATAGTTTCAATATCCAATCAAACATTCCAAAGAATTAAAACATAATGGAAAACTATTTAAATGAAACTAATTTTACGGATTTTATCGCGTTTTATTTTATTATTTATAACCCGACGTTTCGAGTGCTTTACAGCACCCATGGTCACGGGCGGACTGAGGTGACAGATAGCTACCGTGGGCAAATCTTTGTTTCAGAGGGCACAAGGGATCTGTGACAGTAAACACCTGGCCGCCGAGCTTCAGCATGTCAAGCAAGTTTTGCAAGACAACAAGCTTCGGGTTCCGCGCCTTCGTCGCAGTGACCGAGTGAAGCCGGCCACAGTCGAGCGTGTACCTGCAGTCCTACCATATGTCAGAGGAGTCACGGACAAGATTGGCTATATCTTGAAGCGGGCTTCCATAAGAACATTTTTCAAGCCGCCTAAAAAGATAAGTCAGTTTTTACCATCTGTCAAGTGTAACATCCCTCTACAAGATGCAGGAGTATACAAGCTGGATTGTGAATGTGGTCTCTCTTACATAGGGCAAACAAAAAGATCAGTTAAAACCCGCGTAAAAGAACATATAGCTGACGTGAAGCATCGTCGCTCTAGGAAGTCTGCAGTCTGTGACCATGTTCTGGATCATCCCAACCATTACATCAGATTTGATAAACCACAAATCCTCGCAAAAGAACACCGATTCCTACCAAGGATGATTCGCGAGGCTATTGAAATTAAAAAACATCCTAATTTTAATAGAGAGGATGGTTGGGTATTACCACCAGCTTGGGATCCTATAATTAATAAAATTAAATCAAAAACCAAGCATACCACTGCAAGACTTCAAGACACAGTAAGCTCTTTCTGCGTAGATCGGACAAGGAATAATAATTAAAAGCTGAAGGTACTCCGGGTTAACTATGACATTGGGACATCTGTCACCTCAGTCCGCCCGTGACCATGGGTGCTGTAAAGCACTCGAAACGTCGGGTTATAAATAATAAAATAAAACGCGATAAAATCCGTAAAATTAGTTTCATTTAAATGTGTAGTGTTCGCGTAAATATAAGAAATCATAATGGAAAACTATTTTACTGGTGGTAGGATGCCCATGCATGAATCCGTCTAGGTAGGTTCCACCCAGCCAAGTTATTCTGCCTTGAAGCAGTTATGTGCAAAAAATACTGTGTTTCGGTCTGAAGGGCACTGAGAGTTAGTGTAATCACTGGGCATGTGAGACTTAAGAACCGATGTCTCAGGGTGACGGGCGCAGTGTGGTGTCACAAATATTCTGGGTGACACAGCATTTGTTGTGGGCGGACGTTGCACTTACCATTAGGTGAACGTTTTGCTCGTTTCGTCACTTTATACAATAAAAAAAAACCGTGCACCGAAAATGAACCTACATTCCTTTTTCTAATAGCTTTTAATACTTGTGGAAGTAAAATATCTTGAAGGAAAGTAAGTTAATTTGCTAGGATCCCTATGCCAAAATATAAAATGGTGTACATTACCTACTTTTTTGAAGAGCAGCGCCCGCCCAGCCACCACCAGGAACCGCCACCAGATACCCTCCACCAACCATTACAATACTACCACTAGGTGATATACACCACTGAAGTCGAGAACACGACACGTGTTTTGCCCCAAAACGAGGCATTATCAATTTTCATAGACTCCGACAGACAGCTACCGAGTGAGACTATATTATAATAGTTTTCCGCAAAGTAATGCCTGATTCTATTAACTATAGTAAAATATCTAACGAAATATTTCATTAGAATTTTAAAAAGCGACACATAACGTCTCAGTTTTGATCAAGTATTTATTTTTATATAAATTAAAATATACCATTAACCAGCTCATTTACATTTAGATTGCTTTCACTGGCGATAAAAGTGAACTGTCATCCGACGACAGATTATAAAAACTGAAAATAGTTAATAGAGTTCAGGTTTATTTCCCAGAACTCTGTTACAAATAAAAATTAAATATTCACCATCGCTAAATTCTACCGTAAAACAGTAGAGTGCAAACATTACTGTATCTCGCTCTGGAGAGTACTGAGAGCTTCTGTATGATGATGCCTTCCTGGCGGATTTCGACCACGGCCACAACTTCCGAATATTGTCGAGTGCTATCAACTGCGCAGGAGATATTATAGTACGACAGCCGATATTATAGTGAGACAGCACTATTTCTAGTGGTCGGATTTGACCAGAGTTAGTTTACTGTTTCGAAAAAGAGTCCCTACTGTTGTGGAAAAGACTTACTGACTATTGTCGTGTCTAGATTGGCTACGAGCTATTTTATTTTTATTGGATAAAGTGACGAGACGAGCAAACCGATCACTTGATGGTAAGTGCAACGTCTGTCCATAATAAATGCTGTGTCACCCAGAACACTTCTGAGTGGCACCACACTACACCTGTCACCGTGAGACATCAGTTCTTAAGTCATGCCCAGTGATTACACTAGCTCTCAGTGCCCTTCAAACCGAAACCCAGTAATGTTTGCACACTACTGCTTCACGGCAGAATAACTGTCACTGGGGTGGTACCTACCTAGACCCGATTCCTGCATAGGAATCCTACCACCGGTATTTTAGTGTAAACATCATAATACCCTTGCGTCTTACCTAAAAGGACAGCCAAAGTTGATTTATAATTACCACACGGTTCATTGTTTTTTTAATTAAGCCTAACATAACATGGGCAAAGTCGAGAACATTCGGTAATGAATAATGAAGTATGAAAATGCAACGAAGTCAATATGGCAGTTTTTACTGCGAAAAATGCCTTGGGATTAAATGCCAATCCCAATTTCGATGTAACTCCGGAATTGAACAGATATTGATCGCGGAATGAATAATGAAAGACTTTCTGGTTGAAAATGAACTAGGGCGTTTAATAAAATTCAACCATAGGTGGTTTCTTAACTACTAACGTTTCGTTCTCGTCGTTTCAGCCTATCACAAGTTCACTGCTGAACATAGGCCTCCCCCACAGATAGCCACAAGTTTGTAGCTCTCATATTGGAGGGATTTTGCCATAGTTGCCACGCTTGGCAGGCGGGTTGGCAACCGCAGTTTATTTATTCAGATGTTCCAGGAAGATGCTGCTGTCCGTTTCCTGGTCCTAAAGTTTAAAGTTACTTTAATTTTTTTATGAAATCTTCATTATACATACATACATAGAGTCTGAATTTGAATTTGAATTTCTGAATTTGCATATTGTCAAGCACCTATAACAATATCTCTCTTTGCCTTGGGTTGACTGGGAGAGAATGCCAAAAGGCATTAAGTCCACCTTTTGTAATCCTTTTTTTTAAATTAGGTGAATACGTAGAATAAATAAATAAATACATAGAGTCACGCCTCTTTCCCATAGGGGTAGGCAGAGAACACATCTTTCCACTTGCTACGATCCTGACACACATATTTAGCTTCCTCTACTTTCATTAGTGTTTTCATACAAGCTCGTCGGTTGCGGGTACTTTTGACGTGGCCTTTCCTCAAAACGATTTCGATCTGATCGTAATACGTTCGCCTACGTCCCTTACCTTACCGATTTGCCCATTCACACTCGCCTCATAAATCTGTTTCGTCAATCTTCTTTCATCCATCCTCTCTACGTGTCCAAACCATCTAAGCATCCCTTTATGTATCTTTGTCACTACATCTTCTACCACACCGCAACGTTCTCTTATCACGTTGTTTCTCAGTTTGTCCATCAAAGTCACTCCAGCTATACTCCACAAACTTTTCATTTCAACAGCATTAATCTTATTTTCATGCTTCATTATATGGTGTCGAAACACTATCATACGCTTTTGTCGCGTTGTAAGGACTTTTACACTAATGAGAGATCAATGAGACTGATTGTAATCCAAAAATTATCCTTTGCTGTTATGCCAAAGAACTAGACGCTCGCCTTAAATTTTATAGTAGGCGGTGACTTGAATTTGATTATACCTGTGATACCTGTGATGTAGACCTATATAGAATTGTTTTCCGCAAAGAAATCTGAATAACATCTGTACTCCTAGTTCTCTTTGTATTATAAAAGTACAATATACGCCTCATCTAGAATGTCTGTAAAACGCACCCACGACACAGGAGAAATCCTACTGTGGGGCTACGTTTTAAAAAAAAATTAGTAAAAGTTTGAATGATATCCAACCAGTGCCGATCTTGTAAATGCTCTGTGTGATTGTTATTGATTATATTTAGAACCTAAGTCGACGAATAAAAGTTTTTTTTTTTATGGAAGAAGGGGGCAAACAAGTGAGCGGCACACCTCCACCAATACCAGAGGAATAGCAGATGCGTTGCCGGCATTTGAGAAAGGAATAGGCTCTTTCTTGAATTTCCCTAAGTCGTTTCGGTTGTTCGTAATCGTACGAGTATCATAATCATTTCGTATTATTAAAATATCACAATGCATTACAGATATTCACAAATATTTATAGACATAATTACATAACAAATCAAAGGAAAAATTGCTTAATTTGTAGAATATTAAACTAAACGTAAAAAAAAAATAAAAAATCAACAATGTGTATGTTTTTCTTTTGTCAGCAAGCGAGTAGGTACCTGTACAGTATTTTGTCTGTCAGCTTTAATAAAGAGTTTTTGTCCCGGACTTTTATTAGATTCTTTTTTTATATTGGATAGAGTGCCGAAACGAGCAAAACGTTCACCTGATGTAAAGTGCAACGTCTACCCATAACAAATGTTATGTCACCCAGAACATTTCTGTGTGACACTACACTGCACCCGTCACCCTGAGACATCAGTTCTTAAGTCTCATATGCCCAGTGATTACGCTAGCTCACAGTGCCCTTCGAACCGAAACACAGTAATGTTTGCACACTACTGCTTCACGGCAGAATAACTGGCCCTGGAGTGGTACCTACCTAGACGGATTCCTGTTTAGTAATTCTACCACCAGTATTCTGAACGTAATTGAATAGGTGCTCGGAAAAGAAGCAACAATATTAAAAGCAGGTTCTAAAGGTTTCCATGCAAACATACGAGATGTGGAAAACAGAAGCAATTAAATGAATACGATTTATAAATACTAAGTCCGTATTTACCGTGTGCTAATTAGCTAAGCTTCCAACGCCGTTTCATTTAACCAGTCCACTTTGTTTTGTTCCAAACTTGTACATACCTAACTAGTGTAAAACGGTACTATGACTAGATTAGTTGTTTTTTTAATAAAACTACTTTTACGGATTTTATCGCGTTTAATTTTTAAACTATTTATAACCCGACGTTTCGAGTACTTTACAGGACCCAGGGTCACGGGGGGACTGAGGTGACAGATGTCCCGATGTCATAGTTAATCCGGGGTACCTTCAGCTTTTAATAATTATTTTTGGTCCGATCTACGCAAAATAAGCTTACGGTGTCTTTATGTCTTGCAGTGGTCACATACTGCCGACGCTCTAGGAAGTCTGCAGTATGTGACCATGTTCTATCTCACCCCAATCATTACATCAGATTTGATAGACCACAAATCCTTGCGAAAGAACACCGATTCCTACCAAGGATGATTCGCGAGGCTATTGAAATTAAAAAACATCCTAATTTCAATAGAGAAGATGGTTGGGTATTACCATCGGCTTGGGATCCTATAATTAACAATATTAAATTGAAAACCAAGCATACCACTTCAAAATACTGTAAGCTCATTTTGCGTAGATCGGACTAAAAATAATAATTAAAAGCTGAAGGTACCCCGGATTAACTATGACATCATGTTATGTATGTGTAGGGTGCTGTAAAGTACTCGAAACGTCGGGTTATAAATAGTTTAAAAATTAAACGCGATGAAATCCGTAACAGTAGGTTTATTAAATGTGTAATATTCGCGTAAGTAAGTGCAACGTTTGCCCATAACAGATGCTGTGTTACTCAGAATATTTCTGTGTAGCACCGCTCTGCGCCCGTCACCCTGAGACATAAGTTCTTAAGTCTCATAAGCCCAGTGATTAGCTCTCAGTGACCTTCAGACCGAGACACAGTAATGTTTGCACACTACTGCTTCACGGCAGAATAACTGGGGTGGTACCTTCCTAGACAGATTCCTGCATAGAAATCCTACCACCAGTTTAAACCACCAGTGGTGCTCGACAATCTACGTATATAGCTTATTGACTACGGTCATATATCAATATCATACAAAATGAATCTCTCGAGAAATGACGATTTCTGAACTATTTTTTCAAATTAAGTAATGCGACGACAAACGTCCGTTTGTAATAACTAATAAAATTAAAATTTTTGGTAACTAAATTTACACTGTAATAAAATAGTTACATATTAATATTAATATGAAGGTGGCCACGCCACAAATATTTTACAATTTCAAAATACATTTACTGTTTTAAATATAGGTTTTTAAATTTATCAGTGCTCAGGTGGATTGACTTCATTAATATATTAAGTATTGGTTGATTAATTTGTTCGCAATTGACCCGATTTCACATAAATCTCTCGTCCGCGTCATTTCATATGACATTTATTATGTTCGCTTTAATAAATAAATGAAATTTACCAAACAAATCTGCTAGTAGGATGCCTTAGTCGATAGGTGTCCGTCAGAGTAGAATAGCACCTACCTCCTTCTTACCGAGGTGTCGTAAGAGGCGACTAAGAGTACTATGACGAAGATAAAGAAAGACTAAGTACGGACAGCCTTTCATTGTGAAGAATAATACCATAATATAAAAAAAGTAAAGTTGCAGCCTATAAATGTCCCACTGCTGAGCACAGGCCTCCTCTCATTTCTGAGAGGGATGCGGAACGGCGGACTTCGCATGACTTCGAAATATTTATTATTCCTCAAGCGAGCGCCTAGCCCCTGAGCTACCACGGTTCTTATACCATAATATGCAATGGTTTTGCTATAGGTACTGTACTCGGTACTCTTTTTAACGTAATTGGGAAGAAGTTTTAGACTCGTACCAAAAAGGCGGCGACGTGGTTCGCCACCCGTTACGTCTCGTTTTCCGTTTCTGTGTATATTCTATCTAATGTGCAAATATTACTATTACGGAAAAATTGTATTCTTCAGTGCTAAATGTGAGACAGATGCTTACGTTATTTTAAAACCGGATCTTACAAGTGTTACACAAATTTACATAAAATGTTCCTAGGTCAAAAACTTTTAAGCTTCTATCATCTGCGCTATACATATAATTCCAGTATAGACGTGGATATTACAGTTTGGTGCACTGAACATATTGTTAACAGGTTGGCTGCGAGCCAAATTTTATTGGAAAGCCGAAGTTATAAATAAGATGAGGTTTACTAAAAGGCGAGTAAGAAATTAAACTGCACTATGCATCCAACATCCAACATGCATGGTGGCGATGGGCTCACCACCTATCACACCAAGTGCATTATATTGTTTTGGTGAAACGTGGATTATGGCAGTCATCTGGTTTTGCAGTGAGTGCCCAGTCTCTGACTACCCCTTATGGGATACAGTCGTGATCTTATGTATGTATGTACTAAAAGGAGATGAAAAATGGAATATTTAACGCCAGCCAATTAATTAACCTTTTAAAATCATAATGTATAGACTCTCTAGTTCTTCTCTTTCTTCTCCTTAGCTTAATCGTCACCACTCTCCCTAGTCTTTATCATCTTCGATGTCAAGACCATACAAATATTTGTCCCGTGCGGGAATCGAACCCGCGAACCGCGGCGCAAAAGCCAATGGCTTAGCCACTGCTTCAACGGAGCTGACATATATATATAGATAAATAGATAACTCGTTCATTTGGTCACTACAACACAGATACAATAATTTTAAATTAAGAATGATTAAGCAAAACATTTAAATACAAAATAAACAATATCAAGAAAAAAAATCAATCCGGTAATTTAAAGGTAACAAAGACGTCTTAGATAGCGTGACGCAAAGAGGCTACAGCTCAGTACATTTTTGCTCAACGATCAAGCAATGATTTTACTGACTTTACTGACCATTTACTATCTCACCATTCATTTATTTGAATTTTACACTACACTCATTATATTTAATAATTTATTGATAAATGCAGATTCTTTTGTAATTTTTTAAGTAGTGAACTATGCTCATGATCCTGATATCTAAATATATCGCCTGTTATATACACTACGTTTTTATATTAACAAAAACATCCAATATACACTTTAAACAAGCATCACATTTATTTATTTATTTTTACCCTCTGGGTTGTAGCTGAAAATCAGTGCTTGATCGTTGAGCAACAATGTACTGAGCTATAGCCTCTGCGTCACGCTATCAACGACGTCTTTGTTACCTTTAGATTACCGAATCAATTTTTTTTCTTGATATTGTTTATTTCGTATTTAAATGTTTTGCTTAATCATTCTTAATGTAAAATCATTGTATATATAAATTGTGTCTGTGTTGTAGTGACCAAATAAACGAGTTATCTACCTATCTATCTATATCAGGCTAAGCCCTTGGCTTTTGCGCCGCGGTTCGTGGGTTCGATTCCCGCACGGGACAAATATTTGTATGGCCTACAGATAGTTGTTCCGGGTCTGGGTGGTTTGTGCATGTGGAATTTATGTCTATAAAACGTACCCACGACACAGGAGAAATACTACTGTGGGGCATCGTTTTTTTTAAAAAAACTATTGATTATGGACAGACGGACCTAGGGTTTGCTGTTTCAAAAGCCATTTGCGACATTTTGTTTTAAAGCAAGTTAATTAGATCATCTCAATAAGCGGTGGAGGTATATCATTCCAGCATTTTGAAGCAGCAAATTTAAAAGATACCCAGGTTTGTGCTAGAGTGCGTCTAGCACAAAGTAGCGTCGTGGTAGGATTTCTATTCAGGAATCCGTCTAAGTAGGTACCACCCCAGGGCCAGGTATTCTGCCGTGAAGCAGTAGTGTGCAAACATTACGGCGTTTCGGTCTGAAGGGCACTGAGAGCTAGCGTAATCACTGGGCATATGAGACTTAAGAACTTATGTCTCGAGATGACGGGCGCAGTGTGGTGCTACACAGAAATATTCTCAGTAGCAAAGCATCTGTTATGGGCAGACGTTGCACCTACCATCAGGTGAACGATTTGCTCGTCTCGTCACTTAATAAAATAAAAAAATAAAAAAAGGTATGATAAGGGAATAGGCACGAGACCTTAATCTTTGGCAAACATTATTAGGTGCCCACTGAGACCCGCTTTCATCGATCGCTTTGGAAGCCAAGTTTAATAAAACCACGTTTTACTTAAGTTAGTTCAAATGTATCATTTGATCTCGGTTTTCGTCTAACCGATTTCACCGGCTCCATTTTGATCGCGTTCAGAAAAACGAAGTTTACATGAAATATTGTCACAATCTATAACAAAAAGACGATTTATTCGTATTTTGCGACATCAAACAGCCTGTTCTTATACATAGGTTACATAGGTATGCAAACAATAAATAATAGGAATTAAAAATATTTTCTGTGTTTACATAGTTGTGCAATTGACAATGGCAGCGCTCTCAACCCGTTTAAAGAGCTGATCGTCGAAAATTGGGCGTTCAGAATTTGAACCGCGTTTGGCATTGACTGCGTTCATTTGATGTTGATGAAATGCAAACTGTAGCATTGAACTCAGTCAAACGCTGAAACTTCGTTTTTCTTGAACTGATCGCGTTTAGTTTCAACGGTGAAATCCGCCCTTAGCCTAACTGTATAAACAGAGCGAAACTTTAAGTTTAATCAACGAGCTCATAAAACAAGCCAGTTATAAAGTTCTCGTGTTCATCATATTTAAAAAACCTCCCTCCGCCAAATCTGGTGATACGTGATGTCGTTTCTGCATACATACATACATAATATCACGACTGTATCCCATAAGGGGTAGTCAGAGACTGGGCACTCACTGCAAAAACAGATGACTGCCACAATCCACGTTTCACCAAAACAATATAATGCACTTGGTGTGATAGGTGAGCCCATCGCCACCATGCGCTGTTGGGTGCACAGTGCAGTTTAATTCCTTACTCGCCTTTTACGAGATCCATTGGATGAGATGGAGTGGTAGTATTCTTTTAACGAGCCGCCACCACACGGCTTAGATGTAGATGTTTTTGCATAGAGTAGCAATATCTAATGCATGCATTTTGAACCCTCTGTACAGCGCCTGCAGTTTTTTGAAAAAGACGCGGTCCATAAACAATATCGCAATAATGAGTTACCACAAGCGCGTTTCATATATTTCTATGCAGGAATCCGTCTAGGTAGGTACCAACCCAGGGCCAGTTATTCTGCCGTGAAGCAGTAGTGTGCAAACATTACTGTGTTTCGGTTCGAAGGGTACTGAGAGCTAGCGTAATCACTGGGCAAATGAGACTTAAGGACTGATGTCTCTACGTGATGAGCGCAGTGTGGTGTCACACAGAAATGTTCTGGGTGACACAGCATTTGTTATGGGCAGACGTTGCACTTACCATCAGGTGAACGTTTTGCTCGCTTCGAAACTTTTTCAAAATAAAGATAAGAATAAATAAATTAATAATCGTTGGGAAAGAAATCCACATAAATTAAGATTATACTGTCATTTTTATTTCTGAATTATTATCAGTTAATTTCGTACTTCTTAATAATATACACAGATATTAATTAAAAAAACACGTTTCTCCCATAGATTGCCACAAAAGTTTGTAGCTCTCATTTTGGGTGGAAATTGCCATAGTTGCCACGCATGGCAGGCGGGTTGGCAGCCGCAGTTTATTTATTCAGATGTTCCAGGAAGATGTTGCCGCCCATCTTCTAGATTTTAGTCGACTTTTACGGCACCTACGGGATGAGATGGGGTGGTAGATTCTATTAAGCCGCCACCGCACAGTTATGGGCATATGAGGCTTAAGAACTAATCTCTTTTGGGGACAGTCATAATGTGGTATCACACAAAAGTTCTGGGAGTCACAGTTGGTATCGTTACTACCTCAAAAAAAAATATTAAGGACAATAAACGTCACACACGAAGTTTTGAGAACACTAGCCCCTCCATAGAGTTCCCTGTGCTAGAGTTGCTTGTCCTATAATACATACATACATACATAAGATCACGACTGTATCCCATAAGGGGTAGTCAGAGACTGGGCACTCACTGCAAAAACAGATGACTGCCACAATCGACGTTTCACCAAAACAATACAATGCACTTGGTGAGCCCATCGCCACCATGCGCTGTTGGGTGCACAGTGCAGTTTAATTCCTTACTCGCCTTTTACGAGATCTATTGGATGAGATGGAGTGGCAGTATTATTTTAACGAGCCGCTACCACACGGCAGATGTCCTATAATATGACATCAAATACGAGTACATATATAAGAGCCGTGGTAGCTCAGAGGCTAGGCGCTCGCTTTAATTTTCATAGTACGCGAGTGACCTGGGTTCGATTCCCGGTGCCGGCACCACTAAAATTGTTAATTGCAATTTTAAGTGCTGATTTACCACGTGCTCTGCGGTGAAGGAAAACATCGTGAGGAAACCTGCATGTCTGAGGAATAAATAATATTTCGAAGATATGTGAAGTCCGCCAACCCGCATTGGAGCAGCGTGGCGGATTCTTCCTAGCTCCAAAACCCTCTCAGAAATGAGAGGAGGCCTGTGCTCAGTAGTGGGACATTTATAGGCTGAAACTTTACTTTACTTTTTTACGAGTACATATATTAATTTACAAGATTGATTATACAAAAAGTCAAATCCGTGAGTGTATTTCATATTACTACCAGTATCCGTACGATATTAATATATGTCTCACCACAGCTTCCAGCTTTCCATCATTGATAACAAGGAACAGACGTCTTGGGAATAGAATTGAATAATGTATTCCCTCCCATTGGTAGCGTATCGAAAATATATTGGGTAGGCTGACGTATGAATGCCTCGGGCCGTCACTGACTTATGAGTTACGGAAGACTGACTTCATATATTATCAATATTGAATTTATCACAGTAGCACTGACACTCCTTACTTAGATTTTTAATATGCCGAATAACTTTATTTTACTGTTTTTTTTTATTGTATAAAGTGACGAAACGAGCAAAAGGTTAAGTCTCAAATGCCCAGTGATTACGCTAGCTCACAGTGTCCTTCAAACCGAAAAACAGTAATGCTTGCACAATACTGCTTCACGGCAGAATAACTGGCCCTGGGGTGGTACCTACCTACACGGATTACTGCATAGGAAATAATCTTCGGTCACTGACAGAATAACTCTACTCAGAATAAATATATACAAAAAAATAAAATTGAAGTGTATGTTTGTTATAACAAAATAACAGCTTTTTACTCAATGCTTATGAAAGTAAATACTATACTTATAAGAAAGTGACAAAAAAAGACTCTCAGTGCCCTTCATACTGAAATACAGTAATGTTTGCACACTATTGCTTCACGGCAGAATAACTGGCCCTGGGGTGGCATCTAAACGGATTCCTGCATAGGAATCCGTATAGGTGGGTACCACCAGTAAATAAATAAAGTGTAATTAATTTTAAAAACAGAAGAAGATTATTGGTGAATTTGAAAAGGAGAATGAAACTTGAGGCAAACACTTGCCATAACGTAGCATCCATTTAAGAACCATTTTAAGACAAATTACACTCGTTTACAATCGTATACATTTACAACGCCTTTGAAATATACAAACATCCGGATATACAGCCCGAATGAGATATAAAAAAATAAGAAATTCACGGAAAGATTTTCTATTCAGAATAAGGCGTTGTTTGTCTTGCAGAATAATATTCTGTTACAGTTAGTGTGGTGGCGGCCTAAGTAACTCTACCACACCATCTCATCCCGTGGGTGTCGAAAAAGTAAATCTACCACCCCATCTCATCCCGTGGGTGTCGAAAAAGTCGACAGAGGGAAATGAAAACCAGAAGATGGGCAGCAGCAATTTTCAGGAACATCTGAATAAATAAACTGCGGTTGCCAACCCGCCTGCCATCCCGCCAAGCGTGGTAACTATGGCAAAATCCCTCCGAAATAAGAGCAACAAACTTTTGTGACTATCTATGGGTGAGGCCTATGTTCAGCATAGGACTTGTGATGGGCTGAAACGACGACTGTTGCAGTAAGTAATTAGACTGTCTTTTCATAATTCTCATTTATCTTAACGCTTTCAAGAAAAACATGATTGATGCTTATCTTTTTCCGTTATGCGTTCGAAATATTACAGTTACAATTATAACTTCTAGTACAGTAATTGCCCACGCGTGAACACACCGTCACCGGCTTCATTATGCGGAGGAGCGCTGTCGCGGCCTGACGACAAATCTTCACTGACTTGACGACTAATCTTCCGATTAACTACTAGCGATCCGACCCGGCTTCGCACGGGTAGATAGATATAGAAAGATAAAGAAGTACTTTATTTGGACAAATAGAACAATAACAATTCCTTACACTAACATTTTTTGTAGCGACTATTCTCACCAGCGGCTCTACAGCTGGTAAGGTAAGATTACGTTATTTTACCAAAAATGTTTTATTTATGGGAACATAAACCACTAAATTTAAGTGGCTTAGATCGTCCCTGTAAACAATATTTGATGTTGAGCTAGCAAAACAAAACGACCGTTCTCTACTGCTGCGCACCTCGGTGAAGTCGCATGGAGCCGGGCGGCGGCATTGCGTTTAGGAGACACCGCGCGTGTTTCAAAGTTTAAAAAAATTATACCATTTAAATTTTTGAGATTATTCATTACAACCAAACAAACATTATACGAGTATTATTTATATTATATTAAATTATATTATTAGTTTAGATTACAAACTACTATTCAATGGTTTCTAGTTTTCAAATTTATCTTACTTTTAGCATTTTATACCCATCTCAACTTCTAAACGATAGGTGCGATTCGAATAATTTAAAGAGGAATTTATAAATAATCAAGCTTGATTATGAAACTATTTAGTAGGATAAGGTTTACAATCACCATACGAATGTTAATCTTTCTAGAACTAATTTGAAAAAAAAGCGGTTAATGTGACTTAACTTTAAATATGAGTTTTAAAGAAATAAATAAAGTGTTGTTTCAACTGAATTAGTAACAGTAACACAGTAGAATAGTATTTTTTATTGAATGAATGTGACGATACGAGCAGATTGTGCACCTGGTGCTAAATGCAACGTCTCTGCATAACAAACGCTGTGTCACCCAGAACATTTCATGGCACCATTACGCTCGTCACTCTGAGACATTAGTTCTTAAGTCTCGTATGCCCAGGAAATACACTGGCCATCAGTGCGCTTCAGACCGAGATACAGTAATGTTTGTACACTACTGCTACGGTAAAACAACTGGCACTCCGATGGTACCTACTTAGATGGATTCCTGCAAAAGAATCCTACCACCTGTGAAAATTATCATCTAATTGCTTCAATAGTTGAGGTGTTTCTGTTACTAGCATATTGAGATTGCTTTTTTTTGAATTGCCGTGTGGTGGCGGCTCGTTAAAAGAATACTACCACTCCATCTCATCCAATGGATCTCGTAAAAGGCGAGTAAGGAATTAAACTGCACTGTGCACCCAACAGCGTATGGTGGCGATGGGCTCACCACCTATCACACCAAGTGCATTATATTGTTTTGGTGAAACGTGGATTGTGGCAGTCATCTGTTTTTGCAGTGAGTGCCCAGTCTCTGACTACCCCTTATGGGATACAGTCGTGATCCAATGTGTGTATGTATGTTGAATTTTTTTCAATTTCATAATCATCATCGGCATCATCATTTCAATCTTTTTCTAGTCCTCGGCTGAAGGACTGGGGTTGTAGATTGTCTAAAGCCGCCACCACACGGCACAATTTCAATGTTTATTTATTTATTGTTCAGGAACCATTATCATGGATTACTAACATATTATTCGACACAAAGGCACAAACGGCTATGAAACCGACTTACAATGACCTTTTACATGTCATGTGAATAATGTTCGCACTTTCCATTTGTAAGGTCAAGACAAAATGGAGTCAGTAATGAAAAGACATTAATTTCGTACATTAACACGAAATCACAAAGATTAGGTAGCCTCGCTTAAGAGCATTTGATGATTAAGGCTGTGGGATTGAAGCATTTGGTTTATTTGATCAAAAAAATTGATTGAGCTATCAAATAATTCCATGTGATATCTTTCTCAGAGAAATACTCACATATCTCTATCTTCTGTCTCTTTTTTAACATTGTTTTTTTTTCAATAATGTTGACAAACAAACACGTAATAAACCTGATAATAATGGATAATAGTAACCCCTGGGATTATTGTGATCGCTGTCAGGCTGTTTATAATCTTTTAAAAAATATCGATATCAAATACTATACACCAGGACAGAGAGTCGGACAGAGAAACCTCATTGGGAAAAGGAATTTTAGTTTATTATGTCAGTGAATTATTCATATATTTATATACGAGTATGTTAGTCAATGCCATATGGTATGGTTATCACTCTCTTTTTATGAGAGAAAGTGACGACACGAGCTAATCAGGTGACATAGCATTTGCTTTGAGCAGTTAACATCGGGTGAACGTTTCGTTCGTTTCATCACTTTATACACTAAGGAAAATCCGACAAACTACAGTCCGACCGCCATCATCTCCCTGTTCTCTAAAATAATGGAGTCAATTGAAAATTGCCAGCTTTTGGGGTACCTCGAGGAGCACCAGCTGGTTAATGACTGCCAGTACGGATTCTGTTGGAGTCGCTAAGCTGGTGATCTTCTAGTCTACATCACTCATCGATAAGCGGAGGCAGTAGGAGCAAGAGGGAGGCCCTGGCAGATAGTTTGAACATAGCGAAGGCATTCGAGTCTGGCACAAAGTGCTTCTCTCGGAGCTTTCTTTCTATGGGCTTCCCGATAAATTACACAAATGGATAATAAAAATACAATTGGCTGACCAGTTTTCTCACAGACAAAGCATCAAAGCTTTAGTTAACGGTGCGTGCTCGGAATCCCAAGTCTGTGAACGCTGGTGTTCCACAAGGTTGCGTTCTATTGCCAACCCTGTTTCTTCTTTATATCAAAGTGGGCTACAGTATGGCCTCTGCCTACCCCTTATATGGAAAAAGGCGTGACTGTATGTATCAATAGTATGTTAAAAATTAGTAACATGCATTGCTATGCTGACGATGCCGTATACTCCGGCCGTGCCAATCTTTCTCGGGAACGTATCGACGAGTACCGGAACAAACTTATGTCTGAAGTCAAGATCTTGTTAGACTAAATCTCGGACGGAAGTCGACCAAAATTTAGTCCACTTCGCGACACAAGTTTGCGCGTTTACTGCTAAAAAGACACCCTTCATCGTATCACCTCTTTTTGGGAGCACTACCCTCGTTGCCACAGCCAGAATCGGAATCCTTGGTTTCCAGTTTCACTGTCACTTGAAAGGGAAAGAAGAAATTGACCTCTAAAAAGCTTGGCATGCTCAGTAGACCGGAAAGTTTTTTTTTTATTCCATAAAAGTGTTTCGGTTTGCAGGGCACTGTGAGCTAGCGTAATCACTGGGCATTTGAGACTCAAAAACCTATGTCTCAGGGTGATGGGCACAGTGTAGTATCACACAGAAATTTTCTGGGTGGCACAGCATTTGTTATGGGCAGACGTTGCACTTACCATCAGGTGAACGTTTTGCTCGTTTCATCACTTTATGCAATAAAAAAAAATAGTACGCATACCAGCTTTTGTCTTTTGTTTCTGGTGCCAGAACTGCTGTTAAATATTTTGGAACGGTAGGTTCATCATAAAAGCTAAACTTGCAGAATGTTTAAAATAATAATATGTTTTTTTTTATTGTATAAAATGACGAAACGAGCAAAACGTTCACCTGATGGTAATTGCAACGCCTGCCCATAACAAATGCTGTGTCACACAGAGAATTTCTGTGTGACACCACACTGTGCCCATCACCCTGAGACATCAGTTATTAAGTCTCATATGCCCAGTGATTACGCTAGCTCTCGGTGCCCTTCAAACCGAAACACAGTAATGTTTGCACACTACTGCTTCATATCACGCCGCTTGTAACTTTACAAGGCGCAGGCTCGGCCTTACATGGAGTACTGTTCTCATCTCTGGGCGGCACCTTCCATTTTACCGCATTCAACGAAGACTCGACTCGTCGTTGACCAGGCACTTTCTGATCGCCCCGATCCACTGGCCTTGCGAAGAGATGTTGCATCTATTTGCATTTTTTATCGAACGTACCACGTGAAGTGTTCCGAGGAATTGTTCGGATTACTTCCGGCCGCCGAATTCCGCTATCGCACCTTGCGGCGTAACTTAAAATTCCATCCACATCATATTGGCGGTTGGCATTCCACTACGGTGTGTTTCTCAAAGAATAATCTGCCACGCACGGCCGCTTCGTGGAGTTTGCTCCCGCGGAGGCATAATTCCTCTGGTATTGCGGATGTTCATGGGTTGAGATGCCACTTCTCGTATGCCCAGTAATTAGTGGGTTAGCATTGTGTAATTACAATAGGATAGACTTGATAGGATTCCTAGGCAGAAATCCGTCAAGATAGTTACCACCACGGTACCAGTTATTCTGCCGTGAAGTAGTCTGAAGAGCACTGATAGCTAGTGTAATGTTGTAGTTCATAATGTGAATACCAGGAACAAGCACAAATTAATTATGCCGGTTACCCGACTTCACAGAGTCAGTAAGTCTTTCATGGGGCAATGTATACGTTTTTAAAACAAAGTGGACAAAGTCTTTCAATACAAAAATTCATCCTATTTGTTAAACAAAGACTTTTTAAGAAGGGTTATTATAATATTAAGGAATCCCTGGGAATGAGGTGATCGCTGCCAAGCTATTTCTACATATTAATAAAACTGCTGTAATTGTATATTTAAAATGACTGGGTTTCTTGCTGGTTCTTCCCAGGACAGAGGCATTTCTTTGCGAACCAATGTAGTTTAAAAAAAAATATGTTCAATAAGTATTATGTAAATGATCTATATTGAATAAAAAATTATTCTATTCTATTCTAAAAAATACCTTGGCACACGGCACTTAAGAACTGATGTCTAAGGGGGACGAGAGAAATGTGGTGCCACAAAAAAATGATCTGATTGTCACAGCATTTGATTTGGTCAGACGATGCGCTTACCAACAGGTGAACGTTTTGCAAGTCTCATCACTTTATACATACATACATACATACATACACAGATACATACATACATAAGATCACGACTGTTTCCCATAAGGGGTAGTCAGAGACTGGGCACTCACTGCAAAAACAGATGACTGCCACAATCCACGTTTCACCAAAACAATATAATGCACTTGGTGTGATAGGTGGTGAGCCCATCGCCATCATGCGCTGTTGGGTGCACAGTGCAGTTTAATTCCTTACTCGCCTTTTACCGAGATCCATTGGATGAGATGGAGTGATAGTATTCTTTTATCGAGCCGCCACCACACGGCTTTATCCAATAAAAAAAATCAGTTCTTAAGTGCCATGATGTAGTAATAACACTATCTGTCAGTGCCAATCAGCCCGAAACACAGTAATGTTTACAGCAGATTAACTGCCTCTGTAGTCTTCCTGTGGATCCTTCCTAGTGTAATTACACTATGCTAACCCTTAGTGAGACATATGAGACTTAATAACTTATGTCTCATAGTGACCAGCACAGTGCAGGGCCACGCATATATGTTCTGAGTCGCCTATTTTAATATGGGCAGAGGTTGCACTTACCATCAGATGAACGAGTTGCTGGTATAGTCACTTAATTCTATAAAAAGAAAGCACAGTATTAAAATTCATATACATACATACATACATAAGATCACGAATGTATCCCATAAGGGGTAGTCAGAGACTGGGCACTCACTGCAAAAACAGATGACTGCCACAATCCACGTTTCACCAAAACAATATAATGCACTCGGTGTGATAGGTGGTGAGTCCATCGCTACCATGCGCTGTTGGGTGCACAGTGCAGTTTAATTCCTTACTCGCCTTTTACGAGATCCATTGGATGAGATGGACTGGTAGTATTCTTTTATCGAGCCACCACCACACGGTATAATTCATATACGGCTTATAATTAAGAAGTTTTGTGACTTAAAATACCTTTTTTTTAAAAAAAATACAAATTGGGGCGGACGCAGCTGTAGCAAGTAGCTTTTAAAAATCCATTACAGAACCCTTTTAAAACTCATTAGGTCCGCACTGGCGGCGACATCATGACGCTTAGTTGCGGAAAACAAACAGATTAAAACGAAAGAAATTGGGTTATTTTTTAATACAAGCTAGCGTTTTTATGGACAGGCGTTGCACTTACCAGCAGGTGAACGATTTGCTCGTCTCGTTACCTTTCTTCCAAAAAGACCGAAGAGTACAATCTCCCGCTATGTCTATGTGTGTGGAGATATTATTTATTTAATCTTTGTTGACCATTTCACAGTATCGGTATAATAGGCGGACTTAATGATATAGTGCATTCTATAATAATAAAAATAATAGACTTAAATCGGGTGATGTCGCGGGCTCAGAGTGGATGACGGGGCGGTGGTCGTGGAACCAAGGAACAACTCCTCATTGACGCGGTCATTGGCAAGCTTGTTAAACGCAACCGTCGGAACTTCTCTGCCGCCTGGATAGACTATAGAAAGGCATTCGATTCAGTGCCTCATTCATAACTAAAGAGGGTCCTCGAGCTGTATAAGGTTGACTGTACAGTAAGAGACTTCCTCGGGCAGTGTATGGGGCAATGGAGTACGATCCTTTATCATCTAGGTGAGCGGATGACGGCTGCGGAAGACCGGATAAGGATACGAAGGGGTATCTTCCAGGGTGATTGTTTGAGTCCGATCTGGTTTTGCCTTTCCCTGAACCCTCTCAGCACATTGCTGGAGGGATCCGGGTGGGGGGTGGGGGGTTCAGCTTCGGAGAGGAGGGACAAAAGTGATCCACCTTTTCTACATGGATGATCTTAAGTTATTCGCCCCGAATCGCTCTTATCTGATGGAATTGCTAAGAGTCACGTGCGACTTTAGTAAGTCCATCAGAATGGAGCTGGGGACGGATAAGTGTGCGGTCTTCCATGTTGAAAGGGGTAGGGTCGAAAACTCCGAAGGCGTAGGCTTATTGACTATGCCAGTCGACATAAGAACTCTTTCCGAGGCTGAAGCGTACCGATACCTGGGTATGTCACAAAACTTGGGAATTGATGAGGCTGGCATGAAACAATCCGTTCGCGATTTGTTTTTTGCGCGCCTGATAAAAGTGTTTAACAGCCTCTTGTCGGACGTGAATAAAGCACGTGCCTATAGCGGTGTGCCTGTCCTCATGTATACCTTTGGTATACTCAAGTGGACTCAAACCGAGCTTAACGTCGTGGACAGAAAGGTCCGCACTATTATGACGTCCCACAGGATGCATCATCCGAGATCGTCAGTGATGAGGCTGTACTTGCCGCGGAAGTATGGTGGGCGTGGCTTTCTGAGCGCTCTCACCATGCACAATCGCGAAGTGTGCCGCCTCCGAAATTACTTCCTGACGAAGTCCGGTGAGGCACTCTGTGCGGACGTTATTACGTGTGATAAAGGGCTTACCCCCATACGGCCCGCATAGTCCGCCGGTTTCTTTCCCTTTCTCTCTAACCCTCGGTCGTTTGGTCTCCCCTGTCGAGGGCTCCCGTCGGGTTGGCTTTTATTTATAAATTTTATTGTACAGTATTATGTTTAGTGTATGTCTTATAATATCTTATTTATTTTACATACATACATAAGATCACGACTGTATCCCATAAGGGGTAGTCAGAGACTGGGCACTCACTGCAAAAACAGATGACTGCCACAATCCACGTTTCACCATAACAATATAATGCACTTGGTCTGATAGGTGGTGAGCCCATCGCCACCATGCGCTGTTGGGTGCACAGTGCAGTTTAATTCCTTACTCGCCTTTTACGAGATCCATTGGATGAGATGGAGTGGCAGTATTCTTTAAACGAGCCGCCACCACACGGCTTCTTTATTTTATCTCATTTTATATATGTATCTATATATTCAAATATGCCAACCCGGCGAGAAAACTATAAAAATACCTCAAAATAATAATAATAATGCAATAATATTAATACTTATAAATAAATACTTACGAGTATATACTTACAAATATACTTTCTTAAATTTATACATAAATACATATTTATTCATACATACTTGTATAACATTACTGTGGTTTAAGATAGGGCGACGTCATATCCCCGAAACTCTACAGCGCTGCATTGGAAGATGTCTTCACGGATTCCTGCATAGGAATCCTACCACCAGTTAACCGTAGGAGAAGAAAGGTTCTCGAGTGGCAACCTTGTCTCGGCAAGCGCAGTGCAGGGTAATCCCCCACTAGATGGAGCGTCGACCTGCACGGTTTTGGGAAGTCAATGGATACAAGTAGTTTAGGACCGTGTTGCCACAAACAGTGGACTAAGGCAGGCTGAAATGATTATGATGAAAGCTGTTATGATTGTCAAAATCTACAGAGATTTGAAAAATAACACTTTCTCAGAAAGAAAGCCGCAAGAAACTCTAGTCTCCATTTTCATAACGCTATTTATCCATACTAATCCATACTAATATTATAAATGCGAAAGTAACTCTCTGTCCCTCAATCTGTTTGTTACCTCTTCACGGCTCAGCCGCTGAACCGATTTTGACTTAATTTGGCACAGTGATAGGTTCCATTCTGGAGACGGACGTAGGTTACTTTTTAGGCCGAAATATCAAATATTTAAAAAACCTATATCCACGCGGACGAAGACGCGGGTATCAGTTATTAATTTATATATTTTTATTTGGTGTCGATAGCTTACGAGTGCAGAGTAAAAAAATCACGTGCCTGCCTATAACAAATGCTGTGTCATCCAGAACAGTGAGACACCACAATGCGCCCGACACCCTGGGACATTAGTTCTTAAGTCTCATATGCCCAATGATTACGCCAGCTCACAGTGCCCTTCAAACCGAAACACAGTAATGTTTGCACACTACTGCGTCACGGCAGAATAACTGGCCCTGTGGTAGTACCTACCTACACGGATTCCTGCATAGGAATCCTACCACCAGTAAAAGATATTCATCGCGGGTATAGCTAGCGATTGGCCACAGGAACTTCTTATCATCAACCAGAATCATTAAATTAAAAATACAAAAAAATAAATACTACCAAGATCGCGTAATCTCGCGCCAAAAAAAAATCCAGTTCACTGAAACGAGTTGATGACGAGAAACAGAACGTTAAATATTTCTCATTAACAAGAAATAGACTAAAAATAAACTACAGGAGACACTTGATCCCGACAAACATTCCTACACTGCCATAATTAAGTATAGTTAATAGAATCAGGCGTTACGTTGAGCATCGGCCTGCAAAGCTGAAAATTGAATTGAATTATTAATATTAGTAAAGATTGAAAAGTTTGTAATCTCGCTAAAAGCTTCGAAGTTTTAACTTATATTTAGATTGCATTAAAACTGTAAATACATTTGTGACATGTAGATCACATTAGGATTTTACTTGTATGCGGTGCGTTTTACAGACTTAAATTGACTATGACGAAAAGAGAGTTAATTTTCTAAGATCCGCATACAAAATATAAAAATTGTGTATATTACCTAGTTTTTTGAAGACCACCGCCCGCCCTCCCTCAGCAGCGTGAACAAGCAAACTAACACCGTCACCAGGAACCGATACACCAGGTACCCTCCACCAACCACTACAATACTACCACTAGATAATATACACCACTGAAGTCGAGAACACGACACGTGTTTCGCCCTAAAACGGGGCATTATCGAGTGTAATAGGCTCTACGACAGACGACCGCCGAGAAGAAGGAAAGTAAGTTAATTTGCTAAGATCCGCGTACAACTGACACCATTTTTATATGTTGTATACGAATCTTAGCAAATTAACTTACTTTTCTTCATTATAATTAAGTTTAATAAAATATCAGTAAATTGATCTCGTTTGAACTCGTGCTTTTATTATTTATTGAAAGGGTTAAAAAAAACTAAGAAGGCGTAAAACAAAGCCACACTATTTCGTTTTTAACACACTTTTATTAGCTTAACTTGTACTCGTACGTATGTATGAGTATAATGAAATCTTTCATACAATTTTCACCCACTTCCAGAACCATTTTGCGCACGTAATGAATTGCACAATAACTTCATCACAGCTCATTGCTGTACAAGCTACTTTTTTTTTAGTTTTTATAAACTATATTTTAATTATAAAAGAAAGAAAGTAAATTTACAAAGATCCTTAGTTACAAAGATAGTGCAAACATTTCTGTGATTCGGTTTGAAGGGCACTGTGAGCTAGCGTAATCACTGGGCATATGAGACTTAAGAACCTATGTCTCAGGGTGATGGGTACATTGTAGTGTCACACAGAATTTTTCTTAGTGACACAGCATTTGTTATGGGCAGACGTTGTTCTTACCATCAGGTGAACGTTTGGATTTTCATTGGCAACGGTGATCACTTACCACAAGGTGAGCCGCTTGCTAGTTTGCTGACTCTTTTATATAAAAAAAATGGCTATACGTGATCGCGGGCTTCAGCTAGCTTAATAAAAAAAACCGTATGTATCTGTAATGATATTCTGGTGGTTTTTTTATAGATAATTAAACTTAACAAAGTTCATTATATCGGTGCATCTCGAAGAAGCGCCACCCGTGGTAAATAGCTGACAGCTACATGTTACATTAAGTAGCGTCGCATATAAATATCACTGCAATAATTGATACTAATGCCGGTACTATTAACTTTCTTTAGTTTCAAGCTTAAAAAAAGTAAAGTTTCAGCCTATAAATGTCCCAATGTGCTGGGCACAGGCCTCTTCTCATTTCTGAGAGGGTTTTGGAGCTAGCAAGAATCCGCCACGCTGCTCCAATGCGGGCAGGCGGACTGCACATGTGTTAATAAATATTTTTTAATTCTCAGACATGCAGGTTTCCTCACAACGTTTCCCTTTACCGCCGAGCACGTGGTAAATCAGCACTTAAAATTGCAATTAACAATTTTAGTGGTGCCGGCACCGCGAATCGAACCCGGGTTACTCGCATACTATGAAATTTAAAGCGAGCGCCTCGCCCCTGAGCTGCCACGGGTAGCTACCAATAACCTATACATCATAATATTTTCCTTATCCGATTAATACATCACGTAAAATATGACAAAAATTAAACAAACACCGACATATTTTGGTTACACAAACCAGGAGAAAATATTGGATAAAAATATAAACGACATATTTTCTAATACTAAAATTCGTATTGTATGTTGACTCGCAAAATACGTGAATTTTTCCCAGTTGTCATTTCACGCATGAACAGATAAATCCCTAAAGGTTTGGATAACATGTTTCGACAATAGACCCAAATCAAAACTTGTATGCAAATGATTTTGAATTCATAGTTTCATCGTGTGAAAAAATATGTCAACTGTTTATTGTTGCTTCTTCTACTGCGTCATTATTAATATATGTTCAGAGTGTATATTTTTAAATTGAAAACTTCGTTATAATCGTTATGATTTGAAACACGATACAACGAAATGCTGCCGTGTGGTAGCGGCTTAAGAGAATCTACCACCCCATCTCATCCCGTGGGTATGGTAAAAGTCGACGGAGGGAAAATCGAAAACAAGGAGATGGGCAGCAGCGTCTTCCTGGAACATCTTAATAAATAAAGTGCGGTTGCCAACCAGCCCGCCAAGCGTGGCAACTACGGTAAAATCCCCTCGAAATGAGAGCTACAAACTTTTGTGGCAATGAATGGGGGAGGGCCGACGTTCAGCAGTGGACTAGTGACAGTATGAAACGACGACGACGACGACGAAACGAAAAAGAGAGAAACATATAGATATAGATTTAACTAGCGAGAGAATGAAAAAGAATTCAGTATACAGTGTTTCCTATTATATTTATATCGTGTTCGTCTAATTCTTCGATTTCTTCGTAGATTTTGCATTCATTAGCTCGACAATAGATCAAAAACAGTATTTGACGCTGTATTTCAAAGATATATTGATCAAAGATATATTTTTACTAGTGGTAGGATTTCTGTGCAGGAATCCGTCTAGGGTTACCACCCCAGGGCCAGATATTCTGCCGTGAAGCAGTAGTGTGCAAGCATTACTGGGTTTCGGTTTGAAGGGCACTGTGAGCTAGCGTAATCACTGGGCGTTTGAGACTTAAGAACTGATTGTCTCAGGGTGACGGGCGCAGTGTGGTGTCACACAGAAATTTTCTGGGTGACACAGCATTTTTTGTGGGCGGACGTTGCACTGACCAACAGGTGAACGTTTTGCTCGTTTCGTCGGTTCGATCTGGTGGCCACTGAAAGCTAGTGTTAGTTATTAATGGAGATTTGAGAAGGAAGAACTGACTCAGTGTAACTGGTGCATTGTGGTGTCACACAGGAATGTTCTGGGTGACACTGCATTAGTTATGGAGAGACTTTGCACTTGTTATCAGATGAACGATTTGCTCATTTCGTCACTTTATCCAATTTTTTTCCAATCTACCGCTTCGTTCCATATCGTTTCTGAATGAGGTTCCTCTGACGGAGAAGAATCACGCGAATGAAACTCTGCACGAATCCTCTTTTTTGTAATACTTTTATTTTTATCCTAATCGTAAGACATTAATTTTATTCCAAACATTATGGTAAGTATAGGTTTAATATTCAGCTGTGGACTATTAAGAGGCTAAAATGATGATGATGAGATTGTACCCATTGCAAGTGATGTCTTTTAACTTTAAAAACTGATCCTCTCTAGGATATCTTCTGTCTCGTAGGTGCGTTTTACATGCATAAATTTCATATGCACAGACCCAATAACCAATAATTTGTGCTTTTACACACACAAATGTTGGTTGCGGCTGGGATTCGGACCCCAGGATGCGCGGCATAAAAGTCAGGCGCTCCGACTACTAAACAACGCGACTACCGTTTATTTGAGTAAATTGAATATAAAAAAATCAGCCCTCAACAAGCCCAGTGGCTGATAATGGTGATATTAAATATAGAAATATAAAATTGACTACATATGTAAATACACAATAACAATATTTCTTCACTGTTTGTTCTATCAGATATAACCTTAAATACTAAAGCAACTGACTAGAAATTCTATCTTAGGATAAGTTTATACTCGACTAGTTTCGAAGTAGGTGTTAAAAAAGATTTACCAGTTGGATAGGTTCGTTTGTATGCTTAGATCTTGCTTTCTTTCACATTTGTGTGCAAAATAACTTTGTAATATTTGCTAATAAAAAAATATATTCTTTAATTATTTATGATGTAAATTGTGGCGGCTTAAGAGAGTCTACCACCCTATGTCATCCCGTGGGTGTCGTAAAAGTCGACAGAGGGAATTGTAAAACCAGGAGATATATGAAAAAAATCCTCCCAAAATGAGAGATACAACTTTTGTGACAATCTTTGGGTGAGGCCTGTGTTGAACAGTGGACTAGAGAGAGGCTGATATGATGATGATGATGATGAGAATTGTCGGTTCGTAAGAAAAGTTCTGGAGTCGCAACCGCAGTATAGCGCGACCCCCCACTCGATGATCTGCACGATTTTGGGAGAAGTCGTTGAATGCAGGTGGCTCAGGACCGTGTTTTGTGGCCATCTATGGGGTAGGCCTATATTCAACAGTGGACTAAAGTGACAGGCTGAAATTATGATGATGTAAATTGAAATTAAAAATTATGCAGTAATTAAAAAAACAAATGTTATATCAGTAAATCAAATACAATACAGTAATAATAATTTAAGGTTAAGTCTGGGAAACTGAATTCCAGTGTCGGGTGCGCCATTCGACTGTCGTGAACTTGACTTATCTCCTACTACAATCGTTTAAGTTTAGATAAGTGACTTACAAGAGTTCTATAATTGCCAAAACTATTCCTGCAGCCAATTAGCTTAAACAACGCAATTGAGACCTAAGAGAGATTTTAGAGATTTAGAAAATCTTTCTAGAAAACCTTTCAAAAAATTTTACGACTCAAGAGCTTCGACTCAGAGCGAAAGAATTCAGACAGCTCAGGAACTCGATCGTCGACTTTACTTCAAAAAATGATAAATTTATGAGCACACAGAATGGCAAGTATAAGGGTCCGAATAAGAACAGTAATATCAATTTTTTTTTATTGGTTAAAGTGACAGAACGAGCAAAATGTAAGTGCAACTTCTACCCATAACATTTCTGTGTGACACCACACTGCGCCCTTAACCCTGAGACATCTGTTTTTAAGTCTGAAATGCCCAGTGATGCCCAGTTGTAGCGGCCTAATAGAATCTACCACCCCATCTCTTCCCGTGGGTGTCGTAATAGTCGACAAAGGGAAAACTAAAACCAAGGGATGGGCAGCTGCGTCTTCCTGGAACATCTGAATAAATAAACTGTGGTTGCCAACCCACCTGCCAAGCGTGGCAACTATGGCAAAATCCCTCCAATATGAGAGCTACAAACTTTTGTGGCTATCTACGGGGAAGGCCTGTGTTTAGCAGAGGACTTGTGATAGGCTGAAACGACGACGACGACGATGAGGTTATTAATAGCTATAAAATCCAACAACAATGTACCGATTTCATTATTGAACTTATTTGTGAGTACAATATCCTTCAAGCTCCAATCAGTGCAAGCAAGAATAAAATTAAGATTTTAGATTATTTTCTAATACTACTTAGGTTTACCAACTATTAAGGTTTTGAGATTATTTTCGAATCCATCACGTGATGGAAAAATTTATTGAATGTTATTAATATTTTATGTAGAGCCGTGTGGTGGCGGCTCGTTAAAAGAATACTACCACTCCATCCTCCATCCAACTAATATTAATAGCTAATAAACAGGAAGTGTGCCTATGCATACTTTTTGATACACGAGTATGTTAGAGTTCTTCGAATGGAATTAAAAATTAAAGGTAATCAGATACAGGAAAAAACTGTTAGAAAAATAATAAGTCGACGAAAAATTCAAAATAATTCAATATACAAAGCCTACCCGAAATAAATTCCATACTTAATAATAATATAAAAATTTCACAGTACGCGAGTGACCTGGGTTCGATTACCGGTGCCGGCACCACTAAAATTGTTAATTGCAATTTTAAGTGCTGATTTACAACGTTCTCGGCGGTGAAGGAAAACATCGTGAGGAAACCTGCATTGCTGAGAAATAAAAAAAAAATTTTGAAGACATGTGCAGTCCACCAACCCGCACTGGAGCAGCGTGGCGGATTCTTCCTAGCTCCAAAACCCTCTCAGAAATAAGAGGAGGCCTGTGCTCAACAGTGGGACGTTTATAGGCTGAACCTTTACTTTGCTTTTAAAAATGTTTGCACTCTTGAACTTTTTTAAGTGCTTCACAATATTTCTATAATTCAATCTCATGCTAGCTGCGCCCGCGGTTTTACCCGCGTAAAATAAGCCGAGTACATGATTGCGCCGTATGGCATGGTGTCTCGCTCACAGTTCGGACTTCCTCGGTAACGTTCTGCTCTCATGAGCATGATGTTCATAGCCCAGAACACCCATCAATTAACTTGCTATCTAAGATAGATAACGTAAAGATAGTTAATAGAATCAGGCGTTACTTTGCGGAAATCCATTATAATGAATAAAAGTAAGTTACTTTGCTAAGATCCGCATGCAAAATATAAAAATGGTGTATGTTACCTAGTTTTTTGAAGGCCGCTCGGCGGCCGTCTGTCGTAGAGTCTATTACGCTTGATAATGCCTCGTTTTGGGGCGAAACACGTGTCGTGTTCTCGACTTCAGTGGTGTATATTATCTAGTGGTGGTATTGTAGTGGTTGGTGGAGGGTACCTGGTGGCGGTTCCTGGTGGCGGTGTTAGTTTGCTTGTGCACGCTACTGAGGGAGGGCGGGTGGTGCACTTCAAAAAACTAGGTAATATACACCATTTTTATATTTTGCATGCGGATCTTAGCAAAGTAACTTACTTTTATTCATTAACGTAAAGATGTAAAAAGAACTATGAATTCTCTAAACCACTTATCAATACCAACATCATCATCATTTCAGCCTATCACAAATCCACTGCTGAACATAGGCCTCCCTCATACATTGCCATAAAAGTTTGTAGCTCTCATTTTGGGTGATTTCGCCGTCGTTGCCACGCTTGGCAGGCGGGTAGGCAGCCGCAGTTTACTTATTCAGATGTTCCAGGAAGATGCTGATGCCCATTTACTGGTTCTCATTTTCCCTCTGTCGACTTTTACGACGATATATTAATAGAAATATTTAAACTTCCATGGTTTAAAAAAATAATACCTACATGTTTTCCTACATTGTCAGATTTTACGCAACCCAAAATATTTCCGAAATAAAAACTAGCTTTGATTACTCTTTGAAAAGACCTCTACATGCTCATAAAAGTCCCCTCAAAATCGATGCAGCCGTTTCGGAGATTAGCTTAGACCGCACTATCATGTCACAAACCGGAAAATCTTTTAAATTACCATATGAGAATAAGAAAAAGTATTTACTGCGAAATCTTAGACGGACACATCCATTTTCTTTGTATACTCGCGCTGTACTAGCCTGCTAGGTCAAGTACTCCTTAATTGACCTAGTTGCCCCGTCCGGCAAATACGGTAGAGTACTGGGTAAGCGACGCCGACCTCCCGAGCTACTGCTGTCTCCTCCTGCTCCTTCCAAGATAGTAGTATCCTACACCTAATAGTTCTTTTCCCAACTTTCCATTATCTACCCTATATCTATTTCCTACCTAACCCTTTTCCCTTACTCTCCGCAAAGCCAGTTGTTGCCGTGGGACGCAATGGCTGGGACCTAGAAGAATTCCTGCACAGAAATCCTACCACCAGTACTGTAAGCAATTTCGTCGCTTTAGGTCTTTCTTCAGGAAGCCGTGGTAGCTCAGGGGCCTGGTGCTCGCTTTTAATTTCATAATAAGCGAGTAACCTGGGTTCGATCCCCGGTGCCAGCACCTCTAATATTGTTCTACAATTTTAAGTGCTGATTTACCACGTGCTTAGCGGTGAAGGAAAACATCGTGAGGAAACCTGCATGTCCGAGGAATAGAAATATTTAGAGGACATGTGAAGTCCGCCAACCCGCATTGGAGCAGCGTGGCGGATTCTTCCTAGCTCCAAAACCCTCTCAGAAATGAGAGGAGGCCTGTGCTCAGCAGTGGGACATTTATAGGCTGAAACTTTACTTTACTTTTTTTTTAGGTCTTTCTTAATTAACAAAAGATCAAATACTATTACCCTACCTATTCTACCACGGCACCCATCAATTTAAAGTCACTGTATATTAAATGAGATTCAGATTCACTGGTGGTAGGATTTCTATGCAGGAATCCGTCTAGGTAGGTACCACCGCAGGGTCAGCTATTCTGCCACGAAGCATTAGTGTTACACATTACTGTGTTTCGGTCTGAAGGGCACTAAGAGCTGGTGTAATCACTGGGCATGTGAGATTTGAGAACCGATGTTTCAGGGTCACGGGTGCAGTTTGTTGTCACACAGAAATGTTCTGGATGAGACAGCATGTGTATGAGTATGGGCAGACGTTGGCTTACCATCAGGTGAACGTATTGCTCATCTTGTCCCTTTATCCAATAAAAAAAAGATCTTACGACGGTACCCTATAGGAAAAGGAAACAGCAGAGAAGTTTCCTAATATTACATGAAATATATTAGAGCTACACTGCGGAAAACCGTTGAAGCCCAATTAATTATTTCAAGTACGAAATACTGCACTAAATTGTGAAATAAGAACAATACGAAATCATTTGGCGAGTACAGCTGCGTCCGTACCCGGCAAATAAAACCCAAGATCCATAAATAAACCTTTTAAAAATCGTTACATTTATGTAGACTTCGTTTGAATTTCTGAGACATCGCTATCTGGAGTATTAATACAATGTTTATTTAATGATTTCTTATATTTATGCAAACACTACACATTTAAATGAATCTAATTTAAATGAAAATCTGTAAAATAAGTTTCATTTAAAGAATGTTTATTGTTTCATCATCATCATTTAAGCGTATGACTAGTCCACTGCTGAACATTGGCCTAGATTGTTACAAAAGTTTGCAGCTCTTTGGGGGGGGATTCTGCCTTAATTGCCACGCTTGGCAGGCGGATTGGCAACCGCAGTTTATTTATTCAGATGTACCAGGAAGTTCGCGTGGCTAGGCCCTCACTTTTATTTTTATTTATTGGGGTGAACAAACAGTGGCACAATAACGTATTTCCTTAAATAGTACTTAGAAATTATGACTGTGACATCAACACCATTTACCACCGCTTACATACAGAAAAGTGCGCGAAGTTTCAAAATTTTATTTTTAAATATGCTAGGACGGCGAACGACCTACACGGTTTTGCAGGAAGTCGATGGATGCAGGTGACTCAGGACCGTGTTTTGTGGCAATCTATGGGGGAGGCCTATGTTCAACAGTGGACTATGGTAGGCTGAAATGATGATGATGATGATGCTAGGACGTGATGCCGCAATGTCTACAGAGTTAAAGTTTGAATTGTAGGTGTCAACAATTCTATATAGTGGGCAACGTTTACCGGCATTAGTGCGACAACGAGCTGTAGCAAAAAGTTGACAGGGGTTACGGCAATGCATTCGAGTTGGTATTCTATAGCATAGTTTATTCATTAGAGGAGTACAGTCGTATCTGTTATGACATAAGTCGTAAAGTAACATAGTTTCAAGTTGTTTACGTCTTAATTGCTTTAAACTTCATAGTACGCGAGTGACCTGGTTTCGATTCCCGGTGCCGGCACCACTAAAATTGTTAATTGCAATTTTAAGTGCTGATTTACCACGTGCTCGGCGGTGAAATAAAAAACATCGTGAGGAAACCTGCATGTCTGAGGAATAAAAAAAAACATTTCGAAAACATGCGAAGTCCGTCAACCCGCATTGGAGGAGCGTGGAGGATTCTTCCTAGCTCCAAAACCCTCTTGGAAATGAGAGGTCTGTGTTCAGCAGTGGGACATTTATAGGCTGTTACTTTACTTTACTTTTTTATACCAATTGCATCATTATCAATCAGTTATCATGATTCCCGCTTAACATCTCCGAAAGAGAGGACTCTCTGAAAACCAGCACTGCTTGGAATCCAAATCCTGTGTCAGCAAAAGCTGAGTAACCTCCTATAAGATCTTCGTCTTGTAAAGTTGTTTTTTTTTTCATTTTCAGTGGCAATAAAGAGATGTCTATGCTTTTTTTTATTATATAAAGTGACGAAACGAGAAGAAAAAAAGGTTTTGTGGTCTATCAAATCTGATGTAATGGTTGGGATGATCCAGAACATTGTCACAGACTGCAGACTACCTAGAGCGTCGATGCTTACTAGACCACAAATCCTTGCAAAAGAACACCGATTCCTACCAAGGGTGATTCGCGAGGATATCGAAATTAAAAAACATCCTAATTTCAATAGAGAAGATGGTTGGGTATTACCACCGGCTTGGGATCCTATTATTAATAAAATTAAATCAAAAACCAAGCTTACCACTGCAATGCTTCAAGACACAGTAAGCTCTTTCTGCGTAGATCGGACTAAAAATGATAATTAAAAGCTGAAGGTACTCCGGGTTAACTATGACATCGGGACAACTGTCACCTCAGTCCCCCCGTGACCATGGGTGCTGTAAGGCGCCCGAAACGTCGGGTTAAAAATAGTTCTAGATTAAACGCGATAAAATCCGTAAAAAGTCGTTTTATTTAAATAAATACACCAATTTCCGCGGTATTTTCAGCAAAACCCGAAGGGTCATCCAAAATTAAGCATTTACCATACATTTGTGAAGAATTGGCTGTTTTCACCAGAAGCTTTAATTTTTGCTCTTAAACTAGTCTAAGAGTTAGACTAATTATTCTTTATTTAAATGTAAAATTAAATAAAATATGAAAAAAGTCTGTGGCACCTAATTCCGATGAAAAAATCCTTAGTCCGATACATTTTGTCCCTAATACCGAGCTCGTGTTTATTGACTTTGTTTTCAACGGTTCTTAAATCACTCTTAGTCTCTGTTTTCTTAGATGATGCATACAGTTAATGATATCATGTCGCAATATTCAATTAAGAATATAAATTTGAACTAACTTATAAAATACTGTTTGTTTCTGGAATGTTGTATCCACGAAAAACTTTATAACTATGTTTTCTAATGTATCCTGTGATCCTCTTTTTTATACTTTATTCTCGGCTTCAGTCTCCGAGAACCAAAATTTTGTAATTTTAAATAATATGCGGTGGTCATCACAATTTGTTTCGAATAATACAATTAAATTTAAAAAAAAATTGTGTAAAATTATAGTATTAAATTCATTTTCCGAGAACGCAAGGTTTTGTAATTTTAAATAATATGCGGTGGTCATCACATTTTGTTTCGAATAATACAATTAAATAAAAAAAAAATGTGTGTAAAATTATAGTATTAAATTATTGTAATCTAATTATTTATAAACGTTTACAACTAAGTCTACCTTAGTGTGAAAGTTATTTAATAAAATTTTAAAGGCAATTAGGAATCTTATGCGTTATTGAAAATAAATATAAAATAAAAAACACGCTCCATTAAATTGCGCTAATACCGCGGAATAATATGTTTATGTCTTGACTAACTTTACATCGAAATAGAGTTCCATAATAAAATATTACGTTTCCTAGTTCCGACTGACTAAATAAAACAATTAAATTTTGTCACAAAACACCCCAAAATTAAGTGTTTAAAGTAATCCGCCCGCCAACCGTGGCAACTATGGCAAAATCCCCCAAAATGAGAGGTGCATACTATTGTAGCAATCTATGGGGGAGGCCGATGGTCAACAGTGGACTAGTGATAGGCTGAAATGATGATTACACATAAAAGTACTGTTTTGGTAATATAACCTCGGAAAGCTAATTATCTTTTAATACTCGTACTAATAAGAGATCTTGCAGTAAAAAAGAGCTTCTTAATCGCTTGTAAACTTCCTTTTTCTATATACCACGGAATATGGTGAATATTTCAGAACCTTTCGGAAATAGGTGACTTTACCTTATTTCAGAGGTCAAAAAAATCCATATCCTTAATCAGAGTTCTTTACAGCGCCTGTTTAATTAAAGTGAGTTTGAGTTTACGCACGAAATTTATGTGTAGCGTTGCGTAACCAAAACCACTGTACCCAGAACTCGGAGATAAGTGGAAATACGTTACTAAAACGCTATCAAGAAAGGTCACAATATGTCAGTTTTATTGCCCTTTGTTGTAGAATTTAACGAGGCATTTGGTTAGAACATTTCTTTATACAGATTGTAGAGATACTCAAAAAAGCGTGTTTGACTTATGTATACAATTAATTTATGTTTAAATACATTGAGGGCCAAGGGGAGAAAGTGGTAGGATTCCTATGCAGGAATCCGTCTAGGTAGGTACCACCCCAGGTCCAGTTATTCTGCCGTGAAGCAGTGGTGTGCAATCATTACTGTGTTTCGGTTTGAAGGGCACTGAGAGCTAGCGTAATCACCGGGCATATGAGACTTAAGTACTGATGTCTCAGGGTGACGGGCGCAGTGTGGTGTCACACAGTAATTTTCTGGGTGACACAGCATTTGTTATGGGCAGACGTTACACTTACCATCAGGTGAACGTTTTGCTTGTTCCGTCACTTTAAATAAAAAAAGACCTTGTCCAAGGAACAAAAAAATACTTCGAGGACATGTGAAGTCCGCCAGCCCGCATTGGAGCAGCGTGGCGGTCTCGCCCTGGCTGCAAAAACCCTCTCATAAATGAGAGCAGGCCTGTGCTCGACAGTGGAACATTCATAGGATGTAACTTAACTTTTTTATGGTTATATCTTATATCAGCCCTGATCTGAATTAGGGAATATTTCGCTTAATCGGCAATCGTGATTCAGAATCATTTAAACCCTCAAAACGGTAGCACTCAAATTGATAATGACTATGCTGCAACGTATCTCTTCGTCAAATTTTTCCAGGGCGGTGCCGCCCATAGTTACCGACCAAAAGTCAACAGTCCGAATGGAGGCCCGCAGCCTCCCTCGGACGGTCATTAGACAACTTAAAATCATTTTGAGATATTCTAAATAGCGCAAGCACACAGCGAACGCGACAGTCCAAATTTCGACGTTTTTGTAGGAGTTTATTTATGTATTTATGTTTGGGTCAAACCAAACCTGGCACGCGGGCCCCTGGCCAGTGAGCACAGCATCCGATGAAGCTGTAAAAGCCAAAAAGGCTAACAGCAATTACATCACCGAAATTATATATCGTCAAATTTACAAATTGGTATTAAAGGAATTGTCGTCAAATAATTTGAAATGTAGTCTTACTGAACGTATTTGAGTTCCTTCAGTTTTCGATAATGATATCGTTTATTTTCAATTATACCGCGCAACGAAAGGAGCCTAGACTAATTTCGACTAATTTAGATTTTTATATATTTAAGCAACAATTTCTTTTTTAACTCAAATACTAGCTCCGGCTACGATACAAATCAAGGACCTTCAGCGTAACAGGTACTCTAACAACTATATAAAGGTGGTCCAAAAATCTTTGCAGACACCTGAATAGAAATAAAACTGCAAATGACATTTTGTTGATAATTTATTCAACGTAACAAACATTGACTGGCAGAGAATGCCTCTGGGCATTAAGTCCGCCCATTGTATTTCTCAGATTAAGGTATTGCAATAAAGATTAAATAAAAAAAAAATAGTTTGTTCTAGATAACAAACTATAAAATATGTACCCAAAACCGTAAACGGTATGTAAAAAGAGTGCGTTTATTCCATATTGCGAAACAGTATCCAAGAAATTAAACACGGTAAGTGGCAATTTTTCGCTGAAATGAGTGAGCAAATTGAATCCACGACCGCACTTATAAAACAACTCAACAATATAGTGAAAGTTCATCCCAGACACGCCAAAAAACTAAATTGAATATTTTCCTATAAGACAGCGCTCAATTTTCTATTTTTGAATTTACATCGTTGATAACAACAAGTTGGTATTTTTTCCATTTTATTTCGAAATTCAAAGGATTATTGCTGTGCGTTTGGGTGCCGTGTGATGGCGGCTCGTTAAAAGAATACTACCACTCCATCTCATCCAATGGATCTCGTAAAAGGCGATTAAGGAATTAAACTGCATGTGCACCCAACAGCGCATGGTGGCGATGGGCTCACTACCTATCACACCAAGTGTATTATATTGTTTTGGTGAAACGTGGATTGTGGCAGTCATCTGTTTTTGCAGTGAGTCCCAGTCTCTGACTGCCTCTTACGGGATACAGTCGTGATCTTATGTATGTATGTTTGGGTTGTTTATTCATTCTAGGTTTTAGTTAGTAAGTAACTACTGTGACTACAGATACGAAACTATAAATTTGTAGTGACTTCTATGTCGTGAAATACATGAGAAGCAAACATCAAAAAGTCAGGGTGCAGGAAATTCGTGGATAACTAAGCAAACAAAAGCTGCTCGTTACTCACGGCCCTAAAACTTAAAGAGAGTTTCTTGCTTCTCATAAGCCTTATATTTAACTCACAAAATTAAATTCCCTGCTCATAATCTGTGTCAAAGTAAAAGCACATTTACTGGTGGTAGGATTCCTATGCAGGAATCCGTCTAGGTAGGTACCACCCCAGGTCCAGTTATTCTGCCGTGAAGCAGTGGTGTGCAATCATTACTGTGTTTCGGTTTGAAGGGCACTGAGAGCTAGCGTAATCACCGGGCATATGAGACTTAAGTACTGATGTCTCAGGGTGACGGGCGCAGTGTGGTGTCACACAGTAATTTTCTGGGTGACACAGCATTTGTTATGGGCAGACGTTACACTTACCATCAGGTGAACGTTTTGCTTGTTCCGTCACTTTAAATAAAAAAAGACCTTGTCCAAGGAACAAAAAAATACTTCGAGGACATGTGAAGTCCGCCAGCCCGCATTGGAGCAGCGTGGCGGTCTCGCCCTGGCTGCAAAAACCCTCTCATAAATGAGAGCAGGCCTGTGCTCGACAGTGGAACATTCATAGGATGTAACTTAACTTTTTTATGGTTATATCTTATATCAGCCCTGATCTGAATTAGGGAATATTTCGCTTAATCGGCAATCGTGATTCAGAATCATTTAAACCCTCAAAACGGTAGCACTCAAATTGATAATGACTATGCTGCAACGTATCTCTTCGTCAAATTTTTCCAGGGCGGTGCCGCCCATAGTTACCGACCAAAAGTCAACAGTCCGAATGGAGGCCCGCAGCCTCCCTCGGACGGTCATTAGACAACTTAAAATCATTTTGAGATATTCTAAATAGCGCAAGCACACAGCGAACGCGACAGTCCAAATTTCGACGTTTTTGTAGGAGTTTATTTATGTATTTATGTTTGGGTCAAACCAAACCTGGCACGCGGGCCCCTGGCCAGTGAGCACAGCATCCGATGAAGCTGTAAAAGCCAAAAAGGCTAACAGCAATTACATCACCGAAATTATATATCGTCAAATTTACAAATTGGTATTAAAGGAATTGTCGTCAAATAATTTGAAATGTAGTCTTACTGAACGTATTTGAGTTCCTTCAGTTTTCGATAATGATATCGGAACTTGTGTGTTTATTTTCAATTATACCGCGCAACGAAAGGAGCCTAGACTAATTTCACACCGAATAACAATGGATCATCCTAACACTACAGAAATAATGCTTTCGACAATTTCTTGATTTTCGGGTCTCTTACACTAACAAAAAATTTATTAGTGTCAATTACAAACAAAAATGAAAGTATTAAATCTATAGTTCGTCCTAACCACTCCGCGCTCGATGTTAGTCTTGACGCTTTCCAGGTGGAATGTATGCTCGTTTGTCAAAATTAAACACATAAAAAAATCCGGTATTCATTGCTAACGTTCATTGTATTCAACATGGGAAATGCATATCCATTAACATAACCCCATAAGACCTTTGACCCAGTTTCGATATGAAAAGGGTATTGTTAGAATGAAATTGATGTAATTGCAAATCTAACCTTCCGCCTCAACATTCCCCTAATTTAGAAAGTTGATGAATGATCAACATTATCATGTTTATTTAACTGTAATTTGTATATTTAGATTTCAACGTTAAAAAAAACAATAAATTATGTAGATTTTTATATATTTAAGCAACAATTTCTTTTTTAACTCAAATACTAGCTCCGGCTACGATACAAATCAAGGACCTTCAGCGTAACAGGTACTCTAACAACTATATAAAGGTGGTCCAAAAATCTTTGCAGACACCTGAATAGAAATAAAACTGCAAATGACATTTTGTTGATAATTTATTCAACGTAACGAACATTGACTGGCAGAGAATGCCTCTAGGCATTAAGTACGCCCATTGTATTTATCAGTATAAGGTATTGCAATAAAGATTAAATAAAAAAAAATAGTTTGTTCTAGATAACCAACTATAAAATATGTACCCAAAACCGTTAACGGTGTGTAAAAAGAGTGCGTTTATTCCATATTGCGAAACAGTATCCAAGAAATTAAACACGGTAAGTGGCAATTTTTCGCTGAAATGAGTGAGCAAATTGAATCCACGACCGCACTTATAAAACAACTCAACAATATAGTGAAAGTTCATCCCAGACACGCCAAAAAACTAAATTGAATATTTTCCTATAAGACAGCGCTCAATTTTCTATTTTTGAATTTACATCGTTGATAACAACAAGTTGGTATTTTTTCCATTTTATTTCGAAATTCAAAGGATTATTGCTGTGCGTTTGGGTGCCGTGTGATGGCGGCTCGTTAAAAGAATACTACCACTCCATCTCATCCAATGGATCTCGTAAAAGGCGATTAAGGAATTAAACTGCATGTGCACCCAACAGCGCATGGTGGCGATGGGCTCACTACCTATCACACCAAGTGTATTATATTGTTTTGGTGAAACGTGGATTGTGGCAGTCATCTGTTTTTGCAGTGAGTCCCAGTCTCTGACTGCCTCTTACGGGATACAGTCGTGATCTTATGTATGTATGTTTGGGTTGTTTATTCATTCTAGGTTTTAGTTAGTAAGTAACTACTGTGACTACAGATACGAAACTATAAATTTGTAGTGACTTCTATGTCGTGAAATACATGAGAAGCAAACATCAAAAAGTCAGGGTGCAGGAAATTCGTGGATAACTAAGCAAACAAAAGCTGCTCGTTACTCACGGCCCTAAAACTTAAAGAGAGTTTCTTGCTTCTCATAAGCCTTATATTTAACTCACAAAATTAAATTCCCTGCTCATAATCTGTGTCAAAGTAAAAGCACATTTACTGGTGGTAGGATTCCTATGCAGGAATCCGTCTAGGTAGGTACCACCCCAGGGCCAGTCATTCTGCCGTGAAGCAGTAGTGTGCAAGCATTACTGTGTTTCGGTTTGAAGGGCACTGTGAGCTAGCGTAATCACTGGGCATTTGAGACTTAAGAACTGATGTCTCAGGGTAGCGTGCGCAGTGTGGTGTCACACAGAAATATTCTGGGTGATACAGCATTTGTTGTGGGCGGACGTTGCACTTACCATCAGGTGAACGTTTTGCTGGTTTCGTCAGTTTAATACAAAAAAACATATTATTGTTTTAAACTTTCAGCAAGCTTAGCTTTTATGATGAACCTGCCGTTCCAAAATATTTAACAGTAGTTCTGGCACCAAAAACAAAAGACAAAAGCTTTTTTTTAATAAGATGCTCTACAAAGCAAAGGAATGAAAATTAATGTAGATAATACGAAAGTAATGGTTTTTGAAACAGGAGAAAGTATGTCGGATTGCAAAGTTCTGATTGAAAGAGAAAGAGTTTGTATATTTGGGTTCAACATTTTCGAGAGACGGAAAGTACGACTGTAATATTGAACGAAGAGCGTTGGCAAGAAATAAATTATATGGGGCCCTGCATAACTTTATGTGCAGCCAGAATGTATCTAAAAAGGCACGACTGACTGTAGGTGTAGACAAAGATAGAGAAAGGGATGCTTAGATGGTTTGGACACGTAGAGAGGATGGATGAAAGAAGATTAACGAATTATGAGGCGAGTGTGAATGGGCAAGCCGCTAAGGGTCGACGTAGGCGAACGTATTACGATCAGATCGAAATCATTTTAAGAAAAGGCCATGTCATAAGTACCCGCAACCGACGAGCTTATGTGAAAACACTAATGAAAGTAGAGGAAGCTAAAGATGTGTGTCAGGATCGTAGCAAGTGGAAAGATGTTGTCTCTGCCTACCCCTATGGGAAAGAGGCGTGACTCTATGTCTGTATGTATATGTACATACATACATATCTACATACACATAAATATTGTACTCAGATGTAAAGGATATATTCTATTTAATTTTATTTGGATTCACCCAAACAAAATATAAAGGAATTAGTCAAAACTGTTATGAAAATTAACTACCAAATCGAGGCATTTACTGCCAATGTCAAGTAATCTGTCCAATGTTATAATGAAATGTCCAATTTCATTATAACAAAGACTTCGTTTCGATCCACAGAAAAATGATTGTTGACTTTTACTAAAGATTTGCTGCACTGATATACATAAAACGAAAAGCATAATTTTGGACTTGAATTGAATTTTCCAATCACTGTACATTTTCACGGGCATTTGCTGCATAATAAACTATCAATATTTTAGAGTTGGCGTCAAAACTCTCCTCTAATACTTAAACTCACTTATTACATTAATAAATTAATCACTTTAATTATTGGAATTCTAATATGGTCGCAATTTATTCTAAATCTGACGAAAGGTTCTTACTACGGAAATATTCTGCTAAACTTCTTAAATCAGAAAATCAAGGTTGAATTTTTTTGATTTGTTATTAAAAGTAATTAAAAAATTATCATTTTCATTTTAAGTTAGCAACAATTTATCTAAAGGACTCAAAACATCCGCAAGCACGGTGCAAGTTTTAATAAGTTTCCTGTTTCGTTGTCAATACTCAACGAGTCATAATATTTTGTAATCATAAAAACGTTATTTGGAACGTCCAATTTAGATTGTTTTACTTTAAGATTAAAAAATATTTCATCAGTTTCACGACACCGTGTAATCATAACGAATATGAATTTGTTTGGCGAAAAATATGGCCAAGGAAAAGAGTAATTACCCGCGAGATCGGGTGGTCTGATCTGGGTCTCCTCCAACTAGTAATATTTAAATGTTGTATATATAGTTCGCATCTCAGAAACTTTCATATCGCGATTATGGAAATGTGTACACGAGATATTTCTTGGTATTCTCATGTGGCGACATAGTTGTCGCTGCCGAAAAAAAAATTATAATCCAACAACACAATGAAAGCTTTTGTGTCGTAAACCGATGACTTCACAGATGAAAGACGTGACGAAATTACATTTCCGTCTCGTAGTGATCATACTACGAAACCCCCAAATACTACGTAATATCGTAAACATTTTTGTTATACATCAAATATAAATAGAGTTCTCCCCCGTCTATTATATTTCTGATTTGAATAATAATAACTATGTTTGTAAAGCTAGGTAGCTCAGAGACTGGCGTACGCCTTAAATTTCATAATGTGAGTGATGTGAGTTTTTTTTTTATTCGATAGAGCGACGAAACGAGCAAAACGTTCACCTGATGCAAAGTGCAATGTCTACCCATAACAAATGCTATGTCACCCAGAACTTTTCTGTTTGACACTACACTGCGCCCGTCACCCTGAAACATCAGTTCTTAAGTCTCATATGCCCAGTTATTACGCTAGCTCACAGTGCCCTTCAAACCGAAACACAGTAATGTTTGCACACTACTGCTGCACGGCAGAATAACTGGCCCTAGGAATAGTGGTACCTCTCTAGACGGATTCCTGCATAGGAATCCTACCACCAGCTGATGATCGGATCCCCGGTGCTGGAACGACATTACGAAAGTTATAAATTACAACTTTTAGCACTGATTAACTATGTCTTCGTCGAAAAGCGAAACATTGCAACGAAACATGCAGGTGTGAGAAATAACAAAAATCCCAAGGAAACTTTGGCCAATGATAACGCCATGGAAAAGGGTAGCTCGCATCTTGCCAGATCGGATGGTCTGATTTAGGGAGGACATCTCCACCTAATAGTAATTTTTAGATAAAAGTTTCTGAGATGTGAACTACAGACGGGAATGTTCGGGATAACACAGCATTTGTTAGAGGCACTGACGTTGTATTTACCATCATGTGAACCATTTGCTCGTCAAGTCACTTTCTTTAATAGTAAAAAATAAAAACACGAGAGGCATTACTCATCCTTACTGACCCGTGTCTCCATGGGATTTTTTTTGAGTTTCGCACAAACTTTGGTTCCGGCTGTGATTCGAATCCAAGACCCGCGGTGCGCTGCAGTCAGGTACTCTCCTAGACCGTAACCATTACATTACTATAAACATTACTAGTGCAAAAAATATGAATGAAATAAAAATCATTTATTCTTCAACGTAAGAAATATAAATTTCTTTTGTCAAATGTCATTTCTTTACAACCTACCATCGTTTCGTACTGAGGTTCCTCTGACGGAGAAGAAACAGGCGAAAGAAACTCCGTAGGTATCCTCTTTTATGTTATTTTTTGATCTTAGACAATAGTGCATTATAAACAAATTAACAAAGAACAGTCTAATAGAAAACCAAAACACGCTCTATGACAAAATGTTAGACAAGATTCAATAGACGAGATGAAGCATGTGGCAGCCATCGCCCGCCCCGACCATTTCAAAGGGAAGTGGACGACCGGCCACACGACGCCGCCGCAAGAAACATTAAAGCGAGCATGGCATACTCAAGTCTACCAAACAAATTAACATTACTTAAATGATTGTATTTTACTTTAGAGAGCGCACTTATAGTGTTCCACAAGATAATTTACATTTTTTAGTTTATGTAAACGTTACATTGTAATTACCTAAACCTGAAAATACATATTACGTAGCTGTTTACAAAATAACAATCACATTGTGTTACTTAATGTCTCCCTGGATGGATACTTTCCAGGCGATAGGCTCACCACCTATCACACCAAGTGCATTATATTGTTTTGGTGAAACGTGGATTGTGGCAGTCATCTACTTTTGCAGTGAGTGCCCAGCCTCTGACTAGCCCTTACGGGATACAGTCGTGATCTTATATATGTATGTATGCAAATTATAATAAGCTTTTGTGCACAAACATTTATAATGTAAATTTAAAATTTAGTTTCTTTTAAATGAAACTAATTTTACGGATTTTATCGCGTTTAATTTTATTATTTATAACCCGACATTTCGAGTGCTTTACAGCACCCATGGTCACGGGGGGACTGAGGTGACAGATGTCCCGATGTCATAGTTAACCCGGAGTACCTTCAACTTTTAATTATTATTATTGGTCCGATCTACGCAGAAAGAGCTCACTGTGTCTTGAAGTCTTGCATTGGTATGCTTGGTTTTTGATTTAATTTTATTAATTATAGGATCCCAAGCTGGTGGTAATACCCAACCATCTTCTCTATTAAAATTAGGATGTTTTTTTATTTCAATAGCCTCGCGAATCATCCTTGGTAGGAATCGGTGTTCTTTTGCGAGGATTTGTGGTTTATCAAATCTGATGTAATGATACGTCGGGTTATAAATAATAAAATTAAACGCGATACAATCCGTAAAATTAGTTTCATTTAAATGTGTAATGTTCGCGTAAATATAAGAAATCAAATTTAGTTTCTGTTAAATTCACTATATCTTCCGGAATTTTACTATAAATACGTGTACATCGACCCATAAAAGAATTTTTTACTTTATTCACTCTAAATTTTGGATTATCTGGTAAGTCATCATTTCTTAATTTTAAATTATGTTTGTCACTATTCTTGGGGAATAGTGTTTTAAATTTACGTACACGCACGTTTTCATAAATATACTGGCATGTAAAAGTTAAAATATAAATTTCTTTAAACAGCTCCATTAGCGAATCACGAGACAGCATATTATAAATTGCCCGATTTTCTGTAAAGTAGACATTGTATTCGCGTCAGCCGCATGTCCCCATAATAAAATGCCATAAGACATTATGCTGTGAAAATAAAAGTAAACTAGTCTTGCAGTAGATATCTTTAATTTGTCGGATCTATCTAACAGCATACGAAGCCGAACTGAGTTTTTTAGCTAATGTATCTATATGTGGACCCCTCTGAGGCTTACAATCTTTTTTTTTACTGTATAAAGTGACGAAATGAGCAAAACGTTCACCTGATGGTAACTGCAACGTTTGGCCAAAACAAATGCTGTCAATCACCCAGAATATTTCTGTGTGACACCACACTGCGCCCGTCACCCTTAGACATCAGTTCTTTAGTCTCAAATGCCCAGTGATTAGGCTAACTCACAGTGCCCTTCAAACCGAAACACAGCAATGCTTGCACACTACTGCTTCACGGTAGAATAACTGGCCCCGGAGTGGTACCTACCTAGACGGATTCCTGCATAGGAATCCTACCACTATGTAATCTAATGTGATTCCCAAAAAAACATACTATCAACAAACTGTCATTTATCATTTTGCAAAACAATATAATTTTGGTCTCAAATGCCCAGTAATTACGCTAGCTCTCAATGCCCTTCAGACCGAAACACAGTATGTTTGCACACTACTGCTTCACGGCAGAATAACTGGCCCTGGGGTAGCCGCCCTGAGGGTAGGTACCACGCCTATGTCTCGCTATGTCTGGCGTATGTGGACTATGAGAAAGCCTTCGATTCCGTCGAAATTTGGGCGGTGCTACAATCACTTCAGCGGTGTCGAATTGACTGTCGGTATATCGATGTGCTGCAGTGCTTGTACAGTAATGCTGCGGTGGCTATCCGAGTACAGAAGCAAAGTACGAAAGCGATCGAATTGCAGAAAGATGTAAAGACTGCGCGATGTAATATCCTCGAAACTCTTCACCGCTGCATTGGAAGATATCTGCACGCTACTGGACTCGAAAGTATACGGTATTTACATCAATATCGAATAAAAGACTGAACTTCGATTTGCCGGCGACATAGTCATAATGGCAGAATCTCTGGAGGACCTTGCAGCTATGCTCAATGACCCCAATAGTGTATTCCAACCGGTAGGTCTTGAGATGAACATGGACAAGACGAAGATCATGTCTAACGTCTATGTCACACCTATATCGATTGTTGTTGGGAACACTACGATCAAAGTTGTTGACAAATAGGTATACCTATTACAGATATATAGATTACAGAGCTATACCTATTATAGAACAACATAAACCTAAACGATAAACTACGTAATAATATCAATATAATTAAAAATTGTATGAATGATCATAATTTAGAGATAAATTTTTCTAAAACAAAAATAATGCAATTTAGGCCACATCAAAAAACTGAATTAAATATTAACTTTTGTTACGACGGAATCCCACTCGAAATAGTTACGACGTTTTCATTACTCGGAATAGTCATTGATTCAAATATAAATTGGAAAGCTCATATACAGAAAGTCAAATCGAAACTGTCGCAATTTACATACGCTTTACGGGAAATTAAAAAATCTACTAACCTAAAAACGTCTATCACCGCGTACTACGCTTATGCTTATGCATGGCTAAACTATGGCGTTATTTTGTGGGGCAATAGTACTAACATGCAAGATCTGTTTGTCTTACAGAAAAAATGAGTTCGCATACTTACCAACATTAATCAAACCGAAAGCTGTAAGGCACATTTTAAAAACTTAAATTTCCTCACTTTACCGTGCATGTACATACACGAAATATGTAAGTTTGTTAGACGATACCCAAATTTTTATTCTTATGTGAAAGATTTACCTCGGCGTTATGATTCGCGCCGAAAACATGACTTAGTCCAGTCATCGTCTAAATTAAAATTGCATAGTTCTGGCCCTTATTCCATGTCTATAAAAATATATAATAAATTACCGATTAACATAAAAAACGAAAAAAACTACAAAATATTTCAGAAAAAATTAAGAGCGTACCTAATAGAAAAAAGTTATTATAATATTGAAGAATATTTTGAAAAATGACTCAGATAGATGTCTGCCTCTCACATACATTCATTGCAACGCCCGACAGGGTACATGAATTTTATAATTTTATAATATAATTTCATGTAAAGCAATCTAAATAAAATAAATAAAAATAAAAAATAAATAAAATAGATTGTCCGACTACTGTCAGATTGAGTAACCGACATAGCCTTAAGGATTACCCAGCTGGAGTGGCAACCTGGTACCGTCAAACGCGCCAACCTGCACGGTTATGAGGGAAGTCAATGAATACCTGCATTCACTGACTTCCCCAAAGGCACCGTGTTTTGTGGCAATCTACGGGAGGCCTATGTTCAACAGTGGACAATGACAGGCTGAAATGAAATGATGATGTTGTATCTTTTAATGAGAGAAGCTCTTACTCAGCAGTTATAAGATGCCAGTTTTTATCAGATAACAGTGATGAAACGAGCAATACGTTCACCTGATGTATAAAGTGCAACGTCTACCAATAACAAGTGTTATGTCACCCAGAACATTTCTGTGTGACCACACTGCGATCGTCACCCTGAGACATCATTTCATAAGTCTGATATGTTATTACGCTAGCTCACAGTGCCCTTCAAACCGAAACACAGTAATGTTTGCACACTACTGCTTCACGGCAGAATAACTGGCCCTGAGGTGGTACGTACCTAGACGGATTCCTGCATAGGAATCCTACCACCAGTAAGAAATTTACCTTTTATGTTATATTAGTTAAGTTTTTCTTCAAATGATATTGGCGATGCGGTAATAAAGAGATATTATGAGAAAATAGTTTACTAGCCCTTTACATTTCAGTCTTTATGAGGGTCATGTTCTCGAAAACAAATTCATCCAAATATTTAATGTGGGGACCTATTACCTAATAATATAGGTATATTTGTCTAGTGAAGTAACTCTAGTAAAAGTCTTTGAGAAAAAACATTTCGAATTATAAAAGTAACTTTATACCATTTGCCTCCGGATCCTTATATCTGAGATAGAATTACATCGTTGAGACATCCTGGAATGAAGTAGAAATGTCTATTGCTGTATGTCATAAAACTTTCCGTATGAATTCGAATTTATTCAGTATTTAATGACCCAGAGTAACATATACTCCGAACTACATAACAGAACTTCATATTCTTTCTACGATCAGTGATTTGCAATTCATATGAGAGTTTTGCTAGCTTTTACCTTTCAATTGCTTTCCATAAAACCACACAAATAGAACAAGTCGCGGTCTATTTGAATAGCAGCAATCGTCGTTCATAATCGTAGTTGAAGAACTTTGTGTTTATGCAAAAGACACAATCTACATATATAAAACAAAGCCGAGTTAGTTACATCATTTATAACACAAGAACGGCCGGACCGATTTTTAAGATGTTGGATTTGTTGGATTTGTCTCCGCTTCGAATAAAAAAATCGCAAAAAAAACTATTTTGAATGAAGTTCATTTTCTAATACATTCTCCGTATACAACGCCATCTGTCATACATGACATAAACAAAACTTACGAGTATGTTATTTTGTATGCATGACAGCTCTATGACAATAAATACTTTTTCTTTCTGCCTTCTTTCATTATCCTCCGACAGCTAATTCAACTGTGCGGTCCTTTCATTGCAAACCATTGAGCTAGCTGTGGTATGGCACTGCCGCGACGGTTTATCAGCACTTTTTTTGAATTTTGACCGATTTTTATTATTTATAGTTTTCGACCGTCATTGCATTTGTACGAGGGCGACACTAGTAGTTTTTAGAACTGGCCACTTTTAAAGAATATAATAAAAAAATAATAGCTAAGAAGTGATGATGTTGGCAAGACGACCAGCACCAACTGGATGCATGAAACCGAAGATCATGCTAAATGACGCTTCTTGGCCTCTATGTCAGTCGACTGCCGCAGATGTTGAATAGGAGTACATATTCACTGTTGCTTCCACTATTGAAATGAAACTTAATGAAAATTCTTTATTTTATCAACGTAAGATATAAATTAGTTTTATTATTTATTATAGTATAAATTACTTTTGTCAAACATGATTTTTTACAGTCTACCACCGTTTCTTAATGACGTTCCTGCTACGGAGAAGAATCAGGCGACACATGAATCTCCTGGCACCTGGGTGACACGGCATTTGTTATGGTTGCTACCTACCGTCCCGTAAACTGGTGGTAGGATTCCTATGCAGGAATCCGTCTAGGTAGGTACCAACCCGGGGCCAGTTATTCTGCCGTGAAGCAGAAATGTGCAAACATTACTGTGTTTCGGTCTGAAGGGCACTGTGAGCTAGCGTAATCACTGGGCATATGAGACTTAAGAACTTATGCAATATTTCTGGTGCTACACAGAAATATTCGGAGTAACACAGCATCTGTTATGGGCCGACGTTGCACTTACCATCAGGTGAATGTTTTGCTCGTCTCGACACTTTCTACAATAAAAAAATTAAATCCAGTCTTGGTGTTCATTTGTTTTTAATGAATAGTGGAGTTTTTAATACTTTAATTTTTAGGGAGGGGCTAATGTCCAGTGTGGTTTATTAAGAGGCTATTAGCCTCTATGAGTATCAGTACTCACTTCTGTGTATTCTTTGAAAGATTGATGAACTAACGTCTGAGAACTACTGCAATTGCCAGTCCGCGTGCCAAAACGATGACAATAGCCACATCAATCCAGTCTGTTATTCAAGCAGTCAATTATGTACAGGCTGATGATAATATTAGTACTGTTTTTTTTTTTCAATAAATTTCTTCAGTGACTTTTTTTTATAAGAGAGCGGGAAAACGAACCGGCGGCTCACCTGATGGTAGGTGTTCACTGCCGCCCATGAACATCCGCAATACCAGGGGAATCATGGGTGCCGGCCTTTGAGAGAGGAATAGAAATAGGCTATTTTCTTGAAGGTCGGAATGTGAGGCCAAATCTGCGCCTTATAAAGTTATAAGCGGTGGGCCGGCGCGAAGTACTGTCCCACTTTACTGTGCACGCCAAGCTTTTTGGAAGCAAAGGATTCCGATACTGACTGATACAACGAAGGGAGTGCTTCCAAAATGAGGCGATGGGTTTCATTTTAGGGGTAAACCCGAAAACTTGTATCTTATTAGGGTTGAACAGGAATTAATTTAGTCGGCCCCAATACGAGTTATTGCTTCAAACACATGTTTGTTCTGGCACTAGTCATATGCCAAGGCAAAGTCATAAACAGATCTCCCCGCATGATCTGTGGCTCGAGATATGATACGGGATACATACCATTCGACGTGGTGGCCGTTGAAGTCGTCAAAAACACGATCATTACGGATGGGATCTGCTGTACACGGAACCTGCAGCCATCTGGATGTGGTTGATAATTCAGCCAGTTTCAGTGTTACTTTTGTAGGACCTATAAAGCCACTTATAGACGCGATGATGGTTCGACGCTATTTATGCCCAGCCAAAGGATGGACAGGTCCGTACCTTCAAGACTGCCGAAAAGTCGAAAACATATCCTCTCCGTCGTACACACAAACCCCGGCCCATGGCGCAAAGGAGTATTCCAGTTTGTACCCCCGGTAAGAGAGATAAGAAAGCGGAGACCCCGCCGGAGAAGATATCTGTGTCTCGGTTAGGAAAAGCAAGGCCAGCTACACCGTCGCTACATGGTAATGAACGGTGCTAAGATTTTAAGTAAAGTCCTCTGGTATTTCCAGATAGGGAGAATCGAGCGGAGTTTTAGAGAACACGCGAATACGCGGGGCAGCCTGAGCACCAAGGCATAGATATGGAAGACAAGCTTAAGCTCGGTTGCCCAGTGAGCGTTTCTCCAGAAACTAACCGGCACCATGGTACATAAAACTTGTACCACGCTGTTTGGGGGGTCGTTGGTCTTCCGGTTACCACAACTCACCAGGCGAAACGCAGAGGAATATATTACTTATTTTTTTATTGGATAAAGTGACGAAACCTAGACGGATTCCTGCACAGGAATCCTACCACCTCTAAAATTTTACATCGGTATTCTGTGCGGCCGTGGTACTTCCCCGGGCGAGCCCATTCATGCAACAGCAAAGGCTGTGGCGTGGCTCTACCAGAATTGCTTACTGCGGTACAATTGCAAAATTTTCTATGAACAGTATTCAACGTAAATAAAAGTAAACAAATTTACGCGACATTTCGAAAGTTATTCCTTTCGGTACCAAGGAAAGGACGCATGTTCCATGCATAGAAATGAGCATGTCTATACGCTTTGTGTGAATCCTTTTTCGTTTTCCTCCTACAAAATATGTGAAACGTAAACCTATTTCGAGGAACCCCACAAAAATATAAGAATCACGGCACGAAACAAACATGCGCATTTAGGAGAGGAGATTCATATAAATAACGTTTTCTATTTGCGAGTACACTTGAATATGTCAAGCTCACATGAATGTCTCTGTGGCGTGTGGTATATTGAATAACAATTCCCGCAGAAAGTATTTTTTTTATTTATTTCGGCACAAACAGTCATTTTAGTTAAACGCATTCTCCCAGTCAACCATGAGGCAAAGCAGAGAATAAACATAATATGATAATAGGCGGGAACAATAAGAAGAGAGTAAAATAAAATAAAATAATATGATTATAATTACATAAACAGTAAGATTCACACACCTTTATATATATACATATACCTATATACATATACACAAACATACATATATATACATAATATACATACACACGAAACAGGAAAGAAAAATCAAACTTCCAACGAATTTTTAAAGTATTCCCGGACTTTATTTTTGAAAGCAAACTTGTTAGGAGCTTTTTTAATGTCAAGAGCTATATCGTTCCAGAGTCTTATAACCGTTAAGGTGAATGAGTGAGATATGTAACCAGAACGGTGTAAGGGCGTGAGCAACTTGAGATTATCCGAAGAACGGAGAAGTAACATAGTTAACATACTCGTACTTTAGCTTATCTATATATTAATCAAGCGAAAACTTTGTACCCTTTTTTAAGCGTATTGCGTGGACGAAGAAGTGAGAGATTAACATAGTTAAAGTTCGTATAGGGAAGAAGCGAAGAATCTGAAGAAACTGACTAAAATTTAACAAATATTATCTAAAGAACATTTTAAAATGATGTTTATATTTTAGTACTCTCAATAATAATAATAAGTGTTGATACAAAGAGCAAAGTAGGTCTTTCGCGTGTAGTTGTCCGAAATCTTGACTAGATTGATTTTCTTTCCGATATACCCTGAGTGTACCCTCCGTTTTGTCTTCAAGAATACCTGAACCCTGAGTCTGCCCTGAGCCAGAGATGCCCAGAGATTACGCTAGCTCTCAGTGCCGTTCAAACCGAAACACTAATGTTTGCACACTACTGCTTCACGGCAGAATAACTGGCCCTGGGGTGGTACCTACCTAGGCAGATTCCTGCTCCTCGTGGGAGCGCAATGGAAAGTATGATTTTTTAAAACGTACCAAAATTGCGGCGGCCTCGGCCTACCCCTTATATGAGATAAACGCGTGATTGTATTTATGTATGTATGTATTACTCAAATAGAACTGTCATTGCCAATAATTGGCTCTCCAGTTAACGTCATTTTGTACACGAAACGCAGCTGTGTTATGTTAATATTGTACACTACTGTTTTGTAAGTTGATGGTACTTCCTCAGACGAGCCGATCCCTTCATCATATTACATATACATATTACTCTACCAAGTGTGGTACATACAAAAGAAACGTATATATTTATCTACGTATATATATGCAATGAAAATAACATACAATCTTAACATGAAATTTATCATCTGAATGTTGAATCGTCGTGAAAATTTGTTACTTTTTAAGGTTTCAATTCTTCGGAATCTTTTTTTTTTTGATAAAGTGACGAAACGAACAAAACTTTCACCTAACGGGAAGTGCAACGTCTGCCCATAACAAATGCTGTCTCACTCAGAACATTTCAGTGTTTCAAAACCACCCTGAGTCTGCCCTGAGCCAGAGATGCCCAGTGATTACGCTAGCTCTCAGTGCCGTTCAAACCGAAACACCAATGTTTGCACACTACTGCTTCACGGCAGAATAACTGGCCCTGGGGTGGTACCTACCTAGACGGATTCCTGCATAGAAATCCTACCACCAGTAAAGCGATCAATTCGCCTGCCAACAGTGGTGATGAAGACAAAAGTTTCATTCTTGGGAGAAGGCTTATATCCAATGTTTTTTTTTTATTTCATAAAGTGACGAGACGAGCAAATCGTTCACCCGATGGTAAGTGCAACGTCTGCCCATAACAGATGCTTTGCTACTCAGAATACTTCTGTGTGACACCACACTGCGCCCGTCACCCGGAGACATAAGTTCTTAAGTCTCATATGCCCAGTGATTACGCTAGCTCTCAGTGCCCTTCAGACCAAAACGCAGTAATTTTTGCACACTACTGTCACAGCAGAATAACTGGCCCTGGGGTGGTACCTACCTAAACATCCGTCTACTGCCTGTCCTGCAAAGGAATCCTACCACAGATAAATCGATCGAATCGTCTGCCAAAAGTGGCGATAAAGACAAAACTTTCATTCCTTTCTCAAAGGCCGGCAATGCATCTGCTATTCCTCTGGTATTGTAGGTGTTCATGGGCGGCGGTGATCACTTACCATCACGTGAGCCACCTGCTCGTTTGCCTCCTATTCTATAAAAAAAAAAAAAAAAAAATTCTTGGGAGAGGCTTATATCAAATGTTGGTGGCGACGTAATAAAATATGTCACCCCATCTCAACCCATTAGCGTTGTAAGATTCAAGCGAAGAAAACGTTCGGAAAATGTCATGGCTTCCGACAGGAGGCGGAATGATCATCTCGGGAAACGGTGATGGCCAGCAGCAACAACGAGGCGTCTGGTTATGTGATCACCAATGAGCCGACTTGTCGTGGTGATAGACAAAACTTTCCTTTCTGGGGCACAGTACATAGGCCTCTCCAAGAAACCTTTCTTTTAGGTAATGCCACATGTGCCCACACATACAATCATCATTCCCACACACACACTCACACACATACTCACACACATACACATGCATACACACCTTCAGACTCGTGCATGCTCATGGACTCTCAATATGCCCTTTATAAATTTCATTATATACTTCCTGCTTCTAGAGTTAAATCCATAAACCTTTTAATTTAAATTGTTAACTACATTAGATTTACTATATTCATTCAATTGCTTTACCCTCAGATTATTTTTGTTAATAGTTTGAGTTATTGTTTACTTGCCGTATTTGTAATGGATATCGTAGTTGCTTCCCCATGGACAGGCATTTGCCTAGTGTGGAGGTCGGCATTTCCATCATTGTAAAGAAGGTATGGTAAAATAAATAAATAAAATTCAGATCATTTACGGCATTTTTTTACAATATGTAGTTGTATATAATACTCACGGAATGAAATATTATGGCAAATTTCATAAGCCAACGACCAAACAGCCATTTTTATTGTCACTTAAATAAAATCCTATAAACAGTTTCTAACAAATACATATTTAGATCATAAACAGTATAACTTGTAATAACTTGATATCAACTCTCGTACACTTTCCCCAGCTTATCCTTTCTGACCCTCTCAACCCGAATTGTCTCCGATATCACTGAAAATATATTAAGGGTTGTTTAGGCAACACCCCCAAGTAATTTATCACTCCTTATCTAGGTGACTTACTTTTTGTCCTTTGCCAAAGAATATAATAATCCACATATGCCCAAAAAACACGATTACGAACGTGTAGGCCTAGTGGTAACAGCACCCGACTTCTACGAAGGAGCGAACGCGACACAGTCCGAATTTCGAGGTTTTTGTAGGAGTTTTTATTTATTTATTTATCTTTGGGTCAAACCAAACCTAGCACAGTATCCGATGAAGCTGTAAAAACCGAGAAGGCTAACAGTAATTACATCACCGAAAAAATAATCTACGAAGGTGCTCCTGGATTCAAATCTCAGCTGGGATCAAAAGTTACGCAAAAGAGACCAGAACAACCACAACCAGAACCGATTGTGTTAGCTGACACTGCATCCTAATCTAGCGATCATGACGCATTAACATGATATCGGGCGCGAATAAGATTTTTTTCATAGGGGAAAATGACGAGACGAGCAGAACGCTCATCTGATGGTAAGTGCAACGTCCGCCCATAACAAATGCTGTGTCACTCAGAATATTTCTATGTGGAATCTATTCAGAATAGTTTATAAGTCCCATATGCAGTAATCACATTAGCTCTCAGTGCCCTTCAGACCGCAACACAGTAATGTTTGCATACCACTGCTTTAACGCAGAAACTTGCACTGCGGTGGTACCCACATAGTCGGATTCCTGGATAGGAATCTGTCCACCAGTTTTAACACTAGTAAAAGTCAGAGTAGCACTAGTGAGTGCCTCTGTATTTGCGCGTTTATTTGTGGCACTATATTATGAAATTCCGATTATGCTTTACTATTACAATACAATGACTAAATTAATCATTAATATCGATATCTTCTTTTAATCAGATCAAGTTCACCCAATCTTTCTCCATATAGTTAATGTAATCAGGCGTTACATTGCAGAAATCCATTATAAAAGAAAGTTAATTTGCTAAGATCCGCATGCAAAATTAAAAATTGTGTGTATTACCCAGTTTTTTAAGAGCACCGTCCACCCTCACTCAACAGCGTGCACAAGCAAACCAATACAGCAACCGGGAGCCGCCACCAGATACCCTCCATCACTACAACACTACCACACGCACACTTCAGTGGTGGAACACGACACGTGTTTCACCTCAAACCGAGGCATTATCAAGTGATATGGACCGGTCGTATCGTAGTCAATTGCTAGGTGGTAGTGTTGTAGTGGTGGAGGGTATCTGGTGGCGGCTCCCGGCTCCCTTTTTCACATCCCTTCTCCTTTGATTTTTTCATTTATCAACATAAAAAAAACCTTAATTTAAAAGGAAAACGCAAATTGAGAATTAAAAAAAATATAACTATATTATATTTTTAAAACATTAAATCTGTTAGTCTGGTGAAATGTTACTTATGATACATAGATAAAAAAGCATTTTACGAGAATTAATCTAGCAAATGCATTTACGTTAAATTTGCAGCTTTAAGCTTTTATGCAAAGCAGTGATGCTATGATTTCTAAATTGCAGTATAAATAAACGTTACTGATAGCAGAATACTGGGTGGTAAATCGTTTGTATTGTTGTCACAAGTTATATCATACTTTATTAATATTTATATATATAAAATCATAAGCATCATCAGCCCTTATTCGTTCAGAATAACACCATAATATTCAATGCTGCTGTTTTACAATTGTATTTCGATTTGAAGGGCACTGATAGGTAGTGTAATTATCGAGCATATGTGACATAAGACCTGATGTCTCGTCGCGAGCGCAGTGTGGTGAAAGTCGTAAATGTTCTGGGTGATATAATTCCTCCTTCTTGATGCCGATCTTCTACAGTGAATAGTCGACTGACAGACAGGCAGTAACGACAGGCTAATGAAAATGATCAATCAGCGGAAAGGTGTCCGGCAGAATAGAATAGCAAGAGGTGGGCTCTTTCCTACCCAGATGTCGTAAGAAGCGACTAAGGTATTGTACGGACAGCCTTTATTCGTGTAGAATAACACCTTAGTATGCAATACTGTCACTGTACTACACGTGAAAACGCAATTGGGAGTATGAATTTTTTGACTCGTACCAAAATGACGGCGACGTGGTTCCCCACGTTACGTCCCGTTTCCCGCGAGTTCTAAAAGTAGGCTACGGGTGTGATCTCTCCCTTATGGGATAAAGGCGTGTGTATGTATGCATGTATTTGACAGACATAGATAATCCTAATATAATACTCGGCTCGAAGGACCATATGTTGGATCTTAGGGCAGGAAATGAAAGAAGCAAGCGGACTGTAACTATATTATATTATAATTTTGAAAAGCCCGTTGGTAGCAAGTGCTTGCGCGGTTCATTTTTGAGGTCAGGTGGAGGTCGTCGTCTCGGGCGTAGTACGCTGCGCCAGCGTTTCGGTTCACGCGTGAACAGTCTAAACTAAGACTAAAAATTCGTGGACCCTTTTGCGACAGAAATCTGAGAAGATATTTTAGTAAGTATTACATACATACATAGAGTAGGTACTACACATACAAATAGAATATAGTATACTATAAAATAGCAAATAATTTATACTTAAATGTACTATTTACGACCCTACTTAATTTAAAATATGGCGATTTTTCTTTCGTGTGATGGCGGCTTAAGAGAATCTACCAACCCATCTCAACCCGGGGGTGTCATAAACGTCGACAGAGGGAAAAATAAAACCAGAAGATAGCGCATCTTTCTGGAACATTTGAATAAATAAACTGTTGCCAATCCGCCTGCCAAGCGTGTCAACTATAGCAATATCCTCTCAAAATGAGAGCTACAAACTTTGGTGGCAATCTGTGTCCCCCACAATGTTCAGCAGTGGACTAGTGAAAGGCTGAAATAATGATGATGATGATGAAGAAAAGAAAGGATGGACCCATACTGATAGGTATTTATATGGTGAATCTCACCACCATCCTTCACAGTTAGCTACCGTGGGTAAATCTTTGTTTCAGCGAGCACAACGGATCTGTGACAGTAAACACCTGGCCGCCGAGCTTCAGCATGTAAAGCAAGTTTTGCAAGACTACAAGCTTCGAGTTCCGCGACTTCGTCGCAATGACCGAGTGAAGCCGGCCACGGTCGAGCGTGTACCTGCAGTCCCACCATATGTCAATATGTCAGAGGAGTCACGGACAAGATTGGCTATATCTTGAAGCGGGCTTCCATAAGAACATTTTTCAACCATCTGTCAAGTGTAACATGCCTCTACAAGATGCATGAGTATAGAAGCTGGGTTGTGAATGTGGTCTCCCTTACAATAAGGCAAACAAAAAGATCAGTAAAAACCCGCGTAAAAGAACATATAGCTGACGTGAAGCATCATCGCTCCAGGAAGTCTGCAGTCTGTGACCATGTTCTGGATCATCCCAACCATTACATAAGATTTGATAAACCACAAATCCTCGCAAAATAACAAGATGATTCGCGTGGCTAATGAAATTAAAAAACATCCTAATTTTAATAGAGAAGATGGTTTGGTACTACTACCAGCTTGGGATCCTATAATTAATAAAATTAAATCAAAAACCAAGTACACCACTGCAAAACTTCAAGACACAGTAAGCTCTTTCTGCGTAGATCGGACCAAAATAATAAATAAAAAGCTGGAGTACCTTCAGCTTTTTATTTATTACTTATAGGGTTTTATTTATTATAAGGTTAACTATGACATCAGGACATCTGTCACCTCAGTCCCCGTGACCATGGGTACTGTAAAGCACTCGAAGCGTCGGGTTATAAATAGTCAAATTAAACGCGATAAAATCCGTAAAATTCGTTTCATTTAAATGTGCGTAAATATAAGAAATCATTAAATTAATTTAAATTATGAAATATTTTTAAATTCAATTGTTAATCTTATTAGTAAACTTTATTTTTACAAAAAATTTTAATTTAAAAATATTCGATACAGACATAAACAATCAAGAGTTTTGCTTTTTTCTTTAAAAACAAAATCTATGGCACAGTATGATTTCTCCTGTATCGTAAATGCGTTTTACAGACATACATTTCACATGCACAACTCAACCAGACCCGAAAACCAACAATTTGTGTGATGATGTCACAAGGTGACGGGGGCAGTGTGGTGCCACTCGTTTTTCTGGGTGACACTGCATTTGTCATAGGCAGACGTTGCACTTACCATCAGTTGAAGGTTGTCTCGTATCTTTATCCATTAAAATAAAATTAGAAATGTAATTCTAAGCTGTAGAGAGCTTTTTTTACAGTAAAAGTAATTCATACATACATACATACATAAGATCACGACTGTATCCCATAAGGGGTAGTCAGAGACTGGGCACTCACTGCAAAAACAGATGACTGCCTCAATCCACGTTTCACCAAATAATATAATGCACTTGGTGTGATAGGTGGTGAGCCCATCGCCACCATGCGCTGTTGGGTGCACAATGCAGTTTAACTCTTTACTCGCCTTTTACGAGATCCATTTGATGAGATGGAGTGGTAGTATTCTTTTAACGAGCCGCCACCACACGGCAAAAAAGTATTTTATGATAAGTAAAAAAAATTGGGCTCTTCTTTTGATTTTGAATTGTTGTAGTAACCTTTAATTAAGGATACACGTTTGGTCGTATATGTTTACCTATATATTTTTATTTATATATTTTTACTGGTGGTAGGATTCCTATGCAAGAATCCATCTAGGTAGGTACCACCCTAGGGCCAGTTATTCTGCCGTGAAGCAGTAGTGTGCAAGCATTATTGTGTTTCGGTCTGAAGGGCACTGAGAGCTAGCTTAATCACTGGGCATATGAGACTTAAGAACTTATGTCTCAGGGTGACGGGCGCAATGTAGAGCTACACATAAATATTCTGAGTAACACAGCATCTGTTATGGGCAAACGTTGCACTTACCATCACATGAACGGTTTGCTCGTCTCGACACTTAATCAAATTAAAAAAAGAACATTGTTTTTGTTGTAACTCTTGTTAAATAAAAATAAATAAATAAACAGTGAGCTTATAATGAATATGCAAGCAGTCACAGATTAAATTCGCGAAATGTTATCTGGGAAAAGCGTCTGCTTTAATTTCGCTTTAAAGCGAAACTACAATGAGTTGTAAATAGTTTTACAAATTAGCGGAACATTTTTTAATCAGTGCAAAAGTGTGGTGGCGGTTCGTTAAAAGAATACTACCACTCCATCTCATCCAATGGATCTCGTAAAAGGCGAGTAAGGAATAAAACTGCACTGTTCACCCAACAGCGCATGGTGGCGATGGGCTCACCACCTATCACACCAAGTGCATTATATTGTTTTGGTGAAACGTGGATTGTGGCAGTCATCTGCTTTTGCAGTGAGTGCCCAGTCTCTGACTACCCCTTATGGGATACAGTCGTGATCTTATGTATGTATGCAAAAGCATTCGCGTTATTGATTTGATGTGCATCGTACAGAAGGGCATTTTTTCGTTCTGCATTTAGCAATGTTCATATTTTATTGCTGAAGTGGCAATGGGCCGGCCATATAGCTCGTAGAACCAATAACCGTTTAGTAAGAAAGGTTCTCGAGTGGCAACCTCGTACCGGCAAACGCAGTGTAGGGCGACCCCCCACTAGATGGAGCGACGACCTACACGGTTTTGCAGGAAGTTGATGGATGCAGGTGGCTCAGGACCGTGTTTTGTGGCAATCTATGGGGGAGGCCTATGTTCAACAGTGGACTGTGATAGGCTGAAATGATGATGATGATAATTTATTTCATCATTTCAGCCTACCACTAGTCCACTACTGAACATAGGCCTCGCCCATAGATTGCCACAAAAATTTGTGGCTCCCATTTTAGAGCGATTTTGCCACGCTTGGCAGGCGGATTGACAACTTCAGTTTATTTATGGTCCAGGAAGATGCTGCTGCTCATCTCCTGGTTTTAATTTCTCTCTGTCGGCTTTTCCGACATCCACGGGATGGGATGGGGTGGTAGGTTTTATTTATTTTTTCTTTATTGTACTTTACAATAAGTAAAAGAACAAAAGGCGGACTTAATTCTAAACAGCGAAAGCGGTTACTAAAAAGAATGGAAAGTTATTAAATAAATAAACGTATATACAATCACATACATATACATACATACACATACCTATATACTTTATGATATAATATACGAATACGGTGAGAGGTGAGAGTTTACAATTAAAAATATGAGCAAATATTCTCGCTTGAGTTCAGCCAAATCATCTATACAAATGAATAAAATTGAACTGTCTGTTTGTTATAACAAAATAACAGGAATTTACTCAATGCTTAGGAAAGTAAAAAATGTTTTGGTGAAACGTGGATTGTGGCAGTCATGTTTTTGCAGTGAGTCCCAGTTTCTGACTACCCCTTATAAGATACAGACGTGATCTCATGTTTTATGAAAGTATATACGTACCGTAAAAAAACAATTTTAAAAATTTCTGTCTCTCTGTCTGTTTGTTCCGGCTAATATCCGAAACAGATGGATCGATTTTGACGGAACTTTCACTGACAGATAGCTGATATTATAGCGGTTGACTTGGGCGACTAGTTTGATTTTAGAAAAATAATGAAGGTTCCGCACAAAAAATTAAAACCCCAAAATCCGATTCAAATAGGGAAGTATACATATGTATATCATTGATCGGGGTCGGCTTTTTTACGCGGGTCAAGCCGCGGGGCACAGCTAGTTGATTTATTCACAAAAATAGGCTGTAAAGCACACAGCGTATAAATATCCTTCCACTTAGCACAGGTCTCCTCTCATTCCCCCCCAATGGGTTCTCGCCTTGACGTGGCGGGGGAGCTTAGTAACCGTTGCTTGATCACCCACGGTGAAGCTAATAGGAGCCCTCTTGGTCGGCCTGTGGCGTCAGGCTGGCCCGGGGAGGTCGCTCCGAGTGGGCTTCGTAAGCCCACTCTGGATGCGAACCGGAGGACTCTCCAGCAGTCCTCCAGTGTACAGAGGAGTCGGCACTGCTCATCCTGCCCTTCGCAGCCGAGGTGGAGTCGCGGGGGAAGAAGAGTGTAGGTGTTGCGTTGCCTCTAATTTAATGAAATAACTTTATTGAGAATTGAGATATTACAAATTTTGAAACGCAACAGAACAAGTGAACAATCACGCAGTATTCCCATATAAGCTTACCACACTCGTAGCCCACGATTCGGCACTGCGGGAAATGAGACGTGGCGGCTGACGAACCATGTCGCCGCCATTTTGGTACGCGTCAAAAAATTCTTACTCCCCGTTGCGTTCCCTCGAGCACTATAGTGACAGCATATACAGCGGTAAAGTTAACAATTGCATAACACCTAGTTCAAAACTTACATGCTTCAACTTTACCACTGATATGCTAAGAACTTGCAAAGTAAGTAATCTTTTTCAGTATGGGGATGGGCCCGCTACAAACTGGGGCGTTTACTAACCAAATACATGTCATTTTATAGGCGATGTTGTTTAAATTACATTGGTCTAACCGGAACGTTGAGATATTTTCAAAATTTAAAATACGACGGACTTATAACAACGCCATCTGTTAGCGTAATTATTTTTTTATCCTTAAGTAAGTAAGTAATAAGTTAAATGAAGATTACGCGTATTTTATTATGATCCAAGCTCGACTGGTCCTAGTTCCGAATCATAAAAATCATATTTTTTACTTACAAACAGTAGTTATGAAATGAAAATTCTTTATTTTACTATATAAGAAACGTCATTTTTCTATGTAAGAAACGTCAATTCTTCGTCAGAGTATCGGTAAACAAACAAAAAATTCGTACAGACGAACATAGAACCTCCTGCTTTTTGAGGTCGGTTAAAACCGAAGCTCGGTCGATGACAAAAATATTAAACGAGACGGATTCTATAATGTACTCGAATGTATATTTATTACATCAGTGTATGGCCAAATCAAGCAGACAAGCATACACTAGCAGCACCTGTTCACAAGTATGACGCATGTGGCAGCCGTTTCTTTAAAATTCACAAGGAACCGATAACCGAAAAGTTTCTGCGGCACTAAATCTAGGTGAAGCATTTGACTGTACATTGCGCTTTGAAAGGCATAAATTTCAGGGAGCTGCTTATTTGATTTGTTTTTGTTGTAAAGTTCTAGAATCTACCTATGTCGTCCCATAGGTGTAGTATCGTATGGATAACCTGTCTCAATAGACGACTTTTTTAAATCAGGATAGTATTTCTTGAGATTAGCGCGATCAAACATACAAACTCTTCCTTTATTATAGTAGTAAGAAAAGCTGATAAAAAAATATCAAGAATAGATTAGAATATCGTGTCGGATGGCGAACTACGTCGCCGCCATTTTGGTATGAGTCAAAAAACTCTTACGTCCCACAGCGTTCCCACGAGCGGTATAGTAACAGCAATACAAATACGTTACTTTTAAACAATAGTGGCTTGCATAAAAAATGCATCTGTTCTTTGAAGAACCAGCAACAATCGTAGCGGATTTTTTCTATGTGTTGTTAATAATATTTAAAATATCCAGTCAGTCAGTTCTCCAGTTGTGAGATACCAACTGAATACAATCTGTTTTGGATAGGAGACCGTATTTCGTACAGCAGAATGCAGCTGACTGCACACATTAATATTATGCCAAGTCAAACGAGGCACTGTGCGAAGATGATGCAGGGCGTATTGTGCCCGGGCGTGCTCTTAGCAAAATAAATCATAACTCCATACGCCGCCATAGGGCAGTCAACAGTGAAATATATAACGAATGTAAGTAAATATTAGTGTTACTTAATGTTGCGGCTTCTTTCGACTAAAAACTTCAACTATTTTGCTTTGCACTAATTATATAAATTATGTAATGGACATCATTCCTGGCTGATTACGATCAGGGGTCTACCGTGTAACTCTGGTTGGTTTCGTGACCGGTTTCATTTGATCCTATTGACCAACGAATGAGGTTCATAAGCCAAAATAAAACCGATCTCGAAACCTACCAGACTTACAAAATGCACCTCCAGGTTGACATTCCGTTCACAGCACCTTGCGTGTTGGCATTCCACCACTGTGCTGGCAATGAATGTTTTGCCACGCACAACTACTTTGTTAAATCTGCTACCGCCGGCGGTTTTTCGGGACCGATTCTTCTAGAAAAGAGCCTACTCCTTGCTCAAAGCCAGGAAACTTCTAGAGTATTGCGGATATTGAAAGAAGATCGACGAAACAGATTTATGAGGCGAGTGTGAATGGGGACAAAAAAATAAGGGTTGACGTAGGCGGGGGGGGGGGGGGGGGCTTAGTAATCGTGACTTGGTCACTCACGGTGAAGCTAAGAGTCCCACATAGTCGGCTTGTGGAGTCAGGCTGGCCCGAAGAGTTCGCTCCGAGTGGGCTACGCAAGCCCACTCTGGATGCGAATAGGGGGGCTACTCTGCTCTCCGCAGCCGAGGTCGTCGCGAGGAGTCGCAGGTGAAGAGGAGTGTCCTCTCCCTGTCCCCCGCGACTTTGGCGGGGCCACACCATAGATGCGGCGGTGGTGGGGCCGCGGGGAAAGAGGAGTGTTGGTGTATCGTTGCCTAGTCACAGACCAGGGCCGGGGCCTGGAAGACTAGTGCTTTCGAGTGCAACAACCGACGAGCTCATATCAAAACACTATTGAAAGTAGAAGAAGCAAAAAATGTGGGTCAGTCATCGTAGCAAGTGGAAAGATGGGGCATCTGCCTGCCTCAATGGGAAAGAGGCGAGACTCTATGTATGTACGTATGTGGATGTTCATGGTTGGTGGTGATCACTTACCATCAGGTGAACGGCTTGCTCGTCCGTCCCCTCTCGTATGAAAATAATACAGCAGCGCCACGTTTAAAAAAATATATCGAAATATATGTTAGATACTACAGTTATACCTGGTGGTAGTTCCGAATTCCAACACAAAGCGCATTGTTGTTAGAATTACAAGTAGATAGAGTAAACTGTAAGACTGTTACCGTATTTGGCTAAGGTTAACGTGTTAATTACTTGTTTGCGGTCGTCTCTTGAGCATCATATATCACGTTGACGCCAATTAAGGTGTACATTAATTAACGTTGATGTATTTCAACACGTTTTTGTTTTTAATTATAATTAGGCAAGGAAAACCAATTTAATGACTACAAATAAATAGTCAAACAAACGATGTTGTCGGGGCGTAAGGAAATCCACATCGCGGTCTCTTCCCGTGGGTGCATAAAGTACGCGTAGAACTTGTTGGTCGAGCTCGAGGTGTGTGCGGTGGAACGAGGGGGCAGGCAATTGTCGTTATTTATTTATTTATTTATTATAAGGGACAGTTGACGACCGCGTGGCCTAGTGGTCAGAGTACCTGACTTCTACGCCTCGGGTCCTGGGTTCGATTCCTAGCCGGATCCAACATTTGTCCTAAAACACAAATTGTTGGTTTTCGGGTCTGGTTGTGTTGTGATTGTCCCAGTGTTTCTGACGCTGCATCCAAGCCTACTTCCGATCTTATCGCATCAGCGTTTCATCGGGCGCGGGTAGGTTGGGACGAGTGAGTGCCTCTGTGTTTGCGCGTACGCTTGTGCCACTATAATATCTCCTGCGCAGTTGATGGCTCTCGACAGTATTCGGAAATTGTCGCCGTGGTCGAAATCGGCTAGGAGACATCATAAGGGACAGTTATTGCAAAAAAATATACATTACAACATCATTAAATACAATGCCTGTTAGTCAATTACAACTGTCCGCGTTTTACAATTATTTTTTTTAGGTTTTAGAGGCGAACACGTTTACTCAAAGTTACTGCCGTCAAGAAGTTGTGTGCAAACATTAATCTTTCGGTTTGAAGAGCACTGATTACTGAGGAAATGATACATAATAAGTATATTCACAGGATGACGGTCCAAGCCGAGGTCCCGTCTCAGGGGCCCTTGCGCCACGGTTTCGGCTAAGCGCCCTCAGCGCTCTCCCACATTTCAATCCGGCGTGGTGAAAGCCTTCGGGCTAACATGTTATAGGAAACGCAGCATTCATTATGGGTAGACGTTGTAATTACCACCATGTGAACTCTTCGCTCATCTCGTCTTTTCTACCATCGCACACAGTAGTGCTTCTATACAATATTTTTCGTGACGTCGTGTCAAAACTCAATTCGATTGATTAACAGTAATTACCAAAATAGACTTAAAAAATGTGAAAACAATATATTAAATAAAAAAATTAGGGCACATCACTGAAAGAACTTACGTCCATTTAATGTAATTGAAAAAGCTTCTGCGAAGCTATTAATATTAATCACCACGTTTATATCTTATTCAGTAATCTATCTCCTCCGTAGTCACGCTTCACTGGACAACTGGATGAGAACATGGGAGATACCCCTTGCGAGTATTTAGACGATACTTTTAGAAGGAGCAAATGGCTAACTGAGCGTATTTAAATTAATTTGTGACATATCGATTTATATATAGTATGTTTAATTAAAAATAATATTTTTTGTTAAAAACCTTTAGTTTTATTCAGCTCACTTGTAAAGAAAGTATAAGTATAGCAATTTGTATTTGACAAAAAGTATAAAATACAATTACACGAGGACGATCCTACTGAAGGAATAAACCCTAGGGAACTTAGAATCTTTACGGATGGTTCCAAAACAGAGTCAGATACAGGCTCTGGAACTTTTTCAGAGGACCTAAATATACAAATACGCACACCACTCGGTGCCCACAACACAGTGTTTCAGGCAGAGTGCATGGGCATTATTCACGCAGCATCAGCCATAACTGAAAGAAAGGTAACAGACTATTCCATCCGAATACTCTCCGACAGCATGGCGGTACTACTGGCCCTCAAAAGCAATGTTATGAACTCAGGGCTCATATACGAATGCTACCAAAAATTAAATGGGGTATGGGGTAGTGAAATAATCCTACAATGGATTAATAGACACAGCGGGTCTAGGGCCAACGACGCGGCCGACGAACTTGCTCGGGGAGGCTCTAACCAGTGTGCCGCGGGTCCAGAACCTATACTGCCACTTCCTCTCAGGTATGTTCGCTCGCTAGTCTGTAAACGCACTAGGAACCAACAAATGGGACAAATCACCTGGGGCGAATCACCCAGAGACTGCAGACAGGCAAAGGCAGCTTTCTATGTAATATGATTTACAGACAAACAGAAAGAAACATTAAACATCATCACAAAACTGAACATTTAAAAAACTCGTGTACAAAAATATTGTCACGTGTGTCGTGCGCATTGAGCAAACGGGTCTCGCTCAGCTTAATGCCGCAGTCGAGACTACAGCGCAGGGTTTCAGTGAGCCCGAGCGGCGACATATAAGACATAATAATATCTCATGGTGGTGGGCTGTTCTGTTCGGTTTCGTTGAATTCTGGGTGACAACGAAACTGTAATAGGCTGATCTCGTCACTTACTACAATTCATAGATTCAGATAAAAGCCAAAATTCATATTTGTACTAAATATTTTCCAAACGTAGACGCAATGTACAACCATCCCCTGATAGTCCCATATAAGAAATTGCACAGGCGCGGTATTTTTTAATATAAAATTTTTGTGGCTATCTATGGGGGAGGCCTATGTTCAGCAGTGGGCTTGTTATAGGCTGAAACGACGACGACGGCAAAGCATAATAAAATACATTTTTTTTAATTGTATAATGTGATGAAACGAGCAAAACGTTCACCTGATGGTAAGTGCAACGTCTGCCCATAACAAATTCTCTGTCACCCAGAACATTTCTGTGTGACACCACACTGTGCCCACCATCCTGAGACATCAGTTCTTAAGTCTCATATGCCCAGAGATTACGCTAGCTCACAGTGCCCTTCAAACCGAAACACAGTGATGTTTGCACACTACTGCTTCACGGCAGAATAACTGGCCCTGGGGGGTTTCGATTTGTTGCCCAGCAATCTTATTAACAGAACAAATTAAATTTGATCAAATGAAAAGTGCCGCGGAAATGGTGGCCAATGTTACCGAATCACCCAACTACAATTTGATATACGGCACCTAATATAAAATCCTGAAGCGTACTCGTCAGCATCGTCGGAGTCTTAAAGCCATTAGTATAATGCAGACGATGGGCTAACAACCTGTCACATTCACGTATCAAAATCATTTACGGGCTCTTTTACATTCAGCGGTCATATCACATGAGTGTCTGTCATGTCACCTCCATAACTTCTTAAATGGTTTAACCAGCTATAAATACATAAAATCAAATAGTTCATATTAAACATAACAGAAAATACCGCGTCGCCTAGTTGCCAGAGCACACGACTACGTCGCGGGTACTGTGTTCGAATACCAGCCAGAGCCAGTTTTTGCGCAAATCACGTATTGTTAATTTTCGCGTCTGGTTGTGTTGTGAAAGTGAAATGTGTTTCTGTAAAATGCACTTACTATACGGGAGAAATACCAGGCTTTTTTTTTAAGAAAGTGACGAAACGAGCAAAACGTTCACGTGATGGTAAGTGCAACGTCTACCCATAACAAATGCTGTGTCATCAGAACATTTCTGTGTGACACCACACTGCGCTCGTCACCCTAAGACAGGTTCTTAAGTCTCATATGCCCAGTGATTACGCTAGCTCTCAGTGCCCTTCGAACTGAAACACAGTAATGTTTGCACACTACTGCTTCACGGCAGAATAACTGGCCCTGGGGTGGTACCTACCTATACAGATGCCTGCGTAGAAATCCTACCACCAGTGATTACGTAAAAAATATGCAACGGAGCGTCAGATTTTTTTTTCACTCGTCACGTCTCACGGCTTAAAAATGAGCTACATGTGTAGCCTCTGCCTACCCCTTAAATGGGAAAAAGGCGTGACTATATGTATTATTTCAATTCATTTTAGCCTATCACTACTCCACTGCTGTACCTAGGCCTCTCACAGTTTGTTACAAAACAAGTAAGTTCGTAGCTATCATTTTGGGGAATTTTGCCGTAGTTACCACGCTTGGCAGGCGGGTTGGCAACCGTAGTTAACTATTTAGATGTTTCAGAAATATGCTGCTGCCCATCTTCTGGTATTAATTTTCTCTCTGTCGACTTTTACGACACCCACGGGATGAGATGGGGTGGTAGGTTGTCTTAAGCCACCACCACACAGCTATATGTATGTATGTGCATAAATGATAAACATTGCTAAAGCGATTTAAAGTTAGCTGGCCTTAGAACTGTCGGCAAACATCATAAGGAAATAATTATTTGTTAAACAAAACTGTCATGTGTCATGGCGACTTAAAATAATGTACCACCCCATCAATCAACCAGAAGATGGGCAGAAGCATCTTCCTGTAGTATCTGAATTAAAAAACTGCCGGTGTCAACCCGTCTGCCATTTTGGTCCTGCAAATTATGAGATTAAGAAAAAGTATCTACTGTGAAATCAAAGACAGACACTTCAATTTTATTTATTTGTATATATTAATCGAAGAATCCGTAATTTCTTAAGCCATCCCGTGGTTGTTGTAAAAGACGACAGAAGGGAAAATAGAAACCAGATGGGCAGGAGCATCTTCCTGGAACATCTATAAACTGCGGTTGCCAACCCGCCTACCAAGCGTGGCAACTATGGCAAAATCAAATCAAAATTAGAGCTACAAATTTTTGTGTGTGTGGTGGCGGCTCGTTAAAAGAATACTACCACTCCATCTCATCCAATGGATCTCGTAAAAGGGGAGTAAGGAATTAAACTGCACTGTGCACCCAGCAGCGCATGGTGGCGATGGGCTCACCACCTATCACACCAAGTGCAATATATTGTTTTGGTGAACGTGGATTGTGGCAGTCATCTGTTTTTGCAGTGAGTGCCCAGTCTCTGACTACCCCTTATGGGATACAGTCGTGATCTTATGTATGTATGTACAATGTTTTGTGGCAATCTGTGGGGGAGGCCGATGTTCAGCAGTGGACTAGAGATAGGCTGAAATAATGACGATGATGATGATTCGAAAATAAAATGAATCGTTTTAATAATTATTTTTACTACCATTTTCATTTCACGTTACCGGTTACTAAAAGAACGACGAAACTATATCATAGCGGATAGATCACAGAGAAAATATATTGCAATAAAAATATAACATTTCTTATTTAGCTTGACTCTCGAGATTTCATAAAGCGTTATTAATGGAGTTCTGCTCCTAGACGAGGAAAAATTGTTAAGAATTTCATCAAATAACTGTATGTTAGTTTACATGAACGTTATTACTTTAAATAAACATGCCTCCATTTTTTTCTATCGGAGCCGGCACGATACATTTACGTACGTTATTTGAATATGTAAATTTTAATAATTTACTTCGAAAAAAAAAACAGAAAATATTTTATAAGTAAATTTCGCCTTCCCACAATATAAGTCGCTTTTGTAATAAGACTCCTTACCTCCTAAGGAAATAACGGAATGCTTTTAAGACTACCCGCGTGTCTGTTTTTTTTTTTATTGCATAAAGTGATGAAACGAGCAAAACGTTCACCTGATGGTAAGTGCAACGTCCGCCCACCCAAAAAACCTCTGTGTGACACCACACTGTGCCCATCACCCTAAGACAGGTTCTTAAGTCTCATATGCCCAGTAATTACGCTAGCTCACAGTGCCCTTCAAACCGAAACACAGTAATGTTTGCACACTACTGCTTCACGGCAGAATAACTGGCCCTGGGGTGGTCCCTACCTAGACGGATTCCTGCATAGGAATCCTACCACCAGTCAAGTAGTAGTAAAGTGTTTGTTTGCTGTGGCAGCCTATTTTCTCAAAAACTATTACCATCATCATCATCATTTCAGTCTATCACTAGTCGACTGCTGAGCATAAGCCTCCCTCATAGATTGCCACAAAAGTTTGTAGTTATCATTTTGGGGGAATTTTGCCATAGTTGGCACGCTTGGCAGACGGGTTGGCAACCGTAGTTTCTTTATTCAGAAGTTCCAGTAAGATGCTGCTGCCCATCTCCTGTTTATTTATTTTCTATCTGTCGACTTTTACGATACCCACGGGATGAGACGGGGTGGTAAATTCTCTGCTTTTACCACACGACACACATACCATACGACATACAAACTCGAAACATGCTATAGTAGTATATCTCATGAGCTCATATATTTATCACTTATTCACATTTTAAAATATACATATCAGAATTAAAGAGACACACAAGAAAACTGAAACGAAATTCTCATGTCATACAGATTCTTAAAATTTAATTTTATAGGTTATCGTTTATGTTGCGGTCGATTACGTTACATACATACATACATAAGATCACGACTGTATCCCATAAGGGGTAGTCAGAGACTGGGCACTCACTGCAAAAACAGATGACTGCCACAATCCACGTTTCACCAAAACAATATAATGCACTTGGTGTGATAGGTGGTGAGCCCATCGCCACCATGCGCTGTTGGGTGCACAGTGCAGTTTAATTCCTTACTCGCCTTTTACGAGATCCATTGGATGAGATGGAGTGGTAGTATTCTTTTAACGAGCCGCCACCACACGGCACGATTACGTTAATGCTATTAAAAATATAGTACGGAACCCTCTGTGTGCAAGACGAACTCGCTGACCAGTACATAACTGGTTTTATTTTCTCATCATTTCAGCCCATCACAAGTCCACTGCTGAAGATAGGCCTCAACCAAAGATTGCCACAAAACACGAATAATATAATGTTGGGAATAAGATTCTTCGCATTTTATATGAAAACTCAAGACACTTTTGTTTTTTCAAAGTTTATTTACATTCAATTACAGTATATATGTGTCATTGTGTTCGATGACATTTTGCCATCTTGAAACTAGTGACATGATCCCGTTGCTGTAGAAATTTTGGGACTTCTGAGCAAAAAGACGACTAGTGGTTTTTGCAGTCATCTCTTGATGTTAACCTGATACTACCTAAAGTATTCTGAAGAAACCGAAACAGGTGGAAATCTGAAGGTGCAAGGTCAGGGCTATATGGCGCATGCATTAACACCTCCCAGCCAAACACTCTTAATTTTTGCTAAGTGACTAAAGATGTGTGGCTAGACCACGTTGTCGTTATGAAAGATCACAACCTTCCTATTGACCAATTCCGGCCGCTTTCTCTCGACTTCTTGCTTTATTCTCATCAGTTGTTGGCAGTAGAGATCCGAATCGATTTTATCCCGTTTAATTTTAAACTATTTATAATCCGACGTTGGGTCTTATCAAATGTATAATATTCGCGTAAATTTATTAGGTTTTAATTCCTACACAAATTTTCGTATTTCTTGCGTAAGTATACAATGAACGACCTCATATAGATACTTGAATGAACCCATTTAATGTTAAGTCGCCTCTATTAATGTTATGATACGGAGCATAAACTTATTCCCATTTATGATAGGATAAATGAACAGAGAAGAGGCCGCAACAATTGCTACTACCGGTCTTCGATTTAGTAACTCTTTGAAATATTAACTAAATAGATTATTGTAGCGTATGATCCTGTTATATTTGCGTCGTCAACAAGATTCCGAATCCTGTCAGATGGTATCAACTGTGCAGAAGATATTATAGTGGCACGCGTGTACGTACAAACATTGAGAAACTGACTTGTCCTAACCGGATGTAACACAGATGCGATAAGACCTGAGATGGGCTAGGATGCAATGTCAGAAACACGAGGACACTCTGAGAGCCTATGTGGTCAAAGTAACATTTAAATTATATTAAAATAACAATCACTGAATGTATCACAGTAGGGCAACGGCGTCCTCTTCTTTAAGAGATTTTGAAGCCGTGGAGAATCAACTACTTTGCTCCAGTGCGGCCTTCTCACAATCTTTTCCATCGCCGCTATGGAAGTGGTAAATCTTTACTGAAAAGAATCGCACTCGCATACAATGAAATACCAGCTGTTCCCGTGGTTTCACCCCTGTAAAATAAGCCGACCAAATGAATGCTTTGTACCGCACGGTACCTTGCCGACTGGAGTTTTCAAAGGCGGAACATTTCGGTTATGTTCGGTTCTAAACGTGCGGCATTAAGGTAGTACATAGAGTTTTATAGTCTAGAACCTTTCTCCATAAATGGGCTATAAATGCCAAAATAATTTTTCAAATAATATAGGTATTTTCTGAGATACACGCGTTCAAACACACAAACTCTCCAATACATATATCCTACTAGCTGATGCCCGCAAATTTTTCCGCGTGGATACAGGTTTTTTATATATCCCCTGTGAAGTATTTCGTTCAGAGATAAAAAGTTGGTTTTCAGAGATAAAAAGTAGGTATCATATGTCCGTCCCCATGTTAGCTTCAGCGGTTGAGCCGTGAAAAGGTAACAAACAGACAGAGGGACAGAGAGAGTTACTTTCGCATTTATAATATTATTATAGATTAATTATTAACTTTTTCACAGGGCTTTCGCAGACCTTTACTTTATATTTCGTGTAAATTTACTTTTCCTTTAATTTAATATATTTCTACCTGTAAAATTATTTGCTTAGTAGGTATTCTTCACAAAAGACTTTTATCAAATTGAACATTATTCCTAAAAAACATTATCTATTCCTGCAAAGGTGATCCATGAAATTTATATTGAAATTTAAAAAAAAAACATCTTTATTTCAATGGCTGTATCTAATACAATACCTGTACAATGACGATACCTAAGCTTAGGATCCTGTAATTAATAAAATTTAAACCAAAACAAAGCATATAACTGCAAGATTTCAAGACTGTATAACTTTATTTTTAACCGAATTCAAATAAAAAGGAGGTTATATGTTCACAGATAACTTAAAAAATATTTTTTGTATAAATCAAAATGAAGTCAATAATTAAAAGTTATATAAGCTCGCATTAACGATGATAGCAGGATATCTAACACTACAATTCCCCAGTTAATATGGATACTGCACTGCGCCCGAAAGGTCGGGAAAATAAAATAAACGCCACAAAAGTAAATCTTTGGCTTAAATATTTTTTATTAAATATATAATATTTCTTATTAATAAATCCATCATCATAATCATTTCAGCCTATCACTAGTCCACTGCTGAACTCCTCTCCTGGCCTCCCCTATAGATTGCCACAAAAGTTTGTAGTTCTCATTTTGGGGGGATTTTGCCATAGTTGCCACGCTTGGCAGGCGGGTTGGCAACCGCAGTTTATTTATTTAGATGTTACAGGAAGATGCTGCTGCCCATCTTCTGATTTAAATTTGCCCTCTGTCGACTTTTACGACACCTACGGGATGGGGTGGTAGATTCTCTTATGCCGCTACCACACCAAATACAATTTAAAACATATTTTCATAACACTCAAAACATTCGTACGTATCTTTGTGATTAATTATTTATAAATATATGATAAATAACAATGGAATCTTTGTAAATTAGTATCCGTATTAACATGATCTCTTTCGTGTCTGATAGGTCGATTGCGGCCATTACATTTTTGTGTTTTCACGGATCAACTTTCAGTGGGCGGTAATATACAAAAACGTACGATCGCAGAGCGGAGCCATCAATCACTTCTCAACGCAACTCCTTTGTTTTTATGCTTTACTAAATGTTGGCAGAATTGAATTTCCTCTTGTTAACAACTTTCAAGATTAATGAATTGAATTTTACTTGAATAAAAAATGGTATTCTTAAGATTTTGTACGTTTAAAAATTGCAGTTTTCCTAGCATGACTGACAACGCTCATTCTTTCGCCAATATTGGTGAAAGTTGTACCAGACATCTATTTCCGTTTATCATAATGAAAAAAAGTAACTGTGGAGTTCGCTCTATAGCTACATATATCCTATGTTTTGAGTTATTTTTAATTATTTAAATATAACTTAATGATGCATTGTTATAATTAAAATCACTGAGGTCAACTTATAAATCAATATTATATTCATCACGGATGACTGCAGTCAACTTTGGGTCACAGTGGCCACTGGGCTCTGACTATGGGGTAAAATGAGACTGTGCAAAGACAAATTACAAACCTTAAAACCTAACAAATGCCTAGAAAAAATTACATTGTAATATAATTATACGCATATGTTGCCAACTCAATTTTAAAAAATAAGTTAGTTAAAATCTTAAAAAAGGCAAAATATTGCAAAAAAAATATTTTAGAGTTGTTATGGTTAACTTTCAATGATTGTATCAGACATATAGTCGGACCAAGTCGGTTACGTTACCACAAAAGTAAAGTTTCAGCCTATAAATGTCCCACTACTGAGCACAGGCCTCCTCTCATTTCCGAGAGGGTTTTTTTGGAACTAGGAAGAATCCGCCACGCTGCTCCAATGCGGGTTGGCGGACTTCACATGTCTTCGAAATATTTTTTATTCCTCAGACATGCAGGTTTCCTCACGATGTTTTCCTTCACCGCCGAGCACGTGGTAAATCAGCACTTAAAATTGCAATTAACAATTTTAGTGGTGCCGGCACCGGGAATCGAACCCAGGTCACTCGCGTACTATGAAATTTAAAGCGAGCGCCTAGCCCCTGAGCTACCACATAATCTATTTTATTTATTTATTATTTTATATTAATAAGAAACAGTCATATCTCCACATCTTAAATTGAATCTTCCAATGACTGTACACGTTCAGGAGCACTTGCTGCATAATAAACTATAAATATTAAAGATCAAAACTCCAAATATACACAGAAATTAGAAAATTAAATCAAACACTACTGCCACTTTTCGAGATGGAGCCAAAAGTCCACATAATCTATAATTATTATTTATTTTATTACTGGAAACAGTGATATTTTAGATTCTCAATTTAGGTCTCACCTTAATTGGCTTACCATTCGACAAAGGCGTAATTCCAGGATGCTGCTTGTTCTTTTTTCTATTTTAAATGATCATTCTTCACCTTTATATCTCAAAGAAAAATTTCAGTATCTCTCTTCTTCACATGATAGGGTACTTCGTTCATCTTCTAATAATAAGTTTTGCATTCCTACACATTTCTGCTGCTGGCTGCACTTCTTTGAACTCCTTGCCCGATGACATCAGGAAAACTCCCAATAAATACTCCTTTAAGAAGTTGGTTCGTGATTATTTAGTTAAGAATCATGACAACATAAATTATTAGTACATAGGTCAATGCCTGTAGCATTTATTTTATGTATATGTGTATGTATGATATGTATGTATATATGTATATGTATATATATGTATGTTTTATGTATAATTAGACGTCATATTATATTATATGTGTACAATAAAACTATATGTTTATTACTATTTCATATTTATAATTAGTATATATGTATTATCCTTATTTTTTTTGTCTTCTCGTTTGTCTTTATTGCTGCACCACATCAAACTCTCACCACTCCATGGGTTGACTGGTAGAAAATGCCTACAAGCATTAAGTCCGCCCTTTGTAACCTTTTATTTGTAAAGGAAGCAATAAAGGTTTAAATAAATAACTATTTTCCAGTGTCATGTAACATATCCGAGTATACAATCTTCAAGCAGCAAGACTACAAATTTTGATCGACAGTAAATTGATAGTTCACTTTTACTGAAGATTTGCTGGCCTGATGGAGACAAAACATACCAACTTAGAGCACAATTTTGGTCTTAAATTGAATTTTCGAATCACTGTACACTTTCAGGAGCACTTGCTGCATAATTTTTATACATACATAAGATTAAAAAATATATATATATTATTATTATTATTATTTTTATTAAATGAAATAATATATCTTTTTCGTTTATGTTTGACAATTAAAAGGTGGCGGCAGTGTTTTATTGATTTTTTTAATTTCTGTGTATATTTTGAGTTTTGAGGTAGTGTTGAGCTTATTATACAGCAAGGGCTCGTGAAACTGTACAATGGTTGGAAAATTCAATTCAAGACCAAAATTGTAATCTTCGTTTTGTCTCCATATTACTGTCGGTGGTAATTTTGATATCTTGCTGCTTGATATATAATTTCGGTGATGTAATTGCTGTTAGCCTTTTTTGGCTTTTACAGCTTTATCGGATACTGTGCTCACGGGCCAGGGGCCCGCGTGCCAGGTTTGGTTTGACCCAAACATAAATAAATAAATAAACTCCTACAAAAACCTCGAAATTCGGACTGTATCGCGTTCGCTGCGTGCTTGCGCGATTTAGAATATCTCAATACGATTTTAAGTCGTCTAATGACCGTCCGAGGGAGGCTGCGGGCCTCCATTCGGACTGTCGACTTGTGTGTCGGTAACTCTGGGCGGTGAGAACCGCCCTGGAACACGGTTGCTGCTTGAAGATTGTCTACATAGCTATTTTATTTCACACTGAAAAATAGTTTACGGCTGTTTCCATAAATAAATAAAATAAATAATACCTTTTACGTTCTTCCAGAAAACAATGTTATTTGACAATTTTTCTTTTAAGTTGTTTTTTGTCGGTAGGTGTAGGTAGGTAACATTCCAATTCCAGTTATTTTGCTGTTAAACAGTAGTATGCAATCATTACAGTGTTTCGGTTTGAAGAGCACCAAGAGTTAGCGTAGTCACTAGGAGTGTAAGAGTAAAGAACTGATGTCTCAGGGCGATGAGCCCAGTGTAGTATCACACAGAAATGTCCTGGATGACACAGCATTTTTTAAGGGCAGACGTTGCACTTAACGTCAGGTGAACGTTTTGCTTGTTTCTTCACATTATCCAATAGAAAAAAATGTGCCCCTTATTATTATTACTCTTGCCTCGTACCTAAATTTGAACTACACTTCAAATTTAAATCAATATAATTCCTTTTTCTTAATAATTACATTAAATACCTGCTATTTCTGTAATATACATTGGTTTTTTTTTTCGTACATTAACAGCCTTTAAATTTGTCAGCAGTGGTGCAGACAACTTCCCATTTATTAAGAGCTATTTTCATTAACTATTTTCTAATAGCTAAAGGTTAAGATGAAAAATATTGTAAAACTAAGTTTCTGTTTTGGTGGGCTATAACAGCTGTGTATCCCGTCTTATTTCCCTTGTGTCTTTTTATGGATGCCGTTTTAGGGAAAATTCTTTGAAAAGGCAACATTAACTGGGCAGTAAATGTACAACTATTAGCTCCTTAAAATAACAAATGTATAATATAAATTACTTGATGTTTAAAGTTAATAATAAATCTGAACTTATTTCAAAATGATGGTATAGTAATTCTGTGAGTCTGTGAGGTCTTTAAGCTTTTATCTATAAAAATAAAGACGCACAGATCATACACAGAGATAACATACAGCATAAAAATAACAGGAGAAATTATATGCACTCTGGATGTCCATAAATGTTGCACAGACTCTGTGGACAATGTTGACGTTTGTTTAGATTTGTATTTGAATTAAAACTAGACTTGGGCAAAGTAGGTCGCAATTCGGATCGCTCAATTTTCAAGTTCAAGTTCGCACTGGCGAACTAGTTCGCTCTTTTACTTCGTTACTCCTTCAATAAAAAAATGTTTAAATTTAAAGTTAAATTAGTCATATTTTTTTAAATGATTTGACATTCTTCAGTTAAAAATATGACAAAATAGTACATTTTTCTTTTTTTTATGGTTTAGTGAACTAAATAAAACTACATGAATAATGGTAAAAAAACTAGAGCGGAGACTTTAACCATAGAGTAAAATACATATGTCTACAAGAGATAAACGTAGTATTTGCATTCTCTTTGGAAGAGAGCTCATAAAAGAACAAAACAGAATCAGTCGACTCGGCTCGGGTATTCACCAGCGGTACACCATGTAGCGGCTGCAAGTAAAGTAAATACACGTAGAACAAACTAAGACTACCCCTGGGATACAGTCGTGATCTTATGTATGTATGTATGTCTAAAAGAGCGCTCTTTCAAACTAGGTCATTCGCGAACTACACAAGTCTATAGTCTAATTGAAACTATGTATTGACATTTCTTATACACTAAATATTATTTATTTTCTTAATTCTTTTAGTACTTTATCAAAATTCATTCAGTTAAATTTAGACAACATGGATGAAGACCCTGTTCAGTATGTAAGAGAATCTACTCGAAACATATTACAATCACATCGGCGGTTTAACAGAGATGAAGTCACCGACATTCAACGCTGTATAAAAGAAAGGTATGATCTATTTTTGCCTACCTACTACCGATATGAAAAAAATTCACAATTGAAAAATCACATTTACCAGTAAACGGCAAAATAATTTTAAACACGATACCCCACCTTCACCGGTATCTTGGGTGTATTATATATTACATATAACCAGACCCGAAAACCATCAATTTGTTTTTGCACTAATGTTGAATGACTGGGATCCGAACACAGGATCCGCGGCGTAGAAATTAGGTTCTCTGACCACTAGGCCACTCCAGTCTTCAAATAGTGGACTGACGAAAGTATAACAAAAATTAAGATATTGACTTAATTTCAAAGGTTTATTTTTTTAGTACCTCTGTTTAAACAAAAAGTGAGTGTGTAAACCAACATGTAAGTGAGTGGCAGGTACAGTAGATCCAAGTTGGTTTGTGCTATACACATTATACCTTAAAACATGGGCGCTAGGTACCACACTTGCATCACTTGAATGTAAGATGCTGTTTATATGATAAACAATTTATTTTATTTATTTACTAGCTGTGCCCCGCGTTTTCACCCGGGTAAAATAAGCTGACTGAACGATTGCTCTGTATGGCATACTACCTCACTGAACTAAACCAACACAGTTTGGCTCTTCTAAGTAATGGCCTGTGCTCAGTGTATGGCTCCTTAAGGGCGTAGCAAGAAATTTATTTTAGAATCTCAATGAATCTGATCCGAATAAAAAAAAAAAAAATTCATATCGGATCAGTATTTCCTGAGATTAAGAGTGTTCAAACATACAAACTCACCAGCCTTATTTTAATAGTAACATGAAGAATCATTTTTGTGCTGTGGTAACCACAGGGCTGATCACTTTGTATTTTGTAGTATGTTAATGACAATGTAATTAATGTGTGTGTTTGTAATGTGTTAATGATAATGTGAATTTGATTTCACATACCAGCACCACTAAACTTGTTAATTACTTTTTTTTATTTACCAATGATTCGAGGCAGGAAGGAATTAAGTATTTCAATGACATGTAAATTTTAGAGATTGTTGTTGGCTGCATAACCCTTTCAGAAATGACAGGAGGATATATAAGTTCTCTTATTAAGAATTTTTATAAGGCATTTATTTTAATGCAAAATTACTTAATAACCACTTGTATTAAGTTGTAGCAATCTATAGGGCTCAGGGGCTAGGCGCCCGCTTTAAATTTCATAGTATGCGAGTGACCTGGATTCGATTCCCGGTGCTGGCACCACTAAAATTGTTAATTGCATATGATTGCAATTGCTGAGTCACCACAGGCTCTGTGGTGAAGGAAAACATAGTGAGGACCTGCATCTCAGAGAAATAAAAAATATTTCGAAGACATGTGTAGTCCGCCAACCTGCATTAGAGCAGCGTGGTGGATTCTTCCTAGCTCCAAAACCCTCTCGGAAGTGAGAGGAGGCCTGTGCTCAGCAGTGGGACATTTATAGGATGAAACTTTACTTTTTAATTTATAGGGGAGGCCTATTTTCAGCAGTGTACTAGTGAAAGGCTGAAATTATTATGATGATGATAGCTACACAAAACATATCTGACCTTATTTTGGAAACTTTCATGTATCAACCTTGGAAATGAGGTGATGGCAGCACACATTGTGTTTTTTTACATAAAAATTAGACATCTTCTTTTTTTTCTTTATTATATATTTTTATTCAAAATGCATGAGTAGAACACCGAAAGTTCAGATGTACTTAAAACCAGATTTCTAATCATATAAGTATTTTTTGTATTATTTAAAAAAGGGTTGCCAAATTTCAACCAATAAAGTGTGGTTTAAACTTTAAATGCTTTTCCAATGTGAAATGCTTTAATTTATTAAAAGAATAACACTTTTCATATTCTTAATAATTTACTTATTGTATTCTTTTAATTAATACACTATATTCATAATAAATCAGTGAAAGTAAAATCATATAAATTTGGCTCTCCCTGCTCCCCCTTGGCGACTCCCTTGATTGCCTCATAATAAAGCCAATTAATATTTTTAAAAAATAAAAATAATTAGTACATAGTAAGTACCTAGATTGATTCTTGCATAGGAATACCATCACCAAGCACTATAGCAGACTGTTCCGAGGTCCAAAACTCATGACATAAGTGAAATTTACGTATATAAGAAATTCAATAAAAATAAAAAATCTTGAATTAACAAAAATATTACTTGCTGAAAATATCTGTTCAGTATAACTAAACAATTATAAATTATAATTGAGAAATGTTAATATATAATAAAGAATAAAAAAATATTGAATCAAATTCATCCTTGAAATTTTACTCTCACACACAAATAAGTCACTTCAAAATGTACCCAGCAGTGGGTAACTTACACTTATTTTTTCCAGTGCTATTATATTTAATTTTTTTGCATTCCAGCATATCACCACAGACTATTATTGAAGTAGCAGAAAAATTAAAATCCAAGTGTCTTATAATGGTCACAGATCTTCAGATACTTAAAAACGGATTAATGGAAGACCCGAATAACATTGAAATTGTTTTAAGCACACATGGAACCCTGCGTGGTATTGTTAGAGAGCTGTCAGGTAGGCAATTTTTTTTCTATTCCTTCATTTTTTTTGCATAACACTTAACAAATAAGGGAACTGAATATATCTACCTATATATTAATAAGTAAAGAGAAAAGTTTTTACCCCTATTTAAGCTTTACGCGAGGAGTGTGAGATTTGACATAGTTAGAATTTATATGTAGTAGAAGCCAGAAAGCTAAAAATTATATATGATATGTGTTACAAATACATAAAATTTAATAAAATAAAACATTCAATATTTACGTTCATATTGCCAATGTCAATCACATAATAGTCTGTTGTTTCTTTACTTTCATACTGCCAATGTCAAACACATAGTCTGTCGTTAAACAGCCTCTCAGAGTAGAGATTGTTGACTAAGAATTTTAAAATGTTGTCTACAAATAATTATTTGAGGGTTGCCTTTATAACATACTAATTAAAAAAAATTGTGAATTATGGTAATTTCGACCACAGGGTGACCACTAGTATTAATTGAAATTAATAGACTTTAACACCATTTTAGTTTATTGGATAAAGTGAGGCGACGTGCGGAATGTTCACCTAATGGCACGCTAACGTCGGCCCATTACAAATGCTGTATCACCCAGAACATTTCTCTGTGGCACTGTGCTTGTGCCTGTGTGCCCCCTGAGATATCAGTCCTCAAGTCTCATATGCCCAGTAATTACACTAGCTCTCAGTGCCCTTCAGACTAAAACATAGTAAAGTGTGCACACTACCGCTTCACTGCAGACTAACTGGCCCTGCATTGGTACCTGTCTAGACAGAGTGCCTGCCGACGAACCCTACCACCAGTAAATATTGATATGACTGATACAAAGATTTGCTTTCAGAGCACTACTGTATATCCTGCACAGATAACAACATCTGGTTCTGGTCACGAGGATGCCCTGGTGATCATCATTCAGTATAGTTTCATCATCATTTCAGCCCATCACTAGTCCACTGCTGAACATAGGTCTCCCTCATACATTTCCGACAAAAGTTTGTAGCTCTCATTTCGGGTTAATTTTACCACAGTTTCCACGCTTGGCAGGCGGGTTGGCAACCGCAGTTTATTTATTCAGATGATGGATATCCTGGATGGATGGAGATTCCTCCTTCCTTCAGATGTTCCAGGAAGATGGGGCTGCCCATCTCCCGGTTTTCCTCCGTATAGCTTAGAATTTATAGAAGAAAATATCCGTAATTAAAATCATACCAAATAACTCAAAATTTAGTCTCATTTCCAGGTCACGATGTAAGCAAACAGTGTGCAGCTGCTGGGTGTTGTTGCAATTTGGCCCTTGGGGACTCCAGAGCGTGTATGGCGGTAGCTAAGGCAACTGGCCCCTATCTGACTGCAGCCCTTGATAATCTCACAACTGAATTAGCTGTAAGTTTATACATACACATACATACTGTCACGCCTCTTCCCCATTGGGGTAGGCAGAGACCACATCTGTAACCCACTTCGACCCCACGGGAACGTGACGTAACACCCCTCACGTCGTTACCATTTTGGTAGTAGTTGAAATTTTTGCTCCATATGTTGCCTACCCAAACAGAGGTCCGCATGCTCAGGTTAGTCTTATTCTGGTGTCGCCCGGTTCAAGAGCACATCGGCAGCTAACGACTAGGCTTGCCCCTAGCAGTGCACCGTCAAAGTCAAGATTTCTTTATTCAGTTCAGGCTTGTTTAAAGCTTTTATCAATGTCAAAATCTACACTAGTTCGAAAAATAACACTTCTCAGAAGAACCGGCAAGACACTAGCGTATTTTTTTTGTTGGATTGGGTACTACCACTGGCTCGGGATCCTATTATTAAGCTAAGCTGAAGGCACCCCGAGTTACTATGACATCAGGACATCTGTCACCTCAGTCCTCCCGTGACCATGGGTGCCGTAAAGCGCTCGAAACGTTGGGTTATATATAGTTTAAATTAAACGCGATAAAATCCGTATAATATTTTTATTTAAATTAAATTTGATTGCTTCAGAAATCAGCTTTAACTTTCATACAGACACTTGAAATTTTTAAATTCTAATGATATTTTATATTAGCTGTGAGTGATCTTTTAGCATAGAGATCATATCAATTACCTCTACTCTTTCTATTCCTTTAGTTGCCCACACCCTAAAGAATATCCAACAGAAATACTTTTATAAGGTTGGTGTGGGAATATTATCTAAAGGTGTGTGTTCGTTAATTTGTAAACGTCTTCCTTGATCATTGCAGTTTTATGTATATGTAATATTTATAGAAGTATGTATGAATATGTGTGTATGTTTATTTTATATATACATATATATATATATATATATTTTAGGTTTTGTATGTTTATGTATACTATATTATTATTATTTTTCATATGCTTTGTTTTGTTTTTAACTTCGGCTGGTTATTAAAGGTTATTTTCCACTTATTTTTATATTTCACCCTTCACACTTTTTTCTTCTTTTTTTTTTGCAAATGCTGTGCCACCCAGAAAATTTCTCTTAATGCTTCACGGTAGAATAACTGGCCCTGGGGTGGTACCTACCTAGACGGACTCCTGCATAGGAATTCCCACCACTAGTAAAACGCCCACAGGTAGACTGGTAGATAATGCCAATAGGCATTAAGTCTGCCCATTGTTACCCTTTTAATTAAGGCGTAGAATAAAGTTTTAATAAATAAAAATAAAGCAATTTTTTTTTCCAATTTTTATTCACCTTCCTAGTAAACATTTATTAGAGATTGCATAAAATAAGCTGTTAAAGATGGTGTCAGGGCCATTCAAGGAAAAAGATAACTTGGAGAGTTCAGACTTAACATTGTGTTTGAATTTGGATCATTCAATTCTGTTTTTGGTCTACGTTTAACAGATATATTGTCATAAATATTTTTGATATCCAACTGGATCTTTACAGGTTTGTGAAATGATCTAACTTCATTTAAAGCAATTTTTTTTTTATTTTTTTTTCTATTGTTAAAGTGACGAAACGAGCAAAACGTTCACCTGATGGTAAGTGCAACGTCCGACCACAAGAAATGCTGTGTCACCCATTCATATGTTGCATGAAGTTGTTGCTGCCGCCCATCTTCTGGTTTTCATTTTCCCTCTGTCGACTTTTACGACACCCACGGGAGATGGGGTGGTAGATTTTTAAGAAGATTAAGCAGGTTTTAAGATTTTAAGAAGGTTTATGAGAATCTACCACCTCATCTCATCCCAAAATAAACACCAGGAGATGAACAAAAGCATGTTCCTGGAACGTCTGAATAAATAAATTGCGGTTGCCAACCCGCCTGCCAAGCGTGGCAACTATGGCAAAATCCCCCCTAAATGAGAGCTACAAACTGTTACGGTATTATAGTTGATTGTGTTTTTATATGTGGTAGGATTCCTATGCAGGAATCCATCTAGGTAGGTACCACCCCAGGGCCAGTTAATCTGCCGTGAAGCAGTAGTGTGCAAGCATTACTGTGTTTCGGTTTGAAGGGCACTTTGAGCTAGCGTGATCATTGGGCATATGAGACTTAAGAACTGATGTCTCAGGGTGACGGGCGCAGTGTGGTGTCACACAGTAATTTTCAGGGTGGCACAGCATTTGTTATGGGCAGACGTTGCACTTACCATCAGGTGAACGTTTTGCTCGTTCCGTCACTTTTATGAAAAAAAAAAAGAAAAGACTGTGGCTCACGTGCAGGTATGGGGACGTCCTTTAATCGCGTAAGATTTGAACAGGTCAGAAAAAAACCGAAACTAATCAAGATGGCCGGGGAATGGGATAATGTGGCAATCACGTGTATATTTCTTGCGACGAAAAAATTTCATTTAATGTCGTCGTTTCGTTTCAGCCTATCACTAGTCCACTGCTGAACATAGGCCTCCCCCATAGATTGCCACAAAATTTTGAAGCTCCCATTTTGAGGGGCATTTTGCCATAGTTGCCACGCTGGGCAGGCGGGTTGGCAACCGCAGTTTATTTATTCAGATATTCCAGGAAGATGCTGCTGCCCATCTCCTGGTTTTTATGTTCCCTCTGTCGACTTTTACGACACCCACGGGATGAGATGGGGTGGTAGATTCTCTTAAGCCGCTACCACACGGCGAAATTTAATGTGTGACGAGTAAATATTTTTTACCGACATTGAATTGAATTGTGCGGGCACAATAACAAAGAAAAAAAATGATGCTGGGAAGGAGGGAGGGAGGATGGAGGAGGAAGGATAACCTTAAAATCTCACGCCGTATCACCAAGGGGAAGGGGATCTTGTAGTTTGTACTAAAATCTTTATTCACTTCCCTGCTGTTTCCTACCATCTGGAAAGATTCAGTCTGTAAGGAAATGCCGTGTGGTGGCGGCTCGTTAATAGAATAGTGCCTCTCCATCTCATCCAATGGATCTCGTAAAAGGCGAGTAAGGAATAAAACTGCACTGTGCACCCAACAGCGCATGGTGGCGATGGGCTCACCACCTATCACACCAAGTGCATTATATTGTTTTGGTGAAACGTGGATTGCGGCAGTCATCTGTTTTTGCAGTGAGTGCCCAGTCTCTGACTACCCCTAATGGGATACAGTCGTGATCTTATGTATGTATGTATGTATGTAAGGAAATGTGATTCGATTTCCAGGTAACTTGTGCTTGGGCACTTGGCAACTTGGCGGGATCGGGCGCGAAAGTCTGTGACGTACTGGTTGCCCAGGGTGCTCTCGCGAAACTCTGCGACCTGCTGATGCTGAGCAATGAAGATGTCCAAGATGCGGCTTTATATGCACTTTTAAACTTTGCTTATCATATGGAGGACGACTTTAGGTATGTCTTTTTTTTTGAAGTAAAAACTTCTTTAGAATCGTTGGAAAGGAAAAAGCACTGAAAAGAGACAAACAGATACATCTATAGGATATTGCCTGCGAGAGAATGAGACAGAATACAATTTTCTATTATATTTTCCAATTCGTCTAAATCAATATTTATCAAAGTATTTATTTCATACTTTATTTACTTAGGCCGTGTGGTAGCGGCTCGTTAAAAGAATACTACCACTCCATCTCATCCAATGGATCTCGTAAAAGGCGAGTAAGGAATTAAACTGCACTGTGCACCCAACAGCGCATGGTGGCGATGGGCTCACCACCTATCACACCAAGTGCATTATATTGTTTTGGTGAAACGTGGATTGCGGCAGTCATCTGTTTTTGCAGTGAGTGCCCAGTCTCTGACTACCCCTTATGGGATACAGACGTGATCTTATGTATGTATGTACGAGTATGTATTTACCATATGCTACTCGTGTCATTTGTTGAAATTGAAAACTTTGAGTCTTTATTAGAATAAAATGTAAAATATTTTTTAAACTTGGTAACCTTTTATAATAAATAAACCCAACAATTATCCTACTCCTGATACTCTGCATTCGTCTCATTCTCTCGAAGTTTAGTTCTCTGAAGGTGTCACTCCTACCGTGTGTGAATTGCACACAGTTTTTTTTTGTTACAATATTTCCCCACACTATGATTTCTCCTGTACCGCGATTGCGTTTCACAGAGTGGTGCGAGTTTCAGGTTCCCGGTTCAATGAATCGTTTATTTTTGTCTTTAAATAAAAATATTTATTTAATTAATTTCAATTTGAAATAATATAATATGCGGTTGACAAAATTTGTGTTGCTTGATAGACGTTTAGAATATTAATGAACGCTTCTCCTGAGGGTGAGGCTTCTTTCAAGAGCTTCCTACTCGCTTTTGATACGATACGACATCAGAGGGCGTTCGCTCTCGTAGGTGGCGTTAGTAGTCGTAACACAAAGAAGTGTAGGTATGCATATATTTCTCCCGTGCGGGAATCGAACCCGCGACCTGTGACGAAGAAGCCAAGGGTTTGGTCACTGCCCCGTCCGTGACGGAGTGTGAGTTTTATTGAAAGTGATTTCCAGCCTTTCCCATAACAGTTGCAGTGTCACCCAGACAGGACTGGGCAGAGAATTTTAATTACTTTTAATTGAAATTACTGTTGGTAGGATTCCTGTGCAGGAATCCGTCTAGGTAAGCACCACCGCAGGGCCAGTTAAATTCTAACGTACGCCACCTGTCAGCCACCCGCATGACGTCACATTTATTTAACAATACACTCACTAGAGGGCGTTATTACAAATAAAAGAAACATTAAAATTAAACAAAATATAAAAATTAATTCTATCCTTTACACCAGTATTCTATGAGACTACTATTCACTGGTGGCAGGATTCCTATGCACGAATCCATCTAGGTAGGTACCAACCCAGGGCCAGCTATTCTGCCGTGAAGCAGTAGTGTGCAAACGTTACTGTGTTTCGGTTTGAAGGGCACCGTGAGCTAGCGTAATCACTGGGCATGTGAGACTTGGAACGGATGTATCAGGGTGTAGATTGTAGATTGCAACGGGCCGGTTTCCGCGACTCTACGTCTAGCGCGTATTTTGCCTGTAGGTAGGAATATGGTTCTGCTCGAGCCAACCAAGCTCCTCCAGGAATTGCAGCCGACCCTTAATGTTCCCCGCGACCAGATTTGTACATGTTGGATCCTAGTGCGCTTACAGACTATCGAGCGAACATACCTGAGGGGAAGTGGCAGTATAGGTTCTGGACCCACGGCACACTGGTTAGAGCTTCCCCGAGCAAGTTCGTCGGCCGCGTCGCTGCCCCAAGACCCGCTGTGTCTCTTAATCCATTGTAGGGTTATTTCACTGAATTGACATACCTCATTTAATTTCTGGTAGCATTCGTATATGAGCACTGAGTTCATGACATTGCTTTTGAGGGCCAGTCGTACCGCCATGCTGTCGGAGAGTATTCGGATGTCTCACGGTAATGGGCGCAGTGTGGTGTCACACAGAAATGTTCTGGGTGACGCAGCATTTGTAATGGGCAGACGTTGCACTTACCATCAGGTGAACGTTTTGCTCGTTTCGTCACTCTATCCAATGATAAAAATTTCTAAGAACGACTTTAACTCGCACGCTTAAAATACTCGTAATATTGTCACAGAGCCTATATCAGAAACTTTGCAAGCATACAATTGGAAAAATGTATAACTTTTTCTATGGAAAATTGTACAATGTAGATGTACAATTGATGCTAAATGTATTTGTTGGAAAATATATTTTGAGATAATAATTACAAAATACCTCAGCGTCAGGTATTTGAAATGCCAATTACAAATTACATTTTCAGGTATTTGTAATAGGCATTTCAAATACCCTGACCTGATTACGATTATTTATTTTGAAATATAGCAGGTACAAAGTTGTTAAATATTTTTAAAGTTTAGTAACACATATACAGGGTTATTCGTAATGTCCCGGCAGGCTGGGCTTAGGGACGATGTGTATATGCCCCAAAAATATAATGAGCCTCGTAGCGTGACACCTGTAGGAGATACGTCGACTTGAAGAATTTGCTTAAGACTCATGGGTGACTACCCTGTTATACAGCTGATCGAGGCAATGAACTCATAAATTTAATTGGGCGTTTTAGGGAGGGGCCATTGAGCTACCATCTAAAGTACTCGCAATTTTGTCATTAAAGCTTCACCGTTGTGTTTATCAGATCAAAGCAGCATGGGTAGGTGCCGGGATGTTATACCAATTATGAATAACTTTGTATAGTCAGCAGAAGTCCGATGTGCAAACTAAAAAATATAAATATAAAAGGACATTTTTATATAACATGACAGTTCTATTCAGCATAAATTTGTTTTAGTTATACTGTATAACTGTATGTATCTTGAATAATTTTTGCACACAGTAATGCTTGCACACTACTGCTTCACGGCAGAATAACTGGCCCTGGTGTGGTACCTACATAGACGGATTCCTGCATAGGAATCCTACCACCAGTAAATATATAGATAATGTCCATGTTCGAATTTTAGACAAGATTAATTTAATTAATATATAAGTATATTGTAAGCTCGAACAGACCAGCCTCCACCCACAGTAGCTGTTGGCAAGTGCTCAGCAGTCGGACAGTTTCTTTTCTTTATTTTATAACATAATGTAATATTGTGATAAATATAGTAGTTTTGATAATGAACAAATTTGTTTTACTATATTTATGTCCTGCTGACCGATTTTCAACCACGGCGACAACTACCGTATTCTGTCGGAAGCTATCAACTGCGCAGGAGATATTATAGTGCCTCAAGTGTACGCGCAAACAGAGGCACTCACCCGATGTAACGCTGTTGCGATAAGATCGGAGGTAGGCTATGCAGTGACAGAGAAACGGTGACAATCACAACACAACCAAACCCGAAAACGCACTATTTGTGTTTTTGCACAAGTTTCGGATCCGGCTGGGATTCGAACCCGCGGATGAACCTTCACGAACATGTATAACAATTACTGTAATTATCTAGTGCCGTGTGGTGGCGGCTCGTTAAAAGAATACTACCACTCCATCTCATCCAGTGAATCTCGTAAAAGGCGAGTAAGGAATTAAACTGCACTGTGCACCCAACAGCGCATGGTGGCGATGGGCTCACCACCTATCACACCAAGTGCATTATATTGTTTTGGTGAAACGTGGATTGTGGCAGTCATCTGTTTTTGCATTGAGTGCCCAGTCTCTGACTACCCTTTATGGGATACAGTCGTGATCTTATGTATGTATGTATAAATGTAATTATCTTCCTTTCAGGTCTGACTACATGCATAAGGTATTGTTGCATCTGTCAAAGTTGGATGTCAGTATGACAGCATGCCAGCTGTCATTTATCCTCTCCTGTCACTCGGAGTTCAAAGAGAACATGCCGGAGGAATTCCTGCAAAAAATGTTGACGTGTCTAGAAATAAGTGTGAAAACTCACACAGCGAACTGCAAACAAAATGATTGGTGCTGCGAATTGGTATATGTCATAAGAACGTTGGCCAATATGGGTCCGGAAACGCACAGTGCTATGTTGAATAATTTTTTAAAAAACAATTTAGGCAAAAGTCTGTGGGACATTGTGACAGCAGACGGTGGCGTAATTAATGAGTCTTTGTTATGGCTGTTGGGAAATATATATAATGCATGCGGGGACAACGTGTTTTTTAGCCATTTAGATGATTCTAGAATGTTATCATAATAAAGAAATGTTACAAAAAGCATTTTCATTATTACTACCCCAGGGCCAGTTTTTCTGCCGTGAAGCAGTGGTCTGCAAACATTAGTGTTCCGGTTTGAAGGGCACTAAGAGCTAGCGTAATCACTTGGCATATCAGACTTAGAACTGATGTCTCAGGGTTACAATCCAGGGCGGTTCTCACCGCCCAGAGTTACCGACACACAAGTCGACAGTCCGAATGGACGCGCGCAGCCTCCTTCGGACGGTCAGTAGACGACTTAAAATGTTTAAGATTTTCGAAACCGCGAAAGCACGCAGCGAACGCGACACAGTCCGAACTTCGAGGGTTTTGTAGGAGTTTTTATTTATTTATTTATTTATGTTTGGGTCAAACCAAACCTGGCACACGGGCCCCTGGCCCGCGAGCACAGTATCCGATGAAGCTGTAAAAGCCGAGAAGGCTAACAGCAATTACATCACCGAAAATATATATCAGGGTTACGGGCGCAGTGTGATGCCACACAGAAATGTTGTGGGTGACACAGCATTAGTTATGGGCAGACGTTGCACTTACCATCAGGTGAACGTTTTGCTCGTTTCGTCACTTTATCGAATAAAAACAAGTAACAGACTATAAAAGTCAGCAGAGCACATTCCTCCGCCCAATTTTGGAAGCCACAAGCCAGAGTTCACTTTGTTGCACAGACGGTTAGCGGACCTCCCTTTATTACATCGCTATATTTCTTCTTCTAATACAAGTTGCCTCACGATACCTTCCTGCTTCCTGCTGCCATTGGCTGACACCCTTACTAAAATCAAAAACTGCAAATCCCATTAGGCTAACCTTTGGGGCTTACGGCAGACGTCGCCCTGTCGCTTCCGAATCCGCAAATGGTCTTATATCTATATACCATTTCCGGATCTGTGAAGCCACACTCGCCGCGTGAAACCGGCTTAAGAGACTACAACCCCATCTCATCCCGTGGATGTCGTAAAAGTCGAACAAAGGGAAAATTAAAACCAGAAGTTGGGCAGCAGCATCTTCCTGGAACATCAGAATAAATAAACTGCGGTTGCCAAGCGTGGCAACTATGGCAAAATTCCCCCTAAAATAAAAGACACAAACTTTGTAGCAATCTATGGGGAGGCCTATGTTCAGCAGTGGACTAGTAATAGGCCAAAATGGTGGATGGTAGTGGAAGCCACACACTTTCAAGTTATTGCTATTTTTTACACAACAAAACGCACAAAAAGTTGAAATGGCCATGTCCGGAAGGGGAAAGGGGGTAGGACGCATTAGGTGGTCGTTTTAGAGTAGGGATGAGATTTAGAATCATAGCCTAAATTATCGCTAATACGATCCCGGACTCATTGTATATGAAAACGTATGTACATCATATATGTACGTATGAAAATAAACACCTTTATGAAAGTTGATATTCATACTGCAAAAGTGTATTCAAAATACAAACAATCTAGTAAGTAATACCGGTACCTCGACTTGGAAAGAGCCAGTAATGCTTTTATGTCGATATTCCTAGTAAGTACTCGGTCCTTCTGGTAGTGATGTAATGAACATTTCTTGCATTCGCACATTTCTTGAATGCCGTGTGGTAGCGGCTCGTTAAAAGAATACTACCACTCCATCTCATCCAATGGATCTCGTAAAAGGCGAGTAAGGAATTAAACTGCACTGTGCACCCAACAGCGCATGGTGGCGATGGGCTCACCACCTATCACACCAAGTGCATTATATTGTTTTGGTGAAACGTGGATTGTGGCAGTCATCTGTTTTCGCAGTGAGTGCCCAGTCTCTGACTACTCCCTTATGGGATACAGTCGTGATCTTATGTATGTATGTATGTACATTTCTTGAACATCTTCCCATTCGCAAAAATCTTGCTAATCTTTTGCTATGTGATTGTCCCAAATATTTTATATTTTTCTTAACAAAATTGTGAATTGCGTTGGGTTAATTATTATTATAGTTAATTATAATAACTTAATTGATTATTTAAATGTAATACACTAAGATTTTTTACATCAGTTGAGAAACACGTTGTTTGACTACAGTTGAGAGTGGGGCGGAAATAATCGCCCCACCATATTGCAAACATAATAGCACGGCGCAGCCTTTATAAGAAGTCATTCTGTGATGAGACACACATCTGTGCTTGTCGTGAAGAAACGTCTCACTGTTATGTGGTAATCCGTTGCAAATTGCACATAAAAGTGATATGTTATTTTATAGTGAATAGTGAAATTTTAGATATGCAGGGGTCCGTCTAGGTAGGTTCCACCGCAGGGCCAGTTATTCTGCAGTGAAGCAGTAGTGTGCAAACATTACTGTGTTTCGGTTTGAAGGGCACTGTGAGCTAGCGTAATAACTGGGCATATGAGACTTAAGAACTGGTGTCTCAGGGTGATGGGCACATTGTGGTGTCACACAGAAATTTTCTGGGTGATACAGCATTTGTTATGGGCAGACGTTGCACTTACCATCAGGTGAACGTTTTGCACGTTTCATCACTTTATCCAATAAAAAAAAAAGTTTCTCTAGGAAATATTGCTAATTGAAAATACCCCTGTCGCAAGCAGAAATTACGAGTATTAAACCGACATTTATTATAAGGCGATTCAAAATGAGGTAAAAACACATTTAAACATTGTTGTTTACTTCAATATTAAAGTATAAAGTTAATAGTAATACTTTATTCCTCTACTTAACTTTCGTAAAACTCTGTAACAAACTTTGTAACAATTTTCGATCTGCTGCGACATCATTCTTAATTCAAGTCAAATATTGTGAAGTTAAAATAAACGCTGTGTTACGAACTGTGTAATGCATTTATTTCAACGATCAGACATGAAATTATAAAAATTACGCTGAACAAGTGTAGACCTTAGAAGAGAAACCTCACTACAGAAGCGTAACTACACAGCCATATTATCTTGAATTAATTAGCAATATTTTTAATCGCAGAGAGTGACAGGGCGCGCAAAACGTTTAACTGATGATAAGTGCAAAATCTGCCCATGACAAAGCTGTCACCGAGAACATTTTTGAGCGGCATCTCACTGCGCTCGTTACTCTGCGACATCAGTTCTTACTTCTTAAGTCTCATGCGCAAGACTAATGCTCTAGTGATCGTCAACAAAATATTTTTTAACAACGTAATGTCTTTACAGTGATAGTATGCAAATATAATGTATAAAATATTAAATCTGATGAAATTGCTTAAAATATTACCAGAACCTTAAAATATAAAAAATGGCCAAATATAATTTCACCTAAAAACAAAAAAATCTCATTTTATGAGCGGTGTTATATTTCTTCATTACCGTCCGTTGTTTGTTAATTGACCCCGAGGTAATTGTAGGCAAATATGTGATGATGACTACGTATTTGGCTACAATTACCTCCAAATCAATTCAGCGAAGAAATGCAGCCAGCGTTCTTAACTCTGCCATGATATCTAAGTTTTGTGAAGCTTTGTACCTGTTATAAATTCTTAATGAAAGTATATATCCAGATACTTGCGTTAAGAATTTTAACAATTATTTAAAAAAAGGAAAGAAAGAAAAAACAAAAGAAGAAAAAATATTTAATTAACAAATACGCCAGAGACAAGTGCATCAAAATAAGTAACTAACAAACGACAAGATTCTCAAAGAACATCATAACAAAACAATATTTAACAAAGTTATGAATCGAAAGACAACATAAAACGGTGTTCACATCAGAACACCGGCGCATTGGACAAAGAGTACCTGAAAGCTTTGATTCAGATTCAAAAAATATCAACAATAAAGGAATTTCCAAGTAATTTACTCATTTACATAATTGACTAACAAACCAACGTCTATGTTAACAATTTTAGTAGTGACAATTTAGTTGAACCGCATGAAAATGACAAAATTATCTCTCATATGCCCATACTCCTTCCGAAGTTCTGTACTTTACGAAAGAAGTGGTGGTGAAAGATCCAAACCGAAGGCTCGCTGGCAGAGCGCTCCTCGTGCAATGAGACCGTGCGTCCGCGGCTAAATACTCCACATGGATAAAAGCGACATTGTGAAGTATTTAACCGCAAACCCACAGGCTCATGTGTCGGATACTTTTCCATTAATTCATGTAAGGATAAGTATAAATTTATCACAGATGATAGATACTTTTGACATTGCCAAGCTAAGTTGGTAGCTCAGGCGCCGGGTGCTCGTTGTTACAAGTTACAAGTTGTTAGCCTACAAGTCCGAGGAATAGAAATATTTCGAGGATATGTGAAGTCCGCCAACCCGCATTGGAGCAACGTGGCGGACTATTCCCGGTTCCAAAACCTTTTCAGAAATGGGAGGAGGCCTGTGCTCAGCAGTGGGACATTAATAGGCTGTTACTTTACAACAATTTCAGTGATCGTCCTCGCTTTCAACAATAATTCTACGCTTAACTTTATATTGACGTCAAATTTCTGTTTATTCTAATAGTAAAGTAGTAGTAGTAGTGCCTTAACATTGGTCGTTCGGTCGCAAATTAGTAATTTTCTCTAATCAAAATCCTTCCTTGTAAAAATAATGAAGAATTTTATTTACAATACTTAGTTCTAAAATGCTACAAAACAACTAGCGTAAATATTAGTCATTACATGCGTGCTAGTGCTTAAGTACTTGGTTTCCGGATTTTCCATCGGAAAATGGAACTCCAACACCTAACACATTTTTCTTATTATAGAAAGTCATTTACATTTACCATATATATAAAATGATCGATCTCTAAAAACATTAAAATTTAAGAGAAATATATTTTCTTTTCGACACAAATATTAAATTCTGATTAAGTTTTTGAAAGTCGTTTTTCTATAAACTACTGCTGCTACGTCGTTACGAATTTCTCTGACTCGGAAGAAACACGCCTCCACTGTTCTGTAATTTTTAAACACAATTTAAGTGATAATGAATTAGGTGCCTCCATCGAATTGCCACAAAACCTGATGATGGAGATATCCTTGTTACTCAACGTACGGCATGGTTGCTTTAACAGTTCTGAGATGTGTGATTGAGAATCTTGCCACATCTAAGATGATATAATACTTACGATTATTTTTATTTGTTTTTTGTTCTTTTTTGTGTAATTTTAGGATTTAAATGTAGCATATTAATGTAGTGTTTGCTTTTAGATTTTGAAATAATCTGCTAGACATTCTGTGAACAACGGTGCTGGTTGTACAATTACTATACTTATAAGTATTTTAGTTTGAGTGTTTGCAGTAAGGTGTATTTTTTAATTTGTTGTTCGTAAATTAAAAAAATATACCGACGCGTCTCTCAAGACACTCTTTAACAGTATAACAGTTAAATTATGGTAAAATGCGATCTTCTCTCGGATTGTTGACATGTACAATAAATTTTAGTGACATTCATTTGTTTTACGAAAGTTAACATCCTTGAAAAATAAAATTAAAACTAAACTTTTAAATCATGAGTAATATATAAATTAAATTGATGAACGCATATAGTTTACACGGTTTAGTTTTTTTTTTTAATTATCATTTCACAAGTATAAGAGATAGACAGCCCTGTGAAAATGTACAACGTTACAGGTAAGTTGTCAGTGCCGCCACTTACAACCCCCTCGCGATACACCAAAACGCGACCCGAGGAAAAAGGAGACCGAGGCACGTCCTCGAACCCTGACGACGCGACCACTATTGCTCAAGCGCTCTACTCAACACTACACAAACACCCATTACCTACATTACACCATCATACCGCCCCCGCCGTCGGCGTGGGCGGTATGATGGTCATCTCAGGCCGGTTCTCCCCTAGCAGTAGTGTCATAAACAGAAGCGTCGCTGGAGTTTCTTGCGCCATTTCTTCTCCAGCGGAAACGCATTCCGAATTGGTGGTAAACTTATCTAATAATAATCATAGTATTAATAATTATAGTAGTAGTAATATTGCCCTCCCGATTGCAGTAACTGACCGAGCCGAGACCGGCCCCCTTGGGCACCCTCGAGTCTGTTACTCTCGCGAACAGGATGACGGTCCAAGCCGAGGTCCCCTCTCGGGGGCCCTTGCGCCAGTCATCCATAAATAAAGGTTTCGGCTAAGCGCCCTCAGCGGTATGCCACCTTTCAATCCGGCGAAATCCGAAAAAAAAAAAAAAAAACAGGTAAGTTGTGGTTGACACAGATAAATTAAAAAAATAATTAAAAAGTTAAGTGAAACTGTGGTTCTCGGTTTTATTAGCATGAAATATTCGGTCTAGAATCATTGCATAAATATTACATAAACAAATTGTACTCTGACCTTGATGTTTACTCGAAAACTACATAATAACGCTGCTAATAACAGCACAAAATGACAGTGTTTATCAACAATAATTTAAATAGTTAACGTCGAAGTTGTAAAAGTTCTGGTAAGAGGCACGTGTCGTGCCAGGCAGAAGGCTGAGACACACAGCGCCGAGTCAACCTCGCAGCGACGTTGTACCCGTACTCGCGGGCCTTCTGCTCGCGAGTCTCTTCCGACGAAGTTGTAAAAGCCGCCGGGCTAACAACATTACACACAAACAAACATAAAGGCCGAAGGCTCGCTTGCAGTGCGCTCCTCGTGCACATTAGTCTCATGTGTCGGATACTTGTCTTCATATAAGTATATGTGGAGTTTATGTACAGCTTTCTTCCTCTTCTAATAAACATGTACGTATTTGATGAAACCCTTATAAATAATTAGTACGGCCGACAAAACTATTAAGTAACGTAACAATAAATTAAAAACAATAAATACTGAAATCAAATGGACTTGGATGCCTAAATTATGATGTAGAACCACATCGTTCTTAAAGGTACAAAATACGTAAATATTAACTGTTTTACTGGGCTGTTATTAAGTATTTATTGTAAATTTTCATTAAGGTTTATTTTTATTACACAACTACTTAACTAAGTAATTATGGAAAGAAGGTAAGCAAACCCTGTAAGATTGAAAGCGCAAAAGGAAATACCCGAAAAAAACTTTTTTTTAAATATAACTGTGCCTCTTTGTCATTGACACCTTGATCTACAATCATTACACTAATATTCCGTAAAATAAGTTGTAACTACGTAATGTCCTTGTCAACAACAACATACAAAAGCAATTGTTACACGCACCACAGTCTAAATAATCGTGTATATTACAGTATAAATAATTACGGTAATAAATACTATAGTTGTCAATGATTGAATAATAAACCTTAATCATAATGGTTTGTACAAGCATTGTATTGCTTAGCCTATTAGCTAGTATAATAGTGACATATATAATATAATGCTATTACTTAATTTACTAATTAATGTATCAAATAAACTTTAATTATAAATGGCTAGTACAATCGTTGTATTGACTGACCCCCTACCACAATGTAAAGAGGAATCAGTCCCTCTACTACTCTCATTTTATGTATAATATACGCATGTATTCTAGAACAAGGGCAAGAGACTGGCAAAAGATCTTAGACAGAGCGTTACGATGTTGAAACTATATAAAACCCATTGTACTTAAATAATTAGTCTCGTAATTAAAAGTGATTATATATTATATATATAAATTGCTATAACCAAGGGTAAATATAAAGTAGGGCGAAAGTTTTTCGGGATGTGGTGTAGCCCACGTGACATATTTATATATCTCATCTTTCATGTCTAACTATAACAGGTTAATAAAAGACATCTAAGGGGCATGACGCCTTTCCTTTATCACCACCCGTTACAGAGTACCAAGTTAATTTATTTTAATAGACTAGGCTATGTAGGCTTCAACATTGTGGCTAGACGGGAAGCAATCTGCTCCCCTTCTAGAGTTGTTCTTCTTTTGCTTTTTGAGCTGCTTAATAGGCATATGCACGAGCATTCATTTTTCGAGGGTGTACTTTGAATCGGAATCGGTTTCAGTTTTTGCAGAAGTGTCAGATTTTGGAGAAGACTTACGCTTCTTTTTCGATTTCTCCACAATTGTGAAGCCCGTTTCGCGGGAGTTCGCAGAGTTCTCAGGAGGGTCGCACTCCATTTCGGAGCCAGAGGACGATGTAGATTCGTATTCGGACGAAGAGGCCCTAGAGAGGGGACTGGATAGCGCCCCACATGCCGAGGCAAATATCGGGGTAGCGGTCGCGAGAGTGCGGAATATATATAACAATATTAGTAACTATTGTTGTATATTTTTGGCAAACCTACCCATCTTCTGTAATACAATGTTTGGACAATAGATTGTAATTGACAAATCTAACTGATAAGAGCTTTTATACTACTTGAAAGTGTAATGTATTAAGTAGGTAAGCCATCGCAGTAAAATTGTATGCGCAATAAGAAATTCCCAGATTAATAAGATCTCGGTTTTAGTCGTATGGAATCTTCGATCTAGAATCATAGCATCATCATCATCATCATCATTTCAGCCTACCATAGTCCACTGTTGAACATACGCCTCCCCCATGGATTGTCACAAAACACGGTCCTGAGCCAGCTGCATCCATCGACTTCCTGCAAAACCGTGTAGGTCGTCGCTGCATCTAGTGGGGGGTCGCCCTACACTGCGTTTGCAGGTACGAGGTTGCCACTCGAGAACCTTTCTTCCCCAACGGTTATCGGTTCTCCGAGCTATATGGCCGGCCCATTGCCACTTCAGCTTGCTAATCCTTAGGGCTATGTCGGTTACTCTGGTTCTGATGCGGATAACATCGTTACGGTCTACATCTCGCAGAGAAACTCCGAGCATAGCCCTTTCCATAGTTCGCTGCGCGATTCTGAGCCTCATGCGGCCTGCAGTGAAGGACCACGTCTCGGTTCCATGTGTCATCACTGGCAACACGCACTGGTTGTATACTTTAGTTTTCAGACATTGAGGTATACTATATCATAGCATCAATATTATTAAAAAAAATAGTAGTAAACTGACCTCCCTGTTTATTTAAATACTACATAATAATGCTGCTAATAACAGCACAAAACAGTTTTGAGCAACAAATTGAATTTTTATCATCTAAGTTGTAAAAGTCCTGGTAAGCGACAGGTGGCCAGGCCGGAGACTCGCTTGCAGTGCGCTCCTCCTGCAATGCGACTGTGCGTCCGCGGCTAAATACTTCACATGGATACAGGCGACAATATTAAGTATTTTATGCAAGTTCTCAGTCTCATCTCATGTGTCGGATACTTGTCTTCGTATAGGTAGAATTTTGCTTCACCTTCTTCTTCTGATAGAGTTATAGCTCATAATTCGATTTCCTGCATTCCTCGTTGGAGTAAGTAATTACTTTCACGCCACTTGCAGCTACTAAAATGGTGGAACCGAGCAGATATACCTGCCACTGTTCAGGAACGCTCAGTAGATGCCTTCGTACGTGTTGGGTTCTAATACACAATACTTGTAAACTTTATACTATTCTAAGCTATATATTATTCAAAAGTCCATTAATATTACCTAATGTTTAATTTTAACTTTTTACTTCGAAATTAAAAAAAAAATCTTGTTATTGTTACATTTTGTACAATCGAGCCCATTAAGACAATTTTTTTTATTTTTAAATCGACAGATTTTGAGATAAGCAAATAAAACGGCATCAATATTATGGCTGTAAGTTAGTTACTCTAGGAGGTATTGCTAATTGAAAATACCCCTGTCGCAATCAGAAATTGCGAGTATTAAACCGACATTTGTTATAAGGCGAAATTTGTTTAACGACAAAATGAGGTAAAAACACATTTAAACATTGTTGTTTACTTCTGATTTGTTAATAAATAAATGTCGTCGTAATCGTCAACTGTCCACTGCTGAACATAGGCCTTCCCCATAGATAGCCACAAAAGTTTGCAGCTCTCATTTTGAAGGGATTTAGCCATAGTTGCCACACTTGGCAGGCGGGTTTGCAACCGCAGTTTATTTGTTCAGATGTTCCAAGAAGATGCTGCTGCCCATCTCTTGGTTTTCATTTTCCCTCTGTCGACTTTTACGACACCCACGCGATGAGATGAGGTGGTAGATTCTCTTAGGCCCCCACCACACGGCACATAAAATATCTAAAACACTTAAATTATGTGCTCAAAATGACCACCCCCGCTTTACAAGCAAGCTGCAGCTCATATTGCTACTTGGTTGGAGGATCGTTGTATCATATTCATAACATTATTTCATCTGCAACAGACATGACAGACAGCTTTATACTCGTATGTCCCCATACAAAGCAATCCATAGGTGTTAGGTCTGGAGAACGGGTTTGCCATGCTTTAGAATTGCTGTCTCGCCCGGTTCAAGGTGAATGCTGGGCATCTAAGTATTCCCTAACGGCCCGAGCGAAGTGCGCCAGTGCTCAATCTAGCTGCAGCATCATAGGTACCTCGTGAATAACTCAATGGAAGCTCAGATAGAGCATCCACGAATTGTGTCCGAAGGAACTCCAAAAATCTCAGGGCCATTTAATGTGTGGGGCAATTCACTAGGCCCAATGAAGCGGTTGTCTATGATGTCCGCTCAAACATTTAATTTTAATTTTTTTTGAGAATATTTTTTTGATTTCGGTGTAGTTTTAACCTAATTCTTTTAAAGTTTTACATTATTTTTATGTCGGACACATTGTATACCTTAAAATAATATTATGATAAAACAAGCCAAGCGTGGCAACTATGGCAAAATTCCCCTCAAAATGAGAGGTACACACTTTTGTAGTAATCTATGGGGGAGACCTATGTTCAGCAGTGGACTAGTGATAGGCTGAAATGATGATGATGTTGATGATGATTCGGCCACTAACCACTGCATGACATGGTTTTTCCCAATTAATCAATGTTTGCTATGCGGATTTTCGAAAGCATATAATCCAGATAATATTAATAGTAGTAGTAATATTGCCCTCCCGATTGAAGTAACTGACCGAGCCGAGGTTGGCCCCCTTGGGCACACCTGAGTCAGTTACTCTCGCGAACAGGATGAGGTCCCTTCTCGGGGGCCCCAGCGCCAGTCATTCATAAATAAAGGTTTCGGCTAAGCGCCCCCAGCGCTGTGCCACCTTTCAATCTGGCGAAGCTGTGAAAGCCTTCGGGCTAACAGTGATCATCAGTCCTAAAAAAAATCTAAATTACTTGATAACGCCTCGTTTTGAGATGAAACACGTGTCGTGTTCTTGAATTCAGTGGTGGCGATATTAGTTTGCTTGTGCAAGCTGTTGAAGGAAGGCGGGCTTTGCTCTTCAAAACTAGGTAATACACACCATTTTAAATTATGCATGCGGATCTTAAGCATACTTAACTTTATTTTATAAATAAAACTATTTTGCTTCACACAGTCAAATGCATTTGAGAAGTCGCTAAATTTATCTTTAGTATTATAAGGTCTTCTATCGGTCATTTACAACCAAAAAGTGTAACGCGGCAGCCCTATAACAACGCTTGACCTCATTTGTCTCTGCCCGTATCGAATAGAGAGACGAGGGGTTTCCCGCACGTTATAAAGACTTTATGCTGAAGTAAATGCAATGTAACTCAGCGTTGATGATCTTATAAAAGTGCATTGTAAAATATAAAGTAACAGTAATATAAATCTAAGATAAATATTAAAGTTTAAAGTTAATAGTAATAGTTTATTCCTCTACTTAACTTTCGTAAAACTCTGTAACAAGCTTTGTAACAATTTTCGATATGCTGTGACATTATTCTTAATTTAATTCAAATATTGTTAAGTAATAATAAACGCTGTGTTACGAACTGTGTAATGCATTTATTTCAATGATCAGACACGAAATTGTACAAATTACGCTGAACAAGTACCTTTGAAGGGACCCGTTTGAAGAGAAACCTCACTACAGAAACATAATTACACAGCCTTATTATCTTGAATTAATTTGCATTTTTTTTAATCGCAGACAGTGACGGGACGCGCAAAACATTTACCTGATGATATGTGCAAAATCTGCCCATAACAAAGCTGTCACCGAGAACATTTTTGAGCAGCATCTCACTCTACTATCTCTCAAAATATTGTTTAACAACGAAATGTCCTTACTTTAAAGTGATAGTATGCAAATATAATGTATAAAATATTACATCTGATCAAAATTTCTTAAAATATTACCAGAACCTTAAAATATAAGAAATGGCCAAATATAATTTCACGTAAAAACAAAAAAAAAACTCATTTTATGAGCGGTGTTATATTTCTTCATTACCGTCCGTTGTTTGTTAATTGACCCCGAGGTAATTGTAGCCAAATATGTGATGATGACTACGTATTTGGCTACAATTACCTCCAAATCCATTCAGCGAAGAAATGCAGCCGGTGTTCTTAACATTGTAAAGCTTTGTACCTATAATAAGTCTTAATGAAAATATATATCCAGATACTTCCATTAATAATTTTAACAATTATTTAAAAAAGGAAAGAAAGAAAAAACAAAAGAAGAAAAAATATTTAATTAACAAATACGCCAGAGTATATTACAAACTTACTCTCATATGCCCATACTCGTTCCGAAGTTCTGTACTTTACGAAAGAAGTGGTGGTGAAAGATCCAAACCGAAGGCTCGCTGGCAGAGCGTTCCTCGTGCAAAGAGACCGTGCGTCCGCGGCTAAATACTCCACATGGATAAAAGCGACATTGTGAAGTATTTAACCGCAAACCCACAGGCTCATGTGTCGGATACTTTTCCATTAATTCATGTAAGGATAAGTATAAATTTATCACAGATGATAGATACTTTTGACATTGCCAAGGTAAGTTGGTAGCTCGGGAGCCGAGTTCTCACCTTTAATCTCATAGTACGCGAGCAACCTGGATTCGATCCTCTGTGCCAGCACCTCTAAAATTGTTCTTCAATATTAAATGCTGATTTACCACGTGCTCGGCGGTGAAGGAAAACATGGTGAGGAAACCTACATGTCCGAGGAATAGAAATATTTCGAGGACATGTGAAGTCCGCCAACACGCATTGGAGCAACGTGACGGACTATTCCCCACTCCGAAAACCTTTCAGAAATGAGAGGAGGCCTGTGTGAGCGGTAGGACATTAATAGACTGTTACTTTACTTTTACTTTACAACAATTTCACTGATCGTCCCCGCTATTAACAATACGTTAAATTTCTGTGCATTCTCATAGTAGAACTGCCTTAACATCGGTCATTCAGTCGCAAATTGGTAATTTTCTCTAGTCGGTAATTAATCCTTTGAGGCGATTTCTGTGAAATTTTTGCACGAGCAGAGTTGTAAGAGAATTTTGTAAAGATAATGAAGAATTTAATTTGCTTACTTACAATATTTAGTTTTCAATTTCTACAAAAAAGCTAACGTAAATATTAGTCATTACATGCGTGCCAGTGCTTTAGAACTTGGTTACCGGATTTTCCATCGGAGAATGGAACTCCAAAACCTAACACAAATATTGGTTGTACAATTATTTTATAAGTTTTTTAGTTTGAGTGTTTGCATTAAGGTGTATTGTACAATTGTTTGTTGTTGGTAATAAATTTAAAAAAAATATATAGCGACGTGTCGTATAAGACAACCTCTTTATCAGTTCATGTTCCATTCCATTCAACAAATTCTGGTAAAATGCGAACTTCTCTCGGATTGTTAACACGTGCAATAAATAATTTAGTGACATTCATTTGTTTTACGGAAGTCCTTATCCTTGAAAAATAAAATTAAAACTAAACTTTTAAATCATGAGTAATTTTTTATTTTTTTTATTTGATAAAGTGACGAGACGAGCAAAACGTTCACCTGATGGTAAGTGCATCGTCTGCCCATAACACATGTTGTGTTACTAAAAACATTTCTGTGTAGCATCACACTGCGCCCGTCACCCTGAGACATCAGTTCTTAAGTCTCATATGCCCAGTGATTACGCTAGCTCTCAGTGCCCTTCAAACCGAAACACAGTAATGTTTGCACACTACCGCTTCACGGCAGAATAACTGGCCCTGGGGTGGTATCTACCTAGACGGATTCCTGCATAGGAATCCTACCACCAGAATAAATTAAATTGATGAACACAGATATGGTTGCCAGGTCCTAAAACCACACTGCCACTAAATGTAATTTTTAATGGTAGGTAATACGCACCAACAGTCGAGAACGCCCATATTCGCCCCATAACGAGGCATTATCAAAGTACGTATAGACAAGTACTTTTGCAGTGTCAAGTTACATGTTTGCATTGAGAACAATACTGAAGCACCGCACTGCGCTCGTAACCATGACAACGGTTCTAAGGGGGTGACATAGAAACGAGCGTAATTTTGGTAGTCCTCAGCTTTTATTGCGTCGAGTATTCTACGCTGCAATCGATTACATACAGAAGTCCGGTTTGTGCCGGTTTGCAAACGACGAAAAATTAGTACTCTCATTCAAGAGCGTTAGGTTAGGTTAGGTTAGGTTAGTGGTCCCCCCCGAATGGGTTCTCGCCTTGTCGTGGCGGGGGGGCTTAGTAACTGTGGCTTGGTCACCCACAGTGAAGCTAAGAGGAACCCGGTCGGCCTGTTGCCTCAGGCTGACCCGAGGAGGTCGCTCCGAGTGGGCTGCGCAGGCCCGCTCTGGATGCGAACGGGTGGACTGCTGGGGGGAGCAGTACGCTGCCCTCCGCAGCCGAGGTGGAGTCGCGGGGGAAAAGGAGTGTAGGTGTATCATAGCCTCTCTCCCTGTCCTCCGCGACTCTGGCGGGGCCGTACCGCGGATGCGGTGTTGGTGGACTGCTGGGGGGAGGAGTGAGTTGGCACTGCTCACCCTGCCCTTCGCAGCCGAGGTGGAGTCGCGGGGGAAGAGGAGTGTAGGTGTTGCGTTGCCTCTCTCCCTGTCCCCCGCGACTTTGGCGGGGCCGCACCGTAGTTGCGGCGGTGGTGGGGCCGCGGGGGAAGAGGACTGTTGGTGTGTCGTTGCCTCTCTCCCTATCCTCCGCGGCCGTAACGTGGTTGTCGACGGAGCCACAGACCAGATCCGTCGCATGGGCCGGGTAGACTAGTGCTGCCGAGTGCAAGTTTCCTGGCCCCGTGGCCTCCGCGTGGCGGACTCGGGGGGGTCCGTTGCGCACAGCAAAGGGAGGCCGTGTTGGAAGGCGCGTCGCAGTGTTCCGGCGCGCCTTACTAGGAAGGAGACAGGAGAGGATTATCCTCTCCCGAGGAGGGGCTGCCGATGATAGGCGGCCGGCGCCGGTGGGTCGCGGATGTGTGCGTGAGCGTTCCCGTGGCCCTGGCAACATGCGGCGATGGCGGAACACCATGGGGTTTTAGTCGGTGCAAGTCCGACATAATCCCGTCCTTCCCCCCGTGAAGGCGGGTATGCGTAAGGCATTTCCCCATGTAAAAAAAAAAAAGGTTAGGTTAGTGGTAGGATTCCTATGCAGGAATTCGTCTAGGTAGGTACCACCCCAGGGCCAGTTATTCTGCCGTGAAGCAGTAGTGTGCAAACATTACTGTGGTTCGGTCTGAAGGGCACTGTGAGCTAGCGTAATCACTGGGCATGAGACTTAAGAACTGATGTCTCAGGGTGATGGGCGCATTTTAGGGCCAAACAGAAATGTTCTCGGTTGACACGGCATTTGCTATGGGCAGACGTTGCACTTACCATCAGGTGAACGTTTTGCTCGTTTCATCACTTGATCCAATAAAAATAAAAAAATAAAAAATCGAAGTTTAAAATCGAAGAATTGATAAAAAGGTATCGCTGTGGTCGAAATCTAGGAGAGGCTAGGAGAACATCATCAATTATTAAAGACTTGATCGATGAATTGCTATACATTTTTTTTTATTGTAGAAAGTGACGAAACGAGCAAAACGTTCACCTGATCGGTAAGTGCAACGTCCGCCCATAACAAATGCTGTGTCACCCAGAATACTTCTGTGTTACACCACAATGCGCCCGTCACCCTGAGACATCAGTCCTTAAGTCTCAAATGCCCAGTGATTACGCTAGCTCACAGTGCCCTTCAAACCGAAACACAGTAATGTTTGCACACTACTGCTTCACGGCAGAATAACTGGCCCAGGGGTGGTACCTACCTAGACGAATTCCTGCATAGGAATCCTACCACTAGTGAAAAATGTATGAAAAATACATGAGCAAGGCTGGACAGTTTAAGGCAACACTTTCGCAACTAATCCCTTCGGAGGTTTGCGATAAATTAGTTATTTTACATGAAAAAATATCAGCTACCACGAAAGAGCTAGCTGGCTGTAAAATAAATATGTCGGCTCCTCGGGGGACAGGACCTTCTCGCAGAATATTAGAAAAGTAGCAGTTACAAGGCAATAAAACATTCCGTCACAGTCCCCCAGACAGATAACATATATACTGTAATTAAAAAAAACGACGCTCTCACTAGGATTTCCGCTGTATCATGAGACAAATTTCCCACACCCATCACAAAAAACCAGACCCGAAAATTTACTTATTTTTGCACAAATATTGGCCCCTTAGCTGAGATTCGAACGCAGGAACCGTGGTGGAAAAGGCAAGTATTCTGAGCGCTGGGCCACGCGACCGTCAATAAATCTACATTGAGATGATGGTGCATGATGACAATGAGCCCGTACACTACGGTCTAGATTTACCGTCAGAGAGACTGTGCGCATTCGTCACCTTTAGTTAGTAAAAAAAGTAAGTGGAAAGATGTGGACGGTGCCTATCCCTATGGGAAAGAGGCTTACGCTATGTATAAAAGAATTAAATTTCAAGTCGAAATCGAAAACACGAAATTTGAGTTTTTTCATTATTTGTATATTCCGTGTATTCATTTTTTGATTTTACTAGTTTTTTTCTTAATCTTTTAAACCAGTGGCTTTACGTTTTTCGGTAGATCGAGGTTCGGCAAACAAATTTAAATAATGAACTATTTTTAATCTGTCGTTAAAATGCTGCAAATCATTAAAAAGTTAAAGAATATGAACGATTTACAATGATCTCTATGAGTATAATTCATTGAATCCACTCGTATTTATTCGGAAGAGTATATCTTTTTGAAATATCAATAATTTTATTGATTAAATTAAAATATTTATCATTTTAACTTCCGGGTCTACCAGTTACCTACAATCTATTATAAAAAATACAAATCATTGCATATATATTTCGCCGTGTGGTGGCGGCCTAAGAGAATCTACCACCTCATCACATCCCGTGGGCGTCGCAAAAGTCGACAGAGGGAAAATGAAAACCACGAGATGGGCAGCAGCATCTTCCTGGAACATCTGAATAAATAAACTGCGGTTACCAATCCGCCTTCCAAGCGTGAAAACTATGGCAAAATCCCTCCAAAATGAGAGCTACAAACTTTTGTGGCTATCTGTGGAGGAGGCCTATGTCCAGCAGTGGACTTGTGATAGGCTGAAACGACAAATTTGACAAATAAACTAGTAATTACACCAGAATTTTTTTTTTGGAACATTTACGTAAACTGGTACATACAACATGGTCTCTATTTTGTTATGAACAGTAGTTTGAATTTTGAATTAAGAAAACACAGGTATTGAGTTGCAATAAATATATTAATATATCAATAATTATAGTAATATATTTCAATAATTAGATTAATATGGATAAGGCTACAAATATAGCGTTCATTTTAGAGTTTTACAATCACTCTCACAAATGTAGCTAAGGTACTATTCACACTAGCGGCATCATCTACAACAAAAACATTATCTGTTAAATCATTTTTTTATTATTTAATTCTGTTTTATTGAAGGTTTTTTTTTTGTATAATGTATTAATGCGTAGTAGCTCCAGTTTAATATTGTAAAGTCTGCGCGGCTGAAACAAGATGGATCCTTATTTTTTTCTTGCTGTCTTAAGTCAGTGCGCGATAGTATCGTCTTCGGTGCGAAATAAATATATGTGATGTTATATAGGTATGGGCTATGCAATCATTTTTAGCTCATAACTGTTCTCATTTGTGTTGATCGATAGCGCGCTCCGATCAACAGGCGTCTATTGAAATTTAAACTTAAAAATTACACAGAATTTTATCAGAAGTCGAAAGTAAAGAAAAAAATAATTTTATATCTTCGAAGCAATTATTAAAACTTCGATAAGGTTTAGTCGCTATGTTTGATTATTTTATTATAATAGGGTGTCATTTTGTTGCTCTTAGTTAATTTTAGGACGTATGCCGCTAATGCCAATAGGTCTTTGGAATTTAAACTAGAAGACTTCCGCGCACGTAGTACATACTCGAACATCTACTAAATTCCAGAACTAAATTATCAAATTTCATTAAACACTTTTGTTCCGATTTCTAGATCTATTTGTTCCCTGGAATTGGCAATAATATGCACTATGTTCGCGGGATCATTGCGGCCGTTAATAGTTTATTTTGGAATGATTAACGTATTATTTTAAAGGAAAACTTATATTGAGCACATGAATTCGTTTTTAAAAATACATTTAAATGGGTGGAGAGGGAAGGCGTACATTTTGCTTCAAAATATTTCATAATGTTACTTTTGACTAAATTATACAATATAACAATTTCTAGTACAGTATTTTTGAAGCGGTTACTTCTATACAATTGACATCTCATAAGTAGTTTTCCATACTATTCGAGCCGCATAGTAAAATGACTAGGTACCACATGTAAATGTGCGTTAACTATATTTTATTTATCATACCACAATTATGTATCCAATAATACAAATTAAAAAAGTCACTATTTCTTAAATATGCTTTAAATTTCTTATTCGATTTTGAAAAAATAACATTAAATGGAAATTTATAATAAAATAACAATTATGCCTAATTGTTATTATTATATTTTAATTATAACTTGTCGGTGGCAAATTGTGAACTTTTGTTATTATTTTATAAGTTTGTCAAAATGACAGCGCGGGAAAATTATTCTACATATCGATAAATTCTCCAATATTTCCAATGCATGACAGCGCCACAAAAGTATTTTTTTTATTTTAGAAAATAATAGCAAATCCAACAAAATCGCTCAACAATCAAGCGTGCATCTGGTACAGAAAAAATAACAAAAACTTTCATGTTTCCTCTCTACACCATAGATCCCGTAAAATCATCTATCAAAACATGGCAACACTATGATAATAGTGTAACGAGTTCATTGAATCTTGGCTTTAATAAATTGGTGTTCTATTCACATCAGTTGCGCGTACTAACGAACGAACTGCGCCCGTTCTTAAATGGCTAGATAAATAAAAGGCAATCTATATTTGTGAGAGGGTGGTAAATGTTCGCGCGATGGTTACGTGTTGTCTGTGGCGTGCTTGCGGTGGTGGTGACGACGTGGCCGCGGCCGCGCTTCACTTGTTGACGTGCTCACTGCAACACACGATGACCGTGCTAATATCGTCTTGAATTTTTTTGTAGGATGAAGCGACGGAACAAGCAAAACGAGACGAGTAAATGCAACGTCTGCCCATAACAAATTCTGTTTCGCCCAGAATATTTCTGTGTGGCGTTCCTGCGCCCGTCACCCTGAGATATAAGTTCTTAAATCTCATATGCCCCGTGAATGTTACAGTCCGTAAAGTGTAGCATGATTAAAGTAGTGACATTTTTAATTTTAAATACCTCCGAATATTAATCAAAATTATTTTATTTGTGCAATAATATATATATATATATAATCGTTTTTCGTTAAATAATAATGAACTAATATTATTTTTATGAAAGCTATCCTGTCGCTGTGATGGTATAGGAATATGTTTTAAGTATTTATTTAAATGTCACGATTAAACAGTCACTTCCATTAATAAGTTAGTCGATCTTTTTTGAGAGCTAATTAGTAACGATCGAAAAAAAAATATAAACGTTTGTATTAAACTATTTTTTACATGCAACACTTAATTCATGGTTTCATTTATTCAAAATTTGACAAAAACAAATTATTGCTACAAGAAGTTCTATACTCCAGAGGTCTTAAAAATAATATATTTAGTCGATCGGAAACAAATTGTTACACATCAGCGTATTATGTAAATATTGAAATTAACCATTATATCGAAATTACTGCCAAGTTATCTTTTATTAGATTAACTTGATTAACGAAGTAGTAATGGTAACACTTCCATAATCTTCCATCTCTTCTTCTTTAGGTAACACTTCCATATCATTCTAACTCTTCTATTATGACATTTTCGTTGATTCTTGGTTTTATCGATTAATTGTAGTTTCAAGTTTCGATTCATATTTTAATGGGCATAACTAGTTAAACCATTTTGACAAATTTCATTCCAATCATTCTACATTTTACGGACTATAGTGCACAATATTTTTAGTAGTTTATTATCTGTCTGTCCGCTCGTTCATTGTCTGCTAATAATCTTAATTGCTTATGACTTTAGCGGACCGATTACTAACTTACTTTGTGGATCTAGTGAACGATGCAGTTTATTTTTTGTGTGTCGAACATACATCAAAGACTTTAAAAGCGTTGGTAAAACTCGACATCCAGCCCCAAAGCATGAAAATAAGATTTAGATATACATGCTGTTAAACTTTAGCTTAAAGTGTTAACACATGTCGTAAATACTCTTATAGTGTTAAATAATAGAAAGTCATGCGCAGTTTAACCCTTGGAAACGTAGCCCTAATTGATATTGACTTGTTGTTATAGATGTCTAGTCTGTCAAAGACATGATTTTCCAGTCCAGTTCCAATTCCAGATGAACAACACATTCACTTGATCAAAACTTAATTTTTGCTTCGAAATCGACGTCTGATTTTAAAGCTATTTCCGAACATAAAATATATATAATTAAGAAACGTTTACTTAAGATAAATCATGTAATTGCATTACAATAGCAATTAGCTACTTGATCTCGGTTCGGTGGAGACTCCACTATGTTAATATAGGTGATGCACGAGTCTTTTTTTTTTTTAAAAAAGCGAAGTCATTTTGTCGCTATTCCTTTCGAATCCCATTATAATATCCTTTCCGCAACTTTGAGTTTATATATAATGACACAAAAAATAACTTAATTCCAGTATCTATTATCCACAACGTATGCAAATTGATGTAAATAGATTCAGTCGTTTGTGGATTAAATCATTGCGGACAGACAGACAGAGGATATTTTTAAAGTCAGATTTTGGCAAATACATCATAAACAAATGTCTATGATTTATATGTGATAGAGATCCCTTCTCGTGTACCTAATTGACGAACAAATCGTCTCTTTTTCCCATCGCACCAACGTCACAGTAGCAGAATGTTATCGCCTATCGATATCGGTGTTTTAATTTTTTTTAATGCCAACAGGTGGGTTTCCAGTTGCTTTGCATTACTACGTAATGTGATAGAAAGAGAAGAATACATTTTGCCGTGTGGTGGCGGCTTAAGAAAATCTACCACCCCATCTCATCCCGTGGGTGTCGTAAAAGTCGACAGAGGGAAAATTAAAACCAGGAGATGGGCAGCAGCATCTTCCTGGGACATCTGAATAAATAAACTGCGGTTGCCAAACCGCCCTGCCAAGCGTGGCAACTATGGCGAAATACCCCCAAAAGCGACAAACTTCCAAATGACAAACGCCTACGGTCAGCAGTGAACTAGTGATAGGCTGAAATGATGATGATGATGATATTTCTGGTATTGGTACCTAAATAAAGAAACGCTACTCTGAAAACTATATTTAAAGTTTTATACAGGGCTCCGGAAAGTAATATCAACTGTAAATTTTGGCCCACAGTAAGATTTCTCCGGTGTCGTGGGTGCGTTTTGACACCCATAAATTCCACATGCACAAACACCCAGACCCGGAACAATATCTGTAGGCCATTAAAATATTTGTCCCGCTGCGGGAATCGCACCCACGACCCGCGGCGCCGAAGTCAAGGGCTTAAGCACTGCGCCAACCGAGCCGAAAAAAGTTTACTTGTGAAGAAAGTACAATGCGTTTTCTCAATTAACATGAAATGTATTTAATAGTTTGATTATTGGTGTAGTGAATCGTATTCACCATCAGTGTGTGCTTATTTCAACTTTTTTTTTTTAAACTTCTGTACAGTCAACGACATAATGGATTATGTACATTTGAAAATGTGTTCATCAAATTATCTAAGTGATAAGCATAATATTTTGTTGGTTATGAGTGTTATTCGGCAACAAAAATTTCAATGGATATCGTTGTAATTAGTAATGTTTATTGCATTACGTACTGCAGCGAGTTATGGAGAAACAAGCGTCAAAACAATGAAACTGCCTAATTACGTCTCGCAGCTGGTTCGCGAGTGATGAAATTTAAAAAGAATATTATAAAACCACAGTGCATCCTCACCCTTTCCGTGCGGTATCATTTTTGTTACCACAATTTTCAACTCTGGATATGTGATCATAGAGTCCACTTGCGATTTATCGTTCGTTTTCGATAAATTGTCAGTGCTTAACTCTTTTAATCGGGGTTCGTCTGAAATAAACAAAAATGGGCATGTTCCTGGCAGCGACAGCGTACAAAAACATTTTATTGGTGTATAGCACCACGCTTTAGGACTACGTGATCTAAAGCGAGTGTATTATTTAGAAGAAGGAGTCTTGAATAGATTTAGTACAACATTAATTTTCCATCATTCATATTAGCATAAGATCATATTATCATATTATTTGATGGATTATGTTTATGTTGACCAAGTTTTGTAAATATCACCAAAATCCCTTAGCCGCAAAAACGACTCTTGTTGCAAGGAATTTTTTCATCTTTTCTCTGTGGCGTTATTCTTCAGCGTTTGTTACATACGGTCAGTGGTAAGTTTAGATTTATTTACCCAATAAAAGAAAAGTGCAATTCAAACATGTTTAACAACGGCGTAGCTATTACAGACCTGCAGGGCTATTGCGTATCCAAAGTGATGATCACTTATAAAAGTGCTGAACGAATATCTGCGAAATAAGTGTCTGTATACTGGTTATGATTAACAAAAAGACGTCATATGAAACATAATCGTCATTTTCGTTAACCATAACCAGTATGAAAACAATTATTTGACAGATATTCGTTCAACACTTTTATAAGTGATCTTCACTTTGGATACGTAATAGCCCCGCTGGAAGGTCTATTTTGTAACTCTGGCTAGGTTTCGCGATCGGTTTCATTTTGGCGTATGACGCTCGTTCATTGGTTAATGTGATCGAATCAAACCGATCACGAAACCTACCAGAGTTACCACAGCCCGATTTCTATAAACATGCGGTTACCTTGTGGCTCCTCCGGCGCGTTGGCGCTAGCTGATGTCGCCGTTGGTGACGGGCGGTTTTTTGCTCTTTTCGTATCCGTAGCCTCGACCGCGGGCGTGTGCTGTTTATGAAAGCACTGAGTTAAACTTGTGTGTACATGGATTTTTATTATTTTATATAAGAAAGTTATTACATTTACTGGTGGTAGGACTCCTATGTAGGAATCCGTCTAGTTGGTTACCACCCCAGGGCCAGTTATTCTGCCATGAAGCAGTAGCGTGCAAACATTACTGTGTTTCGGTTTGAAGGCACTGAGGGCTAGCGTAATCGCTGGTCATGTTAGACTTGAGAACTGATATCTCAGAGTGACGGTCATGAAAAAAAAAATCGTTCACCTGATGGTGAGTGGCAATGTATGTCCATAACAAATGCTGTGTCACCCAGAACATTTCTGTGTGGCACCACACTGCCCTCATCACTCGGAGGCATTAGTTGTTATGTCTCAGATGCCCAGTAATAACACTAGCGATCAGTGCCAGGGCAGAATAACTGGCACTGCGGTGGTATCTACCTAGACTGATTCCTGAATACCAATTCCACCACCCATATGACTTATACATAACAACCTCAGCAGCAGAAGCCTTCAAATTGTGACTGCTGGTCACAGCCCACTCCTGGAATAATTTGCCTGCGTTAGTCTTCCCGGCGTCGATTACAATGTGGTTGTATTGAAGAGAAGAGTTAATAGGCTTAATGTTTTCTTTTATTTACGCGAATATTACACATTTAAATAAAACTACTTTTTTACGGATTTTATCGTGTTTAATTTTCAAAATTAAACGCGATAAAATCCGTAAAAAAGTAGTTTTATTTAAATGTTAATAGGCTTGTTCTAAGCTGCGTTTACCATCCAAAATCACATCGCCACTTACCATCATATGGGATCGTAGTTGAGCGAAGATTAGTCAATAAAGATAGCGTAGTGATTCATCAGATAATTGATACTACGTAAATTGGAAATTAAATAAAAAAACATTAAAGAAATTGACCTAATCGCCGCGCTTGGCAAGTAGATTGGAAATCTCAGTAACTGGTCTGGAAAATTCAAGTCTAGCATATTTTGGATTGTAATTTTGCTACAACGACGTTTTACGTGCATTACTCGACTTTTGTAGTAGCTGCAGGATGGGGGTGATGTATTAATTCTCTAGTCATAGTTTTTGTATTTTTTTTTAATTATTAGCAAGATGAACTGGATTTTTTTTTTATTTTAATATTTTTCAGAATACCTATAGCCAACACGTTACCTTATATTAACACGTTGCAAACAAAGTCTGCAGTCAAAGAACAGCTTCCACATATTTGTAACAATAAAAATTTTCAATAAAATATTTGAGAAAGACAAATCAAGTAATGAAATATTTAACATGAAATTACAATATCAACCTATTTTATGATTAAAATTGATTATCAAATGAAATATTTGAAAAGTACTTCCCCTTTAGTGAGTCATGTTTTTCTTTCCCCCATTTCTTAGCCTGCACGGTTTGTGCGTCAGCCATGCAAATAGGTTAGGAAGTGTGAAGTGAGTCATGTTGAAAGATGACTAGATAGAAAGATACTCGTATCTCAGTGCAGTTAATGATAGGAACAGCTGGTAGAGAGTTTCTACTAGATCGGATGATGTATGAAAAATGTAAAGATATTTGTGCGGAGAACATTCTGGGTGACGCGGCATTTGTTGTGGGCGGACGTTGCACTTACCATCAGGTGAACGTATTGCTCGTTTCGTCACTTTCTGCAATAAAAAAAAGAACAACATCGAGTCTTTTGGTACCAACTCTTGTTTTTTTGTTTTTTTTTTTCATTTCTGTGTATATTTAAAATTTTGCAAAATAATATTTGCTTGCAAATAGTACTCTGTAACTGGCAAAAAGCTAACATGCGTTGCCATAAACTATAAAGTGACAGCGATAAGCGATAGGTGATGTTACAAGACTTTTGGCGGCAACTCGATGTGACGGTAGTGTTTTTTTTTTAATGTGTTTCCGAAAAAGTGTATAGTGATGGGAAAATTCAAATCAATACCGGCTAGGCGCTCGCTTTAAATTTTCATAGTACGCGAGTGACCTGGGTTCGATTCCCGGTGCCGGCACCACTAAAATTGTTAATTGCAATTTTAAGTGCCGATTTACCACGTGCTCGGCGGTGAAGGAAACATCGTGGGGAAACCTGCATGTCTGAGGAATAAAAAATATTTCGAAGACATGTGAAGTCCGCCAACCCGCATTGGAGCAGCGTGGCGGATTCTTCCTAGCATCCAAAACCCTCTCAGAAATGAGAGGAGGCCTGTGCTCAGTAGTGGGTTATTTATAGGCTGAAACTTTACTTTTACTTTACTTTGACACTCCAAGAAATCTTCAGTAAAAGTGTATTTATTCACTGTCATCATTTCACTGACGATATTCTTAAACTAATTATTGTATTGTGTCGAGGACACTGGCAGAACGATTACCGTTGCCATTAAAAAAAAAAGAAAAGCGGTGTGAATACGTACTGTTGGCGAAGACGGTGGCGCGGTGTAGCTCCGGCAGCGCCAGTGGTCGCCGTCGAGCACCGCGTGGGGGCGCCTCGCTGCGGACACGCATACCGTCACTACACTGCCACTACACCGCACCACATTCCACGGCATAGGCTAAGACTATGCTGCAGATACCACGTTAAACCGGAGACCCATTTACTAACAGATGAGGCAATCCATCAATCCTCAGGGTTGACAACATCTTCCTTCGCCATTGTTGGATGACAGTGACGTGCCGTGTGGTGACGGTTTAAGAGAATCTACCACCGCATCTCATCCCGTGGGTGTAGAAAAATTCGGTAGAGAGAAATGAAAACCAGGAGACGGGCAGCATCTACCTGAAACATCTGAGTAAATAAACTACGGTTGCCAACCCGCCTGCCAAGCGTGGCAACTAGCCTATGTTCAGCAGTGGACTATGCTATGGACTGAAATAATGATGATGACGATGAGTGACCATTTCTCATAAGGGAAACCTCACAATATAACACAATACAAAGCCCGCTTAACGATTGAATACATACATACATACAGTCACGACTGTTTCCGAAATAAGGGGTAGGCACAGACCACACCCACCACCACCACCACCACCATTTCAGCCTATCAAAGTCCACTGCTGAACATAGGCCTCCCGCATAGATTACCACAAAAGTAAGTAGCTCTCATTTGGAAGGGATTTTGACATAGTTGTCACGCTTGGCAGGCGGGTTGGCAACCGTAGTTTATTTATTCAGCTGTTCCAAGAAGATGCTGCTGCCCATCTTCTGGGGGCAAACGAGCAAGCAGCTCACCTGATGGTAAGTGACCACCGCCGCCCATGAACATCACACAACATCTCCCGGTTTTCATTTTCCCTCCGTCGACTTTTAAAACCATTGGATGAGATGGGGTGGTAGATTCTCTTAAGCCGCCCCCACAAAGCAAACACAAATGACTCATATAGATAAGGCAAAAACTCATTACAAATAATGTACTTGTTTATATTTCGAATAAAAACAGTAAGTAATTCGTGCCGTGTGGTGGCGTTAAAAGAATACTACCACTCCATCTCATCCAATGGATCTCGTAAAAGGCGAGTAAGGAATTAAACTGCACTGTGCACCCAACAGCGCATGGTGGCGATGGGCTCACCACCTATCACACCGAGTGCATTATATTGTTTTGGTGAAACGTGGATTGTGGCAGTCATCTGTTTTTGCAGTGAGTGCCCAGTCTCACACTACCCCTTATGGGATACGGTCGTGATCTTATGCATGTATGTCAAAACTCACTCTCTGATTGGCTCGCCCCAGAAGTCCTGCACAGTTGGGAAGTGGTAGGTGTTCTGGTAGCCGTAGCTGTCCAGGCCGCTGGCTCGCAGGCTGGCGTGCAGAGAGTTCTTCATGCACTGCAACTGTGCGCCCGCGGGTCAACTACTTCAAGTATTCACAAGCATTACGTGAAGTACTTAACCGCGAGCCCACAGTCGTCCGTTGCGAATACACGTTTAACAATTAATATATATAATTATTAATAATATATATAATCATGTTATTAAAAATACTACTTCTAATATTAAAAAAATACCTTTCAATATAAATACAAAAAAAAATGAGTCCCTTCTAGTGGAGCTTATTTTGTGTCTGTGTAAGTGTTTGCTTCGAAAGACCGCATATTTCTTTGTGATGCAAAATATTTTCTACGATTACCTTATTTATGTTTGTAATATTCTGTTTTGTGTATTTTACGTTCGTTATCCATATATTAATGTAAAACACATTCGTATGTAATTTCTCATAAAAGTGAATTAGCTTCTTATGGGAAATAAATAAATTCTTAACCTCATATATATAATACTGGTGGTAGAATACCGATGCAGGAATCCGTCTAGGTAGGTACCACCCCAGGCCGGTTATTCTGCGGTGAAGCAGTAGTGTAACATCACAGTGTTTTCGTCTGAAGGGCGCTGTGAGCAAGCGTAATCTCTGGGCATATGAGACTTAAGAACTGACGTCTCAGGGGGACTGGCGCAATGTGATACCACACAGAAATGTTCTAAGTGACTTCATTTGTTATGGGCAGACGTTGCACTTACCATAAGTTGAAGGTTTTGCTCGTCTCATCACTTTATCCAATAAAAAAACATTGTTTGGAAATTTATTCAGCTACACCTAAATATATAAAAAAGTAAAGTTAAAGTCTATTAATGTCTCAATGTTGAGCACAGGCGTCCTCTCATTTCTGTAAATATTTAATTTTAAATATATTAAAGATTACCTATACATAAAACCGTGTGGTGACGGCTTAAGAGAATCTGCCACTCCATCTCATCCTGTGGGTGTCGTAAAAGTCGACAGAGGGAAAATTAAAACCAGGTAATGGGCAACAGCATCTTCATGGAATCTGTACAAATAAACTGAGGTTGTCAACCCGCCTGCCAAGCATGGCAACTATGGCAAAATTCCTCCAAAATGATACCTACATTTACATTTCTTAACATTTAACCGTTAGCAATGACAGTGCTCATTGGACCTTCTAAGTTGTGAATCCCGAGTTGAAATTCTAGTCCCACGAATTATTGAATTCCGCAGTCCCAATAAATATTAATGCATCTTACGAATTATTGAATACCGAGTCTTCGTGTAGCGGGATCTCATCGCTAACTTTGCATCTGAACCTTCTTATAATCTAGAGATGAGAGAATATATCCGCCTGGGAGGACACTCAACACTATAATATGTCCCGCGCAGTGGAGAAAATGGCGCTCTGGCTTAATAAAGATTTGTTAATTAATTTATTTTAAATTCAAATTTTACCTTTTTTAATCAACGCTTTTCACCCTAACAATACGTGTAATTATGCTATAATATAAAGCAACTAATAAAATATTACGCCAGATATATGATTAGTAAAGAATTAGCTGTCTTGTTGTCTAATGATTCTGTAAGTCGATAAGAAGGCCAGTGATACGTTTAAAAATCTAAACGTAGCGATGTTCAGATCGTAGACACGACCGCCTTAAACAAAAGTACGCCCGCCATGATCTGTTCATGTAATGTTAATAAAATGTTATTACGTATACAGTTATTTAAAAAATATCTGCACACCCTCTTCTGAAATGATATTAAAAGTAATTAATTAAATTTTAACAGGTAACTAGTGTACATTTTTTTGAAATAACCCTTTATAATAAATTTCTGTATTAATCTGAAATCAAGTTTAGCGCTATTTAGTCTCAATATCATGTTCGAAACTAGGTAATGATGTGCCCGCAACTACTCGTACAACGATTCGTTATAGCGTTTCAGCAGCGTTGTTATTTAGCGCTACCAACGTGATTTAGCGTAACATAGCGGCACGTGGTGCTATATAGCGGCGGGTGGCGCTATATAGCGCGACGCAGCGGCGTGCGACGTACGTGTGCGTGGCTGGCGGCGGCGCCGTCGAACAAGAGGTTCGTGACCGCGCCCCCCGGCGGCTCGGGCGGCGGGCCGGCGGCGAGTACCTCTCTGCGCTGCCGCTCGGCGTCGCCGCGCAGCCGCCGCACGAGGCGCTCCGCGTCCGCCAGCCGCGCGCGCAGCTCGCCGCGGCTCTCCGCGCCCGCGCTCGCCTCCGCCGGCCGGGCCTCCAGTAGGCGGAGTTTCCTGCACGCACGAGTGCGTGAGCGACGCAAGTTTACGGACCAGCCGTTTGTTTGTAAAGCGATATTCATAATTTCTATCACCTATCCTATCACTAGTCCACTGCTGAACATAGGCCTCGCCCCATAGATCGCCACAAAAGCTTGTTGGTCTCGTTTTGGGGGGATTTTGGCATAGTTAGTAGTAGCCGTGTGGTGGCGGTCCATCTCGTCCAATGGATCTCGTAAAAGGCGAGTAAGGAATTAAAGTGCACTGTGCACCCAACAGCGCATGGTGGCGTTGGGCTCACCACCTATCACACCAAGTGCATTATATTGTTTCGGTGAAACGTGGATTGTGGCAGTCATCTGTTTTTGCAGTCAGTGCCCAGTCTCTGACTACCTCTTATGGGATACAGTCGTGATGTATGTATGTTTGGCATAGTTGCCACACTTGGAAGGGGAGCTGGCAACTGCAGTTTTCAAATGTTCCAGGAAGATGCTGCTGCCCATCTTCTGGTTTTGCCCAGTGATTACAATAGCTATCAGTGACCTTCATACCGAAACACAGGACTTTTTGCACACTACTGCTTGGCGGCGGAATTACCGGTACCCACCTAGACAGAATCTTGCTTAGGAATCCTACCACAGTAAATTAATTTTATGTCACACACAGCGTTATTATCCGACCCGTCATGATAGAGTAAGTTAATTGTTATTAGATTATAAATATTGATATAACACTAAATTGACGGATTTTACCTCAGGCCAGTTATTCTGCCGGGAAGGAGTAGTGTGCAAACATTATTGTTTCGGTTTGAAGAGCACTGAGAGCTCGCGTAATCACTGTGCATATGAGAATTTAAGAAATGTCTCGAGGGGACCGGAGCAGTGTGATGTGTAAAAATGTTCTGGGTGACACAGAATTTGTCATGGGCAGACGTTGCACTTACCAACAGGTGTCACTTTATGAAATAAAAAAAGGTACGAAGAAGCACTCACTCAGCCTGCGCGTCGACAAGCCGCTGCAGCTGCAAGGCGCGAGCCTCGGCCGCTCGCGCCTCGCCGCGAGCCGCCGCCGCCTCTCGCTCCAGCCGGCTCACCTCCTTCCGCAGCTGGGCTTCCTGGCGGGCAACAAGCTCTTACTATATGCTGGTACTTGTAGTTGTTAACAATAGACCAGCGCTAGTTTTTTTAACCGACTTCGAAAAAGTACGAGGTTGGCATCGTCGTCGTTTCAGTCTATCACTAGTCCACTCCTGAACATAGACCTCCCCCATAGATTACCACAAAAGTTTGTAGCTCAATTTGAGGGGATTTGGCCATAGTTGCCACGCTTGGCAGGCGGGTTGGTAACCGAGTATATTTATTCAGATATTCCAGGAAGATGCTGCTACCCATCTCCTGGTTTTTAATATCCTTCTGTCCACTTTTACGAAACCCACGGGATGAGATGGGGTGGTAGATTCTCTTAAGCGTTCTCAATTCGACTGAATATTTTTTTATTTTTTTGTGAGTATGTCACGCGTTATCTTCGCCAATTATACTTGAGGTTGGTCCCATACGAATTTGGTGAAGTTCCGATGATGGGACCTATGAGAAAATCATGTAACTCGTTAAATTCCCATAAGTATGTCTGTAGCTGTTGTATTGAAGTCGGATTTTGTTTTTTTTTTAATTCTTTATTTCTTCCTTTACAATAAAAGGATACAAAGGGCGGACTTAATGCCTTTAGGCATTTTCTCCCAGTCAACCCATGGAGTGGTGAGATTTTGATGAGGTGTAGCAATATATTTTATTGAAAACATTATTAGCAGTGCATTTGACATCTTACTACTATAATAAAGCTGGTCAGTTTGTATGCTTCAACGCGCTGATCTCAGGAAATAATAAACTGATTTGAAAAATAATGTGTACATAAGATGAGGATGAATGAAAAAAAGATTGACGACACAGATCTATGAGGCGAGTATGAATGAGAAAACAGGAAAGGGTCGACGTAGGCGAACGTATCACGATCAGATCAAAGTCGTTTTAAGGAAAGGCTACGTCAAAAGTACCCACAACCAACTGGCTTCTATGAAAACACTAATGAAAGTAAAAGAAGCTAATGATGTGTGTCAGGATCGAATCATGTGGAAAGATATGGCCTCTGCCTACCCCAATGGTAGAAAGGGGCGAAACTCTATGTATGTATCTAGATTGACCATTAATTGAAGAAAGTTATAGGCTCTAAAACTTTGTACTACGCTAAAGCTGATTTTGATGCAGCATGCTATGAACCAATCATTACCGAAAAGAGCCGAACTGCGATGTCCGATTTTATGCGGGTAAAAACCGCGGGGCGCAACTAGCTAATCAATATTTTTCCAAGTTATATGACGTCTTTGCTTACATTCGTGCGTCTATTAAACGCCTTAATTAAAGCCATTCTTTACAACTTTCACTTTTTTTAACATACGACTAGCCTATGAAAATTTTGAGAAAGTCTGTGTTCAGCAGTGAGACATTTACAGGCTGTTACTTTGTGTTACTTTCCTTTTTTGTGATATGTAACGCCACGCCACGCCATGCCATGCCATGCCACGCCATGTCACGCCATGCCACGCCCTGCCACGGTGTGCCACGCCGATCCACGCCGATCCAATAAATAAGTCTATCAATGACCTTTGGTGACGTCACATACTAACGCACTCGATATGGAGGGGATGACGTTATATAAACCGAAGAACACTCACTTTGATTATCTTACGTTGTGCGCACTCTGATGCGTTGTTACTCTGTACAAATTACGTGGAGAATAAATAAGTTAAGACTATTACTAGTGTTCGTACGTGTTTTATTTCTCTTCTGTTACAGATAATATTATTCGTAAGGCCTTTCGCCAGTCTTTGCGACATGAATGTCTAACACCATAATATCTTAATTACCTCACTGTTTTCGTTAGTTTCTTCGCTAATAGGTAAACTTGTCTTCGCTGCGGAGTCTTTGTTAAATATCAGCTGGAATTGTAAGTCTGTAACAAAATGGAACTCAATTATTGCCATTTTACCCTCAAAGATACCCTTTCTCTCTCTCTCTCTCTCTCTCTCATCGTACGAATACCTTTGATACCTGGTGCTTTTTTGGTGTTTAGTGTCTGGATTATATTTTGTATTTGCTTTTTGAAGTTGTATCAGTTATACCAACCCATGACGATATTTTTTTATATAAGAAAGTGACGGCTCGAACTAATTGAACTTGCAACGTCTGCCCATAACAAACGCCGTGTCACCGAAATGTTCTGTGTGACGCAGATTTTGTTGTGAGTGAACGTTGCACTTACGCCACTCAATTCCTTACACGGTTAATGACCGAAGGTGAGTCTCGAGTCTAATAGGACGCTAAGTCTTTGACAGTATTTTCTCAGGGGATCGGGCGATAAAATAACTCTATCGTAGGGAGATATGGCGTTACACGCCGCGAAAAGTACAGGGCTGCACTTTTGGTAGGGGTTGACCTCGATCCTCCATTTCCGAAAACAGTTTCCGAGGGTTCGGGCTGCTGATTGGAGGCGTTAAGAGATAGTGTCTGGATTACGTCCAGATACATAGAGGCTGGTATCGTCTGCGAAGAGAGCGAGTTCGATACCGCTGGTGAGCAGTATGTCGTTCGTGAATAGGGTGTAAAGCACGGGACCCAGGACTAAGCCTTGAGGTACGCCGCTGTGGATGGGTCTAGGTAGGTACCACCCCAGAGCCGGTTATTTTGCTGAGAAGCAGTAGTGTGCCAACATTACTGTGTTTAGGTTTGAAAGGCACTGAGAGCTAGCGTAATCACTGGGCATATGAGACTTAAGAAATGATGTCTCAAGATGACGGGCGCATTGTGGTGTCACACTGTTCTGGGTGACACAGCATTTGTTATGGTCAGACGTATGAACGTTTTGAACGTTCTGTTACTTTTATTAAATAAAAAAAAAATGGGGTATGATTCGGATTGCACCCCCTTGACACGGTAGCGGAAGGTTCGACTGCATAGAAAATCTCGTATGATGCGATCTGGCACACCGAAGCCATATAACATGTACTGACTTTTGATGTTTAGACAGAGTCGTGGTTATTATAGAAATATTTCGAGGACATGTGAAGTCCGCCAACCCGCATTTTAACAGCGTGGCGGACTATTTCCAGCTCCAAAACCCTCTCAGAAATCAGATGAGGCCTGTGCTCAGCAGTGGGACATTTATAGTCCATATTTACTAGCAGGCCATCTGCTCGCGAGTCGCTTCCGATGACGCCGTAAAAGCCATAAGGCTAACAGCATTCATTTGAAAAAAGTATTAGTCGACTAGTCCACTGCTAAACATAGGCCTCCCATATATTTCCACTAAACGGTCCTGAGGCACCAGAATTCAGCGATGTCCCGCAAATAGACGATACTGACGTACGAGTACGGTATGATTATTGTAAAAATAGGCTTGAAACATCGTTTACTACCATTAGCAATACGACATTTCGGTAAATTTTGTTAAGTACATTGTACTCAATGTAAACCTCCTCTTTTACCTTTAACCTCTCTAACCTTTTTTTAACCTTTAACCTCTAACGTTTTTAACCTTTAACCTCTTTAACCCTTAACCTCTCTGGTTTCAACAAATACCTATTAATATTTTAAATGACAATTACCACGGAACCTATTCTAAGTTACAAGTTAGCACAAATATGACAATCGATTGATATTCGAACTACGAATCTATTCGCAAGCAAATACGCTAACCACCGAGTCGTACAGTAATCGGATGATATCATACCTTGTGGGTAGACAATGCAATTTACTGCAGTAAAAGTCGGGCACGGCTGCATGACTCACAACCGTATGTGCGCCAAGTTTAGATATTTAGCTACATAGATTTTTCATAAAAATAGTGTCGAGGCAAAGCTGTACGGGAGGTAGGATTCCTATGCAGGAATCCGTCTAAGTAGGTACCACCCCAAGGCCAGTTATTCTGCCGTGAAGCAGTAGTGTGCTAGCATTGCTGTGTTTCGGTCTGAAAAGTACTGTGAGCTAGTGTAATCACTGGGCATATGAGACTTAAGAACTGATTTCACACAGACATGTTCAAGGTGACACAGCATTTGTTAGGGCAGACGTTGCACTTACGTGCAGCTTGACGTGGCGTATAAACTGCGCTCATGACCCTGAGACATCAGTTCTTAAGTCTCATATACCCAGTATCACACTATGGTGCCCTTGACATAAAAACACAGAAATGTTTGCACACTACTGCTGGACGACAAAATAACGCGCACGGTGGTGCTCACCCAGAGTGATTATAACACAGGAATCCTGCCACCGACCTAATTATTCAGAGAGATAGAAGAAATAAATACATACACATACACAAAATCACGACTGTATCCCATAAGGGGTAGTCAGAGACTGGGCACTCACTGCAAAAGCAGACGACTGCCACAATCCACTTTTCACCGAAACAATATAATGCACTTGGTGTGATAGGTGGTGAGCCCATCGCCACCATGCGCTATTGGGTGCACAGTGCAGTTTTATTCCTTACTCGCCTTTTACGAGATCCATTAGATGAGATGGAGTGGTAGCATTCTTTTAACGAGCCGCCACCACACGGCACGAATACAAACACTGTAGAAGAAATGAACATATATATTTAATAAAACTAATTTTAAGAATTTCATCGCGTTTAATTTTTAAACTAATTATATTATATAATCCGACGTTACGAGTGCTCAACAGCACCCATGGTCACAGGGGCTCTGAAGTGACAGATGTCCCGATGTCATAGTTAATGTCACATGTCGTAGGACGAACGAAAAAGGAATTAGTTAATAGAATCAGGCGTTACTTTGCGGAAATCCATTATAATGAAGAAAAGTAAGTTAATTTGCTAAGATCCGCATGCAAAATATAAAAATGGTGTATATTACCTAGTTTTTTGAAGTGCACCACCCGCCCTCCCTCAGTAGCGTGCACAAGCAAACTAACACCGCCACCAGGAACCGCCACCAGGTACCCTCCACCAACCACTACAATACCACCACTAGATAATATACACCACTGAAGTCGAGAACACGACACGTGTTTCGCCCCAAAACGAGGCATTATCAAGCGTAATAGACTCTACGACAGACGGCCGCCGAGTGAGCGGCGCGGTCAAAGAGCTGCCTATTTATACTACAGGCGACGCAAACGGCCCCCACCTACGACATTGCGATTACAATATCGTGATAGCGACCGCTTGCTCACACAATCCACCACCCGAATTACATAAGCAGCCGTTTGCGACCGAATTGATAGCAAACGACTACTTAGAGTATATTTAAACTTTAAGTACTGGATTTAAAGATATTTAAAAGTGGTGAATTCGAGACGTTTGTTTGTTCATTCAGCAGTGCAATGTTATTATTTTTATTTTTAATTATTTCTAATTGTTCCAGCACACACAGCCGAAGCCCCTTGTCGCAAATATGTAGGACTTTAAATGTGTGGTCGCTAGTCAGGTTATGCCCAGTTTCCAAAAGATGTTTTGCGAAGTGTGATCTGTCGGGATTGCAATTTCTGTACGCGGCCAAATGCTCCTTGTATCGGGTATCGAAATTGCGACCAGTCTGACCCACGTAAACGGCGCTGCATTCACTGCAAACAAGTCTATAAACGCCGGATTTTTGGCGTTCATCAATTTTGTCTTTGACGTCACAAGCCCCACTCAGCGAATTGCTTGTCCGGAACGCAACGTAAATATCGTTACGCCTAAGAGTCCTTGCTATTCTCTCAGATACAGGACCCAAGTAGGTCAAACTGCTCACATATCGTCGTCAAATCCGGCGTTTATAGACTTGTTTGCAGTGAATGCAGCGCCGTTTACGTGGGTCAGACTGGTCGCAATTTCGATACCCGATACAAGGAGCATTTGGCCGCGTACAGAAATTGCAATCCCGACAGATCACACTTCGCAAAACATCTTTTGGAAACTGGGCATAACCTGACTAGCGACCACACATTTAAAGTCCTACATATTTGCGACAAGGGGCTTCGGCTGTGTGTGCTGGAACAATTAGAAATAATTAAAAATAAAAATAATAACATTGCACTGCTGAATGAACAAACAAACGTCTCGAATTCACCACTTTTAAATATCTTTAAATCCAGTACTTAAAGTTTAAATATACTCTAAGTAGTCGTTTGCTATCAATTCGGTCGCAAACGGCTGCTTATGTAATTCGGGTGGTGGATTGTGTGAGCAAGCGGTCGCTATCACGATATTGTAATCGCAATGTCGTAGGTGGGGGCCGTTTGCGTCGCCTGTAGTATAAATAGGCAGCTCTTTGACCGCGCCGCTCACTCGGCGGCCGTCTGTCGTAGAGTCTATTACGCTTGATAATGCCTCGTTTTGGGGCGAAACACGTGTCGTGTTCTCGACTTCAGTGGTGTATATTATCTAGTGGTGGTATTGTAGTGGTTGGTGGAGGGTACCTGGTGGCGGTTCCTGGTGGCGGTGTTAGTTTGCTTGTGCACGCTACTGAGGGAGGGCGGGTGGTGCACTTCAAAAAACTAGGTAATATACACCATTTTTATATTTTGCATGCGGATCTTAGCAAATTAACTTACTTTTCTTCATGAAAAAGGAATTAATTATCAATTAAAAGCTGAAGGTACCTCGGATTATAGTTTAAAAATTAAACGCGTTAAAATCATTAAAATTAATTTTATCAAATGTGTAATATACGCGTAAATATAAGAAATCAATAAAGATATACTTTATTTGACACAACACCACTGAGGTACATACATACTTAAACATAACTAAAATAACATGCATAGATACTTCATATACTTATACATACTAATATTATAAATGCCAAAGTAACTATCTCTGCTTGCTACCTTTTCACGGCTCAGCCGCTGAACCGATCTTGACATTGAGTGTAAAAGAGTCTTTCTCAATTCATTGATTAGGGCTAGGTTTGCCCGCCGAGCCGTGGTAGCTCAGAGGCCTGGTGCTCGCCTTTAATTTCATAGTAAGCGAGTAACCTGGGTTCGATCCCCGGTGCCAGCACCTCCTTAATTGTTCTACAATTTTAAGTGCTGATTTACCACGTGGTTAGCGGTGAAGGAAAACATCGTGAGGAAACCAGTATGTCCGAGGAATAGAAATATTTCGAGAACATGTGAAGTCCGCCAACCCGCATTGGAGCAGCGTGGCGGATTCTTCCTAGCTCCAAAACCCTCTCAGAAATGAGAGGAGGCCTTTGCTCAGCAGTGGGACATTTATGGGCTGAAACTTTACTTTACTTTTTTTTTTGCCCGCAAGCGTGATGGATGGTAATCATCGCGGATCTCGGAACAAGACGATGATCACGTAAGCCTAAGAGATGAATGACTTCAGGGCCCTGAAAAGTGGCGATGGAGATTTTTTGTATACAGTGATGAAACTAGTAAAACGTTCACCTGATGGTAAGTGCAACGTCTGTCTCATATGCGAAGTGATTAGGCTAGCTCTCAGTGCCATTCAAACAGAAACACAGTTTGCACACTACTGCCTCACGGCTGAATAACTGGCCCTTAGCGGATTCCTGCACAGAAGTCCTATCATAAGTAAAAGTTGTTGTTGTGAAATAATTTCCACTTGTCTTCATTTTTTTTTAAATCTAAATGCGATAGTGAACCGAATATTACTGTTGGCAAACTGCCTCGAGAAAATTAATGGTCTACCCTTATAAATATTCTCTTTTAATTGTTTATCTCGTTCCCAACCCCTTACCCTTGATATTACATAAACTGGGGGAGAGGAGGGGGGTGGGGGGATACAACTAAACACACTAAGAGGCTTAAGAAGCCCCGGTCTGTGTTGTGTCTGACCTTCAACTCGAGTGTTACGAGTTGTATCCATGAGGTGACAAATGTAGGTATATAAAATTAAAACATGTACGTTCTTTCCTCTCTAAATTTAAGGTTTTAAATTTCTAAACGATAGACAGGCAAAGATGATGCTATGTTTTGTATTTATTGTATTGAATTACTTACGACCGCGTGGTCTAGTGGTCAGAGTACCTGACTTCTAAGCTGCGGGTCCTGGGTTCGAATCCCAGCCGGAGCCAACATTTGTGCTAAAACACAAATTGGTGGTTTTCGGGTCTGGTTGTGCTGTGATTGCCCTAGTGTTTCTGACACTGCATCGTAGCCTTCCTCCGATCTTATCGCATCAGCGTTACATCGGGCGCGGGTAGGTTGGGACGAGTGAGTGCCTCTGTGTTTGCGCGTACACTTGTGGCACTATAATATCTCCTGCGCAGTTGATGGCACCCGACAGTATTCGGAAGTTGTCGCCGTGGTCGAAATCGGCTAGCAGAACATCATTGAATTACTAGCTTATACCCGGCATGCGTTGCTATGTCTCTTTCAGTTTTATTGTAATGTGTTTGAAGTAGTAATGTGTATACACAGCAGACATTTTCAGATGTAAAAAATAAATAAGAGACAATAAATTTGTTTATAAATTGCGCAACTGCCATCAACAGCTGCATAAAGTTCCAACTCAATTGGACGAATGATGCGTGTAGGCATAGAAGACGACAGTTACCTGTTAAAAAAGTTAATCTAGTTTCAAAACCTGCGTACAACCAGAAGTTTCATTGCATTCGGAAGAATGGTATAGAAAGGCAAACGACACAAACAATACGGTAATCCGTCTAAGAAGTTACCACCATAGAGCCAGTTATCCTACCGTGAAGCAGTAGTGTGCAAACATTACTGTGTTTCGGTCTGAAGGGCACTAATAATGCGGCGTGAAAGACCCTACTCATACGCACCTCTATTTCTCTCCCTAAGCGCCTCGATCTCGGCGTGAAGGCCGCTGAGCATCAAGCGGTGCTGTACCTGCAGGAAGCGAACACTTTGCTCCAGGTGCGCAACCCTCGCCACCGAGTCGCTCCCGCCGATAATGAACCCGCCACTCGGCGCATCTGGAGGAGACTTCTTCACCTAAATTAAAAAAAAAAGTAAAGTTCAATCTATCATAACAAATCAGAAGATAAGATAAAGTTAACGAAAGCTTATTGGCGGCTTAAGAGAATCTACCACCCCATCTCATCCCGTGGGAGGGAAAATAAACACCAGGAGATGGACAGAATCTGCAGAGCGTGGCAACTATAACAAACCTTCAAAATGGGAGCTACAGACTTTTGTGGCAATCTATGGGGGAGGCCAGCCGTGGTAGCTCAGGGGCTAGGCGCTCGCTTTAAATTTCGTAGTACGCGAGTGACCTGGGTTCGATTCCCGGTGCCGGCGCCACTAAAATTGTTAATTGCAATTTTAAGCGCTGATTTACCACGTGTTCAGCGGTGAAGGAAAACATCGTGAGGAAACCTGCATGTCTGAGAAAAAAAAATATTTCGAAGACAAGTGAAGTCCGCCAACCCGCATTGGAGCAGCGTGGCGGATTCTTCCTAGCTCCAAAACCCTCTCAAAAATGAGAGGAGGCCTGTGCTCAGCAGTGGGACATTTATAGGCTGAAACTTTGCTTTTACTTTTTTATGGGGGAGGCCTATGTTCAGCAGTGGACTAGTGATAGACTGAAGTGATGATGATGAACAGCTTTTGTAGTCTTGCCGATCCTTAGGGCTGTCTGTAACTCCAGTTCTGGATCATGGTTACGGAGTCTATCGCATAAAAAACGCCGAGAATAGCTCATGGTTTGCTCAGCGATATTGAGCTTTCTGAAGCGGACTGACCAAATTTATGAACGTGTTGTAACAGGGATTGTATGTGTTGAATTCAAATACATGGCATAAAGACAGCGCTGTGCAATGTAAATACAAAGAAATGTCTCGCAAATTATACTTCGCACTTTGAATATGAAAGGATAACAAAGAGGCGAGATTGCAAATTACTGATGAAGAGAAGAGAATTTTCGGATGAAGCTCAGTGGAAAGTATGAGTTGTTTTTTTGTCATTGTATACATTGCATTACATTGGGTATGCATCGATTCTAAATATTATTTAAAGAACATTCCTTATTTGTCATAATATTCCAGTGGACTTTGTAGACATAGATTTGATTAGGCTGGTTATTAAAAAAAATCTAAGAGAAGTATAAACGTATTTAATTTTACTGGTGGTAGGATTTTTTTTATTGGATAAAGTGATGAAACGAGCAAAACGTTCACCTGATCGTAAGTGCAACATCTGCCCATAACAAACGTTGTGTCACCCAGAACATTTCTGTGTGACACCACACTGTGCCCATCACCCTGAGACATCAGTTCTTAAGTCTCATATGCCCAGTGATTACGCTAGCTCACAGTGCCCTTCAAACCAAAACCGAAACCATGCAGCTCCAGAGTGAAATGTCCAAAAGTTTTGTCTTGTCATATGCAGGTTGCGTCAAGATTTTTCTGCTGGTAGGAATTCTTTGCAGAAATCCACCAAGGGCAGTTATTCTGTCGTGAAACAGCAGTGTGCAAACATTACTGTTTTTCGGTATGAAGGGTACTGAGAACTAGCGTAATCACTTCGCATATGAAACTTAAGATAGATCTCAGGGTGACGGACGCAATGTGGCGTCAGTGTCACACATAAATGTTCTGGGCGTTGCACTTACAACCAGGTGAACGTTTTGCCCGTTTAGTCAGTTTCTTCAATCAAAAAATATATTGAGGGAATTAAAGAAAATGGTACTTTATAAAATCTTATTCAAATTAAAAGGCTGGACAATCTAAGTCCTATAGTCATTTAACTGAAGTCATGCAAATCACAGAAGTCGGCCTATGACAGTTTCAAAGTCCAAGGTCTTGCAACTATATCATAGTAAAGTAACAGTCTATAAATTTCCCACTGCAGAGCACTGGTCTCCTCTCTTTTTCGTCTTATTTTAATTCTGGCCTCTCTCAATAGAATTCTGCCAATGTCAAGTCAGTCACGAGAAGTGACAATACATAATTCAAAATTTCGATCAACGATAAAATGATAGTTACTTTTACTGAAGTTTTGCTGGACTGATAGAGACAAAACGAAAGGTACTCGTACAATTCTGATCTTAAATTGCATTTTACAATCACTGTACACTCTGGCAAGCATGTGCTGCATACTAAATTATCAATGTTAAACATCAAAAATCGAAATATACACAGAAATTACAAAATTCAATTAAAACATTACCGTCCCTTTTCGAGTTGACGCCAAAAGTCAGGCCTCCTCTCATTTTTAGATCGTTTTGGAGCCGGGAAGAGTAAGTCACGCTGCTCCAATGCGGGTTCACGGGAACCCAGGTCACTCGTAGCATGAAATTTAAAGCGAGCACCTAGCTCCTGAGCTACCACGGTTACCGTATCATTGTTGAAACAAATTGATGACACATAGTTAACTTGATCCCAGAGAGTCTAAGTATATAAAATTCGAGTAACCTTAGTAGTTCTCGTGTTTTTTTTTTTATTGGACTTTTCTCCTTTTCTCCACTTTTCGCCCTCGTGGGAAATGAAATGTGACGAGTGGCGCCATTTTGGTACGAGTAAAATAATTCTTACTCCCCGTTGCGTTCCACGAGCAGTATAGTGACAACATTGCATATTATCGTGTTATTCTGCACAAATAAATGCTGTCCGTAATACCTCAGTTGCCTCTTAAGTCGGTAGAAAAGAGGTACTCTGCTGGACACCTATCGGCTTATCGGTTATATTTCGAAAAATTACTGCGTAATAATATCTAGAATTTCGTTCAGTATGGTTTTTTTGAGTGCGCTTTAAATATAACCCGGCTTGGTTGTAAACAAGCTCTACCAGAGATTGTTTGATTCCAGTCATTATTACATATTTCAGGATTTTACAAAGAAACGACAGATAGACAGAGACAGATATTTTTCAGAATTCTGATTTTTCCTATGTGATGGGCCTTTTTCGTCTTATCCCAAGCACAACTTTAAGTATAATTTCTTATTTGAAAGAAACAAACAGATATGTATTTGAAACATACACATATAATGGTAACAGGTAGACCAAAACATAAGCAGTAGTAAATAGTATATATATATAGTAACAATTTTTCGTGAGTACCTTTCTAAAGAGTACTTCGATCTTCCTATAATAACAAGATATACATTCCAACACACTTTATCAAGTCCTAGACTATCCAAACTACACTATTCTGCAACTCCTTGCCCGATGACATCAGAAACGCAACCACTAAGGAAGATTGGTTCGTAGGCATTTACTCAAGACATTCGTTCTTTAATTAGTATTTTAGAGTTTTGTTGGCTAATACATACATACGTAAGATCACGACTGTATCCCATAAGGGGTAGTCAGAGACTGGGCACTCACTGCAAAAACAGATGACTGCCACAATCCACGTTTCACCAAAACAATATAATGCACTTGGTGTGATAGGTGGTGAGCCCATCGCCACCATGCACTGTTGGGTGCAGTGCAGTTTAATTCCTTACTCGCCTTTTACGAGATCCAATGGATGAGATGGAGTGGTAGTATTCTTTTAACGAGCCGCCACCACACGGCATTGTTAGCTAATTACTATAAGTATATCATCATCATCATCATCATTTCAGCCTATCACCAGTCCACTGCTGAACATAGGCCTCCTCCATAGATTGCAATAGAAGTTTGTTGCTTTAATTTCGGGGGGATTTCGACATAGTTGTTTAACTTGGCAAGCTGGTTGACAACCGCTGTTTATATATTCAGATGTTCCAGGAAGATGCTGCGGCCCATCTTCCGGTTTTAATTTTCCCTCTGTCGACTTTTACGACATCCACGGGATGAAATGGGGTGGTAGATTCCCTTAAGTCGCTACCACACGGCGGGTATAAGCATATGCGTATTAATATTTATATGTTTATAAGTAAGCTTCAGCAGAAGCCACCCATGTGTGACACCCAGAACATTTCTGTGTGGCATCACATTGCGCCGTTCGCGAATCCTGAATAGGAATCCTACCACCATTAAAAATAATAAGTTAATGTAAGAAAATGGTAAAACCCGTATCATGAATAAGCACTGGGGCGTTTTCCCATGAGGCCGTTGACCCTCTGCAAAGTCGTCAACGTTCAACAATACTCCCTTCGACATACAAAATATAACTAATACTTTTTAATTTAAGCTGCAATACGATTATCCTCAAAATCACGGTAACGTAGCAGAGGAACGTGCAGTCGCGTGCAATAATATGTACCAGGCCGTTGTCAACAGACACTGTAAACACGTTCGTGCACGCAAATGTACAAAGGCTCTTGACATCATTATGTATTGTCAGTAATAAATAATAATGTCCGGAAATAATTATACTACAACATAAAAAACAAAAATATCGTTGAAATACATTGTAAGCAAACCAAAATAATAATAAAAATTCAGTCAATTATGACACTAAATTTAGGTACAAAATTATCATTGCAGCATACCTGTAACTTAGCGAAGGGCGCTGCCGGTACGAGGACCTTCGAAGCCATCGCAGTTAACTGCACTCTGAACAATGGAAAGGGCAGCAACTCTTTGTTGCGCTCTACGTCGCGGCGCGCGCGCGAGTGCACCCGAGCGCCGACATCTGTGCAGGCCGGATGCGAGCGACCTTGCGCCACGCGTAATTATTAAAAATAAAATCGGTGAGCGCGAAAACACTTTGATTGCAACTGTTTCGGACGGCACGATCGCGACCTTGAACTAATGACCGGGATTCGCGTGCAATTAAAGCGCAAGTCTCCTGTCGACTGCACGGGGTATGGATTTCGCGAGTCCGTACGGGCCAGGTTGTCCCGGGCGGGGAGCGTCGCGGAGGGCGGCTGCGCCGAGAGGGCGGTTTCGCGGGGAGAGCGAGTGCGCGGGGAGCGGGGGTGCAGTATCGATCGCGCAGCCGTACACAACCTGTGTACCGCTGACTCACGGGGCCCTTTATTGGCCATCTGTGCAATGCCAAATGCCGTGTTGAGATTCGGTGATACCTCTCCGAAGGATAATGGCTCAGTTTCTAAGACTATCATATAATGATGTTATTTATGAAAGGATTTCATTACCTCATCAAAATTTTATTTTAGTAATAATTACTTATGTAGTTATAAGCTACCCATAGAAATGAAAAGTAATACAAAATATGTTTGTTACAGAAAGAAAATAATTGTAAGTCAAATTTTAAATATTGATCACGGCGGTTATAGTTTAATTTTTTTAATAAATATTAATATGAATAGTTAAACATAACCATGGTAAAATAACACTGGAAAATTAAAAAAAAAATTAATCGAAAGTAAAGCAAAAATCAAATAAAACATCAAAGGATTTCCCTGAATAAAAGCCAGCTTAAAATTTTTCTGCATTACAATAGCAACAGATCAATAAAAATACATCAATATTATTTTAATTTCAGGACAAATGTTGGGTTTTTTGTTTTGGTATAGTATTCCGTAAGTGTGAAGCAGTTACAGTAAAAAAATCCTGAATAAAAAGACGAAGAATGAAGGAACGAGGACTAGATAAAATACGTAGTATAGAGTAGAACCTAGTAGTACTACTGTGGTAGGATTCCTATGCAGGAATCCGTCTAGATAGGCACCCCAGAGCCAGTTATTCTGCTGTTAAGCAGTAGTGTGCAAACATTACTGTGTTTCGGTTTGAAGAGCACTGTGAGCTAGTGTAATCACTGGGCATATGAGACTTGAGAACAGAGGTGTGGCGGGCGCAGTGTGGTGTCACACAGAAATGTTCTGGGCAGCATTTGTTACGGAATAACGTTTACTAACCATCAGGTGATCGGTTTGCTCGTCTCGTCACTTTTTCCAATAAAAGAAAAAAAAGAAGATAAATTTACATAGTCTCCGTAGAGTTTAGAGCAGAGAATCTTTAAGTGAGTTATTTTTGTTAGAAGGAGTAATTTTATCTCATCCAATAAAGTGATGGATAAATAAAATGAGAAGAATCAGAATTTATTGAGTCAATAAAAACGTGTCAGAGTGAAAACTATAAAGGTCAATTAGAAGCATAAACGAAGCAAGATTAGGCTAAGTGAAATAATTACAATCTCATTTGACTGTATGAAAGTAAATGAATAATTACCCCTTCATCATAAATCCGGCAATTAAGTAAGTTTATAAAAACTGAATCAAAATTAAAAGGGTAAGTTGCGAAATTAGATTCTTTTGCTCGTATATATAATGAGTCAAAAGTATTATCGAGTTCCTTGACGTCATGGAATAGAAAAGGTAATGAATTGAAAAAGGTTAAACACTGTAACGATAACTATTTCAAGAAAAAATTAGCCATAATGTCGAAGTCGTTTTCAATCGTGGTAGGATTTCCTATACAGAAATCCGTCTGGGTAAGTATCACCCCAGGTTCAGTTATTCTGCCGTGAAGCAGTAGTGTGCAAACATTACTGTGTTTCGGTTTGCAGGGTACCAAGAGCTAGTGTAATCACTGGGCATATGAGACTTACGAACTGATGTCTCAGGGCACAGTGCGGTATCACACAGGATTATTCTGGGTGACACAGCATTTGTTATGAGCAGACAGACAGACTTTCGTCACTATCTCCAGTAAAAAAAGTAAGCGAACAGCTGCGTTGTATCATTCGAGCCTGTTACAAGAACTGTGCCATGCTTTTCAATATTCTCCCGTAACTACGTGTATGAACTGTGATTTCTTGTTTTTTCTTTCTATATTATTAATTTGTTTTGTTTAGAACTCGTTTTTCATTTTCCGGATAATTTCTGTACGGGCTATGAGCGTGCTTGCAAAGTCGAAAAACATACCTATATATATGAATGTTTTACCCAATCCATTAAAATTAATCCGATTGACCTGAAATTCGGAGACCTATCAAAATTCCATGACAATAGAAAAATATCATGTGTTTCCATAAAAAGCCTGCCGCTCCTACTACTACTTCTCCTACTACTACACAGCATTATTTGTTATGGGCAAACGTTGCACTTACAATCAGTTGAACGTTTTGCGCATTTTGTCACTTTGGCCAATAAAAAAAAGCGGCTCTAAACATTTTTTATTGGCTTTTAATCGGACATAGGGGCTGTACATAGAGAGGTTCTGGTCCCCACACTTATGTATGGTAGTGAATGCTGGGTCTGGCAGAATAAGTATAAAACTAAGATTAACGCTGTGGAAATGAGAAGTTTGAGAAGAATAGCTGGAGTAACTCTGATTGACAAAGTGAGAAACAGCGTAATAAGGAAACGTTGCGGTGTGATTGAAGATATAGTGAAAAAGATAGAGAAAGGGATGCTTAGATGGTTTGGACACGTAGAGAGGATGAATGAAAGGAGATTGACGAAACAGATTTACGAGGCAAGTGTGAATGGAAAAGCCGGTAAAGGTCGACCTAGGCTTACATATCAAAATCAGATCGGTGAACTTTTGAGGAAAGGTCACGTTAAAAGTACCCGCAATCGGCGAGCGTGTATGAAAACGCAAATGAAAGTAGAAGAAGCGAAAGATGTGTATCAGGATCGTAGCAAGTGGAAATATGTGTCTGCCTACCCCAATGGGAAAGAGGCGTGACAAAAAATGTCCTAGCCACTACGAAAAAATAAATATATATATATATATATATATATATATATATATATATACCTATTACCAAAATATCTGTGCTGCAGCATATAATCGTAAAGTGGACCGAACTCAGTTAAAGGCTGGTTTTCAGTTCGGCCCAGAACAGGAGGAAACTTGGACGACTGTATGTGCACCGCCATGCTCATCTGGCACAAAATAGTTTTTAATTTTGTAAGCTCCTATTGTCAGCATAGTTAAATAATAAAGCTACTTTGAAATTATAAGCACGAAAGTATAATCTGCTAAGAGTATTATCATAAATTTGTATGATTTTTTTTAATCACGTTCCTCTGTTTTGTTCAACAGCAGAGACTAAGATTCCTCTCTACAACAGACAACAGAAGAAGGTTGTCTTATGTTGCAAAATGATAATAGTAAAAGTAGCTGTCTATGGTTAAAAATTTTAGATTTCAAACAAATCCTAATCAGCTCTATCCATACTATAATATTATATATGCAAAAGTAACTCTCACTGCCCTTCTGTCTGTTTGTTACCTTTTATAGCTATCTCTGTGACGAAATTCGGCACAGAGATAGCTTGCATCCTGGAGACGGACACAGGATACTTTTTATCGTGGAAAATCAAATAATTCCTACGGGATATTTAAAAAATCTATATTCATGCGCACAAAGTCGCGGCTGCCAGCTAGTTTCTAATAAGTACCATAACCACCCTGCTATATTACAACTTGTCATATTCTCTTCAAATATCGTGATAGGTCCAGACTTAAAATGACTAACAATCTCTCACGATAAAGAGTGCGGATTTGGTTACCGTCATCTTATCAAAAGAATCAATTTAATTTTGGATTCGTAAAATTTTGTTTAAGAAGCTTCTAGCATTGTAAAGCGGATTAATGGTTACTGTTTAATAAGACTAGTAGCTTATTATTATATTTACAGAATAAATGCGAGTCCTAGCATAATTTTTTTTTCGCCGTGAAGGGCGCCCTCTGCTCTAAATGGAGCGACGACCTGTACGATTTTGCAGGAAGTCGATGGATGCAGCTGACTCAGCACCGTGTTTTGTGACAATTTAGGGCCTATGTTCAACAGTGGACCGAGATATCTGAAATGATGATGATGATGATAAAAACCTTTTACAATTAAAGACAATGAAGAGAATTAGTACTAATTCTTTATCGCACAGTGTCACGTTTATTTAATTTACTTGTAAGTAATAAAATCAGTTGTCGTGTGGTGGCGTCGTAAGAAAATGTGCCGGCCTATCCGTGCTGTTTGAGCCGACTACGGAAAATGACGGATCAAACTCCTGTATTTTCCGACAGTCAAATCGAAAATACGCAGACTGTTGACGGACAGCAGTGTCAACGGTGCCCGTGCAGAATCGGGTAGTGTCAAACCGCCATACCGCCTGCAAAAGTGGTGACTACTGCAAATCTCTTCTTAGGAGCGGCCTATTTCTAGCAGTGAGCAATGATGATGTTGAATAAAATCACTTGAGTTAGATATGCTTTAAAAAAAAACTTACGTACTGACTGGTATAGCTACCATCATCATCAATTCAGCCCATTACTAGTCCACTGCTGAACACAGGTGGCCATGGGCTCACCACTTATCACACCAAGTGCATTATATTGTTTTGGTGAAATGTGGATTGTGGCAGTCATCAGTTTTTGCAGTGAGTGCCCAGTCCCTGACTACCCCTTATGGGATACAGTCGTGATCTTATGTATGTATGCTGAACACAGGCCTCCCCCATAGATTGCCACAAACGTTTGTAGTTTCACATTTTGGGGGGACTTTGCAATAGTTGACACGCTTTTTTATTTATTCAGGTGTTCCAGGAAGACGCTGCTGCTCATTTCTGGTTTTAATTTTCCCTCTGTCGACTTTTACGACACTAACGGGATGATACGGGGTGGTAGGTTCTCTTAAGCCGGGTTATGCAAGTATAGTTTACATTAGTCACTTTCACAGTAAAATGCCTTGGGTATTTACTGTGGGTTCCAGGATTGCTCCCTTGTCACTGAGAAAGTTGTTAAAAGTTAATAATATAATTTTACGTACTAGTATAATAATGTGGCCGTGTGGTGGCGGCTCGTTAAAAGAATACTACCACTCCATCTCATCCAATGGATCTCGTAAAAGGCGAGTAAGGAATTAAAGTGCACTGTGCACCCAACAGCGCATGGTGGCGATGGGCTCACCACCTATCACACCAAGTGCATTATACTCGTATTGTTTTGGTGAAACGTGGATTGTGGCAGTCATCTGTCTTTGCAGTGAGTGCCCAGTCTCTGACTACCCCTTATGGGATACTGACGTGATCTTATGTATGTATGTATAATAATGAAGTAGTACTTAATATAGTTAAACTAGATCGATGTTAATCTAATTTGTACTCCAACGCTTAGAGCAAAACAATTCTGAAAAAGAGGCTGGCTGCTTCGACAACCAAATTGTAATTGTTGTACATTTCAGTCTACAACAATTACACATTTAAATTTATAAAGTACCGATAAAAAGCATGCATTCCAAATGCATGGAAGGTAGAGTAGTATGGCAGCATGGAGTGTAGAAGGGCGATATCCTAGCTAACGTGCACGTATACAAATACATTCGAGGCTGTAGTGTGTGTAGCTCTTTAATCCATGCTTCCTGTTTACTCATGTTCACCGTATTCTTTTTTTAAAGGACCAATTTATAATTTAACATTTGTTCATGAGTGTGAGGCACGCAATATTGAACGCAAAGTATACGTTTCCTATCTCTTTGTCTTTCAGAGAATTACATATGTAATATTGACTCTCTCTCTCTCCCTCAGGTTTTCACTGCCTTTTTCAAATTTTTATTTCTAAAAGAAAATACTTTTAAATTGGGCGAATTGCTTAAAAACACTTGTGTCCCATTGAAGTATAGGTTAAAGTTTTGCATAATTAATTAAAATAGTTACCTCAGCAGTGGCGTCTTCCTCGGCATTAGTTATAGTCAAAATTGCAGTTCGGCTCCATTGAGGAAAATGTCTACACAAAGGTTTTAAAATCGGGGCTGGGGGAGCACCCATGTTGGGTAACGGTTTTGAACTGAATAACATTATAAATGATTTGTGCACTAAATAAGGCTTGAAAGATTAAAATCATTAAATGCTCGAACCTGTTGCGCGCTTACGATTGGGATCGTATACAGCCTAAGTCCTTGACATGCGGAAATCAATAGATTTGTTTTTAAACTAGTTATCCAATACGAACTCTCTATTGGATAAAGAGTAGAGCTATTGCTTTTCTATTTGACAACAAGTTTTAAATGTTTCGAATATGTACATAGTTTTTTCAATTCGGATAAATCTTTCTATATATGATGTCCAAATAAGTGTTCACGAAATAATTTAAATTTTAAACTATTAAATGTACTTAGTTACATAGTATTTTCAATGTTGTATTGGTTTAATTTTATTGACTGGATGGTAATTTCTCAAATAAAGAACGTAAACAACTATAAATTAATATTGAAATCAAAATATTTAAAGAGTTTAGATATATTATTAAGTGTTATGTGCTTGACTATAATATTGTCTTAGGTTGTTATGCCATATTTGTTAAATTCGTCACTCTTTCCAATAAAATAAAATAAAAACACTTATATACTCTTTGTTATATGAAATGGAAATTTATGGCTGTATGACGTTTAGGCCTTTGCTTGATAAGGCATGACTAGAAAAATCAAAAACTACGTAAATACTCTTTGTCAAAAACAAACATTCAAATTCAAATTTGTTTTTATAGCAATATTGTTTATTTTTACATTTTAGTTACTTTACAGAAACAAGGTAAAAATACTTCGATTCTGTGTTAAGCTATTGTGATGATATCAGACGTAGAAACTTCCTTAAGGGGATTTTCTTTTATGTCTGAAATAAAAATGAAAGAAATCGACTTACAGGTAAGTTTGTTTTTCTATACCAAAAATGTGATAATAAACCGAATAATGAACTTTATTTCTTTCATCCTCATTCTCAAGTTATTAAAATTGATATAATGGTTAGTATGTTAGTTTCACGAAGATCGAGAGTGGTCGTAGTCGAGATTTTTTATATATTTTCGCGAATTACTTAGAAGCTACTACATCCATCAAAATTCCCGAAAGTGTATAGCATAAAAAATTATGAAATTGTATCATTATACTATTTTTTATTAAGTATTTTAAACTTTGAATGAACCCATGATTTCTTATTATTATTTATTAAACATTTTTGCAGTATGTAGAAGATAGTGAACTAGAACGGGCCTGGAGATCAAGCCGTCGTGAGCGTTTGAAGCAACAAGAACAGAAGATATGGGAGGAGTTTCTTAAAGAACAAGACATTGTTCGGAGTGTTTGTGAAAGTACAGTTTTTTTTTTATTACAACAAACACTTCTATAAAGCTTTAATAATTTTATATAAGGTTAAAAATGCTCTCTTATAGTGTTAATTCATCAGTAATTTCAGTTTTTGCTCTCCTAAAAATATTTTTTTTTATCTGATAAAGTGACAGAACTAGAGCAACATTCACCTTATGATAAGTGCAATGTCTGCCCATAACAAATGCTGTGTCATCCAGAAATTTCGGTGTGACACCACATTGCACCTGTCACCCTGAGGCATCAGTTCTTAAGGCTTATATGCCTAGTAATTACACTAGATTCTCAGTGCCCGTCAGACTGAAACACTGCGGTGGTACCTACCTAGTATAACTATGTTATGTCTAATATAGTTATTTTATGTCTTTCAGGTGACCCATATCAGTTCATAGATCAAATACCCGAAACATGCCTAAAGGAACTCTTAGATAAAGAGTTGAATAAAATGCGAGATAAAGAGGTTGAATATGAAGTAAAAGTAAGTAAAATAACAAATATTTTGTTTAAAATGCGGGTTGGATTTCACATCTTCGAAATATTATTATTCCTCAGACATGCAGGTTTCCTCGTGAAGTTTTTCTTTACTGTAGATCATATGGTAAATCACCAATAAAATTGCAGAACAATTTTAGTGTAGCTGGCACCAGGAATCAAAACCCAGGTCTCTTGTGTTCTATGAAATTTAAGGCAAGCACGCCTGGTGCTCGCCTAGGGTTACTATGGCTTGAAGCGTCCCGCTTTAAGGCTATGTGTCCTGCTTTAAGGCTATGTGTCCCACTTTAAGGCTATGTGTCCCGCATTAAGGCCATGTGTCCCGCTTTAAGGCTATGTGTCCCGCTTTAAGGCTATGTGAGCCGCTATCCGCAAAAATTAAAAATGTCCCACTTTTATAATACAAAATGGCAACATCAATTCAAGTCTTGCCAACAGTTCTGTTTATATTTAAAAACTAAACCTGATATATAAAAAGCCAACCCACTAGACTACACAAGATTAGTTCTTATTTTCATTTTAGACCATTTAACATTTCCTTATTATATTATAAACATGTTTTATTTTTAAAACATTCATACTTTAAACATCATATCTTTAGACACCATAAAAGTGTCCCACTCTGAATTAAACTAGTGGTAGGATTCCTATACAGCAATCCATCTAGGTAGGTACCATCTAGGAAGCAGTAGTGTGCAAACATTACTGTGTTTTGGTTTGAAGGGCACTGAGAGCTAGCATCATCACTGGGCATATGAGACATAAAAATCTGATAGCTCATCTCAATCCACGTTTCTCATAGATTCCGACAGATGGCGGGATTGCCATCTCTAAAATGCCAGACCGAAAATGCATGGACTAGTGACTGGCCGCAGTGTCTCAGCGTGAGGAGTCTAGTACATCTGATTCTGCCAATCTGGCTGCCATGCATGGCGATTAAGAAAAATTCTTTTAAAAAAAGGCGTATGTCCAGCGGTCGACCATTAACAAGCTACTGTCGACAAGAATCACATACATACAGTACTTCACGCCTTGTTCCCATATAAGGAGTAGGCAGGGACCACATACGAGGCCCACATTTGGCCACCGCAAGCAAAAAGACGTAACGAGTGGCGAACCATGTCGGCGCCATTTTATCTTACGAGTGAATATTCTTACTCCCGTTCCCACGAGTACCTAGACATCGCCATCACAACCACTGGCTTGGCGGAGAGGAAGGGAAAAGCTTTAGGTAGGAAATGGACATGGAGGAGGTAATGGGAAGTTGGGAAAGGGACTATAAGGTGTAGGTTACGATTAACTCGGAAGGAGCAGGTGTAGACAGCAGTGGGTCGGGAAACCAGGGTCGCTTACCCGGTACTCTACCGCATTTGCTATGCAAGGTAACTAGGTCAAGTATGCCCTTCAACAATGTCGAACTTTTATATATATCTAGCAAGTATTTTTAAGCCTTTATAATATTTCTTGTCGTTGATCCCACTTAGTAAGCCACCACCACCAGTGTGGTTGATTTTTACATACATACATAAGATCACGACTGTATCCCATAAGGGGTAGTCAGAGACTGGGCACTCACTGCAAAAACAGATGACTGCCACAATCCACGTTTCACCAAAACTATAATGCACTTGATGTGATCGGTGGTGAGCCCATCGCCACCATGCGCTGTTGGATGCACAGTGCAGTTTAATTCCTTACTCGCCTTTTACGAGATCCATTGGATGAGATGGAGTGGTAGTATTCTTTTAACGAGCCGCCACCACACGGTTGATTTTTGATAAGAAATTAGCCAATTTTTAGGAAGAAGAGCTACGCGAAATAGCATCTACTCCACCAGAGAGTCCATTAGTAACTGACAATGTTGAGATGGAACAGCGGGAGGTGCAACATGTATTGCACATATTTTATGATGATAATGATAATGAAGAGTTGTCAGGTGAGTTATATCTTAGGATGTTATTTTGCCGTGATGCAGTAGTGTGCAAACATTACTGTGTTTCAGTCTAAAGGGCACTGAGAGCTAATGTAATCACTGGGCATATGAGACTTAAGAACTGATGTCTCAGGGTGGACGGTCGTTGTGGTGCCACACGGAAGTGTTCTGGGCGTCACAGCATTTGTTATGGTGAAGCCGGGAAGGTCAGGTCACGCCGCTCTAGTGTGTAAAGTTCACATGTCTTCAAAATATTTGTATTCCTCAGATGCAGGTTTCCTCACGATGTTTTCCTTCACCGCTGTGCACGTGACACGTTAGCACATACAATAACAACTTTAGAGGCACCGGGGATCGAACTCGGCCTTCACTCGCATGCTAGGAAATTTAGGGGGCCCGGCCCACAAAGTTGCTTAAAAATTGTAAAGCGAAGATCATATTTAATTACTTTATTTAAGCTTTTATGCACTTGTGGTAAATATGGCGGACCTTACGCCTAAAGCCATTCTTTCCCAGTCAACCACAAGACAAAGCAGAGATAAACATAATATGATAGGAGGTGCAGCAAACAATAAGAGAATAAAAAAAATTATGACCAAGTAAATACATAGACAATAAAATGTATACATTATTATAACAATACATACATGTACACAAACACACAGTATACAAGTTTGTATACACATTCATACATATATAAACAAGCACACATACACAAATAAGAGAGAAATACTTTTTTCTCTCTTTTTTTTCACTTGTGGTATTCCTATGCAGGGAATCCGTCTAGGTTGGTACCACTCCAGGGCCAGTTATTCTGCCGTGAAGCAGTAGTGTGCAAAAATTACTGTGCTTCGCTTTGAAGGGCACTTTGAGCTGGTGTAATCACTGGGCATATAAGTATTCACGGACTTTATTTTTGAACGCAAACTTTTTAGGAGCTTGTTTAATGATGACGATGATGATCACATATCACTGGAAAAAGCCGTGTGGTGGCGGCTCGTTAAAAGAATACTGCCACTCAATCTCATCCAATGGATCTCGTAAAAGGCGGGTAAGGAATTAAACTGCACTGTGCACCCAACAGCGCATGGTGGCGATGGGCTCACCACCTATCACCCCCAGTGCATTATATTGTTTTGTTGAAACCTGGATTGCGGCAGTCATTTGTTTTTGCAGTGAGTGCTCAGTCTCTGACTACCCCTTATGGGATACAGTTGTGATCTTATGTATGTATGTATGTATCTATATCGCTGGAAAACAGCTCCAGGCGGGAAAATTGAAATGCGCCGGGCCGGGGTTGAGCAGCCTTGCTCTAGGTGTTATAAATTTTTTTATGGAAGCAACTTTCAAGATGAGCAAATTAACCTTATTGTAAGTGCAACATCTTCGCATAACAAATGCTGTGTCACCGAGATCATTTCTGTGTGGCACCACACTGCGCTCGTCACCCAGATTTCACTTCTTTAATGCCTTGTAGATACACTAGCTATCAGTGAGCTTCACACTGAAACACAGCAATGTGCGCTGCTTGACGGCAGAAAGTAGTTGGCACTGTGGTGATACCTACCTAGATTTCTTTATAGGAATCCTAGCACTAGTAAAATGATATCATCATCATCAGTTCAGCCTATCACTAGTCCACTGCTGAACATAGGCCTCCCCCATAGATTGTCACAAAAGTTTGTAGCTCTCCTATTGGGGGGATTCTGACATAGTTGCCGCGTTTGGCAGGCGGGTTGGCAACCGCAGTTTATTCATTCTGATGTTTCAGGAAGATGCTCCAACTTCTGGTTTTAATTTTCCCTCTGTCGACTTTTACGACACCAACGGGATGAGATGGGGTGATAGATTCTCTTAAGACGCCGCCACTCGGTCAATAACGATAAACTGACACGGTATTTTTTTTTATTTAGTGACAGAACGAGCAAAACGATCACCTGATGGTAAGTGTCCATAACAAATGCTGTGTCATCCAGAACTTATTAATGTTTGCACACTACTGCTTCACGGCAGAATTACTGGGCCTGGGGTGGTACCTACCTAGACGGATTCCTGCATAGGAATCCTACCTATCCCACCTACTATTATAAAATGATGAAAGATTACAATAATGTAATTATAGCACAGGGCTTCTTCTAACAACTTAATTAATCTGTAATGATTTCTTATATTTACGCGAACACTACACATTTAAATGAAACTAATTTTACGGATTTTATCGCGTTTATTTTTATTATTTATAACCCGACGTTTCGATAGAGAAGATGGTTGGGTATTACCACCAGCTTGGGATCCTATAATTAATAAAATTAAGTCAAAAACCAAGCATACCACTGCAAGACTTCAAGACACAGTTAGCTCTTTCTGCGTAGATCGGACCACAAATAATAATTAAAAGCTGAAGGTACTCCGGGTTAACTATGACATCGGGACATCTGTCACCTCAGTCCCCTCCGTGACCATGGGTGCTGTAAAGCACTCGAAACGTCGGGTTATAAATAATAAAAATAAACGCGATAAAATCCAGTAAAATTAGTTTCATTTAAACTTAATTAATCATCACAGATATCGTAAGCCGAGATACATATGTCTCAAACTGTCGAGTAAACATTACTGTGCCGGAGGCGGCCTATCAAGATCTGCAAACTGATCTACTTCCTGTCTGGCACTTTCGAAATGGGTTTCCGCTTTCTGTCGTAAGCCATGAGATTTTCCAGACATTTCCCTTATTCGATTCTTACGACATCCACCGAATGAGTTGGGCTGGCAGATTATCTTACTGCATCACATAATAAATACTTTGCTATTCGAACCGATTGAGATGTTGGGGTTTGATAAAAAGAAACAACCTAGGTTGACCATAGTGGTTGTTTCTTTTATTTATTAGTTTTTTATTGTTATTATAGTTATTTATTGAATGAATAAAATATACATACATTACATTACGACTGTATCCCATAAGGGGTAGTCAGAGACTGGGCACTCACTGCAAAAACAGACGACTGCGACAATCCACGTTTCACCAAAACAGTATAATGCACTTGGTGTGATAGGTGGTGAGCCCATCGCCACCATGCGCTGTTGGGTGCAAAGTGCAGTTTAATTCCTTACTCGCCTTTTACGAGATCCATTAGATGAGATGGAGTGGTAGTATTCTTTTAACGAGCCGCCACCACACGGCCCAATAAAATAATAATAAAATATAATACCATCTAAAGTGGTCACGTTGGGTAAAACATAGTGTAACAAACTTACATTGTTATAAATGACCGTATACAATAGGACAGTAATTCCTAAGGAGCGTACATACTAAATGTTGACACACTTCACTAGGACTTCACCGGTCAGTTACGCTGAACAGTAAGCCTCGCGCACTTGAATTCTTATTCAAATGGTGTTGAGTCTAACCAATGACTACATTTCAGTCCACGAAGACGATGCTTTGAATGACTCCAGTGCGAGCCCTTTATGTACCGTCAGGGAGAAGCAGGAAGAGAAAGAAGAAGTAAAGTCACCAGACCCTAATGAAAGCCCGGACATAGCGTCAAGTTAGTGCTCTATATATGATTACTCATTTACACCGTAAAAAATACATATTTTAAACTAGCGGATGCCCGCGACTTCGTCCGAGTGGTCATGGTCTTTAAATATCCCGCGGGAACTATTTTATATTCCGTAATAAGAAGTATCCTATGTCCACCAGGACCCAAACTATCGCTGTTCCAAATTTCGTCTATATCGGCTCAGCGGTAGAGCCGTGAAAAGGTAACAAACAGACAGAGGGACAGAGAGAGTTACTTTCGCATTTATAATATTAGTATGGATAGTGAATCGATTCTAGGAATTCATCTAGATTGAACCTTGTTAAAGCCTTTATACTGGTAGTAGGATTTCTATGCAGGAATCCGTCTAAGTAGGTACCGCCCAGGGCCAGTTATTCTGCCGTGAAGCAGTAGTGTGCAAACATTACTGTGTTTCGGTCTGTAGGGCACTGAGAGCTAGCGTAATCACTGGGCATATAAAGTAAAGTAACAGCCTATAAATCTCCCACTGCTGAGCACAGGCCTCTTCTCGTTTCCGAGAGGGTTTTAGAGCTGGGAAGAAACCGTCACGCGGCTCCAATGCGGGTGTGCGTACTTCACATACATACATATATAAGATCACGACTGTATCCCATAAGGGGTAGACAGAGACTGGGCACTCACTGCAAAAACTGATGACTGCCACAATCCACGTTTCACCAAAAAATGCATTTGGTGTGATAGGTGGTGAGCCCATCGCCATCATGCGCTGTTGGGTGCACAGTGCAGTTTAATTCCTTACTCGCCTTTAACGAGATTCATTGGATGAGATGGAGTGTACCACTCTATTAATATTCTTTTAACGAGCCGCCACCACACGGCTACTTCACATGTCGTCGAAATATTTATTATCCCTCAGACATGCAGGTTTCCTCACGATGTTTTCCTTCACCGCCGAGCACGTGGTAAATCAGCACTTAAAGTTGCAATTAACTATTTTTATTGGTGCCGGCATCGGGAATCGAACCCAAGTCAAACGCGTACTATGAATTTAAATCAAGTGCCTAGCCCCTGAGCTACCATATGAGACTTAAGAACTCATGTATCAGAGTGACGGGCGCAGTGTGGTGTCACACAGAAATGTTCTGGGTGACTCAGCATTTGTTGTGGGCAGACGTTGCATTAACCATCAGGTGAACGTTTCGTCACTTTACCCAATAAAAAAAAAGGTTTTAGAAAGATGGGGAATTTTGTCTGCCGGATAAATAAGAATGACTTTATCCCTGGTAGGTTTGTGCAGGGATTTGATACCATGGCTGTACTAGGCCTACGGGAGATTGTTGCCTACTCCCTCCATACACACACGTATCGTCATGCCTTCTTCGCATATAAGGGGTAGGCAGAGGCTACACATGTAGCTTTCATTTCGCCCCCGCGGGAAACGAGACGTGACGGGTCGCAAACCACGTCGCCGCCATTTTGGTACGAGTCAAAAAAAAATCTGACTCCGTTGCGTACCCATGAGCAGTATTGCGTATTATGGTGTTATTCCATGTGGTGGCGGCTTAAGAGCATCTGCCACCATATCTCCCGTGGGTGTCGTAAAATTCGACAGAGGGAAAATTAGAACCAGAAGATGGGCAGCAGCACCTTGGAAGATCTGAATAAATGAACTGCGGTTGCCAACCCGCATGTCAAGCTTGGTAACTATGACGAAATCCGCACAATAGGAGAGCTACAAACTTTTGTGGCAATCTATGGGGGAGGCCCTCCCCCCTCAGCTCTCAGGGGCTAGGCGCTCGCTTTTAATTACATAGTACTCGAGTGACCTGGGTTCGATTCCCGGTGCCGGCACCACTAAAATTGTTAATTGCAATTTTAAGTGCTGACTTACCACGTGCTCGGCGGTGAAGGAAAACATCGTGAGGAAACCTGCATGTCTGAGAAATTAAAAATATTTCGAAGACATGTGAAGTCCGCCAACCTGCATTGGAGCAGCGTCGGCGGATTCTTCCTAAGCTCCATAACCCTCTCAGAAATGAGAGGAGGCCTATGTTCAGCAGTGGACTAGTGATAGGCTGAAATGATTACGATCATCATAATTCTGCACGAAGAAAGACTGTCCTGTACCATAGCTTTTTCGCCTCTTACACCTAGGTAGGAAAGTAGGTATGTGCTATTCAACTCGGCCGGACACCTATCGGCTATCGAGTTTGACCTGTTTTAAAATCAGCTCAAATTGACGAATCCGGTCTTTTTCTATAGTGAAATCCTCGGCGAACGCGACGAGCATAATTGAAAACGGCGTTCATTGCGCGAAAGTGAAGGAACTGCGCACCAGAATCAACGAGGAGCTGCTGAGTATCATGTAAGGAAAACACATCGAAATGTAATTTGATAATCTATATATCTATGACGAATTACTGCGACAATTTCCGAAAACTGTAGGAAACTATCAACTGCGAGGTGTTCACGGTAAGATACGAGTCGGACATGGATGCAGTGTCAGAGTCACGGTGACAATCACAACACGACCATACCCGAAAACGTAGTAGAAGTCAGGTAATAGGTAACATTATAAATGATAAAACAGTAAATGTTGACATGGTAGCGGCGTAAGAAAATCTACCTACCCATCTCAACCCATGCGTGTCGTAAAAGAAAAAAATAATACCAGAAGATGGGCAGCAGCGTCTTCCTGAAACTTCTAACACAAGCTGCGGTTGCCAACCCGCATGCCAAGCGTGGCAACTATGGCAAAATCCCCCCAAATGAGAGAATCTATGGATTAAGGAAAGAAAGTTAATTTGCTAAGATCGCATAATTATTTCTTATATTTACGCGAACACTACACATTTAAATGAAACTAATTTTACGGATTTTATCAAGTTATAAATAGTAAAAAAATTAAACGCGATAAAATTCGTAAAATTAGTTTCATTTAAAAATTGCTAAGATCAAAATTTACAATAGTGTGAATTACCTAGTTTTTAAAGAGCACCGCCCGCCCTCGCTCAACAGCGTGCACAAGCAAACCAATACCACCAGGAGCCGCCACCAGATACCCTCCACAACTGCAACACTACCAATAGGCAATATACACCACTGAAGTCGGGAATAGTCGCCTAGTGACTGACGTAGAGTTGACTCGGCGGCTGGCTGTCGTAGAGTCAATATCACTTGATAATGCCTCGTTTTGAGGTGAAACACGTGTCGTGTTCTCGACTTCAGTGGTGTGTATTGCCTAGTGGTAGTGTTGTAGTGGTGGAGGGTATCTGGTGGCGGTTCCCGGTGGCGGTATTGGTTTTCTTGTGCACGATGTTGAGGGAGGGCGGGCAGTGCTGTTCAAAAACAAGGTAATACACACTATTGTAAAAATTGCATGCGGATCTCAGCAAATTAACTTTCTTTCCTTTATTATAATCGATTTCCGCAAAGTAACGCCTGATTCTATTAACTACATAATCTACGGAGGAGGCCTATGTCCAGCAGTGGACTAGTGAGAGGCTGAAATGATAATGATGTTTTATTTTTATTTATTGTATAATGTGAAGAAACGAGCAAAACGTTCACCTGATGGTAAGTGCAACGTCTGCCCATAACAAATGCTGTGTCACCCAGAAAATTTCTGTGTGACACCTACACTGTGTCCATCACCCCTGAGACATGACTTCCTAAGTCTCATATGCCCTAGTGATTACGCTAGCTCACAGTGCCCTTCAAACCGAAACACAGTAATGTTTGCACACTACTGCTTCACGGCAGAATAACTGGCCCTGGGGTCGTACCTACCTAGACGGATTCCTGCATAGGAATCCTACCACCAGTAAAATGGGTGGTAACTTTACAAATTAGATGAGTTATTTCGTAGATATAACCTCTTTACAGTTAAAACGAATTTTAAAATTTCTTATAGTGATTCAGTACAAACGCTGAATGTAACTAACATTGATCCGGAGGAACTGGCGAAGATACAGAAGCGCTCCGCCGAGTTCTGTTCTCGATTCAGCCGTATACACCTGTACCAACTGCAGAGGCAGGTCAGTGTCGATCAGGGGTTACCCGAGTTTACTAGCCGATTTTTTTTAATACTTAATAGCCCCCCGCCTAGCTAATATTGCAATTTCCCGAAGATAATAACTCAAAAGTGGATCTCCATTTACATTTGGTGAATTCCAAGCAAGTCCGTGTGGTAGCGGCCTAAGAGAATCTACCACCCCATCTCCCTGTGGGTGTCGTAAAAGTCGACAGAGGGAAAAAATTAAAAACCAGCATCTTCGTGGAACATCTGAATAAATAAACTGCGGTTGCCAACCCGCCTGCCAAGCGTGGCAACTATGGCAAAATCCCCCCAAAGTGAGAGCTGCAAACTTTTGTGGCTATCTGTGAGGGAGGCCCATGTTCAGCAGTGGACTAGTGATGGGCTGAAATGATGATGATGATTATGTATAAACAATCGGTCCTGTTTTTTATAGGAGAGGGGGGCAAACGAGCAAGCGGCTCACCTGATGGTAAGTGATCACCGCCGCCCATGAACATCCGCAATACCAGGGCAATTCCGAATGCGTTGCCGGCCTTTGAGGAAGGTGTAGGCTCTTTTCTTGAAGGTCCATAAGGCGTATCGGTCCGCAAAACCTGCTGGCGGCAGCCTATTCCACAAAGTGGTTGTGCGTGGCAGAAAATTTCTGGCAAAGCGCACGGTGGTGGAATGCCAGTCATCCAGGTAAAAAAAAAGTAAAGTGTCAGCCTATAAATTTCCCACTACTGAGCACAGGCCTCCTATCATTTCTGAGAGGGTTTTGGAGCTAGGAAGAATTCCGCCACGCTGCTCCAATGCGGGTTGGCGGACTTCACATGTCTTCGAAATATTTTTTATTCCTCAGACATGCAGGTTTCCTCACGATGTTTTCCTTCATCGCCGAGCACGTGGTAAATCAGCACTTAAAATTGCAAGTAACAATTTTAGTGGTGCCGGCACCGGGAATCGAACCCAGGTCACACGCGTACTATGAAATTTAAAGCGAGCGCCTAGCCCCTGAGCTAGCACGGCTCATCCAGGTGGTCATCCAGGTGGTGTTGATGAAATTTTGTTGTATGCCGCAATGTACGATGATAGAATTTAGCAGCAGGAATTAATCCGAACAACTCCTCGGAACACTCCCCTTGATAAACACGGTAGAAAATGCAAAGAGATGCAACGTCTCTTCGCAAAGCCAGTGGATCGAGCTGATCGGAAAGAACTCGGTCGTTGACGATTCGAGTCGCTCTTCGTTGGATTTGGTCAAATGTTAGGAGCTGGCACTGGGGTACTCCCGCCGAAAGATGAGAACAGTACTCCATGTGCGGCCGAACTTCCGCCTTGTAAAGTTGCAGATGATTGGCCGACGTGAAATACTGTCCCTTTTTGGAGGCCAATTTGGCCTTCCCTTGAGATATTAAATCGTTCAATTGTTATTTGATGATGTTCGACTAAACCTAGGTAGAGGACATAAAGCGCAACAACAGCGCTGCGTCGCTGCCCTTCGCCAAGCACACACAGTTCCAGTCGCAGATGCTCAGGGTCGTTTCGCTGCACCAGAACATGCTGCAGGCTTTTTGTGTAAGTTGACTTTATCAGCTTTAAACTGTCTGACAGCTGCCCGTAGGTTCTATATTAGTGGTGCGGACAGAATAACAGCGCTGCGGCAATTCTGCTGTAGCATAACGCTGAGTCTGGTCCTTTCCGTTGCTGCAATCCAATATAAATTTTAATGCTTTTTTATTGTTAATTGTTTGTATTTATGTATGTATATATGTTATGTATTGAGCGTAGCAATGAATAAAGTTATTTTGTTTCTTTCTTTCCTTCTTTTTATACATAGCTAGCCCCGGCCCCTTATACCTGCCCCGGCTTCGTACGTATCCAATTTGCTAATGGAGAAAACGAGAAGTGCGCTTAGCAAATAAATCTTAAGTACTGATAACATGCGACAGCAGAACTATAAAACTGAACGTTGAATCTTTCTTTTATTGGATTTTAATACAAAGATACTATCTGTATTAACGACATTTCCGACTTTTTAAAACCTTGTCCTGCCTATTACAAAAAAAAAACAGTGAAATCGGTTGAGCCGTTCTCAAGTGATGATCTTATATATAGATACTAGCTGACCTGGCGAACTTCGTAGTTCGTACAGGCTCGGAATCAATAATCAAAAATAACTAACCCCACAAAAACTTCTTCGAAGGCAACTTACCGTTTCACATACAAATGCAATAACGATCGAAAACTGAATGAAAATTGGTGGAACCTCGAAAAAGCCCGTCTGCACAGCTACCTCAATGGTATGCAATGAACGGACCGCGCAGTTGAATCAGCTGTCTGAGGATAATGGAAAGAAGAGAGAGAGAAAGAAAAAGTGATACAAAATAAAAAGCCTTAACTAAAATTCCTTAAAGATAATGCACACGGCGCCATCTACTGGCATTACTATCTAGTTTTTTTTTCGTGAGTTTTTTGATGTTTTAATAGTTATTATGCTATTCGGGGCGAAGACAGATCCAACAAATCCAACATTATAAAACTCGGTCCAGCAGTTCTTGAGATATAAATGGTATAACTAACCAAACTTTGTTTTATATATAGATAAGATGTCAGTTACATCCATACTAATATTATAAATGCGAAAGTAACTCTCTCTACCCTCTGTCTGCTTGTTACCTTCTCACTGTTCAACCGCTAAATCGATCTTAACGAAATTTGGCACAGAGATGACATGAGCTTGCAACGTCAAAACGTTGATTGTATATTTTTTAATCCCGAACTTAACATAGTTCACTCGGGTATTTAAGAAACCAATATCCACGCGGACGAAGTCGTGGGCATCAGCTGGCTTCATATAAAAGTAAGACAAGTAAGCCTTTAACTATCCCAGTGCTGAGGACCCCTCAAAAATGAGGGTGGGCCATTTTTTTGGGAGCTGGGAAGAGTCCGCTAGCGTATCACTAGCCCACTGCTGAACATAGGCCTCCCCCATAGATAGCCACAAAAGCTCGTAGCTCTCATTTTGGGGGGAAGTTGCTATAGTTGCCACGCTTGGCAGGCGGTTTGGCAACCGCAGTTTATTTATTCAGATGTTCCAGTAAGACACTGCTGCACATCTCCTGGTTTTTATTTTCCCTGTGTCGAATTTTACGACACCTACGGGATGAGATTGGGTGGTAAGATTCTCTTAAGCCTCTTAAGCCCACACGGTTCTCTAACGAAATAGTTTTATTCCTTAGACATGCAGATTTTAAAATGCAGTACAATTCAAGATATGCCAACACCGGGGATGGGACCCAAGTCAGTTGCGTAATATGCAATTTATGGCTCATTACTTTTCCTATAATCATACTATAACTTACTTTTTACTTCATAATTATTAACAGTCTGTACAAAGCCCACTGCTGAACATAGATCCTTGACAAGTGGGAAGGATTTACCGCAATCGCGATGCATAGAAGTCGAAGGACCTTTACCAAAAAGCGTCGCCCTATCTTGGGATTCACGCATCCAGTTACTGCCACTCATCCTGCTCGTCGTCGTACGCTCTGAGGCGTGTCTCATTCACACTACGTTTGCCTAAACGCGGTCCTGTTGTGGAAGAAGTAATCTGCGGAGTTTTTGTTATCAATTTTACAAGTTCTTCCAGGGTATCCCGCAGGGTCCAATTCTAGGTGCATTTCTATTTCTTATTTATATTAATGTCTTACCGTACATAGGGGATAACTATGATATAGTATTATTTGCTGATGACACGTCTTTGATTATCAAAATAAAACGTAACTTTTAACATATGACCAGGTTAATGATGCTATTCCAAAGGTAGTACATTGGTTTAACGTTGACAATTTGATTTTAAAGGGCAGTAAATCGAAAAGCTGTGCTCAGCAGTGGAGCATTCACATTTTGTGAGGGACTGTCACTTTACTTTTTTTTGCTGCCGTGCAGGTATTTCGCAAGTCGGTGCAGCAGACGCAGTGCTTGGCGGACTGCGTGCCGCTGTGCGCGTCCATTGCTCACTTGCTGCGCGCCGCGCCCGCACCGCTGCAGTCCACGCGGGACTTGTATAACGACGTAGGATTTCGAACTTCTGCCATATCCGCTCTTAGTTCGTAAAATGCGCTGATCCAATAACTTTGAAGTGAAACTTCTTTGGGCGCGATGAGAGTAAAATTTTAAAGATGAATTTGAGTCTATTCAGCGTTCCAAAGTGAAACGTTTCTGACGCATAAAGAACGGAAATAGGTACTTGGCACTTGGTACGTTACTGCGCTGGTTTTTTGACTTAATTACTTATTTGAATGAAACTTATTTTACAGATTTTATCGCGTTTAATTTTTACTATTTATAACCCGACGTTTCGAGTGCTTTACACCCATGGTCACGGGAGGACTGAGGTGACAGACATCCTTGCAAAAGAACACCGATTCGTACCAATCATGATTCGCAAGGCTATTGAAATTAAAAAACATCCTAATTTCAATAGAAAAGATGTTTGGGTATTACCGGCTTGGGATCCTATAATTGACAAAATTTAATCAAAAACAAAGTATTCAAGACACAGTTAGCTCTTTCTGCGTAGATCGGACCAAAAATAATAATTAAAAGCTGATGGTACTCCGGGTTAACTATGGCATCAGGACATCTGTCACCTCAGTCCTCCCGTGACCATGGGTGCTGTAAAGAACTCGAAACGTCGGGTTATAAATAAAATCCGTAAAATTAGATTAATTTAAATGTGTAGATACATTATAGAAATTCATTTAGACGCGTAAATATAAGAAATCTTAATTAATTAATAATTGTAATGGATAGATAGATAGATAGATACTTTATTCATTGAAAAAACAAAAAAAAAAAACAGTTATGACTAGAACGATATATCAAATATCAAATTATACAAAGAAACAAGGTTTTACAGTGGTAGAGCCACGCAACAGCTTATGCTGCTGCATGAATGGGCCGGCTCGACCGGGGAAGTACCACGACCACACAGAATACCGTCGTGAAGTAGAAGTAAAATATACTTCTGCGTTTCGTCTGGTGAGTGTTGGTAACCGGAGGCCCAACCACCCCCCCTCCCCCAAACAGCATGGTAGCGGCAATAAATGATCTACCCCAGGGGGGTACCCCAGTACCGACGGTTCTGGAGAATCCCTCACTGGGCATCCACGCTCAAGCTTGCCTTCGTTATCTGAGCGTGGGTGCTCAGGCTGCCCCGTATTTCGGGAGGGGGGGGGGGGGGCAAAACTCCGCTCGATTCGCACTCTGCTCGGGGCAAACGAAGCAACAAGACTACGGCACCCCTTACCACGCTCGCCGTGGACTTCTGCAATATCAGGGGACTTCACTCCAATCTTAACGCCGTCCACTACCATCTAGAGACGGCGAAGCCGGCCTTGCTTTTCCTAACAGAGACACAGATATCTTCTCCGGCGGATACCGCTTATCTCTCCTACCCGGGGTACAAATTGGAACACTCCTTTGTGCCACGGGCCGGGGTTCGTGTATACGTCAGAGAGGATATGTGTTCTCGACGCCTCGGCAGTCTTGTAGGTACGGACCTGTCCATCCTTTGGCTGCGCATGCCCGCAACACTGATTTTCAGCACAGCCTTACTTTTTTTTTTTACGTAATGGGTGTCCGGCAGAGTAGAATAGCGCCTACGTCTTTCCTACCGAGGTGTCGTAAGAGGCTAGAGGACTAAGGTATTGTACGGACAGCCTTTATTCTTGCAGAATAACACAATAATATGCAATGCTATCACCATACTGCTCGGGGGAACGCAATAGGGAGTAAACATTTTTTTTGACTCGTGTGGCGGCGGACTCGTCACCCGTCACGTCTCAGTTTCCGCGGGGGCGAAAAGTTGTCTCAGTTTGCCTACCCCTTACATGGAAAAAAGGCGTACAATTATAATATGACAACACGATTAGTGAATTTTATCAAAGGACGCGATCCGACGAGCGTCCTGGGTTCAAGTCTCAGAGGGAGCCAACATTTTCGCGAAAACACGAATAGCTGGTTCTTTCTTATTGGGAAAATGTGACGAGACGAGCAAACCGTTTACCTGATGGTAAGTGCAACGTCTGCCCATAACAAATGCTGCGTCACCTTGTAACATTTCCTGTGTGACACCACACTGCGCCCGTCACCCTGGGACATCAGTTCTTAAGTCTCATATGCCCAGTGATTACGCTAGCTCTATGAGCTAGCGTAATCACTGGGCATATGCCCTTCAAACCGAAACACAGTAATGTTTGCACACTACTGCTTCACGACGGAATAACTGGCCATGGGGTGGTACCTACATATTTGGATTTCGGGTCTGATTGTGTCGTCGTCGTCGTCGTCGTTTCAGCCTATCAATAGTCCACTGCTGAACATAGGCCTCCCCCATAGATTGCCACAAAAGTTTGTAGCTCTCGTTTTGGGGGGGATATTGCCATAGTTGCCACGCTTGGCAGACGGGTTGGCAACCGCAGTTTATTTATTCAGATGTTCCAGCAAGATGCTGCTGCCCATCTCCTGGCATCCTGGCTGCTGCTCATCGTCTGATTGTGTGGTGCATGTGAAATGTGTCTGTAAGTCGCAATCACGATATATGAGAAAACCTAGTGTCGTTTTCTTATATAAAATATATATTTCAGGATCTGTTAGTGACCTGCGACCGACTGGAGGAGACGCTGGGCAAGCACGGCGCAGCGGCCGCGGAATTCATCAAAAGCATAGAGAATGATGTAAGCGATTGCCCGGACTTTTGGCGCCAACACGAAAAGTGGTTTTATTGAATTTTGTAATTTCTTTTAAATGAAACTAATTTTACGGATTTTATCGCGTTTAATTTTTTACTATTTATAACCCGACGTTGCGAGTGCTTTACAGCACCCATGGTCACGGGGGGACTGAGCTGACAGATGTCCTGATGTCATAGTTAACCTGGGGTACATAGTAAAAAAATAAACGCGATAAAATCCGTAAAATTAGTTTCATTTAAATGTGTAGTGTTCGCGTAAATATAAGAAATCATTATTTTGTAATTTCTGTGTAGATTTTGAGTTTTGATGTTTAATGTTTATAGTTTAGTATTTTTTTTATTGTATAAAGTGACGAAACGAGCAAAACGTTCACTTGATGGCAAGTGCAACGTCCGCCCACAACAAAATGCTGTGTCACCCAGAATATTTCTGTGTGACACCACACTGCGCCCGTCACCCTGAGACATCAGTTCTTAAGTCTCAAATGCCCAGTGATTACTCTAGCTTTCGCTAGCTCACAGTGCCCTTCAAACCGAAACACCGCAATGCTTGCACACTACTGCTTCACGGCAGAATAACTGGCACTGGGGTGGTACCTACCTAGACGGATTCCTGCACAGGAATCCTACCACCAGTATTCCTACCGTCCTTCTGCATCGTGGGTGCAATTAACAATACCAATAAAGTGTAGTATGCAGCAAGCGCTCGTGAAAGTGTACAGCGATTGGAAAATTGATTACAAGACCAAAATTGTACTTTTCATTTCCTCTCCATTGGTCCAGCAAATCGCCAGTAAAAGTCAACAAGTCATTTTACTGTCGATCGAAATGAAGTCTTTATTATAATGAAATGATTACTCGACGTTGGCAAAAATAGCTCGATGTGGTAGCTCATTGCCAGGACCCAAAATTAAAAAGAAGAAGTGAAGCTATCTTTGTGCCGAATTTAGTCGAGATCGGTTCAGCGGAAGGTAAGAAATGTACAGAGAGAGTTACATCAGTATTTATAATATTAGTATGGATGTTTTTTGTCTAAGACAAATAAATATTAAAAAGAGCTTTAGAAGAGACGTAATGAGTAATGAATTATACAAACAACTTTATATAATAAATCAGAGCAAATCTCCGGCAGAGAAAGCTCGTTACGAAAACGATTTCGTACTTCACACAATTCATACAATCTATAATCATATAGAGCCGTGTGGTTATACCGAGTTATACCGAGCTGTACATAGGGGGATTCTGGTCCTCACACTTATGTATGGTAGTGAATGCTGGGTCGGGACTGAAGAAGCATGAAAGTAAGATTAACGCTGTGGAAATGAGAAGTTTGAGAAGTATAGCTAGAGTAACTCTGATTGACAAAGTGAGAAACAGCGTGATAAGGAAACGTTGCGGTGTGGTTGAAGATGTAGTGAAAAAGATAGAGAAAGGCATGCTTAGATGGTTTGGACATGTAGAGAGGATGAATGAAAGGAGATTGACGAAACAGATTTATGAGGCAAGTGTGAATGGGTGAGCCGGTAAGGGTCGACCTAGGCGTACGTATCACAAGTCAGATCGGTGAACTTTTGAGGAAAGGTCACGTTAAAAGTACCCGCAACCGACGAGCGTGTGTGAAAACGCTAATGAAAGTAGAAGAAGCTAAAGATGTGTGTCCGGATCGTAGCAAGTGGAAAGATGTGGTCTCTGCCTACCCCTATGGGAAAGAGGCGTGACTGTATGTATTTAGAGCCGTGTGGTAGCGGCTTAAGAGAATCTACCACCCCATCTCATCCCGTGGGTGTCGTAAAAGTCGACAAAGGGACAAGGAGATGTGCAGCAGCATCTTCCAAGAACTAGAAAAACTGCGTTAGCCAACCCGCCTGCCAAGCGTGGCAACTATGGCAAAATCTCTCCAAAATGAGAGCTAACTTTTGTGGCATTAAGTGTTCAAAAGAGCATCAGCTCTAAAGTCTGACATGCCCAGTAATTACACTAGCTCTCAGTGCCCTTCAAACCGAAACACAGTAATGTTTGCACACTACTGCTTCACGGCAGAATAACTTTTTAATTATTTAGCTTTCCATTTGAGATACTTGCTGGGTTGCAGTTTAAGAGGTTCATTTCTAGATGTCCACCCAACAATGGTTCATATTTCTTATCCAGAACAATCCATACGCCAAGAAGTCGGACAAGAGTAGTGGGAAAAAGAAAGTTGGTCCCTGGTCAAAGTCTGGATCGAAGTCGAGTAAGTACATGGAAGCGATTTTTGTATTAATAATTTTATTATTTAAATCTTTATTGCTTCCTTTACAATAAAAGGATACAAAGGGCGGACTTAATGCCTATAGGCATTTTCTCCAAGTCAACCTATGGAGTGGTGAGATTTTGATTAGGTGTAGCAATAAAGGAAAACAGAGAAAGAAAAAAAGAAAGAGAAAAAAAAAATAATAATCCGATTTGCCCTTTGTTTTTGGATGAATATGGCGCGAAAGAACAAGATGCAATGTCTCAAATGTATGATGCAGTCACAGAATGTACGGACATTACATTTGCGATCGTCCAGTATTTGTCGAAGTTTTTTTTCTTCCATATAAGAATCAAATGATAATAGAAATGTATGGACGCTTTGAGATATACTTTAGGACTAGGACGTGCGTAGCTCTTTGCAGAATTTTACTGGTGATAGGGCCAGTTATTCTGCCGTGAAGCAGTAGTGTGCAAACATTACTGTGTTTCGGTTTGAAGAGCACTGAGAGGTAGTGTCATCACTGGGCATGGGAGTCTTAAGAACTGATGTCTCAGAGAGAGAGAGGGACGAGTGCAGTGTGATACCACACAGAAATGTTGTCTGTGGCACAGACACGACATGGGCATTTTTGCCTGCCCATTTCTAGGTTAAATGTCATCTTAATTTAATGTATTTTGAACCTACAAGTATTTCAATTTGTTTAACTTTTATCATGTGAGTCAAAATCGCTTTCAAATTCGGTATTTTAAGATAAGCATTTAAAAAGATTTGTATTTTCAAAAATAATTAATACAACCTAACAACACGTGCGAATATTTCGCACAGTATCGTGATCATGAACAGATGGCGCCATCTGCCTTCTAAGTATGTAAACAACTCCAACCGTCAGCTGTCGTGCATATCAGTTGAACATTTGTTGACATTCACTCACAGATGGCGTTCTCTACAATTAAATTAATTAGCTGAATCTTTTTAATCAGTTTTTTTTAACGAACACATTAATTGTTTTCTTATACGCTAAAAATAAACATTTAAACGAAACAAATTTTACGGATTTTATCGCGTTTTATTTTACTATTTATAACCCGACTTTTCGAGCGCTTTACAGCACCTACTTAACAGACCATGGGTAAAATTAGTTTCATGGGTAAAATATATTTCGTCACTAAAAGGAAAAATAACCATTAAAATGGCGTAAATGGCGCGACAAACATTGATTTTGATGCAGTATTAAGGGATATATTTCATACACACAAGTTCACCTTTAAGAAAAAATATTCTTAGATATTTTTGGATAATCCGCTGGCGCCTCAGTCAGTCCCACCATTTCTATCGCTCTATACGACCGCCGTGTGGTGGCGGCTTAAGAGAATCTGCCACCTCACCTCATGCCGTGGGTGTCTTAAGAGTCGAGAGAAGGAAAATGAAAACCAGGAGATGGGTAGCAGCATCTTCCTGGAACATCTGAATAAATAAAATGCAGTTACCAACCCGCCTGCCAAGCGTGGCAGGCGGGTTGTAAATGTATATATATATATATATATATATAATACATAAATATATATATAATAATACATAAAATTTTAAATTTTCCAGCGTCACGAGCGGACGGCAAGTTATCCATGTACTCCCTGGATACTCTTCGAATTAACCTGAAAGGAAAGTCTCCGAGCACCAAGAACATTCAATCCAGGTAATAAACTGTTTTCTTTCTAAGGAACAGTTATTGTACTGTGCGTTAAAGTTTTATTGTAACCAATTTATATGACAGGATTTGCTAATGTCACAACGAAAAATTTAAATGTAACTTACATAAATTATTACAGTCACGCTTCTTTTCCATTGGGGTAGGCAGGGACAACATCATTCCACTTGCTACGATCCTGTCACTCGTTTCGCATCTTCTACTTGCATGAGCGTTCGCCTACGTCGACCCTTACCGGCTTGCTCAGTCACACTCGCCTGATAAATCTGTTTTGTTAATCTTCTTTCATCCATCCTCTACATCTAAGCATCTCTTGTCTCTTACTTAGTGACTTCTACTACACCGCAACGTTTTTTTTATTACGCGTTTCCTTACTGTATCTATCAAAATAGTGCACACTTTCCTGCTAACCTTGTCTGTCTGTCTGTCTTGTCTGTCTGTTTATACCGGCTAATCTCCGAAACGGCCTGGACCGATTTTGACGGGACTTTCACTGACAGATATTATGTCGGGTGAAACCGCGGGGGTACAGCTAGTATGAAATAAATGAAATCATCGTCACAGTCACAACTTAAATTTACTCCTGAATAAGGATCTCAAACTCAGATTCCAACGAAGCACGGACAGATCTTGTTTTGGAACGTGGACCTCGATGGCAGCATAGGGGACCTATTCTCTCCATCAGCGACTTCCCGCACTTAGAGGTATTGCCCAGTTTGTTGATAATATCTCGCGGGGGTCCTAGTTGTTACCGTCCTCAATGTTCCAAGACCAGTAAAATGTAGTCACCTCGTCTCTCAGTGTTACTATACCATGGTATAGTAATCATCCGTGTGGTAGCGGCCTAAGAGAATCTACCACCCCATCTCATCCCGTGGGTGTCGTAAAAGTCGACAGAGGGAAAATGAAAACCAGGAGATGGGCAGCAGCATCTTGTTGGGAACATCTGAATAAATAAACTGCGGTTGCCAACCCGTCTGCCAAGCGTGGCAACTATGGCAAAATCCCCCCAAAACGAGAGCTACAAACTTTTGTGGCAATCTATGAGGGAGGCCTATGTTCAGCAGTGGACTATTGATAGTCTGAAACGACGACGACGACGACGAGCGCATAAGAAACCCTTGGTTAGAACTGAGAGGAGTCGTAATAGCAATCGCTTAGGAGGACTTCGTTCAGTGTAAATACAATTTTGACAAAAGAAGTGAGCGAAGACCCGCGGTGTCTCGGGGGGCTAGGTGCTCGCTTTAAATATCACGGTAGGCGAGTGACCTGAGTCGCAGTGTGGTGGCGGCTTAAGAGAATCTACCACCCCATCTCATTCCGTGGGTGTCGTCAAAGTCGACAGAGGGGAAATGAAAACCAAAAGATGGGTAGCAGCATCTTCCTGGAACATCTGAATAAATAAGCTGCGGCTGCCAACCCGCCTGCCAAGCGTGGCAACTATGGCACAATGCCCCAAAATGAGAGCGACTAACTTTTGTGGCAATCTATGGGGGAGGCCTTTGCTCAACTGGTGCACTAGTTGTGGACTGATGATGATACGAGTAGCTAGTGTAATCGAAGAGCATATGCAGCTTAAGTACTGATGTCTCTAAGTGATGGGCTTTGGGTGCTACCTCAATCGGCAGGCGTAGCACTTACCATCAGGTAAATAACTTGCTCGGCTTGCCACAAATTTATGTAAAAAATTTAGGAAATGGAAACTATTAGGTAGGGATAGGTAGGGAAGATTTACAGTCTAGGAAATGAAAACCAGGAGATGGGCAGCATCTTCCTGAGACATTTGAATCCAAATTCCTCCCAAAATGAGAGCTACTTACTTTTGTGGCAAGCGTATGGGGGAGGCGTATGTTCGACAGTGGACTAGTGATAGGCTGAAATGATGATGACGATTAGTGACCTGGCTTCGATTCTCGGTGCCAGCGCCACTATTGAAGTTTTAAGTGTTGATTTATCGCGTGCCACGATGCTGATGGAAAACGATAATAAATATATCGAGGATATGTCAAGTCCGCCGACCCGCATTGGAGCAAGTGCTGGCTTCCCGGCTCCAAAACCCTCACCGAAATGAGAGGAGGCCTGTGCTCAGCAGTGGGACATTTATAGGCTGTTGATATATATTTTACGAGAAAATTTCTTCACAGTGGAACATCGAAGCTGAGCGGCAAAGCGAATACTGCTGAAAAGAGAAGTTCTACCAAACAAGCTACTCCTAAAAGTAAAAAGAAGGCACCGGTGTAAGTTTAATATTGCTAGAATTTTCATTATATGAAACTACTAACTGTTGCCTGCGTTGATTTTTTTTTAACGGATAATGTGACGAAACGAGCAAAACGTTCATCTGATGGTAAGTGCGACGTCTGCCGTCTGCTGCGTCACCCAGAACATTTCCGTGTGACACCACATTGCGTCCGTCACCCTGAGACATGAGTTCTTGAGTCTCACATGCCCAGTGATTACGCTAGCTCTCAGTGCCCTTCAGACCGAAACACAGTAATGTCTACACACTACTGCTTCACGGCAGAATGACTGGCCCTGGGGTGGTACCTACCTAGACGGATTCCTGCATAGGAATCCTACCACCAGAAAACTAGTACGTGAACTAGTGTGGAAACATCACTGTGGTTCGGTTTTAAGGGCACCGAGGTTAGTGTAATCACTGGGCTTATTAGACTTATATCTGTTATGGACAGATTTTTCACTTGCTATCGGTGCTCTTCAAACCGAAACACAGTAATGTTTGCATACTACTGCTTCACGGCAGAACTCTGCGGTGGTACCTACCTATGCCGATGGTTTCATACATAGGAATTCTACTACTAGTAATTTTACACGCCCAGCACTAGTAGATTTGAAATAAATGCCTATAGCCCAAGTGTTTAGGGTACAAGGTAAGGGTCGACGTAGGCGAACGTATTACGATCAGATCGAAAACGTTTTAAGGAAAGGCCACGTCATAAGTACCCGCAACCGACGAGCTTGTATGAAAGCACTAATGAAAGTAGAGGAAGCTAAAGATGTGTGTAAGGATCGTAGCAAGTGGAAGGATGCGGTCTCTGCCTACCCCTATGGGAAAGAGGCGTGACTCTGTGTATGTGTATGTTTAGGGTACGGTCTACGAAATATGATTTCGCAGGATCGAGGCCCGCCATTCGATTACTGTTCGTGAACTATCTCCTAGCACAAGCTTAGTAGGACTGGTTAATGGGAATGTTATTAATGTTGTGTGTTGGCTTAGAGAATTTACTACCCCAACTCATCCCGTGAGTGTCGTGAAATTCGACAGAGGGAAAATAAAAGCTAGGAGACGGGCAGCAGCATCCTTCTGCAACGTCTGAATAAACTAACTTCGGTTGCCAACTTGCTTGCCAATCGTGGTAACTATGGCAACATTGAGCCAAAACGAGAGCTACATAATTTTGTGCCAATCTATATTGTGTGACTGGCTGAAAGAGTTGTGATGATGCCGGCACCACTAAAATTGTTAATTTTAATTTACCACGTGCTCGGCGGTGAAGGATAACATCCTGAGGAAACCCGCATGTCTGAGAAATAAAAAAAAAACTACGAAGACACGTGAAGTCCGCCTACCCGCATTGGAGCAGCGTGGCGGATACTTCCCAGCTCCGAAACCCTCTCAGAAATGAGAGGAGGCCTGTGCTCAGCAGTGGGACATTTATAGGCTGAAACTTTACTTTTTTTTTATGAATACCATTGCTAGTATTCCGCTAGTATTATATCCGCGTGGCCTAGTGGTCAGAGTACCTGACTTCTAAGCCGCGGTTCCTGGGTTCGAATCCCAGCCGGAGCCAACATTTGTGCTAAAACATAAATTGTTGGTTTTCGGGTCTGGTTACGTTGTGATTGTCCTCGTGTTTCTGACACTGCATCCTAGCCTACCTCCGATCTTATCATCAGAAGTAGTTGTCGTCGTGGTCGTAATCGGCTAAATATTCGGCTGAACATTATCATTCCTAAAAAAAACGCACTGATGTTGGCTCCGGCTGAGATTCGAACCCAGGGCTCGCGGCGTGGGAGCCGGCCAGTGACGGTGGTCCCCCGCACAGCGCGCGGCGCGGCGGCGCAGAGGACGTGCGCACGCTGGTGCAGGCCGTGCAGGTATTGTAGCCATTCTTCCTCATCATTACTCATTCATTTATTTATTTATTCTTCATTGAACCATATATATAGTAAAGGAACAAAAGGCCCACTTAATGCTAAAAGCATTCTCTGACAGTGAACCTTTGGGCAGTGAGTTAACGACGAAGGCGGTTACGAAAAGGATCGTATAATACTCATTAAATATATCTACACGTATCCATACATAGACACACACACACACACACATATATATATATATATATATATATATATATATATATATATAGAGAGAGAGAGAGAGAGAGAGAGAGAGAGAGAGAGAGAGAGAGAGAGAGATATACAGGGTCATACGTAAGGAAATCTGTTGCGAAGTAAATCTGTTAGTATGACGCCGTAGTAGAGTAACATAAATTAAATTAGGCAATGCAAAAAGGCAATATTACTACTACTATAATTATTAATACCATGATTATTATTAGATAAGTTTACCACCAATTCGGAACCACCAATTCGGAAGCATTTTTAGTATTCAATTTTGTCATTAAAGGTTCACCGTTGTGTTTATCAGATCAAAGCAGCATGGGTAGGTGCCGGGATGTTATACCAATTATGAATAACGTTGTATAAGTACCATATAAATATATATAAACACACATAAATACACACACATATATATATATACATATATATATATATTATACTGATGATGATGATGATCATTGTTTTGGTAAATATGTACAATTTAAAAAATGAGCTGAAACTTTCCTTTTGAATGCGTATTTGCTAGAGGGTAGTGTTAGATTTTCAGGTAGCGCATTCCATAGTCGGACAGCAAATGATGATGAATTTGATTCTCATTCTCTTTCATAGTCCTCGTTCAGTCCGCATTCTTCATCGCCATCCCACTTTTAGACTAGACCATTCAACATTGTCATTTTTTTTAATTTATTAGGATCAACGAACAATTGTACAATACACCTTACTCCAAACACTCATAAACTAAAAAACTTATATAGTAGACAATTATTTCAATGTTTAAAAGCAAACACTACATTATTATGCTACTCGTACATTGTAGTGTAGTGTCATTGTAGTACATCACCATTTACGATCAACACCGTAGGTCACCACCATTCATCGATGCCATCGAAGTTGATTAGAGATCGTTCTTATAACTATGTTTCATCAAAGTTAACGCAGAGATTAAAAATCTTTGCTAATATTGGGTCTATATCCACAACAACTATATCTATTAAACAGACCGAAAGCCAAAGAACATCTGTTTCCTTTTCATCTTGTTTCCCAAATGCTTTTTTTATGGAAGAGGGGGCAAACGAGCAAGTATTTGTCTTTATCTATATCTGGCTGTGTGGTGGCGGCTTAAGAGAATCTACCACAACAGCTCATACGGTCGATGTCGTAAAAGTCGACAGGGGGAAAATAAAAACCAGGAGTAAGGTATGCATACTACTGCTTTACAGCGGAATAACTGGCCCTGTGGTGGTCCCCATCTAGACGGATTTCTGCATAAAAATCTCACCGCCAGTTAAAAAAAAAAGCTAAAAGTTTAATAATATCACAAATATATATATATATATATATATTTATATATATATATATATATATATATATAAATTTTTATATATATATATATATATATATAAATTAACTGTTTTAACCGTATTGCAGTGCGTTTCGAGCCACGTCAGCTTGGAAGCGGGCTCCCACCAATCCGCTAAAACCAAAGACCTAACTTACCGTAGCAAAGAAGTGAGCTCTCGTGGACGAAGCAAAGAACCGACTCCGAGACAGAAATTTCCAGAAAGTTCTCGAAGGAATCACAAATCTCAAAACACGTCCAACATTTCGGCGTGCGGACAAGTGAATCCGAAAATAGAAAAAGAAAATATAGAAACAAGTAAGAGTAGCAGAGAGAAGTCTTTTAATGTGACTCAAGATGGCGCGGAAAGCAGATGGAGTGAAAAGGAGAAGAAAAAGGTAAGCGCCCATTGTTATTTTGTCCATTTATACCATTTTGCTCTTTTTTATTTGATCAAAGTGACGGAACGTGCAAAACGTTCACCTGATGATAAGTGCAACGTCTGCCTATTACAAATGCTATGTCTTCTCCATACATCAACTTTAACTATGCCCAATGCTCGACTCATGAGTACGGCGCAATCAGTCTGTTTATTTTACGTGGAAAACCGCAGGACACGCCTAGTATTACGTAAGGACTCATTTCAAAGATAACTGGTGGTAGGTTTCCTATGCAGGAATCCGTCTAGGTCGTACCACCGCAGGGCCAGTTATTCTGCCGTGAAGCAGAAGTGTGCAAACATTACTGTGTTTCGGTCTGAAGGGCACTGAGAGGTAGCGTAATCACTGGGCATGTGAGACTTAAGAACTGATGTCTCGGGGTGACGGGTGCACTGTGGTGTCACGCAGGAATGTTCTGGCTGATACAGCATTTGTTATGGGCAGATGTTCCACTTATAGTAACATGAACGTTTTGCTAGTTTCGTCAATTCATCCAATAGAAAATTAAGAGATCCTAGGGTCAATCTCTCTTCTCCTGTTCCATTGTTGTATCTATAGTTTATTTTATTTATTCTTTTTTATTCACTCCTTATAGTTAATAGAATCATGCGTTACTTTGCGGAAATCCATTATAGTAAAGTAATCCAAAAAATGTAAAATGGTGTGTATTACCTAGTTTTGAAGAGCACCGCCCGACCGAGTACTCGGCGGATTACTGTCGTATAGTCAATATCACTTGATAATGTCTCGTTTTGAGGTGTAACACTTGTCGTGTCCGCGACTTCAGTGGTGTGTATTGCCCAGTGGTAGTGTTGTAGAGGTGGAGGGTATCTAGTGGCGGCTCCCGTTGGCGGAATTGGTTTCCTTGTGCACGCTCATACACACCATTTTACATTTTGCATGCGGATCTTAGCAAATTAACTTTCTCTCCTTTACTATTCACTCCTTAAGCTAAAGGCTACAACGGGCGGACTTAATGCCTTGTGGCATTCTCTACCAGTCAACCCTGGTTGATAGTGGAAACTGAACTATATTTTAGTTCACATTTTTAAAGGCGTTTTTCTTAAATAAAGAATACAACGGTTTAAAACAATAGTGCTTTATTGAAGACGCAAGTCTCCGAGAAGCGTAATAAAAAATTTAGTATTAAAAAGTGCTTGCGACCGAAATACAAGTTTATAAATAGACCGCCGGGGCCACCGGCCGAGGCGACTTAGCATAATATTAACAACTACATTTATTTACAACATAATGTCTTTGTAAAGCGACCACTTTTAGTGTACAAAAATATTTCATCTTTTATCCTTATTTTCATATATTTGCAACAAATGCCCCCAAGGTGTGAACAGACTAACAGTATGACATTCGGAGAAAATCAGCAAAGCGTTTAGAGCTTTAGGCAAATTCGGAAAAGGAAGTCGATTCAAAATCCCTATTGTTATTCATTAAGCTATTGAAACGATCTAGCAAAGTGCTTTCTTTGTCACACATCTTTACATATATATTTTTCTGGACGTGTATAGGTCACTGAACTCGTAAACGGCTGCACCGATTTTGATGAAATGTTTGTGTGTAAGTGAGTGGTTTAGGTTCACAATTAGACCCGATAGGTGGCGTAAAACATTTGCTGATTCCGCTAATAGAAGGCAAGCCAACGTTCAGGCAGGACGTTTGTCACGTCCGCTAGTTGCATAGAAAAGACGAGGTCAAAATTAGATGTAGGTACAAATCTAATTGGTCAGTGGGCATTAGGCATTCTCGTTGCTCGAACGCCCGTGCGTCTAGCCTATCAAATGAGATAACATTTCGACAGTTCCAGCTCGTTTCTGTGGATATAGTATAGTATATATGGTTATAAAAGTGGCAACATTTAAGCTTTACATAAAATTAAAAGGGCATAATGAGTGCCGTAGATATTTTAGTAAGTGCACTTATTGTATAATAAATAGGCATCGGTAAATATATCGATGGGTGAGTGAATATTGGTACGTGTCCGTCCGTCTAGGCGCACTTTCCGCAGAGTGGCTTGTTGTCCAACACCGAGAAGGTGGAGTCCGTTACGGGGCTCCTGCATTTCTGCAATGGTAACATGACACGGTGTTATTGGATATAAACCTGCTCCCTAATATCGTGGTATGCTATCGAATTCTACGAAACTAGATGCTCTTATTGGTGCTTACCTTACCTACAACTGATGTAACGGTTTTGCGATAAGATTGGAGGTAGGCTTAAACTCAGTAGGTACCAGAGACACCGGATCAATCGGTACACAACCAGACCCGAAAACTCAATAATTTGCGTTTTTGTGACCTTATGACTACAAAAATACGCACCTTCCATCTTTTAAATTCTTTCAGCCTATCACTTTTTGTTTGATAAAGTGTCGAGACGAGCAAAACATTCATCTGATGGTAAGTGCAACGTTTGCCCATAACAGAGGCTGTGTTACTCAAAATATTTCTTTGTAGCACCACACTGCGCTCGTCACCCTGAGACATAAGTTCTTAAGTCTCACATGCCCAGTGATTACGCTAGCTCACAGTGCCCTTCAAACAGAAACACAGTAATGTTTGCACACTACTGCTTCACGGCAGAATAACTGGCCCTGGGGTGGTACCTACCTAGACGGATTCCTGCATAGGAATCCTACCACCAGTAAAACTTACGGTATCTTGAAGTCTTGCAGTGGTCACGCAGTATGTGATCATTTTCTAGGTCACCCCATTCATTACATCAGATTTGATAGACCACAAATCCTTGCGAAAGAATACCGATTCCTACCAAGGATGATTCGCGAGGCTATTTAAATTAAAAAACATCCTAATTTCAATAGAGAAGATGGTTGGGTATTACCACCGGCTTTTAAATTGAAATTCACGGCAGAATAACTGGCCCTGGTTGATTGATAGATTGCTACAAACGTTTGTACAAATCGCACGTACCATAACAATATGAGCCACTTCCAGTCACGCTTGATCTATGTAATTTGTTTACTTATAATCGATTAGAACTCGAGCATCGGATGAACATTTGTTATTATTTCATCATCATCATCATTTCAGCTTATCACTAGTCCACTGCTGAACATAGGGCTTCCCCTATAGATTTGAGCCGCAAAAGTTTGTAACTCCCATTTTGGGGGCTTTTGCTATAGTTGCCGCGTTTGGCAGGCGGGTTACCAAACCACAGTTTATTTATTCAGATGTTCCAAGAATATGCAGCCCATCACCTGGTTATAATTTTCACTCAATCTTCTCTTACTACACTCACAGGAGTAGATGGGGTTGTAGATTCTCTTACGCCGATATCAGACTAGATCACTATGGTTCATAAATAAAAAAATAGACGTTTTTCCATAAGATTAAATTATCTACAAATAGTGAGTAGTTCTTTCGTTCTTTCAAAGCTGATTCTGTAACTAACTGACGTTTAAAACTAGTAGAGTACGTGAAAGGGTTGTGCGACTCTGCGTAAAGCCTCATTACTCGTTGCAATGAAACGTAGCCGTTGATTACGCTAGCTTGCAGTGCCCCTAAAACCGAAACGTAGTAATGTTTGCACACTACTGCTTCACGGCAGAATAACTGGCACTGGGGTGCTGCCTACCTAGACGGATTCCTGTATGGTAATCCACCACCAGTAAAATATGATCCCTGATGATGATGTTGTCATAGCCGATTTCGACCACGGCGAAAACTTCCGAATACTGTCGAGAGCCATCAACTGCGCAGGAGATATTATAGTGCCACAAGTGTACGCGCAAACACAGGCACTCGTCCCATCCTACCCGCGCCCGATGTAACGCTGATGCGATAAGATCGGAGGTAGGCTAGGATGCAGTGTCAGAAACACGGGCACAATCACAACACAACCAGACCCGTAAACCAACAATTTGTGTTTAAGCACAAATGTTGGCTCCGGCTGGGATTCGAACCCAGTACCCGCGGCTTGACGACACTAGACTGACTGTTGCCAGAAAATATAGGAACCGGCTGATAGTATTCCGTTGACTGTCGTTGGTAGAAAATAGTCCCCGATAGTTTCTCCCTGTGAAAGAATCGGCTCAGCCTCTCTCTTCTCATGTCTTCGTCTCTGTCGATATGCATGTGTGGGTGTGCCGTCACCTTGCAAGTGAAGCAGGTGCCGTGCCACTTGGCGTCGAGCGCGATGATGGCCTTGTCCACGATGGGCTGGCCGCAGCCCGCGCAGCGCGCCGCGAACTTGTCCGCGTAGCACGTGGAGCAGTACGGCCGGCCCGCCTGCAAACATAGAACCGCTTTTATACATCCATCATCATCATCATCATCATCACTTCATTATATCATTAGTCCACTGCTGAACATAGGCCTCCCCCATACATTGCTACAAAATTTGTAGTTCTCATTTTGAGGGGAATTTTGGCCATAGTTGCCACGCTTGGCAGGCGGGTTGACAACCGCAGTTTATTTATACTGATGTTCCAGGAAGATGCTGTTGCCCATCTCCTGGTTTGTATTTTCCCTCTGTCGACTTTTACGACACCCACGGGATGAGATGGGGTGGTAGATTCTTTTAAGCTTCTTTTTTAATGGCATTCAGTCATACATCCATACAGTCCTTTTTCCTATATAAAGGGTAGGAGGTGACACACGTAGCGCACTTTTCGCCACCGCGGGAAACAAGACGTGACGCCGAACCACATCGCTGCCATTTTGGTACGAATCAAAACATTCTTACTCCTCATTGCGTTCCCACGAGCAGTATAGTGACAGCATTGCCTATTATGGTGTTATTCTGCTCGAATAAAGGCTGTCTGCACAGTACTTTAGTCGCCACTTACGACACCTTGGTAGGAAAGAGGTAGGTGCTGTTCTACTCTGCCGGACACCTTGCCGCCTTTATGAACCGGCTTTATGAAAATAGAGTTAGAATTTAAAAGTGCACACCTGCTCCATAAAGCCACCTCCGCCGAGCTCCTTCCTGCAGCCTCCGCAGACGAAGTGGTGGGAGTGCCAAGACACGCCCAAAGCTTGGATCACGCGCTGTAATGATACATTGAATTATAATTATGACGCAATGGTCATGGTTTTTCCGGACCGATACGACTTAGGGGCCTTCAAGAAAAGAGCCTATTCCTTTCTCAGAGGCCGGCAACGCATCTGCTATCCATCAGCGCTTGCGCGTTTGCCCCCTATTCCATAAAAAAAATATTAATTGATACAATTAATATCGGTTTTTAGTTTAAATTAAATTAAGCGTCCGCGTTCGTTCTTCTGTCACTGTCGGACTAAGAGTCGGTTAACGATTACCTAAGCAACTCCTTAGTATTGGTATGCCATATTAAATGAATACTACGATGAAGGAAGGTAAGTTACTTTGCTAAGATCCGCATGAAAAATATAAAAATGGTGTACATTACCTAGTTTTTTTGAAGAGCACCGCCCGCCCTCCCTCAGTAGCGTGCACAAGCAAGCTAACACCGCCACCATAGACCCTACGACAGGCGGCCGTCTGTCGTAGAGTCTATGACGCTTGATAATGCCTCGTTTTGGGGCGAAACACGTGTCATGTTCTCGACTTCAGTGGTGTATATTATCTAGTGGTGGTATTGTAGTGGTTGGTGGAGGGTACCTGGTGGCGGTTCCTGGTGGCGGTGTTAGTTTGCTTGTGCACGCTACTGAGGGAGGGCGGGCGGTGCTCTTCAAAAAACTAGGTAATACTCGTATACACCATTTTTATTTTTTGCATGCGGATCTTAGCAAAGTAACTTATCTTCCTTCATTATAATGGATTTCCGCAAAGTAACGCCTGGTTCTATTAACTGAATACTACGATTTCACCGATCGCCTTGGAAGCCAAGTTTAATAAAACCACGTTTTACTTAAGTTAGTTCAAATGTATCATTTGATCTCGGTTTTCGTCTAACCGATTTCACCGACTCCATTTTGATCGCGTTCAGAAAAACGAAGTTTACATGAAATATCGTCACTATCTAAAACACGAAGTCGATGTATTTCGTATTTTGCGACATCAAACAGCCGGTTTTTATGCATAGGTTACATACATAGGTATGCAAACAATAAACAATACGAAATAAAAATAATTTTTGTGTTTACATAGTTGTGCAATTGACAATGACAGCTCTCTAAACGCGTTTAAAGAGCTGAACGTCGAAAATTGGGCGTTCAGAATTTGAACCGCGTTTAGCATTGACTGCATTTATTTGATGTTGATGAAATGCAAACTGTAGCATTGAACTCAGTTAAACGCTTAAACTTCGTTTTGCTTGAACTGATCGCGTTTAGTTTCAACGGTGAAATCCGCCCTTATGTGTTGTCTAATGTCTCTGTAATGCGTGTAGTCTGTAAGTGCGGCATTTAATGTTTAAAATCAAAACTTATGACTATCATAAAAAAAGTAATGTTCATAATGTACACCAAGAACAAGCCCAAATTAATAATGCCAGTTACTCGACTTTACATACAGACTTTAACATCGACTTTTTTATCCTGAATAGGAATCTTACCACCAGTAAATATGGCATTCTAGTTCTGTAGTATTACATTTTCCATAGTAAAACTACGCCGATAAATACATTATATCTCTGTGACATCAATTAAATTAAATCATCTTAATGTTGGTGTCCATTGTATTGTTTATTTGGATATGAATCTTAATCCCAACGCATACGGTTACATCATCGAAAGCTGTATGAATTATTAAAAGCTTGTTATGCTTCCCGATTGGTAGACATAACGTCCGCACTATAGGAATATAAAAATAGCCTTGAGTAGGGTTTCGCTTCGTTGCAGCGCGGAATTGGGATGAGAATTTACCACCCTTTCTCATCCCGTGGGTGTCGTAAAAATCTACAGAGGGAAAATTAAAAGTAGAAGATGGGCAGCAGCACCGTCTCGGAACATCAGAATCATTATAAAAAAACTGCGGTTGCCAACCCAGCGTGGCATCTATTGCAAAATGCTCCAAAAGAAGAATTTGTGGCTATCTATGGGGGAGGCATATGTTCAGCAGTGGAGTAGTAATCTGCTGTAATGATAATGATGATTACTGTACAAGCTATTCATTATTTCCGAACGATAGAAATTAATTAAACCACGGCGCCAACTTCCGAATACTGTCGGAAGGTAACAACTGCACTGGAGATATGATAGTGCCACAAGTGTACGAGAAAACAGGTACGGTATTCACGATAAGATCCGAGGTGGACAAGGATGCAGTGTCAGAGTCACGGGGAACAATCACAACACAACCAATCAACATCAATCAAAATCAAGAATTTTTGTTTTTACACAAAAATTAGGCTGGAATTAGAACCGACAAGTCGCTTGGTCTCGTAGTGTAGGTCTGACCACCGCAGGAGATATACTATTAGACGATGAACAAAATGTACATCACTATGCGGACAAAACTGAAGCGTTTATTTCCTAGAGTGGCTTGCTCAGTAATTTCCTGGTCATGGGTTCAATCTTAAATTTTGCTGATTGAAGCGCCGTTCGGTTTTCGCTCGACCGGACGTCGTTTCATACGTGCGTCTAAAAATTTAGTTATAACCCCTATTTCGTTTTTCTTACAATGCGGCGTGATTATAGTCATGGAGGACAACGTATGTATTAGGTTTTTTTGGAGACGAGTTCTATTGTTTTCTGAACTACTAACAACTAGGGCGGAAGCCACTCTGGTTATGATTTTGGACAGATAATTGCTCGTTGTGAAACTGGATCATGGATTGGGAATTAATAGTTCTTTGTACAAAACCAAGAATGATTGATCCAGCAGTGGATTGCTTCATCATCATCATCATTTCAGCCTATCACTAGTCCACTGCTGAACATAGCCCTCCCCATAGATTGCATGACATTGAAAAAAAAAGATAAAGCGCAGAGGTCAAATGTTGCAACTTGTGAGTGCTCCTTCATATTTGTTTGTTGCGTGCTTAGAAAAAGATGTCCTGCCCCCGATTGTCTCGTATAAACCACAGACTATTCGATCAATCATCATACATGAAACCAAATCTACAGAAGGTTAATTTTCCGTTTGAGTTTCTTTTCGGTTACTCTCTGAGAATGAGGAAGTACCTTTTTTTTTCGAACCGGATTTTTTTTTATGCATAAAGTGATGAAACAAGCAAAACGCTCTCCTGATGGTAAGTGCAACGTCTGCCCATAACAAAAACCACACTGTGCCCATCACCCTGAGTCATAGGTTTTTAAGTCTCATATGCCCAGTGATTACGCTAGCTCACAATGCCCTTCAAACCGAAACACAGCAATGCTTGCACACTACTGCTTCACGGCAGAATAACTGGCCCTGGGTATCTACCTGGACGGATTCCTGCATAGGAATCCTACCACCGGTGAAGATTTGACTTTCATAAGACATTTAGACAAGCCTAAAAGGAAAAAAAGAATTATTGACTTTGAACATGACAGGTGATGATGGCAATTTCTAAATGCACCAGACGTGGTTTTTACATATTGAATTAGGCAAAAGTTAATCTAGCTAATTCGAAGGACTTGTCCTACAATTTGCCGAAGTTTGGTTATACTATGCGAGCGCACAGATACACTTATCACTGCGCACGGATGAGCAGTATTGCTTTTTTCATAAACAAGTGATGTCATCGCTTTAGAGACAATGGCGACTGTGCGTACCACTACGCGCAGCGACTGCTCCGTGCTCCCATAGGTGTGAACTTATGATGTTATTAATAGAGTTCGTAAGTACGTGGTCGGTTGGCGCAGTGGCTTAGCGGTTGCCTTTTGCGTTGCGATCCCGGGTTCGGTTCCAGTTCCAAATATTAGTGTGACCCACATGAAGTCGCACTCACGATAAAGGAGATATTCTTGCGGAGCGCAACGTTTTCTTCGAGGAAAATAAAAAAAAAATATACAGATAAAATAGAACGCGGTGGTTACAAAATATTTAGGATTCCTGTTCAGGAATCCGTCTAGGTAGGTACCAACTCTTTTTGTTGTTATTTACTATCTATAACCGGTACGATAGCTTCCGATCGGTCTGCGTAGTGCGAATGCGTACCTGAAATCCATACTAATATTATAAATACGAAAGTAACCCTCTCTGTCCCTCTGTCCGTTTGTTACCTTATCACGGTTCAACCGCTGAACCGATTTCCGGAAAATCAAATAGCTAATACTCGTGACTTCGTCAGCGTGGATATAAAAAAAGTAAAGTAAAGTTTCAGCCTTTAAATGTCCCACTGCTGAGCACAGGCCTCCTCTCATTTCTGAGAGGGTTTTGGAGATAGGAAGAATCCGCCACGCTGCTCGATTGCGGGTTGGCGGACTTCACATGTCTTTGAAATATTTTTTATTTCTGCGACATGCAGGTTTCCTCACGATGTTTTCCTTCACCGCCGAGAACGTGGTAAATCAGCACTTAAAATAACAATTTTTAGTGGTGCCGGCACCGGGGCTCGAACCGAGGTCACTCGCGTACTATGAAATCTAAAGCGAGCGCCTAGCCCCTGAGCTACCACGGCTCAGCGTGGATATAGGTTTCTTTTAAATATCCCGTGGGAACTACTCGATTTTTTGGAATGAAAATATTCTATGTCCGTCTCCAGGCTCAAAGCTATCTCTGTGCCGAATTTCGTCAAGATCGGTTCGGCGGTTTAACCGTGAAAAGGTAAAAAAACAGGCAGAGTGACAGAGACAGTTACTTTCGCATTTATAATATTAGTATGGATATCAACGCGGACGAATTCGCGGGCATCAGCTACTTTGCTGTATATTTGGCAAGTTTTACCTCGCCGCGTGGGTGTAGTGATTCAAGTGCGTTGACGGCGGTGTTCACCCGCTGACTCAGCAGCACGCCTTGTACGGTCCACGTGGACGAAAGTGCGTGCCGGTGCTCGGCCTTGTTGAGACGCGTGTGAACGAAATATGAGAGGACATCGGATGGGAAGGAATCGCGCAATGCGGCCTGTTTGGTTACACTAGTGGTAGGATTCTTATGCAGGAATCCGTCTAGAATAATTGGCCCTGGACCTACCTATGTCCAGGGCCTGAGAGCTAGCGTTATAACTGGGCACAAGAGTATGTCACTTAAGAACCGATGTCTTAGGGCGCGGTGTGGTGTCACACAGAAATGTGTGACAAATCATTTGTGACAGATCAGTTGTGGAGACGTTGCTGTCACCATCAGGTGAACGTTTCGCTTGTTTCGTCACTGTATACAATAAAAAAAAAAGCTTGTGGTCGAACGAATGCGAGAAGCCGTATTTGAATTCTCACTCACCGTTGGACATTTTTTAGAAATGTTGAATAGTTTAAAAAAAAAGTAAAGTTTCAGCCTATAAATGCCCCACTGCTGGGCACAGGCCTCGTCTCATTTCTGAGAGGGTTATAGAGCTAGGAAGAATCCGCCACGCTGCTCCAATGCGGGTTGGCGGACTGCACATGTCTTCGAAATATTTTTTTTATTTCTCAGCCGTGGTGGCTCAGGGGCCTGGTGCTCGTCTTTAATTTCATAGTAAGCAAGTAACCTGGGTTCGATCCCCGGTGCGGTTTTAAGTGCTGATTTACCACGTGCTTAGCGGTGAAGGAAAACATCGTCAGGAAACCTGCATGTCCGAGAAATAGAAATATTTCGAGGACATGTGAAGTCCGCCAACCCGCATTGGAGCAGCGTGGCGGATTCTTCCTAACTCCAAAACCCTCTCAGAAATGAGAGGAGGCCTGTGCTCAGCAGTGGGACATTTATAGGCTGAAACTTTACTTTTACTTTTTTTTTCTCAGACGTGCACTTAAAATTGCAATTAACAATTGTAGTGGTGCCGGCACCGGGGCTCGAACCCAGGTCACTCGCATACTAAGAAATTTAAAGCGAGCGCCTAGCCCCTGAGCTGCCACGGCATGTTTACTTTCAGTTAAATAATGGAGCTATAACAGTAATATATTAAATAATAATAAATAATATTACCCTCGGCCTTCATCCATAGTAATATTACGAGTATGAATGCGAAATTAACTATCTCTGTCTCTCTATCTGTTTGTTACCTTTTCACGGTTCAAGCGCTAAACCGGTCTTGACGAAGAGATAGCTTGCATCCCGAAGACTGGCATAGGAGGACTTTTTAGCCCGGAAAATGAACTAGTTCAAAAGAAATTATGTCCACGCGTACGAAGTGGCGGGACAAATCTAGTAATGAATAAATAGACACCGTGTGGTGGCGGCCTAAGAGAATCCACCACCCCATCTCATCCCGTGGGTGTCGTAAAAGTCGATAAAGGGAAAATGAAAACCAGGAGATGGGCAGCAGCATTTTCTCGGAACATCTGAATAAATAAACTGCGGTTGCCAACCCGCCTGCCAAAAAAAGAGCTGCAAACTTTTGTGGCCATCTATGGGGGAGGCCTATGTTCAGCAGTGGACTTGTGATGGGCTGAAACGAACGAAATAGACACAGAGACCTGGCTGACCTACTTTAATTTAAAATTATTGTCCGCTCCGATAGCACAGTGAGTAAGCGATTGACTTCTGTGCTTAGTGTGTCGTGTAATGTTAATAAAAAAGCGATCATAACAATAATATAAAACGTCGCGTGGGCTAGACTACATAAGAGTCGCGGGTTCGATTCTTAAAACGAATTAAATTAGGCGGCATTAAACACTACTGGTGGTGGGATTCCTATGCAGGAATCCGTCTAAGCAGGTACCACCCTAGGGCCAGTTATTCTGCCGTGAAGCAGTAGTGTGCAAGCATTACTGTGTTTCGGTTTGAAGGGCACTGTGAGCTAGCGTAATCACTGGGCATTTGAGACTTAAGAACTGATGTCTCAGGGTGACGGGCGCAGTGTGGTGTCACACAGAAATATTCTGGGTGACACAGCATTTCTTCTGGGCGGACGTTGCACTTATCATCAGGTGAACGTTTTGCTCGTTTCGTCACTTTATACAATAATAAAAAAAAAACACGCCTAAGACAAAGGAAAAAATAAAAAAAATACGAAGAATGAAAAGGAGTAATTTCTTATTTTAGAACACTTTACATTGGCTTTTTAATTTTATGCGTATTATGTAGTAAAATAGTGAAACTATTGGAGTGTTAGTAGTTATATAAAAACAGTAGTAGCTCAGGGGCTTGTCGCTCGCTTTAAATTTCTTAGTACGAAGTGGCCTGGTTCGGGTTCGGTGAAGGAAGACATCGCGAGGCAACCTGCATGTCTGCCATACCGCATTGGAGCAACGTGGCGGAATCTCCCCGGCTCCGAAACCCATTCAGACCCTTAAGTCACAGGAGGCTAGTGTGCTCAACTTTGCGACATTTATAGGATGTTACGTTTAGTGATAATTATCTAGAAACGGCTAGTGAGGGAGTTGCGTCATAGTGTTATGGTAATGCTTCTTTTACATACATAATATCAAGACTGTATCCCATAAGGGGTAGTCAGAGACTGGGCATTCACTGCAAAAACAGGTGATTGCCACAATCCACGTTTCACCAAAACAATATAATGCACTTGGTGTGATAGGTGGTGAGCCCGTCGCCATCACGCGCTGTTGGGTGCACAGTGCAGTTTAATTCCTTACTCGCCTTTTACGAGATCCATTGGATAAGATGGAGCGGCAGTATTCTTTTATCGAGCCGCCACCACACGGCCACGGCTTCTTTTAATGACAAAAAATCGCAGAATAATACCGTAACATGCAATCATCATCATCATCATCTTATCACTAGTCCACTGCTAAGCTCAGGTCTCCCCCATAGATTGGCAAAAAATTTCTAGCTTTCATTTTGGGGGGATTTTGCCATTGTTGCCACGCTTGGCAGCAGTTTATTTCTTCAGATGTTGTTTCGATTATCCCTCGGTCGACGTTAACGACACCCACGGGATGAGATGCGGTGGTAGATTCACTGGAGCCGCCACCGCACGGCAAGCATGCAATACTGTCACTATACAGCTAGTTGGAACGCAATGGGGAGTAAGAATTTTTTGACTCGTACCAAAATGGCGGCGACTTGGTTCACCCGTCACGCCTCGTTTTCAGAGATGCTAAAAGTGGGTTAAGTAGTGGTCTCTGCCTACCACTTATAATAGGTCGTGACTATATGTATGCCTGTGTTTTCACTTTACATTTTTTTCTAATTGATTCTCTTATAGATTTGGTTTTTATTATTGAAACTTGCATTACACAGTGAACGATCATCAATCCATACTAATATTATTAATGCGAAAGTAACTCTCTCTGTCCATCCGTCTGTTTGGTACCATTTTTTTAATAAGATTTCTCCTGTGTCGTGGTTGCGTTTAACATACATAAATTCCACATGCACAAACACCCAGACCCGGAACATCTCTCTGTAGGTCATACAAATATTTGTCCCGTGCGGGAATCGAACCCGCGACCCGCGGCGCAGAAGTCAAGCGCTTAACCACTGCGCCAACCGAGCCGACAAACCTTTTCACGGCTCAACCGGTGAACCTTAACGAAATTTGACAAAGAGATAGCTTGCACCCTGAATACGGAGATAGGATACTTTTTATCCCGCAAAATCAAATAATTTAAAAAAAACCTATCTAGTATTTAAATGAAACTAATTTTACGGATTTTATCGCGTTTAATTTTTACTATTTACAACCCGACGTTTCGAGTGCTTTACAGCACCCATGGTCACGGGGGGACTGAGGTGACAGATGTCCCGATGTCATAGTTAACCCGGAGTACCTTCAGCTTTTAATTATTTTATTTTTTATTTTCAGCGTAGATCGGACCAATAATAATATCCCCCCGTGACCATGGGTGCTGTAAAGCACTCGAAACGTCGGGTTGTAAATAGTAAAAATTAAACGCGATAAAATCCGTAAAATTAGTTTCATTTAAATGTGTAGTGTTCGCGTAAATATAAGAAATCACTATCTAGTATTGTTATAAGCCCATTGCCTGGCAGATCATTGTCTGCCGGTGTCATGGTGAAGGGGACCTTGAACTGAGTCTTCGAGTGATACCGAATTCGCGCAATGACTCACAGTATCCAATGCTAGCATTGCGTAGTTTTGAAATTGTAATGTTTGATTGTATGTATAATGAAACGCACAACTTGTGTTTCGTTCTGAAGGGCACGGAGAGGTCTCAGGGTGATGGGCGCAATGTGGTGCCACACAGAATTGTTCTGTGCAGACAGACATTGCACCTACCATCAGGTGAAACGAGCACCACTCCTCTCGTCACTTTCCCCATAAAAAAGACATTAGCGTACCAAAATAATACTAACGTAGTAATGTAACCATCATCTTGTATTAGTTTATTTAATTCTAGTAATTATTTAGTGGACTAGCTGAACCCGCGACTTCGTTAGGATCTGCTATGGAGAGTAGAGTGAAGGAGTGACGACTGCATAGAATGAAAGTGTCCGAGAAATCAAATTAAGATGATGTTACTGGTAGCAAAAGTTTTTAAATTTGAAAAGCTGCGCCATTATTTTTTTTTATTTGATAAAAGTGACGGAACGAGCAAAACGTTCACCTGATGGTAAGTGCAACGTCTGCCCATAACAAATGCCGTGTCACCCAGAACAGTGTGACACCACAATGCGCCCGTCACCCTGAGACATCAGTTCTTAAGTCTCATATGCCCAGTGAGTACGCTAGCTCTCAGTGCCCTTCTAACCGAAACACAGTAATGTTTGCACACTACTGCTTCGCGGCAGAATAACTGGCCCTGGAGTGGTACCTACCTAGACGGATTCCTGCGTAGGAATCCTACCACCATCTGGTCTGGTGAGACGCTATTGTTATAAAACGACCGCGTGGCCTAGTCGTCAGAGTACCTGACTTCTACACCGCGGGCCCTGGGTTCGAATCCCAGCCGGAGCCAACATTTGTGCTAAAAACACAAATTGTTGGTTTTCGGGTCTGGTTGTGTTGTGTTTGTCCCCGTGTTTCTGACACTGCATCCTAGCCTACCTTCGATCTTATCGCATCAGCGTTACATCGGGCGCGGGTAGGTTGGCACGAGTGAGTGCCTCTGTCTTTGCGCGTACACTTGTGGCACTATAATATCTCCTGCGCAGTTGATGGCTCTCGACAGTATTCGGAAGTTGTCGCCGTGGTCGAAATCGGCTAGGAGAACATCATCATCATTGTTAAAAAAATCGTATAAGTAGCTTACGGTAGTCGCTGATAGGCGACATCTTTGCGTCAATTAATAATTCATTGGGTTAGATGACAAATCGCGCGGGCCCCCGCTCGTGATTCACGCTGCGCATTTTTTTTAATACGAGTAGCTCCCAAGTTTGTTTACTCAAGGCTGGTCGGTCAAGTGGAACCGTTACCGTTGTATTGAGATGCGTCTAAATTATGTGTTTTAAAAACAATGATAAAATGCCGACGCGGCAGAATTCTGAAAAAGATTTTTCTTGTGTAGGACTGTCATCGATCGGGGTCGGGTTACGCGGGTGAAGACGCGAGGCGCAGCTAGTACAGCAATAAATTTCACATGCACAACACAAGCACAGACCCGAAAATTTATTGATAAGAGTGTACTCTCATTTGTGGGTGACAGCTGACCAAATAAAATAAAAGAAAAACACTGGGTGAATGCTTGCGTTACAGAAGTCTGAGTAAATGTGTTAAATATGGGTATGCTCTTTCCTGCAAAGGTGTCGTAAGAGGCGACTAAGGTATTGTGCGGACGGACTATTCGTGCAAAATAACACCATATAAAGCTGTGACCATACTGCTCGTGGGAACGCAAAGGGGAGTAATTTTTTTTTTAACTCTTATCAAATTGGCGGCGACGCGGTTTGCCACCCGTCCAGCCTCGTTTCTCGCCGGGGCGAAAATTGGGCTAATATGTGGTCTCTGCCTACACCTTATACGAGAAAAGGCGTGATTGTATGTAGACTGATGACATTAGCGCCGGCCAGCTAACTAAAGTGATAAGTAGTAAAGCGTTTAAGATTTCTTTCAGTTGTCAGTAATGTGTGATATGTGACATGGGCGAGGATGTGTGAACACGCCTTTGTTTATAATGTTGACTCGTTTGACCCAATACCCGCTAAGTTTATACGTATTTTCATGACCACCGCGTGGCCCAGTGATCAGAGGACTACGCCGCGGGTTCTGGGTTCGTATCCCGACCGTAGCCAAATATTTGTCCAAAAACAAAAATTGTTTTCAGGTTCGGTGGTGTTCTGATAGTCCCCATGTATCATACATTTAGATGCATAGCGTGGTTAGATTAGGACGAGTGAGTGCCTGTGTTTGTGCGGCACTATAATATCTCCTGCTCAGTTCATCAGCCAGTATTCAGAAGCTGTGGAATAGGCTAAGAGTACAACGTCATATGAATCGATAGTTAACGCCAATAATATGACGATTATTCACATTGTTTTTACTGGTGGTAGGATTCCTATGCAGAAATCCGTCTGGGTAGGTACCACCCCAGGACCAGTTATTCTGCCGTGAAGCAGTAGTGTGCAAATATTACTGCGTTTCGGTTTGAAGGGCACTGTGAGCTAGCGTAATCACAGGGCATATGGAGACTTAAGAACTGATGTCTCAGGGTGACGGGCACAGTGAGTTGTGACGCAGAAATGTTCTGGATAACTCAGCATTTGTTATGGACAGACGACACTTACCATCAGGTGAACGTTTTTTTCGTTTCCTCAATTTATCCAATAAAAAAAAATTGATTTCAATATAGGGGCCATCCTTATTGAAAGTTAATTGATAAGTCGTGAAATTCTAGGCTACCCCTCCTCCCCTCTCCCGTTTTTCACACGTCCCTCCCGCCTGTTCGTCCCCCTCCTTCCTGTTCGGACCTCACGAGATTAAATGAATCCTTACGAAAATACAGCCCTTCTAATTTGAGGTAATATTGTAGCTTGTATTTTTTTTTAATTGGTCTAGTTTCCTATAACGTCGGCGCCGTCCAATAAACTTTATGACAACATCATTTTCAAGCGATAATGATAAAGGGGCGTGGGTAGCGACATATAACATTTTACTGCCTTACAAGGAGCGCCCTGTTTATACGAGCATCGTTACGTCATCTCGTGTCAATGATTTTTGCGTCATCTTTTTTTTTTAATTACGAATGTGACAGTGTTCACACTTCATAAAATATATTGATATTTGCGTAAGAAGCCGATGCCGATGGATAAGCGGTACCTATGAACCCACTGCTGAGTCGTAATTCCTGTTTGTGTAACATTAAGTTGCCGTGCGTGGGTGGCTTAAGAGAATCTACCAGCCCATCTCATCCCGTGGGTGTCGTAGAAGTCGACAGAGGGAAAATTGAAGGATGGGCAGCAGCATCTTCCTGGACTTACTGAATAGATAAACTGCGTTTGCCAACCCGCCTCCCTAGCGTGGCAACTATAGCAGAATCCCCCCCAAAATTGAGAGTCGCAAACATACGTGTTTTAGAGCAATCTACGGGGGTAGCGTATGTTCAGCAGTTGACTAGTGATGGCCGAAATGTTGTCGAGGATGATGATTAAGTATAGTCGTGGTAGCTCATGGGCCGGACGCTGTCGCTAATAGCACGCGAGTGACTCGAGTTCGATTCCCGGTGCCGGCACCTCTAATATTGTTCTGCAATTTTAAGTATTTAGCACGTGCTCAGCAGTGAAGGATAACATCGTGAGGATACCTGCAACGTCTAAGGAATAAAAATATTTCAAGGACTTGTGAAGTCCGCCAACCCGCATTGGAGCAGCATGGCGGTCTCTACCTTGCTCCAAAACCCTCTGACATTATAAGCCGTTATTTTACTTGACCGGTTATATTGTTGAACATTCACATTTCAATTCGGGAAAGGGAAGATGAATTAGTGCCGCCTGTACGTTTGCTCTGTAAAAGTAAACAGTCTGCAAACGTCCCACCACTGGGCTCGTTCCCCCTTTAATTTTTATGGGTTTTGGAGACCGCTTCGTGGACCATGAAATCTAGGGCTATCGTCCTGTCCCATCTTGTGTCATGATCAAGTTAGTGATATTGACCCGCCGTCCCTCCATTTGCGTAGGTATAGCAGAGTACCATAGGTGTAATGGAATGTGTAAACAGAAATACACCTATCTTCACCATTTACGGGTCTTTTCCAAGTTGCAAGAATTCGAACCCATGGCGCATGGCTCAGTAGAAACGTTCGCTAACTGAGTCAAGCGGCTGTCTGTCATCATAGTAGTAAGCAAACCAAGTGACTCACGTCGGTGATGGCGTCTCCGCAGCCGTGGCAGCGCGGGCTGTAGTGCTTGGTGTAGCAGGGCACGCAGTGCACCCCGCCGTCGTGCTGGTGGAACTTGGAGCCGTCGATGGGCTTGCGGCACGTGTTGCACGCAAAGTGCTCCGGGTGCCATTTCTTGTTCAGGGCCGTCACGATCTATGGAACAGAGTGGCATTTAATATGATAAGTGGTTTTTTTTCTATGAAACAGTAGAACAATTCGCAGTGAAACAGAAATACCCGGTCAATGAAGGTCTCGCTGAAAATCAGTGCCTAGATCGTAATACCACAGCCGCGGCCATCGCTGAGCGTGAACCTGTTCGCGGCAATTCTACAGCACAGATAAAATAACACCTCCGTATAGACATGTTTTTTTTTTCTAATAATTCTGTTGGTGTTTCTATTTGTAAGTGTGGAAAAAACTCTTCTGCACTTGCAAACGCCCTGGCTACCAAACATGTGATATTGTAATGAAATTATGTATTTCATACATGTAATTTCTTGTCAGTTCTTAACTGAGGTCTTATTTTTTAAACTGTGGTAGACTTTCACATTTATAAGAGCGTTATACAAGTCTAAAGTGAATAAACTACTACTGGCCTCGTTAAAAGAATACTACCACTCCATCTCATCCAATGGTTCTCGTAAAAGGCGAGTAAGGAATTAAACTGCACTGTGCACCCAACAGCGCATGGTGGCGATGGGCTCACACCCTATCACACCAAGTGCTGTGGATCATCTGCTTTTGCAGTGAGTGCCCAGTCTCTGACTACCCCTTATGGTATACAGTCGTGATCTTATGTATGTATGTATGTATGTCATTGACATACTATCAAATGCAAATTTTCCTACGTAAGTTCGTATCGAATTTTATGTATTAGACTCTTTAGTTCGAATGCAGCAATATCGACTACTTCGTACCATGTCACTTTTGTTCCGGATATTTTCTTATTTATTAACAGTGTAAAATGTGGTGCTGACTGTCTGAATGTTATCAATACTATCTCTCGAAATTTCCGAGTGGATTGATATTGTATACCGACCAACACAGATATCGTCGGGCCCGTCTATATTAAATTGTGTGACCATTTTTTTTTTACAAACTGTTCGTTATTTTGCTCTAATTTAAAAAGGTCGCGATATCGACATTTCCATTTGTTTTTATCATCTTAAAAAAGTTATATATATAATCATCATCATCACCATTTCAGCCCACAACTTGTCCACTGCTGAACATAGGCCTAACTAATAGATTGTCACAAGTTCGTAGCTCTCAATTGGGAGGGATTTTGCTATAGTTGTCACGCTTGGCAGGCGGGTTGGCAACCGCAGTTTATCTATTCAGATGTCACTGGAAGATTCAGCTGCCCGTCCACTGGTTTTTCTTATTATCCCTCTGTCAACTTTTCCGACACCCCCATAGAGTTTTATGCTCAGCAGTGGACTTGTGACGGACTGAAATGATGATGATGATTTTACTTCATGTGATCCCGCCATTTATCTATGTCGATAAAAAATTACATGCATTTCCCGTGTCGACTCTTACGTTATTTAATTACAGCGCCATCACTGGGTAATAGTAAATGTTGCCGCGATCTGCGTCGTTCCCTGTACTGCAGTATTGGCTATAATGTTCCTCGATAAGCATTATATTATCAATCGATGACGTAACTGCATTGTAAATCGCTTATCTCTTTGGCTACGGCGCTCATTTTGGTATACTCTTGCATTAACACAATCTCGAATGCGTCTCGATGGAGTCTGGAAGAGCTGAATATAAGGTTGGGGAATATTAAATACATTTTTTTACGTCAACTTCAGGACTTTATTTAACACTAGCTGTTGCCCGCGACTTCTCGTGCATATAGGTTGTTTAAATATCCCGTAGGATTTTCCGGGATTAAAAGTCTATGTTGAGTAAGAGTATGATGGTAAGTGCAACGCTTGCCCATAACAAATCCTGCGTCAGCCAGAATATTTGAGTGACACCACACTGCGCCCGTCACCCTGAGACATAAGTTCTTAAGTCTCATATGCCCAGTGATTACTCTAGCTCTCAGTGCCCTTCAAACCGAGACACAGTAATGTTTGAACACTACTGCTTTACGGCAGAATAACTGGCCCTGGGGTGGTACCTACCTACCTACCGAAATTATAAACCAAATTATAAAATAATTTTTATAGTGGGCATGTAAGTAACAATGAGGAAATGTGTAATTATTAAACGTTAGAAAGATGTGGTCTTTGCCTACCCCTAAAGAAGGAGCCAAGGAAAGAGGTCAGACTCTATGCATGTATAAATAATAAAACTATTTAGTAATATTCCAATACTTTTGATGTCTATTGATGTTCGCATCCGTCGAACCTAGGCAAATCGCGTACTATGAAATTGCCCCTGCTATGTCTGTTAATAGCCCGCTTTGTAACAGTCTATGGAGGAGGCCTATTATCGGCAGAGCTAACCAAATACAAGCAAAAATCAAGACAACCTTCTCTTTCCTGCACATCTCATCCCGTGGGTGTCGTAAACGTCGACAGAGGGAAAATGAAAACCAGGAGATGGGCAGCAGCATTTTGCTGGAACATCTGAATAAATAAACTGCGGTTGCCAACCCGTCTGCCAAGCGTGGCAACTATGGCAAAAACCCCCAAAACGAGAGCTACAAACTTTTGTAGCAATCTATGGGGGAGGCCTATGTTCAGCAGAGGACTATTGATAACGACGAAATTACTTAGATTTCATTTCTTAAGCTTACAATTTGCTCTTAGTTCACTTACAGCAAACTGTTTTTTCACGAGGGATCGAAATCAGTTAGTGTACTATGAACTTGCTACGAATGTTGGAGCTACCATGGGTGAAGATGATGATGGTAATGATTATAATAATGATAATAATAATCAGCAAATCTAAACATCTTTTAAATAGAAGTGGCTTATATAGTGCCTTTTACAGAAAAATAGGTCACAAATGTTGGTTCCGGCTGTGATACCAACCAAGAACCCGCGGCATAGACACACATCTTTCTACAAATGAACTACACTATAAACTTTATTTCAATATGCTTAATGAATTATATTCAAATTATTTATTTTATTTATTTTATATGACAAGAGCCGTGGTTGCTCAGGGGCTAGGCGCTCGCTTTAAATTCATAATACGCGAGTCACCACTAAAATTGTTACTTGCAATTTTAAGTGCCGATTTACCACGTTCTCGGCGGTGAAGGAAAACATCGTGAGGAAACCTGCATGTTTGAGTAATAAAAAATATTTCAAAGACATGTGCAGTCCGCCAACCCGCATTGGAGCAGCGTGGCGGATTCTTCCTAGCTCCAAAACCCTCTCAGAAATGAGAGGAGGCCTGTGCTCAGCAGTGGGACATTTATAGGCTGAAACTTTACTTTGCTTTTATATGACAAGAGTTCAGTATTAAGAAACAGATTTCAGTGGCCCTTAAATTAGTAGCTTATTTTTTTTTCATCACGAAATATCGAAAACGGAACTTCTTACCCTGCCCTGGATCACTGCGTTGCAGCTGTTGCAAACGGCTGGTCCTCCGTCCTTTGTCGACTGCAACAATACATAGAAAATATGTTAGATCTTGAACATATATGATGATGTTCTCCAAGCCGATTTCGACCACGGCGACGACTTCCGACTACTGTCGAGGGCCGACTACTGTCGAGGGCCGACTACTGTCGAGAGCCATCAACTGCGCAGGAGATATTATAGTGCCACAAGTGTACGCGCAAACACAGAGGCACTCACTCGTCCCAATCTACCCGCGCCCGATGCAACGCTGATGCGATAAGATCGGAGGTTGGGGTGGGATGCAGTGTCAGAAACACTTGGACAAACACAACACAACCAGAACCGAAAATCAACAATTTATGTTTTAGCACAAATGTTGGCTCCGGCTGGGATTCGAACCCAGGAACCGCGACTTCGAAGTCAGGTACTCTGACCCCTAGGCCACGCAGTCGTCAATCACTGGGCATATGAGACTTAAAAACCGATGTCTCAGGGTGACAAGCGCATAGTGGTGTCACACAGAAATTTTCTGGGTGACACAGTATTTGTTATGAGCGGACGTTACACTTCCCATCAGTTGAACGTTTTGCACGTTTCATCAGCCTACACAATAAAACAGGCTTCATATGCATTATCCATGCGGACAAATGTACGACCATAGCTTATCATTCGACTCATAAGTAATATATATTGTTTTAACCACTCCTCTAAATCCACTGAAGACTTTTATGAGGCGCGATTTTGGAAGTAAAAAAAAAGTAAAGTAACAGCCTGTAAATGTTCCACTGTTGAGCACAGGCCTCCTCATTTCTGAGGGGTTTTGGTGCCGGGAAGAGTTCGCCACGCTGCTCCAATGCGGATATTTCTATTCCTCGGATATGCAGGTTTCTTCACGATGTTTTCCTTCACGTGTATACCAGAAAATCGAATGTGCTTTTCACTGTACGATAGGTTTATTCTTCGTCAAAGTTTAAGGCTATAAGTAATGCAATAAAGCCGTAAAATAAAATTCTGCCGGCTTAGCATGTAGCCATGAGAAAATGCTTATCTTACTTCTACAATAAATCTGGAGAGTTTGTATGCGTTTGTTTGTATCTCCATGTTTTCCTCAATCGAAAATTGAAAGAAAGAAAGAAAGAAAACATTTATTGCAATAACATTTCATAAAATTGTGTATATTTATTTCAATAAGAGAGATAAACACACGATACACCTGATGGTAAACGACTACTGTCTAAGGAATAAAAATATTTCGAGGACATGTGAAGTCGGCCAACCCGCAGCGTGGCGGACTATGCGAGGAGGCCTGTAGTCAACAGTGGGACATTAATAGGCTGTTTTTTTTTTACTTTTATAATTAAATTTGTACGTTTAAATGAAACTAATTTTGCGGATTTTATCGCGTTCAATTTTACTATTTATAATCCGACGCTTCCGAGCGCTTTACAGCACCGATCCGACCGGTCACGGGAGGACTGTGGTTACAGATGTCCTGATGTCATAGTTAACCCGGAGTACCTTCAGCATTATCTTTACTTCGTTTATTTACCCTGCTGATACAATGTTCATTGTACTTATTGTTTGTGGTCAGTAGTAACATTTATAGGCGGCACACCTCGCCAAGTGTCGTTATCTCTCACTTAGTAAATTAAATATGAAGTAGTAGTTTCCACAATACGCTAATCCTTGCGTGCAATGTCACCATAAATGTTATAACTATGATGTATCTCCTAGTGAAATATTGTACTTCTATCGCCAATCCGCCTGCCAAGCTATTACAGCAACTTGTCCCAACTTGCCAGGAATGGACAGCTAACAGATTGTTAAAAATTTATTACATACATGCAGGTATCCGTCCAGGTAAGTACCCAGGGCCAGTTATTCTGCCGTGAAGCAGTAGTGTGCAAACAATACTCTGTTTCGGCTTGAAGGGCACTGTGAGCTAGTGTAATCACTGGGCATTTGAGACTTAAGAACTGATGTCTCAGGGTGATGGGCCCAGAGGGGTGTCGAACGGAAATGTTCTGGGTGACGCTGCATTTGCTGTGGGCAGACGTTGCACTTGCCATCAGGTGAACGTTTTACTTATCATAAGAGGCTTTTTTTATTATTATCAATAAAAAAATAATAAAATAACCCTTTATATGATAAGTAAATAAACAATATACATTGGTAAAATTTTCTTTTCAATTCAAACCTACTCGTATATCGCTAGAATATACCCTAACGTTTACTCTAATTAGGACAAAACCAAGAGGTTATGACATTTCAACAGAGAGATAAAACGATGTAATAAGGGTTCCTGATACGACAGCGGGGACCCTAAAAGTCTATTTAAATAGATTTCGCGATGTCCGCCAATTTCGCACTAGTAAGATTAGATTCAATCGACCACGACATTCCCCTCGCATCAATTGCTATTAGCAGATTTCCTCACTACCGCTCTACATTGTGATCCTTGCAAGTAATTGTAAGCGATGCACGGCCCGGCAGGCTTACAATTGCTTGCCCTTGCCTTTCGATACAGAACGCATATCTGACCGATAATATATGCATGATAGGGATCTCGTTCGATTTTGATATGACATCATTTTCATATGTAGGTACATATAAAGTCAAAGTAACATTGATGTCTGCGATTGCGATTGGTTATATAGACAAAAAGAAATTGATATGAATTGAAAGTGTATTGTATCGGATACTTAAAACTTATAAACGTACATTGTAACGGGAAATATACGAGTATATGTATATATACTCGATTATATATATATATATATAATTATTCTGTGCGTGTGTATGTCACTGAACTTCTCCTAAACGCCTGGACCAATGTTGATGATTTTTTTTGTGTGATTTTCTGTGGTTCACTGGATGGTTTAGATTCAGAATTGGACCCGGTAGGTGGCGCTGCGATAGAGTTCTAGGTATATGACTCAAGTCACTGCGTTAACAGATTATACGAATATCGAAAAATCCTTTGCTCAATCTGTTAACAGCAGGAAAGCCAACTTTCGGGCAGGACGACGTCTGTCGGGTCCGCTAGTATATATTTAAAAGTTTTTCTTTATGGAAGCGACTGGTGGTAAATGCAACTCCTGTCCCAAACATTGCAGTGTCACCCACTTTCCACTGGAAAATGATGTGAAGGAATGCACTGAGCTTGTCTCCCGTTGCCGTCACTCAGCATACGAAAATCCAGGGCCAGTTATTCTGCCGTGATGCAGTAGTGTGCAAACATTACTGTGTTTCGGTCTGAAGGGCACTGAGAGCTAGCGTAATCACTGGGCATATGAGACTTAAGAAGTTATGTCTCAGGGTGACGGGCGCAGTGTGGTACTACACAGAAAAATTCTGAGTAACACAGCATCTGTTATGGGCAAATGTTGCACTGACTATCAGGTGAACGTTTTACTCGTCTCGACACTTTATCGAATAAAACAAAGAAAAAGAAAAAAGACAGTCCACATCCGTAGAGCACAGACCTGACTCATTTATTTACTAAAGTCGCCAAACAGAGATCGCAGTTTATTGCAACGTTGTTGTACCATGTAAAAGAATGATTGCAACAGTAGCAAAGCAAGCTCATTAATTATAATCATTTATAGCATTTGGTCATCGCAATTTAAAAAAAATATATTGCAGTTTCACCAAGTGACAATATTAAAAAACGATCCCCACACTAGGAATTGTTGCGTATCGTAAGCGCATTTTTTAGACGTGGTCATGTGTAAACGCTCTGAACACAGAAATATTCGTCCCGCGCCGTAGTCGAATCCGCTACCCTATGATTTGATTTCGCAAAAGTCAATGGCTTAGCCACTGCTTTAACTGGGTCTAAAATCACAGAAAAAGTAACTTAATTACAAAAGTTGTCGCCACATATATCACCATCATACCTTGATTTACAATTTGTCCGACTCAATTCGTTTTCAAACAAAACGCGATTGAAACCGCAAGTGTGGCAGGGCTCTAACTTTTAGGAAAAGGTGGGCGCCGGGCTATTGAAGCGTTTATGTAGTTTATACGCCGGCTCCGCATGAATGGTAATAGAGATGTTCCGACGATAGCCACTTGGAAATGCACCGGCCTTGTACGGCAGCTTCGCGCGTTCGTCATGCGTTTACAAGTTCATTGGGTGTTTACCTTAAGACGCATTCCGTAACCAATTACACGATTTAAATTATGCATTGACATCATTTCATTAATGTGTGGTGCGTGAAAATGTTTTAATGATCGTATCATTACATTTTTTTGTCAATTATTAGCAATTATGATAATTACATCGGACTCTCACAAGAGTCGTCCAGTTCTTAACTAAGATATCGTTACATCACGGGGACTCCTTTACCGATGGTAGGATTCGCTTAGGTAGTTACCACTGCAGTGCCAGTTATTCTGCTGTGAAGTAGTAGCAAACACAGATAGCTAGGGATAGCTAGTGACCCGTGTGGTAGCGCTTTAAGTTATCTACCACCCCATCTCATCCCGTGGGTGTCGTAAAAGTCGACGGAGGGAAAATTAAAACCAGGAGATGGGTAGCAGCATCTTCCTGGAACATCTGAATAAATAAGCTGCGGCTGTCAACCCGCCTGACAAGCGTGGCAACTATGGCACAATGCCCCAAAATGAGAGCGACTAACTTTTTGTGGCAATCTATGGGGGAGGCCTATGTTCAGCAGTGGACTAGTGATAGGCTGAAATGATTATGATGATGATGAAACTGGCGGTACGGTACTGGTGGTAGGATTCCTATGCAGGAATCCGCCTAGGTAGGTATCACCCCAGCGCCAGTTATTCTGCCGTGAAACAGTAGTGTGCAAACATTACTGTGTTTCGGTCTGAAGGACACTGTGAGCTAGTGTAATCACTGGCATATGATACTTAAGAACTGATGTCTGAGGGTGATGGGCGCAGTGTAGTGTCACAGAAATATTCGAGTGACACAGCATTTGCTATGGGCAGACGTTGCACTTACCATCAGGTAAACGTTCTGCTCGTTTCATCACTTGATCCAATAAAATGAAACAAAGAATTATTTAGGTCAGAGTTCCCCAAACTTTTTTGTGTCGTAGACCCCTTGCTATGTTTTTCCGTGTTGGGTAGACCCCCTACTGATATCGATTTCCTGTAAATTTCTAACTGTAGTGAAGTTTAGTGTTAAAAACTTAAAGTAAAAACACATGTTAATTTATACATTTATTAATTGAATTTAAATTAAAATTTTGTATCTTCATATGTACTTTTATAAATAATGTATATGTTTTGATATTATTAGATAGTATGTGTAGGCTGTATGGTAGCGGCTTAAGAGAATCTACCACCCCATCTCATCCCGTGGGTGTCGTAAAAGTCGACAGAGGGAAAATCGAAACCAGGAGATGGGCAGCAGCATTTTGCTGGAACATCTGAATAAATAAGCTGCGGTTGCCAACCCGTCTGCCAAGCGTGGCAACTATGGCAAAATCCCCCCAAAACGAGAGCTACAAACTTTTGTGGCAATCTATGGGGGAGGCCTATGTTCAGCAGTGGACTTTTGATAGGCTGAAACGACGACGACGAAGAAGATAGTATGATGTAAGTAAATAGGTATTATCAGTGTATGTGTTGAGATCCACTATCGTGGACCCCCATTTTCATTTCATGGACCCCCAAATTTTTTTTCGCTGACGTAGACCCCTTGCAGTTTGTCATAGACCCCTAGGGGTCGATATAGACCACTTTGGGAATCACTGATTTAGGTAATTAAGGCCTCGTGTGGTAATAGCTATAATTAATTTCGCTTTGCTATTGCTTATAACTTTACTATAGTATACAAGTTGGTCTTCGTAGGTTTTTATAGCCTTGGTTATTATTGAATTAGTCTTTTAAATGATTCATAAAGTTAACCTGTCATAACGCACGTAGGACTTAATGCGCTCGCTCGGGGAATGGCGTATCAATGAAAACGCATCGCAGTCACGCAAAAGTGTCGTACGTATTTGGTGCGGACGGCAAGGAACAATGCATCTAGTAGGCCTTATTTAGATCATGTGTAGTGGGTCGATGCGTGCTAAGTCATAAACGATGGCGGACAGGTGAAACTTGTTTTTAAATGTGGGTTGCGAGGCAAGAAGTTTTTTTAGTAATAGTTTGTGGGTGAATTGAAGACTCGTGACCGGGGAATGGAAAAGTAAAAAGTAAAGTTTCAGCCTATAAATGTCCCACTATTGAGCACAGGCCTCCTCTCATTTCTGAGAGGGTTTTTTGGAGCTAGGAAGAATCCGCCACGCTGCTCCAATGCGGGTTGGCGGACTTCACATGTCTTCGAAATATTTTTTATTCCTCAGACATGCAGGTTTCCTCACGATGTTTTCCTTCACCGCCGAGCACGTGGTAAATCGGCACTTAAAATTGCAATTAACAATTTTAGTGGTGCCGGCACCGGGAATCGAACCCAGGTCACTCGCGTACTATGAAATTAAAAAATTTAAACCGGTTTTGACCCCGAACCAAAATAATTATTGTTTACCGGTTAATAATGAAACCGGTTTCGTTCCGTTAAGTTAACCGGTTAAAGCGAATTTAAATGAATGGCCGTGTCGAGCGACCTCTGTTATTGGTCCGTTTATCACACTCATATAGTCGATACGGCTTGCGTGAGACGACAAGAAATGAATCCCTCCCGATTGAAGTAACTGACCGAGCCGAGGCTGGCCCCGTTGGGCACCCTCGAGTCAGTTACTGTCGCGAACAGGACGGTCCAAGCCGAGGTCTCTATATTTTTTTCTTAGCTTAAGCAAATTAACTTCCATTCCTCTAATATAATGGACTTCTGCAATGCTATTTCTGATTCTGTTAAATATCTTAATATTTTATTTAACAAGAAATAACGGTGCTCCACAGTAGGATTTCTTTTGTATCGTGGATAAGATTTACAGACATAAATTGCATACACACAAACACCGAAACCCGGAATAACCTGCAGGCCATATAAATGTGCAGCGTGGGAATCGAATCCGCAACCTATAGGGCAGAAACCAATTGTTTTATCAATAACTAAAGAACATTAAAATTATGAAGTTATAGCTAGTATTCATTGCCCGCTCAGTTTGATGTGATTGCGCCAGCCGCTGCAGTCGGGCGCGGATGTAGGGCGTGCCGCGGCAAGGTCAAGATGAATGCGAGTTATAAACTACAGGACGAGGAAGCGATGCCTGATTCAATATTAATAAAAGAAAGAAACTTAATTTGTTAAGATCCGCATGCAGAATTAACCGTGTATCAACTCACCACTGGTGGAAGGTTTCCTACACCATAACAGCATTTGCTATGGGCAGACGTTATACTTATACGTATCATCAGGTGAACGTTTTGCTGAACTCGTCACTTTCTCCTATACAAAAACCGTTTTTGAGGAACACCACCCACCATCTCACAACAAATGCTCCCCACAACTACAACTCTACCACTAGGCAATACACCACTGAAGTGAATTATTGCCTAGTGGTAGTTGTACGCATAGCTACGACCTGGAGTCCTGCGGGAAGTCGATGGTTGCAGGTGGCTCAGGACCATATTTTGTGGCAATGTATGGGGGAGACCTTTGTTCAACAGTGGACTAAGATAGGCTGATTTGATGATAGACTCTTCGACACAGATGACGAGTTGATAAATTATTTTATTGATGCTATATTGGTTTTGTCAATTACGAGCCGCCACTTAGCATTTTTTATTAATTGATCTTTTTTATCACTTTGCGTTCTTATTTGGTGGGCAGTGCGGTCAATCGTTACTGTTGCCTTTCGACGATGTTTATTTAAGGAAGCTTGCAACCAATTGGCCTCTATTAGTCGCATAAATGCGCGCCGATTCGCGAGTTGTTTACATACAGTCACGTCTCTTTCCAATTGTGGTAAGCAGAATCTACATCTTTCCACTTGCCACGATCCTGCCACACAACTTTCGCTTCTTCTACTTTCATGTGCGCTTTCACACAAGCTCGTCGGTTGCGGGTACTTTTGACATGGCCCTTTCTTTAGACGTCTTCTATCTGAACGTGATACGTTCGCCTACGTCGATCTTTACCGGTTTGCCCACACGCCTCATAAATGTGTTTCGTCTATCTTCTTTCATCCATCCTCTCTACGTGTCCAAACCATCTAAGCATTCTTTTCTCTATCTTCGTCACTACACCTACTACCACAAGGCACGGAATGTGGCATCAAACTGGCTAGGGGATGTCGCTCCAAGTTGGCTTCGCAAGCCCACTTTGGAAGGGATTTTGGATGGTGCATCGCCACTCTGCCCTACGGAGCCGAGGTGGAATCGCCGGGGAATACTAGTTAGGTGAGGTTGGTCTTTCTTTCTATCCAACGCGAATGGCAGAGCCGCACCGTCGATGCGGCTGTGGTGCGGCCGCGGAAGGAGAGGAGAGACGGTATTACGTTGCACTACTCTCCCTACCCAAATGTGGTCGGCTGCGGAGCCACAGGCTAGATCCGCCTGGTGGGGCCGGGAAGGCTGGTGCTTCTGAGTATTAGTATTCCTGGTCCCCGTGGCCTCGGCGTAGCGGACTCGGGGCATACCGTCCGACAGAACGCCGTCACTACTTTTAACGTTACTGGTATACTTATAGTTTTTATGGAAGAAAGCGACGAGACGAGCAAATCGTTCACCTGATGGTAAGTGCAACGTCTGCCCGTAACATGTTGTGTCACCCAGAACATTTCTGTGAGATACTGCACACTATGCTCGTCACCCTGTCAACAAGTCTCATATGCCCAGTAATTACACTAGCTATCTGTGTTGTTCAAAACGAAATGCTTGCACACTACTGGTGGTAGGATTCCAATGCAGGAATCCGTCTAGGGGGATAACACCCCAAGGCTAGTTATTCTGCTGTGAAGCCGTAGTGTGCAAAAATTACTGTGATTCGGTTTGAAGGGCACTGAGGGCTAGCGTAATCACTGGGCATATTTGACTTAAGAACTGATGTCTCAGGGTCACGGGCGCAGTGTGGTGTCACACATAAATGTTCTGGGTGACACAGCATTTGTTATGGACAGATGTTGCACTTACCATCACGTGAACGTTTTGCTCGTTTCGTCGCTATGAAATAAAAAAAAAACCTACCTAGTGGGATTCTTGCAAAGGAGGTAGGATCTATATATAAATCATTAGTCAGAAAATGTGAACTATAAATGAAGGCAAATCGAAATACCCTAAGGTCACAAAGACTATAAAGTTGTATTAGTTGCTCAAATTAAAAGGATGTGGTACATACTACATACAACCGATGACCTTTAGCAGATGGCACTCGAATACTTTTATGACTTAGTGACATAATGCTTTTAGTGTTAAAAATAGTCTTGCTGACTACACTTAGTTCGATCGTTTGTGGTTCGTTTCGTTGTCAGATCTTGAAACTAAAATGCTGCGCGGAGGCCGTTACTTATAAAAAAAACTGTGTTGTAAAGTGCGACATGTGGAATTAAATCAATTAATCATAATACTAGTGAACTGCCCACGCTCCGCACAGACGCCAACGTGTTGAGGATGTTTTGATATTGTATTTCATTTATACAATACAAATAAATTAAATTGAAGTTTGTAGTAACAAAATAACAGCATTTTACTCAATAGCCGTGTGGTGGCGGCTCGTAAAAAAAATACTACAACTCCATCTCATCCGTTGGAATCTCGTAAAAGGTGAGTAAGGAATTAAACTGCACTGTGCACCCAACAGCGCATGGTGGCGATGGGCTCACCACCTATCACACCAAGTGCATTATATTGTTTTGGTGAAACGTGGATTGTGGCAGTCATCTGTTTTTGCAGTGAGTGCCCAGTCTCTGACTACCCCTTATGGGATACAGTCGTGATCTTATGTATGTATGTACGTTTACTCAATGCTTATGCAAATGTATAAGGTACTTATAAGAACTTACTAGTGGTAGGATTCCTATGCAGGAATCCGTCTAGGTAGGTACCACCCGAGGGCCAGTTATTCTGCCGTGAAGCAGTAGTGTGCAAACATTACTGTGTTTCGGTTTGAAGGGCACTGAGAGCTAGCGTAATCACTGGGCATATGAGACTTAAGAACTTATGGCTCAGGGTGACGGACACAGTGTGGTGTCACACAGAAATTTTCTGGATGACACAGCATTTGTTATGGACAGACGTTGAACTTACCATCAGGTTTTGCACGTTTCGTCACATTTTTTAAAAAAAAATCTGTGTGTTTTTTCCTAATCTCCTAAACGGCTACACCGATTGTCACGGGACTACACTGACAGATGGCTGACATTACAGCGAGTAACTTAGGGTACTTTCATTTATGAAAATTAATTAGGGTTCCGCGCAAAAAATTAAAATCCAAAAATCCGATTCAAATAGGGAAGTATATAATGTATATTATCGATTTTTAAAGCGGGTGAAACCGCGGTGCCCAGCTAGTTAAACATTCAAAGATACCATTTAAATATAATAGTAAATTTTCTAACCATCATCATCATTTTATCCCATTTCATTACACATCTGACCATAGGTATCCCCCATAGATAGAAACAAAATGATACCCCAGTATCAATCTACTACCGACAAAACGTGCAGGTCGTCGCGTCAACTAGTGGAGGGTCGCGTCTCCGTATGCCGATACGAAATAGCTACTGTAGAACCTTTCTTCGATAACGTTTATCGATTTTGCGAGCTACAAAGCCGGACCATTGCCACTGCAGCTTGCGGATCCTTATTCCTTAGGGCTATCTCGGTCTCGTGTGAAAATATCATCGTTACGGATGCTTTATCGCGGAATCGCCTCGCCGGGCAGAATCTGTTACTTTTTTATCTATCTAGCACACATGCTACCCCGTAATGTTAAAATTTTCTCTGCCCATAAATGCTTTGTCACCTAGAACATTTCTGTGTGACGCCACACTGCGCTCGTCACATCAGTTCTTACGTCTCATATGTCCCAGTTATTACGCTGGCTCTCGGTGCCTTTCAAACCGAAACACAGTAATGTTTGCTTACTACTGCTTCATGGCAGAATAACTGGCCCTGGGGCGGTACCTACCTAAACGGATTCCTGCATAGGAATCTTACCACCAGTAAAGTCCTTCAGTATCAAACTCAGATACGATTACGATATGATATTCGCATTCTTATGGCGTCCGTCCGGCATCTGATCGCGATCTAACGTAATCTATTAACGACCCGCTCTATATACTCGTATAACGAGTGGAAATAAACAGACGATGACGCCATGGTTAATGAAAAAACTGTTGTCTGAGAATCGCAACTGCATTGTTACATTGCAATAAAACTATATTATTACCATTACAACACATCAACAGACTCAAGACCACACGCAGCTCATACCAATACGTATCATAACAATTGAAATTTGCATATATTTGTACGCGCCAGATTGACTTTTTAGCACATCTACATTTACTGGTAGCAGGATTTCTACGCAGGAATCCGTCTAGGTACTACCGCAGTGCCGGCGATTTTGCCATCAAGCAGTAGTGTGCAAAAATTACTGTGTTTGGTCTGAAGAGCACTGATAGCTAGTGTACTTGCTGGGCATATAGTATGATGTCTCAGGGCGACGGGCGCTTTGTACAATATAGAAATGTTTTGGGTGTCACAGCATTTGTAATGGGAGAGACGTTGCACATTACTTTAACGTTTAACTTTCACATATAATCTCGAGCGAGATACTGAAGTATAGGCATAGGTATAGCATTAACCAAAATATATTGGTGTATTTCTATGCAGGAATCCATCTAGATAGGTACAAACCCATACTGCCGTGCAGCGGTAGTGTGCAAGCATTACTGTGTTTTGGTCTGGGTACTGAGAGTTAGCGTAAGCACTGGGTTAATGAGATTTAAGAGCTGATGTCTCAGAGTGACGGGCGCAACGTGGAGCCACACAGAAATGTGCACAGCATTTGTAGGTGAACATTTGGCTTCGTCGCATCCACTTTATCCAATTAAGAAAATCAGACTCTTGACGGGCAGCTGCGCGTGGCACTGCCATCTCCAATCCGTCTGCCAAGTGTGGTGATTACAGGCAAATGTTCCCTTCTTAGGCGAGGCCTATGTCCTATATTTAATCTTTTTTAAATCTTTTAAAAAACGAAGCCCCACAGTAGGATTTTCTCCTTTATCGTGGGTGCGTTTTACAAACATATATTTCACATGCACGACACAACCAGACCCGAAAAGCAACAATTTATGATTTTGCACAAATGTTGCCTCCGGCTGGGAATCGAACCCAGGACCGGTGGCACAGAAGTCAGGTACGCTAACCACTACGCCGACGCGGTCGACATATGGACTGTTTACAGAATGACTTACTGATGATAAATATCAGTGAAGTATTTGTTTTTGAACACCAGTGTCATTGGCTTAATACGAACACACTCATACTTTATCTACGATCGAAAGTACGTTCTCAGATATCGCGCCGTGCAATGTAGCCGCATTACCTACGAAATCGTTAATCTTATCAGGGCGCTTTTCAAATAACATGCGCTATTCAATTTTCTCGTGTGGAAAACGACACATCAATTACATTTTAACATCCAGCAGTTTTACCGTTGATTATTTCAGACCGTTATTCCACTTATGAATAAGCGTCCTAAAACGCAGGTTTTTAAGACTTGCCGAAATGTTGCGAGTAAGAAAAATACCGCACCTTCGACGCTGACGCCTTTCACCGTGTATAGGGTCCTTCCATTTCTCGGAAGACGGAAGGAAAGAGATTTTCCAAGTATTTTTAGACAACCTTTAAGATCCGTGAATAAGGCTGACACGGCATTTGTTATGGGCAGACGTTGCACTCACCATCAGAGAGTTGATCATCTTAATTCTTAGAAATAAAAACAACAACCAGCTATATGAAACTTTTACTGATGTTAGCATTCCTATACAGGAATGCCTCTAGGTAGGTACCACCGCAGGGCCAGAGTTATTCTGCCGTGAAGCAGTAGTGTGCAAACGTTACCGTGTTTCGGTCTAAAGGGCACTGTTAGCTACTGTAATCACTGGGCGTATAAGACTTAAGAACTGTTGTCTCAGGGTGATACAGCATTTGTTGTTGCTAGCAGGTGAACCATTTGCTCGTCTCGTCACTTACAATAGTAAAAATCACACAAAAGCAGTGGTAAGATGCCTATGCAGGAATCCGTCTAGGTAGGTACCACCCCTGGGCCAGTTATTCTGCCGTGAAGCAATTGTGTGCAAACATTACTGTGTTTCGGTTTGAAGGGCACTGTGAGCTAGCGTAATCACTGGGCATATGAGACTTAAGAACTGATGTCTCAGGGTGACGGGCGCAGTGTGGTGTCACTACTACTACTACACGGCTGAATAACTGGCCCTAGGGTGTAACCTACCTAGACGGATTCCTGCATATGAATCCTACCACCATTTAAAATGTATGTTATGTGATTTGATGTCAGCGTAAACAACTTAAGTGTATTGCCACTTAGTAACTGCAGTAGTGTTTATTTGCTAATGTTATATCCTCATACGCGTTAGGTGTTTATTAACCGAGTGGAAAATTGTATTTCCATTAGTAGACACATTGCTCTGTGTTATATTTAGTTTTCTTCTAACGTCACCAATATCTCAGTTTCCTCCAGCAGAATGGCAAATATTCACTAAGGATCGACAAGCTGAAGTGGAAATGGACCGGTCATATAACTCGTAGAACCTATACGTCGTCACTTTATCCAATAAAAAAAAAACATTGGGGAAGAAATGTTCTCGAGTGGCAATCTCGTACCGGCAAAGGCAGTGTAGAGCGTTTTTTTTTATAGGATAAAGAGATGAAACAAGCAAAACGTTCAACTGATGGTAAGTGCAATGTCTGCCCATAACAAATACGGTGTTATCCAGAACATTTCTGTGTGATAAGAGACTGCGCCCGTCACCCTAAGACATAAGTTCTTAAGTCTCATATGCTCAGTGATTACGCTAGCTCACAGGGCCCTTCAAACCGAGACACAGTAATGTTTGAACACTACTGCTTTACGGCAGAATAACTGGCCCTGGGGATGTACCTACCAAGACGGATTCCTGCATAAGAATCCTACCACCAGTAATACAATGTTAACGTTCAATGTTTTGCGGTAAGATTGATGCAGGTGAATCAGGGGCGTGTTTTCTGGCAATCTATGGTGGATTAACCACTGATCACCAGTAGCCTTGTGATGGGTTGATGACGAAGGCAATATGTTATGTATTTTGATGCTCAGCTCCAAGCAAAGCTCTCAGACTTTAGAGGAAGTGCACAACAGTGGGACATTAATAATCTGTTCCTAATCGACGGTTCACGGACGACTGATGCTCCGTATGAGCCTCGGTAGTGGTCCGCAGCAGGATATAAGAGTGGAGATTTTGAAAGCAGTGAACGTTGAACGAAATGGGACGAATGCATCCGTGCCGATAACCACGGTTTATCACACACAATCAAACTGGCTGCTTCACGACAGAATAACTGGTGGTGGAATAACTGCGGTGGTACCTACCTAAACGCATTCCTGTATAGTAATCGTACCACCAGTTGTTTTCCTTTACCGCTGAGCACGTGGTAAATCAGTATTACAAATTTAATTACATTAAAACGCTTATACGAGTATTTGTTTTGTCAGTGAGTCAGAATGTTATTTTTTTAGGCGTCATATTAACAAAAAGTGTATTTCCCAGTAATACACTTTATATATACCTATACCTAGACCGATTCCTGCATAGTAATCGTACCACCTCCGTACCCAAATGAAGATATACAGTTAATCGGGTGAAACCGCGGGGCGCAGCCAGTGTTACATAAAAGGGTTTATCTTTTTAAAAAAATCTATGTTTATTCAAAGAAATATAGTAGATTGGATAATAAGAAGACGGAATCCCCGAGTCACCGACTGACGTTAAAACCTTTAAGTTAAATCAGTCCGAATGGGCCTCCATTCGGACTGATTTCGCAGCCTCCCTCGGACGGTCATTAGACGACTTAAAATCATTTAAGATATTCGTAATCGCGCAAGCACGCAGCGAACGCGACACAGTCCGAATTTCGAGATTTTTATTGGAGTTTATTTAAGTAATTATGTTTGGGTCAAACCAAACCTGGCACGCGGGCCCCTGGCCCGTTAGCACAGTATCCGATGAAGCCGTAAAAGCCAAAAAGGCTAACAGCAATCACATAACCGAAATTATATTAAGTTTACTTTGTTATTCAAACTGGTTGTCGAAGTGATTTATTTGCTCATTAATTTAGAGCTTGAAATAAGTATAAATAAATAAATAAACAACAAACAAATGAAGTTGCTGCTGTAATTCAGAGTGGATGAACGTTCAAGAACAAAATTATATTTTTAACATTACTGTAACGTAGAATTACGGCCACAAAAAGGCATCCGACTGAGCTTCTGTCGGTGCCCTTCAGTCGTGCATATCATCATCATCATAATAATTTCAGGCCTATCACTAGTCCACTGCTAAACATAGGCCTCCCTTCTAGATTGCCACGAATGTTTGTAGCTCTCAGTTTAGGGAATTTTACCATAGTTGCCACAGCGTGGCAGGCTGGTTGGCAATCTGCCGTTTAATTTATTGAAATGATTTCTTCACCCTTGTTTTTTCCCTCTGTCGACTTTTACGACACCCACGCGATGGAAGGGGTGGTAGATTCTCTTAAGCATATAGATAGATTATATTCGACGACAAACCAAAACTGAACGCTTCTAGAAGGTTCCCTCCCGCCAACTATAGTTGTTTTTTATATTTTTAATCTTATTTATAATCAATATTAATTTTATTGTACCGCTTCTTATCGTGTTTTTCGATAAGTGCGCACTTGGGCGATTTCATATCTGTCAATTATATAGAAATACGTATCTGTTCTGTTCTTTAATTTTAGCTTATCAAATCTTTAATTGTTTTAAAAGGTAAGTTAATGCTGTTTGTTTTTCGGCGAATTATCTACGCATCGTTTCGCTATGACTTCATATGAAAACGTAGATTTTGTAATGATTATGTGAAGTTAGTATTCTTTGCATATCTTCTTTGTATTTTCATTCAGGATTAAAAGGTTATTATTTATAGCGATACGTTTGTATTTATAAACCTTCTTCTTCTTAGGATTATATGAATATAATTTTTTAATATACTTGTTGATTTTGGTATCCACACCATTTATTTCCCTGATATCTTTTGAAATATTGTATATATAAGATTTTAAAGATTTTAAATCCCTACCATCTTCATTGTTGACCACTTCTAGTAACCAACTTAGAAGAACGTCATATCAACAAACAATGTAAATGAGTCATATTGGGAATCAGTCTACAAAAAGTAGACGGATTCCCAATTAGTAGTTGTAGGTAGGTACCACCCCAGGGCCAGTTATTCTGCCGTGAAGCAGTAATGTGAAACATTACTGTGTTTGGGCTTGAAGGGCACTGAGAGCTAGCGTAATCACTGAGCATATGAGACTTACGAACTGATGTCTCAGGGTGAAGGGCGCAGTGTGGTATCACACAAAAATGTTCTGGGTGACACAGCATTTGTTATAGACAGACGTTGCACTTACCATCAGGTGAACGTTCTGCTTGTTCCGTCACTTTGATCAAATTAAAAAAAAAGAATTGATGTTATAAACATCATCTAATAAACAAAATGACTTGTAAGTTGCATTACTTAACTTCCACAAACCATAGACACATGTTTAGCTAGTACTTCTTTAACCACCTCATAACAGTCTACTAACAGACAATTTAATTTTTTTAATTTTTCAATAGGAGAATTTGCCTTTCGGACCACACTTGAACTGGCGATAGAAGTATATCGCCGTTATCCCCCGGTCTGGATAATGTAGATGTGACCCTATTAGGAATGATTATTCCGCCTTTTGTAAGAAGCAGCGAGAATCGCCTGGCTCTTTCACGTTGTCGAATTAAATGACCACACGGGACGAGATGTTTTAGAAGTTTCTCTTACGACGTCGCCACAAGGATTCTAAAAAATTCCGACATTGTTAATTGCAATTTTAAGTGCTAAATTACCTACGTGCTCGGCAGTGAAGGAAAACATCGTGAGGACACCTGCATGTCTGAGAAATAAAAAAATATTTCGAAGACATGTGCAGTCCGCCAACCCGCATTGGAGCAGCGTGGCGGATTCATTCCTAGCTCCACAACCCTCTCAAAAATTAGAGGAAGGCCTGTGCTCAGCAGTGGGACATTTATAGGCTGAAACCTAATTTTTTATACTTTTGTGGTGTGTGTCACACTTTTCATACCGTTGATATCCTAAGTCTTTATTCAATAAACAAGTATGTGTATTTTTATGATACTGAGATCTTCTTTTAGGCATCTATGACTAGCGTCTCTATGACTAGTTCGATTATCCAAATCAACCGTGAATCTTTTTTTGACCACTTCAAAAAATAAATAGGCTCTCAGTTCGTCGGAATTTTTCGTTGGAATCCATGAGAAAATCACCGAACTCTTAAATTCGCAAAGGCAGCTTCAACTGCTGCGTGAAAGGGTCGGTTTTTTTTTAAATTAAATAATTATAATTTATATACGGGACCATTGCAGTTGCCCCTCGACCAAGTTAATCAAATTTTCGTGTGTACTTTACACGTTTATGTATCGCTGGTCTTCGCATTTTATTTCGTCGATAAGTTTTTGATTAATAATTTTGACCTGGAGTCACTATTTGATTAAATATTTTGTCACCTTAATTAAATATCGGAATGATAACATTTTCATTTCTATGCAGTAAACCAGATCCAGCTAGTTTTCTTTCTCCACGCCTACACCTCGCGCTTCTTTTAGATTATCAAGGCTGTTCGCTACCGAAAATTACTTGCAACAATTTCGATTTTTATTTCACAAATTTTCGTGCAAGATTACGGTCTTTTGTTAATATTCATTTAATTATAAATGTTACATTTGATGTTGTTATTGTGACTCTGTTGATACATTTTTTGAAAGTTATAAATACTACAAAACCAGTTTTGATCATATCACAAATTAAAAAAGGCAATTCTCGTTTCTTACGTCACATGTTATTAAAAACAATGCCGCTCCAAGAAGAGCCGGGCACGGTCGCTAATTATGCAAATGAATCGACCGATTGTATTCCAACTGCGTCTCCGACCTTCCAGCTGCAGGCACTGCATTACTCCAGCGAGGTGATCCCAGGCGGAAATAGCTCGCGCGTGGGACGCATTGTGATCGCTAACGTCTCAGACTCGTCGACGATTTGTTACCGCGGCGGAATTGCCGAATTTACGATCTGAACTACGTTTTGAAGTGGTTTATATTTTTTTTTAATAATTAAGTGCATTGCAGATGAGTACAACAGTTATTAAATAGTTGTATGGGCTGCTCCGGGGCCGGGCACTCTTCGTAAATTACATAGAACGCAAGCGAGCTGAGTGCGATCCCCGGCGCCGGCACCTCTAAGATTCTTGTGTAATTTAAGTGCTGATTTACTATGTGCTCAAAGAAAACATAGTGAGGAAATACTTCGCATTGGAGCAGCGTGACGGACTCTTTCCAGCTGGACCTCTCAATAATGAGAGGAGACCGGTGCTCCGCAGTGGGACATTACAATTCAGGCTGTTACCTTCATTTACTTACAAAAGATGAACTTTCACAAGTATCATAATATTGCTCTGTCTGGTTTGAGATTTTATACATGTGAAAAAATATAGTGAGAAATAAAAAAAAATGAAGAAGCGATATAGTGACACAACAACGAGTTACCAAACTGTATCTTGGATTATCGCGAAATAAATCTTCGGCAGATTTATTAAAGTTGTAAAACGCAATCTTAAATGTTTTCTCTACAAGCACACGTCATTAAGAATTTATATTATATGAATTTAAAATAAGAACATAAAGAATTTAGTATTACTGGGTAATACACTTTACGCTATTTTTTTTTTTATTTGATTAAAGTGACGGAGCGAGCAAAACATTCACCTGATGGTAAGTGCAACGTCTGCCCATAACAAATGCTGTGTCACCCAAAACATTTCTGTGTGACACACCACACTGCGCCCGTCACCCTGAGACATCAGTTCTCATATGCCTACTGATTATGCTAGCTCTCAGTGCCCTTCAAACCGAAACACAGTAATATTTGCACACTTCTGCTTCATGGCAGATTAACTGGCCCTGGGGTGCTACCTACCTAGACGGACACCAGTACATAGTACATAGTATAACATAGGTGACTGACTCAGGGGCATAACAAATATAAGCGTTTTAATGTAATTAATTTTGAGTTACTGACTATGTACTCAGCGGCAAAGGAAAACATCTGGTGGTGCGATAACTATGCAGAAATCCGTCTAGGTACTCACCGCAGGGCAAGTTATTCTGCCGTGCTGTAGCGTGCAAACATTACTGTGTTCGGTCTGAGGGGCGCAATGTGGTGCCACACAGAAATGTTCTAGCTGACACAGTATTTTTTATGGGCAGTTGCACTTACCATCAGGTGAACGTTTTGCTCGTCTCGACACTATATCAAGTAAGAAAAAATCTCCTAATTTAAAGCTCTTTCCACCATCACGATCTCTCCAGCGAATAATTGACGTGATCTATTCCTGCTGACACCTGTTTATGCACAAGAATTGTATGACTAACAATAAGACGCGCCGCGAACCGTGTGAAAACGTGAGGTGTTTGAGTATTTATAATGGTAATATATAGAGAGCGCGGCGACGAGTCGAAATAGATTTTTTATGAGATTTTATACGCTTACACATTTATCGGTATCACCAGTGGGTGTTGGTCCACATTCGTAACGTTACCGAGCGCTTTGCTCTCTGATGCTTTTACATTTGTCAGTTGGTACCACTGTTGTGGCGTATCATCTGTCAACTTCAAGCCGGCCTGGTAATGACTGTTAAGGAAAATGTCAGGCGTTATTTGTGTTTGCTTTAGTCATGTTATTTGCAATGTTCATTAATCTTGGCGTATCTAGGAATCATTTTTTATTATAATTTAAGACAGTGACGTCACTAACAATTACATGCGATGGTAAGTGCAATGTCTAAAAGTAACAGCCTATAAATGTCCCACTACTGAGCACAGGCCTCCTCTCATTTCTGAGAGGGTTTTGGAGCGGGGAATAGTCCGCTACTCTGCTCCAATGCGGGTTGGCGGACTTCACATATCTACGAAATATTTTTTTATTTCTCAGACATGCAGGTTTCCTCACGATGTTTTCCTTCACCGCCGAGCACGTGGTAAATGAGCACTTAAAATAACAATTTTAGAGGTGCCGGTACCGGGGATCGAAGCCAGGTCACTCGCGTACTATGAAATTTAAAGCGAGCGCCTAGCACCTGAGCTACCACGGTGTTAGTTACCAAATACAAATGTGTCTTTAAAACAATTTACGAGTGTACACTGTTGCAATGTACGTCAACATGATTACATTGACCTCGACAATGAAATCGATATGTTAATGTGTGAGAAGAGAAATGCAGGAATCCGTCTAGGTAGGTACCACCGCAGGGCCAGTTAATTTGCCGTGAAGCAGTAATGTGCAAGCATTACGGTGTTTCGGTTTGAAGGGCACTGAGAGCTAACGTAATCACTGGGAATATGATACTTAAGAACTGACGACTTGGGGGACGGGCGCATTGTGGTGCCACACAGAAATATTCTGGATGACACAGCATTTGTTATGGGCAGAGGTTGCACTTAACATCAGGTGAACGTTTTGCTCGTCTCGTCCCTTTTTCAATAAGAGAACAATTGATATTTGCTATTAATATTATTGGAAATGTTTTTTTTTTCAATATTCAGAATATTTCTGCTCAGCACCACACGACGCCCGTCACACTGAGATATAAGTTCTTAAGTCTCATATGCCCAGTGATTATAGTAACTCATTACCCTTCGTTAATGTTTGTACACTGCAGTTTCACGGCAGAATAATATGCTGTCTTCATTTCCAGTCTAAATATCATAAGATTTAAACATTACTAATTACTATTATACAAATGTTTCTATAAAACAATTTATGATTTATAAACGCTGTTACAATGTACGTTAAAATGAGTACTGTGTATACAAATCGATATCTTAATGTGTGTGAAGAAGAGAAAAATATTATTAACACTTATTATTAACACACCAATAGTATTAATAGTATAAATGTAATTGTAGATAACGCACATGTAACAATAAGCTTCGAATAGATCCGGAGATTCGAATAACCATCGCAGGGTTACACACAATGGACGCGTGTGAACACAACGTTAAAAATATCCCAATGTTTACTAGCCAATTCCTTCAACTACAAAACAGCTTGCGCCCGCACCTAATTCACCTCTAATAGAGTAGACGGAATAATTCAGAATTCTTACGAGATTAAATCTAGAGCGATAATTTTGTGAGAATCTAGGTTGACATGGTCCACATGGTACAGTCGTGCAATAATGTCGGTCGGAATTAAATTGGATACTGTATTAGTTTGATTTTTTCACTTCAGCTTGGCACTAGTCCCCCATAGATTGCCATAAAAGTGTGTAGGTCTTTTTGGGAGGATTTTGCCATAGTTGCCACGCTTAGCGGGCGGGTTGGCAACTGCAGTTCATTTACAGCGATGTTCCAAGAACATGCTGCTGCCCATCTGCTGGTTTTCATTTCCCCTGTGTCGACTTTTACGACACGACGGCTTAATCATACGAAATTGTTACATTGACTGAGACTAGCTATTATTTAGACTCATAGGTTATGTAATTGTCGGCTCGGTTGGCTCAGTGGCTTAGCTCTTGGCTTCTGCGCCGCGAGACGCGGATTCGATTCCCGCACGGGACAACTATTTGTATGTCCTGGAATTTATGTCTGTAAAACGCACGCCACAGGAGAAATCCTACTGTGGGGCATCATTTTAAAAACAGACGAAATGATAAATGGTTTTTATTTTTGACCGCGTGGCCTAGTGGTGAAAGTTTCTACTACTACGCCGCGATCCAAAGTTCTAATCCCAGCTGGAGCCAAAATTTGTGAGTTTAGTTATCTTGTGATTGTCACCGTGTCTCTGACACTGCATCCTAGCCAACCTTCGATCTTACGGGGCGTTATGTCAGCCGCAGGTAGGTTAGGACGAATGAACCTCTGTGCTCGCGCGTACACTTGTAGCACAATGATATCTCCAGCACAGTTGATCACCTACGGGATGGGATGGGGTGGTAGATTCTCTTAAGCCATTTCTCTTAAAAACCGTGGTATCTTAAGGTTTCCACGCTCCCCTTATGTTTCATAATACGCGAGTGCTCTTGGTACAATCCCCAGTGCCGGCAATTTTTACTGCTGATTCACGAAGTGCTCGGCGGTCAAGACAAAAATCATTTGGCAGATGAAGGTGCCAAGGAAAAGGGTAGCTACCCTCCAGATCGGGTGGTCTGATCTGGGGATGACGTCTCCTCCTAGTAGTAATATTTAGATGTTGTATATATAGTTCGCATCTCAGAAACATTCATAGCGTGATTATGAAATGTGTGAGATGTTTCTTGAGCTTCTCATGTGGCGACATAGATGTCGCTACAATCGTGAGGAAAACCTGCAAGTCTGAGTCAATGGCAAATGCTTTGAAGACATGTGAATTCAAGCAGCGTAGCGAACGCTTTCAGTTTTTTTTTATTTGATTTAGTGGCATGCAAAACGTGCACCAGATGGTAAGTGCAATGTCTGCCCATCACTGTGTCACCCAGAACATTTCTGTGTGACACGACACTGCGTCCCTCACCCTGAGACGTCAGTTCTTAAGTCTCATATGCCCGGTGATTACGCTAGCTCTCAGTGCCCTTCAAACCGAAACACAGTAATGTTTGGACACTACTTTTTCACGGCAGAATAACTGGCTCTGGGGTGGTACCTACCTAGACGGATTCCCGCACGGGAATCCTACCACCAGTAAATCCCCTTAAAAAAATGAGAAGATGCGTGTGCTCTGCAGTCTTACTTTACTCAAACTATAGACTCATTTTTTATTAGCTTTAGAATTACGCTGGAAGTCTTAAAAATCACTAGCTTAAGTCTTGTGGTATGGTATCAATATCAGCACAGTAGTGCTTAATTTAAAAAAGTAACAGCCTATAAATATCCCACTGCTGAGCACGGGCCTCCTCTCATTTCCGAAAAGGTTTTGGAGCTGGAAAGAATCCGTCACGCTGCTCCAATGCGGGTTGGTCTACTTCATGTATCTTCGAAATATTTTTTTATTTCTCAGACACGCAGACACGTGGTAAATCAGCACTTAAAATTGCAATTAACAATTTTAGTGGCGCCGGCACCGGGAATCGATGCCAGGTCACTCGCGTACTATGAAATTTAAAGCGAACGCCTAGCCGCTGTGCTACCACGGCTCTCCCTCGATTTATTTATTTATATTTATTTTGATTTTTAACTACTTAAAAAAGTGGTTTTAGACATAACATGAATAAATACGAATTAGTGATGAATTCTCTATAATTTATTATGCAGATTATGCAGAGAGATAGAATCGTATTAGTGCAAGGCGTAAAGAGCTTATTCCGAATAGAGCCGGCTCGTTTTCCTTGTTCGTCTTCTAAACTGAAATAGAATAATGACTCGATATTCTGATCGATTCGCCGTGTGGTGGCGGCTTAAGAGAATCTACCACCCCATCTCATCCCGTGGGTGTCGTAAAAGTCGACAGAGGGAAAATGAAAACCAAAAGGTGGGCAGCAGCATCATTCTGGAACATCTGAAAAAAATAAACTGCGGTTGCCGACCCGCCTGCCAAGCGTGGCAACTATGGCAAATCCCCCCCAAAATGAGAGCTACAAACTTTTGTGGCAATCTATGGGGGAGGCCTATGTTCAGCAGTGGACTAGTGATAGGCTGAAAAGAAGAAGAAGAAGAAGATTCTGATCGATTTTGTGTTATTGTAACTGCGTTGAGAACCGTACGAAATATGGTGAATGATGTGATGATGTTCTCCTAGCCGATTTCGACCACGGCGACAACTGCCGACTACTGTCGAGAGCCATCAACTGCGCAGGAGATATTATAGTGCCACAAGTGTACGCGCAAACACAGAGGCACTCACTCGTCCCAACTTACCCGCGCCCGATGTAACGCTGATGCGATAAGATCGGAGGTAGGCTAGACTAGATTCGATACTATGGTGAGTATATTTTTTTAAATATGTCGTATGGCCGAGACTCTCATTATTGATTTAAATCGTCATGTATTTATTCGTAGTAGATTTAGACTTTTTTTTTCTTTTTAATAAAAGTGACGGAACGAGCAAACCGTTCACCTGACGGTAAGTGCAACGTCTTCCCATAACAAATGCTGTGTCACCCACAACACTGTGACACCACAATGCGCCCGTCACCCTGAGACATCAGTTCTTAAGTCTCATATGCCCAGTGGTTACGCTAGCTCTCAGTGCCCTTCAGACCGAAACACAGTAATGTTTGCACACTGCTGCTTCACGGCAGAATAACTGGCCCTGGGGTGGTACCTACCTAGACGGACTCCTGCATAGGTGAGTAATTAACTAAATGGCTCTTAATAAAATTAAGTGTAACCCCCCCTTGAACGGTCCAAAGTAAATTAATAAATACTAATATGCGCTTAAGCACGTGAGATACATAAATACAATCACGCCTTTTCCCATATAAGGGGTAGACAGTGGCCACTTAGGTAGCCCATATTGCCCTCAGTGGCGAACTCCGCCGCCGCCCTTTTATGTACAAGTCAAAAAATTCTTACTCCCCAATGCGTTACCACGAACGGTATAGTGACAGCAATATGTAAATATTACGGTATTATTCTGCACGAATAAAAGCCGGCCGTACTAAAGCTTTGTCGCCTCTTACGACACCTCGGTAGAAAAGAGGTAGGTGCTATTCTACTCTGCCGGACACCTATCGCTACGTAAAGTTTCAGCCTATAAATGTCCCACTGCTGTGCACAGGCTTCCTCTCATTTCTGAGAGGGTTTTTGGAGCTAGGAAGAATCCGCCACGCTGCTCCAATGCGGGTTGGCGGACTGCACATGTCTTGGATTTTCTTTTCTCAGACGTGCAGGTTCCCTCGCGATGTTTTCCTTCACCGCCGAGCACGTAACAGATCGCACTAAAATCTGCGACAAATAATATTATAAACTATCCTGCGTCTAGTCTGGAATGGATATGACTAAAATTGCTGGCAACTAGGTGGTAGTCCTTGTGGGAGACACGCACTACATCTTGATTTTTTATCGAGGATGGTTGTATCGTGAACGGATTGTAGATAACTTTGGTGCTTCGTTGTTGTTTCGATAACGCTCTGACAAAGTCACGGGCACATGTTGGGTTATAAATAACGTCGGTGATACATTTTGTTTGCATAATGTATGTGTAGTAAGTTTTCGAACTATTGAGGTTAATTTCATTGGAGTTCTAATTCTGTAATGACCGTCTTTATCAAGGTTGTTATATGTTATATAAATACGGTTGTTATTGTTGTCTATATCGCATTGTAAATTTAACTGGTGTTAGGATTCCTATGCGGGAATCCGTCTAGGCAGGTGCCACCGCAGGGCCAGTAATGCTGCCATGAAGCAGCGCAAACATTACTGTGTTCCGGTCTGAAGGGCACTGAGAGCCAGTGTAATCACTGAACTGATCTCTCAGGACGACGGGCGCAGTGTGGTGCCAGTCAGAAATGTTCTGACTGACACAGCTTTTTTTTTTTGCAGACGTAATTACCATCAGGCGAACGTTCTGCTCGTTTCGTCACTTAGTACGAGTACAATAAGAAAATATCGTTACGTTTGAGAATACATCGCTGCTTTTTTGCCGTTGGAGACTGAGCTTCATCATTATAGTATTGTTTGACGTTGACCGTACTGACAGTTTGAAACTGGCCACTTTCATTAAATAAATAAAAAGTTATACCTGTCTTAAAAAATAGAATTGTCTGGGTGTACAATACGTTCCATTACGTCCCAATTACGTTACACACATTCTGTGCAATTCATTTCTTTCTTTCATTGTAATGTGATACTTGTTGAAGTAAATAAATTTGCGTAAGGAATATTACCTTTTTTTTTTAAAGTTGAAACTCTTATTACCACTTTTATAAGTGTTAGTTATCAATGTATTTTCGAATTTATAATTATTACAAAAAAGCCGCTTAGTGATGTGGCCATAATTTTTTTTTTTTTTTTTAGGACTGATGGTCACTGTTAGCCCGAAGGCTTTTACAGCTTCGCCGGATTGAAAGGTGGCATAGCGCTGAGGGCTGCGCTGTGTGGCCATAAATTAGAAATTATTAATATAGAGAACATCGACGACGTAATTAATTTTGACTTCTAGAACAAGAAATTCACATCCCTACTATTAAGATCATTATTGCTAAAGTTTAGCCGATAGGTGACCGGCAGATTAGAATACACCAGCTACCTCTTTCCTACCGAGTTGTCGTAATAGGCGACTAAGGTATTGTACGGACAGCCTCTATTCGTGCATAAAAACACCATAATATGCTATGCTGTTACTATACTTCTCGTGGGAATGACGGCGATTTGGTTCGCCACCCGTCACCTATCATTTCCCGCGAGGGCGAAAAGTTGGCTACCTGAGTGGCCTCTGAAGGTTCCTTCTTTCTTTATGGTACTGCGATCGCTCTACAAAATCTGTTTACAAAGGGTGGGGATAACGACAAATCCTTCCTTCTTGGGAGAGCAGGACTCAGTTCAGCGAAACTGTTAAGGAGTTGTTGACGATGATTAAGGAAAACATCGTGAGGAAACCGGCATGTGTGAGATATAGAATTTTTTTTTTATTGTATAAAGTGATGAAACGAACAAAACGTTCACCTGATGGTAAGTGCATCATCTGCCCATAACAAATGCTGTGTCACCCAGATCATTTCTGTGTGACACCTCACTGTGCTTATCACCCTGAGACATCAGTTCTTAAGTCTCATATGCCCAGTGATTACGCTAGCTCACAGTGCCCTTCAAACCGAAACACAGTATTGTTTGCACACTACTGCTTCACGGCAGAATAACTGGCCCTGGGGTGGTACCTACCTAGACGGATTCCTGCATAGGAATCCTACCACCAGTAAAAGTTTCAAGGACATGTGATGTCGGCCAACCTGCATGGGAGAAGCGTGGCGGACTCTTCCCAGCTTCAAAAGCCCTCTCAAAAAAGGGGGGAGGCCTGTGCTCAGTAGGGAGACATTTATAGTCTGTTACTTTACTTTTATTTTATTAATAATGGCTGTCAACAGTCTGTAAGTTTTTTTTATTGGATAAAGTGACGAGACGAGCAAAACGTTCACCTAATGGTTAGTGCAATGTTTGCCCATAACAAATGCCGCGTCACCCAGAACACCTCTGTGCGACGCCACACTGTGCCCGTCACCCCGTGACATCAGTTCCCAAGTCTCTTATGCCCGGTGATTACGCTAGCTCTCAGTGCCCTTCAAGCCGAAACACAGTAATGTTTGCACACCACTGCTTCACGGCAGAATAACTGGCCCTGGGGTGGTACCTACCTAGACGGTACTACTAGATGTGAGCACTGAGAACCGAATATTACCGAGAAGGGGCAAACTGAATGTTTAGGTCAGCTCATGATGTACGTCGCAGTCATGTTGTCTTCTTTTACGCGGGTGAAACCGTTGAGCATAGCTAGTGATGTAATAAAATTAAAAAAATACATGTGACTCTCACTGGTAAGATTTTAAATTAAATGACCAAGTGCCAAATGAAGAAGGCATTCTAGTTTTTCTGCACCTCGCCCATAACAACTTAAATGGTAGAGCGATGTCGTCAAACCCATTTTGGTCCTTCCCTGCGTCCTGCATACGTTTGTTTTTGTGTAATTGGGAAAGATCGTGCAAAATGTGGTGTGTTGCTTTCAACTGTGTTACCATCGAAGGTTTTAATTTTTTTGCGTGCCCAATTATTTTTCTAAAGTTAAAGTAGCATAATTTACCCGCTATAATATCAGCTGTCTGTCAGTGAAAGCCCCGTCAAAATCGGTCCAGTCGTTTCGGAGATTGGCCGGAACAAAAGGACGGACAGACAAAATTTTTAAAATTTGTTTTTTTTATAATTACCATATATTCTTTCATGAGTATTGAGTAAGAAGCTATTACAAACAGACACTTCAATTTTATTTATTTGAACTTCGACTTTTCCAATGTCTAAATTTTTGAACCGCGTGACTCCATCAACTGAACGCGGCGGTGTTCGAATCCGTGCTGAAGCTAACATTTCTTCTCCACATAAGCTGCTGATTTTTATATAAGACTGTGTCGGACGTGTCTCTGACAGCATCAGATGCTTGAAGACTAAATGCCCTACGCTAATGACAACACAACAGCTATATAAAAAAAAAAACTGAAATATGTCACAGTGTTCAACCATCCTTCAGGTCTACCTGAGAATCCTTAGAATAGATATTCTAGGATGTTTTTTTGATGAATTTCAACCTTCATAATTACATATGTTTCATTTAATCAGTAAAAACAAATTGTTCGCATAAACATGTAATATTTAATTTCACATTTCAAATAAGGGAAGGGAATAAAACGCAAATGAAAGTAAAAGAAGCAAAGGTTGGGTCAGGATCGTAGCAAGTGGATAGATGTGTCTGCCTACCCCAAATATTAGCATAATTAATAGTATTAAACAAACACTTTACTTGTAGAATTTAGTCGATCTTTTAAAAATTAAGAAAAATATCGTAATGTAAGTAAGTATTAATAATTTCCGATGACAATTGTTTAGACAATCGCTATAGACGCGTACTAAATAAAATGCGTTCGCAATTTACGCATTTTCCGACGTTTTCCTTGAATCATTTGTCGTGGCTATTTTTAACATAAACCATAATAATTTAAACATTTCGTTTGATGTAAAATGTCATTTGACAACAATTTATTAACTAGTGAAATAAACCCGTACTAATTTGAGGAATTGTTTATGAAGTATGTGATGTAACTTATAAGTTAATTGGTCAAAACACTCACCATGGTTTCGGAGTCTAGTCTGACCGCTGGTGAGCTTAGCACACGCGTATCCGTCGTCGTATCACGTTGGGAACTGAGAGCGCCCGCTACAAGCGTATAGTGCTGTAATAGATTGTTATTGCAAATGTGTAATGTTATCGACGTGTCCTTTGATATCTATTTATAAGTCAATTAGTCACTTTTCCACGACACTATCACTAAACTTTAGGTGCACGAACATCGGAACAACTATATGTAGGCCTTCATTATTTTTGTCCCGTGCGGGAATCGAACCCGCGACTCGAAGTTCAGAAGCTTAAAGATTATCTACTGCGCCATTTTGGACAACTTCTAATTTGTATATGTAATATATGTAAACTATATTTTTATCGTTCTTTTTTCTTTATATCGTTTATGCCGTAAATAGCCGAAGTAGTGAAAACCGCTATTAAATGTTGGCGCTAAATTTTTAAACTAAAACATGTAAAACTGAAAAGTTTACTGTATTTAAAGCTTGTCCTCTGCACTACAATAATGAAATCATAAAAACACTGGTGGTAGGATTCCTATGCAGGAATCCGTCTAGGTAGGTACCACCCCAGGGCCAGTTATTCTGCCGTCAAGCAGTAGTGTGCAAACATTACTGTGTTTCGGTTTGAAGGGCACTGTGAGCTAGCGTAATCGCTGGGCATTTGAGACTTAAGAACTGATGTCTCAGGGTGACCGGCGCAGTGTGATGTCACACAGAAATATTCTGGGTGACACAGCGTTTGTTGTGGGCGGACGTTGCACTTACCATCAGGTGAGCGTTTTGCTCGTTTCGTCACTTTATACAATAAAAAAAAACACACTACATGCACATGCTTTCGCGAATTTAAGAGTTTGATAATTTCTTCAGGGATCCCATCATCAGAATCTTCAGCTTTAAATTTATATAAGAAAATCTGTAAGGTACTTAGTAATAAAAAATAAATTACTTTTTATATACATAAAACAAGTATCGTATATTTTTTTTAAAACGTTCTATGAGTGTAACTAAATAATAGTCCAGTTCTAAGTTATGTTAAGTTCCAAGTCTTTAGCTCCTCGGGAAGTTAGTTTGAAATCAATTACCAAATCTGACCCGATCAGACATCCATGAGCGCGAACTTATAAAAACGTCCTAAAATATTTTGACGATTTATTTTTAGGAAGTTGGAACTAAAAAAAAACGGATATATCGACAACTACAAAACAATACATCACTAGCATTAGGGCGAAAATATAGGCGCCTTATCGCGGATGACGTAATCGTTGCATATACGGAGAATTGCACGGATCGGATGAGTCTGGGAGTTCGCGGCGACCCGGCCTCGTTGTAAGGTTTAGGAAGCACGTAGGTCTGTGTCAGGCAAGGTCAAGGCTGATGCCGCCTGCTGTTGGGTACCTGTCACAGCACGGCTGTATGCTTGACATTTGTTTATGTTTATATTGTGTTATGTTATCCAATGCGTATCAGAGCCGTGGAAGCACAGGGAGTTAGGCGCTTGCTTCGAATTTCATATTACGTAAGTGACCTGGGTACGATTCCCGGTGCCGACACAGCTAAAATTGTTAATTGCAATGTTCAGCGCTGATTTACCACGTGCTCGGCGGTGAAGGAAAACATTGTTAGGAAACCTGCATGTCTGAGGAATTAAAATATTTCGAGGATGAGAAGTCCGCCAACCCTCGAAAACCTTCTCAGAAATGATACGCGGCTTGAGCTCAGCAATAGGACATTTATTATATAAGCTGTTACTTTAATTGTTGTGTTATTGTTAATTTGGAATATCTATATTAAATAATTTGTATGTAGATTTAACAGGTATGGTGGTCAGGAACAAACACAACACGTCTAGACCAAAAGACCATCTCTCACTCTCACTCACTTCAGCCTATCTGTCCACTACTATACTACTAGTCCACTGCTGAACATAGACCTCCCCCATAGATCGCCGCAAAAGTTTGTAGCTCTCATTTTGGGAGGATTTCGCCATAGTTGCCACGCTTGGCAGGCGGGTTGACAACCGCAGTTTATTTATTCAGATGTTCCAGGAAGACGCTGTTGCCCATCTTCTGGTTTTCATTTTTCCTCTATCGAGTTTTACGACACCCTCGGCATGAGATGGGGTAGTAGATTCTCTTAAGCCGCCACCACACGGCACCATCAATTTGTGTCATCGCACAAATGTCGGCACCTGCGATTGCGACACTTTTCGTCATCCGTGGTGACGGGTGGCGAACCACGTCGCCGCCATTTTGGTAGGAGTCAAAAAAAAGAGTTTTAGATAAAATAATAATTTGCAAGATATCAAAACTCAAACACGCGTTTTTAAAATTTTCATATACGAGTATGTTTGTTTGTCCGAGCTAATCTCCGAAACTCCGGGACTAGCTAGCTACTATTTAATTTAGAAATAAAGGGGTTTTTAGGGTTCCTGCGTAAAATCTTAAAACTTGTAGAAATTTTGCGCTCGGCTTTATTTTGGTCATCATTTTTTTCGTCTAGTTTAAATATTTCTCTTAATTATACTTAATATCATAACTGCGAAAGTAATTCGCTCTTTCCCTCTGTCTATTTGTAACCTTTTCTCGGTTCAACTGCTGAACCGAACTTGACAAAATTTGGCACAGAGATAAGTTGCATCCTGGAGAATATTTCTAGGATTATATATTTTAATAGGATACATTTCAAAAAATCTACGGGATATTTAAAAAAACCTATATCCAAGTCGCGGGCATCAGCTAGTATAAAATACACGAGTCTCGTTCATGGCCGGTGTTTGAAAAATGTTCGACATATCACAAAAGCGGCACAGATGCTTTCCGATTGCCGCTTACAAAATTTCCCGTCCTTTTATAAAGCATCGGCAAAAATGTTCTACATTTTATTTTCAAATGTTCGTAACCAGTTGTGGAGAAAATATTATAATGTGCGACTGAAAATATTTATGCATAACAGTATCCGCTTTCACAACCAATCTATCAGACTTCTATAACTGGTTCTTTTACTGGTGGTAGGATTCCTATGCAGGAATCCGTCTAGGTAGGTACCACCCTAGGGCCAATTATTCTGTCGTGAAGCATTACTGTGTTTCGGTTTGAAGGGCACTGTGAGCTAGCGTTATCACTGGGCATTTGAGACTTAAGAACTGATGTCTCAGGGCGACGTGCGCAGTGTGGTGTCACACAGAAATATTCTGGGTGACACAGCATTTGTTGTGGGCGGACGTTACACATCAGGTGAACGTTTTGCTCGTTTCGTCACTTTATACAATAAAAAAAATTTGCTTCTCTGGGTCGTTGACGATCAAACTTGCATTACATACATACACTTATTGTCCCATATAAAGAGAAGGCAGAGATCTCTCACTCAGCCCAATTTTCGCCCTCGTGGTAAATGAGACGTGACGGGTGGCGAACCACGTCCCATATTGGTATGAGTGTAGAAATTTTTGCTCCTCATCACCCCACGAGCAGTACATACCAGCATTGCATATTATGAAAGAAGAAAGAAAGAAAGAAAAGTTTATTTAGCAAAGACCGCTGACGTAACATACATTTACAAAACAACATTGACATAAAAGTAACCAGAAGAAGTAGAACCTTACCACTAATCTTATATCTAAGTTGTACGTTTGGCCATTTGTATGTACGTCGCGGATGATGCCAAAAGCGTCATCACTCAGCATATTGTTACGATAACAAGCGCAACGCTGATTTTCAGTTCTCAAGTGTCATCTTTATATATAAAAATGTTAATGTATGTTTGTTCAAAATCTTAAATTTCAGGAAGTTCTTCACCGATTGCTTTGAAATTTCGACACAACGTCGCATTTGAATATGCATCGTGTTTTACCACTGACTCATCGGCGATATCTCCGAAACTACAATACCTATTGACTTGAAATTTAGACTAGACATCCGCGAACATTTACTCCTAAAATCAGTAAACGGGCTGGTGCTAGTTTCCTCTATACATACATACATACAGTCACGCCTCTTTCCCATAGAGGTAGGCAGAGACCACATCTTTCCACTTGCTACGGTCCTGACACACATCTTTAGCTTCTTATAATTTCATTAGCGTTTTCACACACGCTCGTCGGTTGCACTTTTAACGTGACCTTTCCTCAAAAGTTCACCGATCTGATTGTGATACGTACGCCTAGGTCGACCCTTACCGGCTTTTCCATTCACACTTGCCTCATAAATCATTTCGTCAATCTCCTTTCATTCATCCTCTCTACGTGTCCAAACCATCTAAGCATGCCTTTCACTATCTTTTTCACTACATCTTCAATCACACCGCAACGTTATACCTATATACAGACTAACATAATTACTTTCGTGCGTAGTCGGAGCGGGTCAGTTGGTTTATAATAAACTAGCTTACAGTGCCCTTCAAGCTGAAACATCACGGCATTGCTAAAGTATCTACCCTTCATTGAAATCCTACCACCAGTAAAAATATTTATGTCCTAGTTTCGAGTCGTAACTAGTGAGCTATAGAAGTTAATTTTGAGCAGTGTAGAGTGGTCCTTTTCTCTCAAACAACCTCGAAATTTATACGGGCCTTCGATTTATTACGAATGTTGAATTTAGTTTTATGTCAATAATACTTTTTAGAGACTTTCCCAAATGCGACCAAAAAAGTAGAAAAATAATATGATGCGGGTCATTCTGAATACAACTTGTAGAAAGTGTAATTTTCGAAAATGTCTACGGACTTCTTTTTATAATAATCAGGATAATGTTGTATAACAATAATATTACACCCCAAGATTCTAATTTTACAATCACATGTGTCATGAACCTGTTATAGCTTGACTGTATGTATGTATGTTGAACATTACCATCCTCTTTCTTCGCCAGGTTGTGTCGGATGATGGCACCAGCTAACGCCGATCTGGGTATTTTTGTTTTGGTATATTCGAAATGGTTATTCCGCTGCCTCTCCGAACCTTCGTGGTTTCCCTCGGCCGACTCCTACGTTAATTAAAGATTATCTTACGGCGCACTTTATATTTTTAACCAACTTCAAAGAATGTAGAGGTTATTAACTTGACGGAATCTTTTTTTTTAAATGTAAATTCAGGGATAATACCGATTTCAATGATTCTTGTTTTTATTACAAATGGGGTTCCTTTGGGATGGTCCTATATAAATTTGGTCAAGTTCTGATGATGGGATCCATGAAAAAAATATCATGATGCATGTGCACGATTTGAAGTTGGTTTTTTTACATTAAATTACGTATGTCATTAATTTTTTAATTCAAAATCTTTCACGATAGATATTATGTACTAACGAAAAAATGTACTAGGCTAGACTAACTAAAGGGAGAAGATTGAAACAGTAATTGAGAACTTACTATGCCCAATCAAATTACATTTTTAAATTTATTTTTGTAAATTTTTCACCACCACCCCAGTGCTAGTTATTCTGCCGTGAAGCAGTAGTGTGCAAACATTACTGTGTTTCGGTTTGAAGGGCACTGTGAGCTAGCGTAATCACTGGGCATATGAGACTTAAGAACTGATGTCACAGGGTGACGGGCGCATTGTGGTGTCACACTGTTCTGGGTGACATAGCATTTGTTATGGGCAGACGTTGCACTTACCATCAGGTGAACGCTTTGCTCGTTCCGTCACTTTTATTAAATAAAAAAAATATATATAAAAAAAGGGGGATTCCAGTATTCTCAAATCCCCATACCGACATAATTTATTATTAGGTTATTAGTGACTCATTTTGTTTTCAGCTGCAAGAATCTGGCGCGGCAAGTTGTGAAGTCACCAGACTGTTAAGGGAGCTGTGCGGCGGCGACGCGAAGGGGTGAGTTTGCGCCACGTCTTAGATTGACTAGACTCTAGATATATGTATAACTAGCTGTGCCCGCCGGTTTCAGTCGCGTAAAAAAGCCGAACCCGATCGATGATACACATATATACTTCGCTATTCGAATCGGATTTTGGGGTTTTAATTTTTTTGCGCGGAACCCTAATTATTTTTCTAAAATTAAAGCGGCATAAGTTACCCGATATAATATCAGCTATCTGTCAGTGAAAGTCGCGTCAAAATCAGTCCAGCCATTTTTGAGATTAGCTGGAACAAACAGACAAACAAAAATTTCATAAGCATTGAGAAAAAAGCTCTTATTTTGTTCGTCAATTTAATTTATTTGTATGGATACATTATCTTTTGACTCAATAGTATAGTGGACAAAATATTAAATTAGTTTAATACATATCCAAAATTTCATGTGGTTGAAATAAATCGTATCAAAAACATGTGGAAAATATCGCATTTTCCGACCGTTGGAAAAGAAATCATCTCACATATTAAAATATATAAATGAAAACACAGACCTATAGTTTCAATCGCCGACGCAAATCCAACGCCTGCTATACGGAGGATGAAGGAAAATCCTATTTGAAGAGGCCATCGTCTAGCAGTGTAAATAGACATAACTAGTGACAAAGATGATGATGATGACAAAGAAGAACTAAAACTCTTAAATGATCCATTTTCGCCGTCTTATCTCAAAGATAAATTTCAGTATCTCTTCTCATTCTTATCACATGATAGGGTTCTTCGTTCTTCCTCCAATAATAAGATTTGTATTCCCACACATTCCACCGGGTTCTATAGGAACTCCTTCACTGTTCAGGCTGCGCTTCTCTGGAACTCCTTGTCCGATGACATCAGGAAAGCTTCGAATATAGACTCGTTCAAAAAATTGGTTCGTAATTATTTATCCCCGATTCAATTTTGCATTATTTTGTGTATAGTATATGTGTTTATATTTATACGTATATATCTGTTTATGTATATGTTTATATATATATATATATATATATATATATATATTTATGAATGTATATGTATGTTTCTACTCGTATTTACACATAAATGTGATTAGATATTTATATATATAATTATTATAATATTATTTAATTTTATATTTTTCGTCTTTTATTGTTACATACATACATACATACATACATAAGATCACGACTGTATCCTATAAGGGGTAGTCAGAGACTGGGCACTCACTGCAAAAACAGAACACTGCCACAGTCCACATTTCACCAAAACAATATAATGCACTTGGTGTGATAGGTGGTGAGCCCATCGCCACCATGCGCTGTTGGGTGCACAGTGCAGTTTAATTCCTTACTCGCCTTTTACGAGATCCATTGGATGAGATGGAGTGGTAGTATTCTTTTAACGAGCCGCCACCACACGGCGTTGTTACACCTTCATCAAAATCTCACCACACCATGGATTGACTGGGAGAGAATGCTTAAAGGCATTAAATCCGCCCTTTGTATTTTTTTTTTTAGGCCATACAAATATTTGTCCCGTGCGGGAATCGAACCCGCGACCCGCGGCGCAGATGCCAAGGGCTTAGCCACTGCGCCAACCGAGCCGATAATAAAGATTAATAAATAAATAAACTTGAAGTATTAAAACACAAAGAGACCGCATATACTCGTAGCTATCCCACTGCTGAGTACGAGCCTCCGAGTTTTGGAACTGAAATCGCCACTTCAACGCGGCTTGCCGAAATTTACATGTCGACAATATATATATATATATTTATATTCCTCCGACACGCACCTCATCGTCACCATTTCAGCCTTTTAGTCCACTGCTGAACATAAGCCTCCCCCATAGATTGCTACAAAAGTTTGTAGCTCTTATTTTGGGGGGATTTTGCCATAGTTGCCACGCTTGGCATGCGGGTTGGCAACTGCAGTTTATTCTGTATCAGTATCTTCTGGTTTTAATTCTCCCTCTGTCGACTTTTACGACACCCACGGGATTAGATGGGGTGGCAGATTCTCTTAAGCCGCCACCACTCGGCACCCAGGTGCGTGGGTGGGTGGGTCCACACGATATTTTCCTTTACCACCAAGCAGGTAAAAATAGCAAGAACATTTTTAGACGTGCCGACACGAAACTTACCTATTTCTCTCGCTTACTAACTAATCGAACACGTAATGAATAGGTACTTCTTGCCTTATAACTTTTACGTTTGGTCTTAAGCCCCGATTTCACCGATCGCTTTAGAAACCAAGTTTAATAAAACCCAGTTTTTCTTAACTGACTTGGAATGAATAATTTGATCTCGATTTTCATGTAACCGATTTCACGAGCTCTATTTTGATTGCGTTCAAGAAAACGAAGCTTAAATGAAATATCGTCACAAACTAAAACAAAAGCTTCATGTGTTTCGAATTTTTCGACGCCTGTTTTATACATAGTTCACATAGGTATGCAAACAATAAACAATACGATATATAAAAAAAAAATTGGGTTTGCATAGTTGTGCATTATAATTAGACCCGATTTCACCGATCGCTTGGGAAACCAAGTTTAATTAAACCACGTTTTACTGAACATAGTTCAAATGTATCATTTGAACTCGGTTTTCGTCTAACCGATTTCACCGGCTCCATTTTGATCGCGTTCAGAAAAACGAAGTTTACGTGAAATATCGTCACAATCTAAAACAAAAACTCGATGTATTTATTATTTTGCGACATCAAACAGCCTGTTTTTATGCATAAGACACATAGGTATGCAAACAATAAACAAAACGTATTAAAAATATTTATTGTGTTTACATAGTTGTGCAATTGACAATGACAGCTCTCTAACCGCGTTTAAAGAGCTGAACGTAGAAAATTGGGCGTTCAGAATTCGAACCGCGTTTAGCTTTAATGGCGTTCAGTTGATGTTGGTGAAATGCAAACAGTAGCATTGAACTCAGTTAAACGCTTAAACTTCGTTCAGCTTGAACTGATCGCGTTTAGTTTCAACGGTGAAATCCGCCCTTAATCATTGAACTGATTATAGATCACGATTAAATGCTGTTATTGCGTTTTTATTTAATCCTGCTCGCTTTTACAATGTCAACGTTTACACCTTATTAAGGTAACACCTAGTTAACTCATAGTTCCAATTAACGATATACGAATTATCTGGTGAATCACGACTCTATCTTTGTTCACTAATCTTCGATACTTCCTTCTTATACCGCGTTATCTTTTTTTTTATTGATAAAGTGACAAAACAAGCAAAACACTCACATGATGGTAAGTGCAATGTCTGCCTATAACAAATTCTGTATCACCCAGAACATTTATTTGTGACACCAAACTTCAACATCATATAATTATCATTTTTTTTGATGGTAAGATTTCTATGCAGATTTTTTTTTTGATAAAGTGACGAAACGAGCAGAACGTTCACCTGATGATAAGTGCAACGTCAGCCAGAGCTTACACACCGAGTGCCTTTCAAACTGAAACACACTAATGTTTGCACACTACTGCTTTACGGCACAATATCCTGGGGTGGTACCTACCTAGACAAATTCCTGCATAGGAATCCTACCTGTACCTACGACTGTTTCTGTCTTAAACGCATTGTTGACTGGTGTAATTACTGTGCATAGGAGATTTGAGAACTGATGTATCAGGGTGACAAGTGCATTGTGGTGTCACACAGAAATATTTTGTGTGACACAGCATTTGTTACAGGCAAACGTACTGGTAGTAGGATTCCTATGCAGGAATCCGTCCAGGTAGGTATCACCCAAGGGCCAGTTATTCTACCGTGAAGCAGTAGTGTGCAAACATTACTGTGTTTCGGTTTGAAGGGCACTGACAGCTAGCGTAATCACTGGGCATATGAGACTTAAGAGATGATGTCTCAGGGTGACAGGCGCATTGCGGTATCACGCAGAAATGTTCTGGGTGACACAGCATTTGTTATGGGCAGACGTTGCAGTCAGGTGAACGTTTGGCTCGTTCCGTCACTCTAATCAAATAAAAAAAAACCATGAGGTGACCAATTTGCTCGTGTCATCAGTTTCTGTAATTGAAAAATAACACTAAACAATTTTATTGTAGAATCAGACCGGAAAAATAATTATTTGTGTATTTTGATTTGAGGAGTAACATGGCTTATGGGGTGGATGGTTGCAGAAATTGGATCTGGTTTTGATTGAATCTGGGAACTATGATTATGTAGGTAAAGCTAGCCACTTCGCCACACTATCATAATACTTACTGGGCTCCATGATTTAAGGTTAGTTATGTCTTGTTGAAGACGTTGTTCTCCCAGAATTAAAATGTGCCGAGGTCAGACTAATTTTGATAATTCCTAAATGGCAACGCCACTAATGTACTGCTTCAAATATGATAAAGGCTTGGTAGCGGTAACTTAACTAGCCGTGCGTCGCGGTTACACCCGAATAAATTAAGCCGAATACACGACTGCACCGTACAGTATGGTAACTCACTGGCTTCAGCGTTGACAGTTCGACTCCTAGCCTTAAACTTACCTTAATAAACATTATATGTTATCCAAAAATAATTTTACAAATCGAAGTAGTATTTCCTGAGATTAGCGCTTTCAAACATACGAACTTTCTATATTTATAATAGTAAGAATACTGTGTAGAATATTAAACATTTATGTCGTCATCTCATATACAACATCATTCATAATTGGTATAACATCCCGGCACCTACCCATGCTACTTTGATCTGTTAAAAACAACGGTGAAGCTTTAATGACAAAACTGAATACTAAAAATGTCGTTGTCCCGAACCAGACAAATTCAAAATACGTTTTCTTCTCCATTTAATTTATGTTACTCTACTACGGCGTCATACTAACAGATTTACTTTGCAACAGATTTCCTTAAGCTTCATGTTATCCTAGTAGTTGCGAGTTCTTTCGATGGCAGATCAATGGGAAAAATGCCTAATTAAATTTATGAGTTCATTGCCTCCATCAGCTGTATAACAGGGTAGTCACCTATGAGTTTTAAGCGAATTCTTTAAGACGACATATCTCCTACAGGTATCACGCTACGAGGCTCATTATATTTTTTGGGGCGTATACACATCGTCCCTAAGGTCAGCCTGCCGGGATGTATAGGACATTACGAATGACCCAGTTTATATGAAAATACTAGAAATATATTAGACAAAAGTCGAACAATTCGACCGGAAAAAATTAAGTGTTAAATAACCGTATAATAAACATAGCATTCGCTAATGGGAAGGGTTATACTCGCCATTTGACTGACATAGCCCTACGAAAAATTCTTTGGCCCGGCCATATAGCTTGTTAAACTAATAAATGAGTCACAAAGCTTTCAGAGTCAGAATGGCAACCTCGTGTCGGCAAACTCAGTGTATGACAACTCCTGGCCAATTTTGCAGTAAGTGGATGGATTCAGGTAGTTCTAGTGCTTTCTGGCAATCTATCAAGACGTCTATTTCCAACAATAGATTTGTTATTGGCAGCAATCATAAAGCTTCACCAATAGTTTCAATGTTACCTCCTATATCCTACATTATATCCAACCCTTGTACTCTTGGCTGTATTAATAAGCCTTATCAATAGCTCAATGTATCCTCCTATAGGAGGCAGGATTCCTTTGCAGGAATCCGTCTAGGTAGGTACCACCCCAGGGCCAGTTATTCTGCCGTGAAGCAGCAGTGTGCAAACATTACTGTGTTTCGGTCTGTAGGGCACTGTGAGCTAGTGTAATCACTGGGCATATGAGGCTTAAGAACTGATGTCTCAGGGTGACGGGCGCATTGTGGTGCCACACTGTTCTGGGTGACACAGCATTTGTTATGGGCAGACGTTGCACTTACCATTAGGTGAACGTTTTGCTCGTTTCATCACTTGATGAAATAAAAAAAACGATAACATTACTTTGTACTCATTCAATTACTTCACACTTAACGGTACCAAATACTCATCAAACAATCTGATAAAACAATCAACTGGACCTCTGTACGGACGGAATTGTAGATTGGACGTGTCAGTATACAGATTACGCTAATCTACCAGTTCGCATCTCTCTCCGACACTATTCTAAAAAGAGGGAGAGACGCTCAGAAATCTCTATCGAGATTTACTAGATCGACTCTCCCACGCTTCCCGACCATAACAGGCGGTCTGACTAATTACGTATCGTGGTATCTTCCTCGGTGCCGGAGCCTCTAAATTTGGTAACATCAGTTCACGCTCGAAAGTATTGCATGATTCGTATTTTTTACCGGGTTCGACCCACGTCCGAACTCACCGTTTTCGGTTTTACCGGTTTTTGTTTTTAGGTCTCGTACGACGTGATAATTAATTTGGGCTTACGTTGTTATTGCTATCCATTAAAAAAGCAAAAGACAAAAAATTTTAACGAAACCAAATTGACATGACTCATATACATTACTCCATTCGCAAATCTAACTAACTAAGCTTTAATGAAAATCATCCGTACTTACTTACCTAATACTTGATGAAATGAAAAATGTCTCTATGGGTTGGTTATCTTTTTACGGGTCAATCTCTGAACCGATCTTGACGAAATTTCGCGTCTGCTTGGAGACAGACATAAGATTTTTTGTTATCTCGAAAATAAAGAAGTTCCCTCGGGATCTTAAAACAAAACTGAATCCACACTGACGAAATCGCGGGCATAATGTCGATGTTACGTTTGGTGGGGTCAGTGTCGAGTAGCAAGTTACCAGTAACATACCTACTCGTATGCATATCATTAGTAGTGACGATGCAGCATCCCTTGTAAAGTAGAAAAATAATCGTACTATATTTTAAATACAAAAAAACACGCTTTAGCAGCAATGACCTCGTGATCCTTATGAAAATGCAGCTCAAATTCAACACATTTTTGTATTGTCCATAATGCATGCGCAAAATTTCAAATCATTTTGGACATCTGAAAGTGTCTAAAAATTGAATTGAATGATTTTGATTTGACATTGCTAGTTACATCATACATACATAAAGTTACGTCACACTTTTTCCCATATAAGAGGTAGGCAGAGGCTACACATGTGGCCCACTTTTCGCCCCCGCGGGAAACGAGGCGTGATGGGCGGCGACCCACGTCTCCGCCATTTTAATACTAGTCAAAAAATCAATTCCGACTCTCCGTTGCGTTCCCACGACCAGTATAGTGACAGCATTGTATATTATAGTGTTATTCTGCACGACTAAAAGCTCTTCGTACAATACCTTAATCGCCTCTTACGACACCTCGGTTGGAAAGAGGTGGGTGCTACTCTACTCTGCCTGACACATATCGACTACATGCAACCTAGTTACATACATACATACAGGTCATGCTTATAATAAAATCGTTTTAAAACATAACTTTCTTGTATTAAAATACGGTGCCCCGCGCTGATATGTATCGTGAATGCGTCTTTTCAGACATACATTTCACATGCACAGCATAACCGGAAGCGAAGATCAACAATGTTGTACACAAATGTTGGCTCCGACTGGGATTTGAACCCAAGACTCGATTAAATAGGCTGAAATGATGATTTATGAAAAGTCTTATCCAGTATTTGAAAGTATGAATACATAATTTCATTCATTTTTTTTAGTTACTTTAATTAGCCACTTCCTGTCATGTGATGAATGTACAATTAAAATATTTTTAAGAGATTAAATGAATTGCCCTGCTACAATCATTTTTGTAAAAGCCACAAAGTATTAAGTTATACATAAAACACTTGTACATCAGTGAGGGGACAAGTCATCATAATAAGTTAAGACAGTCAACAGAGAAGTTTTTGGAACGAAAGATTCTCATCTTCTTTAAATTATCTTGTTATTAAGGCTTAAAAAAATCTACCACCTCATCTCATCCCGTGGGTGTCGTAAAAGGCGACAGAGGGAAAATGAAAACCAGGAGATGGGCAGCAGCATCTTTCTGAAATATCTGAACGAACAAACTGCACTTGCCGACCCGCCTGCCAAGCGTGGCACCTGTGTTAGGATCCACCCAGAATGAGAGCTTCAAACTTTTGTGGCAATCTATGGGGGAGCAGTGGCTGATATGATGATGATAAAACGTTTATTTAAATCATTAGTGTGTCTTAAACGTTGTTATTCTTAATGTGTATAGAATCGTAGTCAAACGATGGTATTCGGTAATAATTCATTATTAATTATAAAATAGTTATTTGTATAAGATCCGCATTGGGGCAACACAATTTGTTTATTTATACCTAATCACTCGAAACAGCACGAACTTGTTTTTTTTTTCAATAGTTGAACCCACGACTCTACTACAAAAACCACTATAAGCAAGAAACCTAGATTTTTTTCATCCTCACCTTATAAACCCATGTACAACGATACAACAGTTGTAATAGATAAGAAATAGCTTTGCAGCGATCAAATTATTCCTACGTTAACGCTAAACTAATTTATATTAACGAATTTTTATTAGCTGTAGTAAATTTTTCATATCAACAGTCTGTTTTAAAAATAAGCTACGAGTATTATCAAACCATTCTAAATGGTTCGCGCAACAAGATTGATTAATATAAACAAGAAATAAAGAAGGGCCAAGAATCAATCCTTGAGGAATGCCCATTGAAACATCGCACTCAAAAGTATCCACATAATAGTCACTCTGCATGTTGGGATTGTGTGAATTCAAATTTTTGCTGTAACTTTAACGTGTATATGAGATATAGATATGTATGTATGTTTATGCCACTGCGGTGAGCTAAACCTACGTGAGAGCAAGGCATTTACTACTAGTATTCAGGGCCCGCTGGGGAACAATAGGATGGACGGCCGTTGCGTTAAGGCCGCGACTGGTATGGACTGGTCACGTAATACTACGTGATGAAGCTTAAATAGCCCGCCCTAATATAAACAGTACAAAGACTGTTATGCTGCCAATTTTACCGCTAGATAATTTTTCATCAAAATCGTCCTTTGTTGAGGTTTTAATAAAGTATATATTATAGGAAAATATTAGAATCTAAAATACTACAAACAAGTCCCGCTCGTGATTTTGCTGTCGTCGATCGCAGAATTCACTCAATTCAACAATCTTTTTTTTTTGACAAAGTGACGAAACGAGCAAAACGTTCACCTAATGGTAAGTGCAACGTCTGCCCATAACAAATGCTATGTCACCCAGAACAATTCTGTGTGACACCACACTGCGCCCGTCACCCTGAGACATCAGTTCTTAAGTCTCGTATGCCCAGTGACTACGTTAGCTCTCAGTGCCCTTCAAACCAAAACACAGTAATGTTAGCACACTACTGCTACATGGCAGAATAACTGGCCCTGGGGTGGTGCCTACATAGTCGGATTCCTGTATATCTTTTGCGACCTTCTTCTTCAACGGCTGTGTTAGTAATATTTCTGTCCAGGAATCCATCTAGGTAGGTATGACCAGTTATTGCGGCGTGAAACATTAGTGTGCAAACATTACTGTTTCGGTTTGAAGGACACTGAGAGCTAGTGTAATTACTGAGCATATGAGACTTAAGAACCGATGTCTAAGGGGTACCACATAAAAATGTAGTGGGTGACACGGCATTTGCTGTGGCCAGACGTTCCACTTACCATCAGGTGAACGTTTTCGCTCGTCTCGTCACGTACTGCTGGACATAGGTCTATTCCAGGTTTGGGAGGATTTGCCAATATCACACACAGGATTGGTTATCGCAGTACCAGACACTTCGCACCATAGACGCCGCTTACCGGATAATGTACGTCTGGCATAATTTTAGTGGTTATTCCCCCATCAATCGGAAGCCATGACATAATGTTTGCATTTCCCTTAGTCGATTTTAGCGTAAACCACGGGTAAATACACACGGTAATAATTTTAATGTTGTATTCTTTTCGTTCGGGCAGAGGGATACAGATTATTTTATTGTATTGTTTTGATAATACGAGTCTTGGTTACATCGGTGGTCTTTTCAACAATTCGTCTAGATGGGTATCGCCACAGTTGGAGTTTTTTTTTTGCCGCCAAGCAGTATTCCATACATATTTACATTACATTCGATATATAAGAGCGCAGTGCCGCTTTTGCTGCAGGGCTTTGCAATTTAGTTAAGTAGGGGTGTGATGGCGACGCAAGGAAATCTGCCACCCGATCTCATCCCGTGGTTGTCATAAAAGTCGAAAGAGGGGACAGCCTGGGAAATGTCATAGGTTCCGACAGATAGCGAAATAACCACCTCGAAAAAATATCAGTCCAAAAAATCAAGACCGGTTACAGCTCCGATAGAACCGACAATAGGGCAAATCCTCTCTTTCTACCTATGGCCTACGTCCAGCTGTGAACTATTAAGATAATTAAAGAAGTAGAAAAGAAATAGCACAGTTCAATCAGGTGAACGACTAGTTTGTCTCTTGACTTACTACTATAAAACGATATTAAGCGCAATAGTGCTTTAAATTTTAAGGCATACTCTTCTGAGTATTTCTGTACTGACTTTATTTACCAATACTTTAGGAGGAGGTTAGGGTGAAATTTCAGGGTCACTATCGCAATGCATATTTGATCGAAAACCCAATTATAATATTTTTTTAATTTTTATTTTCTGTAGTGACGAAACGAGCAAAACTTTCACCTTATGAAAAGTGCAAAGTCTGCTCGTAACAAATGCTGTGTCACCCAGAACATTTCTGTGTGACACTACACTGCGCCCGTCACCCTGAGACATCAGCTCTTAAGTCTCATACGCCCAGTGATTACGCTAGCTCTCAGTGCCCTTCAAACCGAAACACTGTAATGTTTGCACACTTCTGCTTCACGGCAAAATAACTGGCCCTGGGGTGATACCTACCTAGATGGATTCCTGCATATGAGTCCTAACACCAGTAAAAAATAATAGTAAAATACACGCCCTCGGCTCTTCTGAGAATCCCGCCCAGGAGCCATAACATATATGAATATGTTTGCCCCGTACGTTTATAGAGTATTAGCTGTTACATGCCCTCTTCGCTGGGCGTAATGTGTCCTGCCAGAAAAACTGCACCAGACCCACGTAGAAGTAAATGTCGGGAAAGGGTTAAGTATGTAAAATTTCAAGTCAAAAGCTCTTGTAAAGTCAGTGGTAAATCACTTTTATTCATACACCTTCAAGAAAAGAGCCTATTCCCTTCTCAAAGGCCGGCAACGCACACGCGAGTCCTCTGGTGTTCATGGGCGGCGGTGAGCACTTACCATCAGTTGAACCACTTGCTCGTTTGCCCCTCTCCTATAAATGATGATAATGTCTTAAAATTGTCTTAATAATATTAACGATACAAGTAGAACTGCCATCCAATTTACGTTGTTCAAGTATTTAACGTTGTTGTTTTAAAATCCAGACAATTAATGATGTACGCAACTTATCTCTCGATAAATATTTCCTCATACACTTTTATTATGCTGATAAATGGTTTGTATATGATAAACGTACGATGGTCAACAAAGATTTGACTATGCAGCAAAATCTTTAATTCAAAATTATGATTATTTAATTGACATAGGTACAATTAACAGACCACCCATTCACTTATATACCATGTTGAGAACTTTTGAATATTGTCGCAACCTATCAACTGCGCAGGAGATGTTAAAGCCACAGGTGTGCGCCTATGCAGGAATCCGTCTATGTAGGTACCACCCCAGAGTCAGTTATTCTGCCGTTAAGCAGTAGTGTGCAAACATTACTGTGTTTCGGCTTGAAGGGCATTGAGAGCTAGCGTAATCACTGGGCATATTAAACTTAAGAACTGATGTCTCACGGTGTCGGGCGCAGTGCGGTGTCACACAGAAATGTTTTGGGTGACACAGCATTTAGTATGGACAGACGTTTCACTTACCATCAGGTGAACGTCGTGATCGTTTCGTCACTCTTTCCAATAAAAAAAAAATCCTGTGGTAATTTGGATAAAAAGTATCCTATGTCTGTATCCCGAATGCAAGCTATCTCTGTGCCAAATTTGGGCAAGATCGGTTCAACGGTTGAGCCGTCAAAAGGTAACAAACAGACAGAGATGGTAATGATATTTCTTCCGAGGCGTAGCGCAAGAGAACCTCCCGAACCATATTCCAGACCCAAATCGGGGCGGCGTGTCCACGCCTGTGGTGGGCAGCAGTATCTTACGTGCGAGGTATCAAGTACCATGATCGCCAACCCGCCCGTCAAACGTGGCGATAACGTCAAGCCTTCATCTTCAACTTGGAAGTGGCTTATATCCTGCATTGGATTGTCAAGGAGCTGATGGTGATGTTAATAGAGCAAACGCTATTATATCATCATCATCGGCATCGTTTCAGCCTATCGCTAGTCCACTGCTAAACATTGATACCTCTTCCATTGATTGCTACAAGTTAGTCTCATTTTGGGGGGATTCTGCCATAGTTGCCACGCTTGTCAGGCGGATTGGCAACTGCAGTTTATTTATTCAGATGTTGCCAGGAAGATGCTGCTGCCCATCTCCTGGTTACGCTATAATAAGTAGGAGTAATATACAAGTGATCATGGTGACCATAATTTGATAAGGTTAGAGATAGAATGGTTTTTCAAAATTCAGATATAGCGTGGTCACCGTACTCCCGTACCACTTCGTCCCATTCCCTTCCGTGTTGAAAGCAGTTTATGCTAACTTTATGTTCCGCTTTCATCAAGATGTGTGCTAAAATAGCAAGGTCAAGGTCTCGTGTATCAATAGCCTTACACTGAAATTTGTCAATAATTGTTCCAATTTGTACCATCCTCAGCTAATATAATAAATAGACCAATATCGCACACCATCATCATCACCATTTCAGCCTATCACTAGTCCACTACTGAACAAAGGCGTCCCCCCATACATAGCCACAGAAATTCGTAGCTCTCATTTCGGAGGGATTATGCCACAGTTGCCAAGCTTGGCGGGCAGTTTGGCAACCGCAGTTTATGTATTTAAATGTTCCAGGAAGATGCTGCTGCCCATTTACTGGTTTTTAATATCCCTCTGTTGATTTTGACGGCACCCACGGTATGAGTTGGGGTGGTGAGTTCTCTTAAGCCGCCACCACATCCCTGGCCTATATCTGAAAGGTATCTCAGGACGACGAGCGCAGGGGGGGTCGCAACGAACTTTCCAAGTAAAATTTCTGGATAAGGCGCTGCGAGTGAATCTCATCTCGTCATTTATTTCAATTGTGGTCCCTTCACTGGATTATCGCCGTAAAATATCAGGTGTTTTTTTTTTATTTGATAAACTTACCTGATGGTAAGTGCAACCTCTACCCATAGACTGCGCCTGTCACCCTGAGACATGAGTTCTTAAGTCTCATGCGCCCATCATTTCAGCCTGTCACTAGTCCACTGCTGAACATAGGCCTCCCCCATAGATTGCTACAAAAGTTTGTTTCTCTCATTTTGGGGGGAATTTTGCCATAGTTGCCATGCTTGGCAGGCGGGTTGGCAACCGCAGTTTATTTATTCTAATGTTTAAGGAAGATGCTGCTGCCCATCTTCTGGTTTTAAATTTCCCTCTGTCGACTTTTACGACGCCCTCGGGATGAGATGGGGTGGTAGATTCTCTTATGCCGCTACCACACGGCTCATACGCCCAGTGATTACAAAATTCTCAATGCATTCAGCCTGAAACACATTAATGTTTGCACGTTAGTGTATCGCGGCAGAATAACGCCCTGGTGTGGTACCTACCAAGACGAGATTTCTGCATAGGAATCCTACCGCAAGTATACAAACGTTTACGGCATACTAGACAAATGTTTAACTTTTTAAAATTAGCTAACTGAAACAAATGTGATAGGCAGCATGACATCAGCGGCGCTCGACAAGGACGCCTCAATTTAAATCGCATTGCACAAATCGGGATTACGAATTATCTTATAACGCTCGTTTCACATTTCGGTGGGTCACTTTGTAAACTATAAAAAATACGAGTAATAGTTCTTGTTGTGAACATGAAAAATGATATAACGGATCTCATATACTCCCGTGCTTTAGTTTATTTCTTGCTTACAAATTATGGTCACGGTGATGTTTCAGATGTTGGCTGCTTCGTAGAAATTTCATTCCTGCAACGGTCCGTTGTACTTCTTTCAGCGTCGTTCTTTTCCAGTCTAGCTTAGATCGGTTTGAAAGTTTTTTTTTTTGAATTGTCTTTTGGTGTCAACTCGAAAAGTGGCGGTAGTGTAGTGTATAATATTGATAGTTTATTATGCAGCAAGTGCTCAAGAAAGTGTACGGTAATTGGAAAATTCAATTCAAGATCCCTAATAAATTTGAATTCTTTATACCGCTAACTGTCTGAGGTCACCAGATTTTACTGGCATTATTCTTCGTTGACTTTTTTTTTGATACTAGCTGCCTCGTCCCGGCCTCGCACGGAAGTTTTTATGAAATGGTCTTATTCATAAAAAAATACATAATGATAGATTTATAACACTGAATAATTATAAACATAATTAGGCCTACTAAACGTATTATAAAATTCTGCTATGGGATACTTCAACATGATTATGTTGTCGTCCTAATCAAATTTCATATCTAGTTACGTGAACATCTGTGAATTTGTATATATTTGACTGCAAACTTCTGTCAGAAAAGGTGTAATCTGTTTTTAACAAGGCTAAAAATCTTTTTTTTTTTTTATTGTATAAAGTGACGAAACGAGCAAAACGTTCACCCGATGGTAAGTGCAACGTCCGCCCACAACAAATGCTGTGTCACCCAGAATGTTTCTGTGTGACACCACACTGCGCCCGTCACCCTGAGACATCAGTTCTTAAGTCTCAAATGCCCAGTGATTACGCTAGCTCACAGTGCCCTTCAAACCGAAACACAGTAATGATTGCACGCTACTGCTTCACGGCAGAATAACTGGCCCTGGGGTGGTACCTACCTAGACGGATTCCTGCATAGGAATCCTACCACCACTTTTGTTAGTCTGTATAGAGAAATACAGAACCAGCCCGTTTATACACTATCGTATCCGGTGTAACGCTATCCAATACATATTAGGTGTCCGGCAGGGTAGAATAGGATCTACTTCTTTCCTACCGAGTTTTCGTAAGAGGCGACTAAGGTATTGTACGGACAGCCTCTATTCGTGCATAATAACACCATAATATGCAATGCTGGCACTATACAATGCTTGCTCGTGTTTTTTCGTGGGAACGCAATGGGGGGTAAGAATTTTTTGACTCTTCCCAAAATGGCGGCGACGTTGTTAGCCACCCGGCGCGTGTCATTTCCCGCGAGGGCGAAAATTGGACTACGTGAGTTACCTACCCCTTATATGGGAAAAAGCTGTTACTGTATTTATGTATGTTTGTAAAATCCGTTATTAGTGGATGTCTACGTCGGGAAAAGAATATGTAAATATTCCAAATTTCAAGTCATTAGTTCTTGGAGTTTAGGAGATATTGTGATAAGTTAGTTGTAAATCGCTTTTATTTACAATATATTTTTTTGAAATACTAATAGAATTCCCCCCAGTTCTATAATTTACCAATTGACCTTTCCTTCACCTTCCTCGTTATTTCATAAATAAGTTCATAAATTACACTGACGTCCCCTGGCGTGGAGCAGGGTGACAAATGGTATTTTTATATAGTTTGTCTAGACATCGCTCCCTCTGGGGTCCCACCCTCCCCCGTGATGTTATGGCATTGTGCATGATGTCATCGGTGTGCCGGTTCCAACTACTTATTGGATGAATTATGTCTATTAAATTCAGTACGATAACCTTTAATTTGTGAAACACAAAACATAGCTTATTTTTTGATATTTACTAGCTGAGCTCGCGGTTTCAGCCGCGTAAAAAAGCCGACCCCGTTCGATGATATGCATATATACTTCCCCATTTGAATCGGATTTTGCTGTTTTAATTTTTTTGCACGGAACTATAATTATTTTTCTAAGTTTAAAGTAGCCGAAGTTACCCGCTATAATATCAGCTATCTGTTGGCGAAAGTCCCGTCAAAATAGATTGGAGATTAACCGGAACAAACAGACAGACAGACAGACAAAAATTTTAAAAATTGATTGTTTCGTATAAATACTTTTATATGCATTGAGAAAAAAGCTGTTATTTTGTTATTACAAACAGACACTTAAATTTTATTTATTTGTATAGATTACATTTATGTAACATATGTAGTTCATTCTGTAATGTGAACTGAAGCCAGGGGATGAGCATTAGAATCCTTTTTATACAGGTTATCATCTTTTTTTGAGATGGAATACCGTCACGGGTAGGGACCGGCAGAGTAGAATAGCACCTACCTCTTTTCTACCGAGGTGTCGTTAGAGTCCACTAAAGTATTATACGGCCTGAATAATACCATAATATGCAATACTGTCACTATACTGCTCGTGGGAACATAATGGGGTGTAAGAATTTTTTGACTCGTACCAAACCGAAAAATTTTTTTTTTTATTGTATAAAGTGACGAAACGAGCAAAACGTTCACCTGATGGTAAGTGCAACGTCCGCCCACAACAAATGCTGTGTCACCCAGAATATTTCTGTGTGACACCACACTGCGCCCGTCACCCTGAGAAATCAGTTCTTAAGTCTCAAATGCCCAGTGATTACGCTAGCTCACAGTGCCCTTCAGACCGAAACACAGTAATGTTTGCACACTACTGCTTCACGGCAGAATAACTGGCCCTGGGGTGGTACCTACCTAGACGGATTCTCGGGAGACGTATGTATGTATACCGTCTACTGAGGTTGCTGACTCTTTTGCTAATGGTGGCTCCCATGACGATTACGCTCTGAGAGTTTATCTATAGTGGATACATGTTGACCATTCGCGCCAATAGTCTTATGCCTAAAGGTACGGACTGCGAAAAATGACGTCGTATGTTCGAGCCTGCCACTCGACTATTAAAGTTTCAGCCTATAAATGTCCCACTACTGAGCACAGGCCTCTTCTCATTTCTGAGAGGGTTTTGGAGCTAGGAAGAATCCGCCACGCTGCTCCAATGCGGGTTGGCGGACTTCACATGTCTTCGAAATAATTTTTAATTTCTCAGACATGAGGGTTTCCTAACGATGTTTTCCTTCACCGCCGAGCACGTGGTAAGTCAGCACTTAAAATTGCAATTATCAATTTTAGTGGTGCCGACACCGGGAATCGAACCCAGGTCACTCGCGTACTATGAAATTAAAGCATCTCCTAGCACAAGCTTTTTAGGTCAGTTGAAGTGGTTAACAGAAATATTATCAATGTTAATAGGATTGTTAAAACAGGTCGACCACACTGCAGCACAATTTTGACAGCTTTTCTTTTACATTGAAGAGGTGGCAAACGAGCAAAGCAGCTCTCCTAATAGTAAGTGGTCACCGCCACCCATTAACATGAAAAAGAAGTAGACTCTTTTTCATTGATTTCTTTTTTATTGAATAGAGTGACGAAACGAGCAAAACTTTCACCTGATGTAAAGTGCAACGTCTGCCCATAAGAAATGCTATGTCACCCAAAACATTTATATGTGACACTACACTGCGCCCGTCACTCTGGGACATCAATTCTTAAGTCTTATATGCCCAGTGATTACGCTAGCTCACAGTGCCCTTCGAACCGAAACACAGCAATGCCTGCACACCACTGCTTAACGGCAGAACAACTGGCCCTGGGGGGATACCTACCTAGGCGGATTCCTGCATAGGAATCCTACCACTAGTAAAAACTGGGATTAAGGTAACATAAAGGATACATAAGGTACAATAGTAACAAACCATCAGCATGACATCAGCTTGTTAAGTAATTAATACTTTCAAAAGAATACATTATATTGGATCAATAATAATTACGTTTTCTGTTACCGCTACGCTTGAAGTTTAATTACGTTTCATTGTGGAATTAAATAGCAAGATGAGCAAATCGTCCACCCGATGGTAAGTACAAAGTCTGTCCATAACAAATGCTGTCACCCAGAATATTTCTTTGTTGCACCACACTGCACTGTGCCCTGTTATTACACTAACTACCATTGACCTTGAGATCGAAACCAAGTCGGTAATGTTTGCACACTACTGCTTGACGGTGGAGGAACCTGTCTCGGATTCACCTTTTCCTCCAAGGAAATCTTACCACCAGTACATATTGAACAAAAGAAATAACTTCTAACGTGTTAAGCGATCCTACAGACATTTCCTTTCAATAGTCATTGCCTAAGTTACAATGGATAAAGTTATTCTTAAATTACGATAAAGAACAATTATAATTAAAAAAATGTATGTAACCGAGATCTTAATTAGCTGGTAAACAAATCATTTAGGAACTAATTTATCTAAAACAGAAATAAAAGCGAAAGGATTTCGGGCGCCAGGAACGCACAGCTCCACTGCATAAGCAGCGGCAGTCCGCGCCAACCAACAACTCCTCAACTACTTCGGGTATGTTATTTATTTTAAATAGATATATTTATCTGTCCAGTGTAGGCGATAGATTTGTCACAATTTTCATTTTATGGAAAAAAAGTGACTAGACCAGTGTCATTCTCCTGATAAGTGCAACGTCTCTTCATAACAAATGTGTCACCAAAAACATTTTTGTGTGGCCCCACACTACGCATGTCACCCTGAGACATCAGTTTTAAGTCTCATATGCCCAGTAATTACACTAGCTTTCAGTGCCCTTCAAACCGAAACACAATAATGTTTGCACACTATGTTTCGAAGGGCACTGAGTGACGGGTGAACGCTTTGCTCGTCTCATATACATAAAAAAACACTATTGCTTCACGGCAGAATAACTGTCACTTACCTAGATGGAAGTTAGGGAGACAAACGAACATACGGTCCATCTGATTGCAACTCAAGGCGATCCGACTGTTATCCATTTCAGGTCTTATACGTTTCACACTGACGGTTTCATCAATTCCTCACATGACTTTCTCGAGGCTGAGCTATGAGACTTAATATCTTATGTCTCAGGGTGATGGACACAGTGTGGTGTCATACAGAAATTTTCTCGGTGACACTGCTTTTGTTATGGGCAGACGTTTCACTTACCATCAGGTGAACGTTTTGCCCGTTTCATCACTTCATACAATAAAAAAAAGCTGCTTTCTGAAATTATGTTCTCCACCATGTCATGTTTCAGCAAGCTCGTCCCATTTTGTTAGACTGATATCAAAAGCGGCCATGTCCCGCTCGACGCAGTCTTTTAAGTGAAGCAAAAGTCTCCCGGCACCTCTCTTAGGATTTGCAACTGCACTAAGTAGGACCTACTTTTTTTTTTTTTTTTTTTTTTTTATTTTATTTATTACACATTATACATCTTTTAGTTACTACACATTGCTACTTAAACCCTACAGGGGTTTAACTGTGGCGTGCTCTCACAGTCACACGATGCTATTTATAAAGAAAATATTTTTTTAAGACAAGACAGACATCTCTTTGAGCTGGACTTACTACTAGTTATTTGACACAGGATTTCATTTGGAAGTTTATTACAAATAGCTGGTAGTATATACTCGCATATCCGTGTTCCGTAAGTATTTACGTATTTGGGCACAACATATGTAGGAAGCCCTTGCAAACCCCGCAAGTGATCGGGGCGCAGGTTTTTAACAAGTCGGTGGATATTGTGATACTCCTCGCATAATACGCTCATTTGAACCTTGCTGTAAACATCCACAACCTTACAGTATTTAAACAATGCAGAGTAGTCGTCTCTGTGTTGATTTTTTATCTTTTCGTGTACGATATTCTTGAGTAATGATATCTGTAAGTTGTAGATGGTTTCAACATAGGATTTATATGTACGACCATAGCTACTTAGCCCGTAACCTATAATTGAGTCCGCAAGTGATAAGTACATTAGTCGCAGCGTTTTGTATGGAAGTTTATATTTTAATATAGCAAATTTCGCGACCAATGCTCTCAACTTAGTACAAATATATTCAATGTGGGGTTTGAAGTTGAATCTTTTATCAATGATAAGTCCCAAGTACATGTGCTTTTCAATGGTGACCAGTTGTGTTACTTCAGCAGTTGCGAATGCTAAGAGAGGTCCGCGGTAAACGAGGTATTTTACTGGCGGTACCTACCGCCTGTAGGTAGGTAGGTAGAAAGGTAGGTAGGTAGGTAAGTAGGCGGAAGGCCGTCGAGCAGTAGTCTGCAAATATTACTGTTACGGTCTGAAGAGCACTGACAGCTCGTGTAATAACTGGGCTTGAGACTTAAGACCTGAGTCTGTTACAGAGGTGCTCGAGATGCTGTGTCACAGCATTTGGTATGGACAGACGTTGCATTTACCATCAGGAGAATGATTTGCTCGTCTTGTCTCTTACTTCAATGAAAAAAAGGAATCCATACGGTGCACATGTCCCTGGTCATCGGAAACACCGCTGCTTCGGCGAAGAAGTAGATTAGACAGCTTTGCAACCGTAAGAACCCTCTCATTTGTGACTCGGTCTTCCCAATGTATGCCTAGGATCTTGCTGACTGCTCTGGCACCGCTGAGAATGTACCTAATCTGCATCGAATCAATCTTTAAGTTTCTTTATTCAACATTCTCATTTATAATTAAGAATGCAAAAATAAATCTTTCTTTTTTAAAAATTACTAGTAACACATGCAATTTTCGTCATGAGATTCATCTTCCACCTCTCAGTAATCCGTGGACAGATCTTTCTCATATTGGGATGCTATTTTAACAATTACTATTTGCTTAACAGATTTTAGAGGAGACGATTCAAAAGAAATCACCAAGACAGATAAATCCTGAACCACTGTCGGTCAAAGATGCGGAGAAGTTCCGCATGGCCTTTAATATATCGGAGAAGACTGTGGAGAATCTGTTTCAATACCGTACGAAGTTCGTCCAGCATATGCTAGAGAGCTCTATGTATGCCAACAGCGCAGTGGAGAAGCCATGGGAAATGGTTAACAGGTGATAAATAGGCTCTTACTAAGCTAGTGCGTTTACTATCCAAAACTACATCGCTACTTATCATCAAGTAGGATCGATCATTAAGTAATTTTAAAAAATAGCTAGTGGCTCTCGTGCCTTGCGATCCATGGTACGCGGATGATCTGTGTTAATACTGTAGTAAAAAAAGTCTTTACTTTTTAAGTAACCGACTATAAATGTCTGACTGCTGAGCACAAGCCTCCTCTCAGTTCTGGGAGGGTTATTGGGGCAGGGAAAAGTCCGCTACGCTGTTCCAATGCGGGTTGGCGGACTTCACATGTCTTCGAAACATTTTTATTGTTCAGATATGCAAGTTTCCTTTACTGCTGAGCACGTAAAAAAAATTAAATTAATAAAAAATTAAGGCGAGCGCCCGGCTTCCGAGCTACTTATGGTACCGGCATCAATAGTTAATAAGTTTTAAGGTACCGTTCTCAACGGTGAATGAAAACGTCCTTAGGAAGGGCATAGTTTCGGTGAAGTCCACCTTGCCAAGTTCGGTCAAGGTGCCACTCTTTGGTAAATACGATGTAACTAACACCTACACGGTAGCATCGTAGATACTCGTAGTATAGAATGTAATGTCATAGATGCGGGAACAATTTTAAGATTCGAAAACTAATTGTGATTCCTATGCAGGAATCCGTCTAGGTAGGTACCACCCCAGGGCCAGATATTCTGCCATGAAGCAGTAGTGTGCAAACATTACTGTGTTTCGGTTTGAAGGGCACTGTGAGCTAGCGTAATGACTGGGCATATGAGACTTAAGAACTGATGTCCCAGGGTGACGGGCGCAGTGTGGTGTCACACAGTAATTTTCTAAGTGACACAGCATTTGTTATGGGCAGACGTTACACTTACCATCAGGTGAACGGTTTGCTCGTTCCGTCACCTTTATGTAATAAAAAAAAATACCAACATTGTTTTGGACGGTAATTCGAATTCGGTACCCACGATTAGCTGCAGTAGCTCCGGTGTCGGGTGCTTCTATTATGAACTGTGTCTTAGAATTAATTTTAATGAATTTGATAAAATAACGAGACGAGCAAAACGTTCACCCGATGGAAAGCGCAACGTCTCATATAAGGTGCTGTGTTACTCCGAATATGCACTGCTATTTGCACAATATTAAAACAAAACCAACTCTTCCAGAGTGTCGGAACAAATCATTGACGAGCTGCTGCTGGTGTGCGCGAAGGAAATGGAGCTTCCGCAAGTTTTGCAACAGTTGTTTAAATGTGAGACTCAGTGAGTCGCTGGTCTATTGACTCGGGTGTTAAAATGATTTGCTTAATAAACGTTTGAATTGTACCTTTTTTTTTCCCGGCGTGTGCTTAAGCGTAATAATTTATAGACCTTAATAGAACTTCAGTTTTAAGTGCTTCTGTTTCCAGAAAGTTCTCAGATGCTCTTTCACCGTCATTCTATGTAAAGTTCATTAAAATCTTGAAGTTTAGAAGTATTAAATTTAAACAAGTCTAAAATGCATAATTCGACCGATTAATATGCTAGAGCTACCGTGGCTCATGACACGTTGGATCTAGCATGAGATCGTGTGGTGTGTGTCGAGAACTGGAGACCTTATTCCTGGCAGGAAATCATTATCGTGAGGGCTAGAACCCCACGGTGGCCAGTTACCATAAGGTGGGCTATGTTTCTATTTGTATGGAAAAAGAGGGTAGTAAACGTAAAACTATTTATTAATTAATATAAAATATTAAATGACAGCTTCTCATGTAAAAATCGATGGACGTAAGGTAAAGGACCAAACTGAAAAGAATGGTGAAGGAAGGTAAGTTACTTTGCTAAGATCCGCATGCAATATATAAAAATGGTGTATATTACCTAGTTTTTTGAAGAGCACCGCCCTCCCTCCCTCAGTAGCGTGCACAAGCAAACTAACACCGCCACCAGGAACCGCCACCAGGTACCCTCCACCAACCACTACAATACCACCACTAGATAATATACACCACTGAAGTCGAGAACACGACACGTGTTTCGCCCCAAAACGAGGCATTATCAAGCGTCATAGACTCTACGACAGACTCACTCGGCGGCCGTCTGTCGTCGTCGGATCTTAGCAAAGTAACTTACCTTCCTTCATTATAATGGATTTCCGCAAAGTAACGCCTGATTCTATTAACTATATGAAAAGAATGGGTTAAAATGAGTTACATCTTTCATAGCAGATTCCTTTAACTTTCATCAAACACCACGATTTCCATAATTGATCTAAAGCATTTTATTAGAAACGAAATTATATCTTACAACTAAAATTCGTTTCAATAAATACGTAACTAACTGTATATTACAAATTCACAATATCAACAGTCACACTTTCATATTGTCATAAATAAGGCACTTAACTATATACGACTAGGTTCAAACGTCCGGCCAAAAAATTAGCCATACTTAACGAACCGTATATCACTGTCTGTGAGTGTAGTATCAACTTTATTTACACATCATCGCCTTTATTTAAACTTAACTTAAATGAATTTAATACTTCACCGAACATAGCTTTCTGACGCTTCAACGTGTCGTTTTTCTCTATCTTAGGTATTTTAGGTATGCTCTCCGAGCTTGATGTGTCTGTGTGGTATGATTCTTCTGGTGTCGGCGGATTTGACTGCATAACGCGCGCCTTAACAAGTCTAGGTCCACCAGCAGCAAAAATATTCTCCAATTTCGATTTTAAATCTTCTCTGCTTAAACTGTTGTCTTCATCTTCTTCCTCATCTTCAGTATTCTTATTTTCTTCTGTGTTGACGTGGCGCAAATTATGCGCCGTTTCCATTGACGCGATCTCTTTTTGCAAATCTAAAAACATTTGTGGACGATCTCGTTTTAGGGGATATTCTGAACTATCTGCTAAGTTTCCCGCTGAATGCGATCTTTTTCTCTGCTCGTCGCAATCATTGACGGACGAAATTTTGGTTTGGAATATATTATTTAACTTCGACATAAAGTTCATTTGCTTGTCGCTACCGAAAAACATTGGACCATCTTCACATGAGCTGTTGGACTGAACACTTCCTCTCGGATATCTATCTTCATTTGGCTCTACCAATATGATATTTGATGGCTTTGATGGCCTTGAGGATATTGTATACGATTTCTTAAAAGTTGGATTTGCAAAAAAGTTTTCGTCCAGTGGCGGCGGGACGGGTATAACTGGGACTTCTTTGGTATCTTCAATGGATTCGTTGAAGATGGTTTTATCAAGCGTATCCGAGTATCCAGATTCGTCCGTTCGAGAATTCGTTTCACTGTCGTTAAACGGTGTCAACTCTTCGGTTTGGCTTGATTCGTTTTCATATTCTTCTTTCTCAGGTCTTTCTTCTTCTTCTGTGAGTTTAGGTAAGTCTTCTCTATGCACTTGCGCAATTACATCATATTTAGATAATACTTGATTACCCAACGATGCGTCTGACCCGGCGTCACTTAATTCACTTAGAGATTTCCTTTGTAAAACAACGGGCGTCGTTGTGTGTTCATCCTTTTCGTCCTCTTTTTGTTCTTTGAGACTAATAATTTCTCCATAAGAGTCTTCTTCAGCCTGTAGCACTTGGTCCAATAAATCTATAATTTTCGCTTCCTTCTCTTCATTATCTTCTACAATTGCTCGTTGCACAATGATTTCCTCCGTTATGAATGGTATGTTATTTCTGATGTTTCTCTCTTGTATTGGCGCTGCGCTAAGATCGCTACCGCTGTTTGATTTTATACTTCGATCTTCACCGCTGCTACTACCGATTTTTATAGTATCCGGAGGTGTTGGTGTCTCGACGATGATCTGCACAGGCGACTTTCCATTACTGATGACTTGCGACGATGTTTTTATATTGTTATCCAAGGTGCTGCTACCGTTTCTTTTATAGCAGCACTTACAAATAATATATATTGGAATACCTGTAAAAATAAGAATTCGTAATGAATTATTTTTTCGTTACATGATTTTGATGGACCGTCTACTGCGCCCGTCACCCTAACACCCCAGTTCTTAACACCCAGAAGTGCTCTTTATTGCAATGGGGCTAAGACGCTTTACCGCAACGGGCCTACGGCACTCTACCTTAAATCCGCTTCTGAGTTCAATGCTAGGTGAGAATTGAACAAAGGCCTTCCTCATAGATTTCATATAGGACGATTTCTGTTGGTAGGATTCCTACGTAGGAATCCCTCTAGGTAGGTACCACCACAGGCATGTTATTCCGTCGTGAAGCAATAGCTTAAAACAACTGGCCTGGGGCCACCACCACTACTGTGTGCAAACATTGCTGTGTTTCGGTTTGAAGGGCACTGATAGCTAGTGTAATTACTGGGCATTTGAGACTTAAGAACTGATGTCTAAGGGTGACGGGCGCAGTGTGGTGTCACAAAGAAATATTCAGAGTGACACAGCATTTGTAGTGGGCCGACTTTGACGACCTCGTGGCCTATTTTGATGGCCGATTTCGACGACCACGTGCCCTAGTGGTCAGAGTACCTGACTTCTAAGCCGCGGGTTCGAATCCCAGTCGCAGCCAACATTTGTGCTAAAACATAAATTGTTGGTTTTCGGGTCTGGTTGTGTTGTGATTGTCCCCGTGTTTCTGACACTGCATCCGAGCCTACCTCCGATCTTATCGCATCAGCGTTACATCGGGCGCGGGTAGGTTGGGATCAGTGAGTGCCTCTGTGTTTGCGCGTACACTTGTGGCACTATAATATCTCCTGCGCAGTTGATGGCTCTCGACAGTATTCGGAAGTTGTCGCCGTGGTCGAAATCGGCTAGGAGAACATCAGTGGGCCGACGTTGCACTTATCATCAGGGAAACTTCTACCATAATTATATGGAGGTGCCTCGAACGCGTACAAAGCGATTTCTTCTTCATCTTTTCTTCTGCGCACCAACATAATTTTGACTTCTTCAAGGCAAAAGACATTACCGCTTAACGTCACGTGGTATTTTGATAAAACGTCGGCTTGCACGCTTTAAATACAATTGTTAATTATCACTTACCAATTAAAATCCAAATTACGACACGAATCCAGGTCTGGACATTGATTAGAATCATTAAGTGAACATTGGCATAGATGCTGAGGCACGGTACAATTGGAACCAGTGGTGTCTGAAACATATCGAACATAAGTCATTAAATTCTTAAATTTGATCTTGTCCGGTGCCACAGGTTCGATTTTCGCACGGAACGAACAGTTACGCATGTGGAAATTTTGCCTGTACCTATCCATACTAATATTATAAAAGCAAAATTTAACTCTCTCCATGTCCCTATGTCTGTTTGTTACCTTTTCGCGGTTCAGCCGCTGAACCGATGCCGGCACCACTAAAATTGTTAATTGCAATTTTAAGTGCTGATTCACCACGTGCCCGGCGGTGAAGGAAAACATCATGTGGAAACCTGCATGTCTGAGGAATAAAAATTATTTCGAAGACATGTGAAGTACGCCAACCCGCATTGGAGCAGCGTGGCGAATTCTTCCTAGCTCCAAAACCCTCTCAGAAAAGAGGAGGCCTGTGCTCAGTAGTGGGACCCGAAAATCCCGAAAAATGAAATAATTCCCACGGGATATTTAAAAAATTCTGTATCCAGGCGAACGAAGTCGCGGGCATAATCTAGTATCCTATATACAGGATAAATCTTAGAGTGAACATCGTACAAAGAGTATATAATTGACGCGACAAAGGTATGGTTTTACATTAGTTGTAGCGGATATTAATAAGTATAGGTATGCGTACTGAACATGGAGGTTTAACCGATATTTTGTACCTGAAACTGTACAGGGTTCTGTCAAATTTTTTGGAAGTCGACGGATAACATCGTCCATGCTTTGTGGTAGAGTATCATCAGCCGTGTGGTGGCGGCTCGTTAAAAGAATACTACCACTCCATCTCATCCATTGGATCTCGTAAAAGGCGAGTAAGGAATTAAACTGCACTGTGCACCCAACAGCGCATGGTGGCGATGGGCTCACCACCTATCACACCAAGTGCATTATATTGTTCTGGTGAAACGTGGATTGTGGCTGTTTTTGCAGTGAGTGCCCAGTCTCTGACTACCCCTCATGGGATACAGTCGTGATCTTATGAATGTATGTATATCATTAGCAGTTGACTTGCGACGGAACAGATAGATGACGTTGATGATATTCTTATTACAAGTTATTTAAATTGCAATGTTTTTGAAGTTCAAATGTTGCAACTAAATCCCCCCCCCCCCCCCCCCCCCCCAACTTTGAATTGAAATTTGCAACACATATGTTTTTACTGGTCGTAGGATTGCTATGTTATTGACAGAAATCATGAAGCTTCACCAATAGTTTCAATGTTACCTCCTATATCCTACGTTATATCCAATCCTTGTACACTTGACTGTATTAATAGGTAATAGAATCAGGCGTTACTTTGCGGAAATCCATTATAATGAAGGAAGGTAAGTTAGTTTGCTAAGATCCGCATGCAAAATATAAAAATGGTGTATATTACCTAGTTTTTTGAAGAGCACCGCCCGCCCTCCCTCAGTAGCGTGCACAAGCAAACTAACACCGCCACCAGGTACCCTCCACCAACCACTACAATACTACCACTAGATTATATACACCACTGAAGTCGAGAACACGAGTGCACTCGGCCGAGTCCACTCGGCGACCGTCTGTCGTAGAGTCTATGACGCTTGATAATGCCTCGTTTTGGGGCGAAACGGGTGCACGCTACTGAGGGAGAGCGGGCGGTGCTCTTCAAAAAACTAGGTAATATACACCATTTTTATATTTTGCATGCGGATCTTAGCAAACTAACTTACCTTCCTTCATTGTATTAATAGGCATTATCAATAGCTCAATGTATCCTCCTATAGGAGGTAGGATCCGTCTAGGTAGCCACCCCAGGGCCAGTTGTTCTGCCGTCAGCAGTAGTGTGCAAACATTACTGTGTTTCGGTCTGTAGGGCACTGTGGGCTAGTGTTATCACTGGGCATATGAGACTTAAGAGCTGATGTCTCAGGGCGATAGGCGCAGTGTGGTGTCACACAGAAAGTTTTAGGCGACACAGCATTTGCTATGGGTAGACGTTGCACTTTCCATAGTCAATTTTTTAACATAACTTCGTCGTGTATGGGTAATAAATGTAAGTCAATGAATGTTCCTCGTCGTCGTTTCAGCGTATCACAAGTCCACTGCTGAACATAGGCCTCCCCCATAGATAGCCACAAAAATATGTAGCTCTCATTTGGGAGGGATTTTGCCATAGTTGCCACGCTTTGCGGGCGGGTCGGCGACTGCAGTTTATTTATGAAAATGTTCCAGGAAGATGCTGCTGCCCTGAAGATGCTGTTGTCAGTTATCCCATGAGATAAAAAGTTGGTAGATTCTCTTAAGCGCGCAAACGGCACAATGTTACTTATTCATCGTCAATAAAAATATATACAGACATTAAAAATGTAAATGAAGTTTTTAATATGTGCAAAACTAAATACCTTGAAAGGCAGCTCTTCCTTGGCCTGAGGCTGCAGCATTATGATGATGACCAGTAAAAAAGCAAAGCCGTGAAGAGTCGCCACCGCTACCATCGGCTCTTCCACGTGATTGCTCACCAAAGCAGTTGCCAGGCAAATGCAAACTGAAAAGATATTAATCTATACATGATGATGATCTCCTGATGGATTGCGACCACGGCTTCAACTTCCGAAGCTATCAACTGCGCGGTAGATATTATAGCGCCACAAGTGTCCGCGCAAACACAGAGACACTCACTCGTCCCAACCTACCCGCCCGATGTAACGCTAATGCGATGAGATCGGAAGTAGGCTAGGATGCAGTGTCAGAAACACGGGGACAATCACAACACAACCAGACCCGAAAACCAACAATTTATGTTTTAGCACAAATGTCGGCTCCGGCTGGCATTCGAACCCAGGACCTGCGGCGTAGAAGTCAGATACTCTGACCACTAGGCCACGCGGTCTCTATCTATGTCTTCCTCTACGCCCGTGATATTATACTGGTGGTAGGATTCCTATGTAGTACTGCATCTAGGTAGGTACCACACAGGGTCAGTTATTCTTCCGTGAAGCTGTAGTGTGCAAACATTACTGTGACTGAAGGGTACTAAGAGCTAGCGTATTCACTGGGCATCTGAGACTTAAAAACTGATGTATCAGGGTGATAGACAGAAATGTTCTGGATGACACAGCATTTGTTATGGGCAGACGTTGCACTTACCATCAAGTGAACGGTTTGCTCGTTTCCTTAATTTTTTAAATAACGAAAAGACATTTTTTGAGGTGCCCGCCGTAAGTCACGAGACTTGAAAAACCAGGCATCTCCCGTAGACTCTTACGAGACTCACGAGGAATGTGATGGAGAGGCTTTTGCTACGCCACCAACACACGGCAAACTAGTTCCTGAAGGAAAATTGACGAACACCCAGACACGCAACAACTACATGTAATCCATGCAAATATGTGTGGCGAGCGGGAATCGATCCCGCGATAGCGCAGAAGCCATTCACCAAGTCCCTTTATCTGCGCCCACCGAGCATACTATTTTTTATTTTTATTTATTTATTTTACTTTAATTAACACGGTTGGAACCAATTACATTATTAAAAGACAACCCATTCATTCTTCTCGCTCACAGAACTTCATTCATTCTGACAATATTATTGGCCATTCATCCGCAAACAGGTCACACTCCGGTGTTGTGTCCAGGAGAGCGTTGAGTGCGGTGAGGACGCGAGGCGCGGGTGAGTTAGTGCCGCGGCACGCCAAACTGTTTGTGTTTGCGACTACGAGCGTAATTATTTGGCACAAATAATTGACATAGCGCGGCACTCAGATCTGGAGCGTCAATCCAATCCTCCCACGAATTATTTTGCACGCCATGATGATTTGCTGACATGCTCGCCGAGTTTCATTGTAACTGAGGGAGCCAAGGAGAAATTTGGTGGGATATAAATATGGATCATATCTTTGGCGGAAGATATTATTGCCAAGGAAAAGGGTACCCTACCCGCCAGATCGAGTGGTTTGATCTGGGGAGGACGTCTCCTCCATCTAGTAATATTTAGATGTTGTATATATAGTTCGCATCTCAGAAAACTTTCATAGCGCGATTATGGACGTATGCGAATATTTCTTGAGCTTCTCATTGGGTGACATAGATGTCGCTACATATCCATGAATACTCACCGAATAATATCAAGGCGATGTTCACGACTTTGGAGGTGCGATTAGACGGCGACCTCTCCCCACACCCAGTCACCTGTTTAAGGTTGCCCGTTCCAGGGGAATCGGACTCCGAGCGGTATCTGAAATTTGAAATAATTAAACTCTTGCTGCTGGTCACGTACATCTATGTCGCAACGTATGCTAGCATCGCGCTATTGAAGTTTCTAAGGAACATACATACATAAGATCACGTCTGTTTGCCATAAGGGGTAGTCAGAGACTGGGCACTCACTGCAAAAACAGATGACTGCACGTTTCACCAAAACAATATAATGCACTTGATGTGATAGGTGGTGAGCCCATCGCCACCATGCCCTGTTGGGTGCACAGTGCAGTTTAGTTTCTAAGATACGAAGTGTATATTCACAAACCAAATATGACTGGTTGGAGGAAACGTCTTACCCTTATCGGACTATCCGATCTGGCGGGTAGCTAAGAGTTTCCTCGGCACATCATCCGCATAATCCTGTATAATTTTTTGTGTCGATTTTGATGCTAAGTAACGTCCGCCACGCTGATTCTGACAGCGATATAATACATAATTTGTGTCGGTATGTTTTTGTTATTATTGGAAAGAGCGACGAAACGAGCAAAACGTTTGTAGCGACATCTATGTCGCCACATGAGAAGCTCAAGAAATATTCGCATGCGTCCATAATCGCTATGAAAGTTTTCTGAGATGCGAACTATTTAAACAAGATCTAAATATTACTAGTTGGAGGAGACGTCCTCCCCAGATCAGACCACTTGATACGTACACGTAGCTACCTTTTTCCTTGGCAATATCATCCGCCAAAACGTTCACCTGATGTAAAGTGCAACGTCTACCCAAACAAGTGCTATGTCACCTAGAACATTTTAGTAAGACACTACACTGCGCCCGTCACCCTGAGATATGAGTTCTTAAGTCTCATATGCCCAGTGATTACGCTAGCTCACAGTGCCCTTCAAACCAAAACACAGTAATGCTTGCACACTACTGCTTCACGGCGGAATAACTGGTCCTGGGGTGGTAACCTACATAGACGGATTCCTGCATAGGAATCCTACCACTGGGGAATACTATCGGAAACTACTCAATTTGTTAAAAAAAATATTATACTATTAGAAAGTAATACTCTATTCTTGATATCTTAATTCCTATGCAAGAATCCGTCTAGGTAGGTACCACCGCATAGGCAGTTATTCTGCCTTCGAGCAGTATTTCGAAAACATCACTGTTTCCATTTGAAGGGCACTGATAGCTAGTGTACTAGGATACATGAACTGATTGAACAGGGTGACGGGCACAGTATGATGCCACAGAGAAATGTTCTGGGGGACGATTTCCGCATCCCGTCAATTTATTTCGTAATACATACATACATAAGATCACGACTGTATCCCATAAGGGGTAGACAGAGACTGGGCACTCGCTGCAAAAGTAGATGACTGCCACAATCCACGTTTCACCAAAACAATATAATGCACTTGGTGTGATAGGTGGTGAGCCCATCGCCACCATGCGCTGTTGGGTGCACAGTGCAGTTTAATTCATTACTCGCCTTTTACGAGATCCATTGGATGAGATGGAGTGGTAGTATTCTTTTAACGAGCCGCCACCACACGGCACATTTCGTAATAAAAAGGGATATACTATATTTGATTATTACCCGATAGGTGTCCGGCAGAGTAGAATAGCACCTACCTCTTTCCTACCGAGGTGTCGTAAGAGGCGACTCAGGTATTGTACGGACAGTCTTTATTCGTACAGAACAACAGCATATCAATATACTGCTCGTGGGAACACAATGGGGGGGTAAGAATTTTTTGACTCGTACAAAAAATGGCGGCGACTCCGCCACCGGTCACGTCACGTTTCCCGCGGGGGGATAAGTGTAAGTCTACATGTATGGGAAAAAGGCGTGATTGAATTTTTGTATGTATATTTAATTCTAAAAAAGCTTGTAAGAAAACGTAACGCCTCAGCGAAGTGACACCGAGTGCTGTTGTTATGACAAATTCAGAAACAGTGATTTGCTTACCTTAGCAGTATGACACAAGCAGCAACGATGGTGTAGGAGAGCAGCGTACCAATGCACATCATCATCACGAGCTGCTGCAGTTCCAGGACCGCCGCTAGGATCGCTGGAAGAGACGCTCAATTCAACATAATATTGGCTCTGCTACAACCCATCACGTAAAGAAAATATATATACTTATAATGTTTATATATAGCGTCGAACGCAGGCACGCAGAAAGAACATTGGAAAACTATTGGCTCATGAAACTTGTACTGGTGGTAGGACGCCTATGTAGGAATCCGTCACGGTAGGTACTACCCCAGGGCCAGTTATTCTGCCGTGAAGCAGTAGTGTGTAGACATGACTGTGTTTCGATCTGAAGAGCACTGAGAGCTAGTGTAATCACTGGGTACATGAGACTTAAGAACTGATGTCTCAAGGTGACGAGCGCAGTGTGGTGCCACTCGTTGTTTTAGTGACACAGCATTTGTTATGGGCAGACGTTGCACTTACTCCAGTCACTTTATCCAGTAAAAAAATATAAGGTTATAGGTGACCGGCAGAGTAGAATACACCAGCTACCTCTTTCCTACCGAGTTTTCGTAAGAGGCGACTAAGGTTTTGTACGGACAGCCTCTATTCGTGCATAATAACACCATAATATGCAATGTCGTAACAATACTGTTCGTGGGAACGCGACAAGATTTTTATGAGTTGTACCAAAAAAATGGGCGGTGACGTGGGTCGCCATCTGCCACGTCTCGTTTCACGCGAGTTTTAAAAAGTAAGCTACTCGTGGGGCTTCTGCCTACCCCTTATGTGTGAGAGAGGCGTTATTGTATGTATGAAACTAGCAACAACTATGTCGCCACATGAGAAGCTCAAGAAATATTTCATGCGTCCAACATCGCGCTATTAAAGTTTCTGAGATGCGAACTATATACGAGTATTTTCGCTGGCCCATAAATTTCATAGTACGCGTGTGGCCCGAGCTCGAGCCCCGGTGCCGGCACCTCTAAATTTTTATTTTAAGTGTTGATTTACCACGTCCTCAGCGGTGAAGGAAAACATCGTGAGGAAACCTGCATGTCTGAGGAATACTAGTGGTAGGACTCCTATGCAGGAATCCGTCTCGGTAGGTACCACTCCAGGCCAGCTATTCTGCCGTGACACACTAGTGTGGAATCATTACTGTGTTTCGGTTTTAAGGGCACTGTGAGCTAGTGTAATCACTGGCCATATGAGACTTAAGACTGCGCCCATCACCCTGAAACATCACGGTGATGGGCGCAGTGTGGTGTCACACAGAATTGTTCTGGATGATACAAGTGGTGATAGATGGTGTGATTCCTTTGCAATAATCCACCTATATAGGAACCAGCGCAGTTGTTCTCTCGTCTGACGACCGCGTGGCCTAGTGGTCAGAGTACCTGACTTCTAAGCCGCGGGTCCTGAGTTCGAATCCCAGCCGGAGCCAACATTTGTGCTAAAACATAAATTGTTGGTTTTCGGGTCTGGTTGTGTTATGTTTGTCCCCGTGTTTCTGACACTGCATCCTATCCTACCTCCGATCTTATCGCATCAGCGTTACATCGGGCGCGTGTAGGTTGCGACGAGTGAGTGCCTCTGTGTTTGCGCGTACATTGTGGCACTATAATATCTTCCGCGCAGTTGATGGCTCTCGACAGTAGTCGGAAGTTGTCGCCGTGGTCGAAATCGGCTAGGAGAACATCATCTCTCGTCAAGCAGTAATGTGTGAAAACTACTGTGTTTAGGTCTCAAGGGCAATGATGGCTATAATACTGTACATAACAGATAAGAGAGGTGAAGAGGACCAGTGATAGGCTGAAAGGAGGAGGAGGATGAGGATGAATGTTTTGAAGTTTAGAAATGAGATTTTTTTTAATTCATCCCTTGGGTGTCGTAAAACTCGACAGAGGGAGGTAAAAAACCAGGAGATGGGCAGCAGTATCTTCCCGAAACATCTGTATAAATAAACTGCCCTTGCCAACCCGCCAAGCGTGGCTACTGTGGCAAAATCCCTCCATAATAAGAGCTGCTAACTTTTGTCTAAATCTGTGGGGGAGGCCAATGTTCAGCAGTGGACTACTAGCGATAGGCTGAAACGACGAACGACACCATTTTCGCAAACTTCTCCATTTTTCCTTTTGGTCTTCAAATGTTCTGGGTGACACAGCATTTGTTATGGGCAGACGTTGTACTTACAGGTGAACGATTTCCTCTTCACGTCACTGTCATTCATAAAAGAATACACAAAGTAAACATTATACGCACCTATCACACACGTGGGTACCAAAGTGGCTATCGCTGGAGATTTTCGCTTAGAGCTAACCCTCGCCAGCCAATGGCACAGGAGCCCGTCGGACGCCATGGCGTAGAGCAACCGTGGCAACGGGAACATGGACCCGAATAAACTGGAAGTATGGAACGAGGGTTCATCAAACGAAAACACTGATGTACACTGTAGTCTTTTTTATAGAATAGGGGGCAAACGAGCAGGCGGCTAACGTGATGTCTATGTAGTATGTTTAAGTAGTCTATGACCAATTAACTTGTCATAGCACAAAGAGCACCGATAGGTGTCCGGCAGAGTAGAATAGCACCTGCCTCTTTCCTACCGAGGTGTCGTAAGAGGCGACTGAGATATTGTACGGACAGTCTTTATTCGTGCGAAGAAACACCATAATGTGCAATGCTGTCACTACACTGCCCGTGGGGCAAATGGGGAAAAAGATTTTTTGTCTCGTACCAAAATGGCGGCGACGTGGTTCGCCACCCGCCACGTCACGTTTCCCACGGGGGCGGAAAGTGGGGCACGTGTGGCCTTTGCCTACCCCTTATATGGAAAAAAGGCGTGTCTTTATGTACAAACAGACAAAACACGCACACACTATACAGACAAACTAATAAAAGCATAAAACAGTATTTAATCTATTAGTAGTTTCACAATAACATTAAAAATAATTTATTTTATACTAGCTGTTCCCCGCGGTTTCACCCGCGTTTTTATAAAATTGAAGTAGCCTAAGTAACCCGCTATAACATCAATATCTAGTGTATTAGTGTTCCGATGATAAACCGGAACAAACAGACGGACAAAAATATTAAAAATTATTTTTTTCTTATAAGTACCGTATACACTTTCATATGTAATGACTAAAAGCTGTAATTTTTTTCTACAAACAGACATTTCAGTTTTATTCATTTGTATAGATACACATTGATTTATAAAAACTCAAAATAGACATTTCCATACAAATATTAAAAAAAAAATTAAGATAAAGATTCAGATTAAATAAACACAAATTTAATCTTATTCCCACGACATGTGGAAGCGGTCGTGTGTTAAATAAACTGCGGTTGCCAACCCGCCTGCCAAGCGTGGCAACTATGGCAAAATCCCTCCAATAGGAGAACTACAAACTTTTGTGGCTATCTATGGGGGAGGCCTATGTTCAGCAGTGGACTTGTGATGGGCTGAAACGACGATTCCCAAGACAAAAGTTTTTAAATGAAATCAACTATCGTTCCACGACGTTTGAAATTTATTGCTAATTTAACGCAATAAAATTTGAAATAAAATAATGAGCGCACTGTGCACTCTTTTCTTGACTACGTTTTTGAGCACCACTATTATTTGCCACTGAGTCCCAATATAATAATTTTAAACGGTAATAGCGTAATGGTCTAGGGTACGGACTGCGAAACATGATGTCGCAGGACCGAACCCGCCATTCGACTATTGTCGTTAACCATCTCTTAGCACAAGCTTTTACGCTTAGTTGGAGTGGTTAACAGGAATATTAGTAATGTTAATATATCATTTTTTTAATATATCACAGGACAGAAACGAGAGCCTTGTTTAAAAACCCTAGCAGAATTACACGAAGATTATTAGAAACGGCTCTTGCACCACAGTTTTGATAACGAGGCCTAGTTAGGACCGTCTCGCTGTTGAAAGGATTTTCACAACCTGAATTACTCCCTTTTATGTTTTTTTTTAATTTTATCTATGCACTGTCATTCTCCGAATAAATTCCATATAACCTAAGCTGGTTTGTCGTAAAAATCACCTTGCGGAAATCCCAAACACAGCCCCAACGGAGACGACCCACCGCGCCCAGTCCCAGCCCACGTAACTGAAGGCTGTCGCGACGGACGCCACGGTATCCTAGAAAAGAAAAGTCGAGTTTGCAATGCATTTATTCATATGTTATTAAGTCTTGTATAACATTTTGTCATAGAGCGTGCTTTGGTTTTCTATGAGACTGTTCTTTGTAAATTTATTTATAATGTACTTTTCACAAAGATAAAAAAAAGAGGATACCTACGGAGTTTCTTTTACCTGTTTCTTCTCCGACAGAGAAACCTTATTATGAAACGGCAGTAGATTGTAAAAATTGACGTTTGAAAAAGGAAATTTCTATTTCTTACGTCGAAAATTATAGAATTTTCATTTCAAAATGTGTTGCCATTGTATTTGTTCCATAATATTATTTTAATGTTGATAAACTTAGTAATTAACCTAGTAACTACAGCCATCGTTGCACTTCCTCCATTGCCCTTGTTTTATTATTTACCTCTACCCAGTTTTATGTCTGGATTCCTCCTTTATCGAAGTGCGTTTTATAGACAAATTCAATATGCACAATCACCAAGACCCGGTACAAAACCTGGAGATTTTTTTTAAACGGAATCCATAAGCCAATTCTTAGACATTGCATTAATTTTTTTTTTATGAAAAATAACAGCTCTCAGTTTTGTATTAATCTAGTGTTTAATATTTAAATTTTTTTTTATTGGATAAAATGACGAAACGAGCAAAAGGTTCATCTGATGATAAGTGTAACGTCTGCCGATGGCAAATGCCGTGTCACTGCGCCCGTCACCCTGAGACACGATTTCTTAAGTCTCCAGAAAACCCTAGCTCTCAGTGCCCTTCAAAGCGAAACACAGCAATGTTTGCACACGTTGCACGTTGCACGGCAGAATAACAAGCCCTGGGGCGGTACCTACCTGGACGGATAACTGCATAAGAATCCTACCACCAGTAAAAAAATCGAATAATAGATTTCTACGTCGAATTATTTAGCTATGAGAGAACGTTGACAAATCAAACAGATAAAAAGAAACCGTTAGTTAATATTTAAACAATAATTAATAAAATTAAATTACTTAATCTCGAGTCAAATTATCGCAACAAATCTTATCGTTCGCCAAGCAAAATAACTTCCTTCTTAAAGGTGATCTTAGCGACAAAAATATATCAAGATCCACTATACAAAGTACTAGCAGATGCCCGCGACTTCGTCCGCGTGGATATAGGTTTTTCAAATACCCCGTGGGAACTATTCTATTTTAAGAGATTAAAAGTATCCCGTGTCGGTGTAAGCTAAGTCTATTCTAATTTCGTCAAGATTGGTTCAGCGGTTCAACCGTGAAAAGGTAACAAACAGACAAATAGACAGATAATTTAGGTTCGAGTTGATTAAGTTTACAATATAAATGACAGTGTCTTCAGATGTGTAGAATAAGAAAGCATAAGAAAAATGTAATTGTAAAGGAGAGAAAGTTAATTTGCTAATGCTTTCCGCATGCAAAATGTAAAAAGGTGTGTATTACCTAGCTTTGACGAGCACCTCACTCGGCGCCTGACTGTCGTAGAGTCAATATCACTTGATAATGCCTCGTTTCGAGGTGAAACGCGTGTCGTGTTCTCGACTTCAGTGGTGTGTATTGCCTAGTGGTAGTGTGCAGTGGTGGAGGGTATGTGGTGGTGGCTCCCGGTGGCAGTATTGGTTTTCTTGTGCATGCTGTTGAGGGAGGGCGGGTGGTGCTCTTCAAAACTAGGTAATACACACCATTTTACATTTTGCATGCGGATCTTAGGAAATTTATTCTTCTATCCTTTACTATAATGAATTTCCGCAAAGTAACGTCTGATTCTATTAACTATAATAAAAATATTTAAATAAATAATAAATACCCGCCTTGTTTATTATCCCCCTAGAATTAAATAGTATATGCAACTGATAAAATAACTAATAATGTTTCTACCTACATAATAAAAGAACAAGGCAACAGTCATCCGAGCAACTCTCCTCAGCAAGCAACTCAAAAAAGAAGAGTGTTTTTTTTACAAACCAGCATTCGCTATTACAAAACAAATAGAGAGAGTAGACGCACTGTCGAAGGGCTCCGTGCAAGTATGGTTGTAAAATTCCGTCTATTTATAGTAGTAGGAATAAGGAAATGAACAATTCAATTACATTATGAATATCTGAATTTCTAAACAAATCATGAATTTTTAGGAAATATCTAATATTTTATAATTTGTTCGTCTAATGTCTCCAATATTTTTAGTTTATGGTGGGCGATTGTACGACCATGCATTAGCGATCGGCAAACGCAGTATAATTATTATAGCTACATTAAGATTTAAGTCACCACAAGATCACCTCACCTGTAAGTAATACGGCACCATCATAGTGACGACGATAGCGACGCTAGTATACGCCACAAACACTATGGATAGCACCGTCAAGATCGCGTTTGGTATCACTCGCCGCGGCTCCCGTACCTGAAAAATTATTTTAATACAAATAAATAATAATAAAATAAAAAAAATTAGAAAAGCAGGGTGACACGGTATTTATTATGTTGCACTTTTAAATGAAACTAATTTTACGGATTTTATCGCGTTTATTTTTGTTATTTATAACCCGACGTTTCGAGTGCTTTACAGCACCCATGGTCACGGGGGGACTGAGGTGACAGATGTCCTGATGTCATAGTTAACCCGGAGTACCTTCAGCTTTTAATTATTATTTGTGGTCCGATCTACGCAGAAAGAGCTAACTGTGTCTTGAAGTCTTGCAGTGGTATGCTTGGTTTTTGACTTAATTTTATTAATTATAGGATCCCAAGCTGGTGGTAATACCCAACCATCTTCTCTATTAAAATTAGAATGTTTTTTAATTTCAATAGCCTCGCGAATCAATATCAATATAGGGTTATAAATAACAAAAATAAACGCGATAAAATCCGTAAAATTAGTTTCATTTAAATGTGTAGTGTTCGCGTAAATATAAGAAATCATTATGTTGCACTTACCAAAGTGTCAACACACTGCGCCCGTCCTCCTGAGAGTTCTTAAGTCTCATAACCAGTAATTACACTAGCTCTAAGTGCAATTCAGACCGAAACACAGTAATGTTTGCACACTACTGACTACTACTTTCCGTCAGAATAACTGACCCTACGGTGGTATCTGCGAAGACGGATTCCAGCATAGGAGTACTACAACCAATAAAAAATCTTAAAAGACTAAAATCTAGCTCTCATCCGTGTGGTGGCGACTTAAGAGAATCTTATCATCCCGTGGGTGTCGCAAAAGTCGACAGAGGAAAAATTAAAACCAGGATATGGGCAGTAGCGTCTTCCTGGAGCATCTAAACCAATAAACTAGGGTTGCCAAGCGTGGCAACTATCGCAAAATCCCCCCCAAAATTAGAGCTACAAACTTCTATGACAATCTATGGGGAGGCCTACGGACTAGTGATGGGCTGAAATGATGATGATTCCATGAGTGTCCTAAGAGTCTACTGTGAAAATCTCATGGCTTTAGACAGATGCCTTTATAACCATTATGAAATATCAGACCTAAAGTACGCAGACCGATGAGAGCCAGCAGCATCTTAGGTGTCTGACGCCTGGCATCTTATATATTGCCATCATCTATTCGCCTGCCAACTGTGGTCGATAAGACAAATTCTTCCTCTCTTCTAAGTCCTCAGTGGTGGACTATTAATAGACTGATGATGAGTTATAAATCATTGTGATGGCCTTGCTCACGAATCAGCGTAGCGGCACACTATGCAATAGAACTCCGAATGTTCAACACACAATTTACTATCACGTGTAAAAAAATTCATAATCATATCTCGTTTCATGGATGTCATGAAAACGACTAAAGAAACGTAAGTTCTTTACGAGTTGAAATGTTACCTTCGACAGACGCGAAAAAGCCTTAAACATATTATACCTAAACTCCCTAAACGGTGTCTGAGACTGAGGTAAGTAGCCGGTACAGCGATTACAAACCAAACAAACCTTTGTCTACAATCCTCTCCGGTAAGATTATGTAATGATTACAATAAGAAGGTCGTAGAAGTGATATTGTCGTGAATTATGTAAAGGTTTCTGTTTATATAATTCACGAAAATTTAGTAAAGCTTATACAATACTTAATGTTTTTTCTGGCAGATCGCGTCTATTGAGACACTGCTTCGTTCTTTTCTAAAAGTTTAAGTCGATCTTTGCTTTCTTTCTTGGTTCTATGTTTTTTTTTTGGAACGAAGTTCTGTGATGCGGCGTACAGTAGAGTGAACTCCTCACGTAAGGAAAAGGCGTTATGCCCTCTCCAGACGACCTTTCCCTCTCTTTGTCTCAGTCTCTTTCTATTATTTACGTTTAAGTGTGTGTGTGCGTGCGAGTATCGAGATACGAGCAGCAAGAATTGTGTGCGGTCAGCAGTACGAGTATAACCCCAATTCTAACCACGTGTAAATATTATTATATATGTTTCACATTTGATTTTCTGTAAGTGTTAAAGCTATTTAATATTAAATTTTGTGAAACTTATGTTTTCTAGACTGTCGTGTGGTGGCGGCTTAAGAGAATCTACCATCCCATCTCATCCCGTGGGTGAGGTAAAAATCGACAGGGGGATAATGAAAACCAGAAGATCGGCAACAGCATCTTCCTGGAACATCTGAATAAATAAACTGCCCTAACTAACCCCTAGCGGGCCAAGCTCGACGACTGTGGAAAAAACCCCCAAATTGAGAGTTACAAACTTTTATGGCAATCTATTGGGGAGGCCTATGTTCAGCAGTAGACTTGTTGTGGGCTGAAATGATGATGATGATGAGACTGTTATTGTCATTCAAGCGCGAATGTCCGAACGTCTCTCGCCGCTCGGGCTCACCGAAAACCAGCGTTGTAGTCTCGACTGCAGCGTTATGCTGAGTGAGACCCATTTGCCCAATGCGCCACGACACACGACTGTTTGGTTAATGTAACAATTTTGTTATTAAATGTTCAGTTTTATGATGTTGTTGTTGATGTATTTTCCTGTATGTATATTGTTTGTTTGGTATTTGTTGTAATGTATTTATGCCTTTGGCGTATTATAGCAATAAATGTTTTCATTCTTTCTTTCATATACATTTTTCAGAGTACTGTTGTGCAGTTTGTTAATGTAAAATAAATGATGTAGTTGGGTTGAAGTATCAAATGAAAAAAATAATGAGTCTGGTACAAATTGAAGGACTTGAAATGAAGGATATGAAGCGACTGTCGTCGATCTTAAGGCAATGCAGTTGAACCTTATTGCGATTAACTTGATTAAATCGTTTTATCACATAATGGGACCGTGCCCTAAAAACCGACATTTCCCAGTAACATTCTGCTTTGCAGAAAAACTGGTACTGGTACAGGGACATTAACAGAACTAAATTCTAGTATTGTATGTATCTAACTGACCTCCTCCCCGGTAGAGCTGATTGTGTCAAAGCCCACAAAGCCGTAGAAGCAGACGGCGGCGCCGCGCAGAGCGCCCCACACGCCGTACGGGAAGAACCCGCCGGAGCCTTGACCTGGCGGCACGGCGCTCGCCGGGATCCTCCAGTTACTCGCATCCGCTGAAATAACCAACCTTTATTTTACACTAAAAAGATGAGGCTAGGTATACGGAAGTTATTCCTATGTTCAGGTAGACGAAAACTGCACACAGCCTGGTTCCGTTTTACACATTTAGCAGTAAATGTTCTTAAAATCCGTTGCTAGTGAATGTTTTTTATTTCTTTATTTAACCTTTATTGTAACACCTTAATCCAAGAAATACAATTGCGGACTCAATGCCTAGAGGCATTCTCTGCCAGTCAACACTAGGAGACAAGAAAACTGATGGCAGGTGCAAATAAGTAAAATATGGAGTGTGGTGTGAAAATATAAATGCTGTTACATAATAATATAAATAATCAATATATATATTCACAGAATTAAAATAGATAAATACATACATACAAATAATAAATATACATAGGTCCTGTAGTTCGTGATGAGAGTCAGTGGTAAGAAGCTTTTAAATATAAGATAGATAATAGACTACGAGGGTAGACGTAAAAGTTCTTAGAAACACAATATTTAAAAACTAGTTCTCCTTCCTCTTCTTGTTTAATGGCTGCTCATAAAAGAATTCTACAAGTATCAAGTCAGTCATGGGTTTTTCTTTTTATATGAGACAGTGACGTGCCGAGAAAACCGTTAACCTAGTTATAAGTGCAACGGCTACCAATTAAAAAATGCTGTGTCACCCAGAACATACTATGTTCCATCCACACTGCGCCCGTCTACTTGCAATATAAGTCCTAGAGTCCTAAATGCTAAGAAATTACATTAACTGTCAGTGCCCTTCAGACCAAAACACAGTTATGTTTGCACACTACCGCTTTACGGCAGAATAATTGGCCGGCACAGGATTCCAACCTCTTTTTGTTATTTTGTTTTGAGTAGTTACTTTTCTTATTTTAAAGAGTGTCAATCACTGTAGCTATAAGATAGGCTTAGTGGTAAAGGTACACGATAACAAATGAAGTTTCTGGTAAAATAGGCTTGGACCTTTTCAATAAGTACCAGTGTTTCTCAGAACAAAGTCATTTTTGCGAAACAATTCTTTTGCTGAGTATGTTGTTACTTTTGTTCTGGTTTGAGTGTGTTTTGTTTGTTATTTCCTCATATGCCTGTTGTCTAATCTACCAACTAATGATTTCTTTATTGGTTTAATGTTTAGCGGTGAAAAGTTTTAAACGACCTTCTTATTTCTACTTGATTTTAATATTATGTAATGCTAGCTGTAAGTTTTCCAAAAAAAAAAATAACTGAAGGTTGTCCCTTTCTCTCTTTTCGTACTCCTTTGTTCAACCAACCAGAGTTAACATTTGTACAAATATAAAAAATAAATTGGGTCTCGCTATGTCGAGTTATGCCGTGTGGGGCGGCTTAAGAGAATCTATCACCCCATCTCATCCCGTGGGTGTCGTAGTCCTTGTCCCGAGGGAAAGTAAAAACCAGGAGATGGGCAGAAGCATGGTCCTGGTACTTGGTCTGTATAAATAAACTGCGGTTGCAAACCTGCTGCCAAGCAACTATGTCCAAATCCCCCCAAAACGAGATCTACAAACTGTTGGGGCAATCTATAGGGAGGCATATGTTCAGCAGTGGACTAGTGATAGGCTGAAACGATTATGATGAAACGCAATAAGTAACCAGTTCCGGCTGCCTCCTGTTAAAATTTTATTTTATACCCTTTTTATTTCATGATAATTGTTGGTCTCCTAGCCGATTTCGACCACGGCGACAACTGCCGACTACTGTCGAGAGCCATCAACTGCCCAGGAGATATTATAGTGCCACAAGTGTACGCGCAAACACAGAGGCACTCACTCGTCCCAAACCTACCCGCGCCCGATGTAACGCTGATGCGATAAGATCGGAGGTAGGCTAGGATGCAGTGTCAGAAACACGGGGACAATCACAACACAACCAGACCCGAAAACCAACAATTTATGTTTTAGCACAAATGTTGGCTTCGGCTGGGATTCGAACCCAGGACCTGACTTCTAGTCAGGTACTCTGACCACTAGGCCACGCGGTCGTCAGGTTGGCCGTGATCGTCTAGTGGTTAGGACCCTACGTTGTGTCTTGATAATTATGACAGATGTAACTTTACGACGCGGTATAACTTTGTAAAGGCGTTCATAACATTTGTACTTTTTATTTAAATTTTTCTCTCAAAAACCTAAAACTCATTCATTAAAGACAACTTTAGTTAACAAAGTCAACGCGAATTCATTAATAGTTAAAATACATAGTAACTCGGTGTTTCCAAACGAATTTTATTATTATTTATGGTATGTCTACGGTATTCTCGTCTCGTATTAACATATACTAGATGTCCATCCGTGGTCGAAATTCGACCGTAATTCATTAAAAAAATTAAGTTTGAGGTATGAGTAATTTGTTGTCAACATTTAGAAATTCTATGCCGGCAAACGCTATGCGACTGTTTGACCACAGACAATTATGTGTTTGACATTGGCAGTACGAACGTAAACAAACGACAGACTATTATGTGATTCGTATTGTCAGTATGAACGTAAACAATGAATGATTTATTAAATTGAATGTATAACAACAAATATTATATGTAAATTTTAGCTTCCTCGCTTCTTTTCTATACAAACTTTAACTTTGCCAAATAACAGTCATTCGTGCGCGCAATATTTAAGCATACTGTATAACTTTATCTATTCACGTATAAATATATAGATAAATAAGCACATATATCAAAAACGATACAATAATATATATTAAAAGTAATTAAGGGTATTCATATAGCTTTTATCATTATTTTGTGCATGTTTTAAAAAAAATTCTTCCAACAAATCCAAAAAAAAAGCTCGTTATAGTATGTCCTGACTAACGAGGACCCACCTTTAAAAGCGCCGACGATGACAATGAACAGAATGACCGCCATGTTGACGGCGGCCAGCACGTTGTTGACTGCGGACGACTCGCGCGCGCCCAGGGACAACAGTACTGCAAAATAGGGATGATCGATATTCATCGATGTTGAGTGTGAAAACATCGATCCTAGCTACACTTAAACATCCGTTAATCGATGACGTGAACAAAAATATCGAAAATCAATGCTTTGAATTTTGCTTCGTGCAAAATAGCCATGTGGTGGCGGCTGAAGAAAATCTACCACCCATCTCATTCCGTGGCTGTCGTAAAAGCCGACAGAGAGAAAATGAAAAACAGGAGATGGGCAGCGGCATCTTCCTAACACTGAATAAATAAACTGCAGTTGACAAGCGCAGCGACTACGGCAAAATCTCCCCAAAATGAGAGCTACAAACTTTTGTGGCAATCTATGGGGGAGGCCTATGTTCAGCAGTGGACTAGTGATAGGCTGAAGTGATGATGTTAATGAAAATGCAGGCAAATGTGTTCACGATTTCAACGTATACAATTTATTTAACGGAAAATCTGAAGTTTCCAAACGACTTTTTAGATGACTATCTATAAATTCACATTTCGAACGTTGTGAAGTTTATATTATTTCTTATGCTAGATGTTATTAATAAATATTTTGATTTCTTCTATTTACGCGAACACTTCACATTTAAATGTAAAATTAAAAGCGATAAAATCCGTAACTAATTATCGATATTCACACTAAAATTTAACTGAGCGAATGAATAATCAAATGATGGGTGAATAGTAAACTTTGTTACCATAGTCTACAGACAGAACGACCGTTAGCTGGTTTTCTTTTACAACCATGAAATCAAAAATATATTTAAATGTAACTAATTTTAACGTTATTTACATCGATGTTTATCCAATATCGGTTATCCCTATTGCGAAAACCAACAAACATTATTGTCATCATTCCATTCACTGTTGCGCTCTTAAGAATGAAAAACTTCCTTCCATAGGTTTACATTATAATCATAACTTCCGTAAATATGTTATAGTGTGATATTTTTAATTATGACATAAATTTCTAATAAACAATCCAAGAAGGATCCAGAAATCATTCGATAACACAGTTGCTTCTGAACATAGTTCCAAATCACAAGATCTTTTGAGAGAGCATATTTAACGTTCGTTACAGTAAAGCGAAGAAGATTTGTATATATTTATTTATTTAATCTTTGTTCTTCTTCTTTTAACTCTGGCCTCTTTCAATAGAATTATGCCAATGTCAAGTCAGTCACGAGAGTGACAATAGATCATTCAAAATTTCGATCGCCAGTAAAATAATAGTCGACTTTTACTGAAGATGCTTGACTGATGGAGACAAAACGAAAAGTACAACTCTGGTCTTAAATTGAATTTTCCAATCACTGTACACTTTGGCAAGCACTTGCTGCATAAAAACTATCAATATTAAAAATCAAAACTCAAAAATCAATAAAAAAAAACTACTGTCACTTTTTTGAGGTGACACCTAAACACTTCAACATTGTTGTAATTTTATAACCATTGTAACCCTTAATTAAAGTGTTACCTAGGAACACAGAACAGAACTTGTGGTATTCATACATATCTATATATATATATTGCAATAATATATTGCAGGTGCGAAATATTGTACTAAAAAAAATTAAAACAAACTGATATTATTTCTTGATAAATAGTTGTTTTTTTTTTATTGCATAAAGTGATGAAACGAGCAAAACGTTCACCTGATGGTAAGTGCAACGTCCGCCCACAACAAATGCTGTGTCACCCAGAATGTCAAACCTCTGTGTGACACCACACTGTGCCCATCACCCTGAGACAGGTTGTTAAGTCTCATATGCCCAGTGATTACGCTAGCTCACAGTGCCCTTCAAACCGAAACACAGTAATGTTTGCACACTACTGCTTCACGGCAGAATAACTGGCTCTGTGGTGGTACCTACCTAGAGGGATTCCTGCATAGGAATCCTACCACCAGTTGTTAAATAGTACCATGATTTTGGGCATGAAACTATAGTATTACTTATGGTTGGATGAAACACACATTTTTCTTGAGTTCCTTAAACACAACTAAAGGAAGAGTTTGTTGATCAGTTCAAAAAAAAAACATTTGTTCATAGTATGCGATACAAAAGGCGCTAAAATCTTATTCAGCATCTTATTCTATTATAAAGCATCTTACTTAAAGAAGTACTGGGGTTCTTGTCTCTCCTTTATCGATAATATTTATGCTTTAGTTAAAAAAAAAGTTTAATTTATCTAATGCTACTTCTAGTAATTGTTACTAAGTTTCTTTAATGCTTCTACACAAATAATCACAGTTTAATTTTTACCTCCCAGTACGATGACGATAAGAAAAGAAAATATGTCGAAGTATGGAGATAAATATGCGGCGTTAATTGGCGCTGCTTCCAGAAACCAGGTCGACATTGACTTGTTCACCATAGAGTCCACGTACATGCTTAATCCGCGGGCAACACTCGCCGTACCTGAAAAAAAGGACGACTACTATAATTTATTTTATTAGAATCTCTAAAACCAAAGGATTTACTAATAGAAGTGTTTTTTAAAGAACAAACGTTGCAAATAACATTGAATGAGAAGCTCAAGAAATATTTCATACATTCCATAATCACGCTATGAAAGTTTCTGAGATGCGAACTACTCATATATATATACAACATCTAAATATTACTAGTTGGAGGAGACGTCCTCCCCAGATCAGATCATACTGTGATGATCAGATCTGGCGGGTAGCTACCCGTTTTCCTTGGCAATATCATCCGCCAAAACATTTATTTTATTTATTCTTTATGTACACTATGTTATTAACATTAAATCTAATTATAAATAATTAATGTACAAAGGCGAGCTTAACTCTAAAAGAGTTTTCTTCCAGCAAACTTTGGAGTGAAAAGGATAGCTGATGTGTGCGGGTAAAAGTGTACGAAGAACCAACAGACAAAAAAAAAGAAAAAAAAAAGTAAAAGTCTTTAAACTTAACAATAAATATATATAACTTATAATTGATGACATATATACATATATTTGGTACATACCTAAACAGACACATTTATACATATATGCATACATATACTAATATACTTACATATTAACATATTATGTAAGTAGTAAATTTTTTTCAGTCAGTTGTATTCCACTGCTGCAATGCATAAGCCGCCCTTACCTTGATCCACTCGTCATTTTTAAGACCAGTAGGTAGCATCACGCGATCCACGTCGTGTAACGTCCGTGGATCGCTTGATGCTAATTTCAGTTAAGTTCGTCGTCTTAATGACCAACGACAGTGATTCGAGTTTTGGTCTGACTATTTGACTACCAAGATATTGCAATCCGTGTCGTGGCGGCGGCTTGCCGTGTGGTGGCGGCTTAAGAGAATCTACCACCCCATCTTATCCCGTGGTTGTCGTAAAAGTCGACAGAGGGAAAGTAAAAACTAGGAGATGGGTAGCAGCATCTTTTTGGAACATCTGACTAAATGAACGACGGTTGCCTTAGGTACCACGGTTTGTTAAAATAAAATATATCAGATATTAATTTTTTTTAAAAAAAACGATGCCCCACAGTAGGATTTCTCCTGTGTCGTGAGTACGTTTTACAGACATTAATTCCACAAGCACAAATAACCCAGACCCGGAACAACTATCATACAACGTCAACGACTACCCATAACAAATGCTGTGTCACCCAGAAATTTTCTGTGTTACACCACACTGCGTCCGTCACCCTGAGACATGAGTTCTTAAGTCTCATATGCCCAGTGCTTACGCTAGCTCTTAGTGCCCTTCAAACCGAAACACAGTAATGTTTGCACACTACTGCTTCACGGCAGAATAACTGGCCCTGGGGTGGTATTTACAGGTGGACACGTCCACCAGTAAATATTAGTAATATAATCACATAGTCAGCTTATTTTACGCGAGTGAAACAGCGAGGCATGGCTAGGTAATAATAAAACATTTTCATTTCGTTCCCAGCATTTAGAATCATTATTAAACACTGTGCCCATCACCATGAGACATAAGTTCTTAACACCTTTTCCCATATGAAGGGTAGGCAGAAGCTATCCTTTTTTCCACTGTGAAAAACGAAACGTGACGGGTGGCGAACCTCATCGCCACGATTTTGGTATTAGTCAAAAAAATCTTACTCCCCATTGCGCTCCCACGAGTAGTATGATGATGTTCTCCTAGCCGATTTCGACCACGGCGACAACTTCCGAATACTGTTGAGAGCCATCAACTGCGCAGGAGATATTATAGTGCCACAAGTGTACGCGCAATCACAGAGGCGCTCACTCGTCCCAACCTACCCGCGCCCGATGTAACACAGATGCGATAAGATCGGAGGTAGGCTAGGATGCAGTGTCAGAAACACGGGGACAATCACAACACAACCAGACCCGAAAACCAACAATTGGTGTTTTAGCACAAATGTTGGCTCCGGCTGGGAATCGAACCCAGGACCCGCGGCGTAGAAGTCAGGTACTCTGACCACTAGGCCACGCGGTATAGTGACAGTATAATACCTTAGTCGCCTCTTTCGACACTTCTGCAGGATAGATCTATTCGGAAGGCTTTTCTACTCTGCCGGACACCTAGCTTGTACCTATTACTTGTATAAAAATGTTATCTCACCGAAAACTGACTCAAGTATCATGTTCCAGCCGATGATGAAAGCGACGAACTCGCCGACCGTGACGTACGTGTAAATGTAGGCGGAGCCTGCTTTCGGCACCCGCGACCCGAATTCAGCGTAACACAGACCTGCCGACGTAAGCAGAATGAAGCAATCAGATATGCCGTGCCCGCGCGTATTAACATGTTTCGTTTTAAGCGGAACTATTAACATAGAAAAACGGCGTTACGCCTACCTGCAAACAGCGACGCGATCGCCGCTATGAGGAATGACAGCACGATGGACGGGCCCGCTAAATGCAGCGCCACGGACCCCACCAATACGTACACGCCCACGCCCAAAGTGCTGCCAACACCCAGCGCTGTCAAGTCCCATAGGGATAAACATCTGGAAATTTTACAATCGTATTTATTATTCTTATTTTCATCATAACACCTTTTTTTATATAGAAGAGGGGGCAAACGAGCAAGCGGCTCACCTGATGTTAAGTGATCGACGCCGCCCATGAACATCGGCAACACCAGGAGAGTCGCGGGTGCGTTGCCGGCCTTTGAGAAAGGAAAAGGCTCTTTTCTTGAAGGTCCCTAAGTTGTATCAGTGTGGAAAAGCCGCTGGTAGCAGCAAGTTCCACAAAGTGATCACAAGTCTCCATATTTATTACATGGACGCATTCGCTAAATGCTCCATGAGCACTACTGGTGTTAAGATTTCTATGAATCCCCCTGGGTAGGTGTCGTCGCATTGTGCTCCGCCATTAAGCAGAGGTGTGCAAACATTACCGTGTTTTGGTCTCAAGGGCACTGAGAGGTAATATTGTTAGTAGGCATAAGAGACAGTTCTGGAACTGATATATCAGAGTGACGAGAGCAGTGTGGAGCCAAACAGAAATGCTTACAGCATTTGTTATGGGCAGACGTTGAAGTGCAACGTCTGCCCATACCCCCCCCCCCCCCCCACCTTCAGGTGAACGATGTGCTCGTTTCGGCACTTTCATAAATTAAATAAACTCATGGAGAATAAGATACCAGAAAAAGGCGGCGGATGAGGATTTTCTACCTTAACCCATCTACAGATCAGTCGACTTTTAAGGCTCATCTCATCTCCGATAGATGGCGACAAACATGATTTTATGATTTTAGAGAAGTTTAATTTAAACTATTTATAACCCGAAGTTTGGAGCGCTTTTCAGCACGCACGGTCACGTCATAGTTAGCTCGGAGTACCTTCAGCTTTTAATTATTATTTTTAGACCGATCTAAGAAAGAGAAAGAGCTTAGTGTGTCTTGAGTCTTGTTTATAATTATTTACTTAGTAGAAGTGCATATATCAACTACCAAGGCCAACCTCATAGATCTAAATCCAACGGAAAATTACGTCCTATCTCGACAGCGACTAATACTTTTGGAAGCTATCAACTGCGCAGGAGATGTTTAAGTGCCATAAGTGTAACTTTCCCGCGCCCGGGAATCACGGGATAAGATCGGAAGTAGGCTAGTCACGGGCACAACCACAACACAAAACCAACAATTTGCGTCTTTTGCACAAATTTGCTTGGCTTCGAACCAAAGACCGGTGGCGCCGTAGTCAGGTACTCTGACCACTAAGCCACGCGACGCAAAAGAAAAAGAACAGCATAATAAATTTTAACTTTCAATCACAAACCTTCTAAGATTGCTAGCTTCTAGCTGCTCAGGCCTGAAGACCCTCCTCCTTCCTAGTGCCTTCCTGAAGGCATGCCACTTGCCGCCAGCCATTGATCAACGCAGCCCGACGCCTGCCCCGGTATTCCACATCTGGACAGCTTGAAGGTGCAATCTGAGATTAAACAATATTATAATATATTGTAAACATCATAACTACATCCAGCTTTGTAACATAAGATTTTTCAATGCTTTCTGAGAAGTACATAAACGCCTTTATCCATAGCAATAACTTAGTTGTTATTATAATCATGAGACTATCCCCCCGTCATCCCACCTTTCCTTTCCATTGAGGCAATGGCGTCGCCAAGGGGCATCAGAGAGGGGTAACTGTCCCCTAGAGACTTGATTTGTTCACCTAATGCAGAGGCAACTTACAAGGGTATTCGGTAATTGTTTCCGTGGTCGAAAATACCACTCGAGAACCTTTCTTCCCCAAACAGCAGTGGTAGGATTCCGTCTAGGTTGGTACCACCCCAGGGCCAGTTATTCCTGCCGTGAAGCAGTAGTCTGCAAACATTACTGTGTTTCGGTTTGAAGGGCACTAAGAGCTAGCTGCAATCACTGGGCATATGAAGAGTAAGGAACTGATGTCTCACGAGTGACGGGAATAGTGTGGTGTCACACAGAAATGTTCTGGGTGACGCAGCATTTGTTATAGGCAAACGTTGTACTTACCATCAGGTGTACGTTTTGCTTAATCTCGTTACTGTTTCCAATAAAAAAAAACACTATTAGATGTACAAAATAAAAAAGACAATGATTTTGTTTAATTAATTTCGCGCAAGAGACAACAACGATGCTCCAACGCTTAGAAGATGATGATGACACAGAAACCTAATATTTCATATATAATAAATATTTTTTATAGAAAGTGGAAAGAAGAGCCGATACCAGAGTATTATGAAGCCGATGACGATAATAATGACATGTAAGAACCTTCTAGCGGTTATGATCTGAAAAATTTAAATATCTCTTGCTTCTGTTCTGAATTTGGATCTATTTTTAGCGATTTCTAAATTCGACCGTTGGAAAAATGTATCACTTTCATGACAAATACAGTAACGATACCTTCGGATAGTGTTTATGTTCTCTATGCTTACAGGGTTAACCACGTTCGTGTGTCAAAAATGACAGCCTTTGTCATAAATTCTCGATATGTGCTGTATTATCTATGGTCGTTAACAACAAGAAGAAGCAAGAAGAGAGTATCTATATACTAATCGATCCACATTTTATAAATCGGAAAGGGTGTTTGTTGGTTTATTGGTTTGTTTGTCCGTCTTTCACGCGTGAACGGAATGACCGATAGACCTGATTTTTGGTAAGCAGACAGTTTAGAGGCCCGAGAACAATATCGGCTACTTTTTATCCCAGAAAAAATATGGTTCTTGAGGGATAGCTTCTTTAATGTGTAGTGGAATCTCGTGTATGATACACGAGATTCATAAACATTGTATTGTTTGTGTAATGTGTGTAAATTGTGTAATGTTGTTGATGTAGTAGTAATATTAATTACATAGAGTTTGCACAAAAACATTATTTTATATCCTCGCCCGGAGTTATCAGATTAATTTAGAGAACAAAGCAATATATCATAATAAATCACATAGTGTATTATCTATGTAAATCACTCGACCATCGGAACTAATTTACTTGTAGATGACGTTAATCGTCTTCCCTATGGATGGCAGCACATTTAATTGCGTCACGATTCGAACTTTTTTTTTAAGAATAATAGAAATTACCGTGTAGTGGCGGCTTCAGAGAATCTACAACCCCATCTCATCCCGTGGATGTCGAAAAATCGACAGAGGAAAATAAAAACCAGGAGACGAGCTGCACCTTGCAGAAACTGACTGAATAAATAAACTGCGGTTGCCAACCCGTCTACGCGTGGGAACTATGGCAAAATTTCCCCAAAATGAGGGCTACAATGTGGCACTCTATTGGGGAGGCCTATGATAGCAGTGGACTACTGATATGCTGAAATGATGATGATAAAGACTGTGACTTATGTATTTTTAAGTTTTAAGGTAAGGTCTGAGAAACATGACGTCGCGGAATAAACCCGTCCATTCGACTATTGTCGAGAACCATCTCCTAGCACAAGCTTTTGGGCTGAATTGGAGTGTTAACCACTCTAGGATATTAGTAATTTTTTGTTCAAAAGTTCCTATGCAGGAATCCGTCTAGGTAGGTACCACCCATGGGTCAGTTATTCTGCCATGAAGCAGAAGTGTGCAAACATTAGTGTTTCGGTTTGAAGGGCACTGTGAGCTAGCGTTATCACTGGGTATTTGAGACTTAAGAACTGATGTCTCAGGGTGACGGGCGCAGTGTGGTGTCACACAGAAATATTCTGGGTGACACAGCATTTGTTGTAGGCCGACGTTGCACTTACCATCAGGTGAACGTTTTGCTCGTTACGTTACTTTATAGAATAATAAAAAAAACTAGCATAGCCGTATTTTAGTCTTTTAAACATAATTGTCTACATATTCAATTACTACAGTATCCGCATATGTACATCCATACTAATATTATTACTACGAAAGTAACTCTCTCTGTCCTTCTGTCTGTTTGTTACCTTTTCACAGTTCAACCGCTGAACCGATGTCGACGCCGACATCGGTCGACGAAATTTGGCACAGAGATAGCTTGCATTCTGGGGACACGGACATAGGATACTTTTTTTCCTGGAAAATCATAATCTTCCCACCGGATATTTAAAAAAACCTTTATTCACGCGGACACCAGCTAGTCTAATAATAAATGCAAAAGTAACCCCTCTCTGTCAATCTGTCTGTTTGTTACCTTTTTCGGCTCAACCACTGAACTGATCTTGACGGAATTCCGCACAGAGATAGCTTGCAATTTGGAGACGGACATAGGATACATTCTATTTTGAAAAGTCCAAGAGCTCCCACGGTATTTTCAAACACCTAGATCCACGCGGACGAAGTCGCGGCTATCAGCTAGTTTAGTTCACTATCAACTTGACACCTGGACGTCGAAGCCAGTCGTTCAGGCTTTATTATACAAAAAGGTTTTTTGAGATATCTTGCTTCAATTTCGTCAAGGTCGGTTCGGCAGTTGAACCGTGGAAAGGTAACAAACAGACAGAGAGACAGAGAGACGGACAGAGAGACGGACAGAAAGACGGACAGAGAGAGAGAGAGAAACAGACAGATTGTATAATAAGTGTATTATATCACTTTATTATGAAAGAAAGTGGCAAGATTAATACGTCTGGCCATAACAAATGGTTTGTCACCCAGATTATTTCTGTGTGGTACCACAATGCGCTTTTCCCCTGAGACATTCGTTAAGTCCCACTAGCCCAATGATTACACTAGCTCTCATTGCTCTTCAGACCTAAACCAGTTATTTTGCACACTACTAATTGACGGCAAAATAACCGGCACTAAGGTGATAGATACTACCGAGACGGATTCCTGTATAGGATCAGGTCAAATTTCGGTGGCTAAGCGATTGGCTGCTGCATTCTGAGCCGCAGGTTAGATTCACGAACGGAACGTACATTTGTATGACCTGCAGAAACTTCCGGGTCTCGATGTTTGTGTATGAATTTAGAATTGTAAAACGCACCCACGGCACGGGAAATCCTAGTGTTGTTTTTTTTAAAGATAATTTTTTTTAAAGTCGTTAGTTTAATGAAAACACAAACTATTTCTTTTAACTAAGCACTATGGTGGTAGGATTCCTATGCGGGAATCCGAACTAGGTAGGTACCACCCCAGGGCCAGTTATTCTGCCGTGAAGCAGTAGTGTGCAAGCATCTCGGCAAGGCTCAAGCAAGTGTTTCGGTTTGAAGGGAACTGTGAGCTAGCGTAATCACTGGGCATTTGAGACTTAAGAACTGATGTCTCAGGGTGACGGGCGCAGTGTGGTGTCACGCAGAAATATTCTGGGTGACACGGCATTTATTGTGGACGGACGTTGCACTTGCCATCGGGTGAACGTTTTGCTCGTTTCGTCATTTTATACAATAAAAAAAATTCCAGAATTGCAACTACTTCTTAAGGAATATAAATTCGATTTGATTTGATAATGTACGTTCTAATTCGATTACATACATACATACATACATACAGTCACGCCTCTTTCCCATAGGGGTAGGCAGAGACCACATCTTTCCATTTGCTACGATCCTGACACACATCTTTAGCTTCTTCTACTTTCATTAGCGTTTTCACACACGCTCGTCGGTTGCGGGTACTTTTAACGTGACCTTTCCTCAAAAGTTCACCGATCTGATTGTGATACGTACGCCTAGGTCGACCCTTACCGACTTTTCCATTCACACTTGCCTCATAAATCTGTTTCGTCAATCTCCTTTCATTTATCCTCTCTACGTGTCCAAACCATCTAAGCATGCCTTTCTCTATCTTTTTCACTACATCTTCAACCACACCGCAACGTTCCCTTATCACGCTGTTTCTCACTTTATCAATCAGAGTTACTCCAGCTATACTTCTCAAACTTCTCATTTCCACAGCGTTAATCCTACTTTCATGCTTCTCCTGCCAGACCCAGCATTCACTACCATACATAAGTGTGAGGACCAGAACTCCCCTATGTACAGCCAGTCGTGCCTTTTTAGATACGTTCTGGCTACACATAAAGTTATGCAGAGCCCCATTCACTTGATTTCCTGCTAATACTCTTCTCTCAATATCACAGTCATACTTTCCGTCTCTCGTAAATTTAGAACCCAGGTACACAAACTCTTTCACTTGTTCCACTATTTCCTCATTCAATCAGAACTTTGCAATCCGACATACTTTCTTCTCTTTCAAAAACCATTACTTTCGTCTTAAATCGAATCAATTAATTCGATTATTGCACTTATAAATATGTATGTAGTCATTGATATACAATGGAAAGTCTTAACAGTGTTAATTAGTAATTCAGTTGTTATCAAAAGGGTACGATTGCTTTTTATCGATACGAGCTGATTAAATCGGTCATAAAAGCGATGAATCTACATTAGCTACATTATGTTTAGATAAAGACATTGATTGAAGAAAACTATTTTATCCTATAAAGCGCCGCCCCGACTTTGCTTAGAATTTTTCCTTAATGTTATTCTCTATGAGTGAGAATCCGTAACCATGATATCAGCAGAACTAGAGCAACAGACAGCCGTAGAGATCAGCAAAGCTGCAGTGGCATTGGCCGGCCGTATAGCTCCTAGAACCGATAACGGTTGGGAAAGAAAGTTCTCGAGTTCTGCACGGTTTTGAGGGAAATAGATGAATGCGGGTGACTCAGGGACCGTGCTTTGAGATCTATGGTGGAAACATACGTTCAGATGTGAATTTGTGATGGGCTGAAATGATGATGATGGTTATTATACTCCGAAATTTAAAGAAGACGAAAGATTAATTATTATATATATATATATATATATTTAACCACTCCAACTAAGCGTAAAAGCTTGTGCTAGGAGATGGTTCACGACAATAGTCGAATGGCGGGTTCGGTCCTGCGACGTCATGTTTCGCAGTCCGTACCCTAAACCATTAGGCTATTGCCGCTTAAAATATAATACAATTAATCACCAAGTTTTTTTTATGGAAGCGGGGGCAAGAGGGGGCGCTTGCTCGTTTGGCGTGCGTGGAAGAAAATTCCTCGAAAAGCGCACAGTGGTGGAATGCCAACCAAAAAGGTGATGTGGATGGAATTTGGTGCTATGCCGCGATGTACGATGGTGAAACTCAGCGGCTGGAATGATTCCGTAGAATTCCTCGGAACACTGAAAAACTGAACTTTACTACTGATTAAAATTCCAGCGCTCTTCCTAATATTAGGTTCTTCTCGTCTCTAATCTAGCTATCTAGAATCCGATTGCAAATGTTTTAAATTCGTCGTATCTTAATTTCGGAGGCAGATACTTCCGAAGCACAAAGCCACGAAGAAGATTCAATGCTGCTAAAGACGAAATAATTAACTTAAAAAAAACCAACGTCAATCATGCGCACAGTCTATTCGTATTTAAGAGTTTGATCATTTCCTAATACGAGTAGATCTCATTATTAGAACTTGACGAAATTTATATGGGACGAAATCAGTTCTTTTTTTTATTGTATAAAGTGACGAAACGAGCAAAATTTTCACTCCGCCCACAACAAATGCTGTGTCACCCAGAATATTTCTGTGTGACACCACACTGCGCCCGTCACCTTGAGACATCAGTTCTTAAGTCTCAAATGCCCAGTGATTACGCTAGCTCACAGTGCCCTTCAAACCGAAACACAGCAATGCTTGCACACTACTGCTTTACGGCAGAATAACTGGCCCTGGGGTGGTACCTACCTAGACGGATTCCTGCATAGGAATCCTACCACCAGTAAACTTCACTTGATAAACAATTTTATATACATAGAATAGAATAATTTTTATTAAACATAAATTATTTACATAATACTTAATGAAAGTATTTTTTAGCGAACCAGTGTAGTTTACACTGGTTCGCTAAAAAATCGTCTGTCCTGGGAAGAACCAGGAAGAAACCTAGCGGGCAATTCGGGACCGACCCAATTTTACTTCACCTTCTCCATTGCCTATATCAACACTATATAAAACAGAAGCGGCTATGAAAATATGCAGTAAAACATTTCCGAGTAGGTAAGGACGAGTGAGTGCCTTTTTTATAGAAGTAAGTGAAGTGACGAGCAAAACATTCACCTGTTGGTAAGTAAAACGACTGCACATAAAAAATGTTCTCTCACCGAGAAAATTTCTGTGTGGCACCACACTGCGTTCTGAGCCATGATTGTTCTGGATGACACAGCATTTGTCATGCGCAGACGTTGCGCTTACCAACAGGTGAACGTTTTTCTCGTTTCATCACTTCATCCAACAAAAAATCAACTCCTCTCGATTATTTTTGATTAAGCATATGTGTGTATGTTTGGAAAGAAAACAGTTCTAAATTAGCCATCCGTACAGTCGTCTAGGAAGACCTGTTATGTGTAAACTGTATTGTATATTTTGCGCTACGTATATACTTAACGTCTTTAACTCGGTTTGTCCAAATTTGCTTTTTATATCGCAGATACCGCGGTGAAAATCTTGCGATAGTGTCTTTATTTTACAGCATTACGCACTTCGCTTAGGTAGATATCTTTAAAGGTTGTGACACACATACAATCATGCCTTTTTCCCATATAAGGGGCAGGCAGAGACCACATCGCCCCCGCGGGGAACGAGACATAACGGGTGGCGAACCACGTCGCCGCCATTTTGATACGAGTCAAAAAAAATCTTACTACCCATTGCGATCCCACGAGCAGTATAGTGACAGCATTGCATGTTATGGTGTTATTCTGCACGAATAAATGCTGTCCGTGCAATACCTTAGTCGCCTCTTACGACACCCCGGTAGGAAAGAGGTAGGTGTTATTCTACTCTGTCGGACACCTATCGACATTAATTATATTAAGACTCACTTGATCGCGGATGTTTGGTCTTTAGATACCACGTGAGGGTGTTTCTGGTTAAGCATATACTTTCGTCACTGTAGTATATTTTACAGGGACATCTATGCAGGTGTCGTTCTAGGTAGGTAACACCCCGGTGTCTGTTATCCTGCCGTCAAGCAGTGGTATGCAAGCGTTAGTGTGCTCCGGTTTTTAAAGGAACTGTAGGTAATCAATTTGCTACATAATATTTACTGGTGCTAGAATTTCTATGCAAGAATCCGTCTTGGTAGGTACCACTGCTGTGTCAGTGATTCTGCCGTGAAGCAGTATAGTGCAAAAATTACTGCGTTTCGATCCGAAGGGCACTGGCAGCTAGTGTAATTACTTAAGTAATGTAATGACTTAAGTCTCGTATGCCCAGTACCCAGCCTCCAGTACTCCAGCCGCTCCAATTCGGGTTGGCGTCAGTGTACGCTACACAAAAATGTTCTGCGTGACACGGTATTATTTTTGGATAGAAAACGTTGTGAACATTCTGCACGTCCTCGCCTCCCCCATAGATTGCCACAAAAGTTTGTAGCTCTGATTTTGAGGGGGGATTTTGCCATAGTTGCCACGCATGGCAGGCGGGTTGGCAACCGCAGTTTATTTATTCAGATGTACCAGGAAGATGCCGCTGCCGATCTTCTGGTTTTTATTTTCCCTCTGTCGACTTTTACGACACCCACGGGACGAGATAGGGTGGTAGATTCTCTTAAGCCGCTACCATACTTTATTACATACCAATGTATATGAAAAAAATGTAATAAATAAAAATATTAAATAAAATGGTATAGCAATCGGCGGTCTTAGCTCGATTTTTTCCAGACAACCGGTAAATGGACGTAACTGAAGAAACTAATAAAGAGGGTTTGCTAGCGAATAAAATATAGCTCTATAAATATAATATGAAATTATAAATAACAGACATATACAAAACTAGCGAACCCGACAGACGTTGTCCTGCCCGAACGTCGGCTTGCCTGCTGTTAACAGATCCAGCAAACGATTTTTCGATATTCGTATTATCGATAAACTATATACTGAGCGACTTTTGTCATTTCCCTAGACCTCTACCAGGCAGCGCCACCTACCGTGTCCAATTCTGAATCTAAACCATCCAGGGAACCACACAAACACGTACAGAAGAATCCCTCCAAAATGAGAGCTACAAACTTTTGTGGCTGTTCATGGGGGGGACCTATGTTCAGCAGTGGACTTGTGATAGGCTGAAACGATGACGGACAGCAGCATCTTCCTGGAACATTTGCGTGATGATGATGATGATGATGTTCTCCTAGCCGATTTCGACCACGGCGACAACTTCCGTCTACTGTCGAGAGTCATCAACTGCGCAGGAGATATTATAGTGCCACAAGTGTACGCGCAAACATAGAGGCACTCACTCGTCCCAACCTACCCGCGCCCGATGTAACGCTCATGCGATAAGATCGGAGGTAGGCTAGGATGCAGTGTCAGAAACACGGGGACAATCACAACACAACCAGACCCGAAAACCAACAATTTATGTTTTACCACAAATGTTGGCTCCGGCTGGGATTCGAACCCAGGACCCGGGGCTTAGAAGTCAGGTACTCTGACCACTAGGCCACGCGGTCGTCAAACCGCTTTTTGGTATATCCGGTTGAGTAAATAAAATGCGGTTGCCGACCCGCTTACCAAGCGTGGCAACTATGGCAAAATCTCCCCAAAAATAGTGCTACTGAATTTTGTGGCAATCTTTGAGGGAGGACTATGTTAAGCAGTGGAGGAGTAACATATGATTCATCAAGATACGTTTTGTAAGATTTTACTAGACCAAGCATGTTAAGAGAGTGGCCATTTTTCTTTCTTATTTACAATTAACAGGAGAATAAACTCACCAAAGGGTTCGCAATCAAATCGTCATATTAGTGATCCAATAGAATAATCGTGTTAAAATTATCCACTACACGTCGAACTGGGAGCACGAGAGTAACTAACGCCTAGATAACAAGGTTTCCTTTGATAAGATAAAAAAAATAATCGGAAGATCTTCACACCGTTTAGAGAGACTGTGAACCTGATACTAATATTCCGAGAAATATGTGTTAATGTTATGTTACAAAACTGAAACGCTTGCGTGCGTCACATCTAAAACTTTTTTTTCTTTGATAAAGTGACGGAACGATCAATACGTTCACCTGATGACCAGTGCAACGTCGGCCCATAACAAATGCTGTGTCACCCAGAACAATTCTGTGTGACACCACACTGCGCTCGTCACTCTGTGACATCAGTTCTTAAGTCTCATATGCCCAGTGATAGCACTAGCTCTCAGTGCCCTTCAAACCGAAACACAGTAATGTTTGCACAGTTCTGCTTCACGGCGGAATAACCGGCGCTGGAGTGGTACCTACCTAGACGGATTCCTGCATAGGAATCCTACCACCACTGTAAATGTTATATTACATAACAAGGGCGTCGCCAGCGAATGGGCCAGGAGCCCTAGTTTTGATCACGGCAATAGTTACCGGATACCGTTGCAAGTTATCAAATGCGCAGGATATTATGGTGTATGTGGCCATGTGGTCATTATGTGTAGTGGCATTAGATCAACAAATTGAGTCTCTGGAGGGGAGCAGCTGCCCCTGCCTGCACCCCCTGGCGACGCCCTTGTTACAAAACTAAAACGCGTTTCATATGTCACATCTAAAACATAGACTGAAGGGAAAAACATATTTTACAACTGAATAGTAAAACCTTAAACTTTTATAAATTTCTTTAGCCGCGTAGGTTAATGGCGTATCTGCTGATCCAGAATTAGGAGTGACTGTGGTCGAAAATATGTTAATTAAGTTATTTATTTATTTAGACATTATTTTCACAAAAAAAGTTTACAAAAAGGCGGACTTAATGCACAGACGAGTCATTTTGTACCAGTCTACCTTTGAGTTGAGCAGAGAACATCCTAAGGGTGCTTAGTGCTAAGGATGAAGTGATAAGAAACTAGATAACAATCCGATTTTAAAATGCACTGTAACTCAATACATTTATATATATATATATTCATACACACACACTCACACATATACACATTATACATACATATATGTATATATGTGAGTATATGTATACACGACTTTGAATGTATTGCACTTGTATATCCCTACATTTCTGATATCCGGATCTCCTTTACGGTAAGGCAAAGTAATTGAAGTTTGTACTTTCCCTTGCAAAAATTTTTCTACAATTGTCGATACCTATCTTGAACCCTGGCAGGACGTCGCGGGGCTAGATTGCGGAAATAGATTTTCACTAATATACGATAGTAGTAGATAGCTTTATTTTTTCAGAATAAATGGAGAGGACGAGTAAACCGGTCACCAGATCATAACTGCAACGTCTACCCAAAACAGTTACACAACATTAAAGACAACATTAAATTGCAGAGTTATGTATGGCACCACGATCCTGAGGTAACAGTCTAATATGCTGCGTTATTGCAACAGCTTACAGTGCCTTAGATCCTACCTCCAGTGATATTCGCCATCCGCTGACAAACCGTGCAGCGAAAGTGGCGCTGCTTGCCCTCGCACAACACTTAGTACCACCGAACAGGCCTAGAAATCATCTAATCCGCCACTGAATTTCAAGATTCGTGACGTCCACACACAGTTAACACTTAAAGCCGTTGCGAAAATTTAATAATTTAAAATGTAATTTAATAAGACTGATTAAATACTAACATTTTAACCAGTTATATTCACCGTGTGGTAGCGGCTTAAGAGAATCTACAAAACCATCTCATGCCGTGGGTGTCGTAAAAGTCGACAGAAGGTAAAATTAAAACCAGAAGATGGGCAGCAGCATCTCCCTAGAACATCTGAATAAATTAACTGCGGTCACTAACCCGCATGCCAAGTGTGGCAACTACGGCTAAATGCCTCCAAAATGAGAGAACTTGAGGCAATCTATGGAGGAGGCCTATGTTCAGCAGTGGCCTAGTGAAAGGCTGAAATGATGATGATGATCCAGTTTTATTAATTTCTGTTCTAATAACCCAGTTTCGGCGTGATTTCATTTATCTTTAGTTAACATAAACATAATCAACTTATTTGAGAAGCTCTTATCAGCTGTTGGTAGGATTCCTATGCAGGAATCCGTCTAGGTAGGCACCACCCCGGTGCCAGTTATTCTGTCGTGAAGCAGCAGTGTGCAAACATTACTGTGTTTCGGTTTGAAGGGCACTGTGAGCTAGCGCGTTTGCCGGTACGAGGTAAATGATGTCAATTTAAACAAAATATGTTATTGATTATTACAAAATCCTACTTTTAACAATTTTAACTAAAGTCTGAGAGACTTTATAGGTTTAATGTTAATTATCTAAGAAATCATTCAGTACATTCGTTGTGAACTTCGCTTTCGGTAACGATTGTTCGACTTGTGAACATAAATACAATGAAATTATGAATTTTTGAATGAGCAATAGACTTAAACAGATCCTTTCTAAAAAAAAATGAACGCGCGCGCACTTTTGTACAAGTGACAGAAGTAAAATTTAATGTTGGAAATCTGATTAAAATAGAATCAAATTAACATTAATAAAGAAAACCTTCATCATTTTAGCCTATCACTAGTCCACTACTGAACATAGGTATCCCCCACAAATTGTCACAATAGTGTGTAGCTCTCGCTTCAATAGGTTTTTGTTTACCCTCTGTCGACTTTTACGAAACCCACGGGATGAAATGGGGTGTTAGATTCTCTGGCCGCCACCACACAGCGACAAACAACTTTACTCAAAATAAAATAACGGCTCATTATACACACAATTAATAATTAACTGATAATGATTGATTAAGAACAACAACGTTGCACGAAAACGCTGCACTAAAATTCTACGTACAAATTTTGCTGTCATCGCGCCGATATAATAAATTCATAACATTTGTTTATAAATTTGCCGTGTGGTGGTGGCTTTAGAGAATCTTCCACCCAATCTCATCCCGTGGGTGTCGTAAAAGAAAAAAATGCCAAAGAAACGAGCAAAACTCCTCGTCGCCCAGAACACTTCTGTACGACACCACATTGAGCGCCGTCACCCTGAGACATCAGTTCTTAAGACTCAAATTCCCAGTGATTACGCTAGCTCACAGTGCCCTTCAAGCCGCAACACAGTAATGTTTACACACTACTGCTTCATGGCATGACTGGCCCTGGGGTGGTACCTACCTAGACGGATTCCTGCATATGAATCCTACCAAGATAGGCAGCGGCATCTTCCTGGAACATCTGAATAAATAAACTTACCAACCCGCCTGCCAAGCAACTATGACAGAATATAGGTTTTCGTACAATAACTAAGTCGTCTCTTTACTAAGGTATTGTACGGACAGTCTTTATTCCTGCAGAATATGTAGAAATAGCTTGGCAGCGATCACCTCATTCCCAGGGGGGGTTATCATTTCATATCAGATGTCAGAACCGATGTGTAAGGGTGATGAGTGCAGCGTGCTGCCTTACAAAAATGTCATTACAATCAGGCATTCCAGGCTTCGACATCCACGGTGTGACATGGGGTAGCTGATTTTCTTACGCCGCTCACGATGATATTATAAGACAATATGTTTTCGTATAGTGTATAGTGCGCTCCCAGCCCGGCGACTTTTACAGTTTTGTCGGAAGACGCTCCTCGCAGGATGCCTCGAGGGATAAAGAATACATCGTCACTATAAGCATGACGCTCCGCTGCATTGTTGACGAATAATAAGATACCCGACTAAACAGGAGGGACTAACGGGGAGGGGGGGGGGGGGGAGGTCGAAACCTCGGCTTGGATGTGTCAAACATCCAAGCACACAAAACAACCAATAAACGTTTGGAGCTAGGCTAGTGGGGTTATAGTCCGGACTAAAATTTTTTTTTTTGCCAGACGCTCGCACATTTCTTTCCTTTATTTGTTACTATATTTACCTAGTCTTTACACTGTAACACGAAACGTGTACTCCATTTCACACAAGCAGCAATAACACATCACACACAGGGTATTCTTGTCCATCTATCAACACTCTATTCCTGTAATATATTTAGAATACTTTATAAAAGAATTAATGTGATTATCGTTTGAAATAATAGAGCGAACTGACGGAATGCGGAGGCCTTATCTGATTACAGCCTTTGTCTGATTACCAACTTCACTCATTATCTCTGCTTTGGTATCTCCTCGGTACATTGCTGCCTAATATCGTATGACATTATTTAGTCATCTTGGTTAGAATTACGGCTAGAATTGTTTTTTTATCGTTTTAACATAAAAAAATTAAAGAAATTTATTTGGCAACACATACAGAGCATTGACTGAAAAACTCTAACGAGCACACACGGAAATAATCATTTATCATCATCATCATCATTTCAGCCTATCACTAGTCCACTGCTGAACATAGGCCTCCCCCATAGATTGCCACAAAAGTTGTAGCTCTCATTTTGGGGGGGATTTTGCCATAGTTGCCACGCTTGGCAGGCGGGTTGGCAATCGCAGTGTATTTATTCAGATATTCCAGGAGATGCTGCTGCCCATCTTCTGATTTATATTTTCCCTCTGTCGACTTTTACGACACCCACGGGATGAGATGGGGTGGTGGATTCTCTTAGGCCGCTACCACACGGCATTCATTTATAATACCAGGTTATAGATATGAACTGATATGGTCTGAAAGTGGGAGAAAATTGAATTTCATACATAGTTAAGATACAAATAGATCAAGCTGATAAAAGCGTTTAATGAAACTACTTTTACGGATTTTATCGCGTTTAATTTTTAAGCTATTTATAACCAGACGTTTCGTGTACTTTACAGTTAACCAAATAGTTTAAAAATTAAACGCGATAAAATCCGTAAAAGTAGTTTTATTAAATGTGTAAATACGAGTATAAGAAATCATTATGATAAAAGCGTGTTAAAAGTAAACAATATGCAAAATAATTAAAATACTAAAGAAACATGACGATGTTATTTATTCAAATTTCGTTTAGTAATCTACTTCAAAATAAATATTAAAGAATTAATAAATAAATATTACATAAACTAACAAAAAGAGAGTCAGAATTGGAACGAACTTTTAGTCTATAATCTATTGTTAATAGAATCAGGCGTAACTTTGCGGAAATCCATTACAACGAAGGAAAGAAAGTTAATTTGCTAAGAACCGCATGCAAAATTTTAAAAAGTGTGTAATGCCTAGTTTTTAAGGAGCACCGCAATCCCATAGTATTGCTATAACACTACCCACTAGGCAATACACATCACTGAAGTTGAGAACACAACCACCTCAATACGATGCACTATCAAGTGATAATGACAGGAATATTGTGGGAGGCGGTCGGTGCTCTTCAAAATTTCTTCAAACGCTTTTTTATTTTGCATGCGGATCTAAGGAAATTAACTTTTTTTTTATTTCTTTTATTTTATTTTATTAAATTTTTGGACAAAGGGACGAGACGAACAAAATGTCCTCCTGATGGTAAGTGCAACGTCCGCCCATAGCAATGCTGTGTCACCCAGAGTATTTCTGTGTGACACCACACTTCGCCAGTCTCCCTGAGACGTCAGTTTTTAAGTCTCATATGCCCAGTGACTACGCTAGCTCTCGGTGCCCTTCAGACCGGAACACAGTAATGTCTGCACACTACTGCTTCACGACAGAAGTACTAGCCCTGGGGTGGTACCTACCTAGATGGATTCCTGCATAGGAATCCTACTACCATAGGAGGTCCTTTCTTTCATTATCAGTTTATACTAAGATTACCATTAAAACAATACAGGGTTCGTGGCAGTGACTCAAGATGATTCTAAGTCTTCTAATGACCGTCCGAGGGAGGCTGCGGGCCTCCATTCGGACTGTCGAATTGTGTGTCGGTAACTCTTGACGGTGAGAACCGTCCTGGAACACGGGTGTAACGTGTGTATCGTGTGTATCGTGTGTCCTGTTTTTATACACACATAGTTATGCAAACAACAAACAATACGCAATAAAAATAATTTTTGGACTTACATGGTCGTGCAATTGACAATGACAGCTCTATAGCAGCGTTTATAGAGTTGAATGTCGAAAATTGGCCGTTCTGAATTTTAATCGAGTTTAACTTTAACAGCGTTCATTTGATGTCGATAAAATGCAAACAGTTGAACGTTTAAACTGCGTGTAGCTTGAGCTGGTCGCGTTTATTTTCAAAGGTAAAATCCGCCTTAAGAACCTACGTCTTGTGGTGACGAGCACAGTGCGGGGATACATAGAAATTTCTAGTGCGAAGTTCCAGGTGACACCGCTACCTTTATAGGTGTAGGCACTTGTCACACAGTTTCTACCAGTCAACCAGAGTTAGGGGGAAAAGCGTGTACGGCGGTGGGCAGGGGCGAAAAACATAAATATGAAAAACATACTTATATAAATGAATAAACACACACTCGTGTACACACACACACACACTTCATGTATATATATATATATATATATATATATATATATATATATATATATATATATTTATATATATATATATATATATATATATACGAGGGTGGATTGAAAAGTACTCGGCCTAACCAAGAAAATAAACACATACTAAATCAGTTATATTTTTATTTTTCTACATAATCACCATCAAGTTCAATACACTTTTGCCACCTCCCCTTCCAAGCATTTAGACCGTTAAAAAAAAATGATTCTTCCTTAGAGTCAAAATATCCGTCTACAGCTGCTTTGACCTCGTCGTTTGTCGAAAATCTTTGACCTCCCAAGTGCTTTTTTAGGTTAGGGAACAGAAAGAAGTCTGATGGTGCCAGATCAGGTGAATACGGCGGATGCGGTAACAGTTCAAAGCCACAGTTGTGAATTCCAGCCATTGACTGTACTGACGTGTGAACACGGGCGTTATCTTGATGAAACAGGACTTTTCTTCTGAGCATTCCTCGACGTTTTTCTTTTATTTCCTCTCGTAAACGACGTAGTAAGGTGCAGTAGTAATCAGAATTTATAGTCTGACCCCTTTCAAGATAATCAATCATATTCACACCTTTCGAGTCCCAGAATACTGAAGCCATCACCTTATTTGCCGACAAAATCGACTTAGCCTTTTTAGGGGGTGGTGAACCAGGTCTTCTCCACTGTTTTGATTGTTGTTTTGTTTCCGGTGTACAGTAATGAACCCATGTTTCGTCCATAGTAACAAAACGATTCAAAAAAATCATCTGCATCGGCTTCAAATAACTCCAAACAGTCGCGTGAAAAAGTCAATCGCGTCCTTTTTTGTTCAACTGAAAGCAGTCGCGGAACCCACCTCGCAGACACCTTGTGGAAACCCAACTCGTTGACAATGATGATTTGAGTTCGTTCATAAGAGATGCCTATAATCTCGGCTATCTCTCTAATTTTTAATCTGCGGTCTCCCGTTATTAAATCAAGTACTTTTTTAATATTTTCGTCAGTAGTTGACGTCGAAGGCCTTCCAGAGCGGGGTTCATCTCTCACACTCTCTCTACCACGCTTAAATTCTGCTATCCATATTTTGACGGATGAATATGACAGAGCACAATCGCCTAATGTATTGACCATGTCATCATGGATGGCTTTTGATGATAGCCCCTTCTTATGGAGGTACTTAATGACGGCACGCTGCTCGATTTGCTCCATTCGCGGAAATTATGACCGATTACTTTGTTAATAAATTTATAAAATCACAACTAATTATCGCACACGTTTCGAACTTCACACAATGAACTAGTCTGAACTGAACTAAATAATGTGGGTAGATTTGATTTTTAGAATTGAATGGATCTGTGTTAGGCCGAGTACTTTTCAATCCACCCTCGTATATATGTAAAAATGTTAAATTAAGTGTCCGATGAACTCGTATAGTGCAGTTTCAGCTTAGTTTTAAAAGACCACTTGTTCGGGGATTTCCTTATGTTGAAAGGAAGCGCATTCCAGAGTCGGGCCGCTGTTACAGCAAAGGAGTTCGAGAGAAAACCACTGCGGTGGAGGAGAATTTGGAGTACAAGATTGTCATGAGACCGAAGATTGCGTTTATTGGAGGAACCCAAGTATTGGAATTTAGATTTTAATATTCTCTGGCAAAATGGATCATTAAGAATTGTGAAGAGAGTGCAGAGAATTCTAAATTTTCTCCGTTGCGGAATTCTCAACCATTTCAGTATAACCATTTATATATATGGTCATACTTACGTAGCTTTTCTGACTAAAATCAGCGACTATGGTTTTATTGTTCGTACAGGCATTTCAGTATTTTCTTTTATTAGTTTTATGTCATTATAAATTAAAACTGGTGGTAGGATTTCAATGCAGGAGTCCGTCTAGGAAGGTATCACCGCAGAGCCAATTATTCTACCGCAAAGCATAGTGCGCAAACATTGATTTGTTTAGGTCTGAAGGGCACTGAGAGCTAGTGTAATCACTGGGCATATGAGACTTAAGAACTTATGTCTCAGGGTGAGACGTCAGTTCTTATCTCGGGCAAAGTGTGGTGCCAGGGTGCCACACAGAAGTATTCATTTGTTATGGACATAAACGTTAACGTAACGTTTTTTCGTCTCGTCACTTTCTCCAATAAAAAAATACATGTATTTATATTTTTTTATTGTAAGAAGTTGATATTTTTAATATAAATTTAGCACATTTGTAAAAGTTGGACGTCATTATCATTGTCTTTCAATCGTATTTATAGAACCTTACCTAAAAAGATATTTGAGATAATTATGTTTTATGTACTGATTACACTCACATCAGCTGAATTCTTGTATATTTATAGCGAAATAAGAAATGTAACGCCTTACCAAATTTAATAGCAATGTTCAGTTTTTGACAATGTAAACTTTTAAAATGAATTAAGGAGACATTGCTATGAGAAATCACTCGATTGTCAGCCCTCAATTAGAATAAAGTTGATTCCACTGATTTCATCTGATGATTTAATCAACTAAAATGTCAGTTAAATCTAAACGCCAGACTGGAAAACAGACCGATTACGGGCCACAGCGTCTACGGTGTGAAGCGTTTGGTGCTGGGGTCGCAAATCCGTCTTCTTAGCGCAATTTTTTACTTTTCTATTGGAAAGTGATGAGATGAGCATAACGTACATCTGGAGGTTCATCATAAATGGTGTGTCACTCACTAAGCCTGTCCCCCAGAGAAATCAGTTCTTAAGTCTCATATGACCAGTAATGCCTGCATAGAAATTCTACCACCAAAAATATATCTTGACACTCCATTGTTAATTATTTTTAGTGTCAAATGTTACGACTGCATAAACACTTATTTTTAGTGCCATTTTGTTCCTTAGTTGCATTTTGTTCATCAACTATGATTTTTTTTTATTGGATTAAGTGATGAAACGAGCAAAACGTTCACCTGATGGTAAGTGCAACGTCTGCCCATAACAAATGCTGTGTCATCCAGAAAATGTCTTAAGTCATAATTCATACGCCCAGTGATTACGCTAGCTCTCAGTGCCCTTCAAACCGAAACACAGTAGTGTTTGAATACTACTGCTTCACGGCAGAATAACTGGCCCAGGGGTGGTACCTACCTTGACGGATTCCTGCATAGGAATCCTACCACCAGTATATTGACCAATTCTCAAGACAAGACTCAATATGAACCTTCGGCATAGCTGATTGTCTTATGGGATTTTGGCGTTAGTATCGATTCCTGCACGAATATTTATATAAGCTACAGGTACGTAGTTTCGCGTTTATTTTTACATGTGCAAATCCATCCTTATATTCGCGTGGTGGTGACTTGGCGGTGTGCTGGCGGCTTAAGTGAATCTACCACCCCATCTCATCCCGTGGGTGTCGTAAAAGTCGACAGAGGGAAAATGAAAACCAGGAGATGGGCAGCAGCATCATCCTGGAACATCTGAATAAATAAAGTGCGGTTGCCAACCCGCCTGCCAAGCGCAGCAACTATGGCAAAAGCCCCCCCAAATGAGAGCTACACAACTTTTGTCGCAATCTATGGGGGAGGCCTATGTTCAGCAGTGGACTAGTGATAGGCTGAAATGATGATGATGAAGATGATACTAATATTATAAGTGCGAAAGTAACTCTCTCGGTGCCTCTGTCTGTTTGTTACTGTTTCATGTGTCAACCGCTCCACCGATCTTGACGAAATTTGGGACAGAGATAGATTGCATCTTGGAGACAGAAATAGGATACTTTTTATCCCGGTAAATCAAACAGTTCCCACGGGATATTTAAATAAACCTGAAATCACGCGGACGAAGTCCCGGGCATCAGCTAGTTGTCTATACAATGCACCCGCGCGACATGCAGGCAAAGGTTGAAAAAATGCAGAAAAAACAACTTCCATGCCGCGGGGCCTGGGTACGAATCCTATCGGATATCCGGAGTCAACATTTTTGAAAAATACAATTTTACGGGTTGGGTTGTATTTTGCATGTGAAAATTACGTCTGTAAAACTCACAATGCACAAGAAATCCTAGTGTGGGACAAAAATACTATATAGAAATCCGTCTAAGTAGGTACCACCCCAGGGCCAGTTATTCTACCGTGAATCAGTAGTGTGCAAACATTACTGTGTTTCAGTCTGAAGGGCACCGTGGGCTAGCGTAATCACTGGGCATATGAGACTTAAGAACTTATGTCTCAGGGTGATGGGCACAGTGTGATGGTCACACAGAAGCATTTGTAATGGACAGACGGTGCACTTAATATCAGTTGACGATTCGCCCGTTTCGTCACTATATCCAATAAAAAAAAATCATAGTACGCGGGTAATCTGAGTTCGTTCGCCGGTGGCAACACTAAAATTGTTTATTGTAACTACGGATTTACGTGGTCGGCAGTGAGGGAAAGCATTTAGCCCTGCACATCTGAGAAATTATAAATATCGCACGTCTCATGGCGCGAAGCGGCGTGCAATATACCTGACTCAAGGTCAAGCGATTCGGCCGCCTTCAAATGCCTCTATCACAATTATATTGCATTTATATGCTAATTTGAATAGAATCATATCAAGAGAACACTTTAATTAATACATTAAAATTATTTTGAAAGATCATCCAATGTTGCCTACTTTGAAAAAAAGTTTCAAAAAAATTGTCTTAGACGTACGGTTTTTTTTTATTGTGGTCACGATAACTCCCGAAAAAATTCCATCGTGTTCAGAATTTTATCTACTTATTTCATATATAAAAGTCTAGCACTTGTAGTTATTAAGAAAAATATTTTTTTCTTATTGTTTTCATCTGAAATGGAAATGACTCGAAATATTTGAACCTCAATACGATTTTTTGAGAGAGTTATATGGGCGTCATGAGACGTGCACATTTGGATTTTCCAAACTTTTTTGTGAATACTGGAGCGTAACACAACAAAAACTGTCACCAAATAACCAAACATTGACCTTTATTGTCGATACAGGTACAGCCACCGTCCCCCACAGAGCAGAGTCAGTTGCAATTCACCTTGCGCCTACGACGCCCGCCAATATGCGTAACGCGACGATTGCGCGCGAAACTCGTTGATTCGTACTTTTATTTCGTGAAGTGATAAATTTTTACGTGGTGTCTGTGATCATTTTCGTGCAAATTATTATTGTTTCGGAGAACTGTTTTAAAATAAGGTAAGTTCTGTTATACGAAAACTCTAATTAACTGTTTCGAGTTTGATGCGGGTATTTCCGAAGTTTTTACTTGTCTTTTGAAGCCATAAGTTTTTTTTGTAAGGAGAACTTATATTTCACTTTAGAACACTGCTTCGATAAAATAATTCGTTAACGTAAGGCTTTTCGTCCTTGGCTCAAATAGACTGAGTCTATAACAAAAAGTGATTTAATATTTTATTGTCATTGATCTAAATATCACCAATAAATAAACTCGTTTACACTGTTTTTCACTTTTTAATTATAATGATAATAATATAGTTTGTCTGTGATTTTCCAAAGTTTGAGTTTTAAATACTTTTATGTAACGTTTATTTGCTTTACTTAAAATCTGGTAATTTAGTAAATACAATAAAAAAATATATGTGCCGTCCGAAATTATTTCACTGATAATATATACCACTGATTATATTGACATGTGACAATTTTTTTTTGTTTAAAAACTAAAATTAAAAAAAAATGTCTGCCTAACCGAAATGATTTATCTGATAAAATTATTAAACCTATTTAAATGATTTTTTTTTATTGGATAAAAAACGTGACGAGCAAAACGTTCACCTCATGGTAAGTGCAACGTCTGCTCATAACAGATGCATGTCACCCAGAATAGTTCTGTGTGGCACCACACTGCGCCCTAACACACAGTAATATTTATACACTAGTTGCAGTATTATGAACAGTAACTCTAGGATTACAAAGTTTTCGTTTCATGATATTTAACCTAAATTTTAAATACCACGCTAACAAAGTCGCGAGCCCAGCTAATTAACAATTTTTTATGCATATTATTATTATTATATACTTTATAATAATGATGCCAGCTACAATTAACGATACTTTAAAATATTTTCATCTGTAGTAACCTTTTACATTCCAATATAATTATATATGGCATTAAGGAATTTTAAGCGGACTATAATATATCTATAATTAAACGAACTAAAGAAAATGAATTGATAAACTTGTACACAGTTCGCATTTTAATCGAATTTCCACATTGTTGTGTAACACTTGTATTAATAACATTTCGCTCAATTTTTTCGCGAGAATTGATTACGTACATATTTATTGCTTACGAAAATATCGCGCAAATCATAACAAACCTTTATAATCTCTACTTTACAAGTCCACAGCTGAAAATACCCCTCCCCCATAAATTGTGTGGGGAATTTGCCACAGTTGCCACGCTTGGCCGGCGGTTTGGCAAGCGCACTTTATATGTTTGTTCTAGAAAGATTCTGCTGCCCATCTCCTGGTTTTAATTTTCCCTCTGTCGACTTTTACCACAGCCACGGGGCGAGATGAGAGGTGCCACACTGCTTCATAATCTGTAACCACCTAATTTGCCAACCCGTCTGCCAAGCGTGGTAACTATGGCAAAATACTCCAATCTCTTGGGGAGGCCTATGGTCAGCAGTGGACTTGTGACTGGCTAAAATGATGATGACGATGATGAATAACATACTAATCTCATGATCACGTCGAACAACACGACGGATTTCAGCGCGATTGACGTGCCGCGGACCTGTACGAAGCATTTGACGTCGTGTATGGTGAATAGAAAGAGAGCGGAAATCTGATGTCGGTCTTCCCGTACCAGAATGACGTGGGGCTTTTTAAGGAAAGGTGACCATATCACCTGCTTAACACCATTCTGATAAAGGGTTAGTCTAAAAGAAAAAAGTAACAACCTATAAATGTTCCACTGCTGAGCACAGGCCTTCTCACATTCATAAGATTCCCTTTTACTGGTAGTAGGATTCCTATGCAGGAATCCGTCTAGGTGGTTACCACCCCAGGGCCAGTTATTCTGCCGTGAAGCTGTAGTGTGCAAGCATTGTTATGTTTAAGTCTGAAGGGCACTGTGAGCTAGCGTAATCACTGGGCATATGAGACTTAAGAACTTGTCTCAAGGTTATGGGCGCAGTTTGGTGTCACACACACAGAAATGCTCTGGGTGACACAGCATTTGTTATGGACAGACGTTGCACTTACCATCAGGTGAACGTTTGCTCGTTTCATCGCTTTATCAAAAAAGAAACATGTCGGGCATTAGGTAAATCACAATAAAAATATTTCTCTTCTGCCCACCTACTTCCACTGTACTACCTTACGTAATATTATTCAAAGTCAATATGTCTAGGCCACAACTGCGGTCGTTGTAATGACTGTAATTTCAATGGAGTGCCGATTGTTTTACGATTGAGTAACGCGCCGATGTAACATGTTTGAGCAGCTGTTATGAAAATAAATTTTCAAAAAACGTGGTGAACATAGTGCTTGATATTGCGTGTATGAACGTTGGCACACCCGAACTTACGACACCCGTATCCTACTGTAGAGCGGAGGGAATAAGCATCACTAGATAACTGGCCCTGCCGTACCTACCTATACATTGTTAGGCTCGTTTTTTTCTTAAAAATACCTTTTTCTTTTATTGCAAAAAGTGATAAAATGAGCAAAACGTTCACCTGATGGTAAGTGCAACGTCCGCCCATAACAAATGCTGTGCCACCCAGAATATTTCTGTGTGACACTACACTGTGCCCATCACCCTGAGACAGGTTCTTAAGTCTCATATGCCCAGTGATTACGCTAGCTCACAGTGCCCTTCAAACCGAAACACAGTAACGTTTGCACATTACTGCTTCACGGCAGAATAACTGACCCTGGGGTGGTACCTACCTAGACGGACTCCTGCATAGGAATCATACCACCAGTATTCTATATTCCAAGATGAGGTGAAATTATTATGATGTTCATCATCATCATATATATATATATATATATATATATCTGTAAAGGGTACTTCCAGTGTACAGCGACGAAGTCTAAGTCAAAGACTAGAACATTGAGGATATCATAACCACAACGTAAATAAATGTGTTGGATATGGCGGGAAAATTGGTTGTGTTTGTAAAATTAAAAGCAAGGAGATGGGCAGCAGCATATTCCTGGAACATCTCAATAAATAAACTGCGTTTGCCAACTCGCCTGCCAAGCGTGGCAACTATGGCAAAATCCCCCAAAACGAGAGCTACTAACTTCTGTGGCAATCTATCGGGGAAGCCTCTGTTCAGCAGTGGACAAGTGAAAGGCTGAAATTATGGCGATGATGATGATTTGTTATTTATTCTAAAATATTTTAATGATACCTTAAAGTGAGGGCTACAATGGGCGGGCTTAATGCCTTGTGGCATTCTCTGCCAGTCAACCCTGGTTAATGGTGATAAAAACGTATGGCGGGTGCTATCTATTTAAAAATAGAAGACTAACTTATGATAATATAGCAAAAACTGACAGTGTTGGTGCTTGTTGACTTTTCAAATGCTTTTAACACAGTCGATCATGATATCCTTCTTTCCCTCCTGACATATTTAAGATTCTCCACCCCAGCTTTGGAATGGTTTTTATCTTATCTTCGTGGCCGCAGGCAGTCAGTCCGCGTAGGGCAACTTTTCTCTGCATGGGCTGGCATCGTACTCGTATCTGGTGTGCCGCAAGGCGGTATTCTTTCTCCTATTATGTTTTCGTTATTCATAAACTTTATCACTTCTGTTCTCAATTGCTCGTACCATCTGTATGCAGATGATCTTCAGCTTTACGTGCATTCTTATATTGAAGAGCTGAACAGTGCTGTACAATAATTAAATTATAATATGGAAGCCATCAAAGACTGGACTCGCAGATATGGCGTTACAGTTAACCCATCTAAATGTAAAGGGATGGTTGTCGGAAGTCCAAGAATGCTGGCTAAGGTTGATCGCGAAAGCCTCTCTCCTATTGTTTACAATGGGACCTTGATCCCATTCTGCCGCTCCGTGAAAAACCTTGGCTTGCATATGGACCAAAGTATGACCTGGGAAGTACAGGTTGCTGAAATCAGCCGAGCAGTCGTTGCAACCTTGCGTTCTCTTTATCGCATGAAAAACTTTTTACCTTTCAAAACCAAGCTTATGCTGGTTCATTCGCTTATTCTACCCATAATCGACTATGCAGATGTGTGTTATCCAGATCTTTCACAAAATATTCTCACAAAATTGGAGCGCCTTCTTAATAATTCTATAAGATTTATTTACGGACTACGTAAGTATGACCACATATCCCCTTATCGTTCAAAGCTTAAATGGCTCTCCATTCGTCAAAGGCGAAGCTCCAGAATTTTATTAGTGCTTTACTCACTTTTACACGATCCCAATTCTCCGTCTTATCTTAAAGATAACTTCCAATTTCTTTATTCGACTCATGATCGAATTTCTCGCTCTTCAAATAATCTAAAGATTAGTATTTCACTGCATCATACTGGATATTTCAACTCTTCTTTCACAGTTCAGGCTACACTCCTCTGGAATGCTCTACCTGATGCTATCAGGAATGCACCCAACAAAAACGCCTTCAAAAGGCTTCTTAGAGAGTATTATTTGTAGGCAAACCGATGTTTTAATTTCACTTCTTATTTTGTTTATTTATGTATTATTTGTGTATTTTATTTATTATTTGTATGTATTTATTTATCTATGTTAATTTTGTGTATACATGTATTGGTTATTTATATCAGTATATAAGTATTATCTAATAGTATTTATATTTTCACACCATACTATACATTTTCTACATATTTGCACCTACCAATAATTTTTAGTCTCCCAGGATTGACTGGCAGAGAATGCCTCTAGGCATTAAGTCCGCCCATTGTACTCCTTAGATTAAGGTGATTCAATAAAGATTAAATAAATAAATAAAAAAAATATATAAATGAAAGTAGACAAATAAGTAAGTCTTTGAATGTCACTGCTGTGCCAACCATTTATTGAAGATATTATAACATAACACATTACAAAACCCTTTTTTTATTTGATAAAGTTACGAAACGAACAAAACGTCCATAGCATATGCTGTGTCACCCAGAACATTTCTGTGTGACACCCCACTGCGCCCGTCACCCTGAGACATAAGTTCTTAAGTCTCATATGCCCAGTGATTACACCAGCTCTAGCACTAGATTACACTAGCCTTCAAACCGAAACACAGTAATGTTTGCACACAATTGCTTCACGGCAGAATTACTGGCCCTGGGGTGGTACCTACTTAGACGGAATCCGGCATAGGAATCCTACCACCAGTGAAAACACTAATACAGATATATGGCATAGAGATAACTTCCAGGATGCAAGTTATCTCTATGCCAGATGGAAATAGGATACTTTTTATCATTGTTATTTAATATTTAATATATGTGTATGTATGTATATTTTATCTCGCCCACAATCAGAGGTAGTCAATGGGTTCTTTTGAATTTTTCAGCATCAGCTTATTGTCCATCAATTGTTAAAGAAAGGCCTCCATCAAGAAGGGACTTGCTATTAACGACGTGCTCTATGGCATCCATTAAAAAAAAAGATGACTGAATGGTTTTTGAATTTCAATTCATTAGACGTAAGCAAAGCAAGCTTGTTCCTTTCCTATGTTTTGATAACAGGGTGAGAAAAACTATAGTTAACAAACATCGGCCGTGACCGATGACGTCACGTTATTGTATAGTTGCGTCCGGTTCACAGACAATGCAAAAAACTGTATCGAAACTCTTCGCTTGTAAATATTTATAAACATTACCACTGTGTCTTCCAGATGCCTCCGTTAATGTCAGAAACCATTATACATAAGTAATATACGATTTTTTCAAATCAGACTACCAATCGGTGAGAGTTCCAGAGTTTAGCGCAGTCAAACAAAAGTCTAAACATGATTTTTTTTAATGCTGCAGTTACTGCTCGGAAATTTTATAAGTGGTCACGACACAACATCAGCACCGCAGCAGCTCTGCTGTATTTTCATTTATTTGATAAAACGAGCAAAACATTCACCTGGTGGTAAATGCAACGTCTGCCCATAACAAATGCTGTGTCACTCAGACAATTTATGTGTGATACCACACTGTGCCCATCACCGTGTCTCAGACATAGGTTATAGGGTAGTCAGACACTGCGCCCGTCACCCTGAGACATCAGTTCTTAAGTCTCATATGCCCAGTGATACAGCTGAAGAGAATCTACCACCCCATCTCATCCCGTGGCTGTAAAAGTCGACAGAGAGAAAATGAAAACCAGGAGATGGGCAGCAGCATCTTTCCGAAACATCTGAATGATGAAACTGCGGTTGCAACTCGCCTGTCAAGTGTGGCAACTAAGGCAAAAACCCCCCAAAATTAGAGCTACAAATTTTTGTGGCAATCTGTGGAGGCCTATGTTTAACAGTGGACTAGTGATAGGCTGAAATGATGATGATGCTGATGATACGACTAAATATATTGTAGTTAATTAGATAGGTAATTTGAAGGGCACTGAGAGCTGACAGTGTAATCACAGGGCATATGAGACTTAAGAACTGATGTCGCAGGGTGACGTGCGCAGTGTGGTGCCACACAGAATTGTTCTGGGTGACACAGCATTTTTTTTTATTGCATAAAGTGATGAAACGAGCAAAACGTTCACCTGATGATAAGTGCAACGTCTGCCCATAACAAATGCTGTGCCACCCAGAAAATTTCTGTGTGACACTACACTGTTCCCATCACCCTGAGACATAGGTTCCTAAGTCTCTTATGCCCAGTGATTACGCTAGCTCACAGTGCCCTTCAAACTGAAACACAGTAATGCTTGCACACTACTGCTTCACGGTAGAATAACTGGCCCTGGGGTGGTTCCTACCTAGACGGACTCCTGCATAGGAATCCTACCACCAGTAAAAATGTATAATATGCATTTGTAATGAGGCAGACGTTGCTCTTACCATCAGGTGAACTTTTTGCTCATTTGCCATTGTATCAAGGAAGCCTTTACATTGAGGTGCTTTAGAATTTTGCTCTATATCATGCTGTTTTATTATGTAAGGTTTTACTTTGTTGGTGTAATTTATATTATATCCACTTTTAACTGTATCAGGTGTTTCGATGAACGTTGTATATATGTCAGTTGCCGAACATAGACCGATGTTGTCGACAGCGTTTTTTACACTTGAGATATGGTCGCCTTTTCGAAGGCCTCTGCTTAACCGCTTATCAAGTCGCAGAATGGTTTGTCTTAAGCGTATCTATTTGTTTTGCTACTTGTTTTAACGAACACTATTTGATAAAGGGAAGACAGTTAATTTGCTAAGATCCTCGAGCAAAATTTAAAACGCACCGTGTTGCCTAGTGGAAGATCACCGCTCTCCTTCATAAGCGTGCATAAGCAAACTAATACCGCCACCAGATAGCCTCCACTGCAACAAGCACTACCACTAGGCATACACAGACTACTAGGAACACTAGGAATACACACGACACGTGTTCGCCTCGGAACGAGGCATTATAAAGTGATATTGGCGCTACTACAGTCAGTCACAGTATTTATGCTCTTTAAGACACTTTTTATACATATTTTACTGGTGGTAGGATTCCTTTGCAGGAATCCGTCTAGGTAGGTACCACCCCAGGGCCAGGTATTCTGCCGTGAAGCAGTAGTGTGCAAACATTACTGTGTTTCGGTTTGAAGAGCACTGTGAGCTAGCGTAATCACTGGGCATGTGAGACTTGGGATCTTGTGACTCAGGGTGATGGGCAGTGTGGTGTCACACAGAAATTTTCTGGGTGACACAGCATTTGTTATGGGCAGATGTTGCACTTACCATTAGGTGAACGTTTTGCTCGTTTCATCACTTTATTCCAATAAAAAAAATAACCTATTTCAGACAAACTGACCTAATGAGGAATCAAGTACCAAATCAGAGATTGACAGTTTATCAGAAAAATGTTTATTGTATGGCCATTAAAATTTATAACCATTTACCTGATATTTCCAAGGATAAAAATAATCGACAATTCAAAAACGATGTAAAGAAATTTTTCTTAAACAAATGTTATTATGATACTCGTATTGGTGAATTTTTAAATGATAATAATATGTAATTGATTAATTCTAATTATTTTATAATTTAAATGGATTATGAATGTAATTACATTCTTTATGACTATAATTTATGAATGTTATATTATAAATTGACATGTTAATAATCTTCAATTAATTCTATATTTATAATTAATTAATCAATAATTCATTCAACAATTAATAATCAATTAAAAATAATTTATAAATTTAAAGTAATTATTCATCAATTAATTAATTATTCAATTAATTCTATACTTGCACATTTTTTATTGAAGTACGAGCATGCTGGAATGTTAAAATTTTAAAATACCATTATTTATGTACCATGTCTCTGGCAAATATCATACATACATACAGTCACGCCTTTTTCCCATATAAAGGATAGGCAGAGGCCACTCACGTAGCCCACTTTTCGCCCTCGCGGGAAACGAGACGTGACGGGAGGCGAACCACGTGTCTTTCAAATAAATCATTTCGAATTTGAATTTGAATTTGAATGAGTCATTAGTGTCCAAAACATGGCCAGTGATCTTAAAAAGTACTGATCGAAACTTAGGAATTTGGTGGTAGGATTCATATGCAGGAATCCATCAAGATAGATGCCACCACAGCATTTAACACCATTTAATCTGCCGACAAGTGAAAAAAATACTGTTTCGGTCTAAAGAGCACTGACTGCTAGTGTAGTTACTGGGCATATGAGACTTCACAGTAATGTTTGCAAACTACTGCTTGCACGGTAGTGGTTCACGGTGGTAGTAGTTAGTGGTAGGATTCCTATGTAGAAATCCGTCTAGGTAGATACCACCCCAGGGCCAGTTATTCTGCAGTTTTTTATTATTGCATCAAGTGATGAAACGAGGTAAGTGCAACGTCTGCCCATAACAAATGCTATCGTCAGCAAGAGACATCAGTTCTTAAGTCTCATACCTATTTAAACGGATTCCATTCACCAACAATCCACACCCGAAACAACTATTATATAATTAAAGTCATAGTATTTGTTACGTGAAGAAATGAAACCTGAAACCGGTAGTTGAAAAGCCACTCACTTAGCCAATGCGCCGACCGAGCCGAGTCATATGTTTCGTCCGGAAAACCACTATCGATCGTTCATTTTTCCGCGGTTTAAAATACCAAGACACGTGTAACTAATGAAGTCATTGCTTAACATGTAGTTGCTACCACATTTACTATTAATTTCACTTTGCAATACATTAATAATCCATGTCAACGCAATAGTTATTGTAAAGTGAATTTATTAAAACGCACAGTAAGCAAGATTCGCAACTGTTCTCGCAATACCAACATTAATTTGCTGTATGTTGGTACCCTACATATTTTTTTTTTCTAATCTAAATTCCGGCATTTGTTTTTGTATTTTGCAAACGAAGTATATAACATGTAAGTATGTCAGTAAATAGCGGTGGTAGCTATATCAGGAGCTAGGCGCTCGCTATAAGTTTCATAGTACGCGAGTGTACAGCGTTCGATTCCCGGTGCTGGCACCACTAAAATTGTTGATTGCAATTTTAAGTGCTGATTTACCACTTGCTCAGCGGCGAAGGTAAGCAACATGAGGAAACCTGCATGTCTAAGTAATCCCTACTAATATTATAAATGCGAAAGTATCTTTGTGTCCCTCTGTCCCTCCGTCCCTCCTTTTGACGGTTCAACCGCTTAACAGATCCTGACGAAATTTAGCACAGAGATAACTTTCATCCTGGGGACAGACATATGATATTTATAGGGTATTCTTTATCTCGGAAAGTCAAATGGGTAGCACTTAATATTTAAGAATTAAACTATATCCTCGCTGACAAAGTCGCGGGTCGGTATAAAATATTTCCAGAACATGATCAAGTGAGGTCCGCCAACACGGACTGGGGCAGCGTGGCGGATTCTTCCCGGCTCCAAAACGCTCAGAATGAGAGGAGGCCTGAGCTCAGCAGTGGGACATTTATAGGCTGTTACTTTACTTTTTTATCAGCAAATTGGATGAAAATAAAAGAAAAATCAGTAAACGTGAGTAAAGGAAAAGCTTACTGAAATAATCCTTCCTGCGAAAATCGAGACTTCGAATCCAGATAAAACACTATTTACAAAAGTACCAAAAAAGTAATAACTAAAACTGCGACCATGCTCTGGATCATCCCAACCATTCCATCAGATTTGATAAACCACCTCGCAAAAGAACACGGGTTCCTACCAATGATGATTCGCGAGGTTATTGAAATTAAAAAAACATCCTTATTTCAATAGAGAAGATGGCTGAGTAGTACCCACCGGCTTGGGATCCTATAATTAATAAAATTAATTCAAAAACCAAGCATACCACCGCAAGACTTCAAGACACAATTATCTCTTTCTGCGTAGAGCGGACCAAAAATAATAATTAAAAGCTGAAGGTACTCCGGGTTAACTATGACATCAGGACATCTGTCACCTCAGTCCGACCGTGACCATGGGTTATAAATAGTTAAAATTAAACGCGATAAAATCCGTTAAAATTAGTTTTTTGAAACGTGTAGTGCTCGCGTAAATATAAGAAATCATTAACTAAAACTGTTTCCTAATACGACATTACATTTTGCTAAAAACTTTTTTACAATAAATTACGCGTATAATTTGTATTTTTACTGTGTTTGTGTATAATACTTAAAAATATGGCTTCTTTACTTTAATTTCATTTTTCTATAAAACTTACGCCAGTTGTTATATAGGTTGTATAGTATGCATACTATACAACCATATCATTACAATGTTTCTTGCTTATTTCAACAAAACTGATTCGTTTTACTAATTTAATGCTTTACTGATTAACAAAAGCAACGCTTCTTTCTGTTTACAGGAAATGTTTATAAATTACAACTATATCATTTAAATTTTAGGTAAAGATTTAAAATAATTTTTACTGGTGGTAGGATTCCTATGCAGGAATCCGTGTAGGTAGGGACCACTCCAGGGCCAGCTATTCTGCGCGAGAAGCAATCACATATTAGTGTGTAATTTTCTGTTCTCACCCATTAATCTGTTCTGATCTGTTTTGTTCTGATGTTCTCAAATCCTTTTTTGTATTTGTAGTACGCTGTTAGCCCGGCAAGTTTGACAGCTTCGTCGGAAGAGAGTCGTCGCGGCCCTGTATACCAGACCCAGATATAGATAGACCCTAACCTACCCCTACGAATCGATATTTCACAGTTGCGGTACAGTCAAAGTTACCAAAATAAAAAAAACGTGGTTGCGTTTTACAGTCATAGATAACACACACACAGACGTAGAATCAATATCGCGTGGCTTAGTGGTCAGAATAACTGACTTCTACGCCGCGGGTCCTGGTTTTCGAATTCCAGCCACGTTCGATTGTGTTGTGCATTTTTTTTATTGAATAAAGTGACGAAACGAGCAAAACGTTCACCTCATGGTAGGCACAAGGTCTGCTCATAACAAATGCTGTGTCACCCAGAACATTTCTGTGTGACACCACACTGCGCCCGTCACCCTGAGACATGAGTTCTTAAGTCTCCTATGCCCAGTGATTACGCTAGCTCTCAGTGCCCTTCAAACCGAAACACAGTTATGTTTGCACACTACTGCTTCACGGCAGAAAAACTTGCCCAGGGGCGCTACCTACCTCGACGGAAATCCTGCATAGAAATCCTATTACCACATTTTGTGGTACCACACCGAAACACAGTAATGGTTGCACACTACTGCTTGACGACAGATTGACTGGCGCTGCGGTGGTACCTACCTAGACGGATTCCTGCATAGCAAAATGCATTTTTAGTCTTATATCTTATATTTTAAGTCCTACTACCAGTTATTCAGCCGTGAGGCAATAGTGTACAAACATTACTGTGTTTCGGTTTGAAGGGCACTGAGAGCTAGCGTAATCACTGGGCATAGGAGACTTAAGAACTCATGTCTCAGGGTGACAAGCGCAGTGTGGTGTCACACAGTAATTTTCTGGGTGACACAGCATTTGTTATGGGCAGACGTTACACTTACTATCAGGTGAAAGTTTTGCTCGTTCCGACACTTTTATGAAATAAACAAAAAAAAATCAGAAAATAATACTAACAATACTATTAACATTACTAATATTCCTGTTTATCACTCCAACGCCTGTTCTAGGAGATGTTCCACGACAATAGTCGAATAAAGTAAAGTAAAGTACCAGCCTATAAATGTCACACTGCTAAGCACAGGCTTCCTCTCATTTCTGAGAGGGTTTTGGAGCTAGTAAGAACCCACCACGCTGCTCCAATGCGGGTTGGCGGTCTTCAAATATCCTCGATATATTTCTATTCCTCGGAGATGCAGGTTTCCTCACGATGTTTTCCTTCACCGCTAAACACGTATAAACGGTAAATCAGCACTCAAAATTGTAGAACAATTTTTAGAGGTGCTGGCACCGGGATCGAACCCAGGTTACTCGCGTACTATGAAATTATAGGCGAGCACCAGGCCCTGAGCTACCACGGCTCTGAGCTTCCACGGATTGCAGATATTGCTAGAGGATTTGTTTAAATATTGCAATACACAAACACACAGTTAGTGGTGGTAGTATTTCTATGCAGGAATCCGTCTAGGTAGATCAGACCACAGTTGACAGCAGTAGATACAATCAGTTATTCTGCCGTGAAGCAGTAGTGTGCAAACATTACTGTGTTTCGGTTTGAAGGGCACTGAGAGATAGCGTAATCACTGGGCATATGAGACTTAAGAACCGATGTGTCAGGGTGACGGGCGTAGTGTAGTGTCACATAGAAATGTTCTGGTTGACGGAGCATTTGTAATGGGCAGACGTTGCACTTACCATCAGGTGAACGTTTTGCTTGTTTTGTCACTTTATCCGATAAGAGTTTTCATATATTGTTGCAATATTTGGAAGTTCCAAAGAATACTGGTAGAAAGAGACGTCACCCCAGAGCATACCTCCTTATTTGGCCGGGTGGCCTTTTCGTTCTATACTTCATTCTTCCAAATTGATAACGAATGAAAATAAATGAATGTTCTGATAAATAAAACGTTCTGTTATTGTATAACCATATATTCCTAATTCGGTAAGCCGATAGGTGTCCGGTAGAGTAGACCGCGAAGCCTAGTGGTAGGAGTGCCTGGCTTCTACGCCGCGGGCACAGGGTTCGAATGTCAGCTGGAGCCAACATTTGTTAAAAACACAAATTGTTGCTTTGCGGGTCTAATTGTGATGTGTATGTGAAATTTATGTCTGTAAAACGCACCCACGATAGCATATACCTCTTTCCTACCGAGGTGCCGCCGTAAGAGGCGACTAAGGTATAAGGCATAATAGTACTTTATTAGAATAACACCATAATATGCAATGCTGTCACTATACTGCTCGTGGAAATTAAATAGGGAGTAAGAATATTTTTGGCTCGCTCAAAATGGCGGCGACGTGGTTCGCAACCCGTCACATCTAGTTTCCCGCGAGAGCGAATTTTGGACTATGGTGTGGTCTCTGCCTACCCTTTATATGGAAAAAGGTGTGACTGTATGTCAGTATAATTAGGGCGCGTTAAAACATTTGAAAACAACATTAAGTTGTTTATGAAACATGAGACGAAACCAGCGGAGGAAAAACGCCACGACCTCGTTGCGGGGCCTTGGCGTCGGGTCTTTATCTGAATTAGTTACGAAGTACTCTTACAATCTGATCGTGTACAAGTATTTTGTAATTAAATCTATTAAATAACAAAAGGGCTTGGTGTCGTTCCATTGGTTCACACATTCATACGCATGGTGGCAAGGTTATTGACGTTTTTATTAAAAAAAAAAAGATGAAGGCTTATAGAGATAAGATAACATTATTATTATTATATAGAAAGTGTTTCTGTAGTTTGCTCGTCTGGTTGAGATATATGAATATATAGATAAATATATTAAGTAAGAAAAAATAAATAAGACATAATATACTAAGCATAATATTATTTACTATTCAATAAAACATAAATAAAATTCTAACCAGACGGTAGCCCTCTGCGGGGGAGACCAAACGACCGAGGCTTAGGGGGAAAGGGAAAGGATAAATTATTATTTTTGGAATAACTAGATTCATAAAAAACTGTTAAAATATTTACAAATCAACGCAGAAATCCGCTATCTAGGGAGGTGCTACGGCAGTGCCAGTTATTCTGCCGTCAGTGCAAATATTACTGTGTTTTTGTCTGAATGGCACTGTTAGTTGGTTTAATTACTGGCCATATGCAGCGTAAGAATTGTCTCTGAGTGACGAGAGCAGTTTGGTGCCACACAGAATTATTCTGGGTAACACAGCATACGTATTAGCAGACGTTGCACTTACCACCAGGTGAACGTTTTGAGCGTCTTGTCAATTTCTCCTATAAAAAAAAACCAATGGCCATAGTCAGTGAACTGTGAAACTGTTAAGTTTTAAAATAAATTTAAGAGGAGTGAGGTGACGGCGTCAGAGAATCTACTACCCCATTTCATCCACAATCTTGACGGAATTCGGCACAGATATACCTTGCATCCTGGAGACGGACACAAGTTACTGCTTAACCAGGAAAATCAAGTAGTTCCCGCGGGATTTTTAAAAAAAACCTAAATCCAAGTGGACGAAGTTACGGGCATTAGCTTTTATTTAATATTTTTAAAATTAACAATTTACATTTTCTATTGTTAGGCCAATAGTCGTAATTCATTGTTTCATTTCTTTTTGAAAGAATTTATTGTATTTGTAACACATATAAATTTTATCTTTCTGCTCTCGTCTATTATATTTAATTTAATATTTATTGCAAAACCTTTAAATAAAAAGGTAACAAAGGGCGAACTTAATGCCTATAGGCATTCTCTACCAGCCAACCCATGGTGTGGTGAGAACTTTTGATAGGCAAAAGACTTCTCAATTTCCAAATCTCAAAATCCTCTGTGTGCGCAGTATGCTTAACACTAGATTTACGAAACCCGTCAATTTGACCGGTTGTCAATTATATGCTTTAAATAAATATTATAATATCATTAAAAACCAATATATAAATTGGTTTTTAATGATATTATGCAGAGAATAAATATCTCTAGTAGTTTTATCTGAAACACCTATATTTTATTATATCTAGATGTTGTGTAATCGTAAAATACCCGTCCCGTCCCGTCCCGTCCGTCCGTTAATGCCCGTAAATCTAGTGTTAAAAAGGGTACAAAGTTTTCTCTTCACGTATTAATATAATTATAGTAGTGGTCGGAATACGATCGTAGTTCATACTTTTTTTGAGTATTTATTTTTGCCAACTATCTCTACTTTGTGCTTGCTTTGTGCGACTGTTTGACCAGAGACCGTATAGTGTATTATCTATAACGTAAACAAACGACACTTGTTACGTGATTGACATTGTCAGTATGTATGTAGGTATGTACGTAACGTTGGTTCAACACATCCGTGTTCCAGGGCGGTTCTCACCGCCCGAGTTACCGACACACAAGTCGACAGTCCGAATGGAGGCCCGCAGCCTCCCTCGGACGGTCATTAGACGACTTAAAATCATTTGAGATAATCGTATTCGAAGTCGCGCAAGCACGCAGCGAACGCGACACAGTCCGAATTTCGATTTATTTGTAGGAGTTTATTTAAGTATTTATGTTTGGGTCAAACCAAACCTGGCACGCGGGCCCCTGGCCAGTGAGCACAGTATCCGATGAAGCTGTAAACGCCAAAAAGGCTCACAGCAATTACATCACCGAAATTATATACATATATATCAACACATACTAGCACATCCTGAGTGGCATTCCTTTTTGAAGCATTCCGCCATGTACATGTGGATATAGGTAGTTTATTTTTATTTTTTCTGCTTGTTTTATTTTTTCCAATAGTTTTTAATTTAGATATTTGCCATAAAGTTGTACTAGTGACATTATACAGTGCATCGCTTAAGTTTTGTAATTTTTTTTTTCTTTTTAATTGTTATTGTTCTACTACGGCATTGTTGTTTTTTTTATGATTGTTTTATTGTACTTATTGTTTTAATTTTTCCGTGTCTTATTTGCGATTGTACCTGTATTTATTGTGTGGGTGCTACAAATAAACTTCTCTTTCTTTCTTTCTTTGTTTCTTTCTTAAATAATGGATGTTTTATTTTATTCAATTTTACGTGTTTGTAACACATTATAATATAAATTTTAGATTCCTCGCTTCTTCTCCATACAAACTTTAACTATGCCAAAAATGCACGGAGGAGCCGTGCGCGCAAAATGCTTTAAAAGGGGGTAGAAAGTTTTCTCTTCACGTATTAACATGAAGATATGTGTGTGTGTGTCAAAAGTAGTGTATGTAATGTTTTTTTTTTAATTTATTGTATTTCTAATGCATATGACAACAATTTTAGCTTTCTGCACTACTCAGTATAAACTAACTGACAAAACTTCATACTCCTCCGTCCGCGTAAGTTTCTTAAATGTGGGGTACGTAGTTGTTGCTTCACGTATTAATATTGTGATTTTTAAATAAGTAATTTTCAAACTAAGAGATTTGGTGAATACAATTGTTCACCTCTTAAAAAAAAAAGTAAAGTGTCAGCCTATAAATGTCCCACTGCTGAGCACAGGCCTCTCATTTCTGAGAGGGTTTTGGAGCTGGGACGATTCCGCCACGCTGCTCCAATGCGGGTTGACTGACTTCACATGTCTTGGAAATATATATTATTTCTCAGACATACAGGTTACTTCACGAAGTCTTCCTTCACCGCCGAGCACGTGGCAAATCAGCACTTAAAATTCCAATTAACAATTTTAGTGGTGCCGGCACCGGGAATCGACCCGGAATTCCCAGCTCCAAAACCCTCTCAGAAATGAGAGGGGGCCTGTGCTCAGCAGTGAGGCATATATAGGCTGAAACTTTACTTTTTTACTTTACTTTACAGACAAATAATACAGATAAACTCCTTTTGAACTCCTTGCCCGACAACATCAGAAACACTACAAATAAATGTGCCATCAAAAGGTTGATTCGTGAGTATTTAATGAATTCGATTATTACTACCTGAATCATTTATTACCATTAGCAGTATTTGTATATGTGTGTTTATATATACATATATTTCTTAATTTGTGCGTGTGTATATACATATTTTTGTGTTTTTCGGTCTGAAGGGCACTGAGAGCTAGCGTAATCACTGGGCATATGAGACTTAAGAACTTGTGTCTCAGGGTGACGGGCGCAGTGTGGTGCTACACAGAAGTGTTTTGAGTAACACAGCATCTGTTATGGGCATACGTTGCACTTACCATCAGGTGAACGTTTTGCTCGTCTCGTCACTTTATCAAATAATAAAAAAAATATATAATATTAGCATGGATATAATTATATTAGCTGGCCCGGCAGACGTTGTCCTGCCCGTTCCGATATGTGAGGCGATGAGTTCGATTTCTGAACTACATTTAAGTATGAAACTTTACAGCCACACATCACAGCGCCACCTACCGGGTCGGATTTTGTAATTTTCTTGTTTGGAATTATCAATCACACATTTGATGTGACCATCTTTGAAGGCAACTTACCATTGAACTTACAAATGCAATAACGGTCGAAACCCGAATGAAAATTGGTGAAAACTCGAAAAAAATGCAGATGAATAGCTGCGCCCGTCTGCACAGCTGGCTCAATGGTATGCAATGAACGGACCGCGCAGTCGAATCAGCTGTCAGAAGCTAATGGAAGAAGACAGAAAGAAAGAAAAAACGTTTGTAAGGTCACGCATACAAAATAATATAATGATTTCTTATATTTACGCGAACACTACACATTTAAATGAAACTAATTTTACGGATTTTATCGCGTTTAATTTTATACTATTTATAACCCGACGTTTCGAGTGCTTTACAGCACCCATGGTCACGGGGGGACTGAGGTGACAGATGTCCTGATGTCATAGTTAACCCGGAGTACCTTCAGCTTTTAATTATTTTTTGTGGTCCGATCTACGCAGAAAGAGCTAACTGTGTCTTGAAGTCTTGCAGTGGTATGCTTGGTTTTTGACTTAATTTTATTAATTATAGGATCCCAAGCTGGTGGTAATACCCAACCATCTTCTCTATTAAAATTAGGATGTTTTTTAATTTCAATAGCCTCGCGAATCATCCTTGGTAGGAATCGGTGTTCTTTTGCGAGGATTTGTGGTTTATCAAATCTGATGTAATGGTTGGGATGATCCAGAACATGGTCACAGACTGCAGACTTCCTGGGGCGGCGATGCTTCACATCAGCTATATGTTCTTTTACGCGGGTTTTTACTGATCTTTTTGTTTGCCCTATGTAAGAGAGACCACATTCACAATCCAGCTTGTATACTCCTGCATCTTGTAGAGGGATGTTACACTTGACAGATGGTAAAAATTGACTTATCTTCTTCGGCGGCTTGAAAAATGTTTTTATGGAAGCCCGCTTCAAGATATAGCCAATCTTGTCCGTGACTCCTCTGACATATGGTAGGACTGCAGGTACACGCTCGACTGTGGCCGGCTTCACTTGGTCACTGCGACGAAGGCGCGGAACCCGAAGCTTGTTGTCTTGCAAAACTTGCTTGACATGCTGAAGCTCGGCGGCCAGGTGTTTACTGTCACAGATCCCTTGTGCTCTCTGAAACAAAGATTTGCCCACGGTAGCTAACTGTGAAGGATGGTGGTGAGATTCACCGTTTAAATACCTTTCCTTCCTTTTGTTTCTGTCATGTATCTCAGATGGCGTTGTCTATGGGAAATGATAATTTTTTTCTTGACTTTTTTGATGCTTTAATCGTTGTTCTTCTATTCGGGGCGGAGACAAATTCAAGAAATTCAACATCATAAAAATCGGTGCAGCCGTTCTTGAGTTATAAATGGTGTAACTAACCGCGCTTTGTTTTATATACTCGTATGTAGATTAACTACAACCGTATAACAGTACCTGGGTTCGGTTTGCACATATTTTGTCCACTGCTTTGTACAGTAGGGCCAAGAGAACATCATTAACTAGAAACTGTGGTAGCGGCTTAAGAGAATCTACCACCACATCTCATCCCGTGGGTGTCGTAGAAGTCGACAGAGTGTAAATTAAAACCAGGAGATGGGTAGCAGCATTTTCCTGGAACATCTGAATAAATAAACTGCGGTTGCCAACTCGCCTGCCAAGCGGGGCAACTATGGCAAAATCCTCCCAAAATGAGAGCTTCAAACAAATGTGGCAATCTATGGGGGAGGCCTATGTCCAGCAGTGGACTAGTGATAGGCTGATGCTGAAATTATGCAAAAATTCCATTCAATAACAAGTTAACGGCCTTGTGGCAACTCGATTTTTCATTTTTGTTTGTGTTCTCAGAGTTTTTCGCATGGACTAAACATACCTGGTACTGGTACAGTACATATTTTACGGGTGGTGGGATTCTTATGCAGGAATCCGTCTAGGTAGGTACCACCGCAGGGAAAGTTATTCTGACGCGGAGCAGTAGTGTCCAAACATTACTGTTTCTGTTTGAAGAGCACTGCGCAAATGTAATCAATGGGCATATGAGACTTAAGAACTGATGTCCCAGGGTGACGGGCGCACTGTGGTGTCACACAGAAATGTTCTGGTTGACACAGCATTTGCTATGGGTGGACGTTGCACTTACCATCAGGTAAAAGTTTTGCTCGTCTCTTCACTCTGTCAAATAAAAAAAATATATAATATTAGCATGGATATAATTATATAAGCTGGCCCGGCAGACGTTGTCCTGCCCGTTCCGATGTGTGAGGCGATGACTTCGATTTCTGAACTACATTTAAGTATGAAACTTTACAGCCACACATCACAGCGCCACCTACCGGGTCGGATTTTGTAATTTTCTTGTTTGGAATTATCAATCACACATTTGATAACCTCATAATGTGACCATCTTTGAAGGCAACTTACCATTGAACTTAAAATTGCAATAACGGTCGAAACCCGAATGAAAATTGGTGAAAACTCGAACGTTTTGCTCGTTTCGTCACATAATCTATATCAAGTGCGGTGGTACCTACCTAGACGGATTCCTGCACTTTGGAATCGATATCTCATGCTCACTCAGAACTACTGGAAAATAAGCTAAAGTTAACTAGAAAATCATTATAAAATAAGTATTGTGTATATAATCAATGCTGAACTGAAGTCATTTTTACCAAAGTTCTAAAGTTGCACACAATAGTATGTACATGTACATCTTAAAATATTTAAATTCCTTAGTTTGTAAGAACACACTCGTATATTCACATTCGTAATATAAAATAATAATCATATAACTTGTAATTAAACCAGTATCTATAGTAAAGAAAAAACCCGATCCACTTTCAAATTTTTATCTGTGTTCAAGTTTAGCGCTTATTTTTAATCTTTAATTGGTTTTCATAGAGTTTTTTTGATAGTTTTTATGTCTTTTTTGGCGCAGAGCTCTGTTTAGTTATTCACATATATAAATCAGGGCTAAAGTAAGGTAATCTTAGTAATTCACATATATATATACTCGTCACGATATCCCCGAAAATGCAAGATTTATTATTGATTTAAAATTTGGCATACATATTCCAATGCCGACACAGACACCAACTAATAAAGGATTTAACGATAGTTTGTTCCTAAACTTTAACATAACAATAACTTCCAAGCAAAACCGGGTAACTTAGTATCCTACAATTGTCCTACAGCTGCGCACAGGCCTCCTCCCGTTTTGGAGACAGTATAAGACACGGTGCCTTGTGGTGGCGGCTTATAGAATCTACCACCCCATCTCATCCCGTGGGTGTCGTTAAAGTCGACAGAGGGAAAATTAAAACCAGGATATGGGCAGCAGTACGTGGCAACTATGGCATAAGCCCCCCTAAAATGAGAGCTACAAACTTTTGCGGCAATCTCGGGGGGATTAGGGGATTCTCTACTTGTAATAGGCTGACACGGGGGCACTGCGCTGCTTCAATGTGGGTTGGCAGACTTCACATGTCGACGAAATATTTGTTTATTTGACTTACCTGCCTCCTCACGATGTATTCATTAAGCACTTGGCAAATCAGCACTCAATAATTGCCTTGATCAGTTTTAGCGGCGACGGGAACCGAACCCTGGGCACTTACGTACCAGAAAACTAAAGAATTTTGGAGGAGCACCCGGCCCCTGATCTACCACAGCTCAATATAAATATAGAGAGACACTTACACACAGATAGAAGAGGCACTTTGAAGCCTTCTGTTACCGGCAATGTATGAAAATCCGGCATTCTACAGAATGCCTAGGCATTGTTCATAACACCTAGTCGTTCCGTAAAAATACATACATAGTCCACGACTGTATCCTATAAGGGGTAGTCAGAGACTGGGCACTCACTGCAAAAACAGATGACTGCCACAATCCACGTTTCACCAAAACAATATAATGCATTTGGTGTGAGAGGTGCTGAGCCCATCGCCACCATGCGCTGTTGGGTGCACAGTGCAGTTTAATTCCTTACTCGCCTTTTACGAGATCCATTGGATGAGATGAAGTGGTAGTATTCTTTTAACGAGCCGCCACCACACGGCTCCGTAAAATGACAAATAAATTTAGGCAAAGTATGAAAAAAGGTCCTGCGATACAATATAATATTAATTTTATATCAGGGCTAGAGATATTAATATAACCCAGATCTCTCGACCATGTCATTTTAGACCTCTTCACGTAAAAACTAGAAAAACTATTTATGTGTCCAATGTCCCGATCATATAATATGTAAATTATATAAAAATATCATGTAAGAACATTGCGATTTAGATATACATCACAAAACTGTTTTAAATTATAATATAAATATATATAAAGTAAAGTTCGGTTAGGAATATTTATGAGATCCATTTTGCCCCTAGTGAGCTGTTAATGCTGTGTGCTTTAATTATGATATTTAATACATATTTAATTAGGAATATATTTCACTTGAAATTACAATGATTATGAAATTACTTATAAGAAAAAATTAATTTTTAAAATTTTTGTCTATCTATCTGTCTGTCTGTCTGTCTGTCTGTTTTTTTGTTCCGACTAATCTCCGAAACGGCTGGTCCGATTATGACGGGATTTTCACTGTCAGATAGCTGATATTATAGCGAGTAACTTAATAAGTAATCACTGGGCATATGAGACTTAAGAACCTATGTCTCAGGGTGATGGGCACAGTGTAGTGTCACACAGAAATTTTCTGGGTGGCACAGCATTTGTTATGGGCAGACGTTGCACTTACCATCAGGTGAACGTTTTGCTCGTTCCATCACTTTATGCAATAAAAAAAAAAACTTGCCTTTAATTTAAAAAAAATTATTAGGGATCCACGCACAAAAATATTAAGACCCCAAAATCCGATTCAAATGGGAAGTATATATGTATATCGTCGATCGGGGTCTGCTTTTTTACGCGGTCGAAACCGCCGGGCACAGTTAGTAAATAATTAATATTGACCACACGCGCACATATCAACAATCGATAGTCATATCAATACCAAATGAAAGAATTCTTAAGAACCAGTTTAAATGATCTCTTATAGTTAAATATTCACACTACTGGCTTGTAGTTATTTCCTTGTTCACCTTGCGTATGTCTTACAATTGAGCCGCACTCAACAAAAACTATCGGACTTATTCATAAAAAAGCAAACACTTCCTATTAAATGTTTTATAAAATTCGGTTATGGCATACTTCATCATGATTATGTAGTCGTACTAATCAAATTTCATATCTACATAGGTGAACTTGTGCCGTGTGGAAGCGGCTTAAGAGAATCTACCCGTGGACCGTGGGTGTCGTAAAAGTCGACAGAGGGAAAATAAAAACCAGAAGATGGGCAGCAGCCTCCTCCTGGAACATCTTAATAAATAAACTGGGGCCAAGCGTGGCAACTATGGCGAAATCCCCCCAAAATGAGAGCGTCAAACTTTTGTGGCAATCTATGAGAGAGGCCTTTGTTCAACAGTGGACTAATAATAGGCTGAAGTGATGATGATGAAAGGTCTGTGAATTTGTATATTTGGCTGCAAACATCTGTCAAAAATGAGTAATCTCTTTGTAACAATGCTGTAAACCTTCTCCATTTTGTATGAATAAGACTGTTGTCTATAATAAGTTTTTGCATTGCCTATATTTAAATCTATTGTCTACCGCTTCTCTAATCCCATATTAAAAGCCGGAGCTAGCCGGAACAATATGCTCGTTCTGTCGCTTTCTTCCATTAAGAAAACAGTTAAGTAATGCATAAAGAGAAAAAGAATGAGTTAAAGAAGATACGAATAAATATTTAAGCTCGAAGAAACATATACTTATGTTTCTTTTTTATATTCGTGACATTTAAGCCGGACGCCATATACGCTCACTTAGTTCCGTTAGCCACTTCTTACGACATACGCAGAAGGAGCGGTTTCCACGTTTTTTGCGTTCCAAATCACCGACTTAATTGCTTGGTCCGTGGCCTTTTCAATTCAGCCAGCCACTCGAGTTTAACTAAATAAAAGTGTTCCGGACCCCGTCGTTGCGTAAAACACTATATCTACTGCGTAAAATATACTGTAATGTACTCGTTTTTATGAAGATGTTATCTATAGTTGCATTTTTAGAGGTTGGCCGATAGGGCCGAGTGGTTTAAAATGTTCGAAACAAAGATTATTTTTTAAGTTCCGCGCAAACTAAAAAAATACACCTACAGGATTTAGCCTGCGAGAGTGAGATAGAATATAGTATACGGTGTTTCCTATTATATTCATATTTTCGAATTCACCCAAATTTTCGATAAATTTTGCTCTCATTAGCTCGACAACAAGATCAAAAACAGTAATTGACGCTGTAGTTCAAGAATATATTGATCAAATCCAAACCAACGCATTTATTTCATACTTTAGTTACCATAAGCCACTGGTGTATTTTCTTGAAAATGTAAACTATAACTATATATGTTAAGTATTAGTTTTATATTAAATAAACTCTACAATTATCCTACTCCTGATACTCTGTATTCGCCTCATTCTCTCGGTAGTTTTCTAAAGGTTTCTCTTCTTATTTCTTATTTGATATCACTGTATCTAATACTTCTTCGGATCATATCTAATCTTATACTACCTGGGCCCAGCGTTTTCAATCGCGTAAAATAAACCGAACAAATGATTGCGCCGTGCGTTCGGTCCTTCTAAGTAATGTTCGGTTATTAGCGTGCGGCCCCTTAAGGCCGTAGCAAGAAGTATTTGTGGCGTGTAACATTCATCAATAAATGGGCTCTCTAATGTAAAAATAATTTTTCTAATCGGATTGGTAGTTCCCAAGATTACCGCGTTCAAACTAACAAAAAATCTCCAGCTATTTTATATATATATTAGTACGATAAGATATGTCGGAAACGTGAAATACTTACAGCGAATTAAATTTTTCTAACTGCTAATCAGAAATGTCCCCGTGAACGAATCAGGGAGGAGGTCACCGTCATCACCATCTAGGCGAAATCTGTTTTCACATCCAATAACTGAGCGAGCAAAGCGAGATTTGTCTGTGGATTTGTTTATTAAGCAGTCACGATCAAACGTGTTATTTGATTTTCCCCAAATTTAGCATGAATGTTCTTTCAAGTCAACAAAACGTAATTGTCAAGATTTACTGGTGGTGGGATTCCATACAGAAATCTGTCTAGGTAGGTACCACCGCAGGGACCACTGTGTTTCGGTTGAAGGGCACTGATAGTTAATGGAATCACTGGGCATATGACGCTTAAGAACTGATGTCTCAGAGTGACGAGCGCAATGGTGTCACACAGAACTTCGGGGTCACACAGCATTCGTTATGGGCATACGTTGCGCTTACTATCCGATGAACGATTCGCTCGCCTCGTCACTTTCCTCTATAAAAAAATCATTTCTTATAAGTGCGAGATTTACGGTTAACAGAACTATGACTATGAACTAAACTAACAATAAATTAATATAACTTTTAAGTACTTACAAAATTCTCTGGTCACGGCAAATGGGATACCGATACCAAGTAGCTACTACCACCAGAGAATGGTGGTAGTAGCTACTTGGTATCGGTGCATGGAAAATATTTTGTACTGCACAAGTTTACAATTATATTCAGCAGTATTGGCCCGTACCCTCTTTACCTATATTAAAAATAATTTTCAAATATATATGTGTATATATATATGTGTATATAGAATATATGTGTATACTTTATACTATTCCTATTTATAAAAAAATATAATTCTATATATTCTTGGATGCCACTGAAAATCAGGGCAAGATCATACATCCTAACATATCCTGAGTGGCCGTCCTTTTGTGGTGCATTGCACCATTAACGGATGGATTTAAAATATTTTTTCCTGAGTTGTCTGTTCGTTTTTCTACACGGTTAATCAGTCTGTGAATTGTGTGCGTGTAACAAACAAATATTTCTTTCTCCTTTTCTTCTTCAGTCTGCGTTTATGTAGTAATTTTGACTCTGGCTGGAATTTCGAACTTGGTTTCGACACTGTAACCTGTGGGCCACGGGGACGTCGAATTTTTAGTTAATAATCAAAATATTAAAGTTAAATATAGACTATCAGGGACCGTTTCCAAATTTACCAAGGCACACACGTGCCGTTTGGTGAGACAATCGCACCTCACATATACCGAATTGACATTGAACATTACACCTTCGCGTTCATTGACGGAATATTGTTTATGTAGTTATCTATAGTAATGCTAAACTGTCGATTCTTATAACGTTTATTATTTATGTACTCTAAGGTAGAGCATGCAGCATTCTTATAAGTTGCGTGTCGTGTACTGTTTAGGTGACGTACGTCAAATACCACAGACTACCAAGAGACTATCAAATATCCTTTTATTTTTTTATTTTGTTTTTATTTCGTTTCTTTTTTTTTTCTTTGTAACCCTGTGACCACAGACTGTGGACATCCAAGTCTATATTGTGACTACAAGTTGTTGCGGGGGCAAATGAATTTTTACGTTGCTTATACGCTACATATGTGAGTATTTCCGCCTGTGACGTCAATACCAGGCTCTATTTTAAAATCAGCGTTGCAGTACTTTAGTGCTGCAGCAATTTGCTGAAATAGAGACCTTATTGGGCATCACAATTTTTTTGTTTTCGTTTTTATGTTTCAATCATTTTGTTTCATTTTTTGTGATGTCCAATAAAAAGTTTTTCTTTCTTCTTTCTTTTAAAATGTAGGTGATAAATGCAAAGTCTGGGGGTATTAAACGCTGTGTCACTCACAACATGTCTGTCTGTTTGCGTACTACTTATTGCACCCGTTACCCTAAGACATCAGTTCTTAAGTCAATAATTAAAATAGTAATAGAATTAGCGTTACTTTGCGAAAAAATATTATAATGAAGGAAAGTAAGTTATTGCTGAGATCCGCATGCAAAAAAATAGTGTATATTACCTAGTTTTTGAAGGGAGCCGCCCGCCCTCCCACAGTAGCAGGCACAAGCAACCACTACAACACTACCACTAGGCAATATGCACCACTTTAATCGAGACCACGACACGTGTTTCACCTCAAAATCTAATGTTATTGACTCAACAGCCGACAGCCGCCGAAACTCTACAAAAACTAGGTATAATACACTTTATATTTGGCATGCGGATCTTAGCAAATTAACTGAAAGTAAGTTAATAGTTAAAACCTTCGATAGTTAAAATTAAGCGCGATAAAATCCGTAAATTGTAGTCTTGTTTGATGTGTAGTACTCGCGTTAATATAAGAAATCATTAAGAACTTCGACTTCGAATAAATCGTGTCTAAAAAAATATTTCTGACTTGGAAAATGAAAAACTAAACATAACGATAATTTACTGGTGGTAGGATTCCTATGCCGGAATCCGTCTAGGTATGTACAACCCCCGGCCAGTTATTCTGCCGTGAAGCGGTAGTGTGCAAACATAACAGTATTTCGGTCTGAAGAGCACTGTGATCTAGTGAAATCTGTGAACTGGGCATACGATATTTAAGAACTCATATCTCGGGGTGCCACACAGAAATGAATGACAGCATTTGTTATGGGCAGACGTTACATTTACCATCAGGTGAACGTTTTGCTCGTCTCGTCACTTAATCAAATAAAAAAAATCTAGTATACACGATTACGTCCTCCTGGTCGATTTTATCACGGCTCCGTTTTCCTGTTAACGAGGAGACCCTATTATCTGCTTAGGAAATATCATAGTGCAGTAAGGATAAATGCAACCACAGAGGTACTCACTTGTATTCACCGTACCCAATGACTATTAGATCAGAGAAATAAAACGATCTAAAAAAACGATACCCCTCACTAGGATTGGGTGGGTGTATTTTAAAGTAAAAGTTTGGAAAATCCAAAAGTGCACGTCTTATGACGCTCATTTTACTATTAAGAAAAATAATCGTTCGTACTTATGCGAGAATCCGCCTAGGCCGTGAAGCAGTAGTGTGTAAACATTGTGTTTCGGTTTGAAGGGCACTGTGAGCAAGCGTAATCACTGGGCATATGAAACTTAAGAGCTTATGTCTCAGGGTGATGGGTACAGTGTGGTGTCAAACAGAAATTTTCTGGGTCACACAGCCTTTGCTATGGGCAGACGTTGCACTTACCATCAGGTGAACGTTTTGCTCGTTTCATCACTTTATCCAATAAAAAAAAATATTTGGAGTCATTTCCCTTTCAGATGAAAACATTAAGAAAAAATAAATGAGACGTGCAAAACGATTATTTTTCTTAACAACTACAAGTGTTGAATTTAGCCGTGTGGTGGCGGCCTTGTTAAAAGAATACTACCACTCCATCTCATCCAATGGATCTCGTAAAAGGCGAGTAAGGAATTAAACTGCACTGTGCACCCAACAGCGCATGGTGGCGATGGGCTCACCACCTATCACACCAAGTGCGTTGTATTGTTTTGGTGAAACGTGGATTGTGGCAGTCATCTGTTTTTGCAGTGAGTGCCCAGTCTCTGACTACCCCTTATGGGATACAGTCGTGATCTTATGTATGTATGTATGTGTTGACTTTTGATATGAAACAGGAAAACATTAGATTAAATTCTGAACACGATAAAAAAACCCGGTCTCGATACGTCAATTTTATCGGGAGTTATCGTGACCAACATACCTACAAAAAATCAGGACGTCCACGTGAAATTTTTTTAAACTGTATTTTTTTTTCAAAGTAGCAATATTTTTGATTTACAAAATAATTTTAATGAATTAATTAAAGTGTTTTCTTGATAGACTCATATTCAAATTAGCGTATAAGTGCAATATAATTGTGATGGAGGCATTTGAAGATAGCCGAATCGCATGACCTTGTCATGTCGGGTATAAAGCACTATTTGCTGTGAGACGTGCATTTCACATACACAGCAACCTGATTCGAAAACCAACCATTTGTGTTTCTACGCACCAAAATAACATACGACAAAATAAATAAATAAATTGTAATGCACATTGATGAGGGTAACGGCAAATAATGAACTGTTACGTCGATTAGATATTGAATAGTATCGAAACCATTCTTACACTCAACACATGCAAGGCCTCTCGAAGTCAATGGACCGTAAAACGGCTTTGCTTTTGCGTTGTGCACATTCGCAGAGCAAAACATTTGCGAATTGTGTATTTGTCTAATTATCTATACCAGTGGTAGCCTTGTGGTGGGAATCCTACCGTAATTCATATTAAGTTTGAACGTAATTGACGTTTGAGTGATCATTTGTTGGCGACATTTTAAAATTCACTGGCGACAATCTACTCTGTGCCACTGTTTTACTACAGAATATGTGTTTGACATAGGTAGTATTAACGTAAATGAACGACAGACTATTACGTGATTGACATTGTCAGTATGAACGTAAATAATGTGTTATTTTAGTCAATTTAACGTATTTGTAAATAAATTAAAATTCTTTCTCTCCTTCTTCTTCTTCTCCATACAAACTCTTACGATGACAATTTTGCTCCGTGCGCGCAGTATGCTTAAAGAGGGGTTCAAAGTTTTTAGTTACACGTATAGAATATTTAAAAGCGATTTAACAAAATATGTCTGAAACCTATTGACTTGAAAATTTAGCATACATATACGCTTCCCGATTTAGACGCCTACTAAGAACGGAATTTTACGAACATTGTGCGGAACCCTAATTATTTATCTAAACTTAAAGTATCCTAAGTTACCCGCTGTAATATCAGCTATCGGTCAGTGAAAGTCCCGTCAAAATCGGGTCCAGCCGTTTCGGAGATTAGCCGGAACAAACACACAGGGCAGACAAAAAAATTTTAAAAATAGTTTTTTACTTGATAAGTACCATAATTACTTTCATAAGTGTTGAGTAAAAAGCTATTATTTTGTTATCACAGAGACTTGCAATTTTATTTATTTGTATCGATTGACATAATTATATCATTTCTGAGTTTGGTTAGTGTCAATGTACGGTTGAAATATTTCCGTCGTAATGTGTTCGACGCTTCAATGTTATATCGTACATTCGATCGACTGTTTCATATGCATTCTCTTTGCGGCCGGACTATAGTAAAGAAAGAAAGAAACATATTTATTTGACCAACACACAACATTAACAAGCATAATAAAAAGTAGTGTAAAAAAAGACAAAATTTTTAGTGCGATGTCAAATAGGATCTCGCCTCAATGATAATCTGTGGTACCCTCAGCACTGGTTTTAAGTCTGATCCATTATTGACCCCACGAACAACCGGGCATAGACAAAGTGCGAAAAACACTTAATTGTTTGTAATAAATAAAAACAATGAAAAAAATTAATAAAAAAAATACAAATACAAAATGAAAAAGTGATGATGATGATGATGTTCTCCTAGCCGCTTTCGACCATGGCGACAACTTCCGACTACTGTCGAGAGCCATCAACTGCGCAGGAGATATTATAGTGCCACAAGTGTACGCGCAAACACACAGGCACTCACTCGTCCCAACCTACCCGCGCCCGATGTAACGCTGATCCGATATGATCGGAGGTAGGCTAGGATGCAGTGTCAGAAACACGGGGACAGTCACAACACAACCAGACCCGAAAACCAACAATTTGTGTTTTAGCACAAATGTTGGCTCCGGCTGGGAATCGAACCCAGGACTCGCGGCGTAGAAGTCAGGTACTCTGACCACAAGGCCACGCGGTCGTCAAAAAAAATGTAAAAATGAAAAAGTAAACACACATTCAATCGTCACAAATTCGTAGGCAACAATAACATATTTTTTACATATGATAAGGTGGCAACACAATAGTCTATCTATCATGAGTTATAGCTATACCAGGGTATTTCTCCAAACTGTGTAGTGTGAAATGTGATCTGTCAAATTAAATAAAGGCAAAAAAGACATATACAAAATATACATTTGCATACACGTCACGAAAAAATAATAAAAAAAAGGTCTCTAGAGCAAACATTTTTGTGTGTTTGATAAATATGAATATTTGTATCTAAGATAGAATCGAGCATTGATTTGTTAAGATCTGATGTAAATTTTCGCCTGTGCATCTAAGCAAATTACCTTTCTTTTCTTTATTGCTTGTATCTAGTTTTTTTTTTTTTTTATTGGATAAAGTGATGAAACGAGCAAAACGTTCACCTGATGGTAAGTGCAACGCCTGCCCATAACAAATGCAATATTACCCAGGAAATTTCTGTGTAACACCACACTGTGCCCATCACCCTGAGACATAAGGTCTTAAGTCTCATATGCCCAGTGATTACGCTAGCTCACAGTGCCCTTCAAACCGAAACACAGTTTTAGTTCACTGATATTAATTAAGCTTCTTCTTAAACATCAGCGTGTTGATGACATTGGACTCTCCCGCAATGAGACCTGCCACAATCACCACGCTTGGCAGGCGGATTCATAATTTAAGCTCTCACTAGTCCACTGCTGCACATAGGCCTCCCACATAGACTGCCACAAAAGTTTGTAGCTCTCATTGTGGGGTGATTTTGCCATATTCGCCACGCTTGGCAGACGGGTTGGCAACCGCAGTTAATTTATTCAGATTTGACAGGAAGATGCCGCTGCCCATATCCTGGTTTTTATTTTCCCTCTGTCGACTTTTAGGACACCCACTGGATGAGATGGGAGGGTACATTCTCTTAAGCGGCCACCACACGCCGGATTAATGATCGCTATACCAGACGCCTCGCTCCGTCTAGGCAGATATTATAGCAGCGCCAATTCTACCGTGAAACAGTAGTATGCAAAAATTACTGTTTCGGTCTGAAGGGCACTGAGAGCTAGTGTACTTACTAGGCATATGTGACTTAAGAACTGATGTCGGGTGACGGGCGCAGTGTGTTTCCATACCATAAATGTTCTGAGTAACACAGCATTGAGACCAGCAAATTGTTCACCTGATAATAACTGCAACGTTTGCCCGTAGTGTTTGCACACTACTGCTCGACGGTAGTGTAACTGACACAACGCTGGTACCGACGTAGACAGCATAGGAATCCGTCAGTCAATAAAAAATGCAATTATATATTAAAATAAACGTGGTAAATGTTGCGGCATTCAAAACCGATCACCAGTTCCAGATATCTTTAAGTGAAAGTTAAAAAATACAAAATATTCGTGATCGTGTTGCATAAAACTTCCTTTGGTGGGCTGGAAGCGAATTTCTAAGTGGGGATTATTTTGTGACGCATGATTTCGCAGCTTTCGAAAGCACTACGTATCAAACGATTGTTTATCATACATCGATACATATATATAATACTAGTATAAAAGTACCGCATATAGTAAGTATTGTATGTCTGTCCTTACTAACGGATGTAGTCTAGGTTATCTTGTATCTATACATCATAATAAAAATGTAAACTGAGCGTGTCGCATATTTTAAAATTTTGCGAAATGAATGATTGAGAGAGTACTAAAAATATGTAACTAAATACATTTCTATCATTTTAAAAATTCTCTTTCTGTGTATCTGATTGTTTGTGACCGCATCACGTCTAAATTACTAAATTTATTCAAAATACTCAGTAAGAAAATCGATAAACGTATCTTCCGGTAACATTTAAACTTTGTTTTATTAAAATCGGTTTATTCTATTAAAAGTTATGAGTATTTGAAGTCTGCGAATTGGTTCAATGGTGGCGATGAGTGAATTATACGAGTATGTACATTATATTTTTTTACAAAGAATATAATTTATACAAAGTAGCCGTGGTAGCTCATGGGGTAGGCGCTCACTTTAATTTCATAGTATACGAGTGACTAAATTGGAATAAAAATGATATTGTACTCTATTCTATTTGCTGGAATCGATCACTTTTGCCACAAAAACATATCCGCAGAATGGTCTTACACGTATCCTCCAACCTCCCATAATAAATGTGGATTTGTTCACAGAAAAAAAGAAGGAAAACCAATAGATCATCATCATCATCATTTCAGCACATCACTAGTCCACTGCTTAACGTAGACCTCGCCCACAGCTTGCCACAAAAGTTTGTAGCTCTCTTTTTGGAGGGATTTCGCCATAGTTGCCACGCTTAGGAGGCGGGTTGGCAGCCGGAGTTTTATTTATTCCGATGTTCCAGGAAGAAGCTGCTGCCTATCTGGTTTTTATTTTGCCACTGTCGATTTATGCGACATCCACGTGATGAGATAGGGTGGTAGATTTTCTTAAATTGCCACCACACTGCTACATATACCCATGATTGAATGTTCATACTCTTTTTTTTTTCTTTTAAATTAATAGCATTGCAGTTGTTACTAATTCTGCCAAGAAAAATTCAGTCATGATGCTTACACTTATTTATTGTAATGCGCTACAGTATGATGCAACAAGAGAGTCTGCGTTTAACCCACTGTAATCTTAGCTACATGGTTTTTCACCACTAAAATTTAAAAACAATGTAGATTAAAAATACAGCGTTGTGGTATTGCTGTTTAACATTTTCCTACACTGTGTCATTGATCCTTTTAAACTCAAATGACATAAAAAACTTTACTTTTCTACTGGAAGGTGAATTAATCAAAGTTTCGCTTTCATTTTGGAAGAGCTATCGCGTGAGTTAAAAAGAACTCCATATAGTGGCATAACGCGTATACATACACCTGTAATATACCTGCATATGTTCAGAAGGATGCACTTACGTAGTAAAGAACGAGACATCCAGGAAGACATTGACACAGTATAGGAAAATATTAAACAGTAGTATGACAACACTGTATCTTTACTTTACGCAAATCTCAATTGTTATAATTGTAATTTGTAACTACAAACTAGTGAATGCTTCCAATTATGATAATAATATGAAATTAAATTAAAATTATGTATTCTTCAACGAAAGAAATATAAATTTCGTTTGTCAAATGTCAATTTGTTTACATATTTATTTGTATTTTTTTTATCTTAGTCATAAATACATTATAAATAAATTTACTAAGAATAGTCTCATAGAAAAAACACGCTCCATGACAAAATGTTAGACAAGATTCAATTATAAATAAATAAGTGTATTGCAAACCCGAGCAGACCAGCCCCCACCAACAGCACCTGTTAGCATTCGGGGTAAATACCGAATGCAAACAAGGTGCAGTTGGTGGGAGAGCTTATTCTTATGCATATCTTGAGAGATCACAGGCTGCACAGAACCACACTACTGGCTATTAAACTACCCATAATAAATTGACGACCGCTTGGCATAATGGTCAGAGTTTCTAACGTCTACGCTGCGGGTCTTGGGTTCGAATCCTACCCGTAGCGAACATTTTCGGAAAAGACACAAATTGTTTTTGCACATGAAATGTATGTCTGTTAAACGCATTCACGAAAAGTGTTTATTATACCATCTAATAGTTTCGTGTTGGCATATTTAAAAATAAAACACTTCACACTTGCTTTGTTCAAACCCTTTTTATAATCATTAAATCATCATCATTTCAGCCTATCAATAGTCCACTGCTGAACTTAGGACTCCCCTATAGATTTAGCAACAAAACTTTGTAGCTCTCATTTTCGGGGGATTTCGCCGTAGTTGCCACGCTTAGCTGCTGCCCATCTCCTGGTTTTCATATTCCTTCTGCCGAGTTGAACTCTACAACCAACGGATGAGATGGGGTGGTAGATTCGTTTAAGCCGCCGCCATACGGTAACGCCGTTAGATGGCTCCCTAAATTTTTTTTTTGCTATTGTAACTACACCTATCCCTTACTTACCCCGCACGCACCTTAGATAAGTGGCTAAGACTCGCGGCCCCGTGCTAGTGTAGCAAAATTGCCGTTAGAAAGATGTGTCCGCGTGGGACATGTGTTCATGTAGCGGAAGCATGTCCCAAGGACCAGTGCAAAGTAAAGTCGAAGTAAAGAGGATCAGCCGCCGGCGCTGCCACCACGCTGATCCAGCACCAAACCCAAACCAGCGTGCTATACACAGTTAATAGATTTACTAAGGGTACATACAGTCCACTTAAATTAGGATCCCCGCATGGTTCCCCACCAATGGGTTCTCGCCTTGTCGTTGCAGGGGTTGGGGGGGGGGGGCTTAGTAACCGTGGCTTGGTCACCCATAGTGAAGCTAAGAGGAGCTGGAGGACTGCTGGGGGAGGACCGAGTCGGCACTGCTCACCATGCCCTTCGCAGCGAAGGTGGACTCGCGGGGGAAGAGGAATGTAGGTGTTGCTTTGCCTCTCTCCCTGTTCCCCGCGACTTTGGCGGGGCCGCACCGTAGATGCGGCGGTGGTGGGGCCGCGGCGGGAGAGGAGTGTTGGTGTGTCGTTGCCTCTCTCCCTTTCCTCCGCGGCCGAAACGTGGTTGGCCGCGGAGCCACAGACTGGTGCTTTTGAGTGCCATGTCCTTGCATGTCCTGCCATGGCCACGTGGCCCTCGCGTGGCGGACTCGGGGGGGTTCGTTGCGCGCACAAAGGGGGCCGTGCTGGGAGGCGCGTCGTGTGTTCCGGTGCGCCTTACTAGGAAGGAGAGAGGAGAGACGCAGTTCTCTCCCGGGGAGAGGCCGGCGATAGTAGGCGGCCAGCGCCGATGGGGTCGCGGATTTGTGCGCGAGCGTTCCCGTGGCCCTGCCTATATGCGGCGATGACGGAGCACCATGGGTTTTAATCGGTACAAGTCCTACATAACCCGTTCTTCCCCCCGTGAAGGCGGGTATGCGTAAGGCATTTCCCCATGTAAAAAAAAAGGATCCCCGCATGGTTAGGGTCGAATATTCAGGTTCGCCCTACCAGATACATTGTCTATTAAAAACATTTGTTTATTTGTTTATAAAATGGTGATAGGATTCCTATGCAGAGATCCGTCTAGGTACAGTACACCCCAGGGCCAGTTATTCTGCGATGAAGCAGTAGTGTGCAAACTTTAATGTGTTTCGGTTTAAAGGGCACTGAGAGCTAGCGTAATCACTGGGCATATGAGACTTAAGAACTGATGTCTCTTGGTGACGACAGCATTTGTTATGGGCAGACGTTGCACTTACCACCAGGTGAATGTTTTGTTTGTTTCGTCACATTTTCCAATAAAAAAATACTTACAAACAGAATAAAAGATCAAGTCAGTTAATGTTTTTAAATTTTTATTTTTTGCATAATATATATTTACGTCTCGTCTGACTTTAAAAAAATGTTGGCAACCTTGAATGTATTTGTAATACAGCCTTGCCTAGGGACGTTCCATTTATTCCACTTATTTTATTTTCTCAACTCAATGTAGTACTCAAGCTGTAACAAGCTCCTTTTTAATCAGTGGCTCAAAACCAGTCAAAAATATAATATTGCCACTTTTTGCATTTTATATTAAATTGACCTACTGGCTATTCTATCTTTGCTGTGGTCACAGGTAGCCGTACACCGCATACACGATACTTCCAATTGCTCTGCAGTGAGCTGAACAATTTCGCAATGAGCACAATCAATTCACATCCGTATACATACACACAGACAATGATAAATATATCCACTTTCATGTTATACGTTTAGCGTTTCATTTTATTTTAGTCTTTGCGAACTATGTATGTGTTTAATTGTCCTTTTTATTTTACGTTCTTGTTGTAGATCACCCCATCTTATCCCGTTGGTAAATCTTAAAAGTCGTCAGTAGGAAAATAAAATCCAGGAGATGGGCAGCGTTATCTTCCTGGAGCATCTGAACAAATCAACTGCGGTTGCCAACCCGCCTGACAAGCGTGGCAACTATGGCAAAATCCCCCCTAACTGGGAGCTACAAACTTTTGTGGCAGTCTGTGGGGGAGGCCTATGTTTTAGCAGTGGACTAGTGATAGGCTGAAATGATGATGATGATGATGATGATGATGATGTTGTTGCTGTTAAAAACATAGGTTCACCTTAAATGAGATACACATATATATGATAATACATACGTTGGACACTGACATTAGGTATTTAAAAAAAAATATGTAACTGCTGATGCCCGCGACTTCGTTTGTGTGGATACGGGTTTTTTAAATATCCCGTGGGAACCATTCGATTTTCCGGGATAAATAGTATCCTATGTCCGTCTTCAGGTCGCTGGCTATGTCTGTGCCAAATTTCGTCGAGATCGGTTCAGCGGTTGAATCGTAAAAAGGTAACAAACGGAGAGAGGGACATAGAGAGTTACTTTCGCATTTATAATATTAATATGGATTGTGCAAAACATAGGTAGGTCTTAAGTTTACTCTCATAAATTTGTATTCTATCGCATTAGTAACTTGTTTCATCATCAAAATCGGTTTCTCTCCGTAACAAGTTCGTGAGCTGACGAGTTTTTTTATTTTTATTTTAATACTAATCACAGCTATTACGTAAGACACAGTGTAAAAACAACAAACTTTGTAAAATTTATTAGGAGTCTTGTCGTCAACTAAGTATTAACTTATTTTATCGTTCAATAGAAACAAATTGACCACAAGAACTCTCATCGATACATGCTTGTTTACTCCATGCGCACAAAACGTGTGAAGTGCTATGAGATAAAATTTGAAGTGGTTGTAAAGGACTTAGGTAAATGACATATTTAGTTATTAAGAATGCATACCGAATTCAATACGAACAAGGCTAAAACTTCAAAACAATCGCAAACCGGTTTGAGCAGCATAATGAGATTCTAATAAGCATTTTGGGTCACATCAACGGAGACAAGTAGTGATTTGAATTCATATATATCGATGTTAATACACAAGTAATTTCATCAGTATTTGAAGTAGAAATCGGAATGGTACGTGATAGAATCACGATTTTTTTATGTTGCATAAAGTGATGAAACGAGCGAAACGTTCACCTGATGGTAAGTGCCAACGTCTGCCCATAACAAATGCAGTGTCACCCAGAACATTTCTGTGTGACACCTCACTGCGCCCATCACCCTGAGACATCAGTTCTTAAGTCTCATATGCCCAGTGATTACGCTAGCTCCCAGTGCCCTTCAAACCGAAACACAGTAATGTTTGCACACTACTGCTTCACGGCAGAATAACTGGCCCTGGGGTGTTACCTACCTAGACGGATTCCTGCATAGGAATTCTACCACCAATATATAGACTGGTGGTACGATTAGTATACAAAAATCCGTTTAGATAGATACCTTCCCGGTGCCGGCACCACTAAAATTGTTAATTGCAATTTTAAGTGCTGATCTTACCGTGTGCTCGGCGGTGAAGGAAAACATCGTGAGGAAACCTGCATGTCTGAGAAATAAAAAATATTTCGAAGACATGTGAAGTCCGCCAACCCGCATTGGAGCAGCGTGGCGGATTCTTTCTAGCTCCAAAACCCTCTCAGAAATGAGAGGAGGCACACTCAGAGTGAGCACACTCAGCAGTGGGACATTTATAGGCTGAAACTTTACTTTTTTTTTAGATGTTTTGCTCGAACGCGGTTGCGTGAACGATTTGCTCGTCTCGTCACTTCGTCGATATGGTCGCTTCGACCGGGTAAGCACCGCGCAGTAGCTGAATATACGAGTATGTGTAAAGAAGCAAATTCGCTCTGCTAGGTTTCAGATATGAAGTGAAGTAATCCGGATACCTAATTACGGTGATTCTATCAGACTACTCTCAGAGGTGACAATATTAACCACCTATATGAAATAATTTACTAATTTTACGGATTTTATCGCGTTTAATTATACTATTTATAACCCGACGTTTCGAGCGCTTTACAGCACCGGTCACGGGAGAAGTATCCGATGAAGCTGTAAGAGCCGAGAAGGCTAACAGCAATTACATCACCGAAAATATATATGGTCACGGGAGGACTAAGGAGACATAAGAAAAATTCTTTTTTTAAAGTTTGTCTGTCTGTTTGTCTGTTTGTTCCGGCTTATCTCCGAAACGACTGGACCAATTTTGATGGGACTTTCACTGAAGGGTAGCTGATATTATAGCGGGTAACTTTGGCTACTTTAATTTTAGAAAAATAATTGGGGTTCCGCACTAAAAAATTAAAACCCTAAAATGTGATTCGAAAAGGAGAGTATCATCGACGGGGGTTGACGCGGGTGAAACCGCGGGCACGGCTAGTCATATATATTACTTCGGGATTGACTTATTTTTTTAATCTATGGACTGAATTTACATAAATTCAGAACATAGCACCACCACTGTCACATACATACATACATACATAAGATCACGACTGTATCCCATAAGGGGTAGTCAGAGACTGGGCACTCACTGCAAAAACAGATGACTGCCGCAATCCACGTTTCATCCAAAACAATATAATGCACTTGGTGTGATAGGTGGTGAGCCCATCGCCACCATGCGCTGTTGGGTGCACAGTGCAGTTTTAATTCCTTACTCGCCTTTTACGAGATCCATTAGATGAGATGGAGTGGTAGTATTCTCTTAACGAGCCGCCACCACACGACCCACCACTGTCACAGAATGGATTAAATAAAAAATATTGAGCGTTGTTATTTCCTTAAAATATCGATATTGCAAATGTGGACGTGATGTTACAACACTGTTACGAAAAGATACCGCTTATCGATATTGAATTTATTAGCATAAGACCGCGGAGAATTTTACATATCTGCGATTAAATATTTAATGTTTTGAAAATAAATTATTCGCAATGAAATTGGAAGGTATCGAGGAAGACTTACTTTTTTAAAGTTACGGATTTCTGCAAAATAATTGCTCCACCGCTCACCTTCGGCAGTCATGCGTTCCCAATAAGACATCTGGGACTAGCGACGGAAAACAGAGCATTAGCGATTTTGTGTAACGCCCCGTGTTCCTACGATATCAAAAATATCGATTGATATAATGATGATGTTCCCCTAGCCGATTTCCGACCACAGGCGACAACTGCCGAATACTGCCGAGAGCCATTCAACTGCGCAGGAGATATTATAGTGCCTACAAGTGTACGCGCAAACACAGAGGCACTCACTCGTCCCAACCTACCCGCGCCCGATGGAACGCTGATGCGATAAGATCGGAGGTAGGCTAGTATGCAGTGTCAGAAACACGGGGACAAACACAACACAACCAGACCCGAAAACCAACAATTTGTGTTTTAGCACAAATGTTGGCTCCGGCTGGGATTCGAACCCAGGACCCGCGGCGTAGAAGTCAGGTACTCTGACGACTAGGCCACGCGGTGGTTCGATTGATATCGACATATCGGGAAAACAGTCAGATGATGACTGTTTTCCCGATGATTCCTATGCAGGAATCCTGTCTAGGTAGGTACCACCCCAAGGCCAGTTATTCTGCCGTGAAGCAGTAGTGTGCAAGAATAACTGTATTTCGGTTTGAAGTGTGTGTGCCCACTGTGAGCTAGCGTAATCACTGGGCATATGAGACTTAGAACTTATGTCTCAGGGTGATGTACACAGTGTGGTGTCGGCACAGAAATTTTCTGGTTGACACAGCATTTGTTATGGGCAGACGTTGCACTACCATCAGGTGAACGTTTTGCATCGTTTCATCACTTTAACCTATAAAAAAAATATAGCTTACCTGTGGCCGTCCTCGATAAATGCGCTATCCAACACTAAAATATTTTTTCAATTCGAACCAGTAGTTCCCGAGATTAGCGCGTTTAACCAAACAAACTCTCCAGCTTTATAATATTAGTAGAGATAAATATTATTGTATTTCATATTATTACCACGTTTTTATTAAGTCGCTTTCGCGTATGTCTGTTAGGATCAAATTTAATAATTGATTTTAAACTAACTTCCCGAAGATCTACAGACTTGAAACTTTAAACATAGCTATGGGCTGGATGACAATACATTATTAACTCGCTTTCTTGTCTGTCTGTCTGTTGGGTGCAAATTTCGCAATTGATTATAAACTAACTTTCCACTTTTAGTCTGTTTAAAAAACTCGGTATATGGGAAGTTTATTTATGAGATAATTATGTTTAATTAATGGAAGGATACCCACCACCGACTACATACAACACTGCCACTAAGCGAATACACACCACTGAAGTCGAGAACACGACACGTGTTTCATCTCAAATCCGGTGGCGGCTCCCGGTGGCGGTATTGGTTTGCTTGTGCACGCTGCTGAGGAAGGACGGGCGGTGCTCTTCAAAAAACTAGGTAATAGACACCATATTAAATTTTGGATGCGGATCTTAGCAAATTAACTTTCTTTCCTTTATTGCTTCCGCTGTTCCTCTGGTACTGCAGATGTTCATGGGCAGTGGTGATCACCTTACTATCATCTATAAAAAAAATCTAGACTTGTGCTGCCAAATACACGCGTAAATATAATGAATGGATGCAGCGCCAAATAAGGCTCTTATTAGTAATCTAGCTGCGCACTAGCTCAGTGAAAGTAAATATGACATCATATATCATCGAATAAATTGTAACTGACAGAACGGTGCTGTACCGTATATCTAAACTTTCGTAGATCTGATAAACACAACGGTGAATCTTTAATGACAAAATTGAATACTAAAAATGTCCATACAAAACTTTAAAATTATTTGTTTTGTAAAACTTTACGCGACCCTAACTCAGAAAGTCGTTGCCCCGAATCAGACTAAATTCAAAATACGTTTTCTTCTCCATTTAATTTATGTTATCTTACTACGGCGTCATACTAACAGATTTACTTCGCAACAGATTTCCTTAACTTACTTTCGAGTTCTTTCGATGGCAGCTCAATGGAAAAACGACCAATTAAATTTATGAGTTCATTGCCTCGATCAGCTGTATAACAGGGTAGTCACCCAGAGTTTTAAGCAAACTCTTTACGTCGACATATCTCTAACAGGATCCACGCTACGAGGCTCATTATAATTTTTGGGGCATATACACATCGTCCCTAAGGTACAGGACGTTACGAATGACCCTGTATATATAATATTATAAAGAGAAAAGATTTAATTTTTTGTATGTTTGTTTAGTTGTAATAAATAAACTCAAAAACTGCTAAACCGATTTTCTTATTTTCACCTATAGACAGCTACATTATCAGCGAGTAACATGAACTATATTTAATTTAAATAAAAACTGAGATCCCTACAAAAATCGCTATGATGTTACTTAAGGTATCAAAAATTTACTCATAAAGGTCATTATTTGGCGTGCGCTGCAAAAACTATTGATGGTGAAAAAAAAATAATGTATTACATTTTCATTGTACTCATCACTGTTCACCTAAAATTTCGCGAGGCTATTTGTCTTCCTATCATCATCATCATCATTTCAGCCTAACATAGTCCACTGTTGAACACAAGCCTCCCCCGTAGATTGCTACAAAACACGGTCCTGAACCTGTTTGCCAGGCGGCAAATGCCTCCTCCAACCTTTTCCATTCGTGTCTTTCTTTTGCCACCCTGTTCCACATCACTCCTGCCACTTGTCTGATGTAGTCATCCCATCTTTTCTGTGGTACCACCCTGTCCTGCCCTGTCACAATTTTACTCCATTTGTCCTGTTTTTTACAACTACACTTTTTTACGGTACAAATTAGTCTTATTTAAATGTGTAGTATTCGCGTAAATAAAAATAATAATTTCATCTTCATTTTGTTCTTGATATCGAAGCCAAGGTAACAAAGATCTTCACAATATTTTAACATTTATTATTGCGAATAATATCACCAATTTTGGTCTGGCGTCTTCCTTTTAATGATTTGGGTTGAGGTGAACGAGCGTCGTCCGTACGTTATTAATTGTTGCTTTTAACCTTAATATCCCCACCTTTACCATCCGCGATCGCGCACATTTTTGTTTTAATATCAGACTTGCGCCTTCGTCCACGTGGATTTAGGTTTTTTAAAAATACCGTAGAAACTCTCCGATTTTCCAGAGTGATAAGTATCCTATGTCCGTCTCCAGAATGCGAGCTACCACTGTGCCAAATTTCGTCAAGATCGGTTCAGCGATTAAGTCGTGAAAATGTAACACACAGACAGTGTGACAGAGAGAGTTACTTTCGCATTTATAATATTGTATACAGTGTCGATTTTATTATAGTAATAATAATAACTTATTATATCCGTGTGGTGGCGGCTCGTTAAAAGAATACTACCTCTCCATCTCATACAATGGATCTCGTAAAAGGCGAGTAAGGAATTAAACTGCACTGTGCACCCAACAGCGCATGGCGGCGATGGGCTCACCACCTATCACACCAAGTGAATATGAATAATACGTACTATGTGAAAGCCCGTGGTGGCGGCTTAAGAGAATCTACCACCCCATCTCATCCCGTGGGTGTCGTAAAAGTCTACAGAGGGAAAATGAAAACGAAGAGATAGGCAGGAGCATCTTCGTAGAACAACTGAACAAATAAACTGCGGTTGCCAACCCGCCTGCCAAGCGTGGAAACTATGGCAAAATCCCTCCAAAATGAGAGCTACTAGTTTTTGTGGCGATCTATGGAGGGTCTTATGTTCAGCAGTGGACCAGTTATAGGCTGAAATGATGATGATGATGGTTAGAAAGGAATAAAATTAAATACTAGGACTAGAAAATTTCTGTGTGACACCTCACTGTGCCCATCACCCTGACACATGGGTTCTTAAGTCTCATATGCCCAGTGATTACGCTAGCCCTCAGCGCCCTTCAAACCGAAACACAGTAACGTTTGCACACTACTGCTTCACGGCAGAATAACTGGCCCTGGGGTGGTCTACCTAGACGGAATCCTGCATAGGAATCCTACCACCAGTAACTCTCTCTGTCCCTCTGTCTGTTTGTTACGTTTTCATGCTTCAACCGCTGAACCGATCTCGACGAAATCGGCATAGAGAAGATAGCTTGCATCCTGGAGACGGACGTAGAATACTTTTATCCCGGAAAAATAAATATTTAAAAAATCCATATCCATTCGGACGAAGTATTCTAAATCATAACACAGGACAATAAATTAGTATATTGATGTCACAGTATACAACAAATTGAATCCGCTATAAACCTACTGATCTACGACGCATTCAACGCCAGCAGTGTGATGTGAAGGGCACAGGAAAAGTCGTTATTTCTCAATCTAAAACGGGTCGCCCTTGTATTTTAACAAGATACATTTATAAGCAACACAGTAATATGGTAGCGCGGTTACTTAAAAAAATTGAGCAAATAGAGTGCGTAAAACTAGACTATCTTATCTGAGTCGATCTACGGAATTACCTAGAAAAAAAACAGAGTTCACCTCATTTTCAACACAGTAGGATTTTGTCCTATATCATTGGTTCGCTATACAAACATATATTTCACATGCACAATACAGCTGGACCCGAAAACTAACCATTTGTGTTTTTGCACAACGGTTCGCTCCGGCTGGGATTCGAACCTAGGACCCGCGTCGTACAAGTCAGGGACTCTGACCACTAGACCATGCGGGTGTCTAAATTTTTTATTCATTTATTTATTTGTCGAAATTTTGTAGTAACATTCCTAAAATCATGACGCAAAAAATTAATATTATTTAATTAAAACGCTTACAAAACACAGACTTTTACAAAAAGCGTACGCTACAAAATTTATCATCATCAACATCATAAGCCTATTACTAGTCCACTGTTGAACATAGGCCTCCCCCATAAATTGCAAAAGTTTGTTGCTCTCATTTTGCAGGGATTTTGCAATAGTTGCCAGGCTTGGCAGGCGGGTTATCGCAGTTTATTTATTCAGATATTGGTTTGCTGTTTTTTAGCCTATATGCTGTTACTTTTGTTACAAACGAGGCGTTTACAACGTGGGGGCTCATGGGCAACGTGGAAAAATATCAAATAGTTCCGACGGGATATTTTAAAAAAACCTATATCAACGCAGACGAAATCGCAAGTATCGCCTAGTATGAAAATGAAACACTATTGTGTAACCACAATCGAACGGGGAATCACCGTGACGGAAGGATAAAGTCAAAGTTACCGTATAATGAACTCAAACACTTGCAGTAACTTCATATTCATTAACTCTTTATTGTCGTGTGTGTAATGAGACGCATTTTACATACCCTCCACAAGGAAAATTCGACGACGGCGTGGCCTGGTTGTACACCTGCTTTCTACGCCGAGGCCAAGATTCGTGCAAACCACAAATGGTTGTGATTCCCCGTGTTCTTTGGTTTCATGTGTGAGAGTGATGCCTTTTACTTTTTAAAACTTAAAAACGACAGAAGCCTTGCCATCCATAAGTAAAAGACAATAGCAACAGTCTAGACGTACCAGGGAAATTATAAAAATATCTTTATCAGACAACTTACTGTCAAACTATTCACATTTTTCCACAATAGCAACGAACTCTCGTATCTATGTGCAAACACATCGCTGAGCTTGCAAATCCGCACAAACAATGCAACATATAGCTGATGCATTGCAACCAGTTTTAATTTCTGTTTATATATCTAAAAGTAAATCAAGCACTGTAACTGTAAGATACGGAACACACATGTATTGCTCTTTTACTGATTTGACTCATGAGAAAAGCATTACTACTTCAAATATAAAACTCCATCTATAATGTCAATCTAACTAATTTTATTTTTGGTTTTTCACTAATGTCATCTATAATGGCCGTGTGGTAGCGGCCTAAGAGAATCCACCACTCCATCTCATCCCGTGGGTGTCGTAAAAGTCGACAGAGGGAAAATGTAAAACCAGGAGATGGGCAGCAGCATCTTGCTGGAACATCTGATTAAATAAACTGCGGTTGCCAACCCGTCTGCCAAGCGTGGCAACTATGGCAAAATCCCCCCAAAACGAGAGCTACAAACTTTTGTGGCAATCTATGAGGGAGGCCTATGTTCAGCAGTGGACTATTGATAGGCTGAAACGACGACGACGACGACGACTATAATGTCATTATTCTATTTAGCTTTTCTTTAACAATATACGGTTATGACAATAACATTAAGCAAGTAATATACCTTTTAAAACTACATGAATCGCGTGTGACTGGTATTTGAACCTGGTACCGGCAACACTTAATTTGTTAATTGCAGTTTTTATTGCCAATTTATCCACACGTCTTGTAAGCGTCCGAGTTATCTAATACATTGGTGACATTCCTACAATATACTATAGTTTTATAGCGAGAAAAAATCCGCAACGATGATATCCGCAAAAACTGGAGTAACTGACATAGTGACATAGCTCTTAGGAGTAAGCAGAAGTGGTAATGAACCGGCTATATGGCTCGTAGAACTGATAACCGTTGGGGAAGAAAGGTTCTCGAGTGGCAGTTCTCGTACGGCAAGGGTAGTGTAAGTACCCCCTCCCCCCTCGATGGAGCGGCGACCTGCACGGTTTTGCGGGAAGTCTATGGATGCAGGTGGCTTAGGACCGTGCTTTGTGGCAATCTATGGGAGAGGCATGTGTTCAACAGTGGACTGGTGTGGCTATGTGCAAAGTGCCGAGACAAGGAGTATGTTCATCTGATGGTAAGTGCAAGGTCTGCCCATAACAAATACTGTGCTTCGCCAGAACATTTCTGTGTGGCAAATTACACTAGCTTTCAATGACTTTCAGACACTTCACGGCAGAATGACTGGCCCTGCACCCGATAGGAACATAGACGGATTCTTGCATTAAAACTGTCAAACAAATAAGATTCCATTTTAACTTTTATTACCAGAAAATGGTAAGGTTACACGAGGGTTAAGATGTTTATATATATGTATGTATGTTAATCTGTCCCCTTATAGATTAGATTAGATTTTGACAAAAAGATATCATTTGATGCATGTATACATACACACATATTTTTTATATCAGGTTACTCTAAATCTCATATGGCGAAAACATATTTTATTGAAAATTATTACTCGTTTATGTCTGTGTCACGTGGCTTAGAGGCGAGCATACCTATATGTCAAATCATCTTTGAATATTCATGAAGCACACAATTGTTCCGCGGATGGTGTTATGTCGTGTATCTCTCACACAGCATCTGACTATTCTTTCGTTTATCGCGTAAGCGTCACATTAGACACGGGAAGATGTGTGTGTGCGTCCTTATTCGATGATACTTATGACACTTTTTTTTTGTTAATTTATTTAGGAAACAAACAGCAGAGTTTCAAATGAAATTACAAAAGACATAATAATAAAAGCCAGAAACAGGTTCCACTACTAAATAACAAAATTATGTCTTGAGTAAACATCAAAATTCTTTTATCAGTGTTCAAAATAAAATAATTTTAGTATTTTTTTTAACAATAGATGTTTAGATTATAACGAACTGTTTAGATCCCAGTAGTTTGTAAAGCACCTATAACAATATCTCTCTATGCCTTGGGTTGACTGGGAGAGAATGCCCAAAGGCATTAAGTCCGCCCTTTGTAATCCATCTTTTTTAAAAAAGGTGAATACAATAAAGATTAAACAAATAAATAAATAAATAAATAAATAAATATATCTTTGTATTTTTCATTAAACTTTTTACATGATCTTTTTATAAAGCAGTTTTTTTTTAAATAATTATCCGCAAATGACATTTTTATGGAAGTGATGAGACGAGCAAGTCGTGCACCTGATGGTAACAATAACGCTTGCCCATAACAATGTTGTGTCACCTACTTTCCACAGGAAAATCTCATGTGTGTACATCACTCTCTAATTTTTTTATAGAAGCAAGTGACTCGACAAGTGATGACGTCGTGCGTGTAATGGTAAAGCAACACCTACCCATAACAGCTCCAATATCACTCGTAGCTTTGCAATGGAGAGTTCTGTGTGGCTTTACTGCTCTTGTCACCATGAGATATCGGTTCTTAAGTGTCTTATGCCCTGTTATAAATCCGCCTCGGTAGTTACCACCGCAGGGCCAGTTATTAAGCCGTAAAGCAGTAGTGTGCAAACATTACTGCGTTTCGATCTGAAGAGCACTGAGAGCTAGCGTAATACGTACATAAGATCACGACTGTATCCCATATGGGGTAGTCAGAGACTGGGCACTCACTGCAAAAGCGGATAACTGCCGACAATCCACGTTTCACCAAAATAATATAATGCACTTGGTGTGCTAGGCGGTGAGCCCATCGCCACCATGCGCTATTGGGTGTACAGTGCAGTTTTATTCCTTACTCGCCTTTAGGAGATCCATTGGATAAGAGGATGGAGTGGTAGTATTCTTTTAACGAGCCGCCACCACACGGCTAGCGTAATTACTAGCGATATGAAGCTTAACCGATGTTTCAGAGGGACAGGGCGCAGTGTCGTGCAACACAGAAATGTTACGGAGGACACCGAATTTGTTAAGGGCAGACGTTGTACTTATCACCATGTGAACGTTTTGCTCGTCCCTTCCTTTTCTACATACACATATTCACGCCGTTTCCCATATAAAGGGGTAGGCAGAAGCCACACCAGTAGCTCACTTTTCGTCTCCGTGGAAAACGAGACATGACGGGTGGCGAACCACGTGACCGCCATTTTGGCACGTGTCGAAAACTTCTTACGCCCCATTGCGTTCCCACGAGCAGTATAGTGACAGCATTGCATATTACGGTGTTGTTCTGCATAAATAAAGGCTGTCCGTACAATACCTTAGTCGCCTCTAACGTTCGGTATTTTAGTTTAGTTCTGGTGGTAGGATTCCTATGCAGGAATCCGTCTAGGTAAGTACCACCCCAGTGCCAGTTATTCGGCCGTGAAGCAGTAGTGTGCAAACACTACTTGCGTTTCGGTTTGAAGGGCACTGTGAGCTAGCGTAATCACTGGGCATATGAGACTTAAGAACTGATGTCTCAGGGTGACGGGCGCGTTGTGGTGTCACACAGAAATGTTCTGGGTGACACAGCAGTTGTTATGGGCAGACGTTGCACTTACGAACGTGAACGTTCTGCTCGTTCCGTCACTTTTATCGATTAAAAAAAAAGGAGGTGCTATTTACTCTGCCAGAAACATATTGGACACTTTCTGATATAAAAAAATAACCCGATAAATCTTCTAAGACATGTTCACTCATTTGTACAACCAGTGTGCACGCAACCTTATATCTAGATGCCACAATCAGCGTGTGTAGCGGAATTATGCAGGCAGTAAAGATTAGAACGCCGTTCAAACATAAGCGGTGTGACAAGACACTTTCAATTTAACACTGTCACTGTTTGGTGTACCGTCACGGCGTGATTTTGTGGTTTTTACTTGATAAATCATTCACACTCAATATAACAATTCTGTTTGTTGTTTAACGACGTTGATTTCCGTAAGTATGAATTCATTTTTAACCGACTTCAAAAAAGAAGGAGGTACTATGTTCGTCTGTATGTATGTTCACCGATATTTCCATCAATTGTAGACCGATTTTAAAAAATCTTTTTTTGTTGTATTGTTCTTTCGATGATATCCGTAGCCGAACTAAACTAACTGACATAGCCCTAAGGATTAAAGCTGCATAGCTCTAAGGCGACCGCGTGGCCCAGTGGTCAGAGTACCTGACTTCTAAGCCGCGGGTCCTGGGTTCGAATCCCAGCCGGAGCCAACATTTGTTCTAAAACATAAATTGTTGGTTTTCGGGTCTGGTTGTGTTGTGATTGTCGCATCAGCGTTACATCGGGCGCCGGAGGTTGGAACGAGTGAGTGCCTCTGTGCTTGCGCGTACACTTGTGGCAATATAATATCTCCTGCGCAGTTGATGGCTCTCGACAGTAGGCGGAATCGGACCGCCGTGGTCGAAATCGGCTAGGAGAACATCATCATCATCATATGCCCTAAGGAGTAGTAAGCTGATAGCCGGACGGCCATATAGCTCGTAGACGCAATAACCGTTGGGGAAGAATGTTTCTAGAGTGGCAACCTCGTAGCAACGAACGCAGTGTACGGCGACCCCCCACTAGATGTAGCGACGCTCTGCACGGTTTTGCTGGTAGTAGATCGATGCAGGTGACACAGGACCATGCTTTGTGGCAATTTGGCCGATGTTCAGCAGTGGACTTACGAATGCAATGATGATGATGAATGTTTTTTTTTTTCGCGGGAATGAGATTCGTCCGCGCCACGGTTGTGTTGTGCATGTGAAAATTTTGTTTGTAAAATGCACCCACGATACGGAAGAATAGTTTTTTTTTTATAGAATAGGGGACAAACGAGCAGGTGGCTCACGTGATGGTACGTGATCACCGCCACCAATGAACACCTACAATACCAGAGGAATAGCAGATGCGTTGCCGGTATTTGAGAAAGGAATTAGCTATTTCTTGACCCTATGTCGTATTGGTCCGGAAAAGCTTTGCGCACTGAGCTCTGAAATACCGGATGTCCGTCATAGAGCACTCACTGCACGAGATATTCGCCGGTGAGTTCCCCTTTGTCATCGAGAGTCGAGTTGGACGCAAAAAGAGTACCTAGAAGATCGGCTTTCTCCTTTGCGTCATAGGCCAGCGAGTTGTCCTCCTTGTGCAGAGATGGTAGTGATAGCGGACAGAAATTCCCTTGGTCAGCCTTGGAGAGGGACCAAAACACACGGGTTCCCGAAGGAAGTCGAACTAGATTCTCGCCAATTCTGCCAATGTGCTCAGACTTTGCCGCAGCAATGACTCTTTTGAAGGTCCTGGAGGCAGAGTTGTACTTCTTCTTAAAATCGCTAGAATGCCTGGTAACACCGCGGCTTTTGGCGAGATGCCATTCTGCAGGTGCCACCAAATCAAGGCTTAGATATACCAACGATGGGCGCCACAGAGGATGGAACAAAGAGTTCCATTCCCATGAAGCACCACATCGGCGACAGAATTGGCAACGACGTCGGGACTATCCAGCGAGAAGCAAACCTGCCCCCAAGGGTAGGATGCAAAGAAAGATCGCATCCCTTCCCAATCCGCCGACCTGTAGTGCCACACACGGCGGCAGCCTGCAAATCGCGACCGCAATGGGCACATGATAGGCACTTTACTCCGTATGAGGCAGTAGTCCGAAGATCCCAGAGGAGCATCGACGGAGACCACATAGCCGTCCGGATGAGAGGTCAGCAGAAGATCCAGCAGGGAAGGTGTATGATCCTCCACACCTGAAACCCAAGTTGGCGAAGTAACCAGTTGTGTCAGATCATATGCCAGGGCAAAGTCATAGATAGATCTCCCCGCATGGTCAGTGGTTCGAGATCGTAGCTATTCGGCGTGGTGGGCGGTGATGTCGCCGAGTACCACGATCTCTGTGGACGAATCTCTGTAGCACGGAATCTGTGGCTATTTGGATGTGGTTGATGAGTCGGTCAGTTTCAGTATTACCGCTGTGGGACCTATAGAGTACACGTGAAGTGTGTGTAGTGTACAAAAAAAAGTGATGTTCTTTATGTAATAAATACCAGGAACAAGAACAATATAATGGCAGTTACTCGACTTCACAGATTCGGTAACTCTTTTATAAGGCAATTTATACATTTTTACAACATAATCCCAGAAAGTTCACAGTCTTTCAATCAAAAAGTTTCAATTTATCAAACAAAAACCTTAATTAAACGTTTATTATAATATTAAAGATTGCATGGATGATGGGCCATGGTCATGGACCTCTGGGAATGAGGTGATCGCTGCCATTTCTACATCTTTATAACACTGGTGTAATTGCACATTATGCTGTTGTTGCACACTGCGAGCTAGTGCAATCACAACTACTACGACATTTAAGAACTGATATCTCGAGTGACGGGCGCAATGTGGTGCCACACAGAAATGTTGACACAGCATTTGTTGTGGGCAGACGTTGCACTTAGCATCATGTGAACGTTTTGCTCGTCTCGTCAGTTTACCCAATAAAAATACAACATTATTTTAAAAATTACTAAGAAAAAAAAAAAATTGTTCGATGGGTTTCTTTTTGGCTCTTTCCAGAACAGAGGCTTTTACATACATACATAAGATCACGACTGTATCCCATAAGGGGTAGTCAGAGACTGGGCACTCACTGCAAAAACAGATGACTGCTACAATCCACGTTTCACCAAAACAATGTAATTGGTGTGATAAGTGGTGAGCCCATCGCCACCATGCGCTGTTGGGTGCACAGTGCAGTTTAATTCCTTACTCGCCTTTTACGAGATCCAATGGATGAGATGGAGTGGTAGTATTCATTTAACGAGCAGCCACCACACAGAGGTTTTTATGCGAATCAAAATGTTTAGTTTAAAAAAATTATTTGCAATAAGTATTTCGTATATATATATATATATATATATATATATATATATATCTATAAACTACATCGAATTAAAGTTATTCGATTCTATTTTATAGATAATAAAGACTTCTTTGAACGCGAAACTATAGAATATTACTAGATAGTACTACACTTGTGTGTGAGGTACAAGTGTTTCAACAGCTCGAGAATCGCACTACCAGACATGGCATCTTGACGCTAAAAAACTCAAACTGGTGAAGCAAAGTAGAATAGCACTAATACCTCTTTCCTACCGAGTTGTCGTAAGAGGCGACTAAGGTATTGTACTGACAGCCTTTTTTCGTGCAGAATAATACCAGAATATGCAATGTTTTCACTATAGTTACTGTTCGTAGAAACGTAATGGTGAGTACGAATTTCTTGAAGCGTGCCAAAATGGCGGCACCCGTTACGTTACGGGTTACGGGTGTGGTCTCTTCCTTCTTTATTTTTCTTTTTTTTTAAGAAAACGATGCCCCACAGTAGGATTTCTCCTGTGTCGTGTGTACTTTTTACATTCATAAATTCTACATGCACAAACACCCAGACCCGGAACTATATGAAGGCCATACAAATATTTTTCCCGTGCGGGAATCGAACTCAGCGCCCTGCGGCGCATAAGTCAAGGGCCACTAACCACTCTGCCTACTTCTTATGTGGTAAAAAGCCGTGAGTGTATGTCCTTACATGAGATGGTTATTTTGCCATCTCTCGCCATCACTGCCAGACATCCTATACATTTCCCACTGCCGAGCACAGGCCTCCTCTTATTTTTGTAAGGGCTTTGGAGCCAGGAAGAGTCCTCCACACAGCTCCAATGCGGGTTGGCGGACTTCACATGTCCTCCAAATGTGTTTATTCCTCAGACATCTGCATGTTTCCTTCACCGTCGAGCATGTTGTAAATCAGCACTTAAAATTGCAGACCTACTTTCGTAATGCCGGCACCGGGAATCGAACTCACGTCACTCGCGTATTATGACATTTAAAGCCAGCGCCCGGATCCATGATCTATACCACGGCTTGTTGTAAATTAAGTTAGTTTTATTTAGGATACGAAATATTCCGTCATTACGTTTTCCTAATAAGACATTAAATTATGTAAAATCATGTGTAGATTGGACTGGTTAGCCTTAGTTACAATTAGGGTTACCACCTCTTCTTAGTTCAATGACACGTATAATTGAGAAAGCCGTGTGGTGGCGGCTCGTTAAAAGAATACTACCACTCCATTTCATCCATTGGATCTCGTAAAAGGCGAGTAAGGAATGAAACTGCACTGTGCACCTAACAGCGCATGGTTGCGATGGGCTCACCACCTATCACATCAAGTGCATTATATTGTTTTGGTTAAACGTGGATTGTGGCAGTCATCTGTTTTTGCAGTGAGTGCCCAGTCTCTGACTACCCCTTATGGGATACAGTCGTGATCTTATGTATGTATGTATGTATACTTGAGAATATATTTTTACTTATTTTTTAAAAAGTGAAAATAGCAGCAAGCTGAAGACGCAATGGGCCAGCCCTATAGCTAGTAACACACTCAATGTAATATTGTGAAGAAACACAATGTTTACTTCACCGCTGGTGGTAGGATTCCTATGCAGGAATCCGTCTAGGTAGGGTAACCCCAGTGCCAGTTATTCTGCCGTGAAGCAGAAGTGTGCAAACATTACTGTGTTTCGGTTTGAAGGGCACTGTGAGCTAGCAGTAATCACTGGGCATATGAGACTTAAGAACTGATCTCTCAGGGTGACGGGCGCATTGTGGTGTCACTTACCATCAGGTGAACGCTTTGCTCGTTCCGTCACTTTTAATAAATAAAAAAAATACGATAAGGACTCTAAAACTTAGTACTATGTAAAAGTATTTTTTGCGATCTTTATTAGTATCCATATATAGAACAGTAGCTCAAGGCAGCGTCTATACCCGCGTGGATTTGCGTCTTTTAAAAATACCGTGGGATTTGTTTACTTTTTCGGAATAAGCAGTAGTAATCTATGCCCTTCTCCATGATGCAAGCTAACTCTGTGTCGAATTTCGTCAAGATCGGTTAAGCGATTGAGCCGTGAAAAGGTTGAGAGAGAGTTACTTTCGCATGTATAATGTTAAGTTGATGAATCCGTCTGGTTAGGTGCCACCCCATGGCCTGAACGGTGTTTCGGTCTGAAGGGCACTGCGAGCTAGTGTAACTACTAACACTGGGCATATAGGTCGTAAGAACTAACGGGTGATAGGCGCAGTGTGTTACTACACAGAAATATTCTGAGTAACACAGTACCACACATATTTTATGGGCAGACGTACCACTTATTATCAGGTGAACGTTTTACTCGTTTCGTCATTTTACCCAATAAAAAAAAATACTCCATTATAAAGTACTCGTGGCAACCCTAATTACACTGCGGAAATTAAACGGCTACTCGTTTTTAAAAATCCAGTCGCAGTATTGTATGGCAGAGTGGCAAGTCCATTACCGTGTGCAAAGCCGTAGCGAGACGCCTGCGATAACAAATCATTGCTCGGTCTCGTCCAGAGCGCATTGTTTACTAACGGATTTTTATTAAAAACATTTCCGAGAGCAGTAGGCCTGCTTTCATTACGAAATGGGTTTTGGAGCCGGAAAGAGTCCGCCACGCTGCTCCGATATGAGTTGGCGTACTTCCTCGAAATATTCATATTCCTCAGCTCAGGTTTAAGAGAATCTACCACCCTATTTCGTCCTGTGGTTGTCGTAAATTATAAACCAGGTACGGGCAGCAGCATCTTCCTGGAACATCTGATTAAATAACTGCGGTTCCCAAACCGGAGCGGTTGCCTACCAAGCGTGGCAACTATGCAAGATCCTTTGAACAGAGCTACAAACTTTTGCGGCAATCTGTCGGGGAGGCCTATGTTCAGCAGTGGACTAGTGATAGGCTGATGATGAGATAAGTTGGTTTCCTCACGGCGTTTTTCTTAAGAAAGCTATTTACAACCAGCACGTGGTTGACTGGTAGAGAATGCCCTTATGCTTAAATTGTACGTACAGTACCCTCCGACCACGATACGCTCAGACACGACCCGGCTAATACTGTACACATAGTTAATAGCTCCAATATCACACGCACAACTCACCCGCGTTCCAGTTTGTTTCTCACCGCCCAGAGCTACCGACGCTCAAGTCGACAGTCCGAGTGGAGGTTCGCAACCTCCCTCGGACGGTCATTAGATGATTTAATTTTCTTTTAAGATATTCGACCCCGTAAAACACGTCAGACGCGAGAGTGACCGATTTTTGATGTTTGTTAGGAGTTTATTTATTTTGGTTTGAGCCGTGTGGTGGCGGCTCGTTAAAAGAATACTACCACTCCATCTCATCCAATGGATCTCGTAAAAGGCGAGTAAGGAGTTAAACTGCACTGTGCACCCAACGATCATATGTACGAACGATCTTATGTATGTATGTATGAATGTATATATATATATATATATATATATATATATATATATATATATATATATATATATATATATGTGTGTGTATATGTATAATATTATAACATGGAAAAGATCATAGAAGATTTTCTTTATCATAATTTATAAACAAGTGATAATTCACTTAGAATAGCTTTATAAATTTGTGCTTTAAGTGTATTATTTGAAAGACGTTGATATTTTAAAAAAAAAAATGTGTGCGCAAGACGTGTTGTGGTGCTATTGCGTGCGTAGTTTGCACTGTGTTTGGGGACGTATACGAGCATGACTATACATGCGTTGGATTTATCTGCTGTCACTTGTGATAAATCCGACGCGTGTTTGTCTTAATCTTTTAACAACGAAAATGTTTCCTTCAAATTCAACGCAGACGGCGTAAAATGTTAAAACTCAAGCAATCATCGAAACGCGATAACAGCTGATACCGTCTCTCTGGAATCTCTTTCAGTTAACAAAAGATAAAAATGAAAATACTGGTATATCTGCAGCATTTTATTTAGCTTATTATTTATACACTATTTCTAGACATGATTGTACAACACGTTATATAACAATATTGCACATGACCGCATTCAGCCTAGACACATTTTTGCTTGATCGCTCTACCATAGAGAAAGGCCTCTATCTGCTGTTCCTCTGGTATCATAGATGTTTATGGGCGTTTGTGATCACTTACTGTCAGGTGAGCCACTTGCTCGTTTTCCCCCTCTTCTATAAAAAAATATAATTATACTGCTTGCTTGCGCGATTTCGAATATCTCAAATGATTTTAAGTCGTCTAATGACCGTCCGAGGGAGGCTGCGGGCCTCCATTCGGACTGTCGACTTGTGTGTCGGTAACTCTGGGCGGTGAGATCGGCCCTGGAACACTGATGTATCGTGTGTTTGCGGCACACCACAATCACAATTGTCGACTGCTGCGCGCCGCTCTCTACGGCAGTCGCGCGTCGTGGTGCGTGTTATATTAAAGCTATTAACTGTGTGTACAGTGTAGCCTGGATCGTGACTGACCGTATCGTGGTCAGGGTGTACTGAGACGTCCGTGACGTCTAGCACGTTTCGCGAGCGACGTTTGCGTTCGGTCGCGTTTCTATCTGGTCGGTAATTTGCTGCTTTGACCACCAGCGGGTTTGGATGAACCGCGGCTTTTTCGAAAAACCGCCGTGATAATGCTTTGAAGTGTTCAGAGATTAAGGGCATTTCACAGTCGCTGTGAAGGTCCACGTTGCGTTGATACCAACCAGTTCCGGTGGCAGTTCGCAAGAATCGTTTTTGAAATGTAACTTCTTGACTTGATTGCCCTTCGCGTGATCGATCTGTTGTCATATCAGGTACGATAGAATCTCCGCAATCTGTTGTCATATAGACTACGATAGAATCTCCGCCATCTGTTGTCATATCAGCTACGATATCTTTTTTGAATTTTTCTCAATAATTTTTTACCACAAAGGAGACATTTATGTATTAAATAAGCAGGCTTTAGGGAGTTGGAAGATAGTTTTTTTGTTACTTTTGCTGACAAGTTAGATATTACAAATCTTACGTTACTTAAAAAAAGATAAAAAATTAAGATAACGTTAAGTATCCAACCGAATCCACGATTTGCAGCCCGACTTGTGAAGATAAGCTGCCGTTTGTTAGCACCAGATGCCAGTAAGCAATTAATAATTGGCAGCCCCGTAAAACATACCTACGGGGGTGTGCATACTATCGTTTAGTTTACACCTCCAACCCGCAGTATGAAGTGGATTTTACTCTTACTTCACCACCACACCGAAATGTAAACGAAAAGTTACTTTTTACAACGTGACTCAACATCATGGGTCACGTAGGACGTTCTGTCAACAGCTGTGCGAGCATATTATGGATTCATGACGCGACGTCACATCATTAACGGGTCAGCCTTGACGGACCCGCGCCCGGTGACACCAGTTATCATTGTGTGCATCACCGGCACTTATCCGCTAATACGGTTTAATTTTATGACACTCAAGACATTTTTTTTTAAAGTTACATCATCATCATTCCAGCCTATCACTGTGATGATGATCTCCTAGCCGATTTCGACCTCGGCGACAACTGCCGACTACTCTGTCGAGAGTCATCAACTGCGCAGGAGATATTATAGTGCCACAAGTGTACGCGCAAACACAGAGGCACTCACTCGTCCCAACCTACCCGCGCCCGATGTAACGCTGATGCGATAAGATCGGAGGTAGGCTAGGATGCAGTGTCAAAAACACGGGGACAATCACAACACATCCAGACCCGAAAAGCAACGATTTATGTTTTAGCACAAATGTTGGCTCCGGCTGGGATTCGAACCCAGGACCCGAGGCTTAGAAGTACTCTGACCACTAGGCCTACGCGGTCGTCAGCCTATCACTAGTCTACTGCTGAATATAGACCTCCCCCATAGATTGCAACAAACGTTTGTAGCTTTCATTTTGGCATAGTTGCCACGCTTGGCGGGCGGGCTGGCAACGGCAGCTTATTTATTTTGATGTTCCAGGAAGATTCTGACTCGATCCGACAGACACTTCTACAAGTTGCATCCGAAGTAATTTGTTTGTAGTTGTTGAAATGTTTGACGTCCGTCGTTAATTCGAATCGATCCCAAAAATGAGTACTTCGATCTATAATCCCCCCGGCCTCCTCTCATTTATGAGAGGGTTTTACCCAGAACTGTATGGCAACACTGCGCTCGTCACCTATGAGTCGTGATCGTCATGATCGTCACCAAGCAGCAGCTCTTAAGTCTCATATGCCCAGCAATGCCCTTCTACACACAGTTTGCACGCTACTGTTTCACGGCAGAGTATCTGACACTACGGTGATAACTACCTAGACGGATAATTATAGGCATACTACCACCAGAGGTAGCTCATTTATACTTTACATATGAACTACCTCTGGAGCGCCCTTCCTGGTGATATCAGGAATGCACCCAAGAAAAACTATGTATATATATATATATATATATATATATATATATATACATATAGATTAATTTACTTTAGCCCTGACTTATGTATGTAAACAACTAAACAGAGCTCTGCGCCAAAAAAGACAAAGTATGAAAAACAATTGAAGATTAGCGCTTGATCACCAGGTTTTTTTCTTTAATATAGAAACTAGTTTTATTACAAATTGTATGATTATTATTTTATATTACGAATAAGAATATACAAGTGTGTTCATAAAAAGTAACTAATTTAAAAGTTTTAAGAGTACAATAGCATAACTTTAATTCAACGTAGATTATACTGGGTCATTCGTAATGTCCTGTACATCCCGGCAGGCTGGGCTTAGGGACGATGTGTATATGCCCCAAAAATATATATATGAGGCTCGTAGCGTGATACCTGTAGGAGATATGTCGACTTAAAGAATTTGCTTAAAACTCATAGGTGAGAGACCCTGTTATCCAGCTGATCGAGGCAATGAACTCAATTCATAAATTGGGCGTATTGCCTTTGAGCTGCCATCGAAAGAACGCGCAAGTACTAGGATAACATGAAGCTTAAGAAAATCTGTTGCGAAGTAAATCTGATATGACGCCGTAGTAGAGTAACATAAATTTAATGGAGAAGAAAACGTATTTTGAATTTGTCCGGTTCGGGACAACGACTTTCTTAGTTAGGGTCGCGCAAAGTTTTACAAAACAAATAATTTTAAAGTTTTGTATGGACATTTTTAGTATTCAATTTTGTCATTAAAGCTTCACCGTTGTGTTTATCAGATCAAAGTAGCATGGGTAGGTTCCGAGTACGTTACTCATAATTGGTATCACATATACCAATTATGAATAACGTTCTATACATATAATTTGTGTATTATATTTATTATTCGTATATATATAAGGAAGTTAATTTGGTGGATATTTATATTGAAAATTTACATTATGATATAATTAGTATATAATATTGTTTATGTTTTCGCCCCAGATATTTTTTTTTACAAACTGCACCTCCCAAAAGTTTTCACGTCTCCCAGGGTTCACTGGCAGGGAATGCCTCAAGGAACTAAGTTCGCCCATTGTATTCCTTAGATATAGGTGTTACAATTAAGTGTCGTAATAAATAAATATGACAGTGAAACTAATGAAGGAAACGCAATTTTCAGATGGGCTGCGCAAGAATATTCGCGGCACTCCGCCGTTGCAAGCGCCTGGACGACGACAGCACGACCGAGCTCTCGCGGTGCCTGGGCCTCGTGGACCTCACCGCGCTGGGGGTCGGCAGCACACTGGGCTTGGGGGTGTACGTGTTAGCCGGTGCCGTGGCCAAAACTGTAGCGGGGCCGGCAGTGACGCTCAGCTTCTTAGTGGCAGCAATAGCATCGGCATTTGCTGGTAAGTTGGTGGTAACAAATGCGTCAGAACTGCTAAGCGTCTTCTTATTAATAGCTGGGTACAGCTAGCGTTGGTTCGCGTGGACTTGTTTTGGCAGTCTTTTAAAAAACATCTTAGGTAAATATAGACATCCATCTCGTCTACTATATCATTACCATAGATAGAGTTCTGTGAATTATTATCGAAATAATGTTCATAACTTCGGAATTTTTAAAACAAACACAGTGGTAAAATTCAAGGCGATAGCTCTAGTAGTTCTATAGTTAAATCCGATCGAACAAATAAACATACTTGATAGGTACTGCAGCTTTATATAATAGAAGATGAAGCCCTCAACTTCGTCCGCGTGGATTAAGGTTTTTTAAAAATACCGTAAGAAATATGATTTTCGGGAATAAAAATGTCTCCTATGTCCGTCTCCAGGATCCAAGCTATCCCTGTGCCGAATTTTGCCAAGATCGGTTCATCGGTTGAGCCGTGAAGAGGTTACAAACAGACAGAGGGAAAGAGAGAATTACTTTCGATTTTATAATTTTAGTATGGATATGTTATATTTTTATAGTTTTCTATGTATTATTTATTTTATCTCATTTTAGATAAATATATAAAATGAGATAAAATAAATAATATATTATTTACGTAGCTTGCTAAGCGACTTTGAGCTTTCTCATACGGCTATAGATGAACCTCAAATCACCGTCATTACTGGCAACACGCACGGGTTAAAGACAATTAAGGTATATTAGCATATTAGGTGACAATTAGCTTTGCCAGGTGTCCCAATTTTCGCGGGACGTCCCGAAATTCAGTGGTCTGGTGACCCGTCCTGATTCAACCTTGATCGGAACGCCAAATGTCCCGATCATTCACCAACCTCTTAACTTACCTAGTTTGTTTAAGTTTTATTAGTTTTGTTTTTGTATTAACCAATGGTAAAATAACATTTAAAAAACTTATCGTCCGATATTAATAATTAATGACACTAAATAACCGGTTTTTTTATAGCCTGGTGGTAGGATTTCTACGCAGGAATCCGTCTAGGTAGGTACCACCCCAGAGCCAGTTATTCTGCCGTGAAGCAGTAGTGTGCAAACATTAATGTGTTTCGGGTTGATGGGCGCTGAGAGCTAGCGTAATCACTGGGCATTTGAGACTTAAGAACTGATGTCTCAGGGTGACGGGCGCAGTGTCGTGCCACCCAGAAATGTTCTGGGTGACACAACATTTGTTCAGGGCAGACGCTGCACTTACCATCAGGTGAACGTTTTGCTCGTTTCGTCACTTTATCCAATAAAAAAAAGCCATTATTGATGTCTTGATTCAAAAACCCAATTCCCGATTACTTTGACGTTCCGTCCCGAAATTTGACATATCGGACCTGGCAACACTAGTGACAATTATTTAAAACACCACTAAATAAGCATCATTCATTTCGCAGAACATAAAAAAACTAATTTATCTTCTGTGATTCATTTGAATCCATTCTATTTAAGATATAGTTATACCGCCATCTATCGGAGGCCACGAGATTCTTCTGGAACATTCCCTAGTCGATTTTACTCGAATGATACGTAGTATTTTTTTTTAATAAACATAAATGCCTTGCTGATTATATTTACAATTTCTCCAACGTATCGGTACCCACTTTCTAATAATCATTAAAATCTGTTCGTAAGCAAAGAAGTTATGATCCAACATACATAAAAAAATATAGAGATGAATGGAGAACCAGCTCCTTTAGTCGATTAAAAACGTTGACGGTTAGAAACGACACTATGATTTCTCCTGTATCGTTTTCAAACATAAGTATAGGAATATGACGTGAGGTCGATGTTAATGTAAATAATGTACAGACGATAATAAATACTTGTAAATCTTATTATATACGAGCCGTGTGGCGGCTCGTTAAAAGAATACTACCACTCCATCTCATCCAATGGATCTCGTAAAAGGCAAGTAAGGAATTGAACAGCACTGTGCACCCAACAGCGCATGGTGGCGATGGGCTCACCACCTATCACACCAAGTGCATTATATTGTTTTGGTGAAACGTGGATTGTGGCAGTTATCTGTTTTTGCAGTGAGTGCCCAGTCTCTGACTACCCCTTATGGGATACAGTCGTGATCTTATGTATGTATGTATGTATAAATCTTATTTAATACCATGAAATTACAACAGTTATAAAACTTATGCTAACGTATATTAAGAAGTACGAATACATAGGGTTCGAGTCAAAATATAAGTGGCGTCCCTATATCACACACTATATCAAACAATATTTTTTTATGGCCGTTTTATAGCCTCGGATAAGTGGCATTTCGCCACATAAGTTTCAAATGTACAACACTACCAGAACCGACAACCAACAATTCGCTTTTTTGCACAACCGTTAGCTTCGCTGGATAGGCCGCGCTGTCATCAAATACCTGATATCCTCTTAGCCGATATCCATCGAAAACCGAATCTGCGTTATCTTCTGATTAGTGATGTTCTCCTGGTCGAATTTCGACCATGACGACCTACCGAATACTATTGGAATATATCAACTGCTCAGGAGATATTATAGTGCCATAAGTGAAATGAATCCGCCCCCGAAACCAACCAGAGTTACACAGTAGACCCCCTGGTAAGTAACCAAAAGTTATCACAGGCGCATTAACCCGTCTACCTCCCCGGCCCCGTGTATCGCATAGCGAAAAGAGCAGAAGAAATGAAAGAAACCGTGGAAACTCCCGAAATAAAAAGTATCCTATATCCGTCTCCAGGATGCAAGCTATCTTCTGTGCTGAATTTTGTCAAGATCATTGAGCGGTTTAGCCGTGAACAGGTAACAAAGAGACAGAGGGACAGTTAGAGTTACTTTCATCATCATCATCATTTCAGCCTATCACTAGTCCACTAATGAACATAGGCCTCCCCCATAGATTGCTACAAAAGTTTGTAGCTCTCATTTTGGGGGGAATTTGCCATAGTTGCCACGCTTGGCATGCGGGTTGGCAACCTCAGTTTATTTATTATGATGTTCTAGGAAGATGCTGCTGCCCATCTTCTGGTTTTAATTTTCCCTCTGTCGACTTTTACGACACCGACGGGATGAGATGGGGTGGTAGATTCTCTTAAGCCGCTACCACACGGCATACTTTCGCATTTATAAAATTAGTATGGATACTAAAAATATGTACTTACATGTACGTACAATTTATGTTATTAATATAAGGATTGAACGGCATTAAAATATTATATCAGGAGATGATGTAGAAATGACTTCTCATCATACTCTCAAAAAATTGTTTAACATGATTGTATGTATGTTATGTAAAAAGGAAGTTATCATATCACTAGCCGAGTCGTTTATGTGGCAGCAACAAACTGTTATGTGATTTAAAATACAGCTACCGCCATCTATTGTCAAAAGTGTTAAACTATTTCTTTTATTACTAGTGGGCGCCCAATGGTCGTAATTCGTCCGTAATACATATCTTTTTTGTTTTGATTTTATTGTATTTGTAACACATACATTTTAGATTCCTGCACTCCACCATATAAACTTTTGCTATGCCATATCTCACAGGTCCTCCGTGCGAGCAATATGCTTGAAAACGGGTACAAAAATTTCTCTTGGCTTATTAATATATAGATTTTTACTACTATTAAAATATATGAGATGATATAATTAACACAATTATATATCAGCGAAGTAATCGCTAATTAACTTTAATTAAGAATAACTTTAGATGTCTGCCTCGTTAGTTTTATTTCTACAAGCACTCATTATTATTTTTTTTTATTACAATTTTGTCATAAATTGACATTATTATAAAAAACAGTAATAAACGGTATGTTTTAAAAATATTATTTTGTATATAAATATTAAGCAATTATAAACGCGTACTTAATAAACAAAAACGAGCAAATCCAACCTTTGATGATGTTTTTTTCAATTAAATATAAGTAAAATTTCAATTAATACCTGAATTTTCTCATTTTCAACATTAAATCTACGTCTTTTTAGTATTAAATGTTTTACAAAAACACTATATAGAAAATGCATAATTTCTCCATTTGTGCAAAAGTGCACATGGCTAGTTTTGAAAATTACCTCCTGAATTAAAATAATGTGATGAAATAAAAATTATGTGATACACAATTACCGTTTCATAAATATCTTCAATATCTAATCTAATAGTATTTATGTATAATTAATTATTAATCAAAAATTATAAAATTATTTCTATATAAAATTAGCCGTGGTAGCTCAGGGGCTAGGCGCTCGCTTTAAATTTCATAGTACGCGAGTGACCTGGGTACGATACCCGGTGCCGGCACCTCCAAAATTGTTATTTTAAGTGCTGACTTACCACGTGCTCGGCGGTGAAGGAAAACATCGTAAGGAAACCTGCATGTCTGAGAAATAAAAAAATATTTCAAAGACCCGCATTGGAGCAGCGTGGCGGATTCTTCCTAGCTCCAAAAACCTTCTCAGAAATGAGAGTAGGCCTGTGCTCAGCAGTGGGACATTTATAGGCTGAAACTTTACTTTTTTTAATTATTAATAATTTTATGAAAAAAATTAAGATTTTTTTTATTAAAATAATAATTATCATTCATTCGATCACAGTTACACGAAGTGGCAAATTAAGAGTTTCCTAGGTCCGGCCCTAAGCATAGAGGCCCTCTGTTTTGTGTATGGAATTGGAAAGTAGATACTAGAAAAAAAGAAGGGCTGTATCGCAGTCAAAAATGGTCCTATTGAGGTTAAAAAAAGTTTTAAGGTCTGTTAAAAAAATTATGCAAGCTACGTTTCCTGACTTGGCCACTATAAAGGTCAACTAACCTAGTATTTATCTAGCGTCAATTTGCTTTATTTTGTTCTCTCTTCGTCAAATCTTCGCTGAGATATCAGATTTTAAATTTGAAAGAATGCTTTTGTCTTTAATCGTCGATAACTTACGTAGTAATAATTGCACAGTAAATTGAAGGATAAAACTTTAATAAATCCTCTACGTGAATGTACAATAATTGGAAAAAAATATATTTTTGTCTCACTATTTCTTAAGATTGTACATTCTGTAGCTCACAAAATTATTTTGCCAAAAGATATTATGACTACAAACTTGAAGCTACAAAATTCTTTTTTTTTAATCTCAACACAAACATTTACAGATACAGCCTTTCAAAAATTACTAAAAAAAATATTGTTACTATATTATTGGTTAGGTTTGGTTTGGTTTACTACAATAGTTTATAAACTTAACCAGAGCCCCTTTTTTGGTAATTTGTATCTTGCTATCTTTACTCTATACAATTAAATAAAATTGAAGTGTCTGTTTGTATTAACAATATAACGGTTTTTTACTTAATGCTTATGCAAGTACATACGGTTTTTTTTACTGTATAAAGTGACGAAACTAGCAAAACGTTCACGTGATGGTAACTGCAACGTTTGCCCACAACAAATAGCGGTTCGCCCAGAACAGTGTGACACCACAATGCGCCCGTCATCCTGAGACATCAGTTCTTAAGTCTCAAATGCCCAGTGATTACGCTAGCTCACAGAGCCCTTCAAACCGAAACACAGCAATGCTTGCACACTACTGCTTCACGGCACAATAACTGGCCCCGGGGTTGTACCTACCTAGACGGATTCCTGCATAGCAATCCTACCACCAGTACGGTACACGGTACTTATAAATTAAGAAAAAAAATCAATTTTTAAAATGTCTGTCTGTCTGTCTGTTTGTTCCGGCTAATCTCCGATTCGGCTGGGTCCGGGACGGGACTCTCAATGACAGATAGCTGATAAATTATCGGGTAACTTAGGCTACTTTAATTTTAGAAAAATAATTAGGGTTCCGCGCAAAAAAATTCAATTTCAAAATGTAATTCAAATAGGGAAGTATATCATGGATTGGGGTCGGTTTTTATTCGCGGGAGCAACAGCGGGGCACAGCTATTATAGAATAAATGTGAAGAAAGCATGTAAGTGTAATCAGCGCGTACCAATTTACCGGCGTCATTAGTTCATTCCTCGAAGAAGACAGAACTCAACTTCATTCCACAAGATTCTAGTGCCAATAATTAAGGTGGTAATATTTGGCCCAGTAGGGTTTGAAATGTTTTTTTTTTCCTGCTATATTCAGAGCAAACTTCGAGACCACATCGTCAAAATTTATCCGAAGAAGTATATCTCCTTCAACACACAATTAACGCTAAAAAATTAAGCTCGACTTTTGGTTTTTGTGGATTTCTAATCGTTTCAGTTGCTGAGACTAATCGCTGCTGCTCTGCGGCTTTGTAATGAAATGAAATGTGATGTTTGTTTCTGAAGATCCGTATTTTATCTGAACTGTCGGCTGGCCAGCTGCCTAGAGGCCGACTTGTGCGTGCTCTGTGGGTACCGCATACGGCATACCGTGCTGCCATTTATATCGATGTCGATCCACAATCGCTGCATTAGATAGGTATTTGAAAGAACTAAACGTTCGCGTAAAGAAACGCCGCAGGGGAGAGGAAGTCTCCAGCACATGCTTGTAATGCTTGTACGTTAATCCTGCACTGGTTACACGCCCTTTCATTTAATATTAAAATAGGTATTATATTTTGATAAAGCAAAATAAACGATTTACTTTTACTTTCTGTATATTTTTAATAAAGTCAATTAGTTACTGGCCGTGGTTTTGATGTAATGTTTGAGATGATGAAACAGAACCAAAACAAATTGATTGTGTAAGGCAAAATAATCTGTCTTATAAACTGGAGTCTGTGAATAGACTCATACATCATTTACATTCAATACAAACAAACATGGTCAGCGATATGTAACAAAATATGTCACTATGAGTACTGGTACACTTGGATGACAGCACCAATTGCGATCACTAGCACCAGAGAGATTATAAAAAATATCCATTCGCGTCATTAAAATTTTTCAATTAAGTTTGATGGCGCCCTAGGCCCATTGCGATAAAGCGCCCTTGGCCAGGCAATAAAGCGCACTTCTTTATCTGTAAAAGTATTATGACAATACATTGTCAGTTGTTTTAGTAATAATTGTAAAGAAATAATTGTACTCTTCAAATCAAATCATCTTTTAAAGCTTATAAAAAATTATATAAAAAAATTACACTAGGCTATCAGTGCTCTTCAAACCGAAACACAGTAATGTTTGCACACCACTGCTTTCACGTCAGAATAACTGGCCCTGGGGTGGTACCTACCTATACGGATTTCTGCATAGGAATCCGGTAGGATGGTGGTGGTAACCAGTAAATCCCATTTCTTTACGAAACGTTTTTTTCCAGGGCTATGCTATGCAGAGTTCGCGGCACGAGTCCCAAAAGCGGGCTCGGCTTACGTATACAGCTACGTGAGTGTGGGGAGAGTTCATCGCATTTACCATCGGCTGGAACCTCATTCTGGAGTACGTGATTGGCACGGCTAGCGTTGCCAAGGGCATGGCCAACTACATCGACAGCCTTTGCAACAACACCATGGCCAGTACCATGACCGCCATCGCCCCCATCAATATATCGTTCCTTGCTGATTACCCTGATTTCTTCGCATTCACTCTGGTGCTTCTGATTACTGGTAAGTACTGCTTGACCGTAACCTTTGGACCTAGTGATCGGACTACCTGACTACCTACTCCGCGGGCTGTGTTTGATTCCCCGCCGGAGACATTTGTGCAAAAACTCAAATTGTTGGTTTTCGGATCCAGTTGTGTTAAATATTGTGAGGAAATCGTAAGAAACTCAAAAAATTCTAAATATTTTGAGGACATAATATAATATTCTAAATATATTTTTTTTGTTGGATAAAATGATCAGACGAACAAAACGTGATAGAAAGTGCTACGTCTGGCCATAACAGATCACCCAGAATATTCTGTGTGTCAACACACTGTGCCCGTCACCCTGAGACATCAGTTCTTAAGTTTGCACTTTACTGCTCCACGGCAGAATAACTGGCCCTGCGGTGGTACCTACTTAGACGGATTCCTGCATAGGAATCCTACCACCAGTAAAATCATCTAGTTTATTTAACGTTTGTTCATTGTGTTTCAATCAGACGAGAGAAGACTCATTTTGGCCTGTCGGTGTCGTAAAAGACGACTAAGAAAAGTAGCAGAAAAATCTCGTCGCCTCTTAAAAAATGAAAAAATTCAATATTTCTGACGTAAACTACAGGTGACGGTGATGATCAGCTGGGTTGGAGAATAGGGATGCAATTTTTGCAAATATATTGAAAGTGCTTATTGTCTAGCAGTAAACTGCCCACAGGCTGATGATAATGATGTCTGATAGTCAACAAATGATGATTATATTCTTCATCTTTCAGTCCTCTTAGGCTTCGGTGTGAAGGAGTCCACCAAACTGAACAATGTTTTCACCGCACTCAACATGATCACTGTCGTCGTTGTTGTGGTTGCCGGAGCGATTAAAAGTGAGTCTATTTCCTTTATATACATACATACATGCAGTCACGTCTTTTTCCCATGGAGCTAAGCAGTGACTACTTCCGTGGCCCACATATCACCCCCCGCGGGAAACGACGTATGAGTCAAAAAATTCTTAGTCCCCATTGCATTATCACGAGCACAGTACATTATGGTATTATTCCATATATTGTATTATACACGGGCTGGTGCTTCTTTCAGTTTTGAACGGTGGTTAATAGATAGATGCTTTATAAGAGTAAAAATTGCATGATCTCAAACACTGGTGGAAAATACGAGTAGTGTACGTTTCGTCGAGTATGAATTAGGAACACATTTGTAGATGTTCTATATCAAGAAAAGAATAATATACCTCAATATCAATAAATCATATAAGATTTTAGTTTTCACACAAAAGTGTACATTGCACTAGTACTCTACAAGTCGGTAGTGATTTTACGCAACTAGTTTAAGCGTGCTTGCCATATAAAGTCTTATCGTATTTTACAGGGCTGATTATGCTTCGGTCTGGGCTTGTTAGTTTGAGTTTGATGTTTGCATATGCAGTGTAAGAAGTCTCCTTACATTTTTTGCACTAAATCGGCAGTATAAATTATAAGATTTGTTTTTATGTTACTTACGTAAATCTTAAATAATAGTAGCCATAGAGTTGACCCCTGCGGTATTCCCGATGGTAATGCAATATAATAAATGACATCCATTTATAACAATACTAATCTAACAACAATGCATAAACAAGGCCTTATTAGGTTGATTTCGTCTGATTCCATTGTATGCCATTTTTTCAACAAAATTTAGTAGCCTATTCTGTCAAAAGCGTTTCGAAAGTCTGTATAAACTACCTTTCACAATATACGTTCAATTGATATTTTCATGCAGGTTTTCCATGTATATCATTGGATGAAGTGACTTTTCTGGTGTAGACGTGTGTGCGAAGTCCTTGCATATGATCTCAGATCCGATACAGTCTAAAGCAAACTACTCTTTTTGCCTTTCATAAGTAATTTGATGACAGGTGACCCCGCAAACTGGAACATCCAGCTCGAAGACATCCCGGAGGAGAAACGCGCGGAGGCGGGCGCGGGCGGGTTCATGCCGTGGGGCGTGGCGGGCGTGATGGCGGGCGCCGCGAAATGCTTCTTCGGCTTCGTGGGCTTCGACTGTGTAGGCCACCACCGGCGAGGAGGCGAAGGACCCCTAAACGAGACATCCCGCTCTCCATCGTAATGTCACTCGCAATCATCTTCGTCTCGTACTTCAGTATCGCCACAGTGCTTACCATGATGTGGCCGTATTATCTGCAGGTAAGTTTAGTTTCATTAATAAGTAACTAGTTAGGTCTTAGTCTTTTTTTGAAGATTCTGTACCGTTAACTAACTAGCTCATTCAGAGCTTGGCATTAGACCTTGTAACCTAGATAAACATACAAATATATAGCCAGGGACGTATTCCCTATAAGCCGAGATCTCACTGATGCCGAGGCCCGGCCCGGGCATCAGTTCCCACAAATAAAATTGGTAAGCATTCAACATCAGTATATAAAGACACTGATTGAGATGATTTTGTAATTTACAGACTTTCGTTGTTTTTTACTTTAACTCTTAAACGTCGTTAAATTTTTCGTGCTTTGCTGGGAGTAGGGGTGCGGCAATCTTCCGTAGGGCGAGGGCAGTCAGGGTATCAAATCCACCCTTGCCTACAGCACGGTTAATTTGTGGCGCTCAGTACGCGGCTTAAAAAAATCCATCCTACATTTCGTACTTAACCTCTGAAATGCCGGAACGTATATACAGGGTCATTCGTAATGTCATATACATCCCAGCAGGCTGGGCTGAGGGACCATGTGTATATGCCCCAAAAAATATAATGAGCCTCGTAGCGTGATACCTGTAGGAGATATGTCGACTTAAAGAATTTGCTTAAAACTCATTGTGGACTCCAGTCCAGACTTCCAGGGTGACTACCCTGTTATACAGCTGATCGAGGCAATTAACTCATCAATTTAATTGGGCGTTTTCCCATTGAGCTGCCATCGAAAGAACTCGCAAGTACTAGGATAACATGAAGCTTAAGGAAATCTATTGCGAAGTAAATCTGTTAGTATGACGCCGTAGTAGAGTAACATAAATTAAATGGAGAAGAAAACGTATTTTGAATTTGTCCGGTTCGGGACAACGACTTTCTTAGTTAGGGTCGCGTAAAGTTTTACAAAACAAATAATTTTAAAGTTTTATACGGACATTTTTAGTATTCAATTTTGTCATTAAAGCTTCACCGTTGTGTTTATCAGATCAAAGTAGCATGGGTTGGTGCCGGGATGTTATACCAATTATGAATTAAGTTGTATTCGCTGATAAATTTGACACCTTTGACGACCGGAGCGTAGATCTACGCCAAATCCCACTTTCAGTAAAATCTACTTTTATCAGTTGTTTTAATTGTTTATTTTCGTCGGCATTACAGAGGTTAGTACTAGACTAAGGGCGAATTTCACCGTTGAAAATAAACGCGATCAGTTCAAGCAAAGCGAAGTTTAATCGATTAACTGAGTTCAATGCTACAGTTTGCATTTCATCAACATCAAATGAACGCAGTTAAAGCTAAACGCAGTTCAAATTCTGAACGCCTTATTTTCGACGTTTAGCTCTTTATACGCTAAATTTTAGAGAGCTGTCATTGTAAATTGCACAACTATGTAAACACGAAAATTATTTTTAATTTCTATTGTATATTGTTTACTTACTTATGTAACCTACGCATAAAAATAGGCTGTTTTATGGCAAAATAACGAAATACATTGACGTATTTGTTTTAGATTGTACGATATTTCATGTAAACTTCGTTTTACTAAACGCGATCAAAATGGAGCTGGTGAAATCGGTTAGGACGAAAACCGAGATCAAATTATACATTTGAACTCAGTTAAGTAAATCGTGGTTTTATTAAGCTTTGTTTCCAAAGCGAACGGTGAAACCGGTTCTAAGTAAAGTCGCAAAATCTGTTTAAATAATTCCAATTTATATTTTTTTGCTTCAAGGAATTTATAAAGCATGGATTTGTGAATCCAGGTTATTTCGATCAGTGGGAATGGCGACCAGTATAATTCTTGTGTACGTATATTTCCAGGACGCGGATGCGCCGTTTCCCCACGTGTTCACTGAGGTGGGTATGCCGGTGATAAAATGGCTGGTGACGGTGGGCGCAATCTTCGCGCTGTGCACCAGTCTGCTGGGCGCCATGTTCCCACTCCCACGCGTGCTCTACGCGATGTCCAGCGACGGCGTGTTATTCCGCCCGCTGGCCTCCGTCAACGGATACACCAAGACACCTATAATGGCGACCATTCTCAGCGGATTACTCTCTGGTCAGTTGATATTCATAATTTACGCGGCGAGAGCAGTAAAAGCAATCTTGTACCGGCAAACGCAGTGTAGGGCGACCCTCCACTAGATGGAGCTCCGACCTGCACGGTTTTGCGGGAAGTCAATGGATGCAGGTGGCATAGGAAGGTGTTTTGTGGCAATCTATGGGAGATCTATGATCAGCCGTGGATTCGTGATAGGCTGAAATGATGATGATGACACAATTTCCTAGATGCTGACATTTTGACAGAGCGAAGCACTACGTTCGAATTATTTAAGATTCTTATATGACATAGATGTCACTACAACGCTATTACCACACAGTACCATTAATCTTATATTATAAGCCATATCTAGCTTATAATATAAGATAAATGGCCGTATAAGGCCCTGGAGTGGCGGCTTAAGAGAATCTACCACCCCATCTCATCCCGTGGGCGTCGTTAAAGTCAACAGATGGAAAATGAAAACCAGGAGATGGGCAGCAGCATTTTCCTGGAATATCTAAATAAATAAACCGCGGTTGCCAACCCGCCAAGCGTGGAAACTACGGCAACACCCTCCAAAATGAGAGCTACAAACTTTTGTGGCTATCTATGGGGGAGGCCTATGTTCAGCAGTGGACGATTGAAAGGCTGAAATGATGATGATCATGAACTAAATTTCTATACTAGAATTCTTCTGACGGTAGATTAGTTAGCTTTTTACATGTATTGTACTGACCTTTGTAAAAAAAGTAACAGCCTATACATGTCCCACTACTGACCAAAGCCCTCCTGGCTTGTTGGGTGGGCCGCCACGCTGATAACCGCAGACATCAGGTCCTCGAAATATATTTATTCCTCGGACATGCAGTTTCCTCACGATGTTTTCCTTCACCGCTGAGCACGTGGAAAATCTGCACGTAAAATAGCAGAACAATTTTACTGATGCCCCGAACTCAGGTCACTTGCATATTATGAAATTTATCGCAAGCTCCCGGACACTGAGCTACCACGGTTCTTCACTGGCCTTTGTACATGATTTTATTTTGAAAGAACGTTGGTCGTCATCGTTGTCGTCGTTTCAGCCTATCACCAGTCCACTGCTAAACATAGCCTCCCCCATAGATAGCCACAAAAGTTTGCAGGTCTCATATTGGAGGGATTTTGCCATAGTTGCCACGCTTGGCTGGCGGGTCGGCAACTACAGTTTATTTATTCAGATATTCCAGGAAGATGCTGCTGCCCATCTCCTGGTTTTAATTTCCCTCTATCGACTTTTACGACACCCACGGGATGAGATGGGGTGGTAGATTCTCATAAGCCACACGGCGATACACGTTGAAAGTAAAGAACGTTGGTACACCTTTATAAATCTATAATTTACTTTGCAGCAATAATGGCGGCCATATTCAACCTGAACCAGTTGATAGACATGATGTCGATCGGAACGCTTCTCGCCTACACTATCGTGGCCACCAGCGTTCTCATTCTAAGGTAATTGTCGTTATAGGTAAAGTATTACCTAGTAATGTTTAAAAGAAAAGCTTCTTTGTTAAAGTTTTTAGGGTCTTGAATGAGGAGGAGCTAAGATCTCTCATCTTAGCTCCTCCTCATTCAAGATTTTCTTTCAGGAAATTTTGGAAGGTTATCAGGAAAAAATTAATTTCAGTCCTATCTTTATCGTATAGCTGTACAATAAATAATATTTAAACTAATATCAAAACATACCGGCCCCAAATGAGCGCCTTGATAGACTCCGGAATAAGTGACAAAATAATATAAGGTATATCCATTTAACACAACTCTGGATGTGTGATTTCCCAAGTAAGAGTAAGACCAAATTAGAAAAAGTCCCAAAAATCCAGTCTCTGACTACTTACGCAGAAGAAAATCGTGCTAGACTTTGTCGAATGCCTCACAAAAGATGTGCAAATAACGTTAGCAGAAATCTTCCATCCATGCATGTCGACAAATCAGTTACAAATGTAACAGGATTGCTGGTGTTTGATCTTCTTCAAATAAGAACATGTTGTTGATTACTCAGATAGAAATGATTTCTTACATATACGCGAATACTACACATTTAACCAAAACCAGATTTTACTGATTTTAACCTGTCTTATAACCCGACGTTTTGAGCGCTTTACAGCACTGGTGGTAGAATTTCTATGCAGGAATCCGTCTAGGTAGGTACTACCCCAGTGCCAGTTATTCTGCCGTGAAGCAGTAGTGTGCAAACATTACCGTGTTTCGGTTCGAAGGGCGCTCAGAGCTAGCGTAATCACTGGACAAATGAGACTTAAGAACTTATGTCTCCGGGTGACGAGCGCATTGTGGTGTCACACTGTTCTGGGTGACACAGCATTTATAATGGGCAGACGTTGCACTTACCATCAGGTGAACGTTTTGCTCGTTCCGTCAATTTTATTAAATAAAATAAATAAAAATAAAAAAAGTAAAATAAGACGCTATAAAATTCGTAAAATCTAGTTTTATTTAAACTGAAATAGTGTTATCAAAATAAAATTTATTTTTATTAATAATTTTAGCGATAATATTATATCGCTATAATTATATAATATGATCAATATTCATTGCCCATTATAACTTTTAAATAAATTACGGATTTTGTAAAGAGAGTAGTTACTATATTACTACTTATTGCTTATTTTTATTTGCAAGGAACCATACGCATGGTGGCGATGGGCTCACCACCTATCACACCAAGTGCATTATATTGTTTTGGTGAAACGTGGATTGTGGCAGTCATCTGTTTTTGCAGTGAGTGCCCAGTCTCTGACTACCCCTTATGGGATACAGTCGCGATCATATCTGTTGAAAGCAGCTCGTTATAAAAAAACGCGATATAGCTAATACGTATACCTATACATATATTTATATAATAGAATTCGATAACGGACTTTTACGGAATTCAAAAATTACTTTTCGCGAATATAACAAGCGCCTTCACTAATTTAACCCTAAGAGAAAACATCACCTTTAAAATAAAATCCGAATCCACTAACAAAGTAGGTACAGAAAATTAACTAAGAACATACCGGTGGAACATTCATTATAGATACGAAGAAGATAGAGACCTGCAACTGCAAACGAGCAAACCGCTGCCGGAGACACCGTACAGCGTAGTGCGACAAACTTTCAACTTCCTCGGCCTGAAGGAGCCCACTGAGCTCTCCGCTAACATCGCCAAGTGCGCCATCGTTATATTGTGTAAGTTCTCTACTGTCATTGTCACCGTCAACGTCTAAGCAGACGTAAGCGTATTCTAGTTTGGTAAGGTTCCACAGCATTGCTATGGGCGGACGTCGCACTTTTTATTTATTTATTTATTTATTTTTTAAGGGAAACATACAAATGATATAACTTATAAATAACAAAAACAGCTGTAGCACATAAACCAATAAAGTTTCCACAAATAATTAGAACTTACAAACTAAACACCGTCACTGCATTTATTTACAAAAATTTAAAAAAAAAGCACACGAATCTATAGGGCTCGGATCCGCTCATGACAAGGCAAGAACAGTCTTCAGAATCCTTCTCTTATAACTTATCTCACAGTGTCACTTACAGCACTTACCATAAAGTGAACGTTTTGCTCGTCTCGTCCCTTATTCCAATAAAAAAAACATATGAATAGAGATTCATCACCACTGCTGCATATAAGCCTCCGGCATAGATTGCCACTAGCTCTCATTTTGGGGGGAATTTGCTATAGTCGCCATGCTTGGCAGGCGGCTTCGCCACCGCAGTTTATTTATTCAGATGTTCCAGGAAGACGCTGCTGCCACCTTCTGGTTTTAATTTTCCCTCTGTCGACTTCAACGACACGAACGGGATGAGACGGGGTGGTGGATTCTCTTAAGGCCGCCACACAGCTACCGCCGAATTGTGTAGGGGGTATGAAGAATGGTAGTTTGATTGGCGTTTGCAGTGTCAGACGTTTTGCATCTTTGAGGCTGCGATACGTCACTGTTGTGGGCTGTTTAGGTCCGATACGGTATGATGGTTTTTTCACCATTTTCCAAAGGTCACGTGATTTTCTTTGATAGCTTTTAAGGCAACGACGAGACGAGATGAGGCGGTTGAGGTCATATAAAAGCTTCACACATTGTGTGTGGACTTTTTGTAACGCATAAATTACTAGAAATCTCACTTCCGAGTTTTTGTGATCGCTGGTAGCGGCTTAAGAGAATCTACCACCCCATCCCATCCCGTAGGTAAAATGAAAACCAGGAGATGGGCAGCAGCATCTTGCTGGAACATCTGAATAAATAAACTGCGGTTGCTAATCCGTCTGCCAAGCGTGGCAACTACGGCAAAATCCCCCCAAAACGAGAGCTAAAAACTTGTGGCAATCTATGGGGGAGGCCTATGTTCAGCAGTGGACTATTGATAGGCTGAAACGACGACGACGACGACGACGAAATCTGTTAAACTCTTTAAGTATATCTTACTAATTACTACTTTTACTGGAACCAAGTATACCATTGGGGAAAAAGGTTCCCGAGAAGACTCTGGATCTTGTACTGACCAACTCACCACTAGATGGAGCGATGACAGGAAGTCGATTGGTGCAAGTAGCTCAGGTTCGTGTTGTGCAACAGAGGATGCGCGGGCGAGGGAGTCTTAGAGGGGGAAACACATGTTCAGCAGTGGCCTTGTGATGAGATGAAACAATGATGTTGATAAGGTATACTCTCTTGGTCCTGGGGGGAGGGGGTCCATCTTGAGTCATCGTTGAAGATGTAGTAGTCAACGGCCATCTGTCACGGTGAAAAATATCCCTTATATGGGAAAAGGCGTGATTGTATCATCATCATAATTTAAGCCTATTACAAGTCCACTGTTGAACATAGGCCTTGACCATAGCGATAGCTACAAAAGTTCGTAGTTAGCATTTTGTCATAGTTGGCAAGTGTATTTTGTTGGCGAGTCGATGTAATCTCAACGGTTCGTGAGTGAGTTACCATGGGATGTGTCCGTAAGTGCAAGAATCCGTCTAGGTAGGCGCCACCCCAGGGCCAGTTATTCTGCCGAGAAGCAGTAGTGTGCAAACATTACTGTGTTTCGGTCTGAAGGCCACTGTGAGCAAGTGTAATCACTGTGTGTGTACTGCAATCACTGTGAGTTGTGTGTGTGTGTAGTGTAATTACCGGGCATATGAGACTTGAGAACTGATGTCTCAGGGTGTTGGGCGCAGTGTAGGGCCAAACTGAAGTGTCCTGGGTGACACGGCATTTACTATGGGCAGACGTTGCACTTACCATTAGGTGAACGTTTTGCTCGTTTCATCACTTATCCGTAAAACAAAAGAAGTGAGCGTGGGTCGCGTTGCAGTCGGCGCGGCGCTGGCGACGTGCGCGCTGGTGCGCTGGGCGGCGGCGGGCGGCGCGCTGCAGGCCGCGCTGGCGGCGCTGGGCGCGGCGCTGCTGCTGCTGCTGCTCGTGCTGTGCCGCCAGCCGCGCCGCGACGTCAAGCACCTCACCTTCACCGTACGTATCCTGATTCCCTTTCTTCTCTCCACCACATACATTTCGCACCTCGGAAACTTTCATTGCGCGATTAATGGAACATATGAGATATAATGAACATATGATATACGAGACATGTGGTGGCGGCTCGTTAAAAGAATACTACCACTCCGTCTCATCCAATGGATCTCGTAAAAGGCGAGTAAGGAATTAAACTGCACTGTGCACCCAACAGCGCATGGTGGCGATGGGCTCACCACCTATCACACCAAGTGCATTGTATTGTTTTGGTGAAACGTGGATTGTTGCAGTCATCTGTATTTGCGGTGAGTGCCCAGTCTCTGACTACCCCTTATGGGATACAGTCGTGATCTTATGTATGTATGTATGTATGAGATATTTCGCGGCCCTTCTCACGCTGCGACTTACGTGAAATGCACACTTTTAGAATCACAGTCGACAAGATAAGGTCGAACTAATGAAAGCCAGAGAAGAGAGAGACCTCGTTACGTAACGGTGGCGGATCGTGAGAAAAGAATGACGAATGATGACGTCGAAAAATAAACAATTATCATAAAATTTGTGCGTAAGTGTGGTGTCACTGTGCAGGTGCCGCTGGTGCCGCTGGTGCCGTACCTGAGCGTGTGCATGAACGTGTACCTCATGGTGCAGCTGGACTACCAGACCTGGGTGCGGTTCATCATTTGGCTCGTCGTCGGTAAGTTACTTTTACATAGCCGCCATTCTTTTTTCAAATAAAAAAAAGTAAAGTTTCAGCCTACAAATGTCCCACTGCTGAGCACAGGCCTCCTCTCGTTTCTGGGAGAATTTTGGAGCTAGAAAGAATCCGCCACGCTGCTCCGGAATGCACGTCTTCGAAATATTTTTTTTATTTCTCAAACATGCAGCTTTCCTCACGATGTTTTCCTTCACCGCCGAGCACGTGGTAAATCAGCAATTCATTACATATTTATTGCAATTAACTATTTATTGGTTCCGGCACCGAGAATCGAACCCAGGTCCCTCGCTTACTATGAAATTTAAAGCGAGCGCCTAACCCCTGAGATACCATGGCTTTTTAAATATGGCTGCCATTTTTTTTTTAATATGGCTTCCAGCTTATAGATACCTATATTTATTCTATTTTATGAATATTATAGTAATAAATAATAACATACATACATAAGATCACGACTGTATCCCATAAGGGGTAGTCAGAGACTGGGTACTCACTGCAAAAACAGATAACTGCCACAATCCACGTTTCACCAAAACAATATAATGCACTTGGTGTAATAGGTGGTGAGCCCATCGCCACCATGCGCTGTTGGGTGCACAGTGCAGTTTAATTCCTTACTCGCCTTTTACGAGATCCATTGGATGAGATGGAGTGGTAGTATTCTTTTATCGAGCCGTCACCACACGGTAACAAATAAATAAAAAAAAATATATGCATCTCATCGGACTTGTAGTTGTATGACTTGATGTTGCATCTGTAATGCAGGGGCGGATTCGATTATAAGTATTTATGCCATTTTTATAAAGACAAGTAATATATACAACAAATATATAATACAAATATACAAAATATACAAAATTTTATAAAAAAAAATTACATACAGAGCTCAACAACCTTGTAGTTGTTTAATGCAGGGGCGGAATTAAAACCCTGGCTGCCCTAGGCCTGCGAAAGATTGCCGCCTCTACTCCCTCCAAAGCACGAAAAATTTAAAGACATACACATTAAAGTGAAAAACAAAATCTCACAGTGTTGCCGCCCTACTTGACCTATAGGGAAATCCGCCCCTGGTTCAGCTGAATATACTCTCTCTTTTTTGTGATAAAGGCCTCTCACAATTTGAGAGGATTTACCATAAACGCTACACATTGCAGGCGTTTGTCGCAGGTCTGAATATTAAATGAGGCCACAAGATTTTTCTAACACTTCTCTCATTCGACTTTTACGACACATTTTCAATATAATGTAATAGGATCAGAGTGCAGTTCATCATGGTACTCCACTGTAAAATAACATTTAAAAAAAAACAAGTAATGTTTATAGTCCATACTCATTGACTTTTTGGCGCCAACTCGAAAAGTGGCAGGAGTGTTTTCATTTAATTTTGTAATTTCTGTGTATATTTGGAGTTTTGATGTTAATGTTTAATATTGATAGTTTATTATGCAGCAAGTGCTCCTGAAAGTGTACAGTCATTGGAAAATTCAATTCAAGACCAAAATTGTGCATTTCGTTTTGTCTCCATCAGTCCAGCAAATCTTCAGTAAAAGTCTACTATCAATTTACTGTCGATCAAAATATTGTATCTTGCTGCTTGAAGATTGTATACTTGGATATGTTACTTGACACTGGAAAATAATTTATGCCTATTTCCGTTAATAAATAAATACATAATACATACTCATTAACATTTGATTGTTGTATTACAGGTTACCTAATATACTTCGGCTACGGTATCAGAAACAGTTCGCTCAGGGAGAAAGCAATGCCGCCAACCACTAACGGTATAGAACAAAAACATATTGTCACAAAGTTCTGAAATCCGATTAAAATTAATTATAAGAAATAGAAATTGCGCGCGCTTTTTGACATTTGATGTTTCAGTCTATTAGTTTTTTATCTGTGGAACATTTTGACGTGTGATATTTTAACATAGATTATATTTAATTCACTCCATGTGGTCTGTAAAAGTAAACTATGTATAGTAGATGATTGACAATTATCAAATAAATAATTCATAATACCTTTCCACTATTTAAATTATAATAGAAAATGAAAACATTCATTCGTCATCTATATTTTAGTTTTTAATATGTTCCCGTTAAAATCATCTACTTTGCACCTTTGCGTTTCTCAAATAAGCTTTGCCATATGATGTAGACATATTTATATAAAAAAAGTTTTAACAGTTAAAAAAAAACTATTTTATTCTTCAATATTAATATCAGTGTTGTGACGTACCTTGTGATATCTTATTTTATATAAAAAATCAACAATTAATGTAGTTATTAACATAATAACCAGTGTTAATAAGACAAATATAATTTATTTTAGGAAAAAAATTAATAATACTCTATGAAAATATTTCTTCCCATTGTTAACTTATATTTTGCCCCAAACAAGCGAAATAATTAAATTGAGCGAAAGTTTTTAAATAAATAAATGAATAATCAGAGATCAAATACGTTTTTATAAGTAGCCGTACAAAAATGAATCCGTTGAAAAATTGGAAGGAAGGATTAAGGCGGTAATCGCAGGGGCCGCCGCTTTTTTTTTCAAGTTAGGTTTACCCCTTTACACTCATTTATTAATTTGCTTTCGATCTCGAAGACATCATCGGGTTACTGGGTACAGAGCAGTCTTAAAGTGATTCATGCATTTCTAGGTAAGTACCACCCCAGGGCCAGTTATTCTGCTGTGAAGCAGTAGTGTGCAAACATTTATGTGTTTCGGTCTGAAGGGCACTGTGAGCTAGCGTAATCACTGGGCATATGAGACTTCCGGACTGATGTCTCAGGGTAACGTGCGCAGTGTGGTGCCACACAGCAATGTTCTGGCTAGCTCCCAGTGCAGTTCACACCGAAACACGGTAACGTTTCAACACTACTGCTTCACGGCAGGATAACTGGCCTGGGGTGGTACCTACCTAGACGGATTCCTGCAGAAATCCTACCACTAGTCTACCTCCGATCTAATCGGTTGCAGGGGGCGCGGTAGGTTTAGACGAGCTAGTGCCTCTGTTTGCACGTACACTTGTGACACTATAATATCTGCGCAGTTGATAGCTCTCTACAACCATAATCTAACGAAGTGATGACGTCACGAGATTTATTTCAATTAAAAACGAATAGTTGTACTGAATGCTCATATAAAGATCCTTAAATATATTAAGGTCACACAAGATGTGTGAATCCACGAAATTATAAAAAAAATTTGAAGGTGACAAAGAAATCTAAACTTTTTTCGTTCATAAACAGTACTTAATTTAAATAAACAGAAATGCTATTTTTAAATTGAAACTGTTCTAATATGTGACATATCGCATAATATGTAGGTACAACTTTATAAAGAAAGACAATTTTTAACGTTCAAAGTTTGGATGCTGTAAATAATGAATATTTTATTATGTGTTATTATATTATTAGTTATTTCATCGCAAGACATACCATTTTACCATAAAAGACATTTAATTTTTAAGTAATAATCTGTGATTGAAATAAATTATAGTTCATTCATATTGAGATTTTTATTTACATATATTTCACTTTTTCATTTTATAAATAAAGTACGTTCGAATTGTATATTTATTTGCTCATTTATAGCGACGTAAGCCAGCCATAGTTTAATACAACTTATACAGTAAAATTATATTTCATATCTACTGAAGATTTGTTGGTCTGATCGAGACATAAATATTTAATCAGAAAACTGACCAACGCAGCAGATAGAAAAAGAGTCATGATTTTCTCGTGGATCCCATCATCAGAACTTCAACTAAATTATATGGCAACACGTTTACGATATCCCCTATCTAAAAAGTAGAATGATTGAAGTCGGTTCTTAAACAAAAAATTATGGCCGAACCTAATAAAAAAAATACGAATTGAGAACCAAAAGCACGATTTCATTCTTGAATAAATTTTTCCAATCACTTTCACGAACACTTCCTTAATATATAAGTATTAACATATATATGTATTATATCTTTCAACACTGATTCGACACTGGATTTTTTTGAAAAATATTGGCTTGATGTATTTATTTTTATTGGATAATGTGACGAAACGAGCAAAACGTTCACCTTATGGTAAGTGCAACGTCTGCTCATAACAAATGCTGTGTCAGCCCGAAAATTTCTGTGTGGCATCACACTGCGCACGTTTCACCCTGAGACGTCAGTTCTTAATTCTCATATCCCCAGTGATTACGCTAGCTCACAGTGCACTTCAGACCGAAACACAGTAATGTTTGCACACTACTGCTTCACGGCAGAATAACTGGCCCTGGGGTGGTACCTACCTAGACATTTCCTTACATCATCATCATCTGAACATAGGCCTTTGATTTCCACAAAAGCTTGTAGCTCTCATTTTGGGGGGATCGAGCCACAGTTGCCGCGCTTGGCAGGTATATTGGCAAGCGCAGTTTAATTATTCAAATGTTCCCTCTGTCGACTTCTACGACACCCACGGAATGATGGTGCGGTAGATTCTCTTAAGCTCCCACCACACGCTATTACGTATTTCCTTACAAAACTTAGTTAAGTTTTATGAGACATCCGTACCGTATGCCATACATTTAACAACTGTATAACCAATGTTTCACACAAAGTGTTTAGGGTTCCATTTTTTAGAGTTCCACCACAAATTATTTTATATAAATCTTTTTTTCAGTCAAATCGCACTCAGCTGCCTCATGTAAGCATTTTAACTACGGGAGTTTTTACTCAGAATCGACTGCGAAGTTAATTTATGCAATACAGAAATAAACTTATAAACTTGTTTTCATTTTGTATTTCCTCCCACATACACAAGTCAAGATATAAAACCATAATACACTTTTATGATTTATTAGATTGCCATATTCTCCTCTTCTAGGTGTAGAATAATATTCTAGAAGGGTGGCAAAAGTGGTGATGTAATTTTGATTAGAAACCCATCCTCTTAAATTTTTTGTGTGTTCCAGTATTTAAAAAATCTTTAGGCGATTGCTTCTTATGGGACAAATATTTCAAATCGTTTTGATTAACTAAAATGAATCCACTGCCGAACATAGGCCTATTCCATAGATTGCCACATAAATTTGTAACTACTATTTAGGGGGGATTTTGCCATTGTTGCCACGCTTGGCAGGCGGGATGGCAACCGCAGTTTATTAATTCGGATGTTCCAGGAAGATGCTGCTGCCCATCTCCTGGTTTTATTTTCCCTCTGTCGACTTATACGACACCCACGGGATGAGATGGGGTGGTAGATTCTCTTAAGCCGCCACCACACGGCACAATGTATGTACACAATATGTACGTACACAAGAATATAAATAGTTTCAGTAAAAAAGTGATGTACATAATGTAAATATCAGGGACAACAACAAGCTTGCAACGCTGGTTACCGACTAAGCCGAGTCAGTAACTCAATTATGGAGCAAAGTGTACTATTTTACAACAAAAACCCAGAAAGTGCGCAGTCTTCCTACTGATAGGTTAAGTTTATTAAACGAAGACTATAAAAAGGGTTATATAATATTAAATAGTATATGGACGATAATAACCCTAATATAAAAATAAACTAACTACTAATAATGTTTCTAAATCATCATCATCTCAGCCTATCACTAGTCCACTGCTGACCATAGGGCTCCGGCATAGATTAACAAAAAAGTTAGTAGCTCTCATTTGGGGGGATTTTGCCATGGTTGCCACGCTTGGCAGGCGGGTTCGCTGGGGGTAGGATTCCTGTGCAGGGATCCGTCTAGGTAGGTACCACCCCAGGGCCAGTTATTCTGCCGTGAAGCAGTAGTGTGCAAACATTACTATGTTTCGGTTTGAAGGGCACTGTGAGGTAGCGTAATCACTGGCCATATGAGACTTAAGAACTGTTGTCTCAGGGTGACGGACGCAGTGTGATTTCACATAGTAATTTTCTGGGTGACACAGCATTTGTTGTGGGCGGACGTTACACTTACCATCAGGTGAGCCTTTTGCTCGTTCCGTCACTCAAATGAACTAAAAAAAACCTCAGTTTATTTATTCAGACGTCCCAGAAAGACGCTGCTGCCCTACTAAATACTAATGTACTATTTATTTTATGAGATAATTTCAATCTCAAAATTTTTTGAAAATATGACTAAAAAAGAGGATACCTGAGGAGTTTCTTTCGCCTGTTTTTTCTCCGCACAGAGAAACTTCGTTAAGAAACGGTGGTAGATTTAAAAAAAATACATTTGTCAAACGAAATTTGTATTTCTTACTTCAGGGAATAAATTTATTTCATTTCATTTAGAATATATTAAAATAAGGCAAAAAATTACATTCTTAAAGTAAACCAGTGCAGTGCAGGAACGATAAGAAATCTAGGATAATGCAAAACAAATTTGCCGGGGTATATAGTAATTACTTCAATTAAAATGTAGTTATAAAGAACCTTTCACACACGACTTAAGCTTGTTTATTAAACGTGGATCGCAATTCATATTTATAACTTAAAAAGTTACATTTGAGTAACTGTCTACAATTGTAACACGTCTAAGGTTTACAACATTGTGGATTACAACGAAATTATGATATAATATACCTGTAGACATATATGTACTACGTATGTGAAAAAAATATCAGGGCAGCGATGTGCTTGTGCTGCGCCATTGCCAAGGCACGATATTGTTTATATAAACAAAGATGTATAATAATAATAGAGTTACAATATATTGGTTATTAATTAAGAAATGTATTTAATTTATATTTTTTTATTTTTATTTGCGTTGCGAATCGAGGCCTGGCATATACTATTTTTTTTATAATTCAACGTTTTTGATGGGATTTTGTTTTTTCTCAACTGTCAGTCATTGCTGTGCTCTGTACGTGTTCTTAGCTGTGATTTCCATATTATTTTTCATTGATTTTCCATACTTATATACTTTTTGGTGATTTCTTACGGCGTCGTCTCACTCCAACCATGTCGTATGTAACAAAAATAAATATCGAAAAATATAATTACAGAGCATATCTTCAGCTATCCTTTGCCCCAGAACTATGAAAAAACCTGTTAGGTGCAGTTACATATTTGTTACAAAGAATAAAAGTATTTCTTAAGTTTAGGTAAAACCACCAGAACAATATCCTATATACATTTTAAATAGACATTAATTCCATTACTCTTATGAGTAACTATTACACCGAGATATAGTGACTAGCGTGATTTTCGAAATACTTACCAATTTAAAAACTTTGCGGTTGGTTAAGTGAGAAAATTTGACATCATTTTCTCATCAACAAAATAAGTAGACATAAAATTAAGTAAATATCAAGTGTAATTAACAATTATTAATACAAATTACTTAAAAGTACTTAAGTACAACAATGTTACTTCCTACTAAAATATTAGTCATTCTTATAATAAATTGGTACACGTTACCCTACTTATACGGTATCTTGAAAGTTTCAAAAAAGAACTTGTGTTAATTATTAGCGGTCGATTTTTAGACATCAGTTTTCGTATATGTCGACTCCTGGGAAACCGATCCACCACTTTGGGAATCCCTGCTCTAGGCATTGCGATCAAAAACAATACAGTACTCTACTAAAAACTATCACAGCGGACATGATTCATATAGTACACTAGAACATTGCTTACATGTTAAAATTGTTATCGCTCCATAGTACGATAATCGATTTTAAGAGTACCCATAGAGGTTATATAGTTTAAAATAGATTGCCTAGAAACCCTTAGGCCTATTAAAACTGCAATAAACTCTGCATTATGAATTTTTTTATTGACACGCATATCTTCAATATATATAGAGTATTGACAGTATTCACACAAACTCCATAATCGGACCAAGAATAATAATTAAAAGCTGAAGGTACTCCGGGTTAACTATGACATCGGGACATCTGTCACCTCAGTCCCCCCGTGACGATGGGTGCTGTAAAGCACTCGAAACGTCGGGTTATAAATAATAAAATTAAACGCGATAAAATCCGTAAAATTAGTTTCATTTAAACTCCATAAACATAAATTCGAATTGGTGTAAATTGATTGAAAATATTTTACTCTACAAGAAAATCTACATGCACTAGTTTCTGTATCTAAAATAATTTTAATAAAAAAATTTTTTTTCGAAGCTACAATAACAATTACACTTTTTATGCAATTGTAAAAGACTCGTTACTAATTACGGTTACTAATCACATAGAAACGTTTAGAGTACAATGTACTGACCAATAATATAAATAAAGATCAGGATGTCAGTCCGTATATACATTCGTATCCGACAAGATGAGACACACAATCGTGTTTCTGTTAGGGTGTATTGTGTTCATAAAACGTGGGACGGCGGTTGGTTTAACAGGAAAAGGGCAACTAAATTTTCCGAAACTAGCTGCAAAACATGGACACGCTGTAGAAGAATACGACGTCATAACGGAAGACGGTTACATTCTCCGTCTTTTTCGTATCCCAGGCTTCAGGAGATTGCCCGTCCTTCTCATGCACGGCTTAATAGACTCTTCAGATACTTGGATAATCAGAGGAAATACATCACTTGCTGTTACGCTTGCGGATTGGGGCTATGATGTCTGGATCGGAAACTGCAGGGGGAACAGATACTCTCGCCGTCACATCTACCTCGATCCCGACGCTGATGATGGATTCTGGGATTTCTCATTCCACGAACATGGGTATTACGACCTAGCTACCATCATTGATACGATTTTGCATTTGACCGGTGTCGAAAAGTTAGATGCTGTTGGACATTCTCAAGGAGCCACAATTTTTTACGTACTTAGCTCGACGAGACCCGAATACAATGAGAAGATCAACGTTCTCGTGTCACTGGCCCCTGTGTGTTACCTGCAAAATGTACCACCGCCACTAAAAACTATGATACAATATTCACCATTTATTCACAGTTTGGCAACATCGCTCGGTGTACAAGAAGTTGTTAAAGGACTAACAGTTATGAACGTCATTTTGAAAGCGCTGTGTCTTAAACCGTTTGTTGGTTATTCGACGTGCATATCGGGCGGTGTGTTCCCGATAACCGGCTACGACGAGGAAGAGATGGAAGCCGAGATAATTCCACTTCTCATTGAACATTTCCCCTCCTCAACATCAGAGAAGAACCTTCATCACTACGCTCAAGTGGGTTACAGAAGGGAGTTCAGTCATTTCGATTACGGCGCTGAGAAGAATTTGGAAAAATACGGATATCCGACACCGCCAAATTACGAGCTAGATGCGGTTACTATGAGGGTGGCCTTGTTTGTTGGAGAGAACGACAAGGTCTCAACGGTTGAAGACGTTGCGATATTAAAACGGAATCTTCACAACGTGGTGCAGCACATGACAATACCACGGAGGAAAATGAACCACGCCGACTTCATCTGGGGTCAACATATGAATGAGTACCTGTTTCCATACATATTTGATGTTTTAGAAGCGTATGAAGTCGAAGAAGATAATCTTAATCTACATATATAATATATTGAGAGCCGTGGTTGCTCAGGGGCTAGGCGCTCGCTTTAAATTCATAATACGCGAGTCACCACTAAAATTGTTACTTGCAATTTTAAGTGCCGATTTACCACGTTCTCGGCGGTGAAGGAAAACATCGTGAGGAAACCTGCATGTTTGAGTAATAAAAAATATTTCAAAGACATGTGCAGTCCGCCAACCCGCATTGGAGCAGCGTGGCGGATTCTTCCTAGCTCCATAACCCTCTCAGAAATGAGAGGAGGCCTGTGCTCGGCAGTGGGACATTTATAGGCTGAAACTTTACTTTTACTTTTATATAAAAACTTGAAAACTTTGTAGCCCTTTTTAGGCATATTGCGCGCGCGGAGAGTTAGATTTGGCATAGCTAAAAGTTATGTGGAGGAGTGCAAAAAGGTAAAATTTGTATATAATGAGTTACAAATACATTAAATTCAATATTATTTAATTTTATTTCTACGCGAATACTACACATTCAAATAAAACTGTTTTTGACGGATTTTATTGCTTTTGTACTATTTCTAACCCGACGTTTCAACCGCTTTACAGCACCCATGGTCACGGGAGGACTAAGGTGACAGATGTCCTGATGTCATAGTTAACCCGGAGTAGTTTCAGCTTTTAATTATTATTTTTGGTACGATCTACGCAGAAAGAGCTAACTGTGTCTTGAAGTCTTGCAGTGGTATGCTAGGTTTTTGAATTAATTTTATTAATAAAAAGATCCCAAGCTGGTGGTAGTACCAGACCATCTTCTGTTTTTAAATTAGGATGTTTCTCGAATCATCCTTGGTAGTATTTTTTAAATAATGAATGTAGAAAGATTAGGGAAACGATTCCGACGCTGTTGTTAAGAATTCCCCGTTGGGATTGGGTGGAATTTTGGGATCTTCAAGTGACGAGACGAGCAAAGTCAATGCGAACAGAAGGGTCAAACTGCAACTTCTCCCCATAACAAATGCTGTGTTACACGGAACATTTCTGTGTGGCATCACAATGCGTCCGTACTCCTGAGACATCAGTTCTTAAGTCTCATATGAGCATATGAGATTTAAGCAGTAGTTAGACCGCGTGGCCTAGTGGTTAGAGTATCTGATTACCACGCCGCGGGTCCTGGATTCGAATACCAGCCGGAGCCAACATTTGTAAAAAAACACAAATTATTAGTTTAAATGAAACTAATTTTACGGATTTTATCGCGTTTAATTTTTTACTATTTATAACCCGACGTTTCGAGTGCTTTACAGCACCCATGGTCACGGGAGGACAGAGGTGACAGATGTCCTGATGTCATAGTTAACCCGGGGTACCTTCAGCTTTTAATTATAATTTTTTTTGATCCGATATTTGCAGAAAGAGCTAACTGTGTCTTGAAGTCTTGCAGTGGTATGCTTGGTTTTAGATTTAATTTTATTTATTATTGGATCCCAAGCTGGTGGTAATACCCAACCATCTTCTCTATTGAAATTAGGATGTTTTTGATTTCAATAGCCTCGCGAATCATCCTTGGTAGGAATCGGTGTTCTTTTGCAAGGATCTGTGGTTTATCAAATCTGATGTAATGGTTGGGATGATCCAGAACATGGTCACAGACTGCAGACTTCCTAGAACGACGATGCTTCACGTCAGCTATGTGTTCTTTAAAGCGGGTTTTTATCACAGATGGTAAAAACTGACTTATCTTCTACTTTTTTTCAAGTGTAACATCCCTCTACAAGACGCAGGAGTATACAAGCTAGATTGTGAATGTGGTCTCTCTTACATAGGGCAAACTAAAAGATCGAAAATAATAATTAAAAGCTGAAGGTACCCCAGGTTAACTATGACATCAGGACATCTGTCACCTCAGTCCCCCGTGACCATGGGTGCTGTAAAGCACTCATAACGTCGGGTTATAAATAGTAAAAAATTAAACGCGATATAATCCGTAAAATTAGTTTCATTTAACTGTGTAGTGTTCGCGTAAACAAGAAATCATTACAAATTATTAGTTTTCGGGTCTGGTTGTGTTGTAATTGTCCTCGTGTCTCTGACACTGCACCCTAACCTACCTCCGATCTTATCGCATGAGCGTACAACGCGTACACTTGTGGCACTATAATATTTGCTGCGCAGTTGATCGATCCCGTCAGTATTCGGTAGATATCGCCGTGGTCGAAAATCGGCCAGAACAGCAGTCTTTAGACAGAAATGCAGTAACGTTAGCCACTACGGCTTCACGGCAGAATAACTGGCCCTGGGGTGGTACCTACCTAGACGGATTCCTGCATATGAATCCTACCACCAGTTTATTTGTTTGCGTGTTAAAAAAAAGGAAAAATCAAAATAAAACAATGTTTTATAACTAAATAAAAGCATTTTATTGAAATCACCGCAAAAACATTTTACATGACCGAGGAATGATTCGTTAAAATTAATCATACAATTTGTGTATCGTCTAAATTATACAAACCACCGTGTGGTGGCGGCTTCTAGAGAATCTACCACCCCATCTCATACCGTCATTACCGTCCTCAATGTTCCAAGACCAGTAAAATGTAGTCACCTCGTCTCTCAGTGTTACTATACCATGGTATAGTATCATCCGTGTGGTAGCGGCCTAAGAGAATCTACCACCCCATCTCATACCGTGGGTGTCGTAAAAGTCGACAGAGGGATTATAAAAACCAGATGGGCAGCAGAATCTTCCTGGAACATCTGAATAAATAAACTGCGGTTGCCAAGCCGTGGCAGCTATGGCAAAGCCCCCAAAAAGCGCCAAACTTTTGTGGCAATCTATGAGGGATGCCTACGTTAAGCAGTGGACTTAATGATGGTGATGATACAAACCATTCTAAACGATGCTTCAACTACACAAATCAAGCAATCGAATAAATTTCTAATCAATACAGAGATTGAAAGAAAAGGAGGAGAGCATATTGCTGTTTCACAGCCTAACGTCTAATACTGATGTCACACTGTTAAGTACAAGAGTATATAAAACTAGCTACGCCCTATATTCGTTTCTCAGCGTGCGGGCAAATAAAAGGGCATTATAAAAGGGAATTATTATTTCCAAAGATTATAGCGTACAAACATAAAAACTCTCTAACTTTATTATAGTAGAAAAATAAGACATAAACCAAGCACACACTGCATAACAGCTTCGGTTCAGAAGTTATTAATAAACAGATCTATACGTCCGAATGTTTTTCGATAGGATTTACCACGAGGCGTCCAATACTCTTATACCTAATGCAGAAATAAAAGAAAGTGGCTACGTGTTAGTGACGAAGTTCTTGTCTGATTTTTATCAGAAGCATATAAATAACTAGCCGATGCCCGCGACTTTGTCCGCGTGATCTACGTTTTTTAATATCCCGTGAAAACTATTTGATTTTCCAGGATAAAATGTATCCTATGTCCGTCTCCAGGATGCAAGCTATCTGTGTGCCAAATTTCATCAAGATCAGTTCGGCGGTTGAACAGTGAAAAGGTAACAAACAGACAGAGGGACAGAGAGAGTTACTTTCGCATTTATAATATTAGTATGGTAAACATATATAAAAAAGACGACCGCGTGTCCTTATGGTTTAAATCCTAACCGTAATTTACATTAGTAAAAAAACACAAATTGTTAGTTTTCGGGTTTGGTTCCGTTGTTTTTGTTGCCGTGTAACTAACACTGCATCCTAACCTGCCTCCGATCATAAATGAACGTTACACTTGTGGTACTATAATATCTCCTGCGCAGTTGATAGCTTCCGGCTGTATTCGGAAATTGAGGACATAAAGCAGATCCGGAAGATACTACAACCACACGATACATATGGTCACGACGGGTTCCATATAAGGGGTAGGCAGAGGCCACTCTCGTTGCCCACTTTTCGCCTTCGTGAAAATTTCTTACTCACTATTCCCCATTTTATATACGTTACTAGCTGATGCCCGCAACTTCGTCCGCTTGGTTTAAGGTTTTTAACTATCTCGTGGGAACTCTTTGATTTTCCGGGATAAAAAGTATCCTATGTCCTATTTCATCGAAGACGGACTTCACGATGCAAGCTATCTCTGTGCCGAATTTCGTCAAGATCGGTTCGACGGTCGAACCGTGAAAAGGTAACAAACAGACAGACAGAGGGACAGAGAGAGAGTTACTTTCGCATTTATAATATTAGTATGGTTTAATAAATTTAAATTAAAAAAAAAAAATATTAGTAAGGCCTTCGTCACTGATGTAGCCAGTTTCTTTTACCATACGATACGCTCTGATGTATTAGTTACAAAGCAGCTAGTAAATTATAGTTTTTTGAGACTAAAACAGTATAAATAATACTAAAGTAAGTACAAAATATAAGAAACGTAATATGAAAGTCAGATTTCATCACTAATAATAAAATCTATAAAATATATTCTCAAAACAAGACCTATACAATACTAAAGATACTCAAGAATTTGTCGACCGCGTGGCGTAGTGGTTAGCGTACCTGACTTCTGCGCCACCGGTCCTGGGTTCGATTCCCAGCCGGAGGCGACATTTGTGCAAAATCATAAATTGTTGCTTTTCGGGTCTGGTTGTGTTGTGCATGTGAAATATATGTTTGTAAAAACGCACCCACGATACAGGAGAAAATCCTACTGTGGGGCTTCGTTTTTTAAAAAAAAAAAAATATATATATATATATATATATATATATATATATGTTACTGAAAGGCAATACAAACTACGGGCATCACATTATCAAACGCTTTCGTCAGATCCACGCTACGAAAAATAAAATCACTTAATATTAATTTTACAAATATAGATAACGGTTTGCGCGAACATACAACTTTTCAGATAAACATTTGTACGAGATTAATACTTTGGCAATTTCAAAAGGAACTGAGTGACTTGAAGCCATTTCCTCATTGGTCGGTACGACAGCGTCACAGCTTTCGCACGGCATACCGAGCAAGCGCATATTAACCAGTAAGCACTTACCCAGTTCGCGACGCATTCGCCTTGACACATAAAATTTGGTGTCGCATTGACATTTTATAGTATTTGAAAAGAGCTACATAAAAACAGTTTGAAAAATGCTTTAACGCGATAATATTCTAGAAAGAATATAACGGACCGAGAATGTACGGAAATATCCAAAAATAAATTAAGACTATCTAGTAAGTAGATAAAATACGTAAGCAGATAATAGACAATTATTAAATTTCTAAGGTAAATCGACAAATCAATATGTAAGCAGACTCTACATTGGTAGGACATCTATTCGGTTCCCTGTGATTCAACGTAGATTGTACAAAATTGTCGTAGGCATTAAAACATACTGCGACAGGCAATTAGTTCGCGTTCGATCACCAAGCAAACCACGCGTACACAAATTATCATATCATTATCTATCATTAAATTTCAATTTCGTAATAAAGTGTTCTAATGAGTCTTATTTACGTCATAATATCATCATAGTATTAGGAGTTAGCCCCAACATCTTTTTGGTCCTTCGAGCCGGATTATTAGGCCGATGGACTTTAACATCTGCGCTGATGATGATGATGATTCGCAGACAAGCCAGATGTTGCATCGCTGTAGTACCGATCCATGATAAAAAAGCTCCAAAGATTTTAACAAATCGGTGTCATGGGTGCTACAATGAAGAAGTTACCTTAAATACTGGATATAAAAGACACGACTGTCCCACTGGGGCTTATAATGCTTTCCCTGTCGTCGCACACACTGTCGCCATCGTCGCCCCTCTCGTGACGGCACTTGCCACCACTGCTCCCCCCTTTTGAGGCCGTCTGTCAGCCGAGCGCGTGCATGCCGCCGCGCTGCAGCAGCTCGGTGCGGCTGTTGTTGTGCAAGTCCGCCAACTGAACGGAGTCCAGCGTCTTGCGGCGCTCAGAGCTGTGCCAAGCTCCATACGTTACGTAGATGATCAGACCTGGAGCAATTGAGAAACAAATGTTTGTTATAATACACCGACTTCTAAGGAGCATCACCATCATCGTCATCATTTCAGCCTATCACTAGTCCACTGCTGAACATAGGCCTCCCCCACAGATTGCCACAAGTTTGTAGCTCTCATTTTGGATGGATTTTGCCATAGTTGCCACGCTTGATTGGCGGGTTGGCAAACGCAGTTTATTTATTCAGATGTTTCAGGAAGATGCTGCTGCCCATCTTCTGGTTTTAATTTTCCCTCTGTCGACTTTTACGACACCGACGGGGTAAGAAGGGATGGTAGATTCTCTTAAGCCCCTACCACACGGCGAAATGTATAAGTTAAAATTATATAATATCAATTATTGTTAAAAGGTAATTAAGAAATTTGGTTAATGGACGCAATTAATTAAATTATGGTTTAATTACTAAGCTATACCTCAATGCGACCGCGACTCATTTGGTCAGTCATTACGTATTGGAACAATGAAGAGTATTGTGTTTGTTATGGCGTGCCAAATCTTCGCAATCCAGGAACTTCTGGCGAAAGGCCTAGCTGGAGACGGGGAGTTAAGCTTTAAGCAACTCGCTTATAAATATGGACACAAGCCAAGGGAGTACAACATACTGACCGACGACGGGTATATGCTAAAACTGTTTCGTATTCCTGGACGCAAGGGACTGCCGGTGCTTCTCATGCATGGTATATTAGACTCGTCTGACACGTGGATCATTAGGGGAAACGCATCGCTAGCGATCGCCCTCGCTAGCCAAGGCTACGACGTCTGGGCAGGAAATTGCAGGGGCAACCGATACTCACGCAGCCACCTATACCTCGATCCGGACACTTCGGACCAATTCTGGGACTTCTCTTTCCATGACTACGGCTATTACGATCTCGCCGCCATCGTAGACGCAGTCTTACTGCAGACCGGTGCTCACAAACTCAACGCGATCGCCCACTCACAAGGCAACACGATCTTTTACGTTCTGGGCTCGACCAGGCCGGAATACAACGAGAAGGTAAACCTACTGATAGGGCTGGCACCGGTCGCTTACCTCCACCATGCCTTGCCGCCTCTCAGTACGTTAATAACCTACGCCCCGGAATTGAACACCATCTTAAAAAAAAATCACATCAATGAAATTCTGGGTGACTCTTCACTTCTAACCGCCGCCGTGAGAGCGCTTTACATGCATAGAGTCATATTCACATTATCAGGCACCGACGCTGAGGAGGATCGAGCCAGAATTTGTTCGGGTCATGATTGGACACTACCCTACGGGCACGTCGAGGAAGAATCTTTATCACTACGCGCAGGTCGGTTCGAGTAAACGGTTCGCTCGATACGACTATGGAAGGAATGGAAACTTCGAGAAGTACCATACAAAATCTCCGCCAGAATACGATTTAGGCTCCGTTACAATGAGAGTGGCTTTGTTCGTCGGGGCTAACGATAGAGTGGCGACGATCGAGGATGTGGAACTCCTAAGCCAGAGGCTGCCAAACGTCGTGAAACACCTGATCGTCCCGCGTAAGAAAATGAATCACATAGATTTCGTAGTGGGACGAAACATGAAGGATTATCTGTTCCCTTATATATTTGAAGTCTTAAAGAGATATGATTATAATTTAACATAGGAATTAAAGGGATTTCACTGGTGGTAGGATTCATGGAATCCGTCTAGGTAGGTACCACCACAGGGCCAGTTATTCTGCCGTGAAGCGGTAGTGTGCAAACATTACTGTGTTTCGGTCTGAAGGGCACCGAGAGCTAGTGTAATCACTGGGCATACGAGACTTAAGAACTGATGTCTCTGGGTGACGGAAGCAATGTGGCACAGAAATGTTCTGTGTGACAGGGCTATCGTTTCGTCACTACGTTCAATTAAAAACTAAATTAGTGATTAATTCCAACAAAAACTAGTCGTTGCAGTTTTTTTTTTTTATAAAAGCTTTTTAATTATCTAATTAAATAACAACCTCATTATGTCGCAAGTATTCATTAAGTGTAATGTCTAAAATAATGAAATTCTTACAAAATACAATAAAACCTTCATAAAGGAAAGACTGGTGAATATATAAAGCCACAGATTATAGTTAATTTACCACGTTTTTATTAACTCTCTTTTGTGTATGTCTGTTCGAGTGAAATTAAGTAATTGATTTTAAAGTAACTACTTGGAGCTAGAGACTTCAAACTGACTTAGAACTGGATGGCAATTCATTATCAACTCGCTTCTTTGTCTGTCTGTCTGTCTGTTTGTCTGTTGGGTACAAATTTTGCAATTGATAATAAACTAACTTTTAGTTCGCTTTTAAAAATTTATTAAAGTTTTTTAATACGATACTTGTTTTAATGTCTTTCGTGAAAAAGCCTGTTTGCACATTGTATTGCGCGCTACAGGTCGCGAGTTCGTTTCCGACACGGAACATCTCTGGGTTAGGTGTTTATGTATGTAAACGTGTCAACACGAAAAGAGGTAAGGCTCAACTTATTCAAAATATTACATGTTCTTTTCCCCCTAGTGTTAATTTACCCTAGTAACTATAATGAAACATTGTATTATGTTATTTTGAAGAGAAAACTTCTTCAGAATCGTTTTGATTTGAAATTCGAGGAAACGAAAAAACGTCACTAAAAAGAGACAAACATATACATCTATAGGATTTTGCCTGCGAGAGAATGAGTCAGAACATAGTATACATTGTTTCCTATTATATTTTCCAATTCGTCCTTATCTTTATTTATCAAAGTATTTATTTCATACTTTTTTTACCATAAGCCACTCATGTCATTTGTAGAAGTTGAAAAATTTGAGTATTTATAATATGTAATGTAATATGTAGAATAAAATGTAATTTTTAAACTTGGTAACCATATTATCTAAACTAATATTATAAAGAGGAAAGATTTGATTTTTTGTATGTTTGGTTGTAATGAATAAACTCAAAAACTACTGAACCGATTTTAAAAATTCTTTCACCTATATACAACTACATTATCACCGACTAACATGAGTTGTATTTAATTAAAAAAAAAAACCGAGATCCCTACGAAAATTGCTATGACGTAACTCAAGGTATCAAAAATTTACTGATAAAAGTCATTATTTGGCGTGCGCTGCAAAAACTATTGATGATAAAGAAAATAATGTACTACATTTTCATAGTACTCATCATTACTCACAAAAAAGTCCGCGAGGCTATATGTCTAACTATTACAGTTAAGTCACAATAACCGCTTTTTGTTAAAAATAGTCTATCAAAACACGGGTAGAATCGAAAGATGATGACATTCGTATCATGATATTAATCCTTATTCTACAAAATAGTTTCATAGTCAAGGTTGATTATGTACATGTAAAGTCCTCTTTAAATTATTCGAATCGGACCTATCGTTTAGAAGTTACGATAGGTATAAAAATGCTAAAAGTAAGAAAAATGCCGCGATGTGAGCGAACAGCCATACGCTCGCCCGCAACTTGGGCAACATCGAGGCTCCCTTTGCGCATCGGTGGAGAGCGGTCGTTTTATTTTGCTACCACGACATCAAATATTGGCTATATTTCATGACTTCATCATCATCATCATTTCAGCCTATCACAAGTCCACTGCTGAACATAGGCCTCCCCCATAGATTGCTGCAAAAGTTTGTAGCTCTCATTATGAGGGGAATTTTGCCATAGTTGCCACGCTTGGCAACCGCAGTTTATTTATTCTGATGCTCCAGGAAGATGCTGCCGCTATCTTCTGGTTTTTATTTTCCCTCTATCGACTTTTATGTAACCCACGGGATGAGATGGGGTGGTAGATTCTCTTAAGCCGCTACCACACGGCTTATGTTACCATAAATAAAACATTATTTTATAATTATTTCTTAGAATAGAATAGAAGAATAGAATATTTTTTTTATTCAATAAAGATCATTTACATAATACTTATTGAACGTAATTTTTTTTAAAACTACACTGGTTCGCAAAGGAATGCTTCTGTCCTGGCAAGAACCAGTAAGAAACCCAGCGAGATTTTTTTTTTCAGTCATTTTAAATATACAATTACAGCAGTTTTATAAAGATGTAGAAATAGCTTGGCAGCGATCACCTCATTCCCAGGGGTTATCATCATCCATGTATTCCTTAATATTATAATAACCCTTCTTAAAAAGTCTTTGTTTAACAAGTAGTTTGAACTTTTTTTATTGAAAGACTTTGTGCACTTTCTAGGGATTGCGTTGTAAAAACGTATGTAACATTGCCCCATGAAAGAGTTACTGACTCTGTGAAGTCGGGTAACTGGCATCTCTTATATTTACGCGAACACTACACATTTTAATAAAACTAATTTTGCGGATTTTCATCTGACCTGCTGCAATAGCCGATGAGAATAGTCGCTACAAAAAATGTTAGTGTAAGAAATTGTGGTTGTTCTATTTGTCCAAATAAAGTACTAATTTATCTTTCTAATATCCATCTACCCGTGCGAAGCCGGGGCGGATCGCTAGTAATAAATAAACCCAACAATTATCCTAGTCCTGATACTGCGGGCCGCTTGAGGAAGCTCAGAGTCGCTCAGCAAGCTATGGAAAGAGCTATGCTCGGAGTTTCTCTGCGTGATAAAATCCGTAACGATGATATCCGCAGCAGAGCTAAGAGTAACCGACATAGCCCTAAGGATTAGCAAGCTGAAGTGGTAATGGGCCGGTCATATAACACTTAGAACCGATTACCGATGGAGAAGAGGTCTAGAGTGACCTAGAGGAGGGTCTAGAGTGGCAACCTCGTACCGGCAAACGCAGTGTAGGGCGCCCCCCCACTAGATGGAGCGACGACCTGCACGGTTTTGCAGGAAGTCGATGGATGCAGGTGCCTCAGGACCGTGCTTTGTGGCAATTTATGGGGGAGGCCTATGTTCAACAGTGGACTAAGTTAGGCTGAAATGATGATGATGATACTCTGCATTCGTCTCATTCTCTCGAAGTTTAGTTTTCTGAAGGTGTCACTTCTACCGCGTGTGAACTGCACACATGTATTTTTTTAATTATTTGTCTTATTTGACAATCGCGTGGCCTACTGGCCAGAATACGTGACCACTTCGCCGCGAGTCCCGGGTTCGAATTCCAGCCGGAGGCCAACATTTATGTTAAAACCAGAATAGTTGGTCCGGTCTGGTCGTGTTGTGGTTGTCCCCGTGTGTCTGACACTGCATCCTACTTCCGATCTTATCGCATGAGTATTTCATCGGCCGCGCGAAGGTTTAGGTACGAGTAGTAAGTGATGAGACTACATTAATTTACTGGAGGTAGGATTCCTTTACAGGAATCCGTCTAGGTAGGTTATGCAGTGCAAGTTATTCTGCCTTGAAGCAGTAAAGTAAAGTAAAGTAAAGTTTCAGCCTATAAATGTCCCACTACTGAGCACAAGCCTCCTCTCATTTCTGAGAGGGTTTTGGAGCTAGGAAGAATCCGCCACGCTGCTCCAATGCGGGTTGGCGGACTTCACATGTCTTCGAAATATTTTATTCCTCAGACATGCAGGTTTCCTCACGATGTTTGAAGCAGTAGTGTGCAAACATTTCTTCTGTGTTTCAGTTTGAAGGGCACTGAGAGCTAGTGCAATCACTGAGCATATGAGACTTAAGAACTGATGTCTCTGGGTGACAGGTGCGATGTTCTGGGTGACACAGCATTAGTTCTGGGCAGACGTTGCACTTACCATCATACGAACGTTAGTCTGCTCCAGTCACTTTCTTCTATTAAGAAAATGATCTAATTCTCATTCATCATTCTCCACCAGTCGTCACACAAGATACGTCGCGTGTTACTGCACCAGCCGCGATCCACACGGCGAAACGCAGCCACGTCATGTAGTCCAGGTTCAGCATCAGGTACACGTTGATGAGGATGCTGATCCCCGGCAGCCAAGGCACCAACGGCACCTGGATAAAGGAACATTTTTATAATATTATATTTATTTAATATATATACGAGTATATGCAGTATATGTGTGTAGTTTTTTTTTTATTTCAAGTGACGAGACGAGCAAATCGTTCACCTGATGGTAAGTGCAACGTCTGCCCATAACAGATGCTTTGCTGCACAGAATATTTCTGTGTGACCACACTGCGCTCGTCACCCTGAGACATAAGTTCTCAAGTCTCATATGCCCAGTGGTTACGCTAGCTCGTCAGTGCCCTTCAAACCGAAACGCAGTAATGTTTGCGGTGGTGCTTGCCTATATGGATTTCTGCATAGAAATCCTAGCACCAGCTTAAGAGAATCTACCATCACGTCTCATGCCGGGAGTGTCGTAAAAGTCGACAGAGAGATAATTAAAAGTAGAAGGTGGGCAGCAGGATCTTCTAGGGACTAATAGGGGAATAAATAAACTGTGGTTACCAAGCGTGATGACAATGGCAAAATTCCCCCAAATCGAGGGGCTACGAACTTTTGTTGCAATCTATGGGGGAGGCATTTTTTCAGCAGTGGGCCAGTGATACACTGAAATGATGATGATGATATGTTTATTTATAGGAAACAGACGTAAATTATTTTCCAATGTCAAGTAACATCATATATTAGTATTGTCTAGATAAGTAGCGTCTAGGTAGTCAGTTATTCTGCCGTGAAGCAGTAGTGTGCAAAGCATTACTGTGTTTCGGTTTGAAGGGCACTGAGAGCTAGCGTAATCACTGGGCATGTGAGACTTAAGAACTGATGTCTCAGGGTGACTGGCGCAGTGTGGTGTCACTAAGAAATGTTCTGGGTGATACAGCATTTGTTGTGGGCAGACGTTGCACTTACCATCAGGTGAACGTTTTGCTCGTTCGTCACTTGTACATAATGAAAAGCTCTAACTGAAAATTGCCTGTACTGATGGAGACAAAACGAAAAGTTCAACTTTGGTCTTGAATCGAATTTTCCAATCACTGTACACTTTCACAGGCACTCGCTGCATAATAAACTATCCATATCAAACATCGAAACTTAAAATATACACAGAAGTTACAAATTTTTTATGGTATAGGGGGCAAACGAGCAAGCGGCTCACCTGCATGGTAAGTGATCACCGCCGCCCATGAACATCTACAATACCAGAGGAATAGCAGATGCGTTGCCGGCCTTTGAGGAAGGAATAGGCTCTTTTCGTGAAGGTCCCTAAGTCGTATCGGTCCGGAAAAACCGCTGGCGGCAGCAGATCCCATAAAGTGCTTGTGCGTTGTTAAAATGCAATAAGAACACCACCTCTTTTCAAGTGGTGTTTTTGACTCATTTAATTCTACGCTGCTCGAGACGCTATCTGTCGTAGTAACTGTCGGATTTACATCTTGCGAGAATAAATACAGACATGTATAAGGTTAAGTTCAATATATGGGGTAGACAGAGACCACAGCCCTAGACCTACTTTTCGCTCCCGCGCGAAAACGAGATTTGACGACTGGCGGACCACGTCGCCGCCATTTTGGTCCGTGTCATAAAATTCCTACACCCCATTGCGTTCCCACGAGCAGTATGGTGATAGCATTGCATATTGTGGTGCACGTCTGTCACTATAATACCGGTGGGAACGCAATGGTAGCAAGAATGTTCTGAGTAGTGCCAAAATGGCGGCAACGTGGTTCGCCACCCGTCGCGTCTAGTTTACCGCGAGGACGGAAAGTGGGCTACTTGTGTGGCCTCTGTCCACCCCATATATGGGAAAAAGCGTGAATGTATGTATGTACGTACTTTATGGTTCAGCCAGACATTACTCACCGAGAACGCGAGCTTCTTCTCTGAAACGGGCTGCCGGGACAGACAGTACAGCGTGGCGAGCACCAGCGTGGAGCTGGTGACCAGCACAGCGACAGGCCCCGTCTCCCCCGCCAGGATCGCTTCGCCGTACTGGTTAATGCTGATCATCATTACGAAGCACCACACACCTGAAAGATGCAATGGTGAAATTAGTTTCCAGTTAATAGAATCAGGCGTTGCTTTGCGGGAATCCATTATAATGAAGGAAAGTAAGTTAATTTGCCAAGATCCGCATGCAAAATATAAAAATGGTGTATATTACCTAGTTTGAGAGCACCGTCCTCCCTCTCTCAGTAGCGTGCACAAGCAAACTAACACCGCCACCGGGAACCGTCACCAGATACCCTCCACCAACCACTATAATACTACCACTAGATAATATACACCACTGAAGTCGAGAAGACGACACTTGTTTCGCCCCAAAACGAGGCATTATCAAGTGTCATAGACTACGACAGACGGCCGCCGAATAAGTTTCCGTCCAATAGAAATACGATATTGACAATATCTCCCCAAAATGAGAGACACACACTTTAGTGGTAATCTATGGGGGAGGCCTATTTTAATTATTGGACTTGTTCAGACATAGGCTGAAATGATAAAGATGATAGAGAGGACACGGGAAGGTTACAGATTAACATACGGCACTATAATGTCCTACGCAGACGACTACTCCTACACAAACACAGAAGAACGCACTGGTCTCAACCTAACCGTGTCCCATATAACGCTCTTAAGATTGACCTCCGTGTTCTGGCGGTATAAGAGAATCTACCACCCCATCTCCTCACGTAGGTGTCGTAAAAGTCGACAGAGGCAAAACTTACTGGTGGTAGGATTCCTATGCAGGAATCCGTCTAGGTAGGTACCACCCCAGGGCCAGTTATTCTGCCGTGAAGCAGTAGTGTGCAAACATTACTGTGTTTCGGTTTGAAGGGCACTGTGAGCTAGCGTAATCACTGGGCATATGAGACTAAAGAAGCTATGTCTCAGGGTGATGGGCAGTGTGGTGTCACAAAGAAATTTTCTGGGTGACACAGCATTTGTTATGGGTAGACGTTGCACTTACCATCAGGTGAGCGTTTTGCTCGTTTCATCACTTTATGCAAAAAATAAATAAAAATAAAAAAAGAATTGTAACCAGGAGATCGGTAACAGCATCTTCCTGGAAAATCTCAATAAACATACTACGGTTGCCAATCCACCTACAAAGCGTGGCAACTATGGCATAATCCCCCAAACTTTTGTGTTGAGCGGTGGACTAGTGATAGGCTGAAATGTTGATGCTAAATAAGATTGGAGGTAAGCTAGTGCGTAGTGTTAGAGACACGAGGATAATCACGAGACAACCAGATCTGAAAACCAACAATTAGCGTTTCTGTGCAAATGTTGGCTGCGGTTAGAATCGAAGTCAGGACTCGTGGCGAAGATTACAAATCTTTGACCACTAGGCCACGTGGCCGCATGTCGGTGTACGTGCAAAGAATAGAATACAATAGAATAATTTTTTATTCAATATACATTATTTACATAATACCGTGTGGTGGCGGCTCCTTTAAAGAATACTACCACTCCATCTCATCCAATGGATCTCGTAAAAGGCGAGTAAGGAATTAAACTGCACTGTGCACCCAACATCGCATGGTGGCGATGGGCTCACCACCTATCACACCAAGTGCATTGTATTATTTTGGTGAAACGTGGATTGTGGCAGTCATCTGTTTTTGCAGTGAGTGCCCAGTCTCTGACTACCCCTTATGGGATTACAGTCGTGATCTTATGTATGTATGTAATACTTATTGAAAGTATTTTTTTTTTATAAACTACACTGGTTCGCAAAAATGCTTCTGTCCTGGAAAGAACCAGTGAGGAAACCGCAGCGGGATTTTTTTTTTCAGTCAATTTTATAAATAATGTACAATAACAGCATGTGTTATAAATATGTAGAAATGTATTCTTTAATATTATAATAACGCTTTTTATGAAGTCTTAGTTAATATAAAATATTGAACCTTTGGATTGAAAGGACTTTGTGCACTTTCTGGGATCTTGTTGTACAAACGTATACATTGCCCCATAAAAGAGTTACTGACCCTGTGAAGTCGAGTCATCATCATCATCATTTCAGCCTATCACTAGTCCACTGCTGAACAATGGGCCTCCCCGATAGATTGCCACAAAAGTTTGGAGCTCTCATATTGGGTACTGTTGGCGACGTCCGCATACCCGTCATCATCAACACCAGACAGACAACATCATTCGCACTGCGCTTGCGCATGCTCCACAGAAGTTACTACGTGCAACACTCCGCGACCCCGCGCGGAGGTTTAAGAAAGCACTTTTCTACTCGACAGCGAACGATACAGATATCAAACCGCAATATTTTTACAACTATGTACAAGAGATAAATTAATTTTTTATCGTTATGTTATTCACTGGTGGTAGGATTCCTATGCAGGAATCCGTCTAGGTAGGTACCACCCCAGGGCCAGTTATTCTGCCGTGAAGCAGTAGTGTGCGAACATCACTGTGTTCATCAGTAATCACTGGGCATTTGAGACTTAAGAACTGATGTCTCAGGGTGACGGGCGCAGTGTGGTGTCACACAGAAATATTCTGGGTGACACAGCATTTGTTGTGGGCACTTACCATCAGGTGGACGTTTTGCTTGTTTCGTCGCTTTATACAATAAAAAAAAACATACAGTCCACTGTTATATTTTACCAATCGGAAGATTAATACCCGAACAGGTACACTCATTTTCACATTTGGCGGCTTAAGAGAATCTACCGCCCCATCTCATCCCGTGGGTGTCGTAAAAGTCGACGGAAGGAAAATATAAATCAGAAGATGGGCAGCAGCATCTCCTGGAACATCTGAATAAATAAACTGCGGTCGCCAACCCGCCTGCCAAGCGTGGCAACTACGGCCGAAATCCCCCCAAAATGAGAGCTACAACTTTTGTGGCATTCTACTGGGGGAGGCCTATGTTCAGCAGTGGACTAGTGAGCAAGGCGACGACCGCGTGGCCTAGTGGTCAGAGTACCTGACTTCTACGCCTCGGAATCCTGGGTTCGAATCCCAGCCGGAGCCGACATTTGTGCTAAAACACAAATTGTTGGTTTTCGGGTCTGGTTGTGTTGTGTTCGTCTCCGTGTTTCTGACACTGCATCCTGGCCTACCTCCGATCTCATCGCACCAGCGTTACATCGGGGCGCGGGTAGGTTGGGACGAGCGAGTGCCTCTGTGTTTGCGCGTACACTTGTGGCACTGTAATATCTCCTGCGCAGTTGATGGCTCTCGACATTCGGATTCGGAAGTTGTCGCCGTGGTCGGAATCGGCTAGGAGAACATCAGATCAGTAGATAGGCTGAAATGATGATGATGATGAATGTTTATTTATTTGAGTGTCGCCGCTCACCGTAGAGTGCGACGAGGCTGGAGACCAGCGCGGAGCTGAGGCGCGTGGGCGCGGCGAGCCGCTCGGCGTTGAGCAGCTGCCGCGCGGCGCCGCGCAGAGACAGCTCCAGCGGCTCCGCGGCGCGGTGCGCCGACTGGCTCCTCTCGTACCTACCTCCCCAATCGTAAACGTTATACGAATATACTCAGTCTACCGTCTAGTTAGGCGCCACCGCAGCGCCAGTTATCCTGCCATGAAGCAGTAGTGTGCCAACATTGCTGTGTTTCGGTTTGAAGGGCACTGAGAGCTAGCGTAATCACTCGGCATATGAGACTTAATAACTTATGTCTCAAGGTGACGGGCGCATTGTGGTGCTACACAGAAGTGTTCTAGGTGATAAAGCATTTGTTGTGGGCAGACGTTGCACTTACCATCAGGTGAACGTTTTGCTCGTCTCGTCACTTTATTAAATAAAAAAAAGGTTCTTATGCCAAATCTATAAAGTTTTTTTTTATATTGGATAGAGTGACGAAACGTGCAAAACGTTCACCTGATGTAACGTCTGTCCATAACAAATGCTATGTCACCCAGAACACTTCTGAGTGCACCACAATGCTCCCGTCACCTTGAGACATAAGTTATTAAGTCTCATATGCCCAGTGATTACACTAGCTCTCAGTGCCTCTCAGACCGAAACACAGCCAATTCTGCACACTACCGCTTCACGGCAGAACAACTTGCACTGCGGTGGTAACTACCGAGACGGATTCCTGCATAGGAATCCTACTACTAGTTCTCGAATATCGCCTCGACTCATTGAATTGGATACGGTCCGTTTTTTACTGAATTCAAATTTATCCGATTCTAATTCAATTTTGTTTTTCATACGTACATAATATTTTCATTTAACAATGACGGAGTTTTATTGATGATTGAAAATGAGCAAATCTTCAATTCGCGTATGCATGATTGGTGCTGCTACGTGGAATATGGTTTATTAATTATTTATTTATTTATTTAGCTTTACATGAAATTAAATTATAAAATTATAAAATTCATGTACCCTGTCGGGCGTGGCAATGAATGTATGTGAGAGGCAGACATCTATCTGAGTCATTTTTCAAAATATTCTTCAATATTATAATAACTTTTTTCTATTAGGTACGCTCTTAATTTTTTTTGAAATGTTTTGTAGTTTTTTTTTAGTTTTTTATGTTAATTGGTAATTTATTATATATTTTTATAGACATGGAATAAGGGCCAGAACTATGCAATTTTAATTTAGACGATGACTGGACTAAGTCATGTTTTCGGCGCGTAAATAATTATGTGAAATAAAAAAAACAAACAACACAAAGTCATCGGCAAACAGAACTATTTTAGAAGTTTTTTTAACAAACCAATCATTACTGTAAAACAATAACAGAAATGGACCCCATTTGAAAAAAAAAAAGAAAAAATCCCCGAGGAAGATGAATAATTCACGGCACAACATGTGGCACAGACAAACATGCAAAAAATATTAAACTAAACGTGACACAATAAAAAAACAAATATTACCTATTTCACTTAAGACTAAAAAAAAACAGTAACACCAATAGAATTATCAGGAAAAACAGATCTATACAGAGGTGTTATTATATCTGTGCCGTAGAATTGCCGCGAAAAGGTTCTCGCTCAGCGATGGCCGAGCTTAAGATGGCTATTTTACGATGTTAATTTGTAAGACAAGAAGAACAAATCTCGTGTTTCGCGAGTGCCGTACAATATAAGCTTACATATTTAATTATCATACTGAAAATAGTGAGACGCCTTTGATAGATTACAAAATACATCTCTATATATGCGCGATCACACTAAAGAAATAAAAATCATCAGTGGTAGTTCGAACTCGATTTTAGTATACATTCATTATTACTACATATATAAGACAGGTGTCCGGCAGAGTACAATAGTACCTACCTCTTTCCTACCGAGGTGTCATAAGAGGCGACTAAGCTGGACCGAGGAATAAAGATTCGTGCAAAATAACACGATAATATGCAATGCTCTCAGTACACTGCTCCGTGGAAACGCCACTAACCACAAATTTTTGAACTCTTACGAAAATGGCGGCGACGTGATTCGCCAGCCGTCTCGTTTCCCGCGAGGACGAAACGTGGACTACGTGAGTGGACTCTGCCTACCTCTTATATGGGAAAAAGGCGTGACTGTATATTTGTATGTCATTATTGCTACACACGTTATCAAAGATCATAACCTATTTGTTTAAATGGATGACCGACATCTAGTGGGTAAAATAAACACTAATTCGACCTTGTCATCAAAACCGAATAATCTTACTTTACTTGGGTGGCTTGGTGCGGCTTAAGAGAATCTACCACCCGTCTCATCCCGTGGGTGTCGTAGAAGTCGACAGAGGGAAAATAAAAACCAGGAGATGGGCAGCAGCATCTTCCTGGAACTTCTGAATAAATAAGCTGCTGTTGCCAACCCGCCTGCTAAGCATGGCAACTATGGCAACTATGGCAACTATGGCACCCCCCCCCCCCCAAGTGAGAGCTACTAACGTTTGTAGCAATCTATGGAGGAGGCCTATGTTCAACAGTGGACTAGTGATACAACGACGAAACTGCGAGGAGTAGTACACTCGTACGGCGCTCAAGTCTACCTATTTTATAACTACCTATATATATATATACCTAGATTTATTGTAACATAGTTTTCCATAAAATAGTGAAAGCCTACCTCCGATGTTATCGCATCAACGTTACATCGGGCGCGGGTAGGTTGGGGCGAGTGAGTGCCTCTGTGCTTGGCACTGTATGCCGTGGCACTATAACATCTATTGCACAGTTAACAGCTCGAAATCTTTGTGAGTTGTAGCCTCGGTCGAAATCGGTGAGGACCCAGAAGAACATCATCTTATAGTCATCACTTCAGCCCACCACTAGTATACTGCTGAACATAGGCCTCCACAAGTTTGTAGCACTCAGTTTGGGGGGATTTTGCCATACTTGTCACGCTTGGAAGGCGGGTTGGCAACCGCAGTCTATTTATTCAGATGTTCCAGTAAGGTGCATCTGCCCATATTCTGGGTTTAATTTTCCCTCTGTCGACTTTTACGACACCCACGGGATGAAGTGGGGTAGTAGGTCCTCTGGCCGCCACCACGAGGCCATCATATAGTAATTGTACAAAAATCTCATACCTAAGTAATAAGACGCAAGACGCCACCATGGAGTAAGCCAACAGTGTCCCGATGGACATCATGTGAATCAACTGCTCCAGCTCGAATATCATAGCCAGGGTGCCTGCAAACATTACACTGATTATAAAAAACGTCTAACAATTTCAACAGTTAACCAGAAATAGACTACGGTGTTTACTGGTGGTAGGAATCCTATGCAGTAATCCGTCTAGGTAGGTACCACTCCAGGGCCAGGGCAAACGTTACTGTTTCGGTTTGAAGTGCACTGTGAGCTACTGTAACCATTGGGCATACGATATTTCATTTCAGCCTATCACCAATCCACTGCTGAACATAGGCCTCCACCATAGATTGACACAAAATTTGCCACGCTTGGCAGGCGGGTTGGCAACAGCAGTTTATTTATTCAGATGTTCCAGGAATACGCTGCTGCCCATCTCCTGATTACATTTCCCTCCGTCGACTTTTACGACACCCCACGGGATGAGATAAGAGTTGTAGATTCTGACGGTCGCAATGTGGTGCCACAGAAATGTTGTAGGTGACGCAGCATTTGTTATGGGCAGAGGCGGTACTTACCATCAGGTGAACGTTTTCGCTCGTCCCGACACTTTATTAAATAAAAAAAGCTCACCAGTAAAGAGTCCGGCTATCATGGTGCCGACCAGGGGCGTCTGGAAGCGCTCGCTCACTGTGCCCATGAACTTGAACAGCAGGCCGTCGGACGCCATCGCGTAGATGATACGCGGCAGAGGGAACACCGCCCCTAGGAGACTGAAAAACAATACAAGTAAAATGGGCTCGTCTGTCTGACACCATTAAACAGAGCATGTACACTACAACCACCATTCCAGCCTATCACTAGTCCACTGCTGAACATAGGCCTCCCCCATAAATTGCCACAAAAGTTTGGAGCTCTCATATTGGAGGGATTTGCCATAGTTGCCACGCTTGGCAGACGGGTTGACAACCGCAGTTTATTTGTTCAGATGTTCCGTGAAAATGCTGCCGCCATCTCCCAGTTTTCATTTCCCCCCTGTCGACTTTTACGACACCCACGGGATGAGATGGGGCGGTAGATTCTCTTAAGCAATCCATACTAATATTATATATCCGAAAGTAACTCTCTCTCTAACCCTCAGCTAAGACACCCCAGGGCCAGTTATTCTGCCGTGAAGCAGTAGTGTGCGAACATCACTGTGATTCGGTTCGAAGGGCACTGAGAGCTAGTGTAATCACTGGGCATATGAGATTTAAGAATCCATGTCTCAGGGTGATGGGCACAGTGAGGTGTCACACAGAAATTTTCTGGGTGCCACGGCATTTGTTATGGGCAGACGTTGCACTTACCATCAGGTGAACGTTTTGCTCGTTTCATCACTTTATGCTATAAAAAAAAACATAACGGTGAAGCTTTAATGACAAAATCGAATACTAAGAATGTCCATACAAATCTTTAAAATTTATTGTTTTGTAAAACTTTACGCGACCCTAACTCAGAAAGTCGTTGTCCCGAACCAGACAAATTCAAAATACGTTTTCTTCTCCATCTAATTTATGTTACCCTACTACGGCGTCATACTAAGAGATTTACTTCGCAACAGATTTCCTTAAGCTTCATGTTATCCTAGTACTTGCGAGTTCTTTCGATGGCAGATCAATGGGAAAAAAGCCCAATTAAATTTATGAGTTCATTGCCTCGATCAGCTGTATGACAGGGTAGTCACCTATGGAGTCTTAAGCAAATTCTTTAAGTCGACATATCTCCTACAGGTATCACGCTACGAGGCTCATTATATTTTTTGGGGCATATACACATCGTCCCTAAACCCAGCCTGCCGGGATGTATAGGACATTACGAAAGACCCTGTATATTTTTAATATTTCTTACCTCGAACACAGAGCACAGATGGCTCCCACGCTGACAGCATATTTGGCCCATGTCCAACCCAGCTGATCGTAGACGTATGGAAAAGGCGCCTTTTCATCCTGAAGTACATTAATTAATATAATGTTACGAACATTCTAGAACATTATGTCTTCCCCTTAACAATAGAGAAATTTCTGGAACGTTATGTTTTCCCCTTTAACAAACAAAGAAGTCTCTAGAACGGTATTTATATATATATATTTAAGACTGATTGACACTGTCAGCCCAAAGGCTTTCACAGCTTCGCCGGATCGTTGAACGTTATATCTTCCCCTTCACGACTAACGACGTTTCTATATTTGACTGGAACATTGTACATCGGAATTTTTTGAATTTTCTCGGCGTTCTAGAATAAAAAAAGTAAAGTTTCAGCCTATAAATGTCCCACTACTGAGCACAGGCCTCCTCTCATTTCTGAGAGGGTTTTGGAGCGAGGAAGAATCCGCCACGCTGCTCCAATGCGGGTTGGCGGACTTCACATGTCTTCGAAATATTTTTTATTCCGTAAACATACATAACTACTTGTAGATTATAAATTTAATATATAAATAAAGAGACATATTACAAAAAAGTAAAGTTTCAGCCTATAAATGTCCCACTGCTGAGCATAGGCCTCCTCTCATTTCTGTGAGGGCTTTGGATGGATGTCTTCGAAATATTTTTTTTTACTTCCCAGACATGCAAGTTTCCTCACGATTTTTTCTTTAACCGCCGAGCACGTGGTAAATCAGCACTTAAAATTGCAATTATCAATTTTAGTGGTGCCGGCACTGGGAATCGGACCCAGGTCACTCGCGTACTATGAAATTTAAAGCGAGCGCCTAGCCCCTGAGCTACCACGGCTCTCCTAGCCTCTGAGCTACCGTTCTAGAATATTCGATGGCATTTATAAGTGCGACCGGAGGGCAAATTAGATGAGACTGGGGTTAGACGATCTTCAAGGCGAACCATGAGGTAGTGCATCTATCTTCGGAGCGTCGTTTTTTCCATTGGTCCAAATCAGAACCAGCGCGGTACAATAATAATAATCAAAAAATCTTATCTTCATTCATAATTGATATTTTTAAACAGCGGTTTTAACTGTCGCAAAAAATGCCTCTATTATGGGAACCAGAACAAAAACCCAACGTATTTTTTCTTCTTTTCAGTAGTATTAGAAATATGTACATATAGCTTGGCAGCGATTATTTCCTTCACAGACACTATCATCATCCATATATTATTAAAATAATCCTTTTCATAAAGTATTTGTTTAATTTTAAAAAAAAAAACTTTTTGACTGATAACCTTTCCGGGCCGCTCACTCGGCGGTTGACAGTCGTAGAGTCAATATCACTTGATAATGCCTCGTTTTGTGGTGAAACACGTGTCGTGTTCTCGACTTCAGTGGTGTGTATTGCCTAGTGGTAGTGTTGCAGTGGTGGAGGGTATCTGGTGGCGGCTCCCGGGGGCGGAATTGGTTTTCCTGTGCACGCTGTTGAGGGAGGGCGGGCGGCGCACTTCAAAACTAGGTAATACACACCATTTTACATTTTGAATGCGGATCTTAGCAAATTAACTTTCTCTCCTTTACCAAACTTTATGTAGATTAACACAAATTCCCGCTAACAAAATAGCAAGTGGTTTGAAGATATTAAAAATATACAAGGCAAAACGGTCATACAGAATATCACCCTAACCTGCATGTAATAAGGTAGCATTAGCGTCAGCACCGACGAAACGCCGCAGTACGCGAGAAACACAATAAGCAGTGACGCGACCACTGCAAACGGTATAGTCTTTTGCGGTCTCCGAGCTTCTTCCCCAGCTGTGGCCACACAATCGAAGCCTGGAATAAAGTGATGAAATTAAAATTTGGAACAAAATTAAACTTACGGATTTTACATATATACATACAGTCACGCCTTCTTCCCATATAAGGAGTAGGCGGAGGTCACTCACGTAGTCCACTTTCCGCCCTAGCGAATATCAACGAGACGTGACGTGTGGTGAACCACTTCGCCGCCATTTTGGTAAGAGTAAGAGAGAGAAGACAAATAAATTCTTACTCCCATTGCGTTCCCGCGAGCAGTATAGTGACAGCATTGCATATTATTGTGTTATTCTGCAGGAATAAAGGCTGCCCGTACAACACCTTAGTTGCCTCTTAATATATCCGTAGGAAAGAGGTAGGTGCTATACTACTCTGCCGAACACCTTTTTAATAGTGTTTAATTAACCTTGTTTTATCAATTTCCAATTTTTTTTAATTTAATAAAGTAACTAAACGAGCGAAACGTTCACCTGATGGGAAGTGCAACTGCGCATAGCAAATGCTGCGTCACCCTGAGACATCAGTTTAAGTCTCATACGCCCAATGATTACGCTAGCTCACAGTGCCCTTCAAACCGAAACACAGTGTTGCTTGCACACTACTGCTTCACGGGTGAATACTACTACCACCAGTAACCATTTTTAACACACAGCTTTAATGTACCATTTACCCTTCTCTTACCTATCCATACTAATATTATAAATACGAAAGTAAATCTCTATCTGTCCCTCTGTCTGTTTGTTGCCTTTTCACGGTTCAACCGCTGAACCGATCTCGACGAAATTTGACACAGAGATAGCACGCATCCTGGAGACGGAGAGACTTTTTATCACGGGAAATGAAATTTGATATTTAAATAACTTATATCCACGCGGACAAAGCCGCGGGCTTCACCTACTTTATTATAATAATGGATTTTTTTTTATATTATAAAGTGATGAAACGAGCAAAACGTTCACCTGATGGTAAGTGCAACGTCTGCCCATGACAAATGCTGTGTCTCCTAGAAAATTTCTGTGTGACACCTCACTGTGCCGATCACCCTGAGACATGGGTTCTTAAGTCTCATATGCCCAGTGATTACGCTAGCTCACAGTGCCCTTCAAACTGAAACACAGTAATGTTTGCACCCTACTGCTTCACGGCAGAACAACTGGCTCTGGGGTGGTACCTACCTAGACGGATTCCTGCATAGGAATCCTACCACCAGTAACGTAGTGAACGTAGATATATCATAGTCACCGATAAATCCGTAGAAGCAAACCGCTGCACCCTTTATAATGCCAGCGAGGCCGTACGGGGCGAAGCCGCCGCTTCCGAAGTCTTTCGTTTCCGACTTCGGTACTTCGGAAGCCGGGATACGCCAGTTCTTAGTGTCGGCTGAAATAAAATCGTTGTAGTATTACACTGTACTGTTAAATGAAAAGAACAATATTATTAGACATATTAAACAACAATAAGTCTCGGAAGGATTAGCAAGCTGAAGTGGCAATGGGCGGGCCATATAGCTCGGAGGACCAATAACCGTTGGGGAAGAAAGGTTCTCGAGTGGCAACCTCGTACCGGCAAACGCAGTGTAGGGCGACCCCCCACTAGATGGAGCGACGACCTGCACGGTTTTGCGGGAAGTCGATGGATGCGGGTGGCTCAGGACCGTGTTTTGTGGCAATTTATGGGAGAGGCCTATGTTCAGCAGTGGACTATGGTAGGCTGAAATGATGATGATGAAGTCTCGGAACCGAAATACACGATAATTATATGATGAACGAGACTTAAGAGAATCTACAACCCCATCTCATCCCGTGGGTGTCGTACAAGTCGACAGAGGAAAAATCAAAACCAGGAGATGGGCAGCATCTTCCTGGAACATCTGAATAAATAAACTGCGGTCGCCAATCCGCCTGCCAAGCGTGACAACTTTGGCAAAATCCCCCAAGATACATACCTCTCTGGAATTGGGACAATTTGCCTAAACCTTGCCTAAAATTTGCCAAGACAAGCTATGAACTATTATAAAGCTGACATTGGTAGCTAGAATTTAAAAACTGAGACTAACAAGATCCTTGTTACGTCGTCATTTCATTAGCCATGAAAGCCATCAGCCTGTTGAAAGTCGCCTGCTGGACATGGACCACTTCTAAGCTCGCCCAAGAACAATTCACCGGAGTCGCCAACCTTTGCAGGTGGATTGGCGATCGCAGTAACGTAAATTTCGCACCACTTAAACCAGGGTAATGATGAAATGCTGGCGATCTATCTCAATATTGTTACACTACGATCGATGGACTCTGAGAGGCTGCAAGTATGTGTGATGCAGGATTGTCGTCTAGGTAGGATGTATCGAGGCATGGATATTTGTTTTTTCGCACAATATGCATGTTGCACAATGTGCATCGTGATCGTCTTGTCGATCGCGATCTACCGTTTGAGCACCCCTGACTTAGAGAAACACTGCGGTCATTGACAGTTCTGGATATTACAGGTCAAGCTAATTTCTTAATGATAATATATTTATTAGCATTAAGACTTAAAAGTGTTGATACAAAGCTTCTTAATAAATAATTTTGACTTAATAATACTTAAACTATCTTAACTTTCATGACGGAATATCATTTCGAAACCATCTGTCAGAGACCACGATATTAATCGCATTTTTTTATTGTATAAAGTGACGAAACGAGCAAAACATTCACCTGATGGTTAGTGCAACGTCCGCCCACAACAAATGCTGCGTCACCCAGAATATTTCTGTGTGACACCACACTGCGCCCGTCGCCCTGAGACATAAGTTCGTAAGTCTCAAATGCCCAATGATTACGCTAGCTAACAGTGCCTCACCTACCTAAACGGATCCCTGCATAGGAATCCTACCACCACACGGCGTATTACTCACCATCACCTACACTCTTAACGTTAGGCGTGCCTAAATAAATCATTGATTTACCTTTGAATGAACCGGATATGATGACAAAGAGCACCACACAAAGATTGACACCCGTGCAGAAGTTGTTGAACTTCGTCGACTCCTTAACACCAAACGCAAGGGCAACTGAAACAGATAATACAATGAATCAACTCAATCTACGGGATTAAAAACCATTATCATCATCCTGTATAGTCCATTTCTGAACGTGTATCTCTAAAAAAAATACTGGTGGTAGGATTCCTATCCAGTAATTCGTCTAGGTAGGCACCACCCCAGGGCTAGTTATTCTTTCCGAGAAGCAGTAGTGTGTAAAGAAGACACCAGACTACTCAGAAGTGTTCTGGGTGGTACAGCATTTGTTAAGGGCAGACATTGCATTTACTATCAGGTAAAGGTTTTGCTCGTCTCTTCATTTAAAGTAATAAAAAAAATGTCACGTTTTACCGTAATCGTCTTTTTTTCAGTAAAAGTGTTTCTGAAAAAACAGTATTGTACTGTTCGCACGCCCGACGCACAGAACTCGGTGCGGTGTAACAGGTGAGGTCAACGTCCGATCAGTCATAAAAAAGAATTGTGTCATTGTCCACCAGACCGAACTTTCACTTGTAACTTGTAATCGGTAACTTAACCGATTCCGATCGGGCTCGAAGGACCACAAGTGAATGACTTCCTATCACCAAATCTGTGTTCGACATATTAAAACTGGTTTTCCGCCATCAATCAATCACTAGCGCATCACTAATGATATAGGGAGAAAAGCTAAATTTAACGTTTAACCCCAAATTCCTTCTTAAACCTCTTAACTCCGTTTAACACTCCACTTAACTCTTAAATCGAGGCTCTTAACTCCGTGGCATGAGATGCAGAGCTACAAGTAAATGGAACTCACCAGAAAACGCCATGATGACTGCAAACGCGAAGAAATCTGGATATCGCGCTAGATGCGGTGTGTTCAAAGGCAAGGCCGCTTCCAGCTGCGTAGAGATCGCCTTATTCAGGAGGGAGTCCAGGTATTCACTAAGAGCCTTTACCACGGACGCTGCGCCTGTATCAAGAAGCAACGTTGATGGTAGGTACCTGATGGTAGGATTCCTATGCAGGAATCCGTCTAGGTAGGTACCACCGCAGGGCCAGTTATTCTGCCGTGAAGCAGTAGTGTGCAAGCATTACTGTGTTTCGGTTCGAAGGGCACTGTGAGCTAGCGTAATCACTGGGCATTTGAGACTTAAGAACTGATGTCTCAGGGTGACGGGCGCAGTGTGGTGTCACACAGAAATATTCTGGGTGACACAGCATTTGTGGTGGGCGGACGTTGCACTTACCATCAGGTGAATGTTTTGCTCGTTTCGTCACTTTATACATTAAAAAGAAAAGGTACCACCGCAGCACCATTATCCTGCAGTGAAGCAGTAATGTACAAAAATTTTTTCATTCATCAAACTTAGATGTGAAAGGCACTGAGAGCTAGCGTAATTACTGTACATATGAGACTAAGGAACCGATGTCTCAGGGGAACGGGCGCAGTGAGGTGCCATTGAGAAATGTTCTGGATGACACAGCATTTTGCACTTACCAACAGGTGAAAACTTCCTCATAAACACAGTCATCTGCCTGAACATAGGCTCTACTAAGTGGAGAGGATTTGTCATCTCTTCATTTGGTAGACAGTATTGAAAATTATGGGCACTTTCTGATTATTCAAGTAAGGAATGGAAAGACTGGCTGGCCGACACTACTGCGCATTATGAAAAAAATTATAGCCAGAAAAATCAGACTTTACATACATATATACATTCATGCCTTTCTCACATATAAGGGGTAGGCTCAGGGCACTCACGTAACCCAGTTATCGCCCGCGCGGGAAAAGCGACGGGCCGGGTGGCGAACCACGTCAAAAAATTCTTACTCCCCATTGCGTTCCCACGAGCAGTATAGTGACAGCATTGCATATTATGGTGTTTTTCTGCTCGAATAAAAGCTGTCCGTACAATACCTTAGTCGCCTCTTACGACAACTCGGTAGGAAAGAGGTAGGAAAGAGGTATGTGCTATTCTACTCTTCCGGACACCTATCGGCAAATTTGAATGCAACGTTTTTGTTATGCTTAATTAATATTTATCGATTATTATTGTTATGTTTAAAAATACTGAGCAGCATTTTACAGTGAATAATATTTTCGTTGATAATAGGAACAAATTTCTAATATAAATAAATGTCACTTCCTTTAATGTGTACCGACTTGCATACGGTATTTCACATCAATGCTGCTAATGTACATATTATGATTTGAAAAACATATTTTCAACAAACGTTGTTTATAAAAAAAAATCCTAGGAAGAATAACTAAGAAAGGCAGAGGAGTCCGATATTGGTTTCTTGATCGGATTCGGTGTCATTTGATCTCATTAAGCAATGGATGAGCTTCATACGCCATAATAAAACCAGTTTTATACATAGAAAATAAAACCAATTTGCAGGCTGATAAGAGATTCTAATAATTATTCAATTGAGTCGGTCGTACCTATAATGTACTCCAGAATGAGATTCCATCCAATCAAGAAGGCGATGAACTCTCCGACGCACACGTAACTGTAGACGTAGGCCGAGCCGGCTTTCGGCACCCGGGCGCCGAACTCGGCGTAGCAGAGCCCTGTAGGACACCAACACTATTAGATTCATCATCATCTTTTCGGCGTATCACTAGTCCACTGCTGAACATAGGCCTCCCGCACAGATTGCCACAAAAGTTTCTAGATTACATTTTTGGGGGGATTTTGCCATAATTGCCACGCTTGGCAGACGGGCATGCTGCCCATCTTCTAGTTTTACTTTTCCCTCTGCCGACTTTTACGACACCCATGGTATGAGATGGGGTGGTGGATTCTCATAAGTCGCCATCACACGGCGATTAGATTTATGGGTCAAAAACAGCATTTTCAGCTTTAGCTGTTTAGTATCGGAGTAACTCTTTCAGGCTACAGAGCTACGAGGCGTTTCTTAGTTCGTAAAATGCAGGTTAAGGAGGATAGATAAAAATACAAAAATATTTTTTTAATGTGTACGGGATTCATCTGAAGTAGCTCGATCAATCTATGCCTTAATATAAAATGTTTTATCTTCGATGCCAAAAATCGCGCGCCGTCGACACTAAAGGAGAACAACCGCACGCCAACCCCCTCATTCCGAGAACTTAAAAATGCCACATACATACATGCATACAGTCACACCTTTTTATCATATAAGGGGTAGGCAGAGGCCTTCATTCCGCCGCCGCGGGAGACGAGACGAGACGGGTGGCGAACCAATTCGCCGTCACTTTGTAACGAGTCAAAAAATTGCGTTCTTATAAGCAGCCTAGTGACAGCATTACGTATTATTCACTACAAACAAAAAAAGACCCATACCAACAGATATTTAAACGGTGAATCTCACCACCATCCATTACAGTTAGCTATTGTGCGTAAATCCTTGTTTCAGAGAGCACGAGGAATCTGTGACAGGAAACACCTGGCCGCCGAGCTTCAGCACGTCAAGCAAGTTTTGCACGACAACAAGCTTCGGGTCCCGCGCGTAAGTCGCAGTGACCGAGTGAAACCGGCCACAGTCGCGCGTGTACCTGCTGTTCTACCTTATGACAGAGGAGTCACCGACAATATTGGCTAAATCTTGAAGTGGGCTTCCATCAAAACATTCTTCAAGCCGCCGGAAATATTAAGTCAGTTTTTACCATCTGTCAAGTGTAACATCCCTCTACAAGATGCAGAAGTATACAAGCTAGATTGTGAATGTGGTCTCTCTTACATAGGCCAAACAAAAAGATCGATAAAAACACGCGTAGAAAAACATATAGCTGATGTGAAGCCTCCAGGAAGTCTTCAGTCTGTGACCATGTTCTGGATCATCCCAATCATTAATAGTTTATATATTATAGTCAGAAATAGTTGAAAATTAAACGCGATAAAATCCGTAAAAATTAGTTTTATTTAAATGTGTAGTATTCGTGTAAATATAAGAAATCATTAAAAAAAGAATATCCATACAAAACCTAGGTTGCATCTTACCTCCACACGGAGGTTCCGTGACACCACGGAAATGTGAGGAATAGGATGCCTCCGTGTTCGGTAACATATAACATTATTGTATATCTTGCGCAGGTGTTACTGGTGGTAGGATTCCTATGCAGGAATCCGTCTAGGTAGGTACCACCCCAGGACCAGTTATTCTGCCGTGAAGCAGTAGTGTGCAAACATTACTCTGTTTCGGTTTGAAGCGCACTGAGAGCTAGCGTAATCACTAGGCACATGAGACTTAAGAACTTATGTCTCAGGGTGATGGACACAGTGTGGTGTCGCACAGAAATGTTCTGGGTGAAACAGCATTTGTTATGGGCAGACGTTGCACTTGTCATCAGGTGAACGTTTGGCTCGTTTCAGCACTTTATCCAATAAAAAAAAACGGTGACCACTTTTGTAACCGGATGACCTCGCCGAAATGACCAACGACGTCTTCTTAATCATGCATGTAACCATCTCAAAACGTGGATAACGGAATCCTATCGATTCCGTAGCAGAATTGTTTTCAGAATTTCAGAATTGTAGCAGATTCTGTTGCGGTTGCCAATCAGCTCGCCGTAGTAGTTATGATAATCCTAACAGTTGGAGAGAATTCTTTGCCCAGCCACCACCATCCACCATTACAGCCTACCATTAGTCCACTGCTGAACATAGGCCTCCCCCATAGAGTGCAAGAAAAGTTTGTAGCTCTCATTTTGGGGGGATTTTGCCAGAGTTGCCACGCTTGGCAGGCGGGTTGGCAACCGCAGTTTATTTATTATGATGTTCCAGGAAGATGCTGCTGCCCATCTTCTGCTTTTAATTTTCCCTCTGTCGACTTTTACGACACCCACGGGACGAGATGGGGTGGTAGATTCTCTTAAGCCGCTACCACGCGGCTAGACGCTACCACGCGGCTTTGCCTTTGCCCAGCAGTGGAATGTTTATGTTATCATCCTGTCCACCCACCCTGTGCGGTATATATCTCTTAAGGGGAGTAATTGGTCCATACTTAATTATTGTTAAGGTCATCAGCCCGTGCCTGCACCGTGTGGTGGATTGTGGCTTGAGAGAATCTACCACCCCATCTCATCCCGTGGGTGTCGTAAAAGTCGACAGAGGGATCATAAAAACCAGGAGATGGGCAGCAGCATCTTCCTGGAACATCTGAATTAATAAACTGCGGTTGCCATCCCGCCTGCCAAGCGTGGCAACAATGGCAAAATTGAGAGCCACATACTATTGTGACAAGCTATTGGGTATACATTTTCGGTGATGTAATTGCCGTTAGCCTTCTCGGCTTTTACAGCTTCATCGGATACTGTGCTCACGGGCCAGGGGCCAGCGTGCCAGGTTTGGTTTGACCCAAACATAAATACATAAATAAACTCCAACAAAAACTTCGAAATTCGGACTGTGTCGCGTTAGCTGCGTGCTTTCGCGATTTCTTAAATATTAAATATTTTAAGTCGAATATCTTAAATATTTTAAGTCGTCTAATGACCGTCCGAGGGAGGCTGCGGGCGTCCATTCGGACCGTCAACCTACTGGAGAGGCCTATGTTCATCAGCGGACTAGTTGTGGGCTGAAATGATGATGATTATGATGAAGCTCACCTGCGAATACGCTAGCAACAGCAGCCAACAGAAACGACAAAATCACCGCCGGCCCCGCGTAGTTCTTCGCAACATCTCCGGCCAACACGTACACCCCTACTCCCAATGTGCTGCCTACTCCCAAAGCGGTCAAGTCCAACGCTGACAGCACCCGCGCGAGCCGTGCTACGCCCTCTTCAGCCGCTTTGCGCCGGGAGAGAATGCTATATGCCAGACGAACAGCCCGGACTGCACCGGCCTTTATCCCACCTGCAACAAACCATAAAATCAGTAATGGTCACATTTTGATACTATAATGATTGGCAGATGAAAGCCAAAGCAAATTGTAGCTACCCACAGATCGGGTAGTCTGGTCTGATGAGTTCTCCTCCTACAAGTAATCTTTTAGATCTGTACAGAAAAAAAGTGTCTGGTTTTAGAAAAATAATTAGGTTTTTGCACCGTGTGGTGGATTGTGGCTTGAGAGAATCTACCACCCCATCTCATCCCGTGGGTGTCGTAAAAGTCGACAGAGGGATCATAAAAACCAGGAGACGGGCAGCAGCATCTTCCTGGAACATCTGAATAAATAAACTGCGGTTGCAAAAGCGCCTGCCAAGCGTGGCAACTATGGTAAACCCCCCCCCCCCCCCCAATAATCTCCAAAACGTCGTAACCGATTGTGACGGGACTTTCACTGACAGATAGCTTATAGTATAGCGGGTAACTAAAGTTACTTCAATTTTAGAAAAATAATTAGGTTTTTGGACAAAAAAAACTAAAACCTCTAAAATCCGAGTCAAGTAGGGAAGTATATATCTGTATATCGATCGGGGTCGGCTATTTACGCGGGTGCTACCGCAGGGTACAGATAATCTTCTATAGATTTAGGCATCGATAAAACTTCAATAGCGCAATGCTTGACGTATGATGAGCCATTTCTCGAGCTTCTCCTGTGAAGTGACTTGCGAGCAGAAGTAGAAGAAGTAGCAAGAGTAGAAGTTCCCTACTTCTACTCTTGCTACTTATACAACGATGTTGCTGGTAATAACTCTTTGCTTCTCTGCACTCCGATCGCTGTTAATATGGTTAATATGATAGTCGACCAGCAAGGGCGCTACTTAAGGTGGTTCGAAACCTCGATTTAGAAACGGCCTTTAGGCTGTCAACCTGGGAACCTAGATTCATCCCAAATATTCCAGATATGAATTATCCAGACCGTGCTCCAGCCAATCGTGGCGATTACGGCGAATCCTCCCATCTTGTGTTAGATTTAGGTACTGCAATCGCAGTGTGGTGGCGGCTTAAGAGAATCTACCACCCCATCTCATGCCATCGGTGTCGTAAGTCGATAGAGGAAAAATTTAAACCAGAATATGGGCAGCAGAGTTTTCCTTAAACATCCGAATAAATGAACTGCGGTCCTCAACCCGCCTTCCAAGCGTGTCAACTATGGCAGAATTCCCCAAAGCATACGTGTGTTGTAGCAATCTATGGAGGAGGCCTATGTGTGGATGATATAAGAATGGATGTTTTTTTTTATTATTAAAAAAACGAAGCCTCACAGTAGGATTTTCTCTTGTATCGTGGGTGCGTTTTACAAACATACATTTCACACGCACAACACAACCAGACCCGAAAAGCAACAATTTGTGTTTTTGCATAAATGTTACCTCCGTCTGGGAATCGAACCCAGGACCGGTGGCGCAGAAGTCCGGTACGCTAACCACTACGCCACGCGGTCGACAAATTTATGGTACCGAGGTATACTTGCGGAGTAATTGTATTAATTAATCCAGCACCTAAGTCTCCCCGTGGACGCTGCAAAGCGCTCGCAAAGTCGGTTAAGTAAACTTAAGTAAACGCGTAAAAATTAGTTTTATACAAAGTAACGAACTAAAAGTAAAAAGTAAAGTTTCAGCCTATAAATGTCCCACTACTGAGCACAGGCCTCCTCTCATTTCTGAGAGGGTTTTTGGAGCTAGGACGAATCCGCCACGCTGCTCCAATGCGGGTTGGCGGACTTCACATGTCTTCGAAATATTTTTTATTCCTCAGACATGCAGGTTTCCTCACGATGTTTTCCTTCACCGCCGAGCACGTGGTAAATCAGCACTTAAAATTGCAATTAACAATTTTAGTGGTGCCGGCACCGGGAATCGAACCCAGGTCACTCGCTTACTATGAAATTTAAAGCGAGCGCCTAGCCCCTGAGCTACCACGGCTCTCTATAGATACGAACTAATAACACTGAAAAATTCTAACACTCACAAATGAGAATCCACAATATCGGCATTGCTCTCGCGTGTCCTCAACGAAACTGAACTTACAAATAAATAAGAGTAATGACCAGACAATTGATTGAACACCAAGACGATATTGATGACGGAACAAATGATTTGGCGTCGACTCCGTACAGTCACGTGCAATGAAATGCAAAAGTTTTAGACATTGCCTAGTTTATCTAATTCATGTAATCGTCTTGCAAAAATATGTACGGAAATTAGAGCGGTAAACTAGGTTATCACCAAATAATGTCATTATAAATTTACATTTTAATAGTAGTAAATAAAGTAAATACAATTAGATACACATGAATATTCCTAAATAAGTATATCAGCAGTATTGGTATCTCATTAGAATGTATTGTAATCTTTATTAACCTGGCATCATTGTGGCGGGAAAAATGTACACTATCGTTGAGGAGGGACCCTGTATTGTTTTGAAAAAAATACCTATTTTATATTAAAAATCGTTCATTATTTATAAAACTTATCTACTTGCCAATAAAATGGTTTCTAAATAAAACCATATCAGTTCTATATAATCAGTTTTTATTAATTTCTTCTTAACAACTTACATTTATGTAAAAGAATTTTGGCTTCCACTTTGCCGTTAAAGAAAAACAAAACAATTCAAGGTTTATATCAAAAATGTACTTTATTTGGACAAAAAGCGATTATTGTGACTTAACAAAAATAGTTAGACATACAGCCTCGCGGACTTTTGTTGAGTAATGCTATGAAAATGTAGTACATTATTTTCTTCAATAGTCATCAATAGTTTTTGCAGCGCACGCCAAATAATGACTTTTATCAGAAAATATTTTGGTACCTTGAGTTATATTTGTTTAGGGATCTCGGTTTTTTTTTACATACATAAGATCACGACTGTATCCCACAAGGGGTAGTCAGAGACTGGGCACTCACTGCAAAAACAGATGACTGCCACAATCCACGTTTCACCAAAACAATATAATGCACTTGGTGTGATAGGTGGTGAGCCAATAGCCACCGTGCGCTGTTGGGTGCGCAGTGCAGTTTAATTCCTTACTCGCCTGTTACGAGATCCATTGGATGAGATGGAGTGGCAGTATTCTTTTAACGAGCCGCCACCACACGGCTATTTTTTTTAAATTAAATACAACTCATGTTAGTAGATGATAATGCAGTTGTATATAGGTGAAAGAATTTTTTAAATCGGTTAAGTAGATTTTGAGTTTAGTTATTACAACCAAACATACAAAAAATCAAATCTTTCCTCTTTATAATATTAGTTAGATAAATTATAATCTACCATATGGCACTTTTGAAATTAAATCACAATAACATTGGAAACTTTCTTATTATCAATATATTAAGTTTTCACTACAGTTATTAAAGTAGGAAATCACATGTTCACTACATATAAATTCATGGCAAGTGTTACCAACATGACTAATTCAACAACGCACACGCTCCTCTGGATCCATTTTAGATATTGATCTAAAAATTATAAAGCATATATATGCTATATATATATGTCTACATAAAAGCTCTAAATGATTCATTACACAAAGTACCAATGATGTTGAGCAGGGTCATAATTACCCGTAAGCAGGTTTATGCTTGTTACACTTTACATGATAACTACAGGACTGAAAAGCCTCTCAGAAATGAGAGGAGGCCTGTGCTCAGTAGTGGGACATTTATAGGCTGAAACTTTTACAGGACTGAAGTGTGGGACGCGGTAAAAAGCGGTGGTCCTCATCGCCAGCTATTGAGATTCAAGGTGGTATACTGTAATTATTTCAGATGTAAAACATGCAGGATCATTGACCCCTCCTCAATGACATACATACATAAGATCACGACTGTATCCCATAAGGGGTAGTCAGAGACTGGGCACTCACTGCCAATTTAACTCGGCGTTATTGACGCCGGGTTAAATTGCATATTGTATTCATTCAAAAACACTTTTACCGAATTTCGGATAAAATTGTTTAAAAAAACATGTTGTGCAGTTCACACGCGTTAGAAGTGACACCTTCAGAAAACTAAACTTCGAGAGAACAAGACGACTGTAGAGTATTAGGAGTAGGATAATTTTTGGGTTTTTTGTTTTGTTCAAATGACACGAGTGGCTTATGGTAACTAAAGTATCAATATATGCTTGAAGTACAGCGTCAATTAGTGTTTTTGATCTTATTATAGAGCTAGTGGGAGCAAAATCAACGAAAAAGACGAAGATATTGACGAATTCGAAAATATAAATATAATAGGAATGTGTATTAGTGTATGCTGTATTTTATCTCATTCTCCCGCAGGCTAAATCCTAAGAGTGTACAAATATGTTTGTCCCTTTTTGTGAAATATGTGGGAAGCTTTTTCGTTTCATCAAGTTTCAAATCACAACCATTCTAAAAATCTTTTCACTTCAAAAATATTCCATCTGAAACCGAAAGGCTCCTCAAAGTACTCTGGTATTCGTTCTCCTTTCAATTTCTTAGTTTTTATTTTATTGGATAAAGAGAAAACGTCACCCAGAAATTTTCTGTGTGACACCACAATGCGCCCGTCACCCTGAGACATCGGTTCTTAAGTTTCATATGCCCAGTATTACGCTAGCTCTCAGTGCCCTTCAAATCAGCAGGACAGATTATCAAGTGATCTTATAAGAGTTGTAAACATGAAAAGTGTTGTAAATATAAGTGCAAACTTAGAGACTCATCACTTTAGCATATCAAATGTAACGCTGATGCGGAGAGTCAGATTCATTGTCAGTGAAACAGAAAAATAACAAGGTGTGAGTCACACAAATACGGGATACAATGAAAGTATCTATGTGTGTTTTACATATACATACATACAGTCACTCTTTTTTCCCTCTCTACTCTTTTTTTAAAGGGTAGACAGAGGCCACACACATAGCACTCTTTCGCCCCCATGGGAAACAAGACGTGATGGGTGGTGAACCACGGCACCACTATTTTGGTGTGTTAAAAAATTCTTACTCCCTATTGAGTTCTCACAAGCAGTATAGTGACAGCATAACATATTATGGTGTTATTCTGCACGGATAAAGGCTACGGCAAATCATTCCTACTTAAAGAGATATATAGTCATGGTATATCATAGTCTGGTGGACTGGAGTAAGAAATAAAAAGGAGTAAGACCATTAATTTGCTAAGATCTGCATGCAAAATTACAAATGTTGACTTTAACCTGTTTTTAAAAAGATAACCCACAAAGGCATGTACTCTATTGTAGATGCAGTGTGGTAGCTCATTAAGAGGATCTACCAGCCCATCTCATCCTACAGGTGTCCTTAAAGTAGACAGAGGGAAATAAAAACCAGAAGCCAGAGAGCCAAAACCAGAACCAGCATCTTCCTGGACCATCTGAATAAATAAAGGGTTGCCAACCCGCCTGCCAAGTGTGGCAACTATGGCAAAATGCCCCCAAAATGACAGTTACAAACTTTTGAGGCAATCTATGGGAGAGGCCTACTGGTCAGAAGTGGAGTAGTGACAGGCTGAAAAGATTATGACGATGTTGAAAAAAAATTAAAAAGGTTCTCTTTTTGTGTGAGACTTTCACAAAGTGAACTCCTCTTCTTCTTCTTCTTTTAGTTTTGGTCTTATTAGAATTCTGCCAGTGTCAAGTCAGTCATGGGAGTGACAACAAATAACTTTGAACAAAAAATTTTCACGAAATGCCGGTTTTGTGAGAGACTTCCGAATCTACAACAAAACAACGAAATGTTTTTACAACCCAACACCAGAATATGTTAATAATTATGCTACAATTTAATATTATTAGTATGAATAAAATTACATAAAGTTTTTACAAATGGAGTAAACACAAGGGTCAACAAATAAGGTAAATCAACAGGACGAGGAATGTTATGAGGGAGAACATCGTATAAGGAGTATCTAAGTTTAGGGCAGCTGAAGAATAAATGATTAGCAGAGCCTATGCGAGTCCACACTCGCACATAGAATTATTCCTAATCCTTTTTTTTTTATTGGATAAAGTGATGAAACGAGCAAAACAGTTCACCTGATGGCAAGTGCAACGTCTGCTCATAACAAATGCTGTGTCAACCAGAAAATTTCTGTGTGACACCACATCTGTGCCCATCACTCTGAGACAAGTTCTTAAGTCTCATATGCCCAGTGATTACGCTAGCTCACAGTGCCCTTCAAACCGAAACACAGTAATGTTTGCACACTACTGCTTCACGGCAGAATAACTGGCACTGGGGTGGTACCTACCTAGACGGATTCCTGCATAGGAATCCTACCACTAGTAAAGTTAGTTTAGCCTTAGTTTAGCCAGATGAGACTGGTGTACAAGAGTGTCCAAAGCGGAGGCGGCAAACAATTGATGTGGAAAGTTTACTGGCTTCACAGTATTGAAAGAACCAGGGTTTTGTAGGAATATCATCTTGGACCATGGCATACTGTTTACTTTTAATAAATTTTGAGTGTTGAAAAAGAGATTGCCATGATGACATTAATTTAGAACAAGCCATAGGAAGTATGCGTGTGACCTGGGTTCGATTCCCGGTGCCGGCACCACTGAAATTGTTAATTGCAATTTTAAGTGCTGATTTACCACGTGCTCGGCGGTGAAGGAAAACATCGTGAGGAAACCTGCATGTCTGAGAAATAAAAAATTTTTCGAAAACATGTGCAGTCCGCCAACCCGCATTGGAGCAGCGTGGCGGATTCTTCCTAGCTCCAAAACCCTCTCAGAAATGAGAGGAGGCTTGTGCTCAGCAGCATTTATAGGCTGAAACTTTACTTTACTTTACTTTACATAGGAAGTAGGTCCTGTATGAAAAGGAGGTATTGGGAAAGAGATCCTGTCTGTATATCCTTTTTAGCTAAAAAATCTACATATTCATTGCCTTGAATCCCGAAATGGCTCGGTATCCATGCCAACACAACTTTTAGATTTTTTTTGTGGCAGTTAAATAGTTTTTTTGATATTAAGAATAGTAGGATGATTTGTTTTAGAAAAAAAAAGGGGTTAGAGATAACGGCTTGTAAACAGCTAAGGGAGTCTGACAATACTAAAGTCCTGTCCAGACTGTGGGAATCTGCATAAGAGACAGCTGCAAGTATTGATACTGATTCACCTGTAAAAACTGATGAATTAGGAGGGGACTTATTATTTAATAGCATTTTATATTTAGGGAACCAAACTGCGGATCCCACACAATCATGAGTAGATAACTTTGATGCATCTGTAAACATAACATTCCAATCTTGAAAATTTTCTGCAATGACTTTATTTAGTTTTCCATTTGCATCAACAGAATCCTTGTCAATACCTAAGTTGAGGATTACTTCAGGTTTGTAGGTGAGAACGTCATAAGGAATAGTGAAAAGAGGGTTAATATTACTTTGGAAAACTGGCGAGCGGATATTTATAAATTTCATGTAACTTTTTACAATGCATGGTAGGTCTTTATGGGACCAGTATTGGGAATGATTAGTTGAACCATAAAGAGAGTGAAGTATATGCAGAAGGGGATGACATATAAGATTGGCTGTTTTAAACAAAAATCTGTCTGAGAGGTATTGCCTACGAAGAAAAAGAGGTGCCTCTACACACTCAACCTGCAGGGCATTGATAGGAGTGGATTTCATGGCACCTGTTATAATACGGAGACACTTCGATTGAATTTTTGTCTATGCTGATAAGTGCATTTTTGTTGCATGGTTCAAGTAAGAAGGAGGCATAGTCACAATGGCTTCTTACTAAGGCATTATATAAAAGTTTTTGAGTATAAGGATGAGAGCCCCATGAGGCACCGGATATGGATCGAATAACGTTGACATTCTTTTCACATTTGTTTGCGATATACGATATGTGAGGGATTCCAGATAATTTAGTGTCTAAGATAATTCCGAGAAATTTGGCTTTATTAACATTGGGTATAGCAGATCCGTCGATTGATATTGACACATCGGGGGTATGTCTTCGCCTTGAAAATACGAGTACCATGGTGTTACTTTTTGAGGGGGATATGGATAAACCATGTTCTATTAGCCAATTATTAAGATAGTTGATAGCTAGTGATAATCGGGTAGTAGCATCAGTTAAAGAATCAACAGTTACATATAGGGCGAGATCGTCTGCACATTGTAGTACATTACAAAAAAAGGTAACAGATTTGTCCAGGTCATGAGTATAGAAGGTTGTATAAAAGGTGGCTCAGAACAGAGCCTTGTGGTAGACCTTTCCAGGTGTATCTGGATGTCGTTAAGTTGCCATCAGCACGAACTATAACATGTCTGCCTGAAAACATATTTGAAACAAAATCGATGATCCTCGCGTGAATACTCAGCTGATGCATTTTCTGCCTGAGTAGAGGGACGATAACATTGTCATATGCTGCGCGGATGCGGATCTAAGAAAATGCCTACAAGAAATTCATTTTTAGAAAACGCTAGTCGAATCTGGGAAATAAAGATACTAAGGCTATCAATAGTGCTCAAACCCTTTCTAAATCAAAACTGACTCTTAGACAAAATATTCCTGCTTTCTATAAACCATTCCAGGCGGTTTTTAACAAGGTGCTCCATTATTTTTGCTAATGTGGGTGAAATGGCGATTGGACGATAGCTTGTTGCAGTAGAGGGAATTTTGCCAGGTTTTAGGATTGGAATTACGAGGTGTGTCTTCCAATCAACTGTGATTGACCCAGATATATAAGCCCAATTGATTATATCGAAGAAATATTTCTTTGCCTTAGAGCCCGATTTAAGTAAAAATGAATATGGAATACCATCCAAGCCAGGAGAAGAATCCTTTAAGTTATCTAACACTAGCTGAAGTTCTGCATAGGAAAAGGGTTCATTTAAGCTGCTGTTAATGGATGTAGACTAAAATATTGGACTAGTTATTGGGTGTATTTCCTCTTCCAAGGAGGGGCTAAAGTGCCACAAAAGTTTTCAATCCAATCAGAAATATTTGAGCTATTAAAGTTACTCTCACTAAAAGCTCCACGAAAATGTTTGATGTTTTTCCAAACAAGAGTGGATGGGGAACGTGGAGAGAGACTTTCACAAAAGGAAAGCCAACCCTTTTTTTTCTTATCTGAAAGTAATTTTTTAGCTTGAGCTGATACTTTTTGGAAGTTTAAAAAATTTACTGTAGACATATTTGTGGAATATTGTGGTTCGGCTTGCTTGCGTTTCCTGATGATTGATGAGCAGTCAGCGTCCCACCATGGAGGGGACGAGATATTACTGTGTGAAGGCTTTTTTAGAGGAATACATTTATTGGCTGATTCTTTTAAGAGGGAAGAGAATAAAGTGTAAGCAGTTTGTAAGTTACCACCATTCACTGGAGGAAGATTTTCTATTTTAGCATCTAATTCAGAGCCATAAAACTACCAGTTGGCTCTGAACAGACTGAACTTAAGAAGAGGAGAGTTGCGGTTTCTAGTTGGAATACATCTATTGGCTAGAGTTAAGAATATGGGGAAGTGGTCACTTCCAAAAGTAGAAGGAACTATATTCCAACTAGTAGGTTAGGAGAGCACAGTGTTAACTCCACAACAGATTTAGGATTTTGAGAAGGGTAAGTCAAACGAGTGGGAGAACTATTATTCAAAACGCAAAGATTGAAATCGTTAAAAACGTCTACTAGTAGATGAGCAAAAGAGTCCGTTTTATGAGAGCCCCACAAACATGGTGGCTGTTGAAGTCCCCTATGATGATGTAGGGAGGGGAAATACTGGATAAGAGTAGATTAAGCTCTGGTATACAGCTAGGGGATGGGTCAGGAATATAGAGTGACAGAATAGTAATGTCTCAGACTTGAAGGAAAGGATATGATCAAATTAGAAAGAGATCTGTTTGTAAGAATCATAGTGCCACCATAGCCATCACTACGATCATTCCGGCAGCAAGAGTAACCTGGGATTCTAAAACACAAACCTGGTTTCAGCCAGGATTCTGCAACAGCAATAACAGATGGGTTATATGTATTAATTAGGTGGGTGAGATCAGGTTTCTTGTTCCTGATGCTCCGACAGTTCCATTGAAGAAGTTTGAGGGATAGGAATTTTGTAAATTTTTTGGAAAAGATTATCAAGTTTGTTCTTCACAATAAACGGTAAATGAATGTCGTCGAATTTGCCAACTATATCTGAAATAGAAGACACAAGATTTTCATGAAGGTTATCATTAGGTGATAGATTAGACTGAATAGCATGTCCATTTGGGAAACTTGAGGAAGGATTAGTTATTGACTGCTGGGACGGAGAGGAGTTTATTACTGGCGCTTGAGAAGCAGTGACATCTGAATATGGTCTCCTGACTGCTGGAAAGCGAGCAGAAGCCTAGTAGATAGGATACATTTTCTTGAGACATAACTAATTTTATGGGTTTTTGTCTAGAGTGCTCTGGACAATTTTTATCAATAGCTATGTGTTTCGCTGAGCAAAACAAGCATGTCGGTGAGTCTGTGGTACAACTATCGCCAGTGTGCTCTTGAGAGCATTTGAAACACCGAGTCCTTGATCTACATTGTGCTTTTACATGCCCAAAACGGCAGCACTTCAAGCACTGTATTGTAGGGAGAAGATATGTTTCTACAGGAATTGAGGTGTAAAAGCAATATACATGAGAAGGGAGCACTTGGCCTAAAAAAGTAAGAACAATAGTTTGGGTAGCTATCCACTCTGTTTCGTCACCCTTCTTCACTTTTCGATGCAGTCTTCTGGCCATAAAGAAATTAAGAAATATCAGTTGGAATACCTCTAATAACACCCATTCTGGTTACATTAAAATGATAGCAGATAGTTTGTATTTATCAAGGAATGGTGAGTCAATAAAATTATTTGCATCTGAAGCAGGTTTTAAATGCAATGGAAACTCTGTTACGTCCTAAATTTGATATACCCTGTTTAGCAATATTTGATACCTTATTTTGTGATAGAATATGACCAATTTTAACAGGGTGAATTGTATATCCTGACGAGGGATCAGGTTCTGAGTGCTTAAGGTGAATCACGAAAGGACCCTTATCACTATCCGCATACTTCTTTTTTCCATAAAATCAGGGAGGGTGTAAATATTTTGGTATGACGCTGATGGCAAATCTTCATGACCTACTTTTTTCTTCTGTACACCAGTTGAATCAACTAAGAGTTTTCGTTTGACAGTGCCAGAATCACCGGGTTTGTTCGGTGGTTCTGTGTCTCCGCCATCTACCTCCATTATTAACACATAACTTAACTACTACATAAATTAACTACTACAACTTACCAACTACACCTTAATGTTAAAGGACAAACACAAGAACAACACAATTATTAATAAGAAAGCTCAACACAATTAATTACAATAATATTACAATCAAAAAAACTGCTGAAAATGAAAACACATGTGACAACTAATCACTCTGACAGCAGAATAAGTGAACTCCTCTTAATTCTATTGTCTTTCTGAAGTAAGAATATTTCATAGCAAAAAAATTTAAAAAATGATTATTATTTGTAATTTATATTTTAGGTTTTTGAGAAAGAATAATAGATAAAGAGTGCTAATAATAATTTATTAAAAAACTTCAAGGCTGTTATAAAAATCTTTAAATTTATTTTAAGTAATGTACATTGCTCGAAAGATGAAGTAAAAGTGAATGTAACATATACATTTACAAACATATTTTGCTTATAAAACCTGATGAGAAATTCTCAAGTCTGATTGAAAGGAAAAATTCATATGTCGGTCGGTTATATGAAATATTAAAATAAATCTTACCATCCTCATATGCTTGTCGTACTGAGTACTCGTGGCTCGAATTGTTTCGAACCGCACCATAGTTAGCATAATCATTATCACACTCAGGTAAAGTCATTTTTGTAACACGCTGAAATAACCTATTATTGACTTAATTAGCAATAAACATAACAATGAAAAATCATTACTTTAATTGTAAACATATAAGATATTGTTCTTATTAATAATAGAATACTTTTTTCATAAACAGTTCTAAATCTATAATTATAATACTGAAAAAATCATTTCACTTCTGAATCTTATAAGACTAGAAACGTGACACTGACAGCTGACTGATGACAATATGTCAATGCGATCTGCAACTTCTGTTTTCATGGGATGCTCGCATAGGCATGTATCGATTTAAAAATACAAAACTAAATAAAACTTGATTTTCAGTTTATATTTCCAACGTTTCTAGCGGTATAAGATTTATCCATGGCTGGTGGCCATGGATAACAGATATATTAGGCGCTCTGATGTCACAGTTAAAATGTTTTTTTTTAGGACCGAAGGTCACAGTCCAAAAGTTTTTACAACTTCGCCCGGATTGAAAGGTGGCCAGCGCGGAGGCCGCTTATCCGAAACCTTTATTATGGGTACCCAGCGCAAGGGCCCCCAAGAAGGGGCCTCGGCTTGGACTGTTACCATGTGCGCGTGAGTAGCTGATTCGAGGGCGACCGAGAGGGCCACGGCTCCATCAGTTACTTCTAGCGGGAGAACGTTTAAAACATCTTAATTTACCGGAATGCGTAGAAGCTGGAGAAGAAATGGCGCAAGAAACCCTAGCGCCACTTATAATTACAATAAAAGTTGAGGAAAACATACATGGAGGGTGGCGGTATCGCGAATGATTATAATGATTGCTAATAATTATCGCGCACGTGTGAATTGAGAAATGGGATAATCGCGATTGATTGATGTGGTGGTACTTTCAACCAGTAGGGCTGTTAAGCTTGGAGATTGACGATAGTTGAGAGTACATGCTGGTACCGCATAGCTGTGGCGATCCTATCTTCGGGCTTATCATTGGTCTCTTGGGTTTCTGTGCCTTGGGGCAGCCGAGGTTGTTGCCGACAGAAAACACACGAGACTGGACCGCGAAGGTGTTTAACAGATATTTGTTCTCGTGTCAGGGACAGTCGAAGGTGGCGTGATAGCCTGGGCATTTTAAGCACCTAGCTCGTGCGTAGGAATTCCTTAAACAGTGGCCATAAAGTTGACATTTATGACATTGGGAGGAAGGGCCAGTTTTGAGAGGGGTTTCTACAGGAAGCTCCGAAATATTGCAGCTAGTTTTCAGGTTAAAGTATGTTTGACTGCTGTGGAGAGCTCAAGTGCTATGAGCACCATGTTGTAAGGTACCTTTGTACGCCCGCTATACATCCAGTATACGGATTAAATGGGGAGGTTTAGTGAGGGCAGTTCAGCTTCTTCAAAACCACCCGAAGATGTCGCTCTTCTGCTAGACTGTAAGTGTAGAAGTAGACACCGATGGATTGCTAGTAACTAGTTACCTTGCGATAGGCGTCAGATGTTTTGCAGGCAGCAGGTTGCTGGGAAGCGGGAGCTTACTGTGAGGCAGCTGGGCTTTACCGTGAGGCAATGGGAGTTTGCCGTGAGGCGGCGGAGGCTTACCGTGAGGCGGCGAGGGATTGCCGTGAGGCGGCGAGGGATTGCCGTAAGGCGGCATACGCATCATGGCCTGCTTGAAAGGATTTGGCCAAATCAGTTTCAACCGTTACAGTTTTCGCAGTTACTACGATAGCGACTGGCTTTCGGAGAATTGGTTTTTTTCGCTTCTTTTTCCACTAAGGAGAAGCCAATGTCACAGGAGCCCTCGGGCGGGGTTTTACTTCATAACTTATTTAAGTTAAATTTATTATTAAGTTTCATTATTTGGTATAAGTTCTAACTATTTTATTTTAAATATGTTAGGGCATGTGATAATTAGTTATAGATTATATAACTGTATTCTTTAAAAATAATGTTTCTACTCACAATTGGTTCTAGTTTCTGTAGTTTTAGTTTGTTTGTATAACAAGACAAACCAAAAATATAATAATAAAAATAATTAAATTGTGTGAATTAATTATCTTATAGAGAATAAATCGTTATTAATATAATTAAGCAGAAAAAGTCACTCATGCAAACTGTACATAATTATATCATAATAATATCTATTCGACATTCCAAGCAGATCAGAAGAATCAGAACATCTCTAGAACCTTGAACGTAAATTGCATAAAATGTTGCGTCAGAAACAACGTATCGACTTTTAGAACTTTAATATCAACATCTTACCTATCAAATCAATTTTTAAAAGTCGTTTATTGAATATACATTTCCGAATCTGACATTTTCCAGTTTATTTAAGTTAATCTATAAGGTTAAATGCAATCCCATCAAAAACATTAAAATGTAAAAAAATATGCCAAGCCTCGCATTTAAACATAAGCATACATACAATAAAAAGTGGTGAGATCCCATGTAGGGCCAAGTTCGTAATTTTATTAACATTGAATTGCCAATTCAACAATTTTGTTATCAATTAAGTACATATTTAATATATTAACAATATTTTGTGACTATCATTATTATACACCTATGTTTATATAAAAATATAGTACCTCGGCAATTCCATATTTATAAGTTTGGTTGGGGCTTTTTTGTTCTATATTTTTTATTAACTTAAAAAAATACTCGTATGACGCGTTCCTTATCATTATTTCTTTTATAAACTTTGCTAAATTGTCGTGAATTATATCAACGTATCATATTATTTCTACGAGTTTGTAATAATCATTACATAATCTTACTGTACGGGATTGTAGACCAAGTTGGTATTGGTCAACAACAAAAATTGGTCGGCCCTTAACAAATGCTGTGCCACCCAGAAAATTTCTGTGTGACACTACTCTGTGCCCTGTCACCCTGAGACATAGGTTCTTAAGTCTCATATGCCCACTACTGCTTCACGGCAGAATAACTGGCCCTGGGGTGGTACCTACCTAGACGGTCTCCTGCATAGGAATCCTACCACCAGAGAATTTCTTGAGTTTTATTTATTCTTAAGTTGTATATATTACATTATTTTTTCTATAATAACAGTAATAGCTTGTATATGTCCCACTGCTGAGCACTGGCCTCCTCGCATTCTCGCATTTCTGAGAGTTTTGGGGCCGGGAAGATCACGACGTTTAACTTCACCGCTGCGTACTATGCAATTTTAGGCGAGCGCCCGGCCCCTGATCTTCCACGGCCCTATTTTTTTTATACGGGCGTGAATTGACTGCCAATAGATGATTTTTATATACTTAGTCTATTCAAATACGGAATCAGATTGGTAGAGAATGCCTCAGGCATTAAGTCCACGTTTTGTTACGTATGTGAAGTTTTATAAAAAAATAAATATGAATATTACACATGATACACACTAATGATTCACTCACCAATGCCAGCCAATAGTAGATTCCATCCTTCGCCCATCCTTCGAAAAGATTCCTCCACTTTTAATATTCAGCAGTATCACTTTCACTATACTTTTAATTATAGGCATATGAAAATCTTACAAAATCGCAATGAAACTCAAGACAATTTATTTTAAATAAAATGTGTCGCAGCCAGCACCATCGTCACTATTACTAACTTAATTTCAAAATTATAATGATATTTCCATTTAACCCAGTTCAGACTGTTTTTGCTGAGCTTTAACAATTACTTGCGTAACGTCTAATATTGCAGAAAAGCAAAAAAGCGACAATCAGGGTTAAGATTTTATTTTATTTATATGTAGGTAATTAATAATACAGTGATGGTAACTAGTCATTGGGGCCCAGCATCATAAATCATGCATAAATATAACACTGAAGATTTTTTTTTAAATTTCACTGCATGTCCCGAGTTTGCAAAAAATACCTGGCAACCCTAGCACGAATTATTACTACTGTTACTTAGTGCTATCCCGGTTCTTCTGATTCTAATGCGTGTCTTCGTTTCCGATTGTTGGATTGTCAGAGTTAAAATTAAAATACAACTGTGTGGCCATCTTTACTGGTGGTAGGATTCCTGTGCAGGAATCCATCTAGGTAGGGTACTATCTCAGGGAAAGTTATTCTCCTGTGAAACAGTAGTGTGCAAACATTTCTGTGTTTCGGACTGAAGGGCACTGGCAGCTAGTGTAATAACCAGTAAATTATAATATAAATAACAGTATGGCCATAAATACTGTTACATAAAAACTGTTCTTTTTTTTTAACTTTTTTTTGAAACTAATTATTTTGAATTAAAAAAAAAGTTATCGCGAGAAATGAAGATTCCCGCTAGGACTCTGTCGCGTATTACAAAACAAGACCTGAAGCTCGGTGCTTACCGTCGATATACAAGACATGCCCCCCTAAATCAATCTTTACAATTAAAGAGAGTGGATCGATCAAAACGCCTTCTGTCGCAATACGCTGGTTAAACGCACAGAAATATCCTCTTCACCGATGAAAAAAATTTCACGATTGAAGAACACTACAATAAGCAAAATGATAAAGTGTACGCTCACAGTTCTAAAGAAGCTGCTCAAGTGGTCGGAAAGGTACAACGTGGTCTTCATCCTGCGTCTGTGAAGGTTTGGTGGAGCGTGTCTTATCAAGGAGTCACAAAACTACATTTTTGTGAAGAAGGAGTGAAAACTTCAGCCAAAGTTATTAAGATACAGTCTTGGATCAAGTTGTGAAACCTCTCAGCAATACACTTTTAAAAAATATACCGTGTACTTTCCAGCAGGACTCTGCACCTGGTCACAAGGCACGAACTACCCAAGCCTGACTTGAAACCAACGTTCCGGACTTTATAAGAGCTTAAGACTGGCCCTCATCTAGCCCAAACCTCAACCCTTTAGACTTCAAATTATGGTCAGTTTTAGAGTGCTCTAAACGACACGACGACATTGAGTCTCTTAAAAAATCTTTGAAGCAAGCAATGGCGAAATTTCCCTTGAAAACAGTGCGTAAATCCATACAGTCGTGGCCAAACAGATTAGAGGCCTGTATAAAAGCCACAGGTGGCCATTTCGAATAGAATATTTTTTTAATTGTTTGCTGAGACTAATAAATATGTAGGTATAAATTTTAATAGTATTACATTACTTCATTAAAAAAAATGCATTTAATTTGTAACAAAACTTATGGCCGGACTGGGTACATCCGTTCTTAAGTCTCATACGCGCAGGCTTATTACATTGATTTTATTAATGAAACTGTTGATATGCTATGTGTTCGGTGCCGAGTATGTTTGAGAACGATATTTTAAGAATATATAAAAGTTAAAAAAGTCAAGTTACAGCCTATAAATGTCTCACTGCTGAGCACAGGCCTCCTCTCATTTTTGAGACGGTTTTGGAGCCGGGAAGGGTCCGCCTGCTGTTCCAGTGCGGGTGGACGGACTTCACATGTCTTCGAAATATTTATTATTTCTCAGACATGCAGGTTTCCTCACGATGTTTTCCTTCACCGCCGAGCACGTGGTAAATCGACACTTAAAATTGCAATTAACAAAGTAAGTGGTGCCGGCACCGGGAATCAAACCAAGGTCACTCGCATACAATGAAATTTAAAGCGAGCGCCTAGCCCCTGAGCTACCACGGCTCCTAAGAATATATAAACTATCCAAATCCACTTTGGCGCAGTACTTTTTTGCACTGAGGGCACATCTTTGTTGATGTTGAATTTCCGTTGATTCAACGTCACAGTCAGTTATTATTGCATTTACGGTGGCAGCAATTAGGTGGTAGGATTCCTATGCAGTAATCCGTGAAGCAGTGGTGTGCAAACATAACTGTGTTTCGGTTTGAAGGGCACTGAGAGTCTGATGTCTCAGGGTGACGGGCGAATTGTGGCGTCACACAGAAAATGACTGGGTGACACATCATTTTTTTTTTTGGAGAAGGGTCAAACGAGCAAGTGGCCCACCTGATGGTAAGTGATCACCACCGCCCATGAACAACCGTTCTATTAAATATAATTAAATTTCTAATTTTAGGAAGGAATAGGCTCTTTTCGTGAAGGTCCCTAAGTCGTATCGGTCCGGAAAAACCGCCGACGGCAGCCGATTCCATAAGGTGGTCGTGCGTGGCAGAAAATTCCGCGAAAAACGCACTGTGGTGGAATCATCCAGGTGGTGACGATGGAATTTTGTGTTCTGCCGCAAAGTGCGATGGTGAAAACCAGCGGCTGGAATTATTCCGAACAATTCCTCGGAACACTCCCCGTTGTATATTCTGTAAAAAATGCAAAGAGATGCAACATCTCTTCGCAAGGCCAGTGTATCAAGTATCAATTGGAAAAAACCTGGTCGTCGACGATTCGAGCCGCTCTTCGTTGAATACGCTCAAAAGGAAGGAGCTGGCACTGGGGTGCCCCCGCCCAAAGATGAGAACGTTACACTTACCATCAGGTGAACGTTTCGCTCTTTTCGTCACCTAATCCAATAAAATAAAAACTGTACATCTTCACGAAATAAGTTGCACAGCCCCTACATTGCGGTTCACAGTAGGTGAAATATCAATTATTTTTGTTATGCAAATAATACTTTGATGGACAGTCCTTGTTTGTGAAACTGTAGCAATGACTGCATGTTATATTTTTGTGACCCATAGTCAATATTTTTTCTGAATTTAGAATTAGAATTAGTGAATTAAATCGATAATTAAATATTTTAGATTCTTTACCAGAAAATGTGCACTGTGCACCCAACAGCGCATGGTGGCGATGGGCTCACCACCTATCACACCAAGTGCATTATATTGTTCTGGTGAAACGTGGATTGTGGCAGTCATCTGTTTTTGCAGTGAGTGCCCAGTCTCTGACTACCCCTTATGGGATACAGTCGTGTTCTTATGTATGTATGTATGTAGAACGAGAAAATTAAATAACCCTGACACTACGGTGGATATGGATTCTTCAGAGAGGCCTTCTTGAGGCCTGATCAACCAAAAGTCGTAAGCACTCATATCAAACCGAAAGAATCAGTCGAATTACGATTTATTGACGTCAAAGGTTTAAAAGAACTTAAGGAAAATAGGAAAAATTACTAAAGAAACTAAAATAGTATGTTATGTCGAAAGTCAATGAACTATTTATGTAAAATTTCTAAACTCGCAATCGCAAATGACGCGAGCCGAATTTGTGAGAGAGATAGATAATTTTTGCAATTCACTATAATTAGAAGAAATATACATATTGAAAAGCAAAGATAACGGTATATTTATAAAAAAGTTAGTAGAAGAGATAAAAATGATAAGAATAGGCCCAGACCGCGCATACGTATTTTAAGTAACGTAAGATGAATTGAAAATAAGGACGATAGGAAAGTTATCCTAAATTACTTCCATCTCTTGCCTAGCAGTGGCCAGGCTGGTATGAGACGGATGTTAAACAATATAAAGATATACTATTATTGGCCTTATATTGATAATGACGTTCGGGAATTTGTATATCGTTGTGATAAGTGTCAGTAACAAAAGTATTCACTACCAAATAGAGAGCCAATGAAAATAACTAGCACAGCAAATACGGCGTTTGAAAAAGTATTTTTAGATCTTGTTGGTCCTTTAGAGACAGATAGCGATAATTTTTCGTCTGTATTGACGTTATAATGCGAACATTACAAAGTATGTAATATGAAGGTTGTCCCTTAATTTTCAAGAAAGCTGATGAAGTGGCGAAATCTTTTGTCAATAACTTTATTCTCAGGTACGGCGTGCCAAAGGTTATAGCGACAGATAGGGGAAAGGAGTTTCTTTCAGATATACATATTTCAAGAGGTATGTAAATTATTAAATATACATAAGATCACGACTGTATCCCATAAGGGGTAGTCAGAGACTGGGCACTCACTGCAAAAACAGATGACTGCCACAATCCACGTTTCACCAAAACAATATAATGCACTTGGTGTGATAGGTGGTGAGCCCGTCGCCATCATGCGCTGTTGGGTGCACAGTGCAGTTTAATTCCTTAGTCCTTAGTATTATACAACATATCATCACCACTCGATATTAGCCCCGGAAGTTACTCATAAACATTTGACTGCGTTTTTGCGTTTTCAAACAGAGAACCATCCTGAGATGTGGAGTAAGTGGATTCATTTTCGTTGTTTCGCTTACAACACAGGAGTACACACAGAAATAGGATTCACTCCATACGAGTGGGTATTTGGTAAGAAATGTTCTCTTCCAGTTCTTCAATCTCACAAAGGATTTATAACTTCAAGAGTTATCCACATGAATTAAAATACCGTTTGCAACTTTCTCAAAGCGAGGCTAGTAATCTATTAAAAAGTAAGTTGAATAGGAAAATTGTATATCACAAAAATGTAAACCCTATTAGTTATAAAGAGAATGACTTAATATTACCTACAAATGATACACCATGTAGTAAGTTAGATAACTTATATTCAGGTCCCTACAAAGTTGTTAAAGACATTCCACCAAAGGTAGAGATAATTAATAAATATGGAAAATAGGAATTATAATTCATAAGAACCGTACGAAAACGTACCATGCATTTTGATTTTATTATTTCTTAAAGTCAAAGTCAAAGTCAAAATCTATACCGCTTCAAAAAATAAGACCTTCTCAGAGGAGAACCGGCAAGAAACTCTGAGGTCTTTCTTTTTTTCAATGCCATATTACATGTCATTTATAAGTTACATAATAAATGATAATTACAATCATATATTTAGTAGCCAGGGGTTTGCAAGTGCAGAGTAAGAGTTATTTCCACACTTCTCTGTCCTATAAGTAATGACCTATTTTATAATACGCTTTTTCTAATAATGTCTTCTTCACAATTTTGTTGAATTCTATGTCAGTTTTTTGAGTCACACTTTTAGTAATTTTATTATAGAATTTTATAGATCTGCTAAGAAAAGATTTTCTAGTTTTGGCCACCCGAAACATAGGAACCTCTAGCGCGTCACCTCGGCCCAGTCTACAGGATACTGTCACTTTTTTATTAAATAAATACATGTGTTTCCGTACATACATTATATTTTCATAAATATACAAGAACGGTGTCAAAAGGAAGGGTCTTAGAGTTAATTTTATATAAAATACTCTGTAATAGTATTTTTTTTTTCAATAAGTGCGGTGATGTGAGGGATGTATCAATTACCTATTTTAAGTTCTATCTAAGTTAATCTTTGTTACAATGTAAACACATAAATGTCTTATTCCATAAAATATATTCTCAGTATTATTCGAGCATTCACGAGTTTCATTTAACATCAACACCGCACCTAACAAGGCAGAATGACATAACAATGGTAAGCAATATTTTTATGAACACTTTTTTTATAAGAGAAAGTGACGAAACGAGCAAAACATTCTGATCATAAGTGCAACGTCCGCCCACAACAAATGCAGTGTCACCCCAGCTCACTTCCGTGTGGCACCACACTGCTGTCGTCCCACTGAGACATCAGTTCTTAACTCTCATATGCTTACTGATTACTTACTAGCTCTCAGTATCCTTCAGATCTAAATATAGTTATGATTGCGCATGCTGTACCAAAACGGATTTCTGAATAGGAATCCTATCACCAGTAAAACTACAAGTTCTTTCAAAAAGCGATGATGAGGTATAATTTAATCTAAGAAGCTTCATAATTAGGCATACACATTTATTCACAAATTAGTTAATTACTAATTATATTGAATTAAAACAGCGTGATACAAATTCGACATTTATTGGAATAAGTCTCATTTCGTTTGCAGCAAATCGAAAAACGTCTAATTCCATAAAACAACTCGCCGACATTATCGAAAGTGCCAGAACGTTGCCGTTGTGACATTTGCAGCCTCAGTTTAATTACTTTCGACAATGGAACTAATTAACTTATTAGCAGCCCATGCTATAAAGACGTTCAGCGTTAATGAAACTTCAAGATTGATTGTACGGAACGAATAGTGATGGGCTTGTTGATAAGCTATGCATAATTTTTTTGACGTGATGACTATATCCGCAGAACTAAAGTAACCGACTAGCTCGAAGGATCAGCAAGCAAAAAGTGACAAATGCCCAGCTATTTAGCTCGTAGAACCTCTGTCGACCGCGTGGCGTAGTGGTTAGCGTACCTGACTTCTGCGCCACCGGTCCTGGGTTCGATTCCCAGCCGGAGGTAACATTTGTGCAAAAACAAAAATTGTTGCTTTTCGGGTCTGGTTGTGCTGTGCATGTGAAATGTATGTTTGTAAAACGCATCCACGATACAGGAGAAAATCCTAGTGTGGGGCTTCGTTTTTTTTTTTTTAAAAAAAAAAAAAAGAACCGGTAACTGTTGTGGAATTAGGATTCTCGAGTGGACGACCTGTACGGTTTTGCGGGAAATTAGAATAGAGGCGGGACGAAATTAATTGCGACGTGATTTAAAGCTGTTTATGGGGAAGGCCTATGCTGAGCAGTAGTGATGTAACGAATATTAGCATGCAAATGTCATGGGAATATTTTGCGAGTGTGATTTTCACCAATGCTTCCTATTGGGCCTGTAAGCTGGCCAGGCTTAGACAGAAAGTAATTGTGAAATGAATTCTGTACCGTGCGTGCGGTATGCTTCAGTCATTACAGTACTGGACCGTTCAAACAATGGGAATTAACCCATGTTCCGTTCTATCAGCGTAACAAGTCCAACTCCATAACAATGAAAGCATTCCCTAGTTTGTACGTTTCCCCCGCCATATTTTATTCGGAGGGCGTCGTAAGTATTATTTCTATCAGACCACACATTTTTATTTTAACGTCATCAGGAAAAAAAAAACATTTTTCCACTGCCTGACTGTCAGTTTTCATACTTTCTTGCAAAAGTGAGACGAGCTTTTCAATGGTGATAATGATAAGGTAGTTTGTATAATAAGGGTTCTTAATTGAAGGAACACCACTATCGGAATTATTATTAGTAATTATTTATTGATCACAAATATTTTTTTCATGTGCTTAATTGTATTGAACTGTTAGACATTTTTATTTGTTTCAGTTAAAATAAGAGAAATTTATATGTAGTTCTTTTATTATCCAAAATAAATTAAAATTTAGTGGTGACTGCGAACAAAATTGAGCAATCTCAATGGAATGGAGGCCCGCAGCCTTCCTCGGACGGTTATTAGACGACTTAAAATTATTTTGAAATATTCGAAATCGCGCAAGCACGCAGCGAACGCCAGAATCTGAATTTCGCGGTTGCTTGTAGGAGTATTATTTATGTATTTATATGTTTGGGTCAAACCAAACCTGGCACGCGGGCCCCTGGCCCGTGAGCACAGTATCCGATGAAGCTGTAAAAGCCAAAAAGGCTTACAGCAATTACATCACCGAAATTATATATGCCGATGACAATAATTCGCATTCGCGAATGCTTAAAAATGTACCTTCGTTACTTCACTACTGAGCAGTGGAACTATGATGAACCGAAATAATGCTGACGATAATGAAAATTAGGTTTTATATTAGTTTTTTTTTTAATTCATTGATAAATTCAAAATAAGAACTCATTCTACGACCTCTTTAAGCTATATGTAAAACGATAACGGAACATCACTATCTAAATGGTAGTACTCCGAACGTTACTAAATTAGACTTTAAAGTTACTAAATTTGATGTTATAGATTTTCGTTTTCTGTATACTCGTACAAATTATCGATCATCGACAGGTAATTTGTGTATTGTAATGTTAATACGAAATTATTATCCCACATTTTATATTAATAACGCATCTTTCAACATTATTATTACACGAGAGCTTTACATAAAACGTGTAGTATGTTCATCGATTTGTTAACAGTCCACCGCTGGGCATCTGCTATGAAAGGTGTAAACGTGAAGCTGGTATTTTTCGAGATGATAATTCGTAATTTAAAATTTCTTGTCGTAAAAGCCGAAAGAGCGAAAATTAAATGAAAAGCAGGAGATGGGCAGCAGCATCTCCTGGAACATCTTAATGAATAAACTGCGATTGCCAACCCGCCTGCCAAGCGTGGCAACTATGGCAAAATTCCCCACAAAATGAGAGCTGGTTTTTGATTTTCCCTCTGTCGAGTTTTACGATATCCACGCCACTACACGGCTACGACGCTGCTCAGAATTAGGATATTATAGGCTGTTGTTTTACTTTAAAACTTTCTAGGACGTCTCACAGCGGCAGTGCAGACTGGAGATATCCTAGCGGACAAATCTCGGAGCACAGCTTGTTCTTAAACCGTTTATAAACGGTTACGACATTGGCAGTAGTAAAGGCCGATCGTTTCACGGCTAATAGCCTGTTGTGCCATTATCGTAAAACTTTCAGTTTCACTACGAGTACAGCATCACCCACTATCCGGTGGGCGGCGCCCGGGGCCTTGCCCGACGCACTTTATTGTTTGAAAGCCTTTTACTCCATAAGCGGTGCTATTTTATCATTCATGCCGCTTTCTTATAAAAAAATCTAAATTTATATTAAAAACGTTTATTAGTATAAGACTAGGAACTCCGTGTGTAAGCGTGACAACGAGTGTACTTCTTTACTGTCTTTTTACTACTTCACTCTTCTTACTTTACTTCACCAAGGATGTCTACGGGCCACAGGGACGAGTCACCATCACACATTAAAAAAAACCCTAGTCTTATCTAAAAGTAGACAAAAAGATTCGAAGTCAAAGTCAAAATTTCTTTATTCAGTTTAAGCTTGTATAAAGCTCTTATGAGTTTCAAAATAAGACATCAGAGAAGAACCGGCAAGAAACGCTTTCTTTATTCAATGCCATATCAAATGTCATTTATAAATTACATAAAATTACATCATAAATTTAGTAGCCAGGGGTTTTGCAAGTGCAGAGTAAGAGTTATTTCCACACATCTCTGTCCTCAATGTAATGATCTATTTTATAATACGCTTTTTCTAATAATGTCTTCTTTACAAGTTTGTTGAATTATATGTCAGTTTTTTTTTGTTGATTAGGGGGTGATAAGGACAAGTCCCAAAAACTCATACTAATGCTAATTTCGGCTGTGACTCTAACCTAAGACCAACTATACTCGTAGTAAACAAGTAAGCTTAAGCTTGTCACGACATTGTCAATGTACCTAAAATATTTTTATTGCATATTCGAAGCTTAACTGCTTTTGTGTTTTATTGCATTTACTAAAGATTAGTTACTTCGTGCTGACAGCTCTTAGTGTGGGTTTAAGACGCCGCCCGTGTTTATAATAGACTTAAACAGCTAGACTTTATTTAAAAACTAGATTTTACGGATTTCATCGCGTTTAATTTTGACTATTGTACGTCTGAGATAGTGCTTTATACCCGACATGTTAAGGTCAAGCGATTCGGTGGTCCTCAATTGCCTTTATCACAATTATATTGCACTTATATGCTAATTTGAATGGACTCATATCAAGAAAACACTAATTATTTCATTAAAACAGATTGATTACTTTGAAAAAAACACTTTAAAAAAATTTGACTGGGAGTCCGGATTTTTTTTAGGTATGTGGTCACGTTTTTTTTTATCGTGTCCAGAATTTTATCTACTGGTTCCCTACGTCAGAACAAAAGTACTTAGTAGCACTTGTAGTTATTTAATAAAAATATTTTTTTCTTATTGTTTTTATCTGAAATGGAAATGAATTTTCTTAATAGTTAAATGAGTGTCACGAAACGTGCACTTTTGGATTTTCCAAACATATTATAATCTGTCGTTTCGAGCGCTTTACGCACCCATGTTCACGGAAGGACCGAGGTGACAGACGTCCTGATGTCATAGTTGATCCGGGGTATCTTCAGCTTTTAATTATTATTTTTGTTCTGATTTACTCAGAATGAGCTTATTGTGTCTTGAAGTCTTGTAGCGGTATAGTTGGTTTTTGATTTAATTTTATAAATTATAGAATCCCGTGTCGGTGGTAGTTCTCTCTTGAAATTAGGATGTTTTATTAATTTTGTTTAATTAGCCTCCCTCGTGAATCATCCTTGATAGGAATCGGTGTTCTTTTTCTAGGATAGATATTATAAGGATAGAGATGAGGAAGGAACCACAAGATTTATAAAATCTGACAGACTGCAGACTTCCTGGAGAGTCGATGCTTCACATCAGATATATGTTCAACACATACTCCACTATAATTGACTGAAAATACTGCTCCAAATCACGTTTATAGGGTAGATTAAATAAAGCTTTTTAAATGTTGCTATTTAAAATATTACTTTAAGCAATAGTTTTTTTTAAGAATACTACCAATGCTGCTATTAACATTATTAATGTTTATATTAACCATATTCATCTAAACGTCTTATAGATAAATGTATAATGTGAAATTTCTGTTAAATAAATAAACAGAATTTTATTTTATTTATATTCTTAATTTTAGAGGGACGGAGAGGTGAAATGACAATGATGTTTATCGTAGATGTAAAATTTAAGAACAAAATCGTAATTATAAATCTTCAGGTCGATGGAACTTGGTGATTAGATCTAATTGCCCTTTACTTTTACTTTACTAGTCCACTGCTGAACATAGGCCTCCCCTATAGACAGCCACAAAAAGTTCGCAGCTCTCATTTTGGGGGGATTTTGCCATAGTTGCCACGCTTGGCATGCAGGTTGGCAACCGCAGTTTTATCTTATATTACTTATAGTATATCTTCTGGTTTTTATTTTCCCAATGTCGACTTTTACGACACCCACGGGATGAGACGGGGTGGTAGATTCCCTTAAGCCGCTACCACACGTACACAACTATTACTGAAAGATATACATATTTACAGAATTTCTTTGTAATTGATTGCTTTAAGTTCTTCAAACTCAATGACGGACACATCACACAGACAATGAACACATACATTAGGTTAATTTTTTGGTATTTTTTTTTTTTAGTTGAAAATAGACCATCAGACAGGGAGATAGCGTCATTAAAGAATCCGATCTCTACCAAAAATCACAATGTCTTTTTCCGTAAATGATTTGAAAGTGGAATAAGAAATATGTCACTTAAAACCTGAACGCCACCGACAGACAGCGGAATAATCTTAAATATGCCAAATGTTTTCTTCATCTTTGTGATACTCAGACTAATATTGGGAAGCACCGTCTAAGCTCCGAGGATTCTTGTTTTGAGATTGCCAGCCAGGCCGCCGCACGTGGCTATTACGAATCTCAAATCCTCACAACGAATGTGAATCCTGTGAACATCAGTGAAAAGTTACAGCCTGGACAGCGAACAAACTTTAGGGGTTGCACATTGAAGAGGTTTCTTGAAGCCCGAAATAGTACCCTGCACGGGCAAGGGACTTCATAAGTCGTCAGAACATTCTTGTTCCTCAGATATTCACGCTTCCTCACAAGTTTTCCTACATCGACCAGCACGCGGTAACTCAGCGCCGGTACCGTTGATGGACCTCGGGTCACTCGTGTATATAGCCACCAAAAGGTATCGTATAAAACGTAGTAATACAAAGCCCTTTCGCCTCATTCGTCCTTAATTTTTTTTTCACCGCAAATATTCAGTGCAAAAGAATATATAAAGAACAAAGCATTTTTGGCAAAGATGAAACAAATGAAAACATTTTCAGCGTATTTCTTTCGTTGTTGAAAAAGTTATACAAAGCATTTTGAACAAAAACCTACCCGGATTCAAACACATACATAGAGATTACACAGCAATGGTTGTTAATTGTAGATTTTGTTGTTTTTATAGAAGCTACTATTGTCTAAAGCTTTAATAAAGACGGTGTTTTTATTTTATTTCATATAGTTGTGCCCAGCGTTTTCACGCGCCGTTTAATTTAAAAGGGTCGTAGCGAGATGTTATATAGCCTATAATAGCTATATAACATCGATAAATGGGCTATCCAACACTAAAAGAATTTTTCAATTCGTACCAGTAGTTTCCAAGATTAGCGCGTTTAACCAAACAAACTCTTCAGCTTTATAACATTAGTATAGATTGACATTACACTTGAATGTTAGTGGTCAGTGTGGTGTGGTCCATAAATATCTACATCCATTCATAATGGAGCCATGCTCGGTGTTTCATGGAAAGAAGACCATCCCGCTCCCAGTTGCGTTGTTCATCCAAAATTTTGCGTTAGAAAACTCTGTGTAAGGTGGTGCCTGGTGGTAGGTTTCCTAAGCAGGAATCCGTCTAGGTAGGTCAGGGCCAGTTATTCTGCCGTGAAGCAGTAGTGTGCAAACATTACTGTGTTTCGGTTTGAAGGGCACTGTGAACTAGCGTAATCACTGGGCATATGACACTTAAGAACTCATGTCTCAGGGTGACGGGCGCAGTGTCGTGTCGCACAGAAATGTTCTGGGTGACGCAACATTTGTTATGGGCAGACGTTGCACTTATCATCAGGTGAACGTATTGCTCGTTTCGTCATTTTATCCATTAAAAAAAATCAAAATCATACTAAGTTTTTAAATTTTGCCGCCGCAGGCCCGGGTCGGCTCTCTTCACCATGACACCACGAGACGTCGGTTCTTAAGTCTCATTTGCCCCATGATTACACTAATTCAGTGCCTTTCAAACCGAAATACAGTGTTGTTTGCACACCACTACTTGACGCAAGAGCGTCCCCCTGCTCCCCCTTGGCGACTCTCTTGGCTTCAGGGTAATACAACTGGCACTGCGGTGGTATCTACCTAGGAATCTCACCACTAGGATAGTGATAAGAGAGTGTTTTTCTTCCCCGGATGTGTCGACACATTTACTAGCAACAGCTACTGTTAGATATCATTGTGAAGTGGCTCACCCACGTCACGTAAAGCCTTTTTTTTATTGAACGAAACGAGCGATGACTTTTGGCGCCAACTCGTAAAGTAGTGGTAGTGTTTTTATTTAATTTTGTAATTTCGGTGTATTCTTCTGTATTTTCTGTATTTTGAGTTTTTATGTTTAATATTGAAAGTGTACAGTAGTAGGAAACTTCAATTCAATACCAAAATTGTACTTTTCGTTTTGTCTCCATCAGTCCAGCAAATCTACATCTCAATCATCATCCATCAGTCCAACAATTTTTAATATTCAGTAAAAGTCAACTATGATTTTACTGTCGATCAAAACGAAGTCCTTCAATTAAATTATTACTCGACATTGGCAAAAACGGCTCGATTTGGTTGGTAATTGCCAGAATAAAAAAGAAGAAGCAGAAGAAGAAACGAGCGATACGTTCACCTGATGGTAAGTGCAATGTCTGCCCATAACAAATGCTGTATCACCCAGAACATTTGTGTGCGTGATACTACGAAACAGTGATGTTTACACACTAACTACTGCTTCATGGCAGAATAACTGGCCCTGGGGAAATAAATACGAGTACTATATGGAATAACCTGCCTATACGGATTCCTGCATAGGAATTCTACCACCTTTTATGTCAATTGGCGATAAGGTTTTTCAACGTTCAAACGTGTTGCCTACAAGAAGCTTATTAGCAGAAGAATGTAAGTTAAACGAGAAGATGATGATTATTTGAGGAATAGAAATATTATGAGTACATGTGAAGTCCGCCAACCCGCATTGGAGCAGCGTGGCGAACTCTTCCTACCTCCAAAGCTCTCTCAGAAAATGAGGGGATGCCTGTGCTCAGCTGTGGGAGATTTATAGACTGTTACTTATTCATTACAGTAATAAAAATGTATGTGTACAATTTGTTACTATTCTTTGAACTTCACTAGTAGTTTAACTGGTAAATAATTCAAAGTAAACTCGGAGGGATCGAGGTTCATTAATAAATTAGTTCGTTAATGGAGCCAGACAGTGCTTTGCGAAATTCATTGCAAGTTTTACATACGTGCCACAACATTGTAAACTATTACGGGGTCGACATGGATACTACGATCTGCTGGAGGTCATAGACATAAATCGCACATGCCGAAAGCCCGAACCAGGACTACCTGTAGGCTATACAAATACTTGTCCCGGACAAACTTAGTTACTGCAACAACCGAACTATATATATTATATAAATTACATATTTTTTTTTTTTTTAATTACTCTTTACTGTTACATCCATAGATTCCAAAGTAACAATGGTCTGACTTAATGCCTATCTGCATTCTCTGCCGGTCAACCCGCAGTGAGCTATTCTGGAAGATATAATTAAAGAATAGAGAAATAAAAATTTTGAAACTGTATATATAATATATACATATATTCATACACAGATAGGCACACAAACATTTATACTCGTAAACATACATAACTACTTGTAGATTATAAATTTAATATATAAATAAAGAGACATATTACAAAAAAGTAAAGTTTCAGCCTATAAATGTCCCACTGCTGAGCATAGGCCTCCTCTCATTTCTGTGAGGGCTTTGGATGGATGTCTTCGAAATATTTTTTTTTACTTCCCAGACATGCAAGTTTCCTCACGATTTTTTCTTTAACCGCCGAGCACGTGGTAAATCAGCACTTTAAATTGCAATTAACCATTTTAGTGGTGCCGGCATCGAGAATCGAACCCAGGTCACTCGTGTACCATGAAATTTAAAACGAGCGCCTACCCCTGAGCTACCACGGCTCTCCTGAGCTACTTGTAGATAATAAATTTAATATTAAAATAGAGATACATATTAATACGTATAATATGCATATAATATAAAACCAAACTATATGTCATAATTCATTCCTATCATCAAACATTGGTTACTTTCAAATAGTGATCACGAACATTAACTTTAACTTCAACGAGCTTTTATTTAAACCGTGTGGTGGCGGCTCGTTAAAAGAATACTACCACTCCATCTCATCCAATGGATCTTGTAAAAGGCGAGTAAGGAATTAAACTGCACTGTGCACCCAACAGCACATGGTGGCGATGGGCTCACCACCTATCACACCAAGTGCATTATATTGTTTTGGTGAAAAGTGGATTGTGGCAGTCATCTGTTTTTGCAGTGAGTGCCCAGTCTCTGACTACCCCTTATGGGATACAGTCGTGATCTTATGTGTGTATGTATGTATTTGGGGCTCCAGGGGTTCCAGAGTAATGCAGTCTAAACAGTAAAGGAATTACTGGTGAACCCAGTGAAATGTGTCGGAATACTAATCTTATCATTAGACGAGAAGCGTAGAACTTTTTTTTTTAGTAGGATTTCTCCTTTGTCGTGGGTGCGTTTTACAGACATAAATTCCACATGCACAAACTCCCAGACCCGGAACAACTATATGTAGGTACGTTCTTTTTCAGAACTCTTTCATGAGTTAAGTGAAGATACTGAAATTTATCTTTCAGAAGGATTTTTATCATTTGGCAAAGTTTTTTTTTTATTAGATAAAGTGGCGAAACTAGCAAACGTACTGGTAGTAGGATTCCTATGCAGGAATCCGTCAAAGTAGGTACCACACCAGGCCAGTTATTCTGCCATGAAACAGTAGTGCGCAAACATTACTGTGTTTCGGTCTGAAGGGCACTGAGGGCTAGGCTGAGTGGTAATCACTGTAAATTGTGAATTAAGAAATGTCTCAGGGTCGCAATGTGTTGTCACACAGTAATATTCTGGGTAACACAGCACTTACTATGGGCAGACGTTGCACTTACCATCAGTTGAACGTTTTCCTCTTTATCCAATTAAAAAAACCTTTACATCGGATGTGAGGCAAATTTAGTTAGCGCACGCTCATGGTTGTTCTCTAAATTTAATTTTGTTTGAATCAAAGATTAAACCTATTATATCGACGTAGTTAATATGGAGATATCCATATATATATGGTATACACGAAAAGCAATTAGTACAGATATCGACTTCTGTCAGGAATCGAAATCGTAACCCACATTAAGGACGGATTTCACCATTGAAACTTAACGCGATCAGTTCAAGCTGAACGAAGTTTAAGCGTTTAACTGAGTTCAATGCTCTGTTTGCATTTCACCAACATCAACTGAACGCGATTAAAGCTAAACGCGGTTCAAATTCTGAACGCCCAAGTTTCGACGTTCAGTTCTTTAGACGCGTTTAGAGAGCTGTCATTGTCAATTGCACAACTATGTTAACACAATAAATATTTTTAATACGTTTTGAACAGGCTGTTTGATGTCTCAAAATAATAAATACATCGAGTTTATGTTTTAGATTGTGACGATATTTCACGTAAACCTCGTTTTTCTGAACGCGATCAAAATGGAGCCGGTGAAATCGGTTAGACGAAAACCGAGTTCAAATGATACATTTGAACTAAGTTCAGTAAAAGGCGGTTTTATTAAACTTGGTTTCCAAAGCGATCGGTGAAATCGGGTCTAAGTGCGCTTACTTAACCTGAACGATAGTCGGAAAGAAAGAGATAATAGATAGATGGAAAGTGATGGAAACTTCGGCCCGTTGGAGTGAAGCCGCCCACACGAAGTCGTACCGCATATAAAGGATGCAGAGGGCGGGAACGCGCGAGTCAGTCAGTCGCCGCGGGCTGTGGAAATTTCCAAATAATTTGCGAATTGTTACGTCGAGGTTCGCTTCGAAATGGGAGATTTTGGGTAAGTTTACACTATTTATTGAGCTTTAACTAGGAAATCCTCGTTTCTTTGTGATAAATTAATTAAGTGACCTGCTACTTTTGCTAACTAATTGAAGCATAGGAAGAATGATTGGTAAACTTTACAAAAGTTTTATGTATTTCGCGCTAAGCAATAGTAATTGTTAAAAGAAATGTGTGAAAGAAATTTATGCGAGAAAAAAATATATGGTTAGCTAGTATTTTCTATAAATAAACTTATACAGCTTTTTCGCTTTACTCATTTATATCCAAATAATTTCAACGCCTTTAAATCATACTGCCAAAAAAAGGCAATAACTTAAAATGTTACAATATGATAAATTAATGAAATAAATAATTTATATTATAAACTAGCGACCCAGGCAGCACACCAGGCCAGTGAAGCCGGGCTCACTATCTGTCACTAGTCCACTGCTGAACTTGGGTCCCTGCCATAAATTACACAAAAGATTTTGCCATAGTTGCCATGCTAGGCATAGGGTTGGCAACCGCAGTTTATTTATTCAGATGTTCCAGGAATGATTCAAATTTACCCTCTGTCGACTTTTACGACACCCCCTTGATGGGGATTGACTGGATTGGGGTGAAATGGGGTGGTAGATTCTCTTAAGCAGCTACCTTAACACCACGGAGTTTTAAATACGAGTACGAGGACGAAACTTAATTTGCTTTTGACTCAAGAGACTTTTATGTTGAAAGGGCCTTTTTTGTTAAAAATGAAAGTACCAGTACATTCATAATAAATTGTCTAGTATCGCTCAGGTAAAGTTTCACGGTACACTTTTTTTTTAATTTTTTTAAGCTATGTTCTACAGCAAGATTTCTCGTGTATCGTGGGTGCGAAATCCTGAAAAACAATTTTTGTTTTTACACAAATGTCGAAACCGGTTAGGATTCTAACCGAGGGCCCGCGGCGTAGAAGTCAGATACTCTCACCACTAGGGCACGTGGTCAATCTCGGAGTTATACTTGAGAGTAAATTTCAGCAAGCAATTTTATTTGCTTCTCTTTTAAATTAACCTTTATTAATTGTACATTATCTAGGACCTCATCACCGCTTAACATTGGGTGGAGTTGAGGTCTAAATCATGGCTTTTATTAAAGTAAAAAAAAGGAAAAAAATCTTTCATTGATAATTTTATCGTTTTTTTTCTACTAACATAAATATTTTGGCTGCGTTATAATATGAAAATAATTAAATGTAGATTATTTCAACGAAAAAATGCAGTCAGCGTCTACGAGACGATCCATAGGGTTATGTGATGATTATAGTTGTAAGTTTTTGATATTAATAAAATATAGTTGTAAGAGAAACATAGCTTTCGAAAATAATTAATGAAATTGAAGAAAATTTATATCGCCCCTTATAATGTATTTTATCGCCGTGTGGTAGCGGCTTAAGAGAATCTACCACCAAAACTCATTCCGTGGGTGTCGTAAAAGTCGACAGAGGGAAAATTAAAACCAGAAGACGGGCGCAGCATCTTCCTGGAACATCTAAATAAATAAAATAAAGCGGTTACCAACCCGCCTGCCAAGCGTGGCAACTATGGCAAAATCCTCCAAACCTATGTGGCAATCTTAAGGGGAGGCCTATGTTCAGCAGTGGACTAGTAATAGGCTGAACCCAAAAATTTAATTAACCCTTAATGGTTCAGCCAACGACGACGCAACGTCTTGAATATTTAACTTCAATACAATTACAATTCGTAAATCAATTAAGATCTAACTCAGGACTTTACAACCAAGCAACTTTACAAGAATAGCGACAGAAATAAATGGACGTTAAAATCAAAAATCATCATTACCATCATCATCAACACGGACTGGTTACTGACTTATCATCATACATTTTCGGTGATGTAATTGCTGATAGCCTTCTCGGCTTTCACAGCTTCATCGCATGCTGTGCTCACGGGCCAGGGGCCCGCGTGCCAGGTTTAGTTTGACCCAAACATAAATAAATAAACAAACTCCTACAAAAACCTCGAAATTCAGACTGTGTCGCGTTTGCTGCGTGCTTTCGCGATTTCGAATATCTTAAATATTTTAAGTCATCTAATGACCGTCCGGAGGAGGCTGCGGGCGTCCATTCGGACTGTCAACTTGTGTGTCGGTAACTCTGGGCGGTGAGAACCGCCCTTGAACACGGGTGTATCGTGTCTACGCGGTGTGAGTATTGACTATTGTGCGCCGCTCTCTACGGCGGTCGCGCGTCGTGGTGCGTGTTATATTAAAGCTATTGACTGTGTGTACAATGTAGCCTGGGTCGTGACTGACCGTATCAGTACAGGTATATGGTCTCCTGACCATATACCTGACGATACGGTCCGAGACGTCCGTGTCGTCTAGCACGTTTCGCGGGCGACGTTTGCGTTGGGTCACGTTTCTGTTTGGTCGGTAATTTGCTGCTTTGTTATGATCATCATAATCGTTTCAGCCTATCACTAATCCACCGCTGGAAATAGCTCTCAATTTGGGGGGTTCTTGCCATAGTTGCCGCGTTTGGCAGGCGGGTCGACGACCGCAGTTTAATTATTGTGATGTTCCAAGAAGGTGCTGCTACCCAACTCCTGCTTTTCGTTACCCCTCTGTCAACTTTTAGGACACCCACGGGATGAGATGGGGTGGCAGATTTACTGGTGGTAGGATTCCTATGCAGGAATCCGTCTAGGTAGGTACCACCCCAGGGCCAGTTATTCTGCCGAGAAGCAGTAGCGTGGAAACATTACTGTGTTTCGGTTTGAAGGGCACTGTGAGCTAGCGTAATCACTGGGCATATGAGACTTGAGAACTGATGTCTCAGGGTGGCGGGCGCAGTGTAGTGTCACACAGAAATGTTCTGGGTGACATAGCATTTGTTATGGGTAGATGTCGCACTTTACATCAGGTGAACGTTTTGCTCGTTTCGTCTCTCCATCCAATAAAAAACAAAAAAAAATTAGATAATCAAACATTATGAATATATTTTAAGTAATTAATAATTAATTTCGTTCCTTTTTCGTTTCTTTTTTAAAAGAAAATTCCACTGTCACTGAAAAGAAAGGACGTAAATGTCCACTCTTACAGTGACACTTACCATTAGGCGAACAGTAAACTCGTATGTTACCATTACTTAAGACCTCTGCTGTATGTTTTTCGATCTTTTTTTTTTATTTGATAAAAGTGTCGGCACGAGCAAAAAGTTCACCTGACGGTAAGTACAACGTCTGCCCATAACAAATGCTGTCACCCAGAAAAGTGTGACACCACAATGCGCCCGTCACCCTGAGACATCAGTTTGTAAGTCTCATATGCCCAGTGATTACGCTAGCTCTCAGTGCCCTTCAAACCGAAACACAGTAATGTTTGCACACTACTGCTCCACGGCAGAATAACTGGCCCTGTGGTCGTACCTACCTAGACGGATTCCTCCATAGGAATCCTACCATCAGTAAAGTCTACTTTTTTTATTCTTTATAATTGGTAGGAACCCTATGCAGGACTCAGTCTGGGTAGGCACCACCGCAGGGTTATTCTGCTGTGAAGAAATACTGTGCTAGGTCTGGAGGGCGTTGATAGCTGGTGTAATTAGTGAGAATGTGAGGCTTAAGAACTGAAGTCTGAGGGTGACGGGCGCAGTGTCGTGCCACACAGAAATGTTTTGAGTGATTCAAGACAGTTATGGCCAGACGACTTACCATCAGGTGAACGATTTGCTCGTCTCTTGCTTTTAAAATTTAAAAAAAAGCTTTCCAGACTAATTAAAATCAAGTCGAATTATCCCTCAGTTAGCGAGCGGGGAATTCCCTAAAAGATTAAACCAATAAATAACGAGCATGAAAAAAAGTTTGAATGTTTCTGCGTAATATCCTTTTTTGTCCTATTAGAGAAAATTAGAGGAACGTTAAAAAAGGCAGAGTATAGAAATAATAACGTGTATATAAAAACGAATAATAATCAGACATGCAGTAACAAACTGATAAACATCTTTTAACATCGACTTTAAGTTAAAGTTTTTTATTAAATTTTATTAACAAAAATCAAAATTAAAAAAACACTTTGTTCTCTATTTTTTGGAAGCACAAACAATGTTGTAAATTAAAGATTACTAAGATTTTAACATTAAATAAATGAAAGACTAATAACGTGTGTGTAGCGACATCTATGTCGCCACATGAAAAGCTCAAGAAATATTCGCATACGTCCATAATCGCGCTACGAAAGTTTTCTGAGATGCGAACTATATATACAACATCTAAATATTACTAGTAAGAGGAGACGACCTCCCCAGATCAGACCACCCGATCTGGCGGGTAGCTACCCTTTTCCTTGGCAACATCATCCGCCAAATGTGTTTCCCCCTCGTGCTCTAACTAACGTTTCCATCATTCCGGGCATGCTGCGAACTATGTTATCTATTGTATCTTGGGACAAGCTCTGCCACTCTTCAAGTATTGCGTTTTACAATTCTCTCAGGTTGTTGGGGGTGATATTCTGGATTTAACACATTTCTTTAACAAGTCTCAAACATGCTCCGTAGGATTCATATCCGGGGATCTTGCTGGCCACTGCTTCACTGTTATACCCATACGGTTTAGATATGCTTGGACTGAGTGAGCCCGATCATCAGAATAAAACCGTCATCATTGTAGGGGGCAAATGGCACAACGTTTTCTTCTAAATATCCCTAATATACCTATCATCACTCATATTCCCTCCATCGACCATCACTAACTCCGAACGAGCTCCGAAAGTTATCCTTCCCCACACCATAACTGAGCCGCCCCCATACTCCACCGTTCAAAATTAGTCTGAATGTATCGTTCTTCTTTGCGTCTCCTCTACCTTCTATCGATCTGGTTTAAGAGCACTCTATACTCATCAGTGAAAATTACCAGCCCCCAATGGTTTATGTCCCAAGAACGAGTTCGAGTGCAAAGTTTAACCGATGGAAACGATGGTGTCTCTCAAGTTTTAGAGCTTTGGCTGGTATATACGAACCTATGCCCTCTTCTTCAAATCTTCTGCGAACTGTACGCTTGCTCACTCGCACTCCTCGGATGACTTCAAGCTCAATTCGGGCCTGCACAGCCCTCACCCGCGTGTTCCCGCGATCTCGAAGTTGTAGAAAACGGTGAAAAGAAGAGAAGTGCACTTTTCTCTGCCTTGGACCCTTCTCCTCACAAGAGAATCAGTCATCCGGTACCGTCGAATACTGCGATGAATCGTTGAAATGGATTGCTGCAGTCTGGCGTCAATAGATCTGTAGGTATGACCATTAATTCGCATTTCATCTGCCCTAATAATCTCTGGTGGTGTTAAATCGGGCATTTTTAGTTTATTTCAACTGAGGTGGCGTAATCACCGCGCTTGCAGGCTCATTGATTTTTAAGGCTATTGATAGTGACGAGAGGAGCACAACATTCACCTGATGGTAAGTGCAATGTCTGCTCATAATAATTGCTGTGTCACTCCGAACATTTCTGTGTTACATAACACTGTGCCCGTCACCCTGAGATCAGCATCATCATCATCATTTCAGCCTATCAATAGTCTACTGCTGAACAAAGGCCTCCCCCTAAGATTGCCACAAGTATGTAGCTCTCATTTTGAGGGGATTTTGCCATAGTTGCCACGCTTGGCAGGCGGGTTGGCAATCGCAGTTTATTTATACAGATATTCCAGGAAGATGCTGCTGCCCATCTCCTTGTTTACGTTTTCCCTCTGTCGACTTTTACGAAACCCGCGGGATGAGATGGGGTGGTAGATTCTCTATAACCGCTACCACACGGCACCCTGAGATATCAGTTCGTAAATCTCAAATACCCAATAATTACACTAACTTATAGAGCACACGTACTGATAATTGCAGTACAAGACTCTCAGCCCTTAGACGCTTCTGCTCGACACCAGGTCGGATCATTCATCATTTAGACCTGCCATAGTTGAGATGCTTATTCTGCTATCGATCGGAGTCCATAAGAATTTTCTGCCCTCTCATATAATATTTCAGAGACCACACCCGCAGCCCTACTATTCGCCCTCGCGCGAAAACGAGACGCGACGGGTGGCGAACCACGTCGCCGCCATTTAGTACCAGTAAAGTGATTTTTCTCTCCATAGCGTTCCCACGAGCAGTATAGCAGCTTTGCATATTATGGTATTATTCGCCTCTTACAACACCTCGATAGGAAAGAGGTAGGTGCTATTCTACTTTGCCGGAAGCCTATCTGTGACAAATAATATTTCATACTAATAGTTACTCATACAGTGGTAGCGTCACTGGCATATTACATTTAATAAACGTATGCCTATCTGGAATCTGTCTAGGTACTAGCGCTAGTGTCAGTTATTCTGATGTCAAACATTACTGTCTTTCCGTCTAAAGGACACTGTTTGTTGGCTATTGTAATTACAGAGCATATGATGAGAATTGATGCCTTCAGAGTGACGGGCGCAGTGTAATGCCACACAGAAATGTTCTGGGTGACACAGCATTTGTTATGGGCGGAAGTTGCACTTACTATCAGGTCAACAATTCGCTCGTCTCGTCACTTTCTACAATAACAAAGATGATATCAATTTTTTTTAAAGTTCTCCTCACTATGTTTCCTTCTCCTGTCACTACGTAGTAAGTAGGCAAATAAAATTGCAAGCAGCAATAATTTTAGAAATGCTAGCACGACTAACACGAGAGTTATGAAAAAGGCTCCTACGTTTCGCAGGAAATTCTACAAAAAGTACTATGATGCAATCAAAAACAACCCCTATTCACAAAAAGCCTGGATACGCAAAATAAAAAGTAAGGGTAAACGGAAATGTACATTGTTACATACAATTTATTTCTGCCGCCTTGTTGAACATTGAGTCGTGTCGCCAGTTACGTTGTATTTTTGAAAATGTATTGCGTAGTTATATCATTCGATATCCGTTAAGTTATACATACATTTTTTTATTGCATAAAGTGATTAAACGAGCAAAACGTTCACCTGATGGTAAGTGCAACGTCTGCCCATAACAAATGCTGTGTCACCCAGAAGATTTGTGTGTGACACCACACTGTGCCCATCAACGTGTCTCAGACATAGGTTCTTACATACATACATAAGATCACGACTGTATCCCATAAGCGGTAGTCAGAGACTGGGCACACACTGCAAAAACAGAGACTGCCACAAATCACCTTTCACCAAAACAATATAATGCACTGGGTGTGATAGGTGGTGAGCCCATCGCCACCATGCGCTGTTGGGTGCACAGTGCAGTTTAATTCCTTACTCGCATTTTACGAGATGCATTGGATGAGATGGAGTGGTAGTATTATTTTAAGTCTCATATGCCCAGTGATTACGCTAGCTCTCAGCGCCCTTCAAACCGAAAAACAGTACTGTTTGCACACTACTGCTTCACGGTAGAATAACTGGCACTGGGGTGGTACCTACCTAGACGGACTCCTGCATAGGAATCCTACCTCCAGTAAAAACATCATACATACATACAGCCATGTCTTTTTCCATATAAGGGGTAGGCAGACACCACTCACGTAGCCCACTTTTCGCCCTCGCAGGCAACGAGACGTGACGGGTGGTGAACCACGTCGTCGTAAATTATAAAGTTAGACAACTTTAAAACTATGTTAGATTTTTTTATTAAATTAATCTCTGAATTAATCTTTATAAGCAATACATAATGTAATGGTCCCGATGACCACGTGGCTCAGTGGTCAGCGCACCGGACTGTATTGTCACGGGTTCGCGGCCGCGGCCGCTGTTTGGTTGTTGTGTTTCTAATACTGCATCTGATCTTTCTTCCAATCCAATCACATACACGAAGGAGGTGAGTATTCGTGTTGATTACAAAATTCATAAAAATACAGAACTTTTTACTGGTACCTATGCAATTTTCTTGTCAATAATTGACGGGGCATCAATGAATGCTGGTAGCTCAGTGAATGCTGGTCGATTAGGCCCGTTTTTTGTGCCAATCTAGTAGTCAAGTCAGCAATCAAATAGGCCTCCCCCGTCTTTGTTCAGCAGTGGACTTGCGATAGACCGTAGTGTTGACGATGATGATCTGAGCGAGCGGGTTATATAGGCTGGTAGGTATTATGTGGATACCTAACTAAACCTCTAATAATTATAAATGTAACAGTGCTTTAACAATATTTTATTTGAGTCTAGTCAAAATTTCTCAATTCAGTTTAGGCTTCTATAAAGCTCTTATATATGGTATAATCTACACCGGTTCAAAAAATAAGACATTCTCAGAGAAGAGACGGCAAAACACTCGAGGGTCTTTCTTTTTTTTAAGATGTCATTTATAAATGACATAAAAATGACATCATAAATTTAGTAGCCAGAGGGTTTTTTTGGTGTGTGGTATAAAGAAAATTAAAACATAATTTAAAAAAAAAGTAGAACGGTAATATATTTATGTTGTAAATTTTTACATATACGTCGGAGAGTCCAACACGCTGCTGCAGTGCATGTTTGCGGACTTCACATCTTATTTGATTTCTTAGATATTCAATACCATCACGATGTCCATATTTCTGCAAAAGCTTGTTAACTTATAAACGTCAAAATTTCAAACTAGAGACAGAATAATTCCTGAGTTAGAGACAAAAGATTAATTTGGATACTCCGGAGGTTTTTATCCTCTGGTTTTAGAGCTGTGCTCTGCGGTTTCACCTGCGAAAAAAGCCCGATCGATGATCTACATATATTCTTCCCTACTACTTGTTTTTTTTTCCAATGAACCCTAATTATTTTTCTACAATTAAAGTAGCCTAAGTTACCCGCTATAATATTAGCTATCTGTCAGTGAAAGTTCCGTCAAAATCGGTCAAACCGTTTCGTTGATTAGCCGGAACAAACAGACAGGCAGACAGATAGACACAATTTTTAAAAAAAATGTGGTTTTTATTATAAGTATCGTACATACTTCGAAAGCATTGAGTAAAATGCATTTACAAACAGACACTTCAATTTTATTTACTTGTATAGATAGTAACAAAAAATTGGATTAAATATGGAATCCATCTAGGTAGGTTATTCTGCCGTGAAGCAGCAGTGTGCAAACATTACTGTGTTTCGGTTTGAAGGGCACTGTGAGCGAGCGTAATCACTGGGCATATGAGACTTAAGAACTTATGTCTCAGGGTGATGGGCACTGTGTGATGTCACACAGAAATTTTCTGGGTGACACAGTATTTGTAATGGGCAGACTTTGCACTTACCATCAGGTGAACGTTTTGCTCGTTTCATCACCAGATCCGATAAAAAATATATAATTCCGTCAGCCGATCTCTATTGCCGAAAGAATTTATTGTCATAGAAAAAAACATCCATAGGGCTTTTAGTTAGTACTGCTGAGCACAGGCTTCCTCTCATTTCTGTGCGGGTTTTGGAGCTAGGAAGAATCCGCCACGCCTCTCCAATGTGGGTTGGCGGACTGCACATGTCTGGAATGCAAATATATATACATTTTTTATTTGTCAGACATGCAGGCCTCACGATGTTTTTCTTCACCGCCGAGCACGTGGTAAATCAGTACTTAAAATTGCAATTAACAATTTTAGTGGTGACAGCACCGGGAATCGAACCCAGGTCACTCGCTTACTATGAAATTTAAAGCGAGCGCCCTGAGCTGTTAAAGTAAAAATTAAGTAAAAAGTTAGTTCAAGTAAAAATCAATTATTTAGAAATTCGACTATCACGACAGAAAAGTAATTACATATCGTGAGCTATCTATCTAAATGATACTGTATCTCAATCTGAGATTATCTAAATTGTAAGAAATTGATTACTTGAGTCGCACTTAATCCTGACTTAAGGGCCTAGATTAGACGTTGTATAAGAGGAGCTATACGTAGCTATACGTGCGAAGAGGTTCGCCTTTTATTCTGCATTCAAAGGCATTATATTCTAAATTCTTCCAACACGGGTAAACGGCTCATATATTTAAAGATTTCCACACATCACACTGCTACAGAGTAGCTACTCGTATAACTATTGGTAAACTAAAACAGAAACGGGAATGTAAAAACTGACATCAATATTTAGATGGAAAACATTAATTTTAATTTTTACTTACCTTCATTAGACTAACGATATCCACTGTTTATATAAATAAAAGTTAAAACATAAATTATTTAAGTTCCATTATTGCATCGTATTACTGTAAGTGCACTGATGCAGCCGTCCGAGTTGCCTCGGAGTGCGGGCAGGACTGAAAACCAGTGTCGGGATCAGAGCAATTTAAGTCTCTGTATCTCGATTTTTACTCCTGAGTCCTTTAGAGTCCTGTCCATTTCACGGTATTATGCTGCTACACAGAATCATTTCATATAATTTTTTCACTTTTGTAATATTATTTTATGTTCTGTGTAATTCCATTTTTTTTTCTTGTTTTGTTTTTGTATCTATTGTAATTAGATAAATGTGTTTCTTTCTTTCTTTTCTTTCTTTCTATAATTACTCAGTGACGAAGCCGTTTTCTATTCTACTATATAAAAGCCAGACCGTATTCATCATCATCATTTCCACTGTTGAACTTAGAACCAACAGATTGCCACAAAAGTTTGTAGCTTTCAATTTTGGGGGATTTTGCCACGCTTGCCAGGCGGATTGGCAACCGCAGTTTATTTATTCAGATGTTCCAGGAAGGTGCATACCCATATCCTGATTTATAACCAAGATATTACATTTAAATGAAACTAACTTTCCAGATTTTATCGCTTTTGTAACCCGACGTTTCGATTGCTTTACAGCAACAATGGTCACTTGGGATTCTATAATTAAAAATTAAATCAAAAACAGTTAGCTCTTTCTGCGTAAATCGGATCAAAAATAATAATTAAAAGCTGAAGGTACTCGACGGGTTAACTATGACATCAGGACATCTGTCACCTCAGTCTTCCCGTGACCATGGGTGCTGTAAAGCACTCGAAAGGTCGGGCTATAAATAATAAAATTAGTTTCATTTAAATGTGTAGTGTTCGCGTAAATATAAGAAATCATTTAGATATTACATAGATTCATAGACTGTATTATTGGCAAGATATTCCATCATACGGACAACCGCATGCCTCAATTGTCAACAGACCTGACTGCAACGCCTGGGTTTGAGTCCCGTCTAAGAGCCGGAGTCAAACAGTTGTCCTCGTGTCTCTTACAATACATGCTAGCCTACCTCCGTAGTAACTGCGTTACTAGGGCTCGTTTAGGTTAGGATGAGTCAGAACACGTGTAGCGTAGACTTGGGGCACCATCTACTATGCAGGCGACAACTTCCGACATTATGAGAAAGTCGCCGTGATTGAAAATTGGCCAGAACTATAATTTCCTATAAATAAAAAAGTTGGTTATATTAGGGAAATTATTCTAGCAGTAGTAAAAAGGGCACGACTGGCTGTACATAGGGGAGATCTGGTCCCCACACTTATGTATGGTAGTGGATGCTGGGTCTGGCAGAAGAAGCATGAAAGTAAGTTTAATACTATGGAAATGAGAAGTTGGAGAAGTATAGCTGGAGTAACTTTGATCGACAAAGTGAGAAAGAGCGTGATAAGGACGTTGCGGTGTGGTTAAAAATGTAGTGACAAAGATAGAGAAAGGGATGTTTAGATGGTTTGGACACGATGGAGAGAGGGATGAAAGAAGATTGACGAAACAGATTTATGAGTAAAAAAAAAGTAAAGTTTCAGCCTATAAATCTCCCACTGCTGAGCACAGGCCTCCTCTCATTTCTGAGAGGGTTTTTGGAGCTAGGAAGAATCCGCCACGCTGCTCTAATGCGGGTTGGCGGACTTCACATGTCCTCGAAATATTTCAATTCCTCGGACATGCAGGTTTCCTCACGGTGTTTTCCTTCACCGCTAAGCACGTGGTAAATCAGCTCTTAAAATTGTGGAACAATATTAGAGGTGCTGGCACCGGGGATCGAACCCAGGTTACTCGCTTACTATGAAATCAAAGGCGAACACCAGGCCCCTGAGCTACCTATTTATGAGGCGAGTGTGAATAGGCAAGCCGGTAAGGGTCGACCTAGGCGTACGTACGTACCTGATTGTGATCAGATCGGAGAACTTTTGAGAAAACGTTAATAGTACCGACCCCAACCGACGAGCGTCTGTTAAACCGCTTATGAAAGCAGAAGAAGCGAAAGATGTGTATCAGGATCGTAGCAAGTGGAAAGATGTGCCTATGGGAAAGAGGCGTGACTGTTTGTAGGTAGTGAAAAGGTTAATTTATTAAACCATACTTAATTGGTATTTTACGAATTCTTTGTTGAAATGGCGAGGGGCCTTAAGGTTATATCGATTATATCGACATGCTGACCACGGTTTCTTCTAACAGATTTCTTAACAACCAGACAGCGTCAATCTATCATTTTGAAAGGATTCAGGAGCCGTTGGTCATTGAGTTTCGTTGAAGAGAAGAAGATTCGTTGGTTTGGCGGGCTTCTTATGTCATCCTTCCTTCTTTTTCTTCATGTTGATTTCCATCACTAACGAGTATCATTTATGGTTTGGTTAAATTTTCTATTAACAGTATGACTCAAACTTTTCTAGATCTTTTAGTACTTAATTACATTCATACATACAATTACACCTTTTTCCCAAATAGTACACAGTAGGCGGGCCACTTACTACCACTTACTACTACACGAATAAAGGCTGTCCGTACAATACCTTAGTCTTCTCTTATGACAACTCGGTGGGAAAGTGGGTGCTATTCTACTCTGCCGGACACCTATCGGTTTTGTGCGAGCAGATAATTCGTATTGAATTTATGTACCGGTGAAAGCCGATTTCGACCACGGCGTCATCTTTTGGTTCTTCATCCTTATCGTCATCTTCAAGTTCAATACTCTAGTAAATATATATACTAGAGCTTTATATGGAATAAAAACGTGAAAGTATGTATGTACAAATTAATTACTTAAACTTTATTTGATAAGGGTTTCTAGAAATAGAATTAACACCTTACTATCGTCAGTAATAAATAACAAGCAAAGCATGTTTGATACATCTAAAGTTGCAGGCGCTGTAGATAACGCATGACGATTGTCAAGTGTTGTTTGGATATGACGTTTTGATAACTTTTATACTAAGAAAACAATCAGGTGATATAATTGTATGATTCTTTAAAGTTTGTTTTTAAACCCGTACCTTTGTTTTTTGTTTTGGTAGTACACAAAATGCTAATTGTTTATTAGAGTTGTTATAAAATCATTTAGAGTTTTAGATAGATAGAATAGATAACTTGTTTATTTGGATACTACAACACTCATACAATTTACATACAAAAATTACCTTACAAGAATGACAGCTAAAGCACGAAAAAACACGGAATTACATAATAAACATTGACAATAAATATAAAATTGTGTAAATTTAAAGAAACAGAGACATAAACAGCGTGTGTACTGCAGTGACACAAAAAAGCCCATAGCTCAATGCATCTTTTTTTTTATTTGATAAAAGTGTCGGAACGAGCAGAACGTCCACCTGATGGTAAGTGCAACGTCTGCCCATAACAAATGCTGTGTCACCCAGAACATTTCTGTGTGACACCACACTGCGCCCGCTACCCTGAGATATCAGTTCTTAAGTCTCATATGCCCAGTGATTACTCTAGCTCTCAGTGCCCTTCAAACCGAAACACAGTAATGTTTCACATTACTGCTTCACGGCAGAATAACTGGCCCTGGAGTAAAAAGTATTTAAATAAAATATCATAATAATATATATGATAAAAATACATATTGCTGAATGTGTTTTTGTTAATATATAAGCGTAGAATATGTTACATGCGATGTATTTAGATATATGCTTCCGGAGCATTTATTTTGAAAGAGATATGTCCAATAATTAATAATTAAAAATAGATATATATAATGGAAAAATATGTTATATAAGTGATTAAGGAATTAAACTGCACTGTGCACCCAACAGCGCATGATGGCGATGGGCTCACCACCTATCACACCAAGTGCATTATATTGTTTTGGTGAAACGTGGATTGTGGCTGTCATCTGTTTTTGCAGTGAGTGCCCAGTCTCTGACTACCCCTTATGGGATACAGTCGTGATCTTATGTATGTATGTATGTATAAGTGATTTAATGCAATACATTCACCGGCAGCACCGCCACTTATGAGAAATGCTATGGAATATCCAATTTTTGGTTTTAGAGTAAATAGCATTAAAAATGATTTTTAAAAGTACAAATTGTGTTGATACTTCTTAGTTGCGGTGGTATGTTGTTCCAGCATTTCGTCGCATGGTAGCGGAAAAGGCCAGAACAGCCACAGTTTCGTGTGAGTGATATGCGAGTTGTGAACGGATGCAACTTGTACTGTATCTACTACCAAATTGAGAGATTTTAGTTTAGAATACAAATAATATGGTTTCATAAACTTCATAACTCCGAACAGTAGAGTTCCATAATGTAATTGCTTACGTGATTCCATGTTCAACATAGTGGTTTTGTTTAAATATGGTGATATGTGGCTGCGTGGAGGAATGTCGTAGCAAAACCTACAACAAGCATTTTCCTTTGTATCAAAAGTCTTGTTCTTTTAAGCAGCCGTGGACCAAAGATGACATCTCCATAATTTAGTCTAGATAATATTAACGACTCACATAATGCAATCCTAACCTTAGTGCAGAGCAATCTCGTACTTTATAAAGTATTTTTAGCCGATAAAAGCAGTTACGGACCATATTCGAGACATGTGGCTCGAATCGTAAATGGCTGTCAAAAGTAATGCCTAAGTTTCTTACTTTCTCTACACGGCTAATATTCTGACCCCTTATTTTCACTATAGGATTACTGTTCAAAATTTTTGTAATTTTCATTTAACTTAATTAAATTAAAATTTACATATTTAAATTAAATAAACATATGCTGAGATTTCATACGATTAAAAATAAGCAAATCTGCATTCATTTTTGACGGTACTTGACAGATGTTATTCGGAGTATCAGATATACAGCTGGACGTCATCAGCGTAGAAGTGATATTAGCAATGGTGAATCACTGCTGCGAGATCTGATGCATATATATTAAATAGTAGTGGTCCTAGAAGAGAGCCCTGTAGTACGCCACGGTCTACCCTTAGCGGATCGGAAAGAGAGTTAGTGCCATCATTCCTTAACAATTTAGCCGACTGAGACCGATTGTTTAAATAGCTATGGAACCACTTAACCGACTGACAATCCAGACCATATTACAACTTAGCTAATAGGAGGTTAGTATTTATACAGTCGAATGCACGAGAAAAATCAAGTAGTGTAAGGATTGTCCCTTGTCCAACATCTTCTTCTGCAAGAATATTATCGACGACATCCAAGAGAGTTGTTATCGTTCCACGACCTTTGCGAAAGCCGGACTGAAACATAGGCCAGATATTATAAATCTCTATGTAACTACTTAACTGGGTACAGACAGCCTTTTCTAATACCTTAGATAAAAAAGTTAGGAAGCTTATAAGCCTTTTCTAATACCTTCGATAAAAAAGTTAGGATGCTTATAATAAGCCTCAGATCTTTTAATTCAGTAGGATTGTCAGGATTGACAATTTGTTACGCATACAGTAAGCTACAAATCTATCTAGGTAATCTTGAAGTTGTTCAGCGTCAGATAAACTACGTATTATTTTAAGTATTTTCATATCATCGGCGTAAAATAATATTTGGGAATTTTTTAAACATAATTTGATGTCGGCAATAAATAAAATAAATATAAGGGGACCAAGAAGCGAGCCTTGAGGCACACCAGATGGGATCAAGCACCAGCCAGATGTATAACCATGCAGCACCACGACCTGAGTTCGATTTTCTGTGTAGGAACAGAACCAACGATATAAGTCGCCATGTATCCCAGCTGCCCACAACTTCTGCAAGAGCAGTCGATGATTAATTCGATCAAAGCATTTACTAAAATCGGTGTAAATTACATCCACCTTAGCATGCTGCTCTTTCCCCTTTGTAATAATTTCGTTTGCTATGATAAGGTTGGAAGTGGTTGACCTCTTACGAATAAAACCTTGTTGTTAACTTAAGCTATTTTGCACTGCTGCGTAAACCTCTTTATAAACAATCCGTTCAAGTATTTTGGAAAAAAGAGATAGTTTCGAAATGGGACGATAATTTTCGACGTTGGAAGCATCTTCATTTTTTAAGACGGGTGACACAAAAGCAGACTTCTAAATCTTTGAAACTATTCCCTCTATTAGTGACCGCTTAAAGAGTAAGGTAATCGGAACAACTAGACTTGGCACAGTTCACTATAAATATAGGTGGTATTAAATCAGGGCCACTGGATTTGGTGAGGTCAAGTGTTTTTAGTAGGTGTAAAACACTCTCGTTAGATAATTCACGAATGCTGATAAAACTAGTGCCACAGTTAGTATCAGAGAGCACGTCTATATTTGAGTGTTCTGTGTCGGGGTCTTCAAAAGTGCTGCGAAAATATTATGCAAATAATTTGCTGATTTCCATACTGTTATCCGCAGAAGTGTCATGATATCTCACAACATTAAGAAATGAGGAAATATTTTTCTTGCTATTAACTTAAGACCAAAACACATACTTGAAAACGTCACGCTCATTGACTGCTCTCAACTGAAATATCTCATTACCATGTTTAAATAATTCATACTCGTAAAAGGTTAATTGTGAAATAGTACCTTTATTGTCAATATTATTAATATTTAAAAAGTGAGCATTAATATTATTTGGATTATCGAAACAAGCTGGGAGGGCATCACTTTTACCAGGATTAACTAAAGTTTTTTGTTTTAATTTTTCCAAAAGACTTTGCTATGATTGATTTGAGAATTTATGTGATAGTTAAAATATGCTCTCTTCTTATTGGTGATACCAGTTTCAAACATTTTCCTTAAAATATAAATTTTTGGTTTCCGGGTCGGGTCGTCCTTAGGTCTCTGACACTGCATTTTAGCCTACCTCTGATCTTATTGTATGAACGTTACACCGGGCTCGGGTAGGTTGGGGCCAGTGAACGCCCTTGTGTTTGCGCGCACGCTTGTGGCATTGTAATATCTCCTGCGCAGTTGATTACTTCCGACAGTACTCGGCAGTTTTTTTGGCAACACTACCCATTTCAATGTTCGTTTGACCCATATTCACCACTGACTATGTCTTTTTGATTTAGGTACAGGCAATGCAGCAGATTATGCTGTACAGCCACCATATGGACAGTTTTGGTGATGGCGGGTACAGCTTTCGAGATGTACGATGAGTTGCCGACGCGAGCTCTTATTGAAGAGGTATTGTATCAGGTAAAGAAAGGTTTTATCATAATCTTATGATTTTTATATGTAACATAACGAACATTCGGTCAAGATGTTGTAATGATTACTGAAATCCATAATCACTAACTATTATTAAATGCCTTATTACCATTTGTTTCCTCTTTACTTCAGAAGTGAACCCGACCAAACTAATTTATAAACAGTGTGTCTGTAACGTCTCTTACATCCGGTGTTCAAAAGCTTAACAAAGCGAGTCCAATTCAATCATTAGACATTTTACCAGAATACATATGTTTTTTATAGTAGAGTGTGACAAGACAAGCATATCGTTAAGCTGATGGTCATTCTGTCTGCCCATAACAAATGCTGTGTCACACAGAACATTTCTGTGTGCCACCGCACTGCGCCCATCCCTAAGATACTCCGATACTGAGATATCACACCGCGTGGACCTGACTTCTAAGCCGCGGGTCCTGGGTTCGAATCCCAGCCGGAGCCAACATTTGTGCTAAAACATAAATTGTTGGTTTTCGGGTCTGGTTGTGTTGTGATTGCCCCGTGTTTCTGACACGGCATCCTAACCTACCTCCGATCTTAGCGCATCAGCGTTACATCGGGCGCGGGTAGGTTGGGATGAGTGAATGCCTCTGTGTTTGCGCGTACACTTGTGGCACTATAATGTCTCCTGCGTAGTTGATGGCTCTCGACAGTAGTCGGAAGTTGTCGCCGTGGTCGAAATCGGCTAGGAGAACATCATCACATCACATCATCATCAGTTCTTAAGATTGATGTGCCCAGTAATTACACCAGCTCTCAGTCGACTTCAGACCGAAACAGTAATTTTTGCAGAAAAACTGCTTTAATAACTGTCCCTTTGGTGGTAACTACCTAGACGGATTCCTGTATTGGAATCCTGCCCTCAAGGGGGACATCTTTATCTTGATACTTTATTGAGGTTATATGGAGGTAGGTACGTATGGGCCACGTGACTGCTTACCATCAGTTTGACTGATGCTGGTTTTTTGTTACATAAAACATACTTGCATATACGTATACATCTCGTACATTCCCCTTGCGTTACCCTACAACGTGTCAAATCTATAATATTCATGTTTTCTTGAAGATCTTTGTCTTTGACTGCCATTTAATTCGTCCCTATTTTCCGCATGCCACATATTATCCAGTCTATTTAACCATAATAGTAAAATTTAGATACAACTAATTGACACCATCATCATGATCATCATTATCTACTATCGCTACTCCACTGCTGAACATAGGCCCCATAGAGTGCCACGAAAGTTTATAACTCTCACTTTGGGGGGATATTTCCAGTTTCCAAGCTTGGCAGGCGGGTTGGCAACCGCAGTTTATTCATTTCATCAGCAGGAAGATACTGCAGCCTATCTCCTGGTTTTTAATTTTCCCTCCGTCGACTTTTACGTCACCCGCGGGATGAGATTGGCTTGTAGATTCTCTTAAGCCGCTACCACACGTCATTGCTTGGCAAACTGAAAACTATTATGGTAATAATTTGGGAAGCGGTCGATTAATTTTTGAAACTCTTGATTACGTACTCGGCATTACGAGTACGTAATTTGAATTAAAAAAATATATTACTTAGTTGAGGTGTCTAGTTCAACGTTGATGCGTTACATTTTGTTATTTTCAGGATAATGATTTAGATAGAGGCCCACGAGCCGGCGATCAAGAGGTGGAGAACGCAATGAACAAAGGTTATATCCCAGGGGAGATCGCAGACAACAAGGGTGTGCTAGTATATAAAATCGTACAAGCCCTGCGACTGAATAACGAAAACGCTGCACAATACAACAGGTTAATAATATTTCAAATAATTTTTTTTTCATTAAAATTCGAATATTCTACAAATAGTAAACATAATCAATATGTTTAGGAACGTAAAAATCGACTGCGATGCGAAAAATAAGATCGGGTTTATTTCAGTAACACTGTGAATTAACCCAATGAGCTCCCCTACCCCCAAAATGAGAGCTTTTTATTATTTCATCAAGTGATGAAACGAGCAAAACGTTCACATGATGGTAAGTGCAACGTCTGTCCATAACAAATGCTGTGTCACCCAGAACATTTTACATCTGTGTGACACTACACTGCGCCCATCACCCTGACACGTCAGTTCTTATGTCTCATATGCCGAATAATAACACTAGGTCACAGTACCCTTCAGACCGAAACACAGTAATGTTTGCACACTACTGCTTCTCGGCAGAATAACTGGCCCTGGGGGATTCCTTTTGTGGCAACCTATGGTGGAGGCCTATGTTCAGCTGTTGACTAGTCAGCATCATCATCATCATTTCAGCCTATCACTAGTCCACTGCTGAACATATGCCTCCTCTATAGACTGCCACAAACGCATATAGCTCTCATTTCGGAGGGATTTTGCCATAGTTACCACGCTGGGCAGGCGGTTTGGCAACTGCAGTTTATTTATTCAGATGTTCCCGGAAGATGCTGCTTTTATTTTCCCTCTGTCGACTTTACGACACCCACGGGATGAGATGGGAAGGTAGATATTCTTAAGCCGCCACCACACGACAGTGGACTAGTGATATGCTGAAATGATAATGATGAGTGAATTTAAATTTACATTAATTTATCATACTACTACACTTTTTGTAATAGATTCTACTCAATGAGTTTTTTTTAAACAGCGTCATACTTTTGTTTTATTGCAACGAATTAACAAGAGACTTTCTAGTTTTGGTCAATTTAAACATAGGAACGTCTCGCACATTCGCACTATCGCGTCGCCTTGTCTCATTCTACAGGACACAGTCAGTTTTTGTTAAATAAACTCTCAATTTTTAGTATGAACATCATTTTTATGAAGGAAAGAAAGTGAATTTGCTAATTGGTACCACCCCAGGGTCAGGTATTTTGCCGTGAAGCAGTAGTGTGAACATTACTGTGTATCAGTCTAAAGGGCACTGACAGCTAGTGCAACCACTGGGCATATGAGACCGCAAAACTAGCAAAACGTTCACGTTACTGATGCTAAATTTTAACGTCTTCCCATAACCAATGCTATGTCACCCAGAACATTTCTGTATGGCGTCACATTGCGCTCCTCACCCTGAGATGTCAGTTCTAAAGACTCTATACCCAGTTATCACAATTTGAAGGGTACGGAGAGCTATCGTAATCACAGCATATGTTATGGGCAGACGTTGCACTTATCACGTGAACGTTTTGCTCGTTTCGTAACTTTATGCAATAAAAAAAGTTGTCAGTGCCATTCGAACCCAAACACAGCAATTTTTGCACACTACTGCTTCACGGCAAAATAACTGGCACCGCTGTGGTATATCCGTATCTAGACGGATTCCTATGCGGGAATCCCCTTCCTGTCCAACCAACAGTAACTAAGCTTGGGACATAATTTCAAAATTACAGCAATGGCTGGCTGTCAGGTTAAAATTATGTTTCGATACACGATAAAATTAAGTAATAATTATATTTGTTGCAGGCCGATTTCTGATTCCTTAGACTTTACGGACTTAAACATAGCAGAACCTACCGACACGAAGGAGATGGTGACTAAGAGATTTACAGACTCCCTGAAACAAACTGACACAAAGAAAGGTTACAAACCCAATAGTGGCTACCGGCCGCAGCAGAGGTGGAAGACCAAAAAGGGGAAAGCAGGTACGATACTCCATTCCAATTTACCAATTTTGCAGTCCAAGACCATGTTCTGAATCATCACACCCATTATATCAGATTTGGTAGTCAACAAATCCTTACAAAATAATAACAATTCCTACCAAGGATTATTCGTGGTGGTCGTCGTTCCAGCCTATCACAAGTCCACTGCTAAATGTAGGCCTCCCCCATAGATAGCCACAAAAGTTTGTAGCCCTCATATTGGAGGGATTTTGCCATAGTTGCCACGCTCGGCAGGCGGGTTGGCAACCGCAGTTTATTTATTCAGATGTTCCAGGAAAATGCTGCTGCCCATTTTCTGGTTTTAATTGCCCTTTGTCGACTTTTACGCCACCCACGGGATGGGATGGGGTGGTAGATTCTCTTTGGCCGCTACCACACGGCGGATACTAGTTAATCACTTCTTTAATCATGTAAAATGCTTGGTTTTCAACTAGAAAATTTTTTGGTGACTGAATTATAATTTAAAAAACTAATGTATTAAAAAATACTGTATAATTACTTCTTTGATTTCCTCAAAATTGAAATGGCTATAATTATTTATGAATTTAACGTTATAATTTGAGCTGTTCATTTCAGTCATAGCACACGAACGTCGCGCCTAACGAGATGTTTCACATCCAAAACACACTTTTTCGAGAAGGCAATTCAACCGACCCGAGCCAACCCTCGGAATGGTCCTTGACATATTTTTATTCCTTTAATATAAAAATTACCCTTTCAAAAATCAGAAGAGATCTGTGTAATCCAGTAGGTCAAAATTTATAGGGCTGTTTAATGTTTTTCTTTATTTTAACATAAAAATGTCATGTTTTTTTCAGGTTCCCAAATTATCTGCTACTTCAAGCTTTGCGGATTTCGGTCGCCATCTTAAATCTCAAAAGAAACCGTACTGAAGTTTATTACGAAAAAACGCATGGTCTTCACTTTTAAACCATTTGATATATATGTAGGTACTGCAATTAACAAGGTACAATAATAAGTAGATTCTCGAATCTTTTTGTTTCTTAATCTTTAAATTGAAAGGAACTTTTTAAAATTAATTGAGCAAAAAAAAAATTGTCTAGTTTTGTGAAAGTTTGTCTATAGTCAGTTTTCATTCGTTAGTTGGTTAATGTAATAGATAATACACACTACATATAAAGATATACGTGGTAAATATATTTTTTGTGAAATAGTAGCCATGTTTGTTATTGCTAACTTTATGACGTAGTTTAAAATCTTTGATTTTATTATGTTTAGATAGAGTCCACTGAGCGCAAACGTTCAAAAAAAATATTACCCAACTGTTGGCTGATATCCTCTTAATCGCCGTTTAGTACCACAGCGTTTGGTAGCGTTTAGTACCGATTGTGTCGTCACAGATTACGTACGTACTAAAAAATAACAAAGGAATCCCTAAAATGATGCGATTAATGGGTGCATGAATTATAAAGAACGGTTAACCACAACTAAAAACATGACATACCATCGGTAAGTAAACAATGAACTGCCTTAGAACTAAAAATTATTTGTAAGACATCGCTAATATCTTATAATATCCCTAGTACACCATGTTTGTAGTGTTGCCGGTTTATTTGTTTGTCAATTCGTACAAACCTTTCGTTCTGTTGAAAATCTTACAGTATCTATTACGTATGAATAGAGTGCATATTTTGCTCCGCTCGCGTAGTGCACACTATTAACCACATAATATTTTTTTTTTCTTTTTTAAGTCAGAAGTTAGAAAATTATATCCTCAAACGTAAAAGTCATTGGTTTAACTAATATAGATTAAAAATATGTAGGTGTTAGCAATGAGGTTAAAAAATATAAAATATTTTCGAAAACCTCACTTTAAGTTAATCTAATCAGTAACTATTATTGAAAAAATTATTAACCGTATTGTAAACTATTTATTAAATAAAATGTGGAATCAGCAATGTTTTTTTCTTTTTGAAAATTAAATATCTTCACTACTATACTATTCAACGGTAAAGGTTGCAACGGTAAAAATTGTACTTTGAATTTTGTCAGTAGTGTTGTACACTACTGACAATATTCAAAGTACAATTTTACAAGAATTGAATTTGTCTTGCTGCATAATAAACTTAAATATAAAACATCAAAATTAAATTTGTACACAGAAATTACACAATTCAATAAAAACACTATTGCCACGTTCCGAGTTGGCGCCAAAAGTCTTACGAGTAATTATACCTACAGCGAAAATTTAGTTTTTAAAAACATTTCAGTGTTTGCGTTTTTAAGTTAAATTAATAAAAAAACATTTAATCGCTTAGTTGGAGTGGTTAACAACAAATCGAAAAACAAAATGACATTGCTTATTAGCATTCTTCTTAAACGGTAAATAACAAAAAATCGGTCGCCTTACATTGTTTCCAAACGCGGTAAACAAGTGTCGCGCCTTCCTCAATTATTTAAATGAACAAAAAGACAATTCTGACGACGAGAACGTACAAATTGTCATATAGCACACATTTATATTACTTCTCGGTAACATTGTGAACTAGATGTATTAATACGGGCGCAAAGTTGTAGTCTAAGTATATAGGATACATATTTACTTCATGTTGTTTCCGATTAAAGGTATTGTCTCAATTTTTCTAGAATTTTATCCTCAAATCTTAGTTACTTTATTTTTATGTCCAAATTAAATCAATGTTGTTGCACAATAGTGCAACAAACCAGGTCGTGACGTGTGACGTTTTTTTTTTTTAATTTTTTTTTTTTTTAATTTTTTTTTTTTTTTTTTTTTTATTGTACATAGTGACGAAACGAGCAAAACGTTCACCTGATGGTAAGTGCAACGTCCGTCCACAACAAATGCTGTGTCTCCCAGAATATTTCTGTGTGACACCACACTGCGTCCGTCACCCTGAGAAATAAGTTCTTATGTCTCATATGCCCAGTGATTACGCCAGCTCTCAGTGCCCTTCAAACCGAAACAGAGTAATGTTTGCATATTACTGCTTCACGGCAGAATAACTGGCCCAGGGGTGGTACCTACCTAGACGGAATCCTGCATAGGAATTCACCACCAGAACCACCACTAATAATAAAAAAACCCATGAGAGATTCACCAAAATTAATAAAGATGTGCCTACCTAATCTTTTGAAGAGCAACTATGTGACAATTATGTGACTAGCGTTTATGGTATAGTGGTTTTGGGTCTTGGTAGGTTGAGATCGAGACCATTCTACTCCTCTTTTTTAATTTTTTTTTGGCTCTTTGTCTATGTCCGGTTGTTCGTGGGGTCAATAATGGATCCGACTGAAAACCAGTGCTGTGGGGTACCACAGATTATCACTGAGGCGAGATCCTTTTTGACATTACATCAAAAAATTAGTCTTTTTTTTACTCTATTTTTTGTGATTCTTGATGATGTTGTGTCAAATAAAGTGGTTTCTTTCTTTTCTTTCATAAACTAGGTAATCCACAAAATCCAAATGCACAACACAACCAGACCCGAAAACCAACCATCTGTGTTTTTGCACCTTTCGAACCTAAGAGCGTTGTTAGGTACTGAAGACTTGACCACGCGGAATTTTGTATGCGAATCTTGGCAATAAGCATCATCGGCGTCGAGGGGTCGGAAAGGCTGGTTAGTAAAATTTGGCACCCTGTCCGATGTTCGTCAGAGACAACAACTTCAACCCATAAACTTCGTTTCTCTCCCATGTTGTATATAAATTGAATATTAAAGGCGACACTTAAAAAATAAATACTCATAATTAACTCAATAAAATTTAATCTGTAACGTAAACATTAGAGGCAGTAAAGACTTCGCGCCTCCGGCGTTGATGCGACCCGGATAGCAGCGCATACACGGTCCCTCCAGATCTCTGGGAAGTTAGGACCAGGCATTTTGAGCTCTGGAACTAAAACAATGTATATATAATAATATAGTAACATTAACGGTCAGTCTTGCACTAGTATTTGTGAAGTAATCACAACCGGATCACAAGGCGCAGGTTCGGCATCACATGGAGTACTTTTCTCACCTTTGGGCGGGGGCACCTCAGTACCAGCTCCTTCCATTTGACCGTATTCAATGAAGAGCGGCTCGAATAGTCGACGACCAGGTTCTTTCCAATCGACTTGATTCACTGGCCTTGCGAATAGATGTTGCATCTCTTTCCATTTTTGACAGAATTTACTACGGGAACTGTTCCGAGGAACTGTTCGGATTAATTCCAGCCGCTGGTTTTCACCGTCGCACTTTGCGGCAGAACTCAAAATACCATCGTTGCCACCCTGATGGATGGCATTCCACCACAGTGCGTTTTTCGCGGGATTATCTGCCACGCACGACCACATTATGGAATCGGCTGCCGCCGAAACGCGGCTTTTCCGGACCGAAACGAATTAGGGACCTTCAAGAAAAGAGCCTATTCCGTTCTCAAAGGCCGCCAACGCCACCGCGATTTCTCTCATAAATAGAGGGGCATAAAAAAAAACCACATGAACGAGAACTTAGAGGCAACAAATGGATGTAAAAAGTTCGTTGAATTTTCCATACCACAGCCTTTTCTAGTGGAGAAGAAAGTGATGTGACAAGCAAATCGTTCACCTGATGCTAAGTGCAGCGCCTACCCATTACAAATGTTGTGTCGCCCAGAACTTTTGTGTGTGGCACCACCCTGCGCTCGTCCCCCAGAGACTTTAGTTCTTAAGTCTCATATGCTCAGTAGTTATACGAGCTTTCCGTGCCCTTAAGACCAAAACAGATTGCATATACTGCTTGACGGCAGACTAAGATAAAAAAATGAGGATAAGGCAAAAAAGAGGAGGCCTACGGAGTTTCTTTCGCTTGTTTCTTCATCGTCAGAGAAACCTCATTACGAAACATTGGTAGATTGTGAAAAAATGACGTTTGATAAACGAAATTTATATTTCTTACGTCGAAAAAAAATATTAAAAAAAATAGTATGTATTGACGAGAGCCGAAGCCCCCATTTCTGAATACAGCCATCTGTCATAGCCCTCAGGGGTCCTTAGGCACAACGACTTTACATCTTGTTTGAGATGTTGATGTAGGGTCACAGTGATCCCTAACAATCTGGTAGACGTTATGTAAGTTTGTCTACCTTCAAAAAAACTATATACTGCACTAGGATTTCTCCTGTATGGTGTGTTATAATCATAAATTTCACATGTAAAACACAACCACATCCATAAACCCGGCTGGGATTAGAATACAGGACCCACGGGGTAGAAGTCGGGTCCACTGGCCACTAGGTCACACGGTCGTCAATGTAAACAGTTTCTGATTCGATCACTATATTCCAATCGTGTTCAACTTTAGAACAGAACCCTAATTTTAATAAGATCTTAGCGTATAAGTCATTTTGGGAAGTAGCTTATGCGATACAATAATCAGCCGGAAAGGTAGTTCGGAACGCTCCTTTGTCAATAAATAAAACCATTAAAAAAGTAAAGTAAAGTAGCCAGCCTATAAATGTCCTACTGCTCAGCACAGGTCGCCTCTCATTTCCGAGAGGGTTTTGGAGCCGGGAAATGTCTACCACGCTGCTCCAATGCGGGTTGGCGGGCTTCACATGTCTTCGAATTATTTTCAATCATCAGACATGCAGGTTTCCTCACGATGTATTCCTTCACCGCTAAGCACGTGGTAAATCAGCACTTAAAATAATTTTAGAGGTGCCGGCACCGGGGATCGAACTCAGGTCACTCGCGAACTATTAAAATTAAGGCGAGCGCCCTGCCCCTGAGCTACCTCGGCTAAAAACCATTAAAAACTAACGATTTTATAAGATTTTTTTTATGTAAGAGGGCTCTTACAAGCAAGTCGCTCGGCTGATGGTAAGTTACATAATACCAGAGGATTTACGAGTGCATCGGTTATAAAAATAGTATCGGTTCGGAAACCCGCGAGTAGTAGCAGACTCCACAAAGTGCCACCACTTTGTGCGTGGCAGAAAATTCAAGTAGTAGCAAAGTATTCAGGAAGATTACTAAAATTTATAAGCGTTCACCTTTCCTGGTACTGGGCATGTACGGTTGTGAGGCCGGCAGGTAATGGTAGTCGTACACAACGCTGCCCAACTGTGAAACCAGCTTGCGTATCCTCCACATAGTAATCTTTCGACTCAGCCCAACAGACTGTCGTATAGTTAACATTTGTAAAACCTCATCAACTTCAATGAATACCAAAGAAACTATAACATAAACGTAGTGCCTATATTCTCTTTAAATACAACCACTACGTCTAAGGAATGGTTTGAATATGAAAAGTATGTTTGACATTTTTTACTTTTTTGTCAACAGTTCATAAATTGTAATTGGTTGAATAAATCTTCCTTGGAGTTACATTGGTGACTTGTATTATCTATTTTTTTTATTGGAACATTTGAAAAGCGAGCGAGCGAGCGAGTAAAATGTTCACCTAGTGGTAAGTAATTAGGTAGGCAGTAGTGTGCAAACATTACTGTGTTATTTTTTATTTCATAAAAGTGACGGAACGGGCAAAACGTTCACCTGATGGTAAGTGCAACGTCTGCCCATAACAAATGCCGTGTCACCCAGAAAATTACTGTGTGACACAACACTGATCCAGTCACCCTTAGACATTGCCCTTTAAACCGAAACACAGGTGGAGCGACCTGCAGGATTTTGCAGGAAGTCGCGAGTTCTGATTCAGGACCATATCCTGCGAGGGTCTAAAATGATGATAACCTATACCAATAAAACTGAAGTGAAGTTTAAAAGAAAATGCTGCTGTTTATACGATCCGTGTGGTAGCGGCTTAAGAGAATCTACCACCCCATCTCATCCCGTGGGTGTCGTAAAAGTCGACAGAGGGAAAATGAAAACCAGGAGATGGGCACTAGCATCTTTTTTTTTTTTTTATTGGATAAAGTGATGAAACGAGCAAAACGTTCACCTGATGGTAAGTGCAACGCCTGCCCATAACAAATGCAATATTACCCAGGAAATTTCTGTGTAACACCACACTGTGCCCATCACCCTGAGACATAAGGTCTTAAGTCTCATATGCCCAGTGATTACGCTAGCTCACAGTGCCCTTCAAACCGAAACACAGCAATGTTTGCACACTACTGCTTCACGGCAGAACAACTGGCCCTGGGGTGGTACCTACCTAGACGGATTCCTGCATAGGAATCCTACCACCAGTAACTTGCAGGAATCTTGCTGGAACATCTGCCAAGCGTGGCAACTATGGCAAAGTCCCCCAAAACGAGAGCTACAAACTTTTGTGGCAATCTATGGGGGAGGCCTATGTTCAGCAGTGGACTATTGATAGGCTGAAACGACGAAACGTCGATACGATCCAGTCTTCATAAATGATCGTTTTAATAAATTTCATCTGTCCGAAAGTTTGTCTCGAATAGGCTCCGAAGCGACAACGGATTTCAAAGAAAACTTTACCAAAATTTTGTGCGTTTCATTTAGATATTCGGAGGGTTCAGAATCTAATAATCTACATTTTCTATAATACTAAATGTATGTCCTCTTAATGCTCAGGTGAGTGTGGTACCATGCCGTACGGCGCAGTTATGTCGGCTTATTTTAAAAGGGTGACAGTTGAGGAAAACCGCGGGGCACGGTTAGTTATGAAATAAAAGACGTAACTAAATAATATAGCGTTTAATACATTACAGTACAAACCTCATGGCACCGCGAAAAGGCACGTTCGAACCGCTGTCTAAGCGTAACACTTAACTTTTATATACAAATGACTATAAACTAACATTATTGTAAATCTTCGATGTTCCGTGTTAATATTATAAACATAGACTCGATTTCAAGATTACAGAATCAAATTGCAAAAAGTTTATCTTCCAAACACCTTACGTTATCTAGACAAATAAATAAAATTGAAAGTGTCCGTTTGCAATAACAAAATAACAGCTTTTTACTCAATGCTCATAAAAGTACATACGGTACTTATAAGAATAAAACAATTTCTTACATTCCGTCTGTCTGTCTGTCTGTCTGTCTGTTTGTTCCGGCTAATCTCCGAAACGGGTGAACTGATTTCGACAGGACTTCCACTGACAAATTATGTTATAGCGGGTAACTTGGCTACTTTAATTTCAGAAAAAAGCAGATGAAACCGCGGGCACAGCCAGTTTTTACTATAAAATACTATAAAGATTTCGTGAAAGTACAAATAATAAAAAAACATTTCATATTAAAAGAAACAAAATATTTTATGTTTAACATAATTTGAAATTATATGGACACCTACAATCTTGAAATCGAATCTTAATACTGACTTAAAATAATAAATTAAATTTGTACGTTTGCATATTAAAATAATTTTCGAACACAAAAGTTCTGTGGAATCAATTTTTGAAATGTAAATGTTTATCCAAGTACACTTACAATCTGGAAACATGAAAATGCCCGCATAAATATAAATTTTACACCAAGAAATATTAAAACATTACTACGTTGAAAAGGCAAAACGTGAATTTAAACAATAAACAAATTTTAATTTTGCGCAATTTACATAAATTGTAGTTGTAGTCTTTCCTTTGTTAAACATTTTTTATCTGTATTTATTATCGATTAAAATTTTGGCGCCATTTATTATTTCACATCGAAAACCTTAGACGAGCAATAAATGTTATTTAGTTGAAAAAGCTGACATGACCAACAAATTAATTTTTTTTATTATGAAAGTACTACTTTTATGTTATTACTCAAGATGATCGAATAGAATAACAAAATATGTAAAAAATAAATCCTCTAACCAGAAAAACTTATTTTAACAAAATAATTCTATGACGTAAATAATCAAAATTCCAATGATTAATGGTTTTCATTTTTAAACTGATGAATATTCTTGTGTAAAAACTTACGAAACAGTTGACTTATTACAATTATTTACGTAGATAGTACCACCTACGTTCCACTTGCTTAATGCGTCAAGTACAAATGTACAAGGTAAGACTTTACAAAGTAAATTAAATAGTTCCGCAAAATGATTTACAGTTCTGTAGCTAATATTTAAATATATATATATATATATATATATATATATATATATATCCAAACTGTTTATGTACGTGTGGCTCAGTGGTCAGAGTGCCTGGCTTCTAAGCCGCGGGTCCTGGGTTCGAATCCCAGCCGGAGCCAACATTTGTGCTAAAACATAAATTGTTGGTTTTCGGGTCTGGTTGTGTTGTGATTGTCCCCGTGTTTCTGACACTGCATCCTAGCCTACCTCCGATCTTATCGCATCAGCGTTACATCGGGCGCGGGTAGGTTGGGACGAGTGAGTGCCTGCGCAGTTGATGGCCCTCGACAGTAGTCGGAAGTTGTCGCCGTGGTTGAAATCGGCTAGGAGAACATCATCATGCACATAACCATCCATTTTTTTCTTTAAATGACAATTTAAAATATTCAAAAATGGTGCCTAATTCCACTTCAATTTGTTCGGATTGTTTATTTTATTTTTAACATGCCGTTTGGTAGCCGCTTAACAGAATCTACCACCCCATCTCATCCCGTGAGTGTCGTAAAAGTCGACAGAGCGAAAACGGAAACCAGGCGATGGGCAGCTGCAACTTCCTGGAACATCTAAATAAAATGCGTTTGATAACCCGCCTGACAAGCATGGCAACTATAGCAAAATCTCCGCAAAATGAGAGATACAAACTTTTGTGGCAATCTATGGAGGGGGCCCTATGTTCAGCAGTGGACTGGCCAAAATGATGATGATAAACGTACAATTTAAAAATCATTTAAAAATACATGAAATTGCAAAAACAAGGATTAATGTGTGTCGCATAATATAGTAAAAAGATCTAAAACAATTTTAAATCAATTTGCGCAAAAATTATCACAGTGTGAATGCATCTTTATATTAAAAATAAATAATCATTTATGTAACAAATATTACTAAGAAACATTATTACTGTCAGTGAAAATCAAGTCAAATAGACATTAACAATTTAAAACGTAAGTCTTAAATCGGTTGGTACCTTTTAATGTCGTTAGCGTATTAGGCACTTCGTATTATTTATTTAATATTGAAGTATTCCACATGGAAATCATCATAACTAGATATTAAATATTATTATATAAGTACTCTTAGTTAAAAATTTCAACGTCAACCTCTAATTGAATTAAAAAATGTAAACTATTTTAATCGGACGTATTTACAATCATCACACTAAATCATTACTAAGATGATGCACTTCCTTACATACTTTTCTTATCGAAAAGTACATTAAGTGTGAAAGCGATTGCAATCATTCGTAAGGCAACATGGGAATTTTTTAACGCACTGTCATTTTGACATTGACGCCACAATGGCATTGAGTCAACGCCATTGACAATGTCGATAATAATTAAAAAAAAGGCACACTAATACCTAGAACTTTGAAAAGTCAAAAAGTTCATCAATCATTTCTGACAGCATGTCGAAATATTACTACGCTCTCGCCGATGCCGGGTGGTATGTGATGACGTTGTGCGCGTGCGTGAAGGGGGGCACGGGCGTGTGCGTGGTGGGACTGGTGGGACTGGTGGCACTGGTGGGGGTGGTGGCACTGCTGGCAGTGGGCAGCTGCAGCGCGCGACTCTTGCCGCCCAGGGTGCAGCGGGTCGTCACGCCGCTCTCCACTTCCACTATTAATTCGGAGCCCGTCAACCTGCAACAGGTACATAATGACACAACTTCAAATATCATAATACCATTATCTATTTGATTGTACGTAATTGTGTGTTGATGTAACTTGAACGGGAAGTTAAGCATTCACTATCAATAGCGTAATGTGGTAGCGGAGTCGTGTGGTAGCGGTTTAAGAGAATCTATCACCCCATCGCATCCCGCGGGTGTCGTAGAAGTCGACAGAGGGAAAATTAAAACCAGACGATGGGCAGCAGCATCTTCCTGGAACATCAGAATAAATAAACTGCGGTTGCCAACCCGCCTGCCAAGCGTGGCAACTACGACAAAATTCCCCCCCAAAATGAGAGCTACAAACTTTTGTAGTAATCTATGGGGGAGGCCTATGTTCAGCAGTGGACTAGTTATAGGCTGAAATGATGATGATGATATCAATAGATGGCGTCTCAGAAATTTTAGTCAAACCCACTGTTACCGGTACATAACTGAACGTTGATTAACAGAAAGGACTCAACCCACACAAAGCGACCTTTGAGAGATTGATATTTTAAGTTTAGAATGGTATTTTTCAGTGATGATGTGATCAGATTTTTTTGACGTCATTACACACATTAGAATAGAATAAATTTTTATTCAATATAGTTACATAATAATTATTGAAAGTCATTTTTTTTTCTTTTTTTAAACTACACCGGTTCGCAAAAAATGCCTCTGTCCTGGGAAGAACCAGTAAGAAACCCAGCGGGCTTTTTTTTTATATTGTTATGTTAAATGCTATATCTATAAGTTGTGTTTAAAATTTAACTTATCTGAAACGATTCAAAAACACTTAATAAAAAGAAAATTACTGCCTAATGTGGTTCGGTTCCCGATGACAATAAATAGTGTGTTTCCTTTTAAATTCTCGGATCTCTTTTGCGGAATGAAAGACCCTATTTAGTTCATCATTTTTGCACCAATAACTGATTTTTGACAAATTTGTGGGGGGAATCCTTTCTGCTAAATTACGTCCAACTATGACGACAGATTATAGTTTAATGTCGTCATTCGTCATCGTCATTTCAGCCTATCATAAGTCCACTGCTGAACATAGGCCTCCCCCATAGATCGCCACAAAAGTTTGTAGCTTCCATTTTGGGGGGATTTTGCCATAGTTGCCACGCTTGGCAGTCGGCTTGGCAACCGCAGTTTATTTATTCAGATGTTTCAGGAAAATGCTGCTGCCCATCTGCTGGTTTTCATTTTCCCTCTGTAGACTTTTACAACACCCACGGGATGAGATCGGGTGACGGCTCCGCTACCACACGGCTTATTATCGACATAATTTCTGATATGAAATGTAACATAGTATAACTAAGCCAGCCTTGCCCAAATTCAGATTTGATAGTTTTCTACTAGTGTTGGTAAAAATCTGTTAAAACTGTGCTCGTCCCTGTACTAAGACAACCAGCATAAGATGATAAAATCTGAACAACAGTAGGAGTAACAGTGGCCTAATAATGAGCCATATATCTCGTAGACAGGACAACAGGTGGGGTAGTCGGGTGCTTGAGTGGAGGCCTAGAGTAGGGCATAGAAATGTAGGCAGGCAACCGATGCGTTGGACCGACAACCTTTATAGAGTGGCCGGATAGGACTGGATGTGAAAGGCGCAAAACTGGGAAGAATGACGTGCATTAGAAGAGACCTACACTCAGCATTGGGCGGTGAACGGTTGAAAAAGAAAGAAGAAGAAGAAGGAGAATAATGAGTTAGGTTTCACAGACAGACGAATAGTGGCACTGGATTGTGCTTAACGGTATTGTTCAGCAATACCGTTAAGCCAAAGTGATGATGTGATGATGTTCTCCTAGCCGATTTCGACCACGGCGACAACTGCCGACTACTGTCGAGAGCCATCAACTGCGCAGGAGATATTATAGTGCCACAAGTGTACGCGCAAACACAGAGGCACTCACTCGTCCCAACCTAACCGCGCCCGATGTAACGCTGATGCGATAAGATCGGAGGTAGGCCAGGATGCAGTGTCAGAAACACGGGGACAGTCACAACACAACCAGACCCGAAAACCAACAATTTATGTTTAAGCACAAATGTTGGCTCCGGCTGGGATTCGAACCCAGGACCCGCGGCTTAGAAGTCAGGTACTCTGACCACTAGGCCACGCGTACGTCAAACCCAAAGCCAAAGTAATCAGGGTGCGACTCAATTCTGCTAAGCCTTTAATTAAACACGTGTTGTCACACACAACAGCTAGCCCAATGTAGTTCTGCGCTGGGCACGCTGTATCATAGCTGGTCCAGTGTATTCGTGTGTCGATGTCTTTTATAGAAGAGGGGGCAAACGAGCAAGCGGCTCCACTGATGGTAAGTGATCACCGCTGCCCTTGAACATTCAAAATACTAGGGGAATTCGCAATACTAGGGGAATTCGCAATACTAGGGGAATTCGCAATACTAGGGGAATTCCGGGTGCGTTGCCGGCCTTTGAGAAAGGAGGCCCTTTTCTTGAATGCCCGCCCATAAGTCGCTCCTGGCAGCAGATCCCACTAAAGTGGTTAAAATTTGTGGTAAAGCGCAGTGGTGGAATACCAGGCATCTAGGTTGCGCTGATGAAATGTGGTGTGTTGTAGGCGAGTGTGTTTAGTGGCGTGGGTACTGACGCGTGGTAGCGGTGCGCGAGGACGCCCAGCAGCTCGCCCACCAGGTCGGGCGCGGGCTCGCGGGGCGCCACCAGCCCCAGCACCAGGTCGTTGCGCGCGCTCGGCACGCTCACCACCGCCAGCTGCGCGTCGCCGCTCATTACGCGCACTGCGCCCACCTGTGGACCACCACGTTGACACATCGTTTTTTTTTTTTTTTTTTTATTGTATAAAGTGACGAAACGAAGCAAAACGTTCACCTGATAGGTAAGTGCAACGTTCGCCCACAAAAAATGCTGTGTCATCCAGATTATTTCTGTGTGACCCCACACTGTGTCCGTCACCCTGAGACATCAGTTCTTAAGTCTCAAGTGCCCAGTGCCCTACCAACCGAAACACAGTAATGCTTTCACACTACTACTTCACGGCAGAAAAACTGGCACTGGGGTGGTACCTACCTAGACGGATTCCTGCATAGGAATCCTACCACCAGTAAAATAAGGTCGTACACCAACATAAGGTCGAGTCGTAAATGTAGACAAAGTGAGTGACCAATATAACGCCGTATCTACGTCAGATGACGTACGAATCATGTCAAATACACTACATAAGTAAGTTTAAAGTGATGATAATGATGATAAAAAAAAATTATACCACAAAATTAACAAACAATTTATTACAATAAAATACAAGAATATAATTTTTTACTATGTTACACTATTAAATAACCCTTATTGCCTATAGATAAAGGCAACCTCAACGAACAACTTATAATCAAAATATTTTCAAACACAACATATCCACTTACCTCCGTGATAGGCGTCGGTTTCTTTAACAATTTAAAGCTGTTAGCATCCAGCTTGCATATCGCGGAGTCGGTGACGAGCAAGCAGCGCTCGGCCAGCTTGTTGTAGCGGTTGAACTTGTGCACGCGACACGAGAAAAGTGGCCGTCCGATGTGCTGTGACTTCAGCAGACTCGCTACAGCCGATTTGTATACAACTGCAATGGTAAATATATTTTACCGTATGTAAAATAACTTTAAAATAAAAAATATGTTAATCAATATCACATTCAGAGTAACATCTTAAAGAAATATAATAAACGTTTTATTACTTCCCAATTTTTAAATATTTTTGAGAAAGTAAAATTTTTTTTTTTTATTTGATAAAGTGATGAAACGAGCCAACGTTCACCTGATGGTAAGTGCAACGTCTGCCCATTACAAATGCTGCGTCACCCAGAAAAATTCAGTGTGACACCACCCTGAGACATAAGTTCTTAAGTATCATATGCCCAGTGATAACGCTAGCTCACAGTGCCCTTCAAACCGAAACATAGCAATTTTTGCACACTAGTGCTTCACGGCAGAATAACTGGCCCTGGGGTGATACCTACCTAGACGGATTCCTGCATAGGAATCCTACCACCAGAGATTATTATTTCCTGAGTAGGTTAAAACAAAAGTGGAAGACAAAACCCCAATTTCATATTATTAATCCAAACAAATTCATAATATTTTCATATAAGCATTTGATAAGGTTTTGCATAAAGTACAGATGAATTTGAGGATTCTACTCTTCAGGCTATTCTCAAGATATTTAAAAATTGTACAGAACTAGATACACAGAGTATTTAAAGTAAGTTAAAATAATGAATATTCAGAACTTAAGCAAACATTAACTAAAGTGCCGCAAGGGAGTATTTTAGGTCCGGACCCGTACTGATGTACGTAACTGAAAATAGTTTTTATTTGTTTAAATATCTACGATTTATAATTAATCTTTAAGTAAACTTAATTTTGCTTTAGGGCAAACATTTTTGCCATTTTTCGATTTCAAAGCGATAAAGCACAGTTTTACAATTCCGATAAAAGATCTCTACTCACCGGCGCGTTCGTTATAGGAGTCGACGGCGAGATAGTCGCCCCGCCAGAGGCGGGCCGCGCCCCAGTAGGGGCGGCGCGACTTGAGCACGCTGGCCGCGCAGATCTTGAGCTTGAGCTGCGGCCACTGGTCGCGCGGCACGGGCCGCAGCGTCAGCAGCGCTCGCCAGCGCCGGTACGCGGCCTGCAGCAGCGCCACCGGCACGCGGCGCGGCGCGGCGGGCCACTGCCGGATGACGCCGCGGTGCCGCTGCAGCTGCTCCTGCAGCGCCGCGATGTAGCGCCGGTAGCGGTACCGTCTGCGACATGCATACACTCACGATAGGGGGTAGGCAGAGACCACACGTGAAAAATGAAACGTGTTAGGTCAAAAAAATCTTACTCCACATTGCGATTCCACGAGCAGTATAGTGACAGCATTGTATATTATGATGTTATTCTACACGAATAAAGACTGTCCCGTACAATACCTTAGTCGCTTCTTACAACTTCTAAGTAGGAAAGAGGTAGGTGTTATTCTACTCTGCCGGACACCTATCGACTGACGCCTTTGATCTCTTACTAAATGCCGACAACGTCTGTGTCGCTACTATCGCTTGGTCGGACCTCAATATTACCACAAGGGAAAAATTACTTATAGCGGGGCGACGAAGCCGTCTAAACGGAGGAATGCTTCGGGCGAGCTCACGTACTTGATTTCTCGACAATCTCAATCTCTAAAATTGTACTGAAACTTTAAGTGCTGATTTACTACGTGCTTAGCGGTAGGAAAACATCGGGAGGAAACCTTCATGTCTATGGAACAAAAACATTTCGAAGACATGAAATCCGCCCCAACAAGCACTTTTAAAGCGTGGCGGCCTCTTCCTTGCTCCAAGACCCTCTCAAAAACGAGAGGAGGCCGTGTGCACACCAGTGGTGCATTGCCAAGGAAAAGGATAGCCTATCCACCAGATCGAGTGATCCGATCTAGTGAGGACGTCTGCTACTATCTCTTTAGCTCTCTCGCGATATTTCTTGAGCTTCTCACGTGGCGACATAGATGGCGCTACAAGAGACATGTGCTGCTTTACTTTTATGAGTAGTAATGAAATGGGGTATGCACTGACTTCCAAGCGTTGAATATGTAGAGCGCGGCCTTCATCTTGCGGTAGCGCTGGCGAGCCGCGGCGCCGCGCCACAGCTTCTGCAGCAGCACCACGATGGACGGGATCAGCTCCGCGCGCGCAGCCTCCAGCGCGTGCACCGTGCGGGCGCTCCTGCACACCACACACCACACCACACTACACCTCACCTTACTCACACACTCATATCGTTCTGTGCACTTGTCGATGACAACCTTTACTGATGGTAGGATTTTTTTTTATGGAATAGGGGGCAAACGAGCTTGGGGCTATTTATTTATTTATATTTTAGGGGCTAGGCACTCGCTTTAAATTTCATAGTAAGCGAGTGACCTGGGTTAAATTCCCTGGGTTAATACCACTAAAATTGTTAATTGCAATTTTAAGTGCCGATTTACCACGTGCCCGGCGGTGAAGGAAAACATCGTGAGGAAACCCGCATGTCTGAGAAATAAAAAGTATTTCGAATTCATGTGCAGTCCGCCAATCCGCATTGGAGCAGCGTGGCGGATTCTTCCTAGCTCCAAAACCCTCTCAGAAATGAGAGGAGGCCTGTGCTCGGCAGTGGGACATTTATAGGCTGAAACTTTGCTTTTTTATTTTATTTATCTATTCTATTTCTCTGCAGGATGTACCTACCAATGGAACGGAGGGACTATTTTGTAACTCTGGTAGGTTTCGTGATCGGTTCTATTTTGGCGTACGAAGCTCATTCATTGGTGAGGGATTAAATGAAACCGATCACGAAACCAACTACAGTTACACAGTAGGCAGTTAGTTATTCTGACGTGAAGCAGTAGTGTGCAAATATTGCTGTGTTTCAGTCTGAAGGGCACGTAGAGCTAGCATAATAACTGGGCATATGAGACTGACTGATGTCTCAGGGTGTCGGGCGCAGTGTGGTGCCACGCAGAATTGTTTGGGGTGGCACGGTATTTGTTGTGGGCGAACGTTGCACTTACTATCAGGTGAAAGTTTTCCTCGTCTCATCACCTAATACAATAAAAAAAACTTCCCCAAACAAAATCCACTTGTCTGTGTGTTCCCCAAACTGTGTTTCGTAAACATGAATTTGAAAATACCAGAAGTATAATTACTGAGTAGAAATTCATGTAGATAGATAACATCGTAATATTCATGGTATTACACCATTTATTATAGTTAGAAGAAACGGTCGGACCGTTTCACTTACCATTAGATTCGCTCTCGCGATATATTTTTTAAGCTAATATATCAGCAGCTTAGCTTTTGAATTACTTCGTCTTTTGATGCTCAAAATAAGACAAAAAACTTCAGATAGAATAAAACTGCACTCGCCATATTGGCTGCAGTTCTCGCACATAACGGCTTAAGATAATCTACCACCCCATTTCATCCCGTGGATATCGTAAAAGTCGACAAAGAGAAAATAAAAACCAGGAGATGGGCAGCAGCATCTTCCTGGAGCATGTAAATAAAATAACCCGCCTCGCCAATCGTGGCAACTATGGCAAAATCGCTCCAAAATGAGAGCTACAAACTATGGCAATCTATGGTGGAGGCCTATATCCAGCGGTGGAGTGGTGCTAGGCTGAAGTGACGATGATGAGATATTAGTGAGACAGAAGGGAAGTGGACCTGATGAAGAGCTTGGTGTGCCCGAACTGCACGTCGGTGAGCTGCAGGTCGCGCAGCAGCACCAGCACGGCGTCGCGCTCGCTGGGCCCGCGGAAGTTGGGCCACGTGTACTGCGACAGCATCTTGTAGCGCTTGAGGAAGCGGTCGTAGCGCTGCCGGGACGCGAACCCGGCGCGCCGCACGCGCACGTTCTCCACCAGCCCCAGGTACGCCACCTGGTGCCGCACCTGCACACGCACACACAATCAAGCCTCTCACCCAAAAGAGGTATAAGCAGAGAGACACGTAGACCACATTTCGCCCCCGCGGGAAACGAGGCGTGACGTGTGGCGAACCACGTCGCCGCTATTTGGTACGATCCAAAAATTCTTACTCCCCACTGCGTTCCCACGAGCAGTATAGTAACAGCATTGAGTATTATCGTGTACTACTAAACACGTGTACACTAATAAAGGCTGTCCGTACAATAGCTTAGTCGCCTCTTACGACACCTCGGTAGAAAAGAGGTTGGTGCTATTCTATTCTGTCCGTCACTTATACACACAACCACGGAGTAACTGTTTTTGGCATAACTTCACTTCACTTATCAGGCCCTTCCCTCATTCATAAGTTCACTCGCATGCACGCACACGCACGCATGCACGCACGCACGCACGCAGGCAAACATGCACACGCACGCACGCTCAAACTGATTAAGTAGCCATTATTGAAGTTATATAATATATAGATCAATTGACATTATTGTTAATGTATACTATATACTATGATAAATGTTTGACTGCAAACAGCACCTAGCAAAGAAATATTTTTTTTTAATCATAGACAACGTATGTAATTCTTCCTTCATATTTTGTGGTAATAAAAATATCAAAGACTGTCTGTCTTACTGATAGGATTCTTATCGCGGAATCCGTCTAGATATACCTATAGGTACATCTAGACGGGATATATACATACCGATATATACCGCAGGACCAGTTAAGTCATTCAACCGTGAAGCAGTAGTGTGCGAACACTACTGTGTTTCGGTCTGAAGGCCACTGAGAGATAGTGTAATCGCTGGGCATATGAGATTTAAAACGAATGTCACACGGTGAAGGGTGCACTGTGTTCTGGGAGACACAGCGTTTGTTATGGGCAGACGTTGTACTTGCCATCATGAAGTGTTACTAATATTTGTTCGCACATACCAGCCCACTTTCCCACAAACACTGATAAATATGGCGTTCAAACTCAGATTAAGTTAATAAAATATTTGATAATTAGCGTCGACATCATTATTTAAGTCGCTTCATTGCTAGCCGTGGTAGCTCAGGGGCTAGGCGCTCGCTTTAAATTTCATAGTACGCGAGTGACCTGGGTTCGTTTCCCGGTGCCGGCACCACTAAAATTGTTAATTGCAATTTTAAGTGCTGACTTACCACGTGCTCGGCGGTGAAGGAAAACATCGTGAGGAAACCTGCATGTCTGAGAAATTAAAATTATTTCGAAGACATGTGAAGTCCGCCAACCCGCATTGGAGCAGCGTGGTGGATTCTTCCAAGCTCCAAAACCCTCTCAGAAATGAGAGGAAGCCTGTGCTCAGTAGTGGGACATTTATAGGCTGAAACTTTACTTTTTTTTTTCATTGCTAGAATATTGTTACCAGCTGCTCGTCCCAAGCGTTAGGCGCCTGGATGGGGTTGGGCTTCACGCAGCGCACGTAGAAGGGCTCTTTGCTCTGTAGGCCCGTCACTAGAGCTGACATCGAGTTGCGGAACAACGTTGCGGCCGATGGAGGACGTTTTGACGTCTGCAATTAAGAATAAGTTTGATTCATACACGTGGAGTTGTATTTGGCACGCTCGCCAAACTGCTACGGGCTTGAAACACATTTTTGCTTGATGAAAATTTATATTTTTTTTAGGTTTTATGCGTCGTTTGGTCATGTCCACACCCTGTTTGGTCTTAATAGTAACGTATAGCGAAAAGCAAACATACATACATACATAAGATCACGACTGTATCCCATAAGGGGTAGTCAGAGACTGGGCACTCACTACAAAAACAGATGGCTCCTAAAGTTGTGTTTGCACAGTCTCTACTCTTGCCTATTCTTGACTAAGCTGATATTTGCTACCTTGACATTACAGAAGTACAGCTTAATAAACTTGAGCGAATTCAAAATTTGTGTCTACGATTCGTATTTGGGCTTCGCAAATATGACCATGTATCTGAAACCTGCTTAGAGCTCATTACCTCAATATTTAACTCATGTTTTCACTTGTCCGTTTGTTCTTAATCCCTTACCTTGCTCTGTCGCTTTATATATGAGATGCTATCATCTATTGTTTTTTTATAGATTTATATGGTTTAGTGTACACCACCCTCTTTTTCTTTTTCTGGTTTTTCATTTTGCTGTATTAGTTTTCTGCGCTAAGGTTGTCTGGAAGATATCGCTTTCAGTGATAGGACCGCCTTTTGTACCTTAACTTAAATATAGTACTTAGTCTTTATTTTTTTATTGGTGTACAATAAAGAGTATATTGATTGATTGATATTGATTGCAAAAACAGATGACTGCCACAATCCACGTTTCACCAAAACAATATAATGCACTTGGTGTGATAGGTGGTGAGCCCATCGCCACCATGCGCTGTTGGGTGCACAGTGCAGTTTAATTCCTTACTCGCCTTTTACGAGATCCATTGGATGAGATGGAGTGGTAGTATTCTTTTAACGAGCCGCCACCACACGGCGGAAAGTAAAGCGATGTCTTAATTTGTACCATTTCTTAGACCAAATTATTTTTGTATTTTTCAAATTCAACATGGCTATAATAAATGCAAGGAAAGCCTTGTCTTTATTTTAGGCCACTTTTTGTGTTCACGTCACGCGACGAAACCTTGTGGCGAGCCAGCCTATCGACACTAAGCAAATTTCGTTTGAAGAGTTTTCAAACCGACATCAATTGGTTTGATCAAACCATTTGTCGTTTTGAGGTTCGTATCAAACAGTTTGACCGTCTCCGGGGCCCTTAAGGGACAAACCTTCTGTATGTTGGTGGCGCCCTCTGGCCACATGGCGGCCAGCGAGCGGCAGCTTGAGGAATGCAGCAGTCGCTTGAGGTCCTGCCACAGCGAGTCCTTGTTCTTGTCCATGAAACCGGTTATCGCGTACGTCACATCACCAGCATAGTGCCTGGTAACAATAATATGGATTATAATAATGGAAAGAAAGTTAATTTGCTAACATCCGCATGCCAAATATAAAAATGGTGTATATTACCTATATTTGAAGAGCACCGCCCGTCCTTCCACAGAAGCGTGCACGAGCAAACTGACACCACCACCAGGAACCGCCACCAGATACCCTTCACCATTACAACACTACCACTAGGCAATATACACCACAGAAGCAGAGACCACGACACGAGTATCACCTCAAAGGCATTATCAAGTGATATTGACTCTACGACAGTCGAGCCGCCGAGGGCTGCTGACTCAGCACTGATCTTAGCAAACTTTCTTTCCTTCATTATAATGGATTTCCGCAAAGTAACGCCTGATTCTATTAACATATTTTAAAAATTCTAGAAACCTTTCGAGTTATCCCTATAATTGTGACGCGATTGAGAAGGAAATCGATTTATAAGATCGTGGACTTTGCGATACAAAGGTGACAAAGACTTTATTCTATCTCTTCGTGAGTCGGAATTTAGAAACAGAGTTTTCGTCTGCGATTACACTCACGTGACGCGGAAGTCGACGCTGTGCTTGAGCTTCTTGTCTGTGGGGCTGAGCTGCCGCGACGTGTAGTGCTTGTGGCCGCTGAGACGTTTGTCCATTGCCTCTAGCAGCTGGGTATCGGAGATCTGCAAATGATTTAAAATATTTTATATTAAACAGGGCATAATGACATGAGAGAAAAACACGGCTCGAATATATTTGACTGGGGTAGACTAACGGGGTCTGCTAATAATCTATATACATGAATTACTAAAGGGGTTTTGTTGTCGGTATAAAATATCTCCCTTAATATTGTATCAAAATTAATGTTTGATACGTGTTTTTGAAGATTATATTTCCCTCTAATGACGAAAAAAGGTAAAAGTCTCGAATTTGATGCTTTTGTTAAAAAATTAATTAATTTAATTGTAGATCTGTCGCCATCTGTTGTCAATCTGTTCAATTGCAATGCACGACAGCTGCCGGGTCGAGTTGCTAGATGGCGCCATCTGTTCACGATCACGATACTGTGCGAAGTAATCGCACGTGTCCAGCTAGTTCTCTTTGATCAAGAAACATTTTTGTCAGTTTCCTGTTGAACCACACCCAATACGTTAGTTCAACGAAAGATTTAAGGAAAGGATGGTGACACGATGAATACACGAAAGTGGTATATAAAGAGGAATTCCATGACCGAAAATGACAGCCTAGAACACCCTCACAAACAAATTTTGGTTCAAAAGTGTTCCAATTAGATTCCTAAAGTTATTAGTCGAAAAAAAAGTTAGAGATAAGTGCAAAGACGGCTATAACAGGCTATTTGCACACTGAAAAATATTGGCTGTAAATAAAAAAATAGATTATTTGCTTGCAACTGAAACATACTGTAGTGACAAATATAAATGTAAAATAAATATTAAACAATATACAAGGTCTAAAGCGAGAGGGAGATTAGTTGAGCTAAGGGCAAATAATTATTACGGAAAGCGGACTCGAAAGTACATAATTCCGAAATTATGTAATAATTATCCTGATTTATTATTAAGCAAAAATAAAATTAAATGTAAAGTAACATTAAAAAGAAAATTAAAAGATTGTATATTAGTGAAATAATATGGTAGCTTAACTTAGAAATGCGACTTTTTTATTAAGTATTTTTTAGTAAGTATTATTAAGTATTAGATTAACGATGTTAAAAAATGTTACGTTAGGAAAGTAAGAAGAGGAGCGTAACGCCTACAAACTATGATTATAGTTTGGCGAGGAAGAACTGTTAATATTTTTAGTAATCTTTTAGTGGAATAAATAAAAAAAATCAAACTAGCACTCTGAAACTGGTCTCATAAAAACGAAGATTGAAAGAAAATAATTTAAAGCTTTTAAATGCAATTTCGAATTTTTGTCAATATTTACCTTGGTGGGATTAAGGCACGCTTCGTCCATAATAGCGATGATACCCTGATGAGGAGCGTCCACCAGCTCGCATATGACGCGGTTGTTGAAGTATTTCACTGGAGTCCACTGAATGCCCTCCCTTGCGTATTCCTCTTGCTCCTGTTTTAGCACCAGCTCTGAAATAGTTTATCATATACAATTCCTCGTGGGATGGCGGCTCGTTAAAAGAATACTACCACTCCATTTCATCCATTGGATCTCGTAAAAGCCGAGTAAGGAATTAAACTGCACTGTGCACCCAACAGCGCATGGTGGCGATGGGCTCACCACCTATCACACCAAGTGCATTATATTGTTTTGGTGAAACGCGGATTGTGGCAGTCATCTGTTTTTGCAGTGAGTGCCCAGTCTCTGACTACCCCTTATGGGATACAGTCGTGATCTTATGTATGTATGTATGTATACAATATCCACCTTAAAACAATTTAATTATGCTTCCTCTTTACAATATATGAAAGAGATAGAAAATATTGTCACCAGAGGATGTTATCACATACCAATAAATAGTTGCTGTAGTTTCTCGTTGCAGTAGTTGATGCAGAACTGCTCGAAGCTGTTGGTCTCAAAGATTTCAAACCCGTAGATGTCTAGAACGCCGATCAGCGTGCTTTTGTACGTGCCTTTGGGCGCTTCGATCGCTTTGTTGATCTGCCGGAGAAATATTACCATTGTAAAGCTGGCTGCCGTGTGGTAGCGGCTGAAGAGAATCTACCACCCCATCTTAACCCGTAGGTGTCGTAAAAGTCGACAGAGTAAAATGAAAACCAGGAGATGGGCAGTGGCATCTTCCTGGAACATCTGAATAAATAAACTGCGGTTGCCATACCGGCTGCCAAGCGTGGCAACTACGACAAAATCCCCTCAAAATGAGAGCAACAAATTTTTATGGCAATCTGTGGGGAGGCCTATGTTTAGAAGTGAACTAATGATAGGCGGAAATGATGAATATCCTTCTCGATGACGATGGAAGCCGTGGTTTTGAATCTTTTTAAGCAATGCCTATCCTAATTAGTCGGGTATCATATTAATTGTTAATAGTCGTAGTGCAGTGGAGTCATCGTTAGCAGTAACGTTGTACTCCTTATTGCGACGATGCTATGAAAGTCGCCGGGCTTACAGCGTAATACTCAAACAAAAGGCGCGTGTAGGTGGCGTCGCTGAGCGAGTGGCGCTTGCTGACCAGCTGCAGGGCTCACCTCCTGCACGATCCAGCTGAACAGTCGGTCGTAGGCGGCCTTGGCGAGCGCGAGGCGCGTGTAGGTGGCGTCGCTGAGCGAGTGGCGCTTGCTGACCAGCTGCAGGGCTCACCTCCTGCACGATCCAGCTGAACAGTCGGTCGTAGGCGGCCTTGGCGAGCGCGAGGCGCGTGTAGGTGGCGTCGCTGAGCGAGTGGCGCTTGCTGACCAGCTGCAGGGCTCACCTCCTGCACGATCCAGCTGAACAGTCGGTCGTAGGCGGCCTTGGCGAGCGCGAGGCGCGTGTAGGTGGCGTCGCTGAGCGAGTGGCGCTTGCTGACCAGCTGCAGGGCTCACCTCCTGCACGATCCAGCTGAACACGCGGTCGTAGGCGGCCTTGGCGAGCGCGAGGCGCGTGTAGGTGGCGTCGCTGAGCGAGTGGCGCTTGCTGACCAGCTGCAGGGCTCACCTCCTGCACGATCCAGCTGAACAGTCGGTCGTAGGCGGCCTTGGCGAGCGCGAGGCGCGTGTAGGTGGCGTCGCTGAGCGAGTGGCGCTTGCTGACCAGCTGCAGGGCTCACCTCCTGCACGATCCAGCTGAACAGTCGGTCGTAGGCGGCCTTGGCGAGCGCGAGGCGCGTGTAGGTGGCGTCGCTGAGCGAGTGGCGCTTGCTGACCAGCTGCAGGGCTCACCTCCTGCACGATCCAGCTGAACAGTCGGTCGTAGGCGGCCTTGGCGAGCGCGAGGCGCGTGTAGGTGGCGTCGCTGAGCGAGTGGCGCTTGCTGACCAGCTGCAGGGCTCACCTCCTGCACGATCCAGCTGAACAGTCGGTCGTAGGCGGCCTTGGCGAGCGCGAGGCGCGTGTAGGTGGCGTCGCTGAGCGAGTGGCGCTTGCTGACCAGCTGCAGGGCTCACCTCCTGCACGATCCAGCTGAACACGCGGTCGTAGGCGGCCTTGGCGAGCGCGAGGCGCGTGTAGGTGGCGTCGCTGAGCGAGTGGCGCTTGCTGACCAGCTGCAGGGCTCACCTCCTGCACGATCCAGCTGAACAGTCGGTCGTAGGCGGCCTTGGCGAGCGCGAGGCGCGTGTAGGTGGCGTCGCTGAGCGAGTGGCGCTTGCTGACCAGCTGCAGGGCTCACCTCCTGCACGATCCAGCTGAACAGTCGGTCGTAGGCGGCCTTGGCGAGCGCGAGGCGCGTGTAGGTGGCGTCGCTGAGCGAGTGGCGCTTGCTGACCAGCTGCAGGGCTCACCTCCTGCACGATCCAGCTGAACAGTCGGTCGTAGGCGGCCTTGGCGAGCGCGAGGCGCGTGTAGGTGGCGTCGCTGAGCGAGTGGCGCTTGCTGACCAGCTGCAGGGCTCACCTCCTGCACGATCCAGCTGAACAGTCGGTCGTAGGCGGCCTTGGCGAGCGCGAGGCGCGTGTAGGTGGCGTCGCTGAGCGAGTGGCGCTTGCTGACCAGCTGCAGGGCTCACCTCCTGCACGATCCAGCTGAACAGTCGGTCGTAGGCGGCCTTGGCGAGCGCGAGGCGCGTGTAGGTGGCGTCGCTGAGCGAGTGGCGCTTGCTGACCAGCTGCAGGGCTCACCTCCTGCACGATCCAGCTGAACACGCGGTCGTAGGCGGCCTTGGCGAGCGCGAGGCGCGTGTAGGTGGCGTCGCTGAGCGAGTGGCGCTTGCTGACCAGCTGCAGGGCTCACCTCCTGCACGATCCAGCTGAACAGTCGGTCGTAGGCGGCCTTGGCGAGCGCGAGGCGCGTGTAGGTGGCGTCGCTGAGCGAGTGGCGCTTGCTGACCAGCTGCAGGGCTCACCTCCTGCACGATCCAGCTGAACAGTCGGTCGTAGGCGGCCTTGGCGAGCGCGAGGCGCGTGTAGGTGGCGTCGCTGAGCGAGTGGCGCTTGCTGACCAGCTGCAGGGCTCACCTCCTGCACGATCCAGCTGAACAGTCGGTCGTAGGCGGCCTTGGCGAGCGCGAGGCGCGTGTAGGTGGCGTCGCTGAGCGAGTGGCGCTTGCTGACCAGCTGCAGGGCTCACCTCCTGCACGATCCAGCTGAACAGTCGGTCGTAGGCGGCCTTGGCGAGCGCGAGGCGCGTGTAGGTGGCGTCGCTGAGCGAGTGGCGCTTGCTGACCAGCTGCAGGGCTCACCTCCTGCACGATCCAGCTGAACAGTCGGTCGTAGGCGGCCTTGGCGAGCGCGAGGCGCGTGTAGGTGGCGTCGCTGAGCGAGTGGCGCTTGCTGACCAGCTGCAGGGCTCACCTCCTGCACGATCCAGCTGAACAGTCGGTCGTAGGCGGCCTTGGCGAGCGCGAGGCGCGTGTAGGTGGCGTCGCTGAGCGAGTGGCGCTTGCTGACCAGCTGCAGGGCTCACCTCCTGCACGATCCAGCTGAACAGTCGGTCGTAGGCGGCCTTGGCGAGCGCGAGGCGCGTGTAGGTGGCGTCGCTGAGCGAGTGGCGCTTGCTGACCAGCTGCAGGGCTCACCTCCTGCACGATCCAGCTGAACAGTCGGTCGTAGGCGGCCTTGGCGAGCGCGAGGCGCGTGTAGGTGGCGTCGCTGAGCGAGTGGCGCTTGCTGACCAGCTGCAGGGCTCACCTCCTGCACGATCCAGCTGAACAGTCGGTCGTAGGCGGCCTTGGCGAGCGCGAGGCGCGTGTAGGTGGCGTCGCTGAGCGAGTGGCGCTTGCTGACCAGCTGCAGGGCTCACCTCCTGCACGATCCAGCTGAACAGTCGGTCGTAGGCGGCCTTGGCGAGCGCGAGGCGCGTGTAGGTGGCGTCGCTGAGCGAGTGGCGCTTGCTGACCAGCTGCAGGGCTCACCTCCTGCACGATCCAGCTGAACACGCGGTCGTAGGCGGCCTTGGCGAGCGCGAGGCGCGTGTAGGTGGCGTCGCTGAGCGAGTGGCGCTTGCTGACCAGCTGCAGGGCTCACCTCCTGCACGATCCAGCTGAACAGTCGGTCGTAGGCGGCCTTGGCGAGCGCGAGGCGCGTGTAGGTGGCGTCGCTGAGCGAGTGGCGCTTGCTGACCAGCTGCAGGGCTCACCTCCTGCACGATCCAGCTGAACAGTCGGTCGTAGGCGGCCTTGGCGAGCGCGAGGCGCGTGTAGGTGGCGTCGCTGAGCGAGTGGCGCTTGCTGACCAGCTGCAGGGCTCACCTCCTGCACGATCCAGCTGAACAGTCGGTCGTAGGCGGCCTTGGCGAGCGCGAGGCGCGTGTAGGTGGCGTCGCTGAGCGAGTGGCGCTTGCTGACCAGCTGCAGGGCTCACCTCCTGCACGATCCAGCTGAACAGTCGGTCGTAGGCGGCCTTGGCGAGCGCGAGGCGCGTGTAGGTGGCGTCGCTGAGCGAGTGGCGCTTGCTGACCAGCTGCAGGGCTCACCTCCTGCACGATCCAGCTGAACAGTCGGTCGTAGGCGGCCTTGGCGAGCGCGAGGCGCGTGTAGGTGGCGTCGCTGAGCGAGTGGCGCTTGCTGACCAGCTGCAGGGCTCACCTCCTGCACGATCCAGCTGAACACGCGGTCGTAGGCGGCCTTGGCGAGCGCGAGGCGCGTGTAGGTGGCGTCGCTGAGCGAGTGGCGCTTGCTGACCAGCTGCAGGGCTCACCTCCTGCACGATCCAGCTGAACAGTCGGTCGTAGGCGGCCTTGGCGAGCGCGAGGCGCGTGTAGGTGGCGTCGCTGAGCGAGTGGCGCTTGCTGACCAGCTGCAGGGCTCACCTCCTGCACGATCCAGCTGAACAGTCGGTCGTAGGCGGCCTTGGCGAGCGCGAGGCGCGTGTAGGTGGCGTCGCTGAGCGAGTGGCGCTTGCTGACCAGCTGCAGGGCTCACCTCCTGCACGATCCAGCTGAACAGTCGGTCGTAGGCGGCCTTGGCGAGCGCGAGGCGCGTGTAGGTGGCGTCGCTGAGCGAGTGGCGCTTGCTGACCAGCTGCAGGGCTCACCTCCTGCACGATCCAGCTGAACAGTCGGTCGTAGGCGGCCTTGGCGAGCGCGAGGCGCGTGTAGGTGGCGTCGCTGAGCGAGTGGCGCTTGCTGACCAGCTGCAGGGCTCACCTCCTGCACGATCCAGCTGAACACGCGGTCGTAGGCGGCCTTGGCGAGCGCGAGGCGCGTGTAGGTGGCGTCGCTGAGCGAGTGGCGCTTGCTGACCAGCTGCAGGGCTCACCTCCTGCACGATCCAGCTGAACAGTCGGTCGTAGGCGGCCTTGGCGAGCGCGAGGCGCGTGTAGGTGGCGTCGCTGAGCGAGTGGCGCTTGCTGACCAGCTGCAGGGCTCACCTCCTGCACGATCCAGCTGAACAGTCGGTCGTAGGCGGCCTTGGCGAGCGCGAGGCGCGTGTAGGTGGCGTCGCTGAGCGAGTGGCGCTTGCTGACCAGCTGCAGGGCTCACCTCCTGCACGATCCAGCTGAACAGTCGGTCGTAGGCGGCCTTGGCGAGCGCGAGGCGCGTGTAGGTGGCGTCGCTGAGCGAGTGGCGCTTGCTGACCAGCTGCAGGGCTCACCTCCTGCACGATCCAGCTGAACAGTCGGTCGTAGGCGGCCTTGGCGAGCGCGAGGCGCGTGTAGGTGGCGTCGCTGAGCGAGTGGCGCTTGCTGACCAGCTGCAGGGCTCACCTCCTGCACGATCCAGCTGAACAGTCGGTCGTAGGCGGCCTTGGCGAGCGCGAGGCGCGTGTAGGTGGCGTCGCTGAGCGAGTGGCGCTTGCTGACCAGCTGCAGGGCTCACCTCCTGCACGATCCAGCTGAACACGCGGTCGTAGGCGGCCTTGGCGAGCGCGAGGCGCGTGTAGGTGGCGTCGCTGAGCGAGTGGCGCTTGCTGACCAGCTGCAGGGCTCACCTCCTGCACGATCCAGCTGAACAGTCGGTCGTAGGCGGCCTTGGCGAGCGCGAGGCGCGTGTAGGTGGCGTCGCTGAGCGAGTGGCGCTTGCTGACCAGCTGCAGGGCTCACCTCCTGCACGATCCAGCTGAACAGTCGGTCGTAGGCGGCCTTGGCGAGCGCGAGGCGCGTGTAGGTGGCGTCGCTGAGCGAGTGGCGCTTGCTGACCAGCTGCAGGGCTCACCTCCTGCACGATCCAGCTGAACAGTCGGTCGTAGGCGGCCTTGGCGAGCGCGAGGCGCGTGTAGGTGGCGTCGCTGAGCGAGTGGCGCTTGCTGACCAGCTGCAGGGCTCACCTCCTGCACGATCCAGCTGAACAGTCGGTCGTAGGCGGCCTTGGCGAGCGCGAGGCGCGTGTAGGTGGCGTCGCTGAGCGAGTGGCGCTTGCTGACCAGCTGCAGGGCTCACCTCCTGCACGATCCAGCTGAACAGTCGGTCGTAGGCGGCCTTGGCGAGCGCGAGGCGCGTGTAGGTGGCGTCGCTGAGCGAGTGGCGCTTGCTGACCAGCTGCAGGGCTCACCTCCTGCACGATCCAGCTGAACAGTCGGTCGTAGGCGGCCTTGGCGAGCGCGAGGCGCGTGTAGGTGGCGTCGCTGAGCGAGTGGCGCTTGCTGACCAGCTGCAGGGCTCACCTCCTGCACGATCCAGCTGAACAGTCGGTCGTAGGCGGCCTTGGCGAGCGCGAGGCGCGTGTAGGTGGCGTCGCTGAGCGAGTGGCGCTTGCTGACCAGCTGCAGGGCTCACCTCCTGCACGATCCAGCTGAACAGTCGGTCGTAGGCGGCCTTGGCGAGCGCGAGGCGCGTGTAGGTGGCGTCGCTGAGCGAGTGGCGCTTGCTGACCAGCTGCAGGGCTCACCTCCTGCACGATCCAGCTGAACAGTCGGTCGTAGGCGGCCTTGGCGAGCGCGAGGCGCGTGTAGGTGGCGTCGCTGAGCGAGTGGCGCTTGCTGACCAGCTGCAGGGCTCACCTCCTGCACGATCCAGCTGAACAGTCGGTCGTAGGCGGCCTTGGCGAGCGCGAGGCGCGTGTAGGTGGCGTCGCTGAGCGAGTGGCGCTTGCTGACCAGCTGCAGGGCTCACCTCCTGCACGATCCAGCTGAACACGCGGTCGTAGGCGGCCTTGGCGAGCGCGAGGCGCGTGTAGGTGGCGTCGCTGAGCGAGTGGCGCTTGCTGACCAGCTGCAGGGCTCACCTCCTGCACGATCCAGCTGAACAGTCGGTCGTAGGCGGCCTTGGCGAGCGCGAGGCGCGTGTAGGTGGCGTCGCTGAGCGAGTGGCGCTTGCTGACCAGCTGCAGGGCTCACCTCCTGCACGATCCAGCTGAACAGTCGGTCGTAGGCGGCCTTGGCGAGCGCGAGGCGCGTGTAGGTGGCGTCGCTGAGCGAGTGGCGCTTGCTGACCAGCTGCAGGGCTCACCTCCTGCACGATCCAGCTGAACAGTCGGTCGTAGGCGGCCTTGGCGAGCGCGAGGCGCGTGTAGGTGGCGTCGCTGAGCGAGTGGCGCTTGCTGACCAGCTGCAGGGCTCACCTCCTGCACGATCCAGCTGAACAGTCGGTCGTAGGCGGCCTTGGCGAGCGCGAGGCGCGTGTAGGTGGCGTCGCTGAGCGAGTGGCGCTTGCTGACCAGCTGCAGGGCTCACCTCCTGCACGATCCAGCTGAACAGTCGGTCGTAGGCGGCCTTGGCGAGCGCGAGGCGCGTGTAGGTGGCGTCGCTGAGCGAGTGGCGCTTGCTGACCAGCTGCAGGGCTCACCTCCTGCACGATCCAGCTGAACAGTCGGTCGTAGGCGGCCTTGGCGAGCGCGAGGCGCGTGTAGGTGGCGTCGCTGAGCGAGTGGCGCTTGCTGACCAGCTGCAGGGCTCACCTCCTGCACGATCCAGCTGAACAGTCGGTCGTAGGCGGCCTTGGCGAGCGCGAGGCGCGTGTAGGTGGCGTCGCTGAGCGAGTGGCGCTTGCTGACCAGCTGCAGGGCTCACCTCCTGCACGATCCAGCTGAACAGTCGGTCGTAGGCGGCCTTGGCGAGCGCGAGGCGCGTGTAGGTGGCGTCGCTGAGCGAGTGGCGCTTGCTGACCAGCTGCAGGGCTCACCTCCTGCACGATCCAGCTGAACAGTCGGTCGTAGGCGGCCTTGGCGAGCGCGAGGCGCGTGTAGGTGGCGTCGCTGAGCGAGTGGCGCTTGCTGACCAGCTGCAGGGCTCACCTCCTGCACGATCCAGCTGAACAGTCGGTCGTAGGCGGCCTTGGCGAGCGCGAGGCGCGTGTAGGTGGCGTCGCTGAGCGAGTGGCGCTTGCTGACCAGCTGCAGGGCTCACCTCCTGCACGATCCAGCTGAACACGCGGTCGTAGGCGGCCTTGGCGAGCGCGAGGCGCGTGTAGGTGGCGTCGCTGAGCGAGTGGCGCTTGCTGACCAGCTGCAGGGCTCACCTCCTGCACGATCCAGCTGAACAGTCGGTCGTAGGCGGCCTTGGCGAGCGCGAGGCGCGTGTAGGTGGCGTCGCTGAGCGAGTGGCGCTTGCTGACCAGCTGCAGGGCTCACCTCCTGCACGATCCAGCTGAACAGTCGGTCGTAGGCGGCCTTGGCGAGCGCGAGGCGCGTGTAGGTGGCGTCGCTGAGCGAGTGGCGCTTGCTGACCAGCTGCAGGGCTCACCTCCTGCACGATCCAGCTGAACAGTCGGTCGTAGGCGGCCTTGGCGAGCGCGAGGCGCGTGTAGGTGGCGTCGCTGAGCGAGTGGCGCTTGCTGACCAGCTGCAGGGCTCACCTCCTGCACGATCCAGCTGAACAGTCGGTCGTAGGCGGCCTTGGCGAGCGCGAGGCGCGTGTAGGTGGCGTCGATGAGCGAGTGGCGCTTGCTGACCAGCTGCAGGGCTCACCTCCTGCACGATCCAGCTGAACAGTCGGTCGTAGGCGGCCTTGGCGAGCGCGAGGCGCGTGTAGGTGGCGTCGCTGAGCGAGTGGCGCTTGCTGACCAGCTGCAGGGCTCACCTCCTGCACGATCCAGCTGAACAGTCGGTCGTAGGCGGCCTTGGCGAGCGCGAGGCGCGTGTAGGTGGCGTCGCTGAGCGAGTGGCGCTTGCTGACCAGCTGCAGGGCTCACCTCCTGCACGATCCAGCTGAACAGTCGGTCGTAGGCGGCCTTGGCGAGCGCGAGGCGCGTGTAGGTGGCGTCGCTGAGCGAGTGGCGCTTGCTGACCAGCTGCAGGGCTCACCTCCTGCACGATCCAGCTGAACAGTCGGTCGTAGGCGGCCTTGGCGAGCGCGAGGCGCGTGTAGGTGGCGTCGCTGAGCGAGTGGCGCTTGCTGACCAGCTGCAGGGCTCACCTCCTGCACGATCCAGCTGAACAGTCGGTCGTAGGCGGCCTTGGCGAGCGCGAGGCGCGTGTAGGTGGCGTCGCTGAGCGAGTGGCGCTTGCTGACCAGCTGCAGGGCTCACCTCCTGCACGATCCAGCTGAACAGTCGGTCGTAGGCGGCCTTGGCGAGCGCGAGGCGCGTGTAGGTGGCGTCGCTGAGCGAGTGGCGCTTGCTGACCAGCTGCAGGGCTCACCTCCTGCACGATCCAGCTGAACACGCGGTCGTAGGCGGCCTTGGCGAGCGCGAGGCGCGTGTAGGTGGCGTCGCTGAGCGAGTGGCGCTTGCTGACCAGCTGCAGGGCTCACCTCCTGCACGATCCAGCTGAACAGTCGGTCGTAGGCGGCCTTGGCGAGCGCGAGGCGCGTGTAGGTGGCGTCGCTGAGCGAGTGGCGCTTGCTGACCAGCTGCAGGGCTCACCTCCTGCACGATCCAGCTGAACAGTCGGTCGTAGGCGGCCTTGGCGAGCGCGAGGCGCGTGTAGGTGGCGTCGCTGAGCGAGTGGCGCTTGCTGACCAGCTGCAGGGCTCACCTCCTGCACGATCCAGCTGAACACGCGGTCGTAGGCGGCCTTGGCGAGCGCGAGGCGCGTGTAGGTGGCGTCGCTGAGCGAGTGGCGCTTGCTGACCAGCTGCAGGGCTCACCTCCTGCACGATCCAGCTGAACAGTCGGTCGTAGGCGGCCTTGGCGAGCGCGAGGCGCGTGTAGGTGGCGTCGCTGAGCGAGTGGCGCTTGCTGACCAGCTGCAGGGCTCACCTCCTGCACGATCCAGCTGAACAGTCGGTCGTAGGCGGCCTTGGCGAGCGCGAGGCGCGTGTAGGTGGCGTCGCTGAGCGAGTGGCGCTTGCTGACCAGCTGCAGGGCTCACCTCCTGCACGATCCAGCTGAACAGTCGGTCGTAGGCGGCCTTGGCGAGCGCGAGGCGCGTGTAGGTGGCGTCGCTGAGCGAGTGGCGCTTGCTGACCAGCTGCAGGGCTCACCTCCTGCACGATCCAGCTGAACAGTCGGTCGTAGGCGGCCTTGGCGAGCGCGAGGCGCGTGTAGGTGGCGTCGCTGAGCGAGTGGCGCTTGCTGACCAGCTGCAGGGCTCACCTCCTGCACGATCCAGCTGAACAGTCGGTCGTAGGCGGCCTTGGCGAGCGCGAGGCGCGTGTAGGTGGCGTCGCTGAGCGAGTGGCGCTTGCTGACCAGCTGCAGGGCTCACCTCCTGCACGATCCAGCTGAACACGCGGTCGTAGGCGGCCTTGGCGAGCGCGAGGCGCGTGTAGGTGGCGTCGCTGAGCGAGTGGCGCTTGCTGACCAGCTGCAGGGCTCACCTCCTGCACGATCCAGCTGAACAGTCGGTCGTAGGCGGCCTTGGCGAGCGCGAGGCGCGTGTAGGTGGCGTCGCTGAGCGAGTGGCGCTTGCTGACCAGCTGCAGGGCTCACCTCCTGCACGATCCAGCTGAACAGTCGGTCGTAGGCGGCCTTGGCGAGCGCGAGGCGCGTGTAGGTGGCGTCGCTGAGCGAGTGGCGCTTGCTGACCAGCTGCAGGGCTCACCTCCTGCACGATCCAGCTGAACAGTCGGTCGTAGGCGGCCTTGGCGAGCGCGAGGCGCGTGTAGGTGGCGTCGCTGAGCGAGTGGCGCTTGCTGACCAGCTGCAGGGCTCACCTCCTGCACGATCCAGCTGAACAGTCGGTCGTAGGCGGCCTTGGCGAGCGCGAGGCGCGTGTAGGTGGCGTCGCTGAGCGAGTGGCGCTTGCTGACCAGCTGCAGGGCTCACCTCCTGCACGATCCAGCTGAACAGTCGGTCGTAGGCGGCCTTGGCGAGCGCGAGGCGCGTGTAGGTGGCGTCGCTGAGCGAGTGGCGCTTGCTGACCAGCTGCAGGGCTCACCTCCTGCACGATCCAGCTGAACACGCGGTCGTAGGCGGCCTTGGCGAGCGCGAGGCGCGTGTAGGTGGCGTCGCTGAGCGAGTGGCGCTTGCTGACCAGCTGCAGGGCTCACCTCCTGCACGATCCAGCTGAACAGTCGGTCGTAGGCGGCCTTGGCGAGCGCGAGGCGCGTGTAGGTGGCGTCGCTGAGCGAGTGGCGCTTGCTGACCAGCTGCAGGGCTCACCTCCTGCACGATCCAGCTGAACACGCGGTCGTAGGCGGCCTTGGCGAGCGCGAGGCGCGTGTAGGTGGCGTCGCTGAGCGAGTGGCGCTTGCTGACCAGCTGCAGGGCTCACCTCCTGCACGATCCAGCTGAACAGTCGGTCGTAGGCGGCCTTGGCGAGCGCGAGGCGCGTGTAGGTGGCGTCGCTGAGCGAGTGGCGCTTGCTGACCAGCTGCAGGGCTCACCTCCTGCACGATCCAGCTGAACAGTCGGTCGTAGGCGGCCTTGGCGAGCGCGAGGCGCGTGTAGGTGGCGTCGCTGAGCGAGTGGCGCTTGCTGACCAGCTGCAGGGCTCACCTCCTGCACGATCCAGCTGAACAGTCGGTCGTAGGCGGCCTTGGCGAGCGCGAGGCGCGTGTAGGTGGCGTCGCTGAGCGAGTGGCGCTTGCTGACCAGCTGCAGGGCTCACCTCCTGCACGATCCAGCTGAACAGTCGGTCGTAGGCGGCCTTGGCGAGCGCGAGGCGCGTGTAGGTGGCGTCGCTGAGCGAGTGGCGCTTGCTGACCAGCTGCAGGGCTCACCTCCTGCACGATCCAGCTGAACAGTCGGTCGTAGGCGGCCTTGGCGAGCGCGAGGCGCGTGTAGGTGGCGTCGCTGAGCGAGTGGCGCTTGCTGACCAGCTGCAGGGCTCACCTCCTGCACGATCCAGCTGAACACGCGGTCGTAGGCGGCCTTGGCGAGCGCGAGGCGCGTGTAGGTGGCGTCGCTGAGCGAGTGGCGCTTGCTGACCAGCTGCAGGGCTCACCTCCTGCACGATCCAGCTGAACAGTCGGTCGTAGGCGGCCTTGGCGAGCGCGAGGCGCGTGTAGGTGGCGTCGCTGAGCGAGTGGCGCTTGCTGACCAGCTGCAGGGCTCACCTCCTGCACGATCCAGCTGAACAGTCGGTCGTAGGCGGCCTTGGCGAGCGCGAGGCGCGTGTAGGTGGCGTCGCTGAGCGAGTGGCGCTTGCTGACCAGCTGCAGGGCTCACCTCCTGCACGATCCAGCTGAACAGTCGGTCGTAGGCGGCCTTGGCGAGCGCGAGGCGCGTGTAGGTGGCGTCGCTGAGCGAGTGGCGCTTGCTGACCAGCTGCAGGGCTCACCTCCTGCACGATCCAGCTGAACAGTCGGTCGTAGGCGGCCTTGGCGAGCGCGAGGCGCGTGTAGGTGGCGTCGCTGAGCGAGTGGCGCTTGCTGACCAGCTGCAGGGCTCACCTCCTGCACGATCCAGCTGAACAGTCGGTCGTAGGCGGCCTTGGCGAGCGCGAGGCGCGTGTAGGTGGCGTCGCTGAGCGAGTGGCGCTTGCTGACCAGCTGCAGGGCTCACCTCCTGCACGATCCAGCTGAACAGTCGGTCGTAGGCGGCCTTGGCGAGCGCGAGGCGCGTGTAGGTGGCGTCGCTGAGCGAGTGGCGCTTGCTGACCAGCTCGCCGCCCGCCGCCAGCACGCGGCCGGCGACCGCGGCCCGCAGCGCCTCCTCGCTGACGCCGAGCGCCGACACGCAGGCGCGTAACGGACCGCCGATCTTCAGCTCGCCTTCGGCCGATTCGGAGAAGCTCAGCTCGCCCTGTTGGAAAATACATGCTATTTTTATAAGCTTCTTTTATACTATTAGTCTCATTCATAAAAAAATACTTATGATAGATTTATCTGTCAAAAAGGAGTAATCTCTTTGCTATAAACCTATATTTTTTAGTAGTACTGATTTTACGCCAAGAACCTTTGTAATGGCACCTACACATGTTACAGTTAACACATCACCTCTGTTAATTTTGTTACACTTAATACATTATAACGAAAACCTAGTGATTATTTTTCTTTGTAACTTTTTTAATATGTAGAGGCATTTAAATTTTACATTTTGTTTAAATTTCATCTTTTTTGTTATATTGCTTACAAAATAAATAAAGAATGAAAATGGAAAGGACTGGAGAATTATAATATACGAGTATATTCTTTGTGATTGCATCGTTCTCAAACTACAAAACAATGTAATCACCAAAGTAGACACGACTGGTGAAGATTTGTGTTAAAGCCTGTTGGATTTGTAACTAACGTAATATTATTAATTGTATACAAGCTGTGGACACAACTTTTTTCGCCATGTTTTACTGGTGGTAGGATTCCTATGCAAGAATCCGTCTAGGTAGGTACCATCGAAAGGCCTGTTATTCTGCCGCGAACTAGTAGTGTGCCGCATTACTGTGTTTCGGTCAGGGGTACTGAGAGCTACTGTAATTACTGGGCTTGTGAGTGAATAGACTAGACTAATGGCGCAGTGTGGTAACATGCAAAAATGTTTTGACTGACACAGCATTTGTTATGGGAAGACGTGGCACTTACCACAAGGTGAATGTTTTGCTCGTTTCGTTACTTTATACATACATACATACATAAGATCACGACTGTATCCCAGAAGGGGTTGTCAGAGACTGGGCACTCACTGCAAAAACAGATGACTGCCACAATCCACGTTTCACCAAAACAATATAATGCACTTGGTGTGATAGGTGGTGAGCCCATCGCCACCATGCGCTGTTGGGTGCACAGTGCAGTTTAATTCCTTACTCGCCTTTTACGAGATCCATTGGATGAGATGGAATGGTAGTATTATTTTAACGAGCCGCCACCACACGGATATTATCGTTACTTTATCCTATAAAAAATTACGCCTTATAATTGTCTTTACTGCTTGTAATTAATAGACTAAAAGAAACATTCAATCTAAAAGAGATGAATAAATAAAGTTTCAGCCTAATAAATGTCCCACTACTGAGCACAGGTCTCCTATCATTTCTGAGAGGGTTTCTAGCTAGACAGGGTTTCTAGGGGGGTCTCAGCTAGGAACAATCCGCCACGCTGCTCCAATGCGGTTGGCGGACTGTACCGCCGAGCAGGTGGTAAATCGGCACTTAAAATTGCAATTAACAATTTTAGTGGTGCCGGCACCGGGAATCGAACCCAGGTCACTCGCGTACTATGAAATTTAATGGGAGCGCCTAGCCCCTGAGCTACCACAATATTTTATCAAATTTTATAAATGTGTGCTTACCAATAAAATGACTCCAGCCACAATACTCCATATGTCCTCAATCACTGACGCAGAAAACCCAAGTGCATTGAAAGCGCTATTTGTTACGGAATAGAGCTTAGAATCATGTGCAGTCCCGCGTTCATTTCCCAATATCTTGTATACCTCAGTGGAATTCAAACCAAACTTCTTCGTGTATGCATTTGTGGTACTTAATAACTGAAAAAAAAAAATACAATATTAACAATTTCTAACAGTATTAGTACAGCAAGGTAGTGGTCCTAGGTCCAATATTTTTCCTTATATACATATACAACAAGTGTGGCGGCGACTTAAACAAAGCTACTACCTTCTATCATTCCCTCGGTATCTTCACTACCGCCCAAGGAAAATACCAGGTAAATCTCGTGGTTGGCAAATGAAGGAATAACGGTCTCGAAAAATGCCAGTTTGCAAGTACAACAAATTTTGACGACATTTTGCTCCAACTCAAAAAGTGGCGATAGCGTTTTTATTGAATTTTGTAATTTCTGTTTATATTTTGCGTTTTGATGTTTGATATTGATATTATGACGTAAGTGCCCGTGAAAGTGTACTGTACTGTACTTTCCGTTTTGTGTCCAGTAAATCTTCAGTAAAAGTAATTTATCATTTCACTGTCGATCGAAAGTTCTAAAGACTTGCTGCTTGAAGTTTGTTTTCTGATAATTATACCTGAAGATGATACTTATACAAACAATAAATATGGATAAAAAAGATCTACCCGTCTACGATTTTCGGTATTTTAAATCCCTTTTCATTTGGTATACCGTAACATAATAAATTAAAAAACTGCAAAATCCCCGCAAAATGAGAGCCACTAACTTACGTGTTTTATGGCAATCTATGGGGGAGGCATATGTTCAACAGTGGACTGATCACAGGCTGAAATGATGATGATGATTAATATCTCAAACATATGGATTTAAATTAATTCTTCAATCCTCGCTTAATTTTTAATATTTAACTTGTAATATCATTTTGCTAGAATGCGTTTCAACGGAAACGTTGACACGCCGCGCCGTTACGATGACATTTAAAAACTTTTATCATACATTTATTTCCGGCAAAGGTCATATTTTCATATCCGGCGAAAGTTTAAATTTGTAACCTTTATAAACGGTATGTTTTGTTTCATTGTACACTTGCAATATTTTCTATCGTCATGTTCCAAACCGGATCACGAAAGTTTAATGTTTTCGTTTCGAAAAGCAACCTCAATGTTTTCCATTCGTCTTCTTCACTTTATATTTAATAGGTCTCTCCCGTGAAGGCAGTATTTGCTGCAATCGTCACATTGGCAAGAAGACCGGTGATCGCGATACATAGACAACGATTTGAATAAAGAATAAAAAAAATTGCCTTTGACTTTGACTTGACCAGCAGCAAAAACATTACCGTGCACATAAAGTATTCAGCTGCATTTTGTGGTTTCTTCAATTCTTCCAGGTCGATTTGACGGCAGTGGTATTTAATTTACCTAGTACTGGTAATAATAGGCTAGGCACATCATGTCAGACACTTGTCCTAGAAGATACGTGTAAAAAGTAATTTCGTTCGAACTAAAAAGAAAAATGCCTCATAGATAATGATAGAACAAAACTTGGCCTAGCAAAATTGTGTTTTCCGTTTGAACCAAAAAAAATATTCAAGATCAATACTACATCCATACAGTCACGCCTCTTTCGAATATAAGGGGTAGGCAGAGGCAGCTCAAACGCGACGTGACGTTGGAACTAGTCGAAAAATTCTTACTCCTCACTGTGTTCCCACGAGCAGTATAGTGACAGCATTGCATATTAACGCATTACGCTGCAAGTATTATAGGTTGTCCGTACAATACCTTAGTCGCCTCTTATGACACCTCGGTAGGAAATAAGTAGCTGCTATTCTACTCTGCCGATTTTCTTATTCTACTCTGCCGTATACCATTCTTTAATTGATTCTACTATTCTAGAACATAACGCAGCTGATTGCTTCCGTTAGTATTCGGAAGTTGTCGCCGCGATTGAAAATCGGCCAGGAGGAAATCATAGAGATATATTACCTGATAGAAGGCGTGGAAGTTCCTCTCGCCAGGCTGCAGGCTAACGACCCTGCTCTTCTCGAGCAGGTAATTGCTGATGTGCCCGCCGACGGGGTCGCCCTTGTAGTCGAAGTGGATGTCCATGTACTTGCCGAAGCGCGACGAGTTGTCGTTGCGGTTCGTCTTGGCGTTGCCGAACGTCTCCAGGATGGAGTTCGATTGGATAAGAACGTTTTTTACTCTGCCAACAAATGATTCAGCATCATTTTACTGGTGGTAGGATTCCTGTGCAGGAATCCGTCTAGGTAGGTACCATCCCAGGGCCAGTTGTTCTGCCGTGAAGCAGTAGTGTGAAAACATTGCTGTGTTTCGGTTTGGGCACTGTGAGCTAGCGTAATCACTGGGCATATGAGACTTAGAACTTTTGTCTCAGGGTGATGGGCACAGTGTGGTGTCACACAGAAATTTGGAAAAGCGAATTCCATCGTTGCTATCAGCGATGGAATTCGCTTTTCCATGTCAGATTCTTCCGCAAGACTTGCATATGCCATGCATGTTATTTTAAATGCAGAGGTGAAGCATAAAAATTAGAGATACAGACCCTTCCAATATAAGGTATTGAAACGACTGTTGTGATAAATTATAAAACGTCATATATTACCAGCCATCTAGGCATAGCATAGGCCGGTTTCACCGGCCGTTTAATTTAAAAGAAATCTCTCTAAGGGTCGTATGGTGATGTTATGTTATAGCCTATAGCCTTCCTCGACGGTGATTTTTGTAGGTATGAAATATATACCTAAATGCTGTATCGTATATATATGATAATATAAATATCCTAATGCTTTCGTTGAAAAAAAAGATCTAATTAATTTAATTGTCGAAAACGCCATCCGTTCCACTAACGCGCACGGCAGCTGTCGGTTGGAGTTATTTATATTCTTTAAAGAAGGTAGATGGCGCCATCGGTTCATGATCACGATACTGTGCGAAATATTCGCACAGGTTTGCTAGTATGATATAATATTTATATGTATTTTAAACTATTTTATTTTTGTTGTGTTACCTGTCAATGTACTCTCTGTGAACTTGCGTGGTGTTAGCAGCGATATATTTCATGATGAATTTTGATGCCTCCGTTTTGCCAGCGCCCGACTCGCCCGATATCAACACGCACGTGTCTCTGCCCTGTAACAAGTTGTAGACATATTTATCATAATTCTGTTATTTATATTTATATGGTCCTTCGAGCCAGATAATATTGGTTTTTTCATTTTTAACTCAACGGCAGGTTTAAAATTTCACTATAATAGAAATGTATGAGACATTTTTATATATTTATGTAATAAAACAGATATATAATAATATAATAAATACAGGAAAATGATATATATATATTTAAATGTGCGACAATCATATAAACTCGTCAATCTTCTATATATATATAAAACAAAGTCAGGTTATTTTCCTAGCTCCAAAACCCTCTCAGAAATGAGAGGAGGCCTGTGCTCAGTAGTGGGACATTTATAGGCTGAAACTTTACTTTACAGGTTATTTACACCATTTATAAAAAGAATAAAAACGGTCAGCCCGTTTTGTATTATAAAGATTTGTGGGATTTGTCTCCTTCGTTAATAGAAATCTAAAATTCAAAAAAGAAAATTACAGAATCCGATCCGGTAGGTGGCGCTATGATCGTGTGGCTGTAAAGTTTCATACTTAAAATGTAATGCAGAAATCAAACTCAACGCGTCACATACCGGAATGGGCAGGACAACGTCTGCCAGGTCAGCTAATAAAACTAATACAAAATAGTATATAAAACTGAGGATATATATATATATTTAAAACGTTCACCTGATGGTAAGTGCAACGTCTGCCTAGGAATTCTACCACCAGCTAAACACTTGAATATAACTAGATTTTACGGATTTCACTATTTATAACCCGACGTTTCGATCGCTTTACAGCACGCATGGTCACGGGAAGACTGAGGTGATAGATTTTCCGATGTCATAGAGTACCTTCAGCTTTTAATTATAATTTTTGCTATCTGTGTCTTAAAGTCGAAGGTTATAAATAGTACAAAATTAAACGCCATAAAATGCATAAACATCAATTTTATTTAAATGTGTGGTATTCGCGTGCATATACGAATCGTTATGAGAAAGTTAATTTGCGAAGATCCGCACGCAAAATATAAAATGGTGTATATTACCTAGTTTTGAAGAGGACCGTCCGCCGAGCAAAGTAGCGTGCACGAGCGAACTAACACCGCCACCGGGAACTGCCACCAGATACCCTCCACCACTACAACACTACCACTACACTACAACACTAGGCAATATACACCATTAAAGTCGCTGTCTTACCTCAAAACGAGGCATTATCAAGTGATATTTACTCTACGACAGTCAGCCGCCGAGTGACGACTTTGTGGCTGACTGTAATAGAATGCTGCAGTGCGGTGCTCTTCAAAACTAGGTAATATACACCACTTTATATTTTGCATGCGGATCTTAGCAAATTAACTTTCTTTCCTTCAGTATGTAATAATGTTTAGCTACTAAGTAAATTTGTAGCAGCATAATGCTCTTTCGTCGTTTCAGCCTATCAATAGTCCACTGCTGAACATAGGCCTCCCCCATAGATTGCCACAAAAATTCGTAGCTCTCGTTTTGGAGGGATTTTGCCATAGTTGCCACGCTTGGTAGACGGGATGGCAAGCGCAGTTTATTTAATTAGATGTTCGAGCAAGATGCTGCTGCACATCTCCTGGTTTTCATTTTCCCTCTGTCGACTTTTACGACACCCACGGGATGAGATAGGGTGGTAGATTCTCTTAGGCCGCTACCACACGGCCATGTAATGCTCTTTACTCTATGATAATTGAAAGAAGCAGAAAAGCAAACCATGTTGCTGATATAATAATTGTGTAAAGCACAGAACCTGTAAACAATTCGGCATCCGTAAAAATGAATGAACATTAAAATAACACTCTTTAACCGGCGAAGACTCGCAAAAACAAGGTAGTGATGCGTGCGAAACCTAACAAACGAACAACGAATGAAAACTATAACCACATACAATGATTTATGGCTGGTATTTCATAAGACACAAAACGGTGACGGTCCGTGCTGTACGCATCGTACCGAGCTTTACGACCCACCGCAATCATTTTATGCGGCCATTTCTCATAACAACACAGTGTCAGACCGGAGTTGGGTCGCAAATTGGCGTCGAAATAACAGAAGTTAACCCTATTGGAAGTACGAAGGTACAAAGAGAGCTTTATAATTAAGAAAGGAAAGGCAACGTTTTATTGGTGGACATAAAAATGCACGCAAGTCGTCTGACTTGAAACCTTTGTTCCATTTTAGTATTTAACGATGCGAGTTAAAGTAAACTAGCGAAGGTGAGCAATAATCTAAATTACTTATAATTACGCGAATGCTTTTTCTTTATTGCATAATGTGTTGAAACGAACGTTCACCTGATGGTAAATGCAACGTCTGCCCATAACAAATGCTGTGACATCCAGAAAATTTCTGTGTGACACCTCACTGTGCCCATCACCCTGAGACATAGGTTTTTAAGTCTCATATGCCCAGTGATTACGCTAGCTCACAATGCCCTTCAAACCGAAACATAGTAATGTTTGCACACAACTGCTTCACGGTAGAATAACTGGCCCTGGGGTGGTACCTACCTAGATGGACTCCTGCATAGGAATTCTACCACCAGCTACACACTTGAATAAACTAGATTTTACGGATTTCACTATTTATAACCAGATGTTTTGTTCCATACCGTAAATAAAGGAGAGAAAGTTAATTTGCTAAGATTCTATTAACCATACTGTAAGCTCATTATTGTTTTTAATGAAAATATGATCCTGTCCTGGCCGATGTTGTTCACGGCGACACTAGCGAGCTAGCCAGTGCGAGAAGCATTAGCCCAGACATACGGACATGATAAAAATTACACATTGACTGGGTGGGCGCACGGTTATAATCTGCGTGACGTTTCCTATTGTTGAATGTCTGCTTATAATCTGTTAGATTGATGCAATGAAACATTAATAAACGAATGATGTCAACGGCAAAACCCAGATAATGATATTTCCACTCACGATTCACTTAAATTGTAATGTCATCATCATCATCATCATTACAGCCTATTAGTAGTCCACTGTTGAACATTGGCCTATCCCATAGAATGCCACAAAAGTTTGTAGCTCTCGTTTTGGGGAGATTTTGCCATAGTTGCCACGCTTGGCAGGCGGGTTGGCAACTGCAGTTTATTTATTCAGATGTTCCAGGAAGATGCTGCTGCCCATCTCCTGGTTTTTGTTTCCCCTTTGTCGACTTTTACGACACCCACAGGATGAGATGGGGTGGTAGATTCTCTAACTATAATTAAACATGTCTGTCGAATTATGAGTTTTCAAAAAGACAAAGTATCTTACGTCCATATTACACCTACGAGTACTATACTTAATGTTGTTGGAAATACTACGCCAAAAGTTGTCGACGAGTAATCATAACGTAACGTAGGATTCCTATGCAGGAGTCCATCTAGTTAGGTACCACCCCAGGGCCAGTTATTCTACCGTGAAGCAGTAGTGTGCAAACAACTGAGTTTCGGTTTGAAGGGCACTGTGAGCTAGCGTAATCACTGGGCATATGAGACTTAAAAACCTATGTCTCAGGGTGATGGGCACAGTGAGGTGTCACACAGAAATTTTCTGGGTGACACAGCATTTGTTATGGGCAGACCTTGCACTAATCATCAGGTGAACGTTTTGCTCGTTTCATCACTTTATGCTATAAAAAAAATAAAAAAAAATATAATGTATGATATATAATTATAACGCATGTTTAAATTTTCCTTTATTATTAATACATTTCAATACTAATATCCGATCACTTACGCAATACGGAAACATTCGATTCGAAACTATGACCTTGACTCAATAGGCATCTGACGCTGACTAATCGTCCACGTAGTTTAATGTAAATATGTCACTGAATGTAAGTGTAGAAACAAGATGGGCAATAACTCATCGAATTCGATTATTTGAAGAAGCTTTAAACATACATACCATCACGCCCTTTTCCCATATAAGGGGTAGGCAGATACCACATTCGTAGCGCACTTTTCGCCTCCGGGTGGCGAACCACGTCACTGCCATTTCGGCACGAGTCAAAAAAAAATCACTCCCCATTGCGTTCCCACGAGCAGTATGGTGACAGCATTGTATGTTGTGAAATATTTACTCATTAATAAAGGCTGTCCGTATAATTCCTCAGTTGCCTGTATGTGCCTCAGTTGTCCGGATCAGCAGTGTCTATGGGTGTCCCGCAGGGTTCGATTCTCGGCCCATTTCTATTTCTTATTTACATTAATGACTTACCTTACCTAGTAGGGGACAACCATGATATAGTGTTATTTGCTGATGATACATCTTTGATTTTTAAGATAAAACGTCAACTTTTATTATATGACGAGGTGAATAATGCTATTTCAAAATTAGTACATTGGTTTAATGTTAATAATTTGCTTTTAAACGGCAATAAAACAAAATGTATTAAATTCACAACACCAAATGTTAAACAATTAGATGTAAATGTGCTTGTGAGTGGGGAAGAGTTGAGCCTTGTGGATACTGCTGTCTTTCTTGGAATAACTCTTGACGCAAAACTTCAATGGAGCCCCCATATATCTAAACTAGCAAGTAGACTTAGCTCTGCAGCTTATGCTGTAAAAAAAATTAGGAATTTGACTAACGTTGAAACTGCAAGATTGGTTTATTTTAGTTATTTTCATAGCATAATGTCTTATGGTATTTTGCTATGGGGAAATGCAACTGATGTTGAAGTGATTTTTGTTTTGCAAAAGAGGGCCGTAAGAGCTATTTATAATCTTGGCTCTAAAGTGTCTCTTAGGGATAAATTTAAAGAAATTAATATCTTAACCTTGGCCTCTCAATATATATTTGAAAACGTTTTGTATGTACACAAGAACATAAACCAGTTCACTAAAAAAAGTGATGTTCATAATGTGAATACCAGGAACAAGCACAAATTAATTATGCCAGTTACCCGACTTCACAGAGTCAGTAACTCTTTTATGGGGCAATGTATACGTTTTTACAACAAAATCCCAGAAAGTGCTAAAAGTCTTTCAATCAAAAAGTTTAAATTTTATATTAAACAAAGACTTCATAAAAAGGGTTATTATAATATTAAAGAATACATAGATGATGATAACCCCTGGGAATGAGGTGATCGCCGCCAAGCCATTTCTACATCTTTATAATACAGCTATTGTAATACAGTTATTGTACATTATTTTAAAAATGACTAAAAAAAAAAAAAGCCCGCTGGGTTTCTTACTGGTTCTTCCCAGGACAGAGGCATTTTTGCGAACCAGTGTAGCTTAAAAAAAAATGACTTTCAATAAGTACTATGTAAATAGTCTATATTGAATAAAAATTTATTCTATTCTATTCTATTCTATTCTATTCTATTCTGTCACCTCGGCAGGAAAGAGGTAGGTGCTATTCTACTCTGCCGGACATCTATCGGCTGAAAAAGTTTTAGAACCTTTCAAACAAGATGAAATCGCAAATTCATTCGCGTAGACAAAGTTTTCAGTAATTAAGACTTCTGCATACATGCGTTCTGTGGAAGATTATCAAAAAAATGTTTATAACTTCGGAAACAGTGAAACAATCACTGGACATATGAGACTTAAGAATCGAGAGACTAAAGAGCGAAGTGTGGTTTCACACAGAAATTTCTGGGTGACACAGCATTTGTTATGGGCAGACGTTGCACTTGCCATCAGGTGAACGTTTTGCCCGTTTCGTTAATTTATCTAATAAAAAAAGGATTCTTACGCCACTCCCACAGCGCCAGTTACTGGGCATAAATATGACACTTAATAAGCTATGTCTCGGGTTGCTGACGAGAGCAGTGTAGTGCTGCGCAGAGCTTCCCAATGCAAAGCTTTATGTAGAACACCGTCACTTACGAGTACTTGTAATTTAAAAGAAAACCTATGTTTTCTTACCCCATAAAACGCTTATGCAATAAGATCGTAAGAAAGCTCCATACTAATCCGATTTGAAAAATGATTGTTGTATTAGATAAATTTCGGGACGAAAGGTAAAAGTTATCGGGTATTTGGTGTTCAAATCGGGACAGCTACGATGGCTATAAAAAACCAGGTTTTTGTGAATCATCATATTTTTTACCAGACGGTAAGTATTTTAAAACGGTATGTTATCATTGTTTATTACAAGAAACAAAACAAATAAAACTTAAACTAAAAATTCAGTGGTTAGCGAAAAATCGGGATATTTAGCGTAACCCGATTTTTTACACGTCCCGATTGAGGGTGAATCGGGACGTGCAAAAAATCGGGATAACTGACAACGCTATTAGATAGTTCGTTTACTGAGGAAGGTTTTTGGATGTAAACTTCATGCTACGGCCTTGTCGCACGATGAGAACAAAACCTTACTGAGAAGTATGTCGCATGGGCCGTCATGGTCGGCTTATTTTGCGCGTGTTAAACTCACGCAAACATGTTCGTAATTCTATCGCCAGACAGTGCACTTTTTTACTCGCCAAACAGGGAACCTTTAAGTTCACCTGCTGGAGCGGCAGATGTTGCCCCTGAGCTGCACAAATAAGAATACAACATTCTAACAAGGATTCTATTGTACAAATAAACAGTGGCGCCACACGATAGCGCCGACATGACAGTCGACAATAACCCATAGTAATATTATAAGTGCGAAAGTAACTCTCTCTGTCAGTCTGCATGTTTGTTACCTTTTCACAGCTCAACCGCTGTACCGCTCTTGGCGAAATTTGGCACAGAGTTAGCTTGCATCCTGTAGACGGACATAGGACACCTTTTATTTCGAAAAATCAAATAGTTCCCGCGGGATATTTATAAACCTATGTCCACGCGGACCAAGTCGCGGGCATCAGCTAGTGTTACAATACATTGGCCACAACATTTTTAGCGATTAATTGAAATCGCTATGACGGTCCGATGCACTGTGTCACTGTCACACCAAAAATAAATGGAATTAGGAATTTATATCTATACATAACCCCTTTATTTTATTGCTCATTGTCCTCATTGGAACTTCCAATTTGTTCAATAGTATTAAATAATTTATCATCATTATTATTACACCTATCTTTACTACACTAAAATAACTATTGACTTTTGGCGCCAACTCGAAAAGTGGCAGAAGTGTTTTTATTTAATTTTGTAATTTCTGTGTATATTTGGAGTTCTGATGTTTGATATTGATAGTTTATTATATAGCAAGTGCTCCTGAAAGTGTGCAGTGATTGGAAAATTCAATTCATGACCAAAATTGTGCTTTTCGTTTTGTCTTCATCAGTCCAGCAAATCTTCAGTAAAAGTCAACTATCATTTTACTGTCGATCTAAATTTTGTATCTTGCTGCTTGAAGATTGTATACTTGGATATGTTACTTGACACTGGAAAATAGTCTTAAGTTTTAAGTAACTTCTTAAGTATAAAATACTTAATCCACACTAATATTACCAATGCGAATGTAACTCTCTCTGTCCCTCTGTCTGTTTGTTACCTTTTCACGGCTCAACCGGTGAACCGATCTTGACGAACTTTAGCAGATATAGCTTTTACGACACCCGTTGGATTAGACAGAGTGATAGATTCTCTTAAGCCGCCACCACACGGCAAAGCAAGTCATATACGCAAATTAATTACACACTAACAACAACAATTAAATACAGAGGGAAACACAGTATTTATTTTTATTTATTCAATCTTTATTGTAACACCTTAATCTAAGGAATAAAATGGGCGGACTTAATGCCTAGAGGCATTCTCTACCAGTCAACCCTGGGAGACTAGACAGATGATGGCAGGTGCAAATATGTAAAATGTTGAGTCTTCTTTTTTTATTGTATAAAGTGACAAAACGAGCAAAACGTTCACCTGATGGTAAGTGCAACGTCCGCCCACAACAAGTGCTGTGTCACCCAGAATATTTCTGTGTGACACCACACTGCGCCCGTCACCCTGAGACATCAGTTCTTAAGTCTCAAATGCCCAGTGATTACACAAGCTCACAGTGCCCTTCAAACCGAAACACACCAATGCTTGCACACTACTGCTTCACGACCGAATAACTGGCCCTGGGGTGGTACCTACCTAGACGGATTCCTGCATAGGAATCCTACCACCAGTCTGGTGTGAAAATATAAATACTATTACATAATAATTATATTATATAAAAGCCGTGGTAGCTCAGGGGCCTGGTGCTCGCCTTCGATTTCATAGTAAGCGAGTAACTTGGGTTCGATCCCCGGTGCCAGCACCTCTAAAATTGTTCTACAATTTTAAGTGCTGATTTACCACGTGCTTAGCGGTGAAGGAAAACATCGTGAGGAAACCTGCATGTCCGAGGAATAGAATTATTTCGAGGACATGTGAAGTCCGCCAACCCGCATTGGAGCAGCGTTGCGGATTCTTCCTAGCTCCAAAACCCAGAAATGAGAGGAGGCCTGTGCTTAGCAGTGGGACATTTATAGGCTAAAACTTCAAACTTCAATAATTATATAATAATATATTTAATCAATATGTATATTTACAAAATTAGCATAGATAAATACAAATAATAAATATAATACACAAATAATACATATATAAACTAAATAAGAGGTGGAATTAAAGCGTCAGTTTGCCTCCAAATAATGTTCTCTAAGAACTTCTGCTTGACGGCAGCCTGGCACCAATATATTATGAAAACTGTTTCATAAAAAATGTTTAATAAAAGTTTTGGGCATCTTAATAGACCGCCGTGTTATGGCGGCCTGAGAGAATCTACCACACCATCTAATCCCATGAGTGTCGTAAAAGTCGACAGAGGGAAAATACAAAACTAGACGATGGGTAGCAGAATCTTCCTGGAACATCTGATTAAATAAACTGCGGTCGCCAACACGTCTGCCGAGCGTGGCAACTATGGCAAAATCCTCCCAAAATGATAGCTACAAACTTTTGTGGCAATCTATGGTGGAGGCCTATGTTCGGCTGTGGATTATTGGTGGGCTGAAATGATGATGACGACGATGATCTTGATAAACAGATCTAGTTCCTCACCTGCTGCCGCAGTACTCTCTGGCATGCGTCCGCCACAGCGTACACGTGCGGGGGCACCTCGAACATCTCCCGGCCCCGATACTGAGCCATGTGCTGGGCATTGTAGATGTCCAGATTCTTGTACGGGTTCACCGACACCAACACTTCGCCGATGTAAGTGTAGATCTTGTTGTGTTGGAACCTGGGACAAGGAAAGTGAACTGTTAGACAAGATTCTGTATTGTGGTTAATCACTCATGCGAGTTCTGAAAAGGTTATGTACTATGTTTTTATAGAAGAGTGGCCAAACGAGCAGGCGGCTTATCTGGTGGTAAGTGATCACCGTCGCGTATGAACATGCGCAATCGTACAGGAATCGCGGGTGGGATTGCCGGCCTTTGATAATACAATAGAACGTCTCTAAGTCGTATCGTTTCGGAAGTACCGGTGGCGACATGCAGATTCCATAGTGGCCATGCGAGGCAGTAAATTCCACGAAAAACGCACTGTGATGGAATGCCAAACATCAAGGTGGTGATGATGGAATTTTGAGTTGTGCCGCGATGTGCGATGGTGAAACACATCGGCTTGGATTAATCCGAACAATTAATACTAATTTAAACAATAACTTGGCTTAAGTATCAGCGTATTTATCTATTTAAAGGTGGTAGGATTCCTATGCAGGAATCCGTCTAGGTAGGTACCACTCCAGCCCAGTTATTCTGCGGTGAAGTAGCAGTGGGCAATCATTACTGTGTTTCGGTCTGAAGTACACTGAGAGCTAGTGTAAGACTTAAGAACTGATATCTCGGGGTACGGGCGCAATGTGACACGTTCTGGGTGACACAGCATTTGCTATAAGCAGACGTTGCACTTACCATCAGGTGAACGTTTTGCTCGTCTCGTCACTTTTTTAAAAATATAAAAAAAGGGTCCAGATCGGACAGCTGAATGGAAAAATTCTTTTCTCGTTCGTCGTTCACTTGATGATAAATACGTGTCCGTAACAAATGCTGTGTCACCCTGTATGGGACCATACTGGCGCACGTCACACGGAGACATCAGGTCTAAGTCTGATATGCCCAGTAATAACACTAGCTATCGGTACCGTTCTAACTTAAAAAAAAAACACAGATTTGTTCGCACAGTACGGCTTGACGGCCAAATAACCGGCACCGCAGTGGTAACTACACTTGACAGATTTGTCCCACATCAATCCATACCGCCAGTTGAAAACCTGGACTAATTTGACAAATCGTAAAAAATTTCTATTGTTGACCGGTGTGGACACCGGGAAACGAACCCGGGTCGCGCGCGTATTTTAATATGTAATGCGAGCGCCCGGCCCCTGTGTAACCGTTCCATATTAATAACTACCTGTGCCCCGCGGTTTCACACGCGTAAAAATGCCGACCATTTAGAAACCTTATTATTTTTCTAAAATTAAAGGTAGCAGGCTAAGTTACGCGCTATATTATCAGCTCTCTGTCAGTGAAAGTCCCGACAAAATCGATCCAGCCCTTACGGAGATCTGTCTGTCTGTTTGTCCGGAACAAAAAAAAATTGTTTTTCTTCTTTTATGTACCGTATATACTTTCATTGATGTTCTCCTAGCCGATTTCTACCATGGCGACAACTTCCGAATACTGTCGAGGAGCCATCAACTGCGCAGGAGATATTATCACTCACTCACTCGTCCCAACGAACGCCCGATATAACGTTGATGCGATAAGATCGGAAGTAGGCTAGGATGCAGTGTCAGAAACACGGGGACAATCACCACACAACCAGACCCGAAAACCAACAATTTGTATTTTAGCACAAATGTTGGCTCCGGCTGGGATTCGAACCCAGGACCCGCGGCGTAGGAGTCAGGTACTCTGACTCTGGACACGCGGTCGCGATCTTTCATAAGCACTGAGTAAAAAGCAATGATTATTATTATAGATTAAAATTATTGGAACGTTCAAAATAATTCGCGATACACAGCATATACTATGTAAGTATGAATATGGGTTGATAATGCCGGGTTGAACGTCGCTGACATGCAATCCGCGGCGGGGCCCGCAGGTCGTCGACCCCGAAAGCCTTTGATTTTTGGCACACGATGCCGTCTTTTTAACATAAATAAAGTTTTTTGTTTTACTTGTGAACGAACGCGCTGAGTTATAAATAAAGTAACATCCCACTTATGTATATCCCACGTCTGAGGCTACTCTCCAAAAAGAGAGTGGCTTAACTTTTAGTTTTAGGAGCATAGACAGGCCATGTTGCTTCGTACAGGTTTCCCCACGCTGTTTCTCTACACGTCCTAAATCAACAGACTCAAAAATCAATCTCAAAAATTAACTGGTGGTAGGATTCCTATGCAGGAATCCGTCTAGGTAGGCACCACCCCAGGGCCAGTTATTCTGCCGTGAAGCAGTAGTGTGCAAACATTACTGAGTTTCGGTTTGAAGGGCACTGAGAGCTAGCGTAATCACTGGCCATATGAGACTTAAGAACTGATGTCTCAGGGTGATAGGCACAGTGTGGTGTACACACAGAAATTTTCTGGGTGACACAGCATTTGTTATGGGCAGACGTTTCACTTTCCATCAGGTGAACGTTTTGCTCGTTTGATCACTTGATAAAAAAAAAATCATTAATTTCAGCCTATCACTAGTCCACTGTTGAACATAAGCCTCCCCCATAGATTGCCACACAAGGTATACAGCTCTTGTTTTGGGAAGACTTTGCCATAGTTGCCACGCTTGGCAGGCGGGTTAGCAACCGCAGTTTATTTATTTAGATGTTCCCGGAAAACGCTGCTGGCCTTCTTCTGATTATAATTTTCGCTTAGTCGACTTTTACGACACCCATTGGAAGTGATGGGGCGGTAGATTCTCTTAAGCCGCTACCACACGATGGTGTATAGTGTAGCGAGTGGTAGTATTCTTTTAACGATCCGCCACCACACGGCCTATTTTAACATTACTTTTAATTAACATTAATACATTTATTTTAACATTTTAACTAAGTTATGACTTTTGCAACACGGAGTGTAAAAACAGGAACTGGAACACACGAGCATATTTAATGTCCAGTCTGACGCTAGGTGAAATAATTTTCAAAATGTTTTTTGGAATTCTCCTGTGTCGTGGGTACGTTTTACAGACATAAATTCCACATGCAGGAACAACTATCTGTAGGCCATACAAATGTTTGTCCCGTGCGCGAATCGAACCCGCGACCCGCGGCCCAGAAGCCAAGGGCTTATATAAGGAGGAGATTGTGTTGTAACAAACAAAAAAAAAAAACAAAATACAAAAATTGTGAAAAACAGTTAAGTATATCAATTTTTTTTTGTTACTAAGACTGGGAACACTGGATAATGAAGTTCTTGACTTGTACCTATGAATGTAATGGAACCTTCCAGTTCAATATTCACCCACTTTCAGAAGTCCGAATTATTTGAAATATTGCATACGAATTAAGGACCGATGATAATTCTGGCTAGAACCTGGTATTCTCACCGGGATCATCAGTTCGTTGCTGTTCCAGAATGTTTTTTTTTTAGTTATTTAAAACAATTTTTTTCGCTATAAATAAACATCCAGGTTATCACTTCGCTTAAAAACATACGCCCCTCCTCACTACTGTCCGCGCCGTCTTATACCAGTTGCAAACAAAGTCGATGACCCGGAAACAAACACACAAAATATAACTATAATCAACTACTACTGGTGGTAGGTTTCCTATGCAGGGTTCCGACTAGGCAGGTACCACCCCAGGGCCGGTTATTCTGCCGTGAAGCAGTAGTGTGCAAGCAATACTGTTTTTCGGTTTGAAGGGCACTGTGAGCTAGCGTAATCACTGGGCATTTGAGACTTAAGAACTGATGTCTCTGGGTGACGGGCGCAGTGTGGTGTCACACAGAAATATTCTGAGTGACACAGCATTTGTTGTGAACGGACGTTGCACTTACCACCAGGTGAACGTTTTGCTCGTTTCGTCACTTAATACAATAAAAAAAAACCATCCTCGTTACTTTTTGTACAGTCCACTGCTGGACTTAGGTCTCTCCAAATTAGGAAGCTTAGCGATAATAGGTAGGCTTGGCAGGTAAAGACCGGTTTAGGGCAGTTAGGTCTGGTATATTCTGAGATGGATATTTCGCCTTTTGTCGGAAGCCGTTATATTTTTCTGACATTTCCTTTTGTCGGCTTTTACGTCACGGAATGAAGTGAAGAGAGTCTCTTACCCCTCCACTCCAGGGAGTTCTTTATAGAAGGCAGTGACGAGATGAGGAAATCGTTCGCCTGGTGATAAGTGCAACGTTTGCCCAAAACAAATGCAAACACCGCGCTCGTTACCCTGAGACATCAGTTCATAAGTCCCATATGCCAGTCAGTAAGTATTAGTGCTCTTCAAACCGAAACACAGTAATGTTTTTGCACTACTGTTGAACGGCAGAATAACTGGCACTGCAGTGGTAAATACTTATACGGATTCCTGCATATCAATCCAAATACTATTAAAAACCAGCAATGTATAAGTTTACCGTGTGGCGGGGGCTTAAGAGAATCTACCACCCCATCTCATCCCGTGGGTGTCGTAAAAGTCGACAGAGGGAAATGAAGAGGAAATTTTGCAGAGATAGCTAAATTCTGCTTGACGGCATCCTGGCATCAGAAAATTAAGAAAACTGTTTCATAAAAATTGTTTAATAAAAGTTTTGAACATCTTGATAGAACGCCGTGTTGTGGCGGGTTGAGAGAATCTACTCGTACCACCCCATCTAATCCCATGGGTGTCGTAAAAGTCGATAGAGGGAAAATACAAAACTAGAAGATGGGCAACAGCATCTTTCTGGAACATCTGATTAAATAAACTACGGTTGCCAACACGCCTGCCAAGCGTGGCAACTATGGCAAAATCCGCGCAATATGAGACCTACAAACTTTTGTGGCAATCTATGAGGGAGGCCTATGTTCAGCAGTGGATTAGTGATAGGCGGGAACGATACGACGAACGACGAATGTATAAGCAACATACATACATAAGATCACGACTGTATCCCATAAGGGGCAGTCAGAGACTGGGCACTCACTGCAAAAACAGATGACTGCCACAATCCATGTTTCACCAAAACAACATAATGCACTTGGTGTGATAGGTGGTGAGCCCATCGCCACCATGCGCTGTTGGGTGCAACAAAACCAGATAAATAAACAATATATTAGTACAAGGCCATATCAGATTATTAGGAAAATATTAGATAACACCTAAGTTTATCATAATCAGCTAGCCGCTGAACGTTTACTAAACTGGTCGGGTAAGTTTGGTTTGGAAGCCGCCGGCGTGACGTCACCGCACGCCCACGGCCGGTTTGTAGTTCAAGATCACCGAGCGGGGCCGGCGCGACTTGGTGCACATATACATCATTACGGCACACATATTGGCTATACCATATTTGAACCACCAGATGTGTATAGAAGGAAAATTGAACTCGCTTTCAATGGGCTGGAGGTTGGCTGGCAATTTTTTTCTGTGTCGGCGTTAATTTTATTTTTATGCTGTGACTTGAAAACCTTGAGATGTTACGTTAGATACTAAGACTGATTTAGTCCTAGGGCATAGGTTTAGTATACAAAAATATAAGTTTAGTCTAGTTAATAGAATCAGGCGTTACTTTGCGGAAATCCATTATAGTAAAGGAGAGAAAGTTAATATATAAAGTTAATTTAGGAAGTAAATTTCCAGATATTGTAGTGAGTGTATATTGTAGTTGAGTTGTAGTGGTGGAGGGTATCTGGTGGCGGCTCGCGGTGGCGGTATTGGTTTTCTTGTACACGCTGTTGAGGGAGGGCGGGCGGTGCTCTTCAAAACTAGGTAAAAACTCATCAGTTTACATTTTGCATGCGGATCTTAGAATATTAACTTTCTCTCCTTTACTATAGTTTCCTTTAATATAAGTTTAGTCGTAGTAAACATTTTGTTTACATCTCTTATGAACTTACAACGGTTCAAAAAATAAGAACTCAGAGAAGAACCGGAAAAAACGTCTGGGGTCTTTTTCTTTAATGCCATATTATATTGATACAGTGGCATATAAACATTTATTAATTTATTATATGTTTTTTTTATTTGACGGAAGGAGCAGAACGTTCACCTGATGGTAAATGCAATGTCTGCCCATAACAAATGCTGTGTCAGCCAGAACATTTCTGTGTGACACCACACTGCGCCCATCACCCTGAGACATCAGTTCTTAAGTCTCATATGTCCAGTGATTACGTTCTTCATTCAAAATATTTCTCTCCGAACGGATACATTTTTTAAATCCACTTAGACTAAGCAAGAAAACAATATTATATAAAGCTTCGCATAAAATAGAGCATGGTGGTAGGATACCTATGCAGGAATCCGTCTAGGTAGGTACCACCCCAGGGCCAGTTATTCTGCCGTGAAGCAGTAGTGTGCAAACATTACTGTGTTTCGGTTTGATCACTCGGCATATGAGACTTGAGAACTGATGTCTCAGGGTGACGGGCGCAGTGTAGTGTCACACAGAAATGTTCTGGGTGACATAGCTTTTGTTATGGGTAGACGTAGCACTTTACATCAAGTGAACGTTTTGCTCGTTTCGTCTCTCTATCCAATAAAAAAAAAGCAGTTTGCAACGGAATCTTACTATTCATGGCACAGAACAAAATATAAAACAGTTTTTTCTGTTCTGCGGTTTGTACTGCAAAAGATTGGTTTTATTCAAGTTATTTCAAGACGTGCATATCGCCGTATGGTGGCGGCTCGTTAAAAGAATACTACCACTCCATCTCATCCAATGGATCTCGTAAAAGGCGAGTAAAGAATTAAACTGCACTGTGCACCCAACAGCGCATGATGGCGATGGGCTCACCACCTGTCACACCAGTGCATTACATTATTTTGGTGAAACGTGGATTGTGGCAGTCATCTGTTTTTGCAGTGAGTGCTCAGTCTCTGAGTACCCCTTATGGAATACAGTCGTGATCTTATGTATGTATATATGTATTTCAAGACAAGTTAGAACAAACAGGCAACTTTCTCATTTATTATATACTGGCTGTGCCCCACGGTTTCACCCGCGTAAGAAAGCCGATCTCGATCGATGTGATACATATATATACTTCTATATATGAAACGGATTTTCGGGTTTTAATTTTTTGCGCTGAACTCTAATTTTAGAAAAACTAATTGTTTTTCTAAAAGTAAGTAGTAAAGTAGCCTAAGTTACCCGCTATAATATCAGCTATCTGTCAGTGAAAGTCCTCGCCCAAATTGGTCCAGCCGTTTCGAAGATTAGCCGGAACAGACAGACAGACAAATTAAAAAAAAATGTTGTTTCCTTATCAGTACCGTATATACTTAACATCAGGAATGAGTAAAAATCAGTTACTTTGTTATTACAAACAGACTCTTTAATTTTATTTTTTGTATAGATTTTCGTACATGACAAACATCTGTATGCCCTACAGACATGTATATAAACAAACACTCAAATCTACAGATATTAAATAAGGGTGTTTGTGCATGTGCAATTTATGTCTGTAAGCACCCCCGACACAGGAGATATCCTAGTGTGTGACAATCAAAAATCATGTGGAACCGTAGGGCTGCTCTTGCGGCATAAAAAATAAACCCACGGAAGTATGGAACTCTGAAAGAACTTAGCAAACTAACCTTCTTTCCTTTACTAAAAGTGCTCCGATGCCAAAAACCCGTTAAATTACAACTAACTAACAAGAAAGCAAAATGCAACAGAAATTGCTTAGCCATCAGTACAACACCATAACCTTTGTATGTACCACTTATCTACCGGTGAGGTAACGGTCTCCGTGAGAGTACACACTGCACACAACACAGCTTTCGCAGTGACATAATGACCCGCGACGACGAGGAAATAACCAAGCCACACGTTTGTACAACACTCGCGCGGTGTGTATACTTTTTAAATCGATTTCGATCATTGTAAAATCTTCAACAACAAAACGAACAAACAGATGACTGCCACAATCCACGTTTCACCAAAACAATATAATGCACTTGGTGTGATAGGTGGTCAGCGACATACTTTTGTCACTGCTTGGAAGCTGCCAGGACCGGGCAGGTTGTTAAAGATTTGGATCAATCTGATCTATTTAATCTATTTAATACATACATACATACATAAGATCACGACTATATCCCATAAGGGGCACTCACTGCAAAAACAGATGACTGCCACAATCCACGTTTCACCAAAACAATATAATGCACTTGGTGTGATAGGTGGTGAGCCCATCGCCACCATACGCTGTTGGGTGCACAGTGCAGTTTTATTCCTTACTCGCCTTTTACGAGATGCATTAGATGAGATGGAGTGGTAGTATTCTTGTAACGAGCCGCCACCACACGGCGTAGAGATTCATTCTGAATGAAATAATGACAAAACAGATTTATGAGGCGAGTGTGAATGGGAAACTCGGTAAGGGTTCTTGCGAGGCCATGTTTCGAAGTCCGTACCCTATGCCGTAAGGCTGTGTGTTTTTTATAACATATCTCCCTCGTCCTGATCTATATATTATAACGATACATATATCTACACATATATTAATCAGGATGACAATCACGAGAATTTTTCGTGAAAAAAATAAAAACTTAATATGAGACGTGTAATAAAAAGTACACGTTATGGTGTGAGTGAGGAGGACGGGTAGCCTAAAACCTTACGATGTATCACTCACAAGAGGGTATAAAAGAGGCCTGAAAATCTCACGTGATTAATGGATAGGCCCTTATACAAGAAACAAAACAAATAAAAAGTAGATAAATTTAGGGGTTGGTGAAAAATCGGGACACCTGGCAACACTAATAGTGTATAGCACACTACGATTTGACCTGTACCGTGGCATTTATACGAAAATTTCACACCACTAGACCCGAAAACCAACAAACCCGCGACGTAGGTACTCTTGACCACGCGGTCGGTACACTATATATATATTATACATATATATGTATATATATGACAGTAAGCGGGTCTCGATGATTCTAGATTTTTAAAAAAGATGCGCCACAGTAAGATTTGTGAGTTTGAGGTGAATTTTATAGACAAATTGCATATACACAAACATCTACACAAAGGCGACTCCCCTGGTGTTGCGGATGTTCATGGGTGGCGGTGATCGCTTAATATCAAGTGAGCCGCTTGCCCCCTCTTCTATAAAAAAAGGCAAAATCCCCCCAGATGAGTTAATCTATGGGAGAGGCCCATGTTCAGCAGTGGATTAGCGATAGGCCGAAATGATGAAACACCGTCACCAACTCTGTAGGTCATACAGATCTGTCTCGTGTGGGAATCGAACCCGAAATCGTGCGCGGCCCTACCCTATCCTCCAGGAGGCATGCTATCTATGCTGAATTACGTCAAGATCGGTTCAACGGTTAAGCCGTGAAAAGGTAACAAACAGGACAGAAAGGCGGAGAGAATAACTTACGCATTTATATTGGTATGAGTATACACTACTGCAAAATTAAAGGAACAAAAAATATGTTTAGTGATTTTTGAAAGGTGTGAAAAGTAGTGATTAGAAAAAGAGTTGTGAGGGTTCAAGTTTCTAGTTTAAGGTTGACGCCAATATCATAAGAATTAGCACGAGACAAAAAGTTTTATAAAATGATTTGATCTTTCATTGTTCTTGACTTCAGTGGTATTTTTTTTATAGGATAGAGTGACGAAACAAGCAGAACGTTCACTTGATGGAAAGTGCAACGTCTAGTCGTGGTCGTCGTTTCAGCCTATCACTAGTCCACTGCTGAACATAGCCCCCCCCCCCCCCCCCTACAGTGCCACAAAAGTTAGTAGCTCTGATTTTGGGGAGATTTTGCCATAGTTGACACGCTTGGCAGGCGGAATATGCTGCTGCCCATCTCCTCGTTTTGATTTTCCCTCAGTCGACTTTTACGACACCCACGGGATGAGATGGGGTGGTAGATTCTCTTAAACCGCTACCACACGGCCAACGGCAACGTCTACCCATAACGAATGCTATGTCACGCAGAACATTTCTGTGTGACACCACACTGCGCCTGTCACCCTGAGACATAATTTCGTAAGTCTCATATGCCCAGTGATTACGCTAGTTCACAGTGCCCTACAAACCGAAACAGTAATGTTTGCACACTACTGCTTCAAGGCAGGCTAGACGGATTCCTGCATAGGAACCTAGTGGCAGTGTTGTTGTGGAGGGTATCGCGTGGATTTTCCCGGTGGCGGTATACGGCGCTACGTGGGCGATGCCCTTTTCTGCCCTGATCACAGAACATTTACTTTCTTTCCTTTGTCTAAACATATTTCAAAACAATCTACATTTTTACCAAAATACTGGGTATAAATGCTTATCGGGCTAATGCATTCCAATAATAGCCATTCAATAATATGCGCCGCTTATGTCACTTGTTCTAGGGCAGCAGTGAGTCACTGATCGTGGCCAAGGAGCTCATTAATTCTGATCAGACGTTATATTGCTGATTCATACCGCGGCGCGTCATCCCCGCATCTGTTTACCCCAGTTTAGACTTGCGACAGTTAGCGTTGCGACTGCAACGCTTATATAAGATTGGACAGAAACTAAGATTCAATACCATGGTTTCATAAGAATTTGTTCCTAATCATATGTACTAGTTGTCGATTAATTATTAATAATTCGATCGTAATTCATAACATTCTAAGCTTGAACGTTATTAAGGTTTGAGTTGATTTACGAGGAGAGATCGAAAACGTAGTGAGAACGACACTCCATTGGTAAGAAAAAAAATAAATACTGGCAGGCATAGCTCAGATACATATTTGTACCATTAAAGAAAAAATATTCGGTTCTCTTTTGTTTTTTTCTGAATGTAGTCATTTGTTTGCTTCGTGTCGGAACGTGTTCTCGAAATTGGAGAAAAACGAAGTGCGAGCCGTTATTAAATACCTCTGTTTAAAAAAGTTACGACGCAAGAGATTCATTGCGATTTGGATTTGGAGGCAACATTAGGAGAGTCTTCTCCACCGTATTACACTGTCGCAAGGTGGGCTTCTCAATTTCGAGTACGGAGAACGAGCATGGAAGACGAACATCGTTTCGGACCGTCCACCGACGTCAGTCACCCAAGAAAATGTTGCGAAAGTCGAGAAAATTGTATTGAGCGATCGAAGAGTTACCATCCGATACTTAATTCAAGAAACGGGCATTTCATATGGAAGTATTCAATCCATATTGAAACAATCTTTGAATATGAGAAAAGTCTCCGAAAGATGGGTGCCGATAATGTTAACCGACAATCATAAACGAAATCGACTTGACATTTCGAAGATATTGTTGGACAAGTTTCAAGAAGATTCTGAAAACTTTTTGTCTCGTTTCGTAACAATGGACGAAACATGGGTCCATCATTTTGATCCCGAGACAAAACAGCAATCTTCGCAATGGAAACGGCCATCATCACCGACCCCGAAGAAGTTTCGTGCCGTGGCATCGGCTGGCAAGGTTATGGCCTCAATATTTTGGGACTCAGAAGGGATATTGTTGATTGATTACCTGGAGCGTGGAACCGACTATTACAGGCTAATAGTATGCAGCTTTAATTCCCAAGTAGAGGAATGCCATCAAAGAGAAAAGGAGAGGGAAACTTCGTAGGGGCGTGCTGTTTAATCACGACAAGGCACCCGCGCACAGGTCGGCAGTTACGATGACTGCCCATTCAGCAAGCTGGCTTCGAATTGGTTGACCACCCCCCTTATTTACCAGATCTGGCGCGTAGCGATTTTTATCTGATCCCCAAATTGAAAAAATACTAAAGGGGAAACAGGTACGAAGACTATAACGAGGTGATGGATGCCGTGGAGAGCTTTTTGCAGGACCAAAACAAAACTTTTTTTTAAAGGGATTGAAACCTTGGAAAAGCGTTGGACTCGGCGTGTAGAGAGACTCGGAGACTATGTAGAAAAATAAATTATTAAGTTATCACTAGTCATTATATTCTATCTCATTCTCACTACTTTTTGATACATCCTCGTATTGGCAAAATTTTAAAGTACAATTATGCGTTTGACATTGTCAGTGTCAACGTAAATATTTAATGTTTTATTTTATTCAAAAAAGTAAAAGTTAAGTTTCAGCCTATAAATGTCCCACTGCTGAGCACAGGCCTCCTCTAATTTCTGAGAGGGTTTAGGAGCTAGGAAGAATCCGCCACGCTGCTCCAATGCGGGTTGGCGGACTTGTCACATGTCTTCGAAATATTTCTATTCCTCGGACATGCAGGTTTCCTCACGATGTTTTCCTTCACCGCTAAGCACGTGGCAAATCAGCACTTAAAATTGTAGAACAATTTTAGAGGTGCTGACACCGGGGATCGAACCCAGGTTACTCGCTTACTATGAAATTAAAGGCGAGCACCAGGCCCCTGAGATACCATATAAAAATTTTAATTCCTCCTCGCTCCTTCTCCATACAAACTATTTACTATGTCAAATCTCACACTCCTTGCGCGCATGAAGCTTAAAAATTACATAGTTTTCTCTTCGCGTATTAATATACATATAGTTTTAAAACATTGAACATAATTACTTATAGATAATGAGACTTTTGTAAAATTTATTGACGACAGCGAATGTCAGTGTGCCTGTCCCTAATAATTGTATTTGAATAGCAAATTCGTGGGTACCGCACCCCGCTAGTCAAGGCATCAGCTATTACGTTTCATATGTCCATGTAAATACACTGTCTACGTTGCTTTTCAAACCACCACACTATGTTAGTTCCCACTCTAGTTCCTGCTGCATGAAAGTCCGTCCATCAATACCATCATTGAGGCATCGACAGAATAACAGCGCTGTGGCAACTCTGCCATAGCATTATGCTGAGTCGACAGCCTTTTCGTTGCTACAACCCAACGTACGTCTGACAATGTAATACGTCGTATTTTTTGTTTACTTATTTTTTGTATGTTGTGTTGTAGTATTGAATAAAAAAAAAATTCTTTCTTTCTTCTTTTCTTTCAATACCAATAATAAAAAAAAAAATACAGTAAGACAAACGCGTTTGCCTTTGAGGCCGTTTCCGTATAATGAATAACCTTACACGGTTTCTTTATGTTACGAGTATACTTCTTTAGGCGCGTTAAGGGTACAACTTTAATATGCAACGGACGTTTACTGGTGGTAGGATTCCTATGCAGGAATCCGTCTGGGTAGGTACCGCCCCAGGGCCGGTTATTCTGCCGTGAAGCAGTAGTGTGCAAACATTACTGTGTTTTGGTCTGAACGGCACTGAGAGCTAGTGTATTTACTGGGCATATTAGACTTAAGTACTTATGTCTCTGGGTGATGGGTGCAACGTGGTGTGACACAGAAATGTTCTGGGTGACACAACATTTGTTATGGGCAGACGTTGCACTTACCATCAGGTGAACGTTCGCTCGTTTCGTCACTATCTACAAAAAAAAGTTGCACGCGACCAGCGTTTCGGAAATTCCCGGGTTCAAGGTGACCATTAAAATGAATTAATTGTGAAATTTCTTATACTAAGTTCAATCGTAAAGGGTATTCGTTTTTTTTTTTAATTTAATGGTATCTTGTCTTTTAAGGAATTTTAGTATTGGATTAAGTGACGAGACGAGCAAAACGTTCACCTGATGGTAAATGCAACGTCTGCCCATAACAAATGCTGTGTCGCCCAGAACATTTCTGTGTGACACCACACCGCGCCCGTTACCCTGAGACATTAGTTCTTTCAGTCTCATGTGCTACGCTATGTGATTACGCTAGCTCTCAGTGCCCTACAGACCGAAACACAGTAATGTTTGCACACTACTGCTTCACGGCAGAATAACTGGCCCTGGGGTGGTACCTACCTAGACGGATTCCTGCATAGGAATCCTACCACCAGTAAACCTACCTCTCTGTATCGTGACGAAATTTGGCGCAGAGGTAGCTTGCATCCTGGAGACGGACATAGAGTACTGTTTACTCCGGAAAATCAAATAGTTTCTACAGAATCTTTAAAAAATCGAAGGCATTCTCTAGTATCGTATATATACCACAACAATAAACACCTTCATTAATAAATTGGCACTGAGAGACGCTGCTACGAAGCCTACTTTAAATATTTACTTAATCGCACTATTACGGCATTCAAGTCTCGAGAGGCTTCTGTAAATTGTGACTTCTTTCAGTTTTAACCTACTTCGAAAAAGAAGAAAGTTCTCGGAAGAATCTACAGACCAATCTGTATGTATGTTCGGGCATAACTTCTTTGTTTAAAAACCGATTTTTTTTTTATTTTTTTATAAGAAAAAGGATATTTTGGTCAAGTTTTGACGATGGGAGTGGCGTTGAAGTCGGTTAGATTAAATAATTACTTTCGGATTTGTAGTTAGTAATAATACCACTTTTATACCTTATCTACCTATTTAAGTGGTTTTATCTAGGAAGCGACATCGCAGACGACGGACTCGATATCTATGCTGAATGCTGATAAGTAATGTATATTCAGATGTTGACAATTGTGTTTTTCACTTGTTTCTGAGTCACGCAGTCACAACCTGCAACATAAGGCGCGGTCAAGAATGCATGACGCATCATTAGTTAATCTATACAAATAAATAAAATTCTAGTGTCTGTTTTGTAATAACAAAACAACAGCTTTTTACTCAATTCTTATGAAAGTATATGATTATGATGATGTTCTTCTAGCCGATTTCGACCACGGCGACAACTGCTGACTACTGTCGAGAGCCATCAACTGCGTAGGAGATATTATAGTGCCACAAGTGTACGCGCAAACACAAAGGCACTCACTCGTCCCAACCTATCCGCGTCCGATGTAACGCTGATGCGATAAGATCGTAGGTAGGCTAGGATGCAGTGTCAGAAACACGGGGACAATCACGACACAACCAGACCCGAAAAGCAACAATTTATGTTTTAGCACAAATGTTGGCTCCGGCTGGGATTCGAACCCAGGACCTGCGGCGTAGAAGTCAGGTACTCTAACCACTAGACCACGCGGTCGTAAGTAATTCAATACAATAAATACAAAACATAGCATTATCTTTGCCTGTTTATCGTTTAGAAATTGAAAACCTTAAATTTAGAGAGGAAAGAACGTACATGTTTTAATTTTATATACCTACATTTGTCACCTCATGGATACAACTCGTGTCACATGTGTTGTGATTGTCCCCGTGTTTCCCGTCCGTGTGTCCGTGTTTACCAGACCCGAAAACAAACAATTTATGTTTTAGCACAAATGTTGGCTCCGGCTGGGATTCGAACCCAGGACCCGCGGCTTAGAAGTCAGATACTCTAACGACTAGGCCACGCGGTCGTCATTGACGAAAGTATATACGGTACTTATAAGAAAAAAACAATTTTTAAAATTTCGGTCTGTCTGTCTTTCGGTTTGTTCCGGCTAATCTCTGAAACGGCTGGAGATATTTCGACGGGACTTTTACTGACCGATAGCTGATATTATAGCGGGTAACTTAGGCTACTTTAATTTTAGAAAATTAACGATAACCCCAAAATCCGAGTTAAATAGGGAAGTATATCATCGATCGGGTCGGCTTTTTTACGCGGGTGAAACCGCGGGCACAGCCAGTATCATTATAAAAATGGGCATTAATGTGAATTAGTAGTACATACATGTAATGACGCCTCTTTTCCATATAAAGGGGAAGGAAAGAGACCACACCCGTAGCCCACTTTTCGACCCCGCGGCGAAAAGCGACGGGACAAGCGGCGAACCACGTCGCCGCCATTTTGGTAGAAGTCAATAAATCTTTACTCTCCCTTGTGTTACCACGTGCAGTATAGTGGCAGCATTGCATATTATGGTGTTATTCTGCACAAATAAAGGTTGTCCATGCAATAGCTTAGTCACCTCTTACGGCACCTCGGTAGGGAAGAGGTTGGTGCTGTTCTTCTCTGCCCTCTCTCGGCAATATTTTATTAATTAATTTTATAAGTAATAAATGAAAAAAGAACAGCCTTAAAACGACTTAACAGCCGATACGTATTCGGCTGTTAAGTCGTTTAAAGTTTTTAAAAAGAATGTAGTATGAATATTATTCGAATTTTAAAGAAAATAACTATTTACATTTATAACCCAAACAATATCGCAGCTATGCTATATACGCAAAATGATTGACTCCTTTCCTATCGTGTTGTTTCTATATAAATATCTAGTAATGGTAATGATGTACGGTCAGCAACAAAAATTTAATCTTTTGTCCATTTTGAAACCAATGACAAAGACTAGATTAAAAATTACGGCAGACAGTATTCCACTGACCAACATCAAGGTAATATAGTAATCTATTTAGATGAGAATGTTATAAAACAAACTTACTTGAATTTAAATTATACGAGTACTAGCTGAAGCCCTCAGCCTCAGCCATGTCCGCGAGGATTTAGATATTTCAAAAATATGGTGGATATTCCATGAATTTCGGAAATAAAGCCCTAAGTCCGTCTTCCGGATGCAAGCTGCATCTCCGTGCCGAATTTCGTAAAGATCGGTTAAAAGTATAATGCATCTCTATAAACATATTTCTAAGAGGCAAACCAAACTGCGATACAAACTACAAGTAGCGCCATCTAGCTGAAGTTATGAAAGTGTACGAGTAATATTGATTGAATACAGAATTATACATACATAAGATCACGACAGTATCCCATAAGGGGTAGTCAGAGACTGGGCACTCACTGCAAAAACAGATGACTGCCACAATCCACGTTTCACCAAAACAATATAATGCACTTGGTATGATACTCGTAGGTGGTGAGCCCATCGCCACCATGCGCTGTTGGGTGCACAGTGCAGTTTAATTCCTTACTCGCCTTTTACGAGATCCATTGGATGAGATGGAGTGGTAGTATTCTTTTAACGAGCCGCCAAATAAACATAAATTCAATATTCGTTTAAAGTTAATAACACCATCAACAACAATCGGTGCACCGGTTAATCCGTGAAAAGGTAACAAACAGACAGAGGGACAGAGAGAGGTACTTCCGCATTTATAATATTAGTATTTTTTTTATTTGATAAAAGTGACGGAACGAGCAGAACGTTCACCTGATGGTAAGTCCAACGTCTGCCCATAACAAACGCTGTGTCACCCAGAATATTTCTATGTGACACCAAACTGCGCCCGTCGCCCTGAGACATCAGTTCTTAAGTCTCATATGCCCAGTGATTACGCTAGCTCTCAGTGTCCTTCAAACCGAAGCACAGTAATGTGAAACATTACTTCTTCACGGCAGAATAACTGGCTCTGGGGTGGTACCTGCCTAGACGGGTTCCTGCATAGGAATCCTACCACCAGAGAGTATGGATAAATACAATAACTTTATTGGTGAAAAATACAAATTTTAGTTTTAAAGCCAAATTAACAACGTACGTGCTATGACGTAAAGTTATCAATAACAAAATCAAGGAAGCTTTCTATGACAGGATGAATGAAATTTTATGATTTAGCAACAATTAATTTGCAAGTAAATCAAAAACATTAAAAACAGCCCTATTTATTTATTGCACGAATACATAATCAGGTACGAGTATATGCCGTGTGGTAGCGGCTTAAGAGAATCCTACCGCCCCCTCTCACCGCGTGGGTGTCGTTAATGTCGACAGAGGGAAAATAAAAACCAGGATATGGGCAGCAGCGTCTTCGTGGAACGTCTGAATAAATAAACGGTTGGAACCCGTCTGCGAAGCGTGGCAACTATGGAAAAAACACCCATAAATGAGAGCTACAAATTTTTGTGGCACTCTGTGGGGGTGGCCTATGTTCAGCAGTGAACTAGTGATAGACTTTAATGATGATGAAAGAAACACATCTTAATAATCGGCATTGGAACAAATAACAATTTATAAAATCTGGATAGCAAACACGACTACACGGTTCATTCGTCGCAGAAGACAAATAAAAACATTCATGAAAAGAAAAAAGAGATAATCGGAGCCAGATGTTAAATGTACAAGACCACACAGGTTAAGACATGTGTGCATATGTAAGCATTCAAACGATTTGCGATGTAGTTGTACGTATGTCCGTCTGAATACGTGATAGTCATAGTAACGTCTCTTGAGCCAAGGCGAGAAAGCGTGTCGCCACATGGCCAGTCACGTGCCGGTGACCGCAGAAGTCCAAACAAGTCCCACCGAGGACGCATTGTTTCAAAACTTCGTCCCGTGCCAATTTAGATGGCCTTGAACCACATCCATATTACACAAAAACATGACAAACGACGGAATTCAAGAAAGTAACAATATAACTTTATTCGTTGCTACGCTCAATACAACAACATGAAAACAAACAATTAACAAGTTATACTGGTGGTAGGATTCCTATGCAGGAGTCCGTCTAGGTAGGTACCACCCCAGGGCCAGTTATTCTACCGTGAAGCAGTAGTGTGCAAACATTACTGTGTTTCGGTTTGAAGGGCACTGTGAGCTAGTGTAATCACTGGGCATATGAGACTTAAGAACCTATGTCTCAGGGTGATGGGCACAGTGTAGTGTCACACAGAAAATTTTCTGGGTGGCACAGCATTTGTTATGGGCAGACGTTGCACTTACCATCAGTTAAACGTTTTGCTCGTTTCATCACTTTATGCAATAAAAAAAAAAGTATTTAAATTTATATTGAATTGCAGCAACGAAAAGGACCCGACTCAGCGTTATGCTACAGCAGAATTGCCGCAGCGCTGTTATTCTGTCGGCATCACTAATATAGAACCTACGAGCAGCTGTCAGACAGTTTAAATTTAAATGCATGTCATAAGATAACAGAAAAACAAAACACGAAAGATATTTTAAATGTATCAGACTATATGTCTGTGTGTACACACAAGTGTATAATGTATAAAAGAAGTTATAATAAAGATTAGTATTAGTGAATTTGTACAGGAAATGCAATAACAGACAGCGATAAACGAATTCGACTGGCACGTAGAAGGTTCCGAAACATAATTTTAATCACATTGTCGGAGCTGAGTCCAAGTTCCATACTTCCATACTAATATTATAAATGCGAAAGTAACTCTCTCTCTCTTCCTCTGTCTGTTTGTTACCTTTTCACAGTTCAACCGCTGAACCGATCTTGGCGAAATTTAGCACAGAGATTTCCCTGCAGACGGACAAAGGATACTTTTTATCCCGGAAAATCTAGTAGCTCCCTGGGATATTTATAAGATTTATATCCACGCGGACGAAGTCGCGGGCATCAGCTAGTACTCTCTTGTTTTCGGGCTTGATTGATAACAAATGACGAATAAACGAGCGGCTTCTAATCTCATAAACTAAAAACAAAACATGTCTTAATAGAACACCTTGCGGTACTCCATCAGTATCTGTGTGAGTGCTGCAAGGTATCGAAAAGTAAATCATAATAAAATTTAAAAAGCCCATGATTGAACACCGACGGCTTCCTCGCGACTAAGGTGACACGAAAATAGTATTTATTGCGATACTAAAATAAATTCCGAGTGTGAATCGGAGCCGAACGAAAATAGCACAAAGGTTTTCGACACTGACGTGAAAAAAGTGTAACATGTTTAGAGATTTATACCGCTATAAGGAGAACGCTGTTTGGACTATACATGCATCTTGCTGCTTTCTTTGAATCGTGAGTTATTCTGATGGAGTGTTTTGACATTGTACAGTCCCTTCGTGAGGTTAGACTTAAGTAACCATGGTAGCTCAGTGGCTAGACACTTTAAATTTAATAGTACGCGAGTGACCTGGGTTCGTTACCCTGGTGCCAGCACCTCTAAAATTGTTAATTAAAATTTTAAATGCTGATTCACCACGTGCTGGGCGGTGAAGAAAACATCGTGAGTAAATCTGCATGTCTGAGACATCTATACTAATATTATAAATGCGAAAGTAACTAACTCTGTCCCTCTGTCTGTTTGTTACCTTTTCACAGTTAAACCGCTCAACCGATCTTGACGAATTTTTGCACAGATATAGCTTGCATTCTGGGGACGGACCTAGGATACCTCTTATCCCTGAAAATTAAATAGTTCCCTCGGGATATTTAAATAACCTATATCCACGCAGTCGAAGTACCTATATCCGGTCTAGTCGAGGTTATCTAGTAATAAATATTTCGAGGACATGTGAAGTCCACCAATCCGCATAGCAGCAGCGAGACGGACTCTTCCCGGGTTCAAAACCTCAGAAACGATGATAGATCTGTGCTCAGCGCATTTATAGGCTAGTCAATTCAAAGATATTAACCACATATTTAGTTTATTTCACCTAAATATATAGTTCAAGTATTTAAAACTAAATTATTTATTACGGACACGTGAACATCGTCAATTCGCAAAAAATAATATGTTCCCCAACAAGATAGAATAGAATAGAATAGAATATTTTTATTCAATATAGATCATTTACATAATAATTATTGAACGTCATTTTTTTTAAACTACACGGGTTCGCAAAGAAATGCCTCTGTCCTGGGAAGAACCAGTAAGAAACCCAGCGGGATTTTTTTTTTCAGTCATTTTAAATATACAATCACAGCAGTTTTATAAAGATGTAGCAATAGCTTGGCAGCGATCACCTCATTCCCAGGGGTTATCATCATCCATGTGTTCCTTAATATTATAATAACCCTTCTTAAAATGTCTTTGTTTAAGAAATAGTTTGAACTTTTTTATTGAAAGACTGTGCACTTTCTGGGATTTTGTTGTAAAAACGTATACATTGCCCCATGAAAGAGTTACTGACTCTGTGAAGTCGGGTAACTGGCATAATTGCCGGTTAGCTCACTCCAAGGTAACCAGAACGTTAAAAATGGCGCAATCGAAATAATCACGATAATGCAATTAGCACAAATTATTACATCCGACATGATTACGTGACATAATCACCTAATAGAATCCTTGCTGGAATTCTGCTTACGTGGTGATTGAGGAGCGGGGAGTGGGGGTTCTATTTGTGAACGCCCCCAACCGTGCGGACTTGATTCAAGCAACTAATTTCGCTTCTATTTAAAATTGTTTATGGCGACTCCATGCCGCTTAGAAACATAGCAATCTGGTTTTCATTGTTAGTGTTTGATAACCTCATCTATTACATATTTTTTAATAACATATTTTTACTGACGTACTCGAGGCGTATATAAATTGTAACAAATAATTAAAAGCGCAAGGGCTAGGCGCTCGCTTTAAATTTCACAGTACGCTAGGGACCTGGGTTTAAACCCCGGTGCCGGCACTACTAAAATTGTCATTTTAAAGGCTGATTTACCACATGCTCGGCAGTGAACAAAAAACATCATGAGGTGACCTGCATGTCTGAGTAATAAATAAAGTACGCCGACCCGCATTGGAGAAGCGTGGCGGATCCTTACCGGTTCCAAAACCCGCTCAGAAATGAGAGGAGGCGTGCACTCAGCAGTTGGACATTATTTCGCTGTTACTTTTACATAAAGCGTTTCGCTGTTACTTTTACATAAAGCGTAACAGTTCCAAATGTATGTAGAAATTAATAATTTAAATACGAAAACCATAACCATTTCATATTTTAATCATCATCATCATCATTTCAGCCTATCAGTAGTCCACTGCTGAACCTAAGCCTCCCCCATGGATTGTCACAAAACTCTGTAACTCTCATTTTGGGGGGATTTTGTCATAGTTGCTACGCTTGGCTACCCGCCTGGTGTTGGCAACCGCAGTTTCAAAGAAAAATATGGCAACCTTATTATTTCTTTATTCAGATATTCCGGGAGGATGCTGCTGACAATCTTTTGATTTTAATTTTCCCCCTGTCGACTTTTACGACGTCGACGTGCTAAGTTTAATAAAGACATAGTGTGACACATAAAATCTAGTACAAAGATTACGAAGATAAGTACTCTGTAACCGCATGAAAAATTTCGTCGACCGCGTGGCGTAGTGGTTAGCGTACCTGACTTACTGCGCCACCGGTCCTGGGTTCGATTCCCAGCCGGAGGTAACATTTGTGCAAAAACACAAATTGTTGCTTTTCGGGTCTGGTTGTGTTGTGCATGTGAAATGTATGTTTGTAAAACGCACCCACGATACAGGAGAAAAACCTACTGTGGGGCTTCGTTTAAAAAAAAAACAAAAACAAATATGTACTTAAACGAAAGTGGACTAGCTAGGGACTAGCAGCGCCCCGTGGTTCCAACCGCCGTTTAATTAAAAAAAAAAGCTCGCTTTAAGGGTCGTAGCTATGTTATATAGCTATAGCCTTCCTCGATAAATGCGCTATCCAACACTAAAAGAATTTTTCAATTCGAACCAGTAGTTCCCGAGATTAGCGCGTTTAACCAAACAAACTCTTCAGCTTTATAATATTAAGTACTCGTATGGATAGATCCCCCGCGAGTACATATTATAAAACCAGCAGAACTATTCTGTGCGGTTGTTCCTGTTTCTGTCTCCCTTGCGCCATCTAATAATAGATAATTTAACAGTAAAGTCCTTTCGAGTCCGTGCACCGAAATCGGATCGACATGTTATATCCAGAGTAATATGAGTGAGAAAAGGGTTTAAGTCTTGACGGTAAGAATGTAAAGTTTTAGGTTTGACTAACACAATCTAGTTTACGAAACGATTAGGCTTATATAGGAATAAGCGAATTGCCGCAAATTTATTCGCTATATCAAGGACAGTCCGGATGGAACGGAAGTGACAAGCGCGCGCAGGAAAGAATGTGTTCCGACGTTATTTCCGGTACAAGGAAAAGCCCTGAAAATCAGACACTATTCGTAACATTCTTCCGTATGTAAAAATACAGCGACTTCGAGAAGGAATTTAAAAGAGTGTTATTTGATTCGAAAATATCCACCAATTTAACGGCACTGATAACCAGTAGACTGTTTTTTTTTATTGTATAAAGTGACGAAACGAGCAAAACGTTCACCTGATGGTAAGTGCAACGTCCGCCCATAACAAATGCTGTGTCACCCAGAATATTTCTGTGTGGCACCACGAGTGCCCTTCAAACCAAAACACAGTAATGCTTGCACACTACTGCTTCACGGCAGAATAACTGGCACTGTCACAAATCTAGACGGATTCCTGCATAGGAATCCCACCACCAGTAATGTTTAGTACATCGGGCCCGAATAGGTTTTCGTCTGAGTGTTTACTAAAGCATATCTTGCTCTTGAGTGCTGAACCAGTGAGACAGAGAGGGAGGGAGCGAGGATATGAATGGAAAAGAGAGAGCGACATACTTTTGTCACTGCTTGGAAGCTGCCAGGAACGGGCAGGTTTTTAAAGATTTGGATCAATCTGATATTTAATCTATTTAATACATACATACATACATAAGATCACGACTATATCCCATAAGGGGCACTCACTGCAAAAACTGATGACTGCCACAATCCACGTTTCACCAAAACAATATAATGCACTTGGTGTGATAGGTGGTGAGCCCATCGCCACCATGCGCTGTTGGGTGCACAGTACAGTTTAATTCCTTACTCGCCTTTTACGAGATCCATTGGATGAGATGGAGTGGTAGTATTCTTTTAACGAGCCGCCACCACACGGCTAACTACTTAATCTATTTAATACGCGGTCATAAGGTATACAGTACAAGAAGCAATGTTTAATTTACGCTTAAGTGTAGCAATTATTTATATGATAATGAGGCTTTATCTCTAATACCTATTTGCGGGAAGCGCATCACTTACCGCACTTAGATCATTGCAACGCACACTGTGAGTCAAGTAGACGCAAACGCGGTTACGGCAAGGACAATTACTGATGACATTTTATAACTCCTGACTGACTCATTTATTCTCTACGATTATAAAGTACACAACCATATTTGTTTAATAAATCAAAGGAACGAAAGTTAATGTGCTAATCTTCAATAATTTGTTGTCTTGTTTCTACATATACTTTTGTAAGTCGCTGTTTGGGACATTTATTTAGGTTAGTATGAGTTTTTACGTAATAATGCTGCAGTATTTTTCAGAATAGATAGTGTTTGTTCCTGTGTAGTAGTCATATTTATATACTTTTTATATACATTTTCGAGCGCATGCACCGCGATCCGCTCACTCAGCGGCTGTCTGTCGTAGAGTCAATAACACTAATGCCTCGTTGTGAGGTGCAAAAATGACAAATTATGAAATAACACATATGACACTACATTTATGAACTGATTCTAGAGAAAAGCTTGCATTCTAGATGGAGGTCCATTTGATGTCCTAAGACGAACCTCTACTAGGATTTCTAAACTAGATATATCTATATTTATGGTTTAAAAAGATGGATTCGAACCTAAAACCCAAACCGGTAGTTCCGCCGATCTCTGAGACGCCTAAGACGAATGTAGCATAGTTTCAGATATTGTAATTATTAACGGTTAAACATCTATCCATTCATTTCACAGTGAACCTACACGTGTACAGTTAACTCACGTTCAAAGTCGCGTTACGTCGAGGCCGTTAGGTGCAAGATGCTGTATGAGAAAAATATCACCTTCTTCTGACCGCATTTTAATAATGACAACTGTACCTTAAATGTATATTCAGAAATCTATTACAGTAACTAGAGAAACTAAGTTCATTAGCTAATAAAGAATTGAAATTGAGGTGTGTATTTACTGGTAGTAATGGATTCCGGTGCAGGATTCCGTCTAGGTAGGTACCACCGCAGGGGCCGGTTATTCTGCCGTGAAGCAGCAGTGTGCAAAGAACTGATACGAGATTTAAGAACTGATATTACGGGGCGACGGCACCACATAGAAATGTTCTAGGTGACACAACATTTGTTATGGGCTGACGTTGTTCGCGTTGACGAAGATTTGCAATTTGAAAAAAGAGTTGCAATATCACGTCAGAAATTCAAATTTAGTTTGTAAAGTGTAAACTTTTTTGCGGTCTATAGAATAGAATAATTTCTATTCAACATAGATTTTTTTTTTATTTACATAATACTCATAGAACATGTTTTTTTTAAACGGCACTGGGAAGAACCAACAAAAAACAGAGCGGGCAGTTTTATTTTCATTTCAGTAATTTTAAATAAAATTTAATACACAAAAACAAAATATAAAGAAGTAGAAATAGCTTGGCAGCGATCACCTCATTACCGGGGGTTATAATCAGTCATGTATTCTTTAATAATGTAATAACCCTTCTTAAGTCTCGTGTACAGTTTCTTAATTCGATTTTCTGTCCGGGGAAGAAACAGGACCGGGGAAGATATTAGTATATGTACATGTATAAAATATTTATTTGTTGACTCGGTTGGCGCAGTGGTTAAGCGATTGACTTCTGCGCCGCGGGTCGCGGGTTCGATTCCCGCACGGGACAAATGTGTGTATGACCTACAGATAGTTGTTCCGGGGCTGGGTGTTTGTGCATGTGGAATTTATGTATGTAAAACGCACCCACGACACAGGCAAAGCCTACTGTGGGGCATCGTTTTTTTTATAAAAAAAATTAAAAAAATTAGGTATGTAGATATTTATGTAGATATGTACTTGATTTAGTATATTTGTTATTTATATATGTATATATAGATATAGATATATATATATAAACATTGAATAAAAAGCAGTTATTTTTTTATTACAAACAGACACTTCAATTTTATTTTGCATTAGCTGGGCCCCACGGTTTCACCACCGTAAAAAAGTCGACCCCAATCGATACATATGTACTTCTCTATTTGAATCTGATTTTAGGGTTTAAATTTTTTTCCACGGAACCCTATTATATTTCAAAAATTAAAATAGCCTAAGTTACCCGCTACAATATCAACTATCTGTCAGTGGAAGTCCCGTCAAATCGATCCAGCCGTTTCGAAGATTAGCCGGAACAAACAGACAGACAGACAAAGAATTTAAAAATTGTTTTTTTATTTATAAGTACCGTATATACTTTCGTACGGTGGCGATGGGCTCACCACCTATCACACACAGTGCAGTATATTGTTTTGGTGAAACGTGGTGGCAATCATCTGTTTTTACAGTGAGTGCCCAATCTCTGAATACCCCTTATGGGATACAGTCGTGATCTTATGTATGTATGATAGCAGTTTGCACGTCGCTGCTCGAGGGACTCGCGCGATTTCTCATTGTTTTCTTTGGCAACTAACCTGGTTTAGTGAATCATCTCAAGATGATATTCTACATTGGAGTATGTTTATATTTTCTCAGTATTGTCGTAAGCGTATCGTATTTGAAATCCTCTAAAAGGGCTTCTGGATCTGTGGAACTATGATTTATTTTTATAATATACTAGCTGAAGCCCTCGACTTCGTCCGCGTGGATATAGGATTTTTGAAATATCCCGTGGGAACTATTTGATTTTCCGGAATACGTACATCCGTCGCCGCTCGGGCTCACTGAAACCCAGCGCTGTAGTCTCGATTGCGGCATTAAGCTGAGCAAGACCCGTTTGCTCAATGCGCCACGACACACGTGACAATATTTTTGTACACGTTGTTGTATCCCACAACTGCTATCAAAACACTTTAATACCTCTAGTCATTACTGTTTCGATTCTTTTACAATATTATTCATTTATTTATTAATTGAAACAGTCATAAATAATTTTCCAGTGTCAAGTAACATACCCTTTATTTAATTTCACTGGTGGTAGGATTCCCATGCAGGAATCCGTCTAGGTAGGTACCACCCCAGGGCCAGTTATTCTGCCGTGAAGCAGTAGTGTGCAAGCATTACTGTGTTTCGGTTTGAAGGGCACTGTGAGCTAGCGTTATCACTGGGCATTCGAGAGTTAAGAAATGATGTCTCAGGGTGACGGCATTTGTTGTGGGCGGACGTTGCACTTACCATCAGGTGAACGTTTTGCTCGTTTCGTCACTTTATACAATAAAAAAAAATCCAAGTATACAATCTTCAAGCAGCAAGATACAAATTATGATCGACAGAAAATTGATAGTTGACTTTTACTGAAGATTTGCTGGACTGATGGAGACAAAAAGAAAAGCACAATTTTGGTCATGAATTGAATTTTCCAATCACTGTACACTTTCAGGAGCACTTGCTGCATAATAAACTATCAATATCAAACATCAAAACTCAAAATATACACAGAAATTACATAATTAAAAAAAAACACAAGTACCACTTTTCGATTTGGCCGCGTAAAAAAGCCGACCCCGATCGATGATGTATACACACACTACCCAATTTGAAGCTGATTTCGGGGTTTTACCTTTTTTTGCGCGGAACCCTAATTATTTTTCTGAAATTAAAGTGGCCTAAGTTACACGCTATAATATCAGCTATCTGTCAGTGAAAGTCCAGTCAAATTCGGTCCTTGCTGTTTCGGAGATTAGCCGGAACGACCGATTTGACTGATTTTTTTTGTTTTCTTCGCAATTGTCAGAACAAGGATCGTATGAAAGATTTTTTTCAAAAATTTTCCGGATAAGTCGGAAATTTGGATGGTATTTTTGTATTAAAATCTCAATTAAAAAAAAATACGTTTGGTTTGACAGTTATGCTGTTCACATGTTCACATGTTTTAGAACCTACTTCTTATTTTTTTGCTAAGCGAACTTCTCATTTACTTCATTACAAAATTACACCCGCGCGAAGCCGGAGCGAGTCGCCCTAAACTTTGGCTTATGTTCCCATAAATAAAACATTAATTTGGTAACTTAAAATTACCTGACCAGCTGCAGAATCGCCGATGAGTATAGTCCCTATAAAAATGTTAGTGAAGGGATTGTGGTTGTTCTTTTTGTCCAAATAAAGTGCTAATTTATCTTTCTTATATCTATGTGCCCGTGCGAAGCCTGGGCGGATCGCGAGTAATATTAGACTATAAGAGGATAACGTTTTGCCGATACGTGTCCGGCAGAGTAGAATAGCACCTCTTTCCTGCCGAGGTGTCGTAAGAGGCGACTAAGGTATTGTACGGACAGCCTCTATTCGTGCAGAACACGATATTATGCAATGCTGTCACACTCACAATACAGCTCGTGAGGGGGGAGCGTATTGGGAGTAAATTTTTTTTGGGTCTTACCAAATTAGCGGCGTCGTGGTTCGTCACCCGTCACGTCTAGTTTCACACGGTGGCGAAAAGCAGGCTACGTATGAGACCTCCGCCTACCACTTTATATGATACAACGATTTAATGTAACGTTAATGTTCCGCGAATATGAATTCAAGTATTAGTTAGCTATCTTTTTCTTTTACTGGTGGTAGGATTCCTATGCAGGAATCCGTCTAGGTAGGTACCACCCCAGTCCAGTCATTCTGCCGTGAAGTAAAAGTGTGCAAACATTACTGTGTTTCGGTTTGAAGGGCACTGTGAGCTATCGTAATCACTGGGCATTTGAGGCTTAAGAACTGATGTCTCAGAGTAATGGGCACAGTGTGATGTCACACAGAAATGTTCTGGGTGACAGCATTTGTTATGGGCAGACGTTTCACTTACCATCAGGTGAACGTTCTGCTCGTTCCCGTCATTTTTATCAAATAAAAAAAATACTAGGTATTTTCCGACCAGGGCGAAAACTTCCGAATATTATGTCATATGGGATAAAATCGGAATTAGACTAGGATGCAGTGTCACAGACACGGGGACAATCACGACACAAACCAGACAATTTGTGTTTTCATCACAAACGTTGGCTCCGTTTGGGTTTCGAACGTAGAACCCGCGGCATAGAAGTCAGATATTCTGAACACTAGACCAAAGTCATCAAATATACTATAATGACAATCAAAGTCGTACCGTTCTTTTTTAATATTCATTGACAGCACTTACCGTCGACAGACTTACTTGCACTTACCATCAGGTGAACGTTTTTGCTCGTTTCATCGCTTTATAAATAAAAAAAATCTTAAAATTTGTCACAGTAAGACAATATTATTACGTACTTAATAATTAAATACGCTTTATGGTGACGCTATTCGTCAACACGAATAATTCGACAGAACTGTTACTAATTGTTGAGGTATCCAAAATGGTTGTCGATTCTGCGAATGAATTAGTTCCAACACTCAATGCCTGATTCGTGGTAGCAAAACACAAAACCAATACTTCGATTTGTAAGTTCAGTTTTCTTTTTTTGTTGTAATTGGTTGTAGGTTTCTAACAGTAACAGTTTGATGAGTCAAAAAAGCGGAGACTACAGTTGACGTTGTAATTTTTATTATTATAGTAGCTGTACCCCGCGTTCACGTTCACATATTCACGCAAGCGACAGTCGACAGCTAGCGCATCCATCGACGCTTGACGCTAAAATGTATTCTACAAGCACGCAGCGCGCGACACAGTCCGAATTCGAGGTTTGGTAGGGTTTGTTTACATACAAGATCAGACTGTATCCCTAGGGTATCAGGACGGTCATAAAAACAGAGACTGCCACAATCCACGTTCACAAAACAATAATCACTTGGTGTAGGCGGGTACCTTCGTACATCGCGTTGGGTGCCACAGTGCAGATCCGTACTCGCCTTGTACGAGATCCATTGATGAGAGAGTGGTAGTATTTTGTAGGCCGCAGTTTGTTTAAGTATTTATGTTTGGGTCAAACCAAACCTGGCACGCGGGCCCCTGGCCCGTGAGCACAGTATCCGATGAAGCTGTAAAAGCCAAATAGGCTAACAGCAATTACATCACCGAAATTATATATACCTACATATCGTCATCACTTCAGCCTATCACTAGTCCACTGCTAAACATAGGCCCTCTCTCATAGATTGCCACAAAAGTTTGTAGCTCTCGTTTTGGGGGATTTTGCCATAGTTGCCACGCTTGGCATGCGGGTTGGCAACCGCAGTTTATTTAGTTCAGATGTTCCAGGAAGATGCTGCTGCTCATCTCCTGGTATTCATTTTCCCTCTGTCGACTTTTACGACACTCACGGGAAGAAATGGGCGGTAGATTCTCTTAAGCCGCCACCACACGGCCATCACATATACACTTACCTATGTTGGATCGGATTTAGGGGTTTAATTTTTTTCCGCGGAACCCTAATTACTTTTCTAAAATTAAAGTAGCCTAAGTTACCCGCTATAATATCAGCTATCTGTCAGTGAAAGTCCCGTCAAAAACGGTCCAGGCCGTTTCGGAGGCAGACAAAAATTTGAAAATTGTTTTTTTTCTTATAGGTACCGTATATACTTTTACACGCAACAATTGGCGACCGCGTGGCCTAGTGGACAGAATACCTGACTTCTACGCCGCGGGTCCTGGGTTCGATTCCCAGCTGGAGCCAACATTTGTGCTAAAACACAAATTGTTTGTTTTCGGGTCTGGTTGTGTTGTGATTGTCCCCGTGTTTCTGACACTGCATCCCAGCCTACCTCCGATCTTATCGCATCAGCGTCACATCGGGCGCGGGTAGGTTGGGACGAGTGAGTGCCTCTGTGCTTGCGCGTACACTTGTGGCACTATAATATTTCCTGCGCAGTTGATGGCTCTCGACAGTAGTCGGCAGTGTCGCCGTGGTCGAAATCGGCTAGGAGAACATCATTACACGCAATAAAGTACGTGTTAAGCTCTAAAGTACCCCGTTCATAAAAAATAAAATACGAATTGAGAACCTCCCTTTTATGAAGTATGTTGAAAAATTTAATCACTACTCGTGCATTGGTCTATTTCTATAACGGCCGTGAGCGTGGGGTTCAGCAATGAACGCATAACCTCATCAAATCACAAACCTATACTCAACAATATGAAGCATCACGCAAACCATAAATACATCTAGCCCCTTTTTGTCATGTGCCCGTGACTTTTCATAACTTTTTCACTTTTAATTTACATGTTCGAGGTGTTTGTCTATGAAACACACCCACGGTACAGGAGAAGTCCTAGCATGGGAAAACGTATTTAAGAACAATTGCTGTTTAATATAACAAAATGTTCCCGTGTGGCTTAAGAGGATTTACCACCCCATCTCATCCCGTGGGTGGCGTAAAAGTCGACATTGGGAAAAAAAAACCAGGTGATGGGCAGCAGCATCTCCCTGGAACAGGTTGAATAAATAAACTGCGGCTTGCCAACCCGCCTACCAAGCGTGGCAACTATGGCATAGCCCCCCAAATTGAAAGCTAGACACTTTTGTGGCTATAAATGGGGAAGGCCTATGTTCAGCAGTGGAGATCGGCTATTTTTTTTTATTGGATAAAGTGATGAAACGAGCAAAACGTCCACCTGATGGTAAGTGCAACGTCTGCCCATACCAAATGCTGTGTCACCCAGAATATTTCTGTGACACCACACTGCGCCCGTAACCCTGAGGCGTCAGATCTTAAGTCTCAAATGCCCAGTGATTACGCTAGCTCACAGTGCCCTTCAAACCGAAACACAGTAATGCCTGCACACTACTGCTTCACGGCAGAATAACTGGCCTGGTAGTATTCTTTTATCGAGCCGCCACCACACATTTTTATACGCGGAACCTATTATCAAATATCAGTAAAATTCTGTGCGACACCACACTGTGCCTGAGACATAAGTTCTTAAGTCTCATATGCCAAGTGATTACGCTAGCTCACAGTGCCCTTCAAACCGAAACACAGTAATGTTTGCACACTACTGCTCCACGGCAGAATAACTGGCCCTGGGGTGGTACCTACCTAGACGGATTCCTGCATAGGAATCCTACCACCAGTAAAATGATGAAGATGATGACGAATGTCTCGTAACCTTTAGATCTGGGTAGGGAAATCTGCCAGGGTAACACAACATACTACGTCTGGCTACAATTTTGTTTGAGTCAGTGATATTCTTATCAAACAGACTGGTAATGGAAAATTACAATATTTGTTAATGCTCAGGTCCTGTAAGGCAATTTTTAATGCACATAAATATCCCTGGGGGGATTCAGATCATATTGAAAACAGCATGATTCGTTTAGTGATTCTGGAGATCAGCGCGGTGCGGAGGCTTTCTTATACGTATACTACATATGTATAGAAGATACAAATGTAAAACAGTCATTAGATTTGGACATAACGGACATCAAAACAAAATAGCTTTAAAAGAAGCACAGTATAGATTAGATACGATTAGAATGCGCGTTGTATAATTTACAAACCAATAATGGTCTTGTTGACTTTCCGTACTTGCCGTAACGTCAATACACTGCTATCGGTAGCCTAGTAACCTACTATATACACTCCAGGCACGTGTCACAAACGTAAGGGCCTGTTAAACGTACGAGGGGTGATCCAAAAGTAATGATAATCAGTTATTTCTAGTGCACACAAAAATACAAAAAAATTTCAGTCACTTACTCAGTTAACCACTAGTTCAGGGAAAAAAAATCATATAAATAGGCCACGATTCCCGGGAGCTACATTCATTTGAATACGGACTGTCAAGGAGTGAACATCAAAATGGAAAAACACGAAATCAGAGCTGTCATTAAATACCTCTGCTTGAAAAAAATGTCTACCAAAGACATACACAGCGACTTGGTGGAAACATTAGGGGACTCTTCTCCTCCATATTCCACAGTTGCACGCTGGGCTAAGGAGTTTAAGTTGGGAAGAACATCGACGGAAGACGAACACCGCGAAGGACGCCCATCGACGTCCCTCACTGAAGAAAATGTGAAAAAAGTTGAAGAAGTTGTATTGGAAGATCGAAGAGTGACTATCAGGCATGTAGCTGAGGTCACAGGGATCTCATATGGCAGCATTCAAAGAATCCTTGCGAACGAATTGCATATGAGAAAGGTCTCCGCGCGTTGGGTACCGAAAATGTTAAACGACGAGCAAAAGAAGAAACGAGTCGACATGTCAAGAGCAAATCTCGAAAAGTTCCAGGCAGACAAGGATAATTTTTTGTCACGTTTTGTGACCATGGACGAGACCTGGATCCACCATTTTGATCCTGAAACAAAACAACAATCGATGACATGGAAACGATCCGATGAACCGACGCCGAAGAAATTCAAAGTGTCAAGCTCAGCAGGGAAGGTTATGGCGTCTGTTTTTTGGGACGCTGAAGGAATAATCATGGTGGACTACTTGGAAAAGGGGGCCACTATTACAGGCTCCTACTATGCAGAACAAATAAGAAGATTGCGGGAGGCTATTAAGGAGAAAAGGCGAGGCAAACTGCGGGCTGGAGTGCTGTTCCATCAAGACAACGCACCGGTTCACAAAGCTGCAATTGCCATGGCTGCCATTCAGGAAGCGGGCTTTGAGCTGGTGGAACACCCCCCCTATTCACCAGATCTAGCCCCCAGCGACTTCTATCTCTTTCCACGACTCAAGGAACACCTCCGAGGCAAGAAATTTGACGATGATAGCGACGTGATGGCCGCGGTTGAGGACTTTTTTGAGAGTCAAGATAAAGATTTTTTTTCTAAGGGAATTTTAGGATTAGAAAAGAGATGGACTAAATGTATAGACTTGCTAGGAGACTATGTTGAGAAATAAATTTATTTATTTATTTTATTCATTGTGTTTATTATTGATTATCATTACTTTTGGATCACCCCTCGTATGCTCGTGTTAATTATTTTTAACCAGCTGTGCCCCACGGGCTCCACCCTCATAAAAAGCCGACCCCAATCGATGATATATATATAAATAATTCCCTATTAGAAACGGATTTGGCGGTTTTAATTTTTATGCGTGGAACCCTATTATTTTTCTATAATTAAAGTAAGCCTAAGTTACCTGATATAATATTAGCTATCTGTCAGTGAAAGTCCCGTCAAAGTCGGTCCAGCCGTTTCGGAGATTAGCCGGAACAAACAGACAGACAAAAAAATTCATTTTTTTTTCACTTTAAGTGCCGTATACACTTTCATAAGCAAGCCGACGCCGCTCCATGATATATATATATATATATATACTTCCCTATTTGAATTGAATTTTGGGGTTTTAATTTTTATGCGCGGAACCCTTAATTTTTTTTTCAATTAGATTAGCCTAAGTTACCCGCGATAGTGTCAGCTATCTGTCAGTGAAAGTAACGTCAGTATCAGTTCAGCCGTTAAGAAGATTAGTCGGAAGAAAGAGACAGACAGACAGACAGACAGACAAAAATTTCAAAAATGTTTTTTTCTTATAAGTACCGTGTGTACTGTATTTTGTTATTACAAACAGACACTTCAATTTTATTTATTTGTATAGTTGCACAGCACGACCATGAAATTAACACTATGCCATGAGGCCGTCAGTCGGTAACCATCATCCACAGATCGAATAATAAAACCAAATTGCATAGCAAGCGATCACTCCAAGACACCACTCAAACCAGACACAAACGTTTTACTGACCTCATCACAACAGTTTAATAAAATTAGAGTACGAAAACAGAGGCAACCAAGGCCGGCGTCCAGGAAGGAACGCTGGACTATCAGCGACGCCTCGCTGTTGCGTCACAGCGGGGAAATGATTCACGATCTATTTGCAAGTTCTGACTACGTATCATCTATGTAGGTTGCGCCTATATGGAATAGGAACAAATACAAAATAAGACTTAATGGTAGTAACAAAAACGAATTTACAGTCGTCATCGTTTCAGCCTATCACTAGTTCACTGCTGAACTTAGGCCTCCCCCATAAATTACCGCAAAAGTTAGTAGCTCTCATTTTGGGGCGATTTTGCGATAGGTGCCATGCTTGGCAGGCGGCTTTATTTATCGAAGTTTATTTATGGTTTTTATTTTCCCTCTGACGACTTTTACGACACCCACGGGATGATATGAGGTGGTAGATTCTCTTAAGCCGCTACGCGTGTGCCTTTAATTTACAGTACAAGTACAGTTTACAAAAAAAAATATGTTCATAAATACCAGGAACAAGCACAAATTAATAAATCAGAACTCTTTTATGGTCGTTTCAATATATACGTTTTTAGGTCCTAGAAAGTGCAGTCTTTCAATCAAAAAGTCCAAATTACACAAAGACTGTAAAAAATAAGTTATTAAAATATTAAAGTATACATCGCCATTACGACGAAACGAGCAAAACGTTCACCTGATGGTAAGTGCAACGTCTGCCCGTAACAAATTCCGTGTCACCCAGAACATTACTGAGTGGCATTACACTGTGCGTGACGGGCAGAGACATCAGTTCTTAAGTCTCATATGCCCAGTGATTACACAAGCTCTCAGTGCCCTTCAGACCGAAAGTCCACAGTAATGTAATGTTTGCACACTACTGTTTCACGGCAGAATAACTGGCCCTGCGTGGTACCTACCTAGACGGATTCCTGCCTAGAGCATTCCTATGCATAGAGGCTACCTCTTTAAAAATATGGAAAGAAAAGTATCCACTGGGTTTCTTGCTGATTCTTCCCAGGATAGATGCGTTCTTCGCGAACCGGTGTAGCTTAAAAAAATAACCCTCAATAATGATTATGCAAATAATCAATATTGAACAAAACTTATTCTATTCTAATAATTTTATTATATTATATTAATATTCGCTATCTTTTATACAACTAATTCTACGGATTTTATCCGCGATGAATTTTTAAACTATTTACAACCCGACGTTTCGAGTGATTTACAGCACCAGTAGTCACGGGAAGACTGAGGTGACAGATTCGCTACCTTCATTTTTACTGGTGGTAGGATTCCTATGCAGGAATCCGTCTAGGTAGGTACCACGACAATGCCAGTGAGTCTTCCGTCAAGCAGCAGTTTACATACTCTACTATTTCAGTTTGAAGCGCGCTGATGCACTGTAATTACGGGTCATACAGAGCTCTCCTTGTTTTTGAGAGAAATTAATTAAAGTCATTTTTGTATTGTACGACAGCGGTTTTTTGCTTTAGTAAACTTTTCTTTCTTTAAGTACGTTAAAGTTTCAACACCTTAGTGCTTTTTTTTTGCTGCAATAGAGACCTTATGTTACTTCATTGTGTATTCTTTTGAGATGTCAAATAAGAAAATTTCTCTTTCTTTTCTTTCTTTCGTCTCCACTCGTGTCGATGCCAAACGGCGGAAAAATTACCTTTCTTATCTATAATATACCTCGTCGGAAAAATAAAGAATTTTCATTTAATAACATCGACTGACAAAGGCAACCAATTTATGTCTGTTTCTTGATCTGTTTTCACTTAATTTAAAGTAATAAATTTAATTCGAGATATCTTAATTAGAAATAATGAATCATCTTTCGATTTGTCTAACCGCAAATCAGAATCAAGATCGCCAAGGCCAGCGGCGTCGGCATCCATCAATATCTGTTTTGTTACCACTTCGATGACATCACTCCAAAGCAATTCTCTATAATTACGACTATATTTAATTTTAAACTACCCATTGTTAAGTACCTATATGGAGCAGATATGTGTCCTGCGGAGTAGCACCTACCTCTTTCCTACAGAGGTGTCGTAAGAGGCATTGCAGTTGTGTGGTGGGCACACCTTCATTCGTGCAGAATAACACCATAATATGCAAAGCCGTCACTATACTACTCGTGGGAACGCAATGGGGAATTTTTTGACTTGTACCAAAATGGCGGCGACGTGGTTAGCCATCCGTCACGTCTCATGGCACCACACTGCGCCCGTCACCCAAAGTCAATTCTTAAGTCTCATATGCCCAGTGATTAGACTAGCTCTCAGGTGCTCTTCAGACTGAAACATAGCACTGTTTGCACACTACTGCTTGACGGCAGAATAACTGGGCCTGGGGTGGTACCTACCTAGACGAGTTCCTGCCTAAGAAACCTACAGCCAGTAATGTCCTCCTGGTCGATTTTAGACCGGTCTGCCCTGTCCATTGTTTGACATTTTAGTTTTAATGTTACTTGCATGTACTATAAGACAGACAGTATAAGGCAAACTGTTAGTTTGTCAAGGGGTGACCCAAATACGGTGTATTATCATCATTATGTCTTACATTTCTGGTGGTAGGATTCCTATGCAGGAATCCGTCTAGGTAGGTACCACCCCAGGGCCAGTTATTCTGCCGTGAAGCAGTAGTGTGCAAACATTACTGTGTTTCGGTTTGAAGGGCGCTGTGAGATGGGAGCGTAATCGCACATATACCCATGAGACTTAAGAACTGATGTTTCAGGGCGGCGGGCGCAGTGTAGTGTCACACAGAAATGTTCTGGGTAATACAGCATTTGTTACAGTAATGCTTGCACACTACTACTTCACGGCAGAATAACTGGCCCTTGGCAAATATTATATTATACAAATATTATGTCTTGGGATAAAATCCGAATTAGACTTGGATGCAGTGTCACAGACACGGGGACAATCACGACACAAACCAAACAATTTGTGTTTTCATCACAAACGTTGGCTCCGTTTGGGTTTCGAACGAAGAACCCGCGACATAGAAGTCAGATATTCTGACCACTAGACCAAAGTCATCAAATACTACAATAACAATCAAAGTAGTACCGTTCTTTTTTGAATATTCATTGTTTTAGAAGTATTGATTTGTTTAAATCTAAACGGTTTCAAACAGCGAGTTGTAATCATTGTGAGCCTAATTAAGGGGGTCATCGACCAACCGATTGTGTCAGTAAGAGCCGGCTGATCCTTGCGGCGGGGGCGTCAAGTGTCTGAGTATTGAGTGTGGCGGATATATTGGCGTTTTGGCAAGACACGCACGTTGCCAATTACTGAACTCAACAATTTTTTTTTTAATTGTATAAAGTGACGAAACGAGCAAAACGTTCACCTGATGGTAAGTGCAACGTCCGCCCACAACAAATGCTGTGTCACCCAGAATATTTCAAATTTCATATCAGACACAGAGAATTCATATCAAAACTTGATATGAAAAATTAACCTACAAGTTGTTTTAATCAAAGTTTCGCTAGTACTAGTTACTGGTGGTAGGATTCCGATGCAGGAATCCGTCTAGGTAGGTACCACCCCAGGGCCAGTTATTCCGCTGTGAAGCAGCAGTGTGCAAACATTACTGTGTTTCGGTTTGAAAGGGCACTGCGAGCTAGTGTAATCACTGGGCATAAATGAGACTTAATAACTAATGTCTCAGGGTGACGGGCGCATTGTGGTGTTACACAGCAATTTTCTGGGTGTCACAGCATTTTTTATGGGCAGACGTTACACTTACCATCAGGTGAACTTTTTGCTCGTTCCTGAATGAACCTTCATGAAATAATAAAAAAAAACACTCCCCTTCAGACCGAAACACAGTAATGTTGGCGCAACACGGCTATATTTGGTCGGTCTGAAGGCCACTAGTAGCTAGCGTAATCGCTGGGCATATGACGAGTCTTAAGAACTGATGTCTCAGGGTGACGGGCGCAGTGTATAGTAGTATATAATATAGTTAATAGAATCAGACGTTACTTTGCGGAAATCCATTATAATGAAGGAAAGTAAGTTAATTTGCTAAGATCCGCATGCAAAATATAAAAATGGCGTATATTACCTAGTTTTTTGAAGAGCACCGCCCGGCCTACATCTGTAGCGTGTACAAGCAAACTAACACTGCCACTAGGAACCGCCACCAGATACCCTCCAGTGGTAGTATTGTAGTGGTTGGTTTTCTTACTTTCCTTCATTGTTCAGCATTTGTTATGGATAGACATTGCCGTGTTGTGGCGGCTGAAGAGAATCTATCACCCCATCTGATCCCGTGAGTGTCGTAATCGTCAACAGAGGAAGAATCAAAACCAGAAGATGGGCAGTAGCATCTTCCTGGAAGACCTGAATAAATAAACTGTGGTTGGCAACCCGCCTGCCAAGCAAATATGGCAAAATCCCTCAAAATGAGACCTACAAATTTTTGTGGCGATCTATGGAGAAGGCCTATGTTCAGTAGTGGACTAGCGATAGGCTGATGAGAATTTGCACCAACCCTCAGGTGAATATGTAATCTAACTATTTTACTAGAGTAGAATAAAACATGAAAAGTAAAACGGCTTCTGTTTCACTTTTCATGTTTTATTAAAATAGCTACAGTAGCAAATGTCCTCTTTGACTCAAGAACGATGGCAGCCGTACGCGTAATGCCTCCACCACTTGAGCATTCATTAGCAAAACGCGTGACCCAGTTCTCAATTAAAGATCGCTTCAAAAGCGTCCTTTCATAGCGCTACGTTCCTCGCCTTTCATCCGGGAAACGTTCGCTTTAAACATTCTTTAAAACTTCTGCACTTCTTATGAAAGAGGTTCTGTCTGCACTGGACGTATTTCTATTTTTTATCAAGACTAACTACAACGTTATACCAAAGTTATAACTGATGTACCGGCAATGAGGAAGTAGTAAAGAGTGGAAGTTAAAGGAAGAACTTTCCAGATTAATTAATTCTCTATAAAAAAAATGTCTCGAAAACGGAATACTACAAAAGTAAGTATAAGGTGCAAAAGTAAGTACAAATGTCGATTAAATAAGACAAATTCCAAAAAAATAGTTTTATTCAAAGTTTACTACAGTTCGTTCCGCCTAGGTGCCGTGTGGTAGCGCCACGAGGCGGAAGCGAATCTACCACCCCATCTCAACCCATGGGCGTCATAAAAGCCGACAGAGGGAAAATGAAAACCAGGAGATGGGCAGCAGCAACTTCCTGGAACACCTGAATAAATAAACTTGCCAACCCGCCTGCCGCCTGCCAAGCGTGGCAATGGTAAAATCTCCCCAAAATGAGAGCTACAAGTTTTGGTTGCAATCTGTGGGGGAGGCCTATCTTCAGCAGTGGACTAGTGATAGGCTGAAATGATGAATGAATGATGTACCGCCTAGAGATCAAAGTACCTGACTACTATGCCGCGGGTCCCAGGTTTAAATCACAGCCGGTGACAACCACAAATTGATGATTTTTGGGTCCGGTTATATTGTGCAAGTGAAATTTGTGTCTCTAAAAGGCGATCACGATTGACGCGAAATTCTAGGTGGCGCATCATTTTTTAAAAAAACAAAATTTTTAAAATTTAGGAAATCTTTGAGGGATTAATATTATCTAGTGGCTAAATAATTATCTTCTACGCTACTAGTCACGATTTAAAAAAAAACGTGTGCAGTTCACACGCGGTACAAGAAAAACCTTCAGAAAACTAAAGTTCGAGAGATTGAGACGAATGCAAAGTAATATTTTTTTTTTAATTTCATAAAAGTGACGGAACGAGCAAAACGTTCACCTGATGGTAAGAGCAACGTCCGCCCATAACAAATGTTGTGTCACCCAGAACATTTCTGTGTGGCACCATACTGTGCCCATCACCCTGAGACATCAGTTCTTAAGTCTCATATGTCCAGTGATTACGCTAGCTCTCAGTGTCCTTCAAACCGAAACACAGTAACGTTTGTATACTACTGCTTCACGGCAGAATAACTGGCCCTGGGGCGGTACCTACCTAGACGGATTCCTGCATAGGAATTCTACCACCTATAAACAAGTAGGATAATTTTAGGGTTTATTTATTGTAACATTGTTACCAACTTTAAAAATGTATTTATTACTAGCTGGTGCCCGCGACTTCGTCGGCGTCGATAGACTTTTATAAATATTTTGTGGGAACACAATTTGTTTTTGCGGAATAAAAAGTATTCTCGGTCCGTCTCCAGGATGCAAGCTACTCGTATCTTAGTGCTAACTTTCGTCAATGTTGGTTTAGCGGTTGAACCATGAAAAGGTAACAAACAGACAAGGGACAGAGAGAGTCACTTTCGCATTTATAATACTAGTATGGATACAGAATCCAAGTTTTCAATTTCATCAATTTAATTCAATTACACGAGTGGCTTATGGTAACAAAGTATTAAATGAAAATCTACGAATAAAAATGGAAGATTTGGACGAATTCGAAAATATAACTATTCTATTTCACTGTTTTACAGGCTCTCCTTTAGATGAATATAAAAGTAAAGTTTCAGCCTATAAATGTCCCACTGCTGAGCACAGGCCTCCTCTTATTTCTGAGAGGGTTTTGGAGCTAGGAAGAATCCGCCACGCTGCTCCTAACGCGGGTCGGCGGACTGCAAATGTCTTCAGACTAGCAGGTTTCCTCACGATGTTTTCCTTCACCGCCGAGCACGTGGTAAATCAGCACTTAAAATTGCAATTAACAAATTTAGTGGTGCCGTCGGTCACTCGCGTACACATGAAATTTAAAGCGAGCGCCTAGCCCCATGTTTGTCTCTTTTCAGTATCGCTTTTTCGTTCCATCGAGTTACAAATCACAACGTTTCCAAAGAAGACGTTCAATACAAAAAATGAATGTCACAAAGCTAAAACGTTTGCCCCCTAACAAATATGTTAGAGATAATCTTGTTAAATGACACGTCTATGTCTATTTATAGCAATCAAGTCGTTAACAACAAAGAGGCTAATGCTCACGATCATTTCAACATTCTTGGCCGTGTAAAAAAGTAAAGTAAACAGCCTATAAATGTCCCACTGCTGAGCACAGGCCTCCTCTCATTTCTGAGAGGGTTTTGGAGCTGGGAATAGTCCGCCACGCTGCTCCAATGCGGGTTGGCGGACTTCACATGTCCTCGAAATATTTCTATTCCTCGGAGATGCAGGTTTCCTCACGATGTTTTCCTTCACCGCTTAGCACGTGGTAAATCAGCACTTAAAATTGTAGAACAAATTTAGAGGTGCCGGCACCGCGGATCGAACCCAGGCTACTCGCGTACTATGAAATTAAAGGCGAGCACCAGGGCCCTGAGCTACCACTCGCTTGGCCGTGTACTTTGTGTTAAAGATAAAATGGTTCTATGCAGGAATCCGTCTAGGTAGGTACCATCGCATTGCCAGCTATTCTGCCGCAGCATGTCTACCTGGGCCCCGATTTACTAAACCAATCTCTTCAAAATGACAACTGACATCGTCGCAGAATGACAGCTTCGGCACTTGCCCGCCATTGTCATAGCAATGGCGATCATTGAAAAACTATTGTGAAGCTATCCGTTTCGTAATTCTCTTATTATGATTCGTATAATATTCTAAATTGACTGTGATGACTGTATGACGACCGCGTGGCCTAGTGGTCAGAGTACCTGACTTCTACGCCGCGGGTCCTGGGTTCGAATCCCAGCCGGAGCCAACATTTGTGCTAAAACACAAATTGTTGGTTTTCGGGTCTGGTTGTAGTTGTGTTTGTCCCCGTGTTTCTGACACTGCATCCTAGACTACCTCCGATCTTATCGCATAAGCCTTACATCGGGCGCGGGTAGGTTTAGACGAGTGAGTGCCTCTGTGCTTGCGCGTACACTTGTTGCACTATAATATCATAAGCATATGAGACTTAAGAACTGATTTCTCAGGGTGACGGGCGCAGTGTGGTGTCACAAACACAGAAATGTTCTGGGTGACACAGCATTTGTTATGGGCAGACGTTGCACCTACCATCAGGTGAACGTTTTGCTCGTTCCGTCACTTTTATGTTATGAAAAAAAATAAAAAATTTCATAAATGAATTATAATGTATCGACTAGTTACGACTAAACATTCCTAATAAAAAATCATAATTAATATTTTATGTGCTTTTGATAAATTGAATTTTATGTACGCTCAGGGCCCAAAATGGGCATTCCCCTTTGGTATCCATAAATAACCCGGAAACAATGCAATGTTATGGTGAGCTGGACCTGATGCCGCTGCCATGGGCCACCTGCAGACCATCCAACTCCTCAATAGCTTACAGCAGCCATCGTCTTTCGGCTCGTTTGATTTGTCTTTATGACCAGTACCTGGCAATTGAAGCGCTACTGGACAAATGAAAGCTTGTTACAAAAATATGATTTTCGCTTTAAACTTATTATAAAATGCAAATCCTGTCATTCTTTTTTTTATTTGATAAAAGTGACGGAACGAGCAAAACGTTCACCTGATGGTAGGTGCAACGTCTGCCCATAACAAATGCTGTGTCACCGAGAACATTTATGTGTGACACCACACTGCGCCCGTCACCCTGAGACATCAGTTCTTAAGTCTCATATGCACAGTGGTTACACTAGCCCTCAGTGCCCTTCAGATTGAAACACAGTAATGTTTGCACACTACTGCTTGACGGCAGAATAACTGGCCCTGGGGTGGTACCTACCTAGACGGATTCCTGCATAGGAATCCTACCACCAGAGATACTTTTGGTCCTGCATAATATTTAGTCAATGACATGACAACGGCATCGTTTAACAGTGTTAGGAAGAAATCCAACCAGTGTAGCCATTAAAATTGTAAATTATATACCACGACGTTCCAATTATTTTTAGAATATTGATGATGTTCTCCTAGCCGATTTCGACCACGGCGACAACTTCCGAATCCGAATGTCGAGAGCCATCAACTGCGCAGGATATATTATAGTGCCACAAGTGAACGCGCAAACACAGTGGCACTCACTCGTCCCAACCTACACGGGGACAAATACAACACAACCGGACCCGAAAACCAACAATTTATGTTTTAGCGCAAACGTTGGCTCCGGCTGGGATTCGAACCCGGGACTCGCGGCTTAGAAGTCATAAATTGTTATAAATAGTTTAAATTAAACGCGACAACATCCGTAAACATTAGTTTTATTTAAATGCATATGCGATGTAGATATGATGAAAACTTCAAGATCTCATCCATTCAAAAAAGAGTTTTTGTCATTAAACACTATCATATACTATGTAATTTGATACTGTGCACTGAGGGCCTGTTTTACTATAGCCACTGGGCATTCCCCTTTCAGCCTATTCGGGTTACGGGAACTGGTTCAAAATTCATTTGCAAATTTTGACCTAAACAAAAAAACATTGAAAAGTTAAACAAAAGCTTGTAAATATTAGCAGCGACATGAAAAAGAAAGACAATTCAGACGTATAAGATTACAAGGAAAAGGTCGTCAAGCAACTGTATTTATCTGTATCGATAAATAGATATCTCTTTGTATTGTTTATCTCGTCTTATCTAATTTTATCGATTCGCGATAAATACATTCTGTGGCCTCCGCCGCAAGCGCTTATGTGAATAATGATTACAATGAATTAGTAATGTGTACTTTTTTTTTATTGTATAAAGTGATGAAACGAGCAAAACGTACGTATATACGTAACGAGCATAGTAAGTGCAACGTCTGCCCATAACAAATGCTGTGTCACCCTGAAAATTTCTGTGTGACACCTCACAGTGCCCATCACCCTGAGACATCAGTTCTTAAGTCGCATATGCCCTGTGATTACGCTAGCTCACAGTGCCCTTAACCGAAACACAGTAATGTTTGCACACTACTGCTTCACGGCAGAATAACTGGCCCTGGGGTGGTACCTACCTAGACGGATTTCTGCATAGGAATCCTACCACCAGTACCACTACTTTTCTTTGTATTAAAGCTTATTATAATATTGTATGACAAAATGATGTCCGCGACTATGTCCGCGACTACGTCCGCGTATATAAAGGCTTTTTAATACCCCGTGGGAACTATTTGATTTTGCGGGATGAAAAATATCAGGGATGGATAATAAAATTATATATAAAAAATATTCATTTATTTATAAAGTTGCAAGTATGCATTTTAACATAACTGTCATAATTTAATTTAATGCCATTATTAATAAAAGGAACGCACTGAATATTCCTTTGAAATAATGTTAGTTTTGCCTTTATTCTAAATGCCTTGTTTTTACTGGTGGTAGGATTCCTATGCAGGAATCCGTCTAGATAGGTACGGTTTGAAGGGCATTGTGAGCTAGCGTAATCACTAGGCATTTGAGACTTAAGAACTGATGTCTTAACGGTCTTGACGGGCGCAGTGTGGTGTCACACAGAAATGTTCTGGGTGACACAGCATTTGTTGTGGGCGGACGTTGCACTTACCATCACATGAACGTTTTGCTCGTTTCGTCACTTGCTACAAAAAAAAACACGGAATGCCTGATATCAAAAACTAAACAATTCACGAGAAAAATGGTGACAGCACTTATTATAAATTGTATCATTGCGGAGTTAAATAATATGGGTGTTACCACAAACTTTTAATAACACCACACACCAGTAATAATTTAGTTGTTGTATATATAGTTTCTGCATCTTTAAAAATCCGATAGATAGTAAAACATCCCAAGGAGGTTTTTTTTTAAATTTCAATAGCCTTGCGAATCATCCTTAATTGTATTGTAGGAATCGGTGTTCTTTTGCAAGAATTAGTGGCATTATCAAACCTAGGTATCGGTTGGGATGTTCCAGAACATGGTCACAGGTTACCCAAATCCATAGGTTATTAGATAAACTGGGTAATCTGACTATAAGCCTCTGCTTGAACCTGAAAAATAATCGCCATATTGTTTGGGTAAGTCAATTTTTTAGGTTACTGGGCAAAGAAATGGGTAACATACGAAAGGTAACCTTATTTTACTTTCATTTTATTTTATTTCCAACAAACAGTTACATACTTAAAACTATAGCAAGATTATTACTATATCGCTTAATAAATATGTAACCAACACCGTTAACCGCAAGTTACTAACAGATATGGTAATATTATTGTTTTGTTTAGGTAACGTATATTATATGGCAATTTGTAAATAATTACTATATATTTAGAACTTAATAAAGAAAAAAAAAACATAGATATAATTTAAAAGTTGACTAATATACAATCATTAAAACTAATAATATAAATTAACACTAAAAATAAAAGAACTGAACAGAATACATTTGCAAATGAGAAAAAGATGGATTGTTTTCCGATTATATCCTGACGGTTAAAGTATTTATTGCATTTACCGTCTATTAACTTTTTTATGTTTTGGTAGCGGTAACCATCTATTTTTTTTAAATAAGTAGGCAGAGCATGTTATTTGATTATATCATAAAATACCTTAGTTAAAAAAACCTTTTCAATGAAACTAATTTTAACGGATTTTATCGCGTTTAATTTTGGCTCACGCGTTTGCTCTGTGATGGATGATGGTGAGATTCATTGTCTAAATATGTCTTTTTCCTATACACAGTGTGATTCAAGGTGTTATTAGGATTCCGAAATACTAAAACATCATTGGCCGTGTGGTGGCGGCTCGTTAAAAGAATACTACCACTCCATCTCATCCAATGGATCTCGTAAAAGGCGAGTAAGGAATTAAACTGCACTGTGCACCTAATAGCGCATGGTGGCGATGGGCTCACCACCTATCACACCAAGTGCATTATATTGTTTTGGTGAAACGTGGATTGTGGCAGTCATCTGTTTTTGCAGTGAGCACCCAGTCTCTGACTACCCCGTATGGGATACAGTCGTGATCTTATGTATGTATGTAAAACATCTAAAAAAGCTGGAGTTCTGCCTTGAACTCCATTGTAAATTGAATTTTAGAGTTTAATGAGTTAAGGTAGTTTAGAAAGGCAGTTACTTTATCTGTTGGTAAAATTGTGAATGTATCATCTACGTACCGCTTGTAGAATCTCGGATTTACAGGAGAAGTACGGAGGGATTTCTCCTCAAAGTCTTCCAGAAAAATGTTTGCGACAATAGGAGATACTGGAGAGCCCATCGCAACACCATATACTTGCTTGTAGCACTGTTCCTTCCACAATAGACGGAACATGACTATGAATAGGAAGGCAATGTCTTATTAGTTCTGCATATTTGGCACAAGATGCATGATATCATCGAATTAAAGTCCAGAATCAATTTCTCGGAGTGTTTTCACAAATTCGGAAAACCATAGGAAACGTACAAGTATACGCAGACGCATTCAGTAGTCCTAGACAGTTCGCGCTCATGCGATAAGATCGGAAAATGTCTAGAAGTTATTTGCCAAATACACTACAAAACCGGCCCCCCAATATAAATAAAAGTTAGGTATTCCACTAGTAAGTAGCTTAGGGGCTAAGCGGTCCGCGAATGACCTGGGTTCCAGCCCCGGTGCCGGCACCACTAAAATTGTTAATTGCTAATATTAAGTGCTGATTTACCACGTGCTCGGCGGTGAAAGAAAACATCGTGAGGAAAACTGAATGTCTGAGAAATAATAAATTAAAGTGTTACGAAGACATGTGTCCGCCAACCCGCATTGGATCAGCGTGGCGGACTATTCCCAGCTCCAAAACCCTCTCATTTATAGGTTTACTTTACTTTTTTTTTTACGCGGTCGTCAATGTTTTGGTAAAAACGACGACTGAATGGCCGTCTCCTACCGTGGTAGATTTCGTGCTCCAATTCCCTTATAAAGGTCACACTGTGTGCTTATTATATGGAATAAATGGCGGCGGAAGGTGGCTTTAAATGTTACCAGTGTTCTGCTGACGAAAGTACCCTTTTTCCATATTAATGTTGAGCTGGTGATGGTTAATGGAAATGGTATCGTTTTGTAGGTATGGTTTTGTAAGACCTTCTTGTGTATATTGTGGTACCAGTTTTGCGGTTTATTCACATTTGAATTTATTATATATACTAGTAGTCGCCCTTTGCTCTTATATTTTATAAGTTTAAACTTAAGAGATTGAGTTATTGAGCGTTATTGAAGTTTGAGTAATTATTTGTTACATTTTAAAATTCTATAGCGACAATATCAGATAAATGATAGGTCTCGCCAACGCAGCGAGACCTACCATTTATCTAAGGTGACAATCGCTAGTATGAATGTAAACAAACGACAGACTATTATGTTATTGACATTGTCAGTATGGACGTACATAATGAATGTTTAATTTTATTCAATTTAATGTATTTGTAACACATATCATATATACATTTTAGGTTCCTCTCTTCTTGGAGCGCGCAATATGATGATAAAACGGGTACAAAGTTTTCTCTTCGCGTATTAATATATAGATAAGTTAGCATATGTATTAGTTACCTTCAACAGTAGTAAGCGGCATATGGGGGCCCAGGGTGCCTGTAGTGGCAAGGGTTGTAGATTACTAATATTCTATACCGAACATGGCTTTATGATTTAGATATTACTTAAATTAATATAAACCAAAAACATTTAATTAAATTTTATCGCTAATATTGATAGAATATTTTTTTTTTATTGTATAAAGTGACGAAACGAGCAAAACGTTCACCTGATGGTAAGTGCAACGTCCGCCCACAACAAATGCTGTGTCACCCAGAACATTGCTGTGTGACATCACACTGCGCCCGTCACCCTGAGACATCAGTTCTTAAGTCTCAAACGCCCAGTGATTACGCTAGCTCACAGTGCCCTTAAAACCGAAACACAGTAATGCTTGCACACTAGGTACTGCTTCACGGCAGAATAACTGGCACTGGGGTGGTACCTACCTAGACGGATTCCTGCATATGAATCCTACCACCAGTGAATTATATTTATACTCGTATATATATATATAATTATATTTGTATGGAAAGGTAAGTAGAACACGAATTGAGCAATTGAAACGATATTACATACATAATACGCATCAGAGCGGTTAGAATAGCTTCATTCTACACAAACATGTTACAAACAGGCCTAGATACTGGAATGACATTTCATAACAATGGCCGCAATAACAGAGCATGATCAGCAACCATGTAGGTACAGTTGACTAATTGATCAATTCGTCCTTCCTAGGTTGCTATCAATCGCGTGCCGACCGTGCTTGATGTCTGACGTATCATACATACAAACACGCACGCCTTTTTACCAAATAAGGGGTAGGCAGAGGCCGAAAACGTTGCGGCCCATTTTGGTAAAGTAAAGTTTCAGTATATCAATGTCCCACTGCTCAGAACAGGCCTCCTCTCATTTCTGATTGGGATTGGGAGCTAGGAAGAATCCGCCACGCTGCTCCAATGCGAAAATTCTGGCTTCCCATTGGATTCCCACGAGCAGTATAGTGACAGCATGCATATTAAGATATTATTCTGCGCGAATAAAGGCTTGTCCGTAAAATACCTTAGTCGGTAATATTCATGGCACTTGAATAAAACCGGCGAAGATGACAAATTCTGGTTACCTCTGTCCGTTTGTTACCTTTCACGGTTCAACCGATCTTGACGAGATTTGGCACAAAGCTAGCCTGTATCCCGGAGGACATAGGATACATTTTTATCCTGAAAATCAAAAAGTTGGACGGGAAATTAAAGAAAACATATATCCCACGAGGACGAAGTTGCCGGCATCATCTAGTAATCTATAAAGTGGAGTGTCTGTCTATGATTTCACAATAAAGATTTTTTTTTATTTATTGGCAAAAACAAACAATTGTACACAATTATTACAAAGCAGTTAGGTAATCGTGTAAGACTATGTCTACAATCCATACAGTTTTCCCACATATTGCTATGGAGAACAGAAACAACTATGTGTAGTCAGCAACCGGTTGACTGTGTCCTTAAATGCTATCAAAAGATCTTTGTATAAAATGTTCGTATTAGTTTCGGGAATACCTATATATAAATTATAATACTGTACTATGTCACCAATTAAAAATAAGTAACTTGATAATATCAGTTTTTTTTTTTTTTTTATTTATTCTTTATGTACACTATGTTATTAACATTAAATCGTCTGACACCCGCGCGCGCGCACGGGGTGCGCCCGTCACCCTGAGACGCCAGTTCTTAAGCAGTAAGTCTCAAATGCCCAGTGATTACGCTAGCTCACAGTGCCCTTCAAACCGAAACACAGTAATACTTGCACACTACTGCTTCACGGCAGAATAACTGGCCCTGGAGTGGTACTGGGATTCCTGCGTAGGAATCCTACCACAAAGAGAAGTTATTGTATTGACTAACGTGATTTCATTGTATAAGAGTCCGTCGTAACTGAGAGAAGTAAACATTGTTGGTAACGTATACCAGAACGTTACTCCGCCCTAACATCAAGTGTTTCAAAGTGTTCATTAGCTTAGAATATACATAGTTCTTTTTTTACGTCTTAAAAATATTTCCTACCTGGAGCATTTTGTCTGTTTTCACTAATTCATATCTCGTGTCAATCCCTTGCCGTCGATAATGGTCGCCAGCTCGCTATCACCACGCCCACTGGCAAAGCGACCATGGCCGACCATCCATAACGCAAGGTTCTTACGATAATAAAACATTATTTACGACCGCCGCATATATTAATATTTGAGTCGTGATCAATAACTTATTACGCAAATGCTATCGAAACCTCATGATTTCTCGAATTCATACTGTCTCGGCCGTTAGTTAGACTTGAAATGGTAACAAACGGTCGTAGGTGTTGGTCTACCGCAGCTGGAATCTTCCATACCAAAACCAACATGAGCAAAACTCACCGCTTGATCGATGTGGGAGAGGGGGGGGGGGGGGGGGGGTTTAAAAATTGCTTAAAGTGATGAAACGAGCAAACGTTCACCTGATGGTAAGTGCAAGGTCTGCCCATAACAAATGCTGTGTCACCCAGAACATTTCTGTGTGACACTACACTGTGCCCATCACCCTGAGACATAGGTTGTTAAGTCTCATATGCCCAGTGATTACGCTAGCTCACAGTGCCCTTCAAACCGAAACACAGTAATGTTTGCACACTACTGCTTCACGGTAGAATAACTGACCCTGGGGTGGTACCTACCTAGACGGACTCCTGCATAGGAATCCTACCATCAGTGAAATCCTACCTCTGGATATCTTCATGCAGAAACATTCACCACAGTCCAAAACGTATCATCCAACAAATCATCATAAAGCAAAAAAGCACACCAATGGCAGTCTAAATCATAACAACGGAAAAAGTGCAGTAACAAACAGAATATAACTATCAAGTAAAAGGAATCATTAAAATCGGTTCATAAACAAAGAAGTTATGCCCGAACAAAAATAAAAACCTCCTTTATGAAGAACCTCCTTTTTCAAGTCGGTTAAAAAATTAAACAATACGCTCGCCGGCATTCATTTAGAATAACGCGGTCACTGGTAGTTCATAATATATTTTTTTTTATTTGATAAAAGTGACGGAACGAGCAAAACATCCACCTGATGGTAAGTGCAACGTCTGCCCATAACAAATGCTGTGTCACCCGGAACAGTGGGACACCAATGCGCCCGTCACCCTGAGACATTAGTTCTTAAGTCTCAAATGTCCAGTGATTACGGCTAGCTCACAGTGCCCTTCAAACCGTACCATAACTGGCCCTGGAGTATACCTACTACTACCAATTGGTAGTATCCTACTACCAATTAACACAATTCCCGCCAACTCCTCTTTTTTAGGTTTTATTTTTTATTTATGGAAACAGTATTTTTTTCAGTGTCAAGTATTTACATAAGCAGCAATCTTGAAGGAGCCAAACATCAAAATTTCGATCGACAGTAAAATTATAGCTCAATTTGATTGAAGATTTGCTGGACTGATGGAGACAAATCGAAAAGTACAATTTTGGTCTTGAATTTTCCAATCAGTGTACACTTCATCAACATTTAAAATCAAAACTCAAAATATACACAGAAATTATAAAATCAATAAAAACACTGCCGCCAATTTTTGAGTTGGCGCCTAAAAGTTCTTTTTCTTATTTTTAGTATTTTATTAGTGCTAAAATTTAATCGTTTATTAGTGTATTGAATTTTTAAACGGCCATTCTTATTACATATCGCAGCTCTTTCTAATGGTGCGTGAATTATTTATGGTCTAGCTTCGAATTAATAAACTTTTTGACAACTGCGTGGCCTAGTAGAGAGATAGTGGTCAGAGTAACTGACTTCTACACAGCGGGTCTTGGGTTCGAATCCCAGCCGGGGCCAACTATTTAGCAAAAAACATAATTGGTTGTGTTGTGCAAACGCACCTACGATACTGGAGAAATCCTACTATGGGGTATGTTTTCAACTAAAAGTAAAAAGTAAAGTTTCAGCCTATAAATGTCCCACTGCTGAGCACAAGCCTCCTCTAATTTCTGAGAGGGTTTTAAAGCTACGAAGAATCCGCCACGCTGCTCCAATGCGGGTTGGCGGACTGCACATGTCTTCGAAATATTTTTTATTTGCCAGACATGCAGGTTTCCTCACGATGTTTTCCTTCACCGCCGAGCACGTGGTAAATCAGCACTTAAAATTGCAATTAACAATTTTAGTGGTGCCAGCACCGGGAATCAAACCCGTGACCTGGGTCGCGTACTATGAAATTTAAAGCTAACGCCTAGCCCCTGAGCTACCACGGCTGCCCAAGACGCTAAACGACCTTTTTATTATCCCTCTGTCGACTTTTACGATACCCACGGGACGAGATGGGTTGGTAGATTCTCTTAACCCGCCAACAAACGACCAACTTTATTAATACTATAGTGTAAAGACATGGACGAATCACTGGAATGGAATTACCATTTGAAACTAACTAAAGAAACGAAATACAAAGTCATCTTCATAAAATCAACAGGCCACTTGTGTGAGTTACACATCCAAACATTTTGTTGTCTTGTAGAGAGCGACATTGTTTTTTGGAAGACGCTGCAAACCAATTTAAAAACCGCAGACTTACTACGTAGACGCAATTATGATGTAGATAATTAAATAACTTTTAAACCGGAATTATGTAAAAAAACAAAGATTATCACATATTTTCTTTATTGTATTATCGTTCACATTACAAATTATCATCACATCCATTGTCATCCATTATCGCTGGTAGGTAAAGCTGTACGAATTCGCACATACCATTCCCACATAATTAAAAAAAAGCAATTTGATAAATCGCTCCGCGAAAGCACTCACTGCGTCGTAAAACCCCGCTTACCACAGCGTCGGCGTCCGCAAAGAGCCGCGGATTCTATTCCGCGCATTATTGCGCCACACAAATGAACGCCTAGATTGAAACATGGGCGGTCCCTTGTGTATACAATTTGCGGTTCAGTGTGGATACTCTAAAACAGCGATTCCCAACCTGTGGTACGCGTACCTATGGGGGTACGTGGGGTCCCATATGGGACGTACGTGAATATTAAATTGGTTATGGCGGAAATAATGAGAAGTAAAACAGTTTACTTATATAAACAATACTATAATTTATTACGTCTACAATATGTAATTTAAAATGAACCTTATACTACATACATACATACATAAGATCACGACTATCCCATAAGGGGTAGTCAGAGACTGGGCACTCACTGCAAAAACAGAGGACTGCCACAATCCACGTTTCACCAAAACAATATAATGTACTTGGTGTGATAGGTGGTGAGCCCATCGCCACCATGCGCTGTTGGGTGCACAGTGCAGTTTAATTCCTTACTCGCCTTTTACGAGATCCATTGGATGAGATGGAGTCGTAGTATTCTTTTAACGAGCCGCCACGACACGGCACCTTATAACTAATAACTTACTAAGGCGCTAGACAAGTTCATAGTCAAACATGTCACCTAATTTCAAGGTTAAGATTGACAATAGATAGACCTTAAGAAAAACGAGACACATTTTTAGGAGTAGGTATGGAGTCGTCTGGGGAGGGGCACTCATAAATGAAAAGTTTTATTAAGCGGTACGGGAACGGAAAAAGGTTGGGAAGCACTGCTCTAAAACCTCAACTATGTACGCGATGCGAATGGAGAAGGCGTTATGCAGTATGCGGAAGGGATTCATTTCAGTGTTGGATAATGCGTTTCAACGAAACCATATTCACCTACTTAATCGTAATTTGTTGCGTTTGAACAATGCGTGTATAAATACAAATTGCATTTTTGTTATTAAAACTACGCCAATAATTGTGAAGTCAAAAGGTTATTACATACTAGCAATCCGCCCGGCTTCGCCCGGGTAGATAGATATTAGAAAAATAAATTAGTACTTTATTTTTTTACCTTACACTAACATTTTTTGTAGCGACTATTCTCATCGGCGGTTCTGCAGCTGGTCCAATAAGATTACGTTATTTTACCAAAATAAGCCGTGTGGTAGCGGCTTAAGAGAATCTACCACCCCATCTCGTCCCGAGGGTTTCATAAAGTCGACAAAGGGAAAATTAAAACCAGGAGATGGTCAGCAGCATCTTGCTGGAACATCTGAATAAACAAAATGCGGTTGCCAACCCGTCTGCCAAGCGTGGCAACTATGGCAAAATCCTCCCAAAACGAGAGGTACAAACTTTTGAGGCAATCTATGGGGTTGCCTACGTTCAGCAGTGGACTATTGATAGGCTGAAACGACGACCAAAATAATGTTCTATTTATGGGAACATAAGCCATGAAATATAGCCAATATTTGATGTCGTGGTAGCAAAATAAAACGACCGCTGCGTAAAGAGAGCCGCGCACCTCGATGATGCCCAAGTCGCATGAAGCCGGGCGGCGGCGCGGCGTTCGAGAGACACCGCGGCCGCTGTATTTTTATAGAGCGTTTTAAAGTTTTAATTAGAATAAAAATACATAATTAAAATTACAAACCACTATTCATATGTTTCTAGTTTACAAAAAATAATATGAATAGGTAAGCAATTAATAGATCTTAGTCTATTCGCGAGTAGCGCGAGCGAGCGTATGGCTGTTCGCTCCCATCGCGGCATTTTTCTTACTTTTAGCATATTTATGCCGTTCCTAACTTCTAAACGATAGGTCCGATTCGAATTTAAAGAGGACTTTACATGTACATAATCAACCTTAACTATGAAACTATTTTGTAGAATAAGGATTAATATCATGATACGAATGTCATCATCTTTCGATTCTACCCGTGTTTTGATAGACTAATTCGAACAAAAAGCGGTTATTGTGACTTAACTACGAGTATAACAGTTAGACATATAGCCTCGCGGACTTTTTTGTAAGTAATGATGAGTACTACGAGGGTGGATTGAAAAGTACTCGGCCTAACCAAGAAAATAAACACATACTAAATCAGTTATATTTTTATTTTTCTACATAATCACCATCAAGTTCAATACACTTTTGCCACCTCCCCTTCCAAGCATTTAGACCGTAAAAAAAAATGATTCTTCCTTAGAGTCAAAATATGCGTCTACAGCTGCTTTGACCTCGTCGTTTGTCGAAAATCTTTGACCTCCCAAGTGCTTTTTTAGGTTAGGGAACAGAAAGAAGTCTGATGGTGCCAGATCAGGTGAATACGGCGGATGCGGTAACAGTTCAAAGCCACAGTTGTGAATTCCAGCCATCGACTGTACTGACGTGTGAACACGGGCGTTATCTTGATGAAACAGGACTTTTCTTCTGAGAATTCCTCGACGTTTTTCTTTTATTTCCTCTCGTAAACGACGTAGTAAGGTGCAGTAGTAATCAGAGTTTATAGTCTGACCCCTTTCAAGATAATCAATCATAATCACACCTTTCGAGTCCCAGACTACTGAAGCCATCACCTTATTTGCCGACAAAATCGACTTAGCCTTTTTAGGGGGTGGTGAACCAGGTCTTCTCCACTGTTTTGATTGTTGTTTTGTTTCCGGTGTACAGTAATGAACCCATGTTTCGTCCATAGTAACAAAACGATTCAAAAAATCATCTGCATCGGCTTCAAATAACTCCAAACAGTCGCGTGAAATAGTCAATCGCGTCCTTTTTTGTTCAACTGAAAGCAGTCGCGGAACCCACCTCGCAGACACCTTGTGGAAACCCAACTCGTTGACAATGATGTTTTGAGTTCGTTCATAAGAGATGCCTATAATCTCGGCTATCTCTCTAATTTTTAATCTGCGGTCTCCCATTATTAAATCCAGTACTTTTTTAATATTTTCGTCAGTAGTTGACGTCGAAGGCCTTCCAGAGCGGGGTTCATCTTTCACACTCTCTCTACCACGCTTAAATTCTGCTATCCATTTTTTGACGGATGAATATGACAGAGCACAATCGCCTAATGTACTGACCATGTCATCATGGATGGCTTTTGATGATAGCCCCTTCTTATGGAGGTACTTAATGAAGGCACGCTGCTCGATTTGCTCCATTCGCGAAAATTATGACCGATTACTTTGTTAATAAATTTATAAAATCACAACTAATTATCGCACACGTTTCGAACTTCACACAATGAACTAGTCTGAACTGAACTAAATAATGTGGGTAGATTTGATTTTTAGAATGGAATGGATCTGTGTTAGGCCGAGTACTTTTCAATCCACCTAGTATATAATGTAGTACATTATTTTCTTTATCATCAATAGTTTTTGCAGCGCACTCCAAATAATGACTTCTATCAGTAAATTTTTGATACCTTGAGTTACATCATAGCAATTTTCGAAGGGATATCTAGTTTTTTTTTTAATTAAACACAACTCATAATAGTCGGTGATAATGTAGTTGTATATAGGTGAAAGAATTTTTAAAATCGGTTCAGTAGTTTTTGAGTTTATTCATTACAACCAAACAAAAAATCAAATTTTTCCTCTTTATAATATTAGTTTAGACATACATACAGTAACGACTTTTCAACCCCAGGGGAAACATTTTGTCTAGTGATCAGTATCAGTACGGGTGAAAAAATTCTTACCCCCATTGCGTTCCCACGGGCAGTATAGTGACGAATAAAGGCTATCCGTACAATACTTTAGACGCCTCTCACGACACCTCGGTAGGAGAGAGGTATTCTACTCTGCCGGACACCTATCGGCCTAGAAATAGGATATTTACTGGTGGTAGGATTCATATGCAGGAATACGTCCGTCTAGGTGGGTACCACCGCAGGCAGCATCACGCATACGTATACCGGAGGGCGGCAGAAACGTGTTAGGGGCGTATGGTTTCCTTTTCCATATGTAAACTAAAGTTTTACTACAATTCAGAAGGCAGAGAAAAAAAATGTTCACCCATGATAGAGGAGAATTGCTGGTGCGGGGCAATTCCATAATTTTATTTTTATTTATTCACCACCATCATCATTTCAACCTATCAATAGTCCACTGCTGAACATGGCCTATCCCATTGATTGCCTTTATTTATTCAGATTGATTTTATTTATTCAGATGTTCCAGGAAGATGCCGCCGCCCATCTCCTGGTTTTTATTTTCCCTCTGTCGACTTTTTCGACACCCACGGGATGAGATGGGGTGGTAGATTCTCTTAAACCGCTACCACACGGCATAATTTATTATTATTAAAACTTAATGTGAAAGATAGGGCTATAATGAAGTTTTGATCTATAAAATTAAATAAAGTTAAGGTTTGTAGTGTCAAAATAAGGTAATTTTTGGACTCTGGCGCCTTTTACGACGCCTTCGGGACGAGATGCAGTTGTAGATTCCCGGAAGACTAACGAAGAACGTCGGCAGTCCAGGCCATCTTTAGCGTGAAGAAGCCATACTAACATAATATTTCGTTCAATTATCTATATAAATAAATAAAATTGAAATGCAAATGAAAGTATATAGGATACTTATCAGAAAAAAAAACAATTATCGTTCGTAAGTTTAAGTTCGTTCTGAAAGGGCTGGACCGATTTTAACGGGACATTCACTGGCAGGCAGGCGATGTTACAAGGAGTAACTTAGGTTAGTATTATTTTAGAAAAATTATTAGGGTTCCGCGCAAAAAAGGAACCGCACGCTGTGAACCGAACATAAGCGAGAAGGGCGACCAAACAGAAACGCGACCCGGCCAAACAGAAACGCGACCGAACGCAAACGTCGCCCGCGAAACATGCTAGACGACACGGACGTCTCAGCTCTTCCTGACCACGATACCGTCAGTCACGATCCAGGCCACACTGTACACACAGTCAATAGCTTTAATACAACACGCACCACGACGCGCGACCGCCGTAGAGAGCGGCGCGCAATAGTCAATAATCACACCGCGTACACACGATTCAGCCGTGTTCCAGGGCGGTTCTCACCGCCCAGAGTTACACACAAGTCGACAGTCCGAATGGACGCCCGCAGCCTCTCTCGGACGTTAATTAGATGACTTAAAATATTTTAGATTTTAGAAATCGCGAAAGCAAGCAGCGAACGCGACACAGTCCGAATTTCGAGGTTTTTGTAGGAGTTTTTATTTATTTATTTATTTATGTTTGGGTCAAATCAAACCTGGCACGCGGACCCCTGGCCCGCGAGCACAGTATCCGATGAAGCTGTAAAAGCCGAGAAGGCTAACAGCAATTACATACATACATACATAAGATCACGACTGTATCCCATAAGGGGTAGTCAGAGACTGGGCACTCACTGCCAAAACAGATGACCGCCACAATCCACGTTTCACCAAAACAATATAATGCACTTGGTGTGATAGGTGGTGAGCCCATCGCCATCATGCGCTGTTGGGTGGGTGCACAGTGCAGTTTAATTCCTTACTCGCCTTTTACGAGATCCATTGGATGAGATGGAGTGGTAGTATTCATTTAATGAGCCGCCACCACAATTACATCACCGAAAATATATAAGCGAGAAGGGCCGAACTGTGTTAATGCTCCGATAAACGAGGTACCATGTCGTACGGTGCACTCGTGTGGCTTATTTTACGCGGGTGAAACTGCGAGGCAAAGTTTTTTTTTTAATTTGATAAAGTGTCGAGACTAGCAAAACGTTCACCTGATGGTAAGTGCAACGTTTGCCTATAACAGATGCTGTGTTACTCAGAATATTTCTGTGCACTACACTGCGCCCCGTCAACCTGAGACATAAATTCTTAAGTCTCATATGCCCAGTGATTACGCTAGCTCTCAGTGCCCTTCAGACCGAAACACAGTAATGTTTGCACACTACTGCTTCACGGCAGAATAACTGAGCCTGGGGTGGTACCTACCTAGACGGATTCCTGCATAGGAATCCTACCACCAGTTAATAAATTTAAGTTGAGACTTAATAGAAAGCACCATTGTCTGATTAAATGCTGATACTATGGAAAAAATCTTACTCCCCATTGCGTTCCCAAGAGCAGTAGTGACAGCATTGCATGTTATGGTGTTCTTCTACACGAATGAAGGCTGCCCACTACACAACTACAATACCTTAGTCGCCTCTTACGACACCTCGGTAGGAAAGAGGTAGGTGATATTCTACTTTGCCGGATACATATATTTTGTCTCGTACCAAAATGGCGGCGAAGTGAGGGTCTCTGCCTACCCCTGATATGCCAAAAGGCGTGACCGTATGTATGTATTACGGGAAAAGAAGTATCGTGTATGAAGGTTACAAACCAGTAAAATAAATTACAGAGAGTTATCAGAAACTCGTAAATCTTTATCTATTGTAAACTACTTAAATATTACATTATGAACGAATCGCACATACCATATCAATATGACCACTTCCAGTCACGCTTGATCTATGTAATTTGTTTATTTGTAATCGATTCGAACTCGAGCATCGGATGAACATTTGTTATTATTCATCATCATTTGAGCTTATCACTAGTCCACTGATGAACATAGGCTTCCCCTTTAGATTTTATCCGAAAAAGTTTGTAACTCCCATTTTGGGGGGGTTTTGCCATAGTAGCCGCGCTTGGCAGGCGGGTTGGTAACCGCAGTTTATTTATTAAGATGTTTCAAGAATATGCATCTGCCCAACCACTGTTTTTTTCCCCCTGCCGACTTTTACGACACCCACGGCATGAGATGGGGTGGCAGATTCTCTTTAGCCGCCACCACAAGGCGGAATCCGTCTAGGTAGGTACCACCCCAGGGCCAGTTATTCTGCTGTGAAGCAGTAGTGTGCAAACATAACTATGTTTCGGTTTGAAGGGCACTGAGAGCGTAATCACTGGGCATAGGAGACTTAAGAACTGATGTCTACGGGTGACGGGCGCATTGTGATGCCACACGTAAATTTTCTGGACGACACAGCATTTGTTACGGGCAGACGTCGCACTTACCATCAGGTGAACGTTTTGCTCGTTTCGTCACCCTATGTAATAATAAAAAAAAAAGTCTTCCGTTGAAGATATGCACGTTTTGTTCTGGAAAGATAGACGCCGGCAAATATCTCTTATCCCATGCGCACAAGGGAAGACGAAGAAAATTGATATGTTTCCGGGTTCGAGGAACGTCAAACAGCTTAATGATAGAGAGCGTACAGGCATTAGTTTCCTCCGAAGTAACGGAGATTGACGAGACGCCCTCACCGAAAGGAAGTCGCCGAGTGCCCGACGTCCGAGGACAGCGATATATCACCACCACTGCAGGAAACACTTAACTTTTGAAGGAGTATGCTTCAGGATCATCCAATCTACTTATTCTTTTTACTAATAGTATCCATACTAATATTATAAATGCTAAAGTAACTCTCTCTGTCCCTCTGTCTGTTACCTTTTCACAGTTGAACCGCTTAACCTACCTTGACGACATTTGGCACTGGGTTAGCTTGCATCCTGAAGACGGACATAGGATACTTTTTATTCCGGGAAATTAAACATTTCCCACGGGATATTTAAGAAACACTCATCCACGCGGACGAAGTCGCGGGCATCATCTAGTTGTTATATATAAATAGTGTTCCTAATTTCTAGTAGCCTGTTGAAACGTGTTTTTTTTCTATGGAAGAGGGGGGGGGGGGGGCAAACGAGCAAGCGGGATTGTTGTTTGATGGCTGCCCGTGAGTTTTTTTTCTGGTTAAGGGTACCGACAGAATAACAGCGATGCAGTTATGCCACTGCAGCTAAATGCTGAGTCGGATGCATTTCGTTGCTGTATTACGTAAATTTATTTTTCATACTTTCCATTTTCCCGATATATTTTGTTATATCTATTCGAATAATAAAATTGAAGTGTCCGTGAAGTGTATTTCAAAATAAATGCGAACATATTTCTTCAAATCAGATCAGTATTTCCTGAGATCAGCGCGTTCAAACATACAAACTCACCAGCTTTATTGTAGTACAAGATTACAGAACAAAACATTTCTGAATAAAAATTCAAGAAGTGGGTGCATTCTTACTCTTTGAGTCCCTGAGGACTGCGATGGTATGCATCGCTGCATAGGTTCATCGTGTCAAATCTTTTACTGGTGGTAGCGAGGATTCCTATGCAGGATATGCAGGAATAGGGTAAGTACCACCCAAGGCCGTGAAGCAGTAGTGTGCAAACATTAGTGTTTCGGTCTGAAGGGCACTGTGAGCTAGCGTAAGCACTGGGCATATGAAACGCAAGAACATGCCTCAGTGTGACGGGCGCAGTGTGGTGTCACACAGAAATGCTCTGGGTGACACAGCACAGCATTTGTTATGGGCACACGTTGCACTTACCATCAGGTAAACGTTTTGCCCGTTTCGTCACTTTGTTCAATAAAATATATATAAATGAAAAAGTCGTAAGCGCGTGGTTTGCCACGTGATCCGAGCAACTGATTTCTACGCTGCGGGTCTTGAATTCGAATCCCAGTCGGAGCCAACGATTTCAGCAAAAAAAAAACGTTAGTTTTCGGGTGTGTTGTGCATGTTAAAATTAAGTCTATAGAATGTACTCGCGATAGCTGCTATTTTACGCTGCTGTTTCGTGAGACCGAGACGACACAGCGGAGTAGCTCTACCGCGTGTATTTTTTTTTAATTTCCATTGTACAAAAAAGCGCAATCTCGCAACGCTGATTAATACTTTTACCATAGACAATAATTATTCTCATCGGTGATCTCACGGCGCGAGCCGGCGACGGGACACTGTGTTCGTGAGTCATTAGAAGCAATAAAAAATCTCGCCAGAGTAAACACTCCATAAAAATGGAAGCTAAGAAGTAACAGATGGTGAGCCCATTGAGTCGGCTTACAAATGAAGGATAAAGATATTATTTTTAGTTAATGGCTATATACAGTGTTTACGTCCAATAATGTGATTATAATTACCTTTTTTTTTTAGTTTTTTTTTTTTAAAAAAAACGATGCCCCGCAGTAGAATTTTTTCTGTATCTTGGGTGCGTTTCTCAGACATAAATTTCCACATTCACATGAAACCAGACCCGAAAACTAACAATTTGTGTTTTCGCACAATAGTTGGCTCCGTCTGGTATTCGAACCCGGCGGCCGGCGGCGTAGAAGTCAGGTACTCTGACCACTACGCCACGCGGTCTTCTTAAAAGCATCATTATTACAAACTGCAGATGTTAGATGAAAATGAATTGGGACACGTTAACATCTTAATTATTTCCGACGTAAATTAACTTAATAAAATTAAGAGAAACTACACCGAGTTCTCAATATCTGAGTATAATAGCCTTGCAATAGAGAATTAGATACAAACGTATAGTTATTGAATTTAGTGGAAGTAATAAAGTGTGTAAATTGTGCGTGGCCGTGTGGTGGCGGCTCGTTAAAAGAATACTACCACTCCATCTCATCCAATGGATCTCGTAAAAGGCGAGTAAGGAATTAAACTGCACTGTGCACCCAACAGCGCATGGTGGCGATGGGCTCACCACCTATCACATCAAGTGCATTATATTGTTTTGGTGAAACGTTGATTGTGGCAGTCATTTGTTTTTGCAGTGAGTGCTCAGTGTCTGACTACCCCTTATGGGATACAGTCGTGATCTTATGTATGTATGAAAATTATGAAATAAATGAAACAATGTAAATCTTTCTCTTTAGCGATAGAAACTAGAAAGAATTTCGCCTAAGAGAATCTACCACCCCATCCCATCCCGTTGGTATCGTAAAAGTCGACAGAGGGAAATTAAAACCAGGAGATGGGCAGCCGCATCTTCCTGGAACATCTGAATAAACAAACTGCGGTCGCCAACCCGCCTGCCGAGCGTGGCAGCTATGGCAAAATCCCTCCAAAATGAGAGCTACAAACTTTTGGGCTATCTATGGGGGAGGCCTATGTCCAGCAATGGACTTGTGACAGACTGAAACGACGAAGACGACGAGATGTTGCACTTTACATCAAGTGAACGTTCTGCTTGTTTTGTCACTCTATCCAATAAATAAAAATACCACTGAAGTCAAGATCTGGTGGTAGGATTCCTATGCAGGAATCCGACTAGGTAGGTACCACCCCAGGGCCAGATATTCTGCCGTGAAGCAGTAGTGTGCAAACATTACTGTGTTTCGGTTTGAAGGGCACTGAGAGCTAGCGTAATCACTGGGCATATGGGACTCAGGGCGATGGGCGCTGTGTGGTGTTACACACTAATTTTCTGGGCGACACAGCATTTGTTATGGGCAGACGTTACACTTACCATCAGGTGAAAGTTTTGCTCGTTCCGTCACTTTTATGAACTGAAACGACGATGTATTTGTAAAACATATTAGGTAAAATTTTAGGCTTTCTGCACTCCAACTTCATGCAAACTTTAACAATGTCAAATCTAACACTCCTCACGTGCGCGCAATATGCATAAAAAGTGTTACAAAGTTTTCACTTCACGTATTAATATAAACTAGACTGTCGTTCAAACCTAAGATATCAAACACATCTGAGAGCAAGTTGAGTGGTACCATTAATTAATAAAAATAATCCATACTTATAAATGCGAAAGCAACTCTCTCTGTCCTCTTTTTTTATTGGATAAAGTGATGAAACGAGCAAAAACGTTCACCTGACGGTAAGTGCAACGTCTGCCCATAACAAATGCTGTGTCACCCAGATAATTTCCGTGTGTCACCACACATTGCCCGTCACCCGGAGACATCAGTTCTTAAGTCTCATATGCCCAGTGATTACGCTAGCTCACACTGCCCTTCAAACCGAAACACAGTAATGTTTGCACATTTCTGCTTCACGGCAGAAAGAAGTCGCGGCCATTAGTGCCATTTTTATACGCGCGCAAATAACGTCCACGGATAATAATCCCTTTGTTGGTTTTAGAAAACCTTAAAACTTCTGGACCTCTATAAAAATATATTTATGTGAATAAAAAATGTTATCCATACTAATATTAGAAATATTTAGGTTTCCTGCGTAAAATCTGAAAACTTGTAGAAATTATGCGCTCGACTTTATTTTGGTCATCATTGTTTTCGTTCATGGCAGTATAAATATTTCTCTTAATTATACTTAACATCATAACTGCGGAAGTAACTCCCTCTGTCCCTCTGTCTGTTTGTTACCTTTTCACGGTTCAAGCGCTGAACCGATCTCGACGCAATTTGGCACAGAGACAGTTTGCATCCTGGAGACGGACATAGGATAGTTCTTATCCTGAAAAAGCAAATAGCTCCCACGGGATATTTAAAAAATATACTATCCACGCGGACAAAGTCGCGGGCAGTATATGATATTTGATTTCATATTAACTGTCGACAACCTACGTCGATAGAACCTGAGTCGATAGTAGATCTGATAGTTCTATTCCCAAATTAGCACAGGACAACTGTCTAGACTGACCTTTGACGTCATCAACCTCACATATCCACTAAAAGAATTAATGAACTGTTTGTTTGCTTCGTACAAAAATTAATTGATAGGTGTCGTAAGAGGCGACTGAGGTATTGCACGGACAGCCTTTATTCGAGCAGAAAAACACCATAATATGCAATGCTGTCACTATATTGCTCGTGGGAACGCAATGGGGAGTAAGAAGTTTTTGACTCGTGCCTAAATGGCGGCGTCGTGGTTCGGCACCCGGCACGTCTCGTTTTCCGCGAGGACGAAAATTAGGCTACGTGAGTGGTGTCTGCTGCCCCTTATATGGGAAAAGGGCGTGAATGTATGTATACATGTACAGACCTAGTCGCATTTCTGGCACTATCATTAATTGTAACTAATGCTTTAGATATAAGATAGACTTTCCCGCCATTTTATTAACCTAAGAAATGTCAGGTAATAAAAAAATAACCATACCAACCATAACCATTTTTTATATAAAACAGGTATTACTAAACAAACTGTACAACCTGACTTTTGGCGCCAAATCGGAAAGAGGCGGTACACAGCGTTTTTCATGAAATTTTGTTATTTTTGTATATATTTCGGTTTTTAATGTTTAGTATTAGATATTGTAATGGATAGTTTATTATGCAACTGCTCGTGAAAGTGTACAGTGATTGAGAATTTAAACTCAGACCGAAATTGTGCTTTTCGTTTTGTATACATCAGTCCAAGTCATCTTCAGGACCAGTTATTCTGCCGTGAAGCAGTAGTGTGCAAACATTACTGCGTTTCGGTCCGATGGCCACTGGGACCTAGTGTAATCACTGGGCATATGCGTTTTAAGAACTGATATCTCAAGGTGACGGGCGCAATGTGGTGCAACACAGAAATGTTCTGGGGTCACGCAGCCTCTGTTATGGGCAGACGTTGCACTTACCATCAGGTAAACGTTTTGCTCGTCTTGTCACTTTATCCAATCAAAAAAAATGCAGCAAGTGCTTGTGAAAGTGTACAGTGACTGAAAATTAAATTCAAGACCAAAATGTTACTTTTCATTTGGTCTTCATTAGCCCAGCAAATCTTCAGTAAAAGTGAACTTTCATTTTACAGATAGCTACTTATCGAAAAATATTATTTATAAGTGGAAAGTTACTTGACATTGGCAAAAAATTACAACTGTTTCCAAAAATAAATAAAATAGTCCAATAGTCTTTACTCTAAGTAATAACTAACCTTCAGCAGCACGCAAAAATAGAGTATCTTAGTTATAGTAATGTCAATCATATGTTATATAGATATAGTATGTTTAAAGTTATACTGCTAATTAAAAAACAACCTTACCTTGTGGATAACCTAGCATGACAGACAAGGAAAAAGTCACGAAAGGACACAAGGCGACACCTTGATGGGTGACATCAGCCTAATGACAACAACCATTGTCCATGCTCAGGTAGCAAGTGTTATTAACAACAACGTTACATTTCCATCTATGTTTAAATGAATGTCGCATAACACTAAATTATATGTATATTTATAGGAATTAAACGACAAGGAGCTTGTCGTATTATTCGTCGTCGTCATATTTAAAAGTAAAGAGTAAAGTTTCAGCCTATAAATGTCCCACTGCTGAGCACAGGCCTCTCCTTTCTGAGAGGGTTTTTTTGGAGCTAGGAAGCATCCGCCACGCTGCTCCAATGCGGGTTGGCGGACTTCACGTCTTCGAAATATTTTTTATTTCTCAGACATGCAGGTTTCCTCACGATGTTTTCCTTCACCGCCGAGCACGTGGTAAATCGGCACTTAAAATTGCAATTAACAATTTTAGAGGTGCCGGCAACGGGTATCGAACCCAGGTCACTCGCGTACTATGAAATTTAAAGCGAGCGCCTAGCCCCTGAGCTAACATGGCTCTTCGTCATATTTATCTCCATTAAATTATATAATATCGCGACTGAGTAATTCTTTAAGCTTTGTGTTTATATGATACTAGCGACCTGCCCCGGCTTCGCACGGGTGTAAATTTCAATTTACTAATAAAGAAAATGAAAAAATGCGCGTAGCAAAAAAGTATTAAGTATATTTATTTTATAACATCTCTCTATCTCCAGAAAAATAAAGTCACTTTCTTAATTTTTAATGCGATTTTAATACAAAAACACCATTTCAATTACTGAATTTTCCAGAGAATTTTCCAAAAATTTTCTTTCATACAAACCTTGTCATGACAATTACGAACACAACAACAACACACAAATCTGTTGAGCCATTCTGAAATGATCTTTCATACGTTAGTTTCTGCATACTGATTTTTATTTATATTAAAAAGATAAGACAGAAGAAGATATAAAGATTAAGCCCGAAAAATAAAGAATAATATTATGATATATCTACCAAAAATATCACTGGTGGTATGCAGGAATCTGTCTATGTGGGTACAACTGAAGTACCAGTCTTTTGACTGTCAAGTAGTATTGTGTAAGCATTAGTGTGTTTAGGTCTAAAAGGCATATGATACTAAAGAATGGATGTTTCAGAGTAACAAGTGCATTTTGGTGCTACACAACAGGTAAGGGTGGGACATAAATTGCACTTACAATAAGTTTCACAATTTGCTTTTCACATTATTTTCATTAAAAAAAGGGAGAAGAAACTTAATTGCACATTTTACAGGCATAAATTTCACATGCACATCACATCCGGACCTGGAAGCCAACAATTATTGTTATTGCACTAATGTTGGCTCATGCTGGGATTCAAACCCAGGACCTTGGGTGTAGAAGTCAGGTACTCTATACCTCTAAGCCACATAATCAACATTATTATTTTCCAATTGCCTTAAAAAAATATTATGTGACATGATAACACCGAAGAATGACAAGGGTTGACTGGGCTTGCTTCTCTTACATCTTTTATTCATAAGCAATAAAGATTCATGTAATTATCTGATAAAATTCAATCCATAATACTCTTACTTTGTATTTCAGTAAAGCAAATTAAGTCCATATAGAAATAATTGGTCCCAAACTGCTAATATATATTGAATAAGCATCTGAATAATACTTGGATTGTAATTATAATAAATAATTATAAAATATAATAATAACTAACCTTAAACCTCTCTTTATTAGCGAAAGTGTAAATGTTTAAAATATTTTCTTTTCATATTTTAGTACATTGAATATATTATTTATTATTCCAAACTATAAAATTCGGATTTCTGCCATTTCATTGCAAATAAACAATACAAATATTTAAGTTTATTCTTCAACATACGGCACGGTGATAATATTTTATAATACATAAAATATTTATGTAATTTAAACAGTAACTAGGAGTCTTAAAAATATTTGAATGAAACTGCAAAAGGTCAACATGTTAGTATTTACTCAAGTGGATAGGACAAGGTGAAATAATTATGAAGTCAGAACTAATATTACGTGTAAACAATTTTAATGAAGTTCACAGTGTACGAAAGTTTCAAGTTTAATAAGTTCAAGTATATATTTGAGTTCTCCGAAAGCAACAATTATCGACAATAATTAGGATTACATTAAGTATAATTTCTGGTAAAATGTATTTAAAATCACATGAAGGCTTATCTTACCTGAGGTGTAAATTTTCTATAAATTTATCCGTCGTCAAATTGTCCAGTAGGACAAAGTCAGACACACCGACTTCTGGCTGAGTCGCCATCGTTCAGCTCACTTTACTAATTCACAACAACAATCACAAAGAATAAATGTGCACACTATTTTTTAAATATAATTACAGCGTTTGTAAGATAATTGTCAACAAACCGTTAAAAATATAGGAACGCCGAAAACATCCACTACCTAAAGACATTTCACGGAAACTGAAATATTTTTAAATTTATGTCAAGCGAATAGAAATCAACTGGCAACATTTTCGATCGGTCAAATATTATAAATTATTTGTACTTTTTACATGCAACCGTTTTAGGAAATATTTAAAAATTAATATAACAATTTATTAACAATAATGTTATATATATATCAATGCTATTTTTATTTAATTGACAATATTTATTAGTGAAGTTTTTGTTGTATTTTTTAGTTACGTTACGAAAATGTTTTATCTGTTCGACGCCATTTTCCTTGTTGTAGGCGCTTCAAATGTCATAATAATTCCAATTTTCTGAAAATTACGTTTTCTTTACTTTTTTACGTTCTTTTTTATATTTCATTCTTAATGTTTAATATTTTAGTGTAAAATTACTTTTTATTTGCGAGAATATCATTTATTTTGCGCGTCTTTCTTGTTTGGATCTCCAAGGTTCTTTGATTGATATTTTACGATGAATAGCAAAGATCTTCACAAAAGGTAGCAAGTAACTTTGACGCCCACGGAAGTGTCATATCAAGGGCTCCAAGGAGGTTGTTTTCGGTAATTTCCGTAAAGGAATGTGTACGTGAAGTGAATTTGTGTAGATTAGTGCACCGTGTATGAGACAATGAGCGAGTCCCCAGGCGTGGAGTGGCTGCCGGCCTACAGTCCAGGACCACCGCGCCACAGTCCTCTAGGTCCTATCCCACGATTTTTATATGAAGATGTGCAGCCCCCATGCCTACAGCAGGAAAATAACAACAAGGAAATAGAACTTAAAGACAACTTGAACAAAATCAAACACACAAAACCAGCATACAGGTGATATTGTTTTTCGCACGTAATTTAGCACCTTCAAATTTATGAGTCATCAGTCATTGCTGTAGGTCACCTCAGTATATTCACTATGTTTTTATTATTAATTTTGTTACCTATATAGATTGCAAATATCACTAAGTATTTATTGCAAGAGAACAAAGTTGTGCTTGTTTGTTACACCATTTATACTGTAGTTGCCTTATATTACAGCGGCAATTTTTAGGCATGTACGTATATATGATTTAATGAAAATAATCTTTTTTTTTGTGTTTTTTTAATTGATTTTAGCATTATAGCAATAGTAAAAGTATAGTATACTGTGACAGTACTTTGCATGTGCTCAGGGGCTAGGCGCTCACTTTAAACTTCATAGTATGCGAGATACCTGTGTTTGATTCCCGGTGCCGGTACACAGTGAAGGAAAACATTGTGAGGAAACCTGCATGTCTGAGAAATAAAAAATATTTCAAAGACATCTGTAGTCCACCAACCCGCATTGGAGCAGTGTGGTGGATTCGTCCTAGCTCCAAACCCTCTCAGAAATGAGAGGAGGCCTGTGCTCAGCAGTGGGACATTAATAGGCTGATACTTTACCTTCTTTTTTTTTATATCAATAGTTTTGGGTTACCCACACCCTCATCAGAATGCTATCAGACCTCCCCCACAGAAATGCTTACACACTATTTACAATTTCACCAGATCACTGAATCATGAATCCATGACCTCTTTGTGAACCTTTTATTTACTGGTGGTAGGATTTGTATGCAGGAAGGTATCACCTCATTCTAGGTAGGTACCACCCCATGGTCAGTTATTCTGCCGTGAAGCAGTAGTGTGCAAACAATACTATGTTTCTGTTTGGAGGGCACTGTGAACTAGTGTAATCATTGGGCATATGAGACTTAAGAACTCATGTCTCAGGGTGACAGGTGCAGTGTGGTGTCACACAGATATGTTCTGGGTGACACAGCATTTATTAAGAGCAGATGAACACGAAATATGCGCATAGAAGTGGAGTTGCAGAAATCAGCCCAAAGTAATCTACAATCTACAATGGGCAGACGTTGCGATTACATTCAGGTGAATGTTTTGCTTGTTTTGTCACTTTATCAAATAAAAAATAAAACAAGATTTTTTATTTCTTTCTTACTGAGCTATGTAATGCAGCAGCTTGCCTTCTTATCATTTCATCTCTCATTCCACACAAGCATCAGGCACTGACTTTGCTCCTCATGCTTATTTGGCGCCACACTTTTTATATGCTCTAAAGAAAATCGCCGCAAACCACTTAAACAAGGTGGTAGAAGGGTGCTTTGATTTGGTCTCCAATAAAACCAACCTCAAGCAAGATAAGGATGACACTATTTTTGTTATTTATTGTTGTGCGGGCTATACCATAAAACTTTGGTGTTCCCAAAAATATAGCCTTATATTGAATTGTGTGGGAACGCAACAGAGAGACAGTTTTTTTAGCACTTACCAAAATGGCGGTGATGTGGTTCACCACCTGTCATCTCTCATTTCCTGTTGGTGTGTATAGTGGGCTTCATATGTATCCTCTGCCTTCCCCTTACATGGGAAAAAGGAGTGACTATATGTATATGTATGTGTTTAATATAAAAATGAACTAGTTAAAATAATTTAGTGTAAGCAACATACTAGTTTGATGATAGTATATTGGTGCCCTGCACAGTTGCAAAATACACTTTTTTATTTATAAACATGGAGCTAAGCAACCAACATTTTGTTCATTATTTGCTATATTAAATCAATACTGAAAAGGTAGTGAAGTAATTCACCAATTTAGGGTGCACAGTATCAACCTTGTTAATGTAACTAAAGAAGTACTTGTCATCTCTTTTGCATATGTGGCAGGCATTTTAAATTGGTTAGACATAAAAAATGTTTTGTAAAAACAAAAATTCTTGCCTCTTTTATATTGAGAACCCCCTAACCTAACCCTGGTCCTATCTTTTTGAAAGATTATTCCAATTCAAAAATGTTAAAGATCCATGCAAGGTGTACCCCATGGGTTAGCATTGGGACCTGTCCTATAATCCATTTTCACAACATCACATTGATGCATGACCTTGTGATGATCCTGCCATTCTAGCTAACAATACCAGAATTTTGTGCTTAGATAAGAAGAAGAAAGACAAAACTTGAAAAAAATATGGAAAAGAAAATAGAAGAATTTGATATCCAATAACAAGAAGTCCAGTGTCCAGTAACAAAAAGGCTTTCTCCTTAAAACAATTCATATTCCAAATAAAAAAACCCTGCTACAGTTCCATTTAAAATTTGGCCAGACATAACTTTTCCACTTCAAATTGTAACAATTCTGAAGTAGTTATCAGATGATACTTTGAAGTAATGTGTTAAAGTAAAGGAGACAATATAGTTAATTTGCTTCTCTTTACTATAATGCATTGCATTTATAATTTGCAGATCTCAGCAAATTAACTTGGTTTCTGTTACATTGTGACCGAAGGAAAGAAAGTTTACTGGCCAACATCTGCATTCAAAATGTAAATTGATTACCTAGTTTTTAGAAGAGCACTGCCCGCCCTCACTCAACAGCGTGCAAAAGCAAACTAATACCGTCAGCGGGAGCCGCCACCAGATACCCTGCACCACTACAACACTAAATAATAAATTATTCTGAATTACAAGTTTAAAAATTGCATGTTAAATATGTTTTAGTTTGATTATAAAATATCCCGTAATTCAGCGTGCCATTTGGCATAGGCCTCATCTAACATCCTATCTCGTTATCGTCATCCTATCTCGTTTGTTGGTGTCCTCTATTGTGTTTGCCATCTCTGGGGTACCAGTCAGAGACAGTTGTGCTCCACTTACCTTGTGTATCTCGGATCACATGACTGGTCCATCTCACTTCTGTTTGTCTATTTGAGTAAGTATATCTGTTGCTTCTGTTTTTCTCTTATTTTGCTCTTATTGATTGACAGCGTTCCAGCTTCTCTCTGTGATGTTTGGTGAGTTTCGCATCCGTAAGTAATGACTGGAAGTATACAGGTGTCAAAGGCTTTCCTTTTTATTGACATACTTAACTCCTTGGATTTCAGGACTACTTTCTTGCTTGCTATTCTTCTATTTATTTCTTATCTGGTTTAGTCTTTGTGGGAAATAATCTGTCCTAGGTAGATGTATTCTTGCACATATTCAATTGGTTGGTTGATAATTTCTATAGCTATTGGCTTGGAGTTAGTAAGCAATTTCGTCTTTCCTCATTCAGTGATCTTATCATTTTTTCGATGTGTGTTGGATTTTCTTCAAACAGGATTATATCGTTATGTCTTATGTATCCCTTGTTGTTCCAGGATATCCCATATGATGATGATGATTGATAAATGTCCTATAGGTTTTTGTTATATTCCTTGCACTTTTCCATTATTTGTTGTACAGTGTGTATATGATCTAGGGTGGAAAATTTTTGTCTGAAGCCAGCTTGTTCTCGTGCTTGATTTTCATCAAGCTTGTGCTTTTGGTTATTCTTCCCAGTATAACTTTGGAGGATACCTTATAGATATTTGACAGCAAACTTATGGGTCTGTAATTTCCAATGTCCTTCTTTTTGTCCTTTCTTGAATATTAGAATGATATGCGATGTTTTCTACAGTGTATGTATTATACCAGTCCTCAATTTTTTCTTTAAACATTGATTTAAGTATGGGTAGCAGTTCTTCGGGAGAGCCTTTGAGAAGTTCATTTGTAATTTCATCTGGACCTGGAGCTTTTTCCATCTTCTGACTATTAATAAGATTTTTTACTACAACACTAACACTAGGCAATACACACCACTGAAGTCGAGTACACGACATGTGTTTCACTTCAAAAACAAAGCATTATCAAGTGATATTGACTCTATAACAGTCAGCCACCAAGTCTCGGCAAGTGACTGTCGTAAGTCGGCGGTAATACATTCCATTTTAAATTATGCAAGCGGATCTTTGCAAATTAAGTTCATTATAATGGATTTCCGCAAGGTTACACCTGATTCTCTTAACATTGTGACTGTCTTCTCTAATTCTGAAATATGTGAATATAATAATTTTCTATAATTTTCAGTTATGCTAGCATGATAAGGTTGGCCATTAGCAGCTCCCCCAATGGAAAAATGACACTAAATGAAATCTATAACTACATATGTAATGCCTTCCCATATTACAAAGAAGCTGGCAAAGGTTGGATGGTAAGTAGGGTGTGGAAAATGCTACAAAATTATAAACATCTTGTTAGCAACTAGTAACAACAACTGTGTGGCAAACTACTACACTGCAGGCCTTGAATTCAAATCTTTTCACAAATGTTGGCCCAGAGTCAACAAATTGATTTCGGGTCTGGTAATGGTGTGATTGCCCCCATGTCTCTGACACTGCATCATAACCTATCTCCAATCTTATTGCATGTCTTTTCAGATACATTTGTGGTACTATAATATTTCCTAGTTATAATAGTTTATAGCTACCAACATTATTTGGAAGTTGTGCTGTGGTCGTAAATGTATCAAGAGTAAACAGCATCACAGGAATTCAGGTATAGGTAATATCAAAATAGGTAATATCTTTAGGTAAAAGTCTACTAAGGGAAAGATCTAGAAAAAATGTTGTGGTTACTCAGAAAGCAGAATAACCATAATAAATATGCTGGACCTCCAAATATGCTGGACCTAATGGTCCAGCTGAATGCTTCACTGCCATTTTCCTAACTGAATGCCAGAAGTATCTGTGCTGCAATATTATGGCAAATTGGGGGAGGAATATGGGATTGGGATACTGCCAGTAAGGTGGTCCATGTTTCTGACAGGACTGTGAAGCTGCTGAAGCTAAAATTATACACAAACAAAGTGCATTCATTCATTTTCACCATTGCGAACATAGCAGAAATGTTCAGACAGCAGTACTGAGAAAAAATAAAAAATTCTGCATAAACACCTCCACACACTCAAAAATATTTATATAAGGAGTATGATTTTTAGTCAGTTTTTATTTAAACAAAAAATTCACATTCACTTACTTGTCAACCAAATCTGAAAACCAACAATTTGAACCCAGGACCTGCAGCGTAGAAGCCAGGTCAGGACCACACTAGGCCATGCGAATGTTGAAATCGCGATCGCCTTCTCGGAAGGGACGGATGAGAAGCTCTCCATGCCTTTGGGGAGTTACTTTGGGAGTCTTTATAGTATAGACATCTAGACCTTATGGATGTACAGATGAGCATGCAGAGATAAATGAAATGCATAACGTAAATCGGAACACCACACTTAACTATCCTTGTGTAAATATAGCTTTTGTTATTAATATTGGGCAAAAAATAAACTAGATTGATTTTTACGACCTACAAGGGACTATTGGCAATAAAGTTATATTTAACTTGTGCATACAAACTATTTGCTTGACAGTTCTACTCAAGTTCATCAAGTCCTGTGTCACACACATCCAACATTCATCAAATATTAATTTAAATATCTTATTCTTTTAGAACTCAATTAGACACAATCTGTCACTGAACAAGTGCTTCATGAAAGTGCCTCGCAGCAAAGACGACCCTGGCAAGGGCTCCTACTGGGCAATGGATAGCAGCTACAAAATGGCCGAAGTCACGCCGCGGCGCCGCCGCAGCCTCAGGGTCGGTATAAGTTTCCATATTCATGTAGCTAATCATGATACTTATTATATAATATTCCCTGCATAAGTTAGACCATTCCAAAATTAATAGGATTGCCCTGTACCTGTCTGGGCATTCTGACATATCTGACATATCATATTCTGTTTCCGAAATTTTATTTAGTCATTATATCACAGACTGTGTATTTAAAGTCAGGTGCCAACACATGTAAAACGAATTAAAGAACAATTAAAAGAACTCCAGTAATATATTCAAAAATATCTTCATGAAGGGCAATTTTCAAGGCTTGATTATAATTTTTTTAAGTACTAAGGATATTTCGAAGACATGTGAAGTCCGCCAACCCGCATTGGAGCAGCGTGGCGGATTCTTCCTAGTTCCAAAACCCTCTCAGAAATGAGAGGAGGCCTGTGCTCGGCAGTGGGACATACAGAACAGAGACAGACAGGGAAAAAGTTTCACCCTATAAATAGGGTGAAACTTTTTTTACTAAGGAAGCCATGGTTTTAATAATATAGTTTTGTTTATTTGTTCTATATAGTTCATCGTTCTATTAATATTTCTTTTATTTTATTAATCAATTATTTTCAGATGGCACCGTACAGTCCAGAGTGCAGCTCCAACAGCAGTGGTGAAGCGGGAATTATACCGTCTGTGGTTGACGTAGCACCTACACCGCCTGCCACGCCAACCACACCTACAACGCCCACTTCGCCCACAGTTACCATGGTTATCAAGGAGGAGCCGATAGTTAAAGAGGAAAATGGTAATTGTAAATTGTATAGTATCCTCTTATCAACTATTGCAACTAGATCTCAAATTGCCCTTAAAATTTACCTGGTGATAATGATGGTGATCGCACGGCGACGAACAGTAATTAGTAGAGCGATCCTAAGTATTGGTTCAAATACAAATAGACACTTGTATCATCAAGTTTGAGTATTTGATAAGAAATATAACAAATTAGGTACGAGTATGTAGAGTACATTGTATGAAGTACGTCGAACGGCGCTGCTGTACCAAGTATAGGAGAGTATCACTCATCGTACTATATCTAACGGGCATTATCTCTATTTATATGTCTTTTGCAAAATCAAGAGACACCATCTGGTATTCTTAAAATATATTATAAACTCATAGCTTGAAATCATTATTTCTCTAATGCTTTTTACACAGTCAACCACAATATCCTTCTTGCTGCTTTTTCCGCCATTATAGATTTACTCACTCCATCATGGATTGGTTCTCTTGTGTTCGTAGTTCTTAGCAGTCCTACCACGCGGAATAAATACCTTTCGTTGAGCTGACCTTTCATTGGCGTGCCGCAAGGCGGTATACTTTGTCCTATAGCTTACTCTGTTTTCATTGATTTTGTCCCCTCCTTTAGACGTTGTTCGTACCATTTGTTTGACCACATTCAATGAATGCTGTTTATTACGCAGTTTGTTTTCCGTCCGTTATAATAGAATTCATTTTGGTAGGCCGGTTGACTGGACATGCAAGACGAAGCTCTTGCTTTTGCAGAATTTGGTAGTTTTCTTTTTATTGTAACATGAAAAGACTATTTCTTCATGCCCGGTTTGACTGCGGCGGAATGTTAAAAGGCAATAAGTCCGTCCGTAAGATAAAGTCTATAAAATACTATTGACATTTTGAAATAGTTTTGCATGTGTTACCATGTGTTACTTTTTGATTGCAGACATGAGTCATACGGACGACGCACTCTCTGCGCTAATGAACGAGGAGCTGATGCCAGACGTGGACATAAGTAGAGGTAACGGACACATTCACAAATAATCATCACCAGCAGTCCACTGCTGGTCATTGGTCACGCTTGATATTTTATCGATAATTGAATTGGCGATCGTAGGATGACGACACAGCTTAATCTATACTGACTGTCATCGGTCGTGTTTTTTTTATTGAATAAAGAAATAAGATGAGCAAATGGTAAGTGCAGTACTCATAACAAATGCTGTGTCACCCAGAACATTTCTGTGCTTGTCACCCTCTGACATTAGTTCTTTACGTCTCTTAAGTCCCCTAATTACACTAACTACCCAAACAACAAGTGTGCAAACATTATTGTTTCGGTCTGAAGGGCACTGAGAGCTAGCGTAAACACTGGGCATGCGAGACTTAAGAACTGATTTCTCAGGGTGACGAGCGCGGCGTGGTGCCACACAGTAATGTTCTGGGTGACACAGCATTTGCTATGGGCAGACGTTGCAGTTACCATCAGGTGAACGTTCTGCTCGTTCAGTCACTTTGTCCAATAAAAAAAAAATGACAGGATTTTGTATATTACAGATATACAATTCTACTTAATTTATTGGCATTGATGTGCCACATCGATAACTAGAGTTCTAAGATAAAACCAACACACATCGAATTGTAAAGGCGCCATTTTGAATTGCATGATCGATATCTGATACAATCTCTTTGATTAACCCTACTTATATCAGATTTCAGAAACTAAGCTGATAAAGCAGGGAAATAAATTGTTATTATATTAATAATATAACTGAAACTACTTTAAAAATATACCGATAAATGTCCCATTTTGCTCCTGAATTGACGGTCTTCGATTGTTTTTTTTTTATTGTATAAAGTGTCGAAACGAGCAAAACGTCCACCTGATGGTAAGTGCAACGTCTGCCCACAACAAGTGCTGTGTCACCCAGAATATTTCTGCGTGACACCACACTGCGCCCGTCACCCTGAGACATCAGTTCTTATGTCTCATATGCCCAGTGATTACGCTAGCTCACAGTGCCCTTCAAACCGAAACACAGTAATGCTTACACACTAATGCTTCACGACAGAATAACTAGCCCTGGGGTGGTACCTACCTAGACGGATTCCTGCATAGGAATCCTACCACCGGTAAAAAGTTTAGTGATGCCAGCACCGGGGATCGAAACCTGTGGGGCTATTGCGTATCCAAAGTGAAGATCACTTATAAAAGTGTTGAACGAATATCTGTCAAATAAGTGTCTGCATACTGGCTACATTAGTACTTAGTATGTAAACAATTATTTCACATTTAAAAAAAAAGTTTCAGCCTATTAATGTCCCACTGCTGAGCACAGGCCTCCTCTAATTTCTGAGAGGGTTTTTGGAGCTAGGAAGATTCCGCCACGCTGCTCCAATGCGCGTTGGCGGACTTCACACGTCCCCGAAATATTTCTATTCCTCGAACATGCAGGTTTCCTCACGATGTTTTCCTTCACCGCTAAGCACGTGGTAAATCAGCATTTAAAATTGTAGAACAATTTTAGTGGTGCCGGCACCGGGAAACGAACCCAGGTCACTCGCATACTAAGAAATTTAAAGCGAGCGCATAGCCCCTGAGCTACCACGGCGGAATTTGACATTTAATCAAACTAATTTTACGGAATTTAACGTGTTTAATTTTTAAGCTACACACCGGCGCAATTAGCGGAACACAAAAAAAAAACATTATTTTTCATAATATTTTAAAAAAGACTGGCCAGTTGTGTTACCTTTTTATTTAGAACTTTATTTTAAAAATGGAACACAAGGCGACAGCCATTTTTTTCATCGATTTGTTTCTGTTCTCTTGTTCTGTTTCCCGGTAATAATGATTTGTTAGTGGTTCGAGCTCGGTCTGAGGAGAAATTTAAACGATTTATATAATCGATAAATTCTCAATTTTATTAGTAAAAGTTTTTTTTTCGTGTCAATAGTAGGCTCCTTAGTTGAAATATATATAAAAATGCCCGATTTAACACCACCAGAGATTATTAGGGCAGATGAAATGCGAAGAAATTGTCATAGCTACAGATCTATTGACGCCAGACTGCATTTGTTATGGGCAGACGTTACATTTACCATCAGGTGAACGTTTTGCTCGTTCCGTCACTTTATGAAATAAATATATATATATCTTTCTAAAACGTTATTTAAATTAAATGTTACTAAAACATCAACGATATATTCGCACAATCATTATAATAGCATTTGTACATGTGTGCCTTAATCATCATCATTTCAGCCTATCACTAGTCCACTGCTGAACATATGCCTCCTCCATAGATTGCCACAAAAGTTTGTTGCTCTCATTTTGGGTGGATTTTGCCATAGTTGCCACGCTCGGCAGGCGATTTAGCAATCGCAGTTTATTTATTCAGACGTTACAAGTAGATGCTGCTTTTCTGGTTTTAATTTTCCCTCTGTCGACTTTTACCGCACCCAAGTGATGAGATGGGGTTTTAGATTCTCTTAGTCCGCCATCACACGGATACAAGGCCTTACGTAGTGATTTATTAAGATAGAACCAATGTTGGCTGAGCTTCTTTACATTGGGAGAGGGCCCCATCCGATGAATTCGCCTCGGGCCTCCACGGTATAGTTACGACACCGGGACGAGGTGGTGATGGGCAAGTAGTGAGCAATGTTCGGTTGCAGAGCGGTGGTGGTGGTGCGTGGCGCGGCGGCACGTGTGCGGCGCCACGCAGCACAGCTCGCTGACGGACGACTACGGCAACTTCGTGGAGACGCGCGACGACTGCGACTGCCCCGTGGATGACTCGCCGCCCCCTTCCGCCTCCGCCCCGGCCCCCGCCCCCGCCTCCGCGCTGTGGCCTGGCGCCTTATAACACCAGCAGCGAGCCGTTGCAATCTGAACCCTACCACGGTCAGTTACAGTCACATTTTGACCGGCGAGGCCCGGCCGTTTATGTTTGCTATCGCAACCCGTGAAGATCATCATATCAGCGTTTCGGTTATTTATAATATTTGAAGTGTTTAAGATTTTCGATGATATTGGGCAAACAGAGATGTATAAATGGAAATGTTATGGGTGCTTTCCATTGGGCAATTAATGTTTTATACTCACACATCACAGCATAAGTGATATATTTATATAATATCTACGGCTAACATAGAAATGTGGAGAGAAATGCAATCTAAGATGAACTAAAAAAATATCTTGTTTTCAGTACCAATAGTAATGGTAAAAATCTGTAATTGTGGTCCGACAGAACTCTTACAACGTTAGAAATGTATTTTGTGTGTGAATTGCCGGTAGCGTTAGGATATATATTATACATGTAGCATTAGATTTTATTATGTATAGATAATTATAGTGAAACTGACAAAATATACAGACTTATGTCAGTTTGACAGCTTTCTGTCAATTATGACAGCTAAGGAAATATCGATATACTGTTAAATAAGTTTTAGTTTCACAGAAACTAGATGTGGCAATGCAAACGCAATATGTGTTCATATTAATTGGAAAAATACTTAAATATCACAAATGAACCTAACAGGGTAGAAACATACATAACAAAACTGAATAAATCAAATTATATAATACAGATTTGCTGCAGTCAAATGTCAAGGGTAAAAGTATTTACTGCAAATTTTTTTTAGAATCAAGGTTTATGGTGTTTGGGTTTTAATTTAAATATTTGTTGTTTGTAAATTTTCATTAGATTTTTTATCTAGATCAACCTTTATTCACCTGTTAATTTGTTGTCACTTTCGGTTGTTGTGCCTAGAAGAATCATTTAAGTTGTCTTAAAAGGACCAAAACTAATATAGAATAAACATTTTTTGTTTAACTTAATGAAAAAAAAAATAAAGTTTCAGCCTATAAATGTCCCACTACTGAGCACAGGCCTCCTCTCATTTCTGAGAGGGTTTTTGGAGCTAGGAAGAATCCGCCACGCTGCTCCAATGCGGGTTTGCAGACTACACATGTCTTCGAAACATTTTTTTTTTATTTCTCAGACATGGTTTGGAGGTTTCGTCACGATGTTTTCCTTCATCGCTAAGCACGTGGTAAATCAGCACTTAAAATTGTAGAACAATTTAAGAGGTGCTGGCACCGGGAATCGAACCCAGGTTGCTCGCTTACTATGAAATTAAAAGCGAGCACCAGGCCCCTGAGCTACCTTAATGAAGTAACATGTAAACTTTATTAGTCGAGCATCATTGTTTAAGGAGCAAAAGATTTTCAGCCAGCATCCCGAAAATCTATTAAAATAACTTGTGACGTTCAACAATTCACAAGATTCCAGGAAAGTAATAAAACACAAGATCTGAATCCATAATTACAGTTCATTAGATAATGCTAGTAATTACTTGTAATTTTTTAATTTTGACATTTGACTTTAAAATTGTAATTTTCTCCAATTATTTCCTGTGATTATTGTTTCTCATTGTTTTATGAGCAGACATAGAAACTGAATTTGTAAATATAATCACTTGATAAGTCGTTATTCAATGGAGTTCATCAGTAATGTTGAAACTATATAACATAGAAAAATTATAACATATCTGCCAAGTACATAGAATATAGATTTAGTTACCTCTACTTGTATTGTAATATAGAATGTTATGTACTATCGTAAATAAAATGGACCATAGAGCTTACGATAATACAATATACAGAGCAGTGGCAAATGATGGGTTTGATGTTAAGACATGATATGTAGCAATGGTAATGCAGTTTTACTTCTTGCATCCAATACCAATAAAACAGCGTTCGGCGTTTGAGAATGAATACTTTAAAACAATAGTACAGACTGGGTATTATGTAATTATGTTTCCGCCCATTCGGTCTGCAAATCTCAACCAATTTGATGGGCAGCCGAACTTAATATTGCTACATGTACAAAATAGGGCAGATATTTGTGATTGAATTTTTGTCTTCACCTTTAAAAAAAAGTGGGTAGAAATAGGCACACTAACTTTTCCGTGCCGTTGGGTCATCAAAGCAACGCCTCGTTCAACTGCCACCTTTCTTCCCTATTCACTCCTTATCATTTATGGCAGCCTTTTACTCGGTGGAGAGACGGGTCAAGCGGCTTATCGGGAATCCTGACTTGGTTGCTACCAATTTGTCCAGTCTCGAACACAGGCGTCGGGTGGTCAGTCTCTCGGTGTTCTACAGGTTACATTTTGGAGAGTGTGCGAAGGAATTACATGAGTTAATTCCCCCTTCCCCATTCCATCATCGGACAACAAGACGCACGGCGGGTTTCCATCCTTTTGTTGTGGACTATACCCTGCATACGGACGAAGCGTTTTGCTTCGTCGTTCATAATGCGTACAGCAAAGGACTGGAATAATTTGCCTGCATCAGTCTTTCCGTCCGATTACAATATGGAAGTCTTTAATAGAAGAGTGAGTAGGCTTTTTCTAAGCTAGTGTGCCTACCAACAAAAACTACATCGCCACTTACCATCAGGTGGGATTGTAGTTAAACGCTAGCTTATTATATATTAAAAAAAAATTAAAAAATGACATTAAGCAGCTTTAAAAAAGACTAAGTTTGCTTAGTCACTTTTAAAAAGGTTTTTATTATGAAAATGTCCTAGTTTGTACATAGCCTATGGTGTGAAACAGAGAGCGGCATAACAGTATTGGAGCCAGATTGGTTGCGTATAGATCTCAGAATGACCAGTATATAATAATAAATACTAAAATAAATAAGTGTGCTGATTATTTTAGATTTTGGTTATGGTTAGCAACATTTTATTTGCTTTATGAATATTATTATGTATAAATATATGAATTAGTTGGTACGAATTTATAGTTTAACATAACGTAATAAGTTTAATTATCGAGTCGCACTTATACGTAAAACTGCTTTTAGAGGGTACAGCCATCGGCCTATAGTGATTTGCTTCATTATTTTTTACCGCGTTTATACAGCATCTGTGCCATATTGGAGGAATGGCGAACGGCGTCGGAAGTTAGACTTGACTGTCCCATATCTTATCGAAATGTGTTCAGAACTTTTTAGAAATTGTATCTACGTATTTATAGGTTAGGATAGGCGTCTCTATGTACATATATAATAAATATAAAGTTGCAATCGGGTACGGTTACGAAGAAATTGGTTTTTTCCGACAGAGCTCTGTGCAATTTATAAACCGATGGATACATCGCTGGCGATTGTATGTGTAAAGTGTTTGGATTACTATAGCGAATCTTATACTGGATGATGTAAAATATATTTTATTAATATCTAAACCGGTTATTTGTACGTCCAACTGAGAAAAAATATTAACCTTACTTACGTAGTTCATTAGATTGCAAAATTATTTTCAACTTACCATTAAGCCAGATAAAAAATATATTCAGTATGTTGGCAACATATAGTTTTATTAAATTTTTAGATTGTAAAAAAAGATCTAAGAGGCACGTTTTGGATACAAGACTGTCAAGTGGAGTTGTATATATGAGGCACATTTTTGTGTGATCTGTGTTGCCCTTTAAAACAAAGCGACAACAATCAAATATGTTTCTGGCCGCGGTCGTTGGAACAGTATCTGTGTGTTGCAATTGGATCGAAAATTAACATTCCTTGCTTTTAAAAGTTGTATTACGAGGTAAGAAAGAAATGTTTTATTTACATTATAATATTTGCATAATGTAATATTGCTAATGTAATATTGCTAATGTAATATTGCTAATCATATAGACATCAGTATTTACATTTAAGTATTCTTTATTAGATCCTCATCGATTTGTATTGAAATTAGATTTTATTTTGTTCGTAACGCGGTGCATAATTGTGGTTGCCATCATTTATTGTTTGATAACATTTTTTTTTCTGTGATAACCCTTAAAATAAAGATTGTACTTCTACGTTTTATATTGTGAATAGAGCCTAACATTTTCACAGAAGAGACATTATGTGTGATGTTATAAAAAAACTTTTTAATATTGATTTTAATTAATGTATTAAACATTACACGGAGATTTTATTTGCTGAAATGTATTTACTTTAGACATCATGAGGGGTGAGCACTCAAATATATAAACGTGTTTAATCTATTTGCTGTATAGGCTAGCTTTTCACTCCATCACAATTGAAAATTTAGAAAGGATCAATGAATCTGTCTAAAAATGGGAATGTAGTTGCGCATTATTTCTTTATACTAAAATGTACGATCACGACGTCACGTGATGCAATTAGACATTCTATGAAATGGCCTAGAAATCTATTTATATCTTCCATCCATTACTGGGCGTCCTAGCTTCCATTTTATATAATATACGAATATTGACAGAGATCAATAAACACGCCAGTCGCTCATCCGAATTAGTAGAACGGATTATTTGTTTATATTTCTTAATATATTTGCTGTATTCAGTTTACTTACTCCGCCTATAGATGATATTACCACGGCGATTTATAAAGTGTAATTATTGTATTGATTGTAACCCCAATCGAGTTAGCGGTTTACTTTAAGAGTAGAATGTTCTACCTCTAAAACAAATCATAGTTGATGTACAATATAAACTTTTAACAATATCGTGTGTTTGTTTTCCTGCGACACCCTACTCGTACACCCTACTTCCTGTGGTTTGTATTAATAACCTGCTACATTTCTTACTTATTGAAAAGCATACAGTGTATGACGAGAAGCCTAAATTTAATTATTAAGTCTCAAAAACATGGTTTTCGGGACTAGAAGAATTGTGTCGATGTCTTTTTTTTTAAACAATACTAGCAATTTCTATTATAACATAATTTTTTTTACTGGAGAACGGGAGGAGACGAGCAAAACGTTCACCTGATGGTAAGTGCAACGTCTGCCCATAACAAATGCTGTGTCATCCAGAATATTTCTGCTGTGTCATCCAGAATATTTCTGCTGTGTCATCCAGAATATTTCTGCGTGGCACCACACTGCGCCCGCCCCCCGAGACGTCAGTTCTTAAGTCTCATGCCCAGTGATTACGCTAGAAATTCATTTCTGAGCATTACAGTGTTCGGTCTCAGTTATTTTCTATAGTATGGAAAATGTAATGTAAATTTCAACGGATATTTTTAATTTATAGAGCGCATTACTTTTAAAGTTGAAAATTTCCAATGGGTCCAAAGAATGGGGGTGGTGCAACGTCCGCCCACAACGATTGCTGTGTCACCCAGAACATTTCTGTGTGACATCACACTGCGCCCGTCACCCTGAGACATCAGTCTCAAATGCCCAGTGATTACGCTAGCTTCCTATATACTTATTATACTCTTTGACGCTAGCTCACAGTGTCCTTCTGCTTCACGGCAGAATAACTGGCCCTGGGGTGGTACCTACCTAGACGGATTCCTGCATATGATCCGTGCACTGGATGTAGAGTAAAACTTAAGATTGATACAATATTTCTATTAGGCATATTAAATAGATTGCCACAGCTGATTTACTATCATAAATATCGATTTAATTAATTTTGGTCCTTTTTTTTATTCTGACGGAATCGAAAAGTTCCCTGCAACATTTGGCTTGTTGTACCTCTCTGGTGAGAGGAGCACCGGTAGCCTACCAAATACTGGAATAAATCTTAACACTGCAATCTCGGAAAAAAAAATTTAATGGTTGCAATCTCAAACCCTGATCAGAGGAAATGAGGATGTTGACTTGTTAGCGCAGCAATCATTTGAAGAAGTGTTTGCTTTAAAAGTGTTGTCTCTTTTTATATATCATGTCCGATTTATAAAATATCAATGCAGAGTACGTATGACAAGAGTACTTTGACCTAAGAACGCATGAGGTGGGTATGGGTATGGTAGCCTGTGATTAGATACTAGTACACTTAATAGAAAATGTTTAAAGACTGATACTTAGATTACGATCGGGATAGTCCGTATGAAACATTTAGAATATCTTGTTTTAGAAGTAAAAAAAAACCTACACATTGGCTTCTCGAACAGCATTGGCTAGTCCAATATCAGGAAGAAGCTAAAATGCTGGTCAAACTAGCATAGTTAGTAAATGCTATAGAGAAGCTAGCTCTATATAGCTCTTTTGTATTTTTTATTGTATTCGACTTAACGGGTCGGTGTGGTCACTGTAGCGTACAGAATCCTTTAAAATATAAATAATAAAGGTCCATCAAGGTAACAAAATAATACCGCATTTGAAATATCAACAACTTTAATGATTGAATATATACAAGAACAATCATAGACACAAGTGTTAACAATATTCCTTCTCTGAGGTGCGAGCACTCGCGTTGCGCACGGTGAGGTAAGTGACACAATTTGTTAATAACAAACTAAAATAACATCTAAATTCGTCGAACTATGAAAAATATATATTTCGTATCGATACAATCGTTTCGCTGTCATTATAGATTTATCATAGTTGTTTCACAAAAAACTGCACGGCGTGTGCCTTATTTCTATGAACTGTCGCGAATTCCAAGTTAGAGCCATACATCAAAGATAATGGGCCGTCGATTTATCAATAAGCTATTGCAACATGTTAAAATAATTAATGAAGGCATGTTTATACAATTTAGTAACCGATATAAGTTCCTGTGTAACGTTTTAGTGTACATTGTTCATAGACATTCCTTACTTGTTCACATTTATATGTGAATCTCAAGTGTGGACGATACCTTCATGGGTTACAAATGCTTTGTAGGAATAATGGATTAAAGATACCTGACGGAGGCGTTTCAAATCAAGCGATAAGGCAAAACATCGACTTGACATTTTCTATTGCGACTTTTTTAATCTATACTTTATTATTATTGTAACATTATTTAGAAAAAAATAATGTTACAATAATTCGTTGCGTTCGCAAAAGGAAAACAAAATACGATAGTAACTAAATTACACAATAAACCAAATTACATTGACACATATTAGAAGAAAAAAACAACAACTAAATCTAAAGCAAATTATGTATGCTAGGTTTTTATAAACAAAAAGTATACATTCATAAGAAGCTTTATACATAGAAACAAAAAAAACTAAGGCCACGATAATTGCACGCGATAAATAACAGAAATTATATCCTTATAAACGAGACGGGGCGTACACGTACCGTACCGGCGAACACGACTTTAATGAAAGTGAAACTAAGACAAAAATCGAACAATGGACTCGTTTCATTTTCAATTTGCTAATAATTTCAAACACTGGATTTTGTCATTTATTTTCTTTTAACCTTTGAAACTAAAGATTTCGTACGCGTATGTAAATATAAAACAATAATTTATTATACTTTTACAATCTATACGTCTGCCGCACACCGCCATAGAGAAGTACATTTTACATATTCACAGCCCTAACAACACCCATACGACGCCACTGAACACGTTGGCTGTTTACACGAAACGACACGACACAGCGACGACCGGGGGACGTTCAGGGTACCCGGGCAGTATGCATTCTACAATCCATAACGAGTAAATTCTCTGTATACACTCTGTAGTCGTCAATGTCATTGTAAACTCTTCCCTTCATGTCGTTGATTGTAGATTGTATATTGTCTAGTCTAGCCCCCCAGTTGCAACACCGCAGTCTAGTCGTTTCATATGAAAGCAATTATCCAACGGTTCAGAACTTAACATCACTGGCTAAGTGTTCCATGTATCGTGGTTTTCCGTCGTCAGCGACGAGACAATTTGCTTCGACCAAATAACACCGAAACGTGTAGTACGTTATAGATACGGTTTAAGATTATTGTATCAAAAAAAAACTGACTAATCTTATGTTATCGTAGTCTTTGACAAATGTTAGTAAATTTGTGTTTTTGTTAATGTACGTAGGTGACAAGCCACGTGAAGTATCCACGCCTGCCCATAAGTTACGGTGCCACTGAAAGCACCTGTGTAACACCGCACTGCTCTCGTCACCATGAGCCCATTAATTACACTGCCTTCAGACCGAAACAGTAATTGCACACCACTGTTTGACGGTTTATGATATTGTCGTGTGTAATGGGAGTATTTACATAAGTTACTACTATTAGTACTAGTAGATATAGATGGATACCACTACTAGTAAATACTGGTTATATATATTAACTAGCTAACACGTGCGAATATTTCGCACAGTCTCGTGATCATGAACAGATGGCGCCATCTACCTTCTTTAAATAATGTAAGCAACTCCAACCAACAGATGGCGCTTTCTACTGATCAATTTTTTTACGAAAACATTAATTTTTAAACATTCACTTATTTTTCGTCATTAGAGAGAAAAGTTCATACCGACAACACCTGTGGGAAATTATGTATATTTTAGTATATGTTATTATCTCGAGATAACACTCAACGACACAGCATATAGTAAGGCTCGAAGTGTTCTAGCTAACACATAAATAGTCAAAAGTCAATTTTGTATCTGTGATTATGTATTGCATCGAAAGTTTTTTTTTTACAATTTTTTTTTATTACTGCATTACTATTCCTTTTCAATAATATCTTTAAACTCTATAAATCTTGACATATGATATAGCGAACAGGCAACTATAGTTTAAACATAATCTTCGCGATTGTCATAATCATAAGCACTTTATGATAGGGTCGATGAGAATTTGCGAAAAACATTTCCGATAATATGATTTACAATATTCATTAATGTCAGTTGCAAAAGACATCCCGTGAATTGCGACACTGACAGATTTGTAACGACGAAAGACAACAGCGGTAGTATTCACCGTTTCTATAAAAAAAAATACGTGAAATCAAATAATGAGATTACAGTGACCGATTCTTCATTCCGCATCTTCGCTCATTAATTTATCTTTAAGAAAAAAAGACTTAATTATTAAAAAAAAAAAACAAAAGAAGACAAACCAGAATCAAACATTTTCAAATGAGGTTACATCGACACGTACAGAATGTATGTAATACATAATTACGATTTTTTTGATTACCAATGATATTACATCCGTTAATTTTTAGTCTGTATCCCGGCGCAGTTGGTGCCGAAATTCACCCGATTCTATTACTGTCCTCTAAACTATGCTCTTCTTTCGTTTTCATAAGCATTAAATATACAAAGATACAGCTGAAGTATTTGCAGTGCAACTTGATTTATAATTTAAATAATTCATGTAATATCTCTTCAGTTTACGCGCGGAGGTGTCTTCTGGAATTTCTGCGCCTGTAAAGAAAACATTTCTTGCTTTAAATGTAAAAAAAAAACTAGCCTGCAATTATTACGTAACAAAAAGTTGAGTAAAAAGAAATGAATTAAGTCAAAAAAAATGATATTTTTTCTGTTTTTTTTTTTTTCAGTATCTTAACGTAAAATATTAAGTAACATTCAGTAATTGTACTGTATAGGATAGGAACGGGGCCGTGGAACACTTTCAATAAGCTGGAAGCCACGTGATAGTCTGTTAGATCGAAAGACCGGTCGATTGTAAATTTGCTTTAGGAGCTACTGGATGACCGGCCATCGTAGACCAGGAAAAGCATTCCAGATTCCAGATTTTACTGGTGGTAGGATTCCTATGAAGGAATCCGTCTAGGTAGGTACCACCCCAGGCCGTTTCTGCCGTGAAGCAGTAGTGTGCAAACATTACTGTGTTTCGGTTTGAAGGGCACTGAGAGCTAGTTCAATCACTGGGCATATGAGACTTAAGAACTGATATCTCACGTAACGGGCGCAGTATGGGACCACACAGAAATGTTCTAGGTGACACAGCATTTGTTATACGCAGACGTTGTACTTACCTACAGGTGAACGTTTTGATCATCTCGTCACTTTATCCAATAAAAAATTAAAATAAAACGGATACCCTGATAAATCCAATCCTTAAAAATTCTTACGAAAACCAGAAACACTTTTCAATACTTCTCCCATTAAGTATGCACAGTGGCTTTTGGCGAATTATATTGCCAATGAAAAGGGTAGCTACCCGGCAGATCGAAGTGGTCTGATCTGGGGAGGACGTCTCCTCCAACTAGTAATATTTAGATCTTGTATATATAGTTCGCATCTCAGAAAACTTTCATAGCGCGATTATGGACGTATGCGAATATTTCTTGAGCTTCTCATGTGGCGACATAGATGTCGCTACAGGCTTCAGCGCTAGAATATAGCCGAAGAGAATCCATGTTACCAAGTCTAAAATTCTATATTAAATTTAGGTTTGTCTAAAAGTTCTCAATGTTCTTTTAAGTGCCGAGACGAGCAGATCGTTCTTAATGGTCAGTGCTGCGTCTGCCCCTAAAAATGCGGTGTCACCCTGGAGTTTGTGCTGGAAAATTCTATGCCTTGGGATTGTGAGGATAGGCCCTAGGCGGAGTCCTTAATGGGAAAACCACCAGGTTACTGTAAAGTAAATACGGTACCAGGAAGAAAAACTGCGCGTGAAGAGATTTTGATCAGTGGTACGCATAATTGTATTAACAGTGAAGTCGGGTATGCCAATCGGCCTCCAGCGCAGTGCGCGTACCTCAGAGCGAGTCGCGGTGCCAGACCCAGGTGCGCTTGGTGTGGTCGAAGCGGTGCGCGAGCCACTGCGCCTGCAGCAGCTCCAGTCGGTCCTGGCTCAGGTACAACGGCTTGCCACGCCTGCAATTACACAATGGAAATCCGAACTTGTAATAAACGTTTTACATTATGAGCAGTTATACATCATAGGGAGACTCAACCCGATGACCTACAGTTTTGTGCTAGCTAAAAACAACGAGCAAAGTAAAATACAGAACTTGCAGAAAAACACATACTTTCTGCGTGCTGTTCAATTCCTCTAAGCCTAATTACTCATAAGACCGCTTTGAATATATTTTCCTCTGTCAAGAACAGTTTCTTCGTTCTGGTTTCAATCTCTCTCTTCCAACTTTATGTACATTCCTCCTTTTTCTTCAGGAAATCCTGTTCGGGATAAATATTGACGTGCTAAGACCCTTTTCGCCTTTAAAAACCCAGTAAAAGCTTTATAATTGAAACACTGAATAATTAGACAACGATATAGTTTCGTAGATAAGCACATAATGGATTTCAAATTAATGCGGTGCATACCGGTTATTCTAAGGCCTCTGACTAAATTTCTCACTCATTACTAATAAAAAAAAACTTAGTTACATCGGTATACATCATGATTTACTAAGATGGCTTAAGTCATATTTAAAAAAAGCGTTCACATGCGGTGCCAATCAAGGGTTTCGCATCCAGTTTTATTCTGATTTCATCTGGTGTTCCTCAGGGCTCCCACCTCGGTTCATTACTATTTAATTTGTTGTATGTGAAATGGGCTATGTTCAACAGTGGACTATGGTAGGCTGAAATGATGATGATGATGATGTGAAATGGTTCTCTCACACGAGTCTATATTATTCAAGCATGTGGAACCTGACAAGATATACCTACATGACAGGTTAGAATATACGTCAATCGGTTCAACAATATTATTTTATCAGAAATTATTGGAAAATAGAATGCACAGTTTTGCATCTTTATTATTTGTGACATCTTTATTGTTTTATCAAATATTAAGTAATCCTTTTTAAAAAAAGAAGTCTGTCTGAGAATTGTGTGCGTTATTACACGCACACAATTCTATAATATATATTTCTTTCTAAAGCAACTTAATAGTTATATGTTTTAAATGATACGTGAGATGTGTACAAATTTTCTAGCATCTGTTGTACATAGACGACTTTTGAATTTTTAGGTAAAAAAAATGGTGTGGAGTCGGCTCGAAAGAGCGTTGTCTTACTTGAGGTCGCGGTCCTCCTCGTCGTAGTCGTCGAGGTAGAGCGAGCCCCAGAGGCAGGCGCGCCGGCCGCGGATCACTATGATGTACGTGGACGTCACCACCAGGAAGATGCCCGTGCCACCGCCGCACTCCATCGCGTGCTGCCACATACACAACACATGCCGATCAGAACACTGCACAATGTCGCCTAAGATGTACTCAAAATTTGATGATAGTGATGTTAGGACTGTTAGTGTGCAATGCTAATAAGTATTTATGTGATCAGATCTAGTTTTTGTCTTACCTTTCTTTTGTGTACATTATATCATGTGTAAAAAGCTATTTGATAAATTCGTGATAATAATAAATATTAGTTAGCCAGTGAAGAGAAAGAACCGACTGTACCGACTCCGACCATTGTCTTTATAGCATATACGTAAATACTAGTCCTAACGGTATGACACAGGCTATAAAAGGACAGTAGTTTGTAGTACAGTATCATGGTGCAGTTCTTGCATGACCTCCGCGACCTGGTGGCGGCGGCAGCAGGGCTGCTTGAGGCACACGAGCGTGCCGCACGGCGCGGTGCCGCAGCGCTGCGCTCGGTGCGACGTACCTGCACGGCCTCCGCGACCTGGTGGCGGCGGCAGCAGGGCTGCTTGAGGCACACGAGCGTGCCGCACGGCGCGGTGCCGCAGCGCTGCGCTCGGTGCGACGTACCTGCACGGCCTCCGCGACCTGGTGACGGCGGCAGCAGGGCTGCTTGAGGCACACGAGCGTGCCGCACGGCGCGGTGCCGCAGCGCTGCGCTCGGTGCGACGTACCTGCACGGCCTCCGCGACCTGGTGGCGGCGGCAGCAGGGCTGCTTGAGGCACACGAGCGTGCCGCACGGCGCGGTGCCGCAGCGCTGCGCTCGGTGCGACGTACCTGCACGGCCTCCGCGACCTGGTGACGGCGGCAGCAGGGCTGCTTGAGGCACACGAGCGTGCCGCACGGCGCGGTGCCGCAGCGCTGCGCTCGGTGCGACGTACCTGCACGGCCTCCGCGACCTGGTGGCGGCGGCAGCAGGGCTGCTTGAGGCACACGAGCGTGCCGCACGGCGCGGTGCCGCAGCGCTGCGCTCGGTGCGACGTACCTGCACGGCCTCCGCGACCTGGTGACGGCGGCAGCAGGGCTGCTTGAGGCACACGAGCGTGCCGCACGGCGCGGTGCCGCAGCGCTGCGCTCGGTGCGACGTACCTGCACGGCCTCCGCGACCTGGTGGCGGCGGCAGCAGGGCTGCTTGAGGCACACGAGCGTGCCGCACGGCGCGGTGCCGCAGCGCTGCGCTCGGTGCGACGTACCTGCACGGCCTCCGCGACCTGGTGACGGCGGCAGCAGGGCTGCTTGAGGCACACGAGCGTGCCGCACGGCGCGGTGCCGCAGCGCTGCGCTCGGTGCGACGTACCTGCACGGCCTCCGCGACCTGGTGGCGGCGGCAGCAGGGCTGCTTGAGGCACACGAGCGTGCCGCACGGCGCGGTGCCGCAGCGCTGCGCTCGGTGCGACGTACCTGCACGGCCTCCGCGACCTGGTGACGGCGGCAGCAGGGCTGCTTGAGGCACACGAGCGTGCCGCACGGCGCGGTGCCGCAGCGCTGCGCTCGGTGCGACGTACCTGCACGGCCTCCGCGACCTGGTGGCGGCGGCAGCAGGGCTGCTTGAGGCACACGAGCGTGCCGCACGGCGCGGTGCCGCAGCGCTGCGCTCGGTGCGACGTACCTGCACGGCCTCCGCGACCTGGTGGCGGCGGCAGCAGGGCTGCTTGAGGCACACGAGCGTGCCGCACGGCGCGGTGCCGCAGCGCTGCGCTCGGTGCGACGTACCTGCACGGCCTCCGCGACCTGGTGACGGCGGCAGCAGGGCTGCTTGAGGCACACGAGCGTGCCGCACGGCGCGGTGCCGCAGCGCTGCGCTCGGTGCGACGTACCTGCACGGCCTCCGCGACCTGGTGACGGCGGCAGCAGGGCTGCTTGAGGCACACGAGCGTGCCGCACGGCGCGGTGCCGCAGCGCTGCGCTCGGTGCGACGTACCTGCACGGCCTCCGCGACCTGGTGGCGGCGGCAGCAGGGCTGCTTGAGGCACACGAGCGTGCCGCACGGCGCGGTGCCGCAGCGCTGCGCTCGGTGCGACGTACCTGCACGGCCTCCGCGACCTGGTGGCGGCGGCAGCAGGGCTGCTTGAGGCACACGAGCGTGCCGCACGGCGCGGTGCCGCAGCGCTGCGCTCGGTGCGACGTACCTGCACGGCCTCCGCGACCTGGTGGCGGCGGCAGCAGGGCTGCTTGAGGCACACGAGCGTGCCGCACAGCAGGCACACCGAGGCCTCCTTGGGCACGGCGCCGCACTGCAGGCAAACGCGCTCGTGGTAGTACGTGAACAGCCGGTCGTAGTCCCGCGGCAGCGCCAGCAGCCTCGGCTGCGACCACGACACGTGCAGCGATCGGATCACGCGCCGAATCTGCGACAAACCATTACATTTTTATTGCATAAACCCCATTCTGTTAACCTTCATGTGATGGCGGCTTAAGAAAATCTACCGCCCCATTCCATCCCGTGGGTGTGGTAAAAGTCGACAAAGGGAAAATTGAAACATCTGAATAAATAAACTGCAGTTGCCAACCTGCCTGCCAAGCCTGGTAAATATCGCTAAATCCCCCCAAAATGACAGCTTAAAACTTTTGTGGCAATCTATGGGTTAGGCCTATGTTCAGTAGTGGACTAGTGATAGGCTGAAATGATGATGATGATGATGATGATTCTATGAATAATGGCTGCGGCAACTTAAATACTGTGCAGCTTAAAGGATGAAACCAAAAAAATATTAACTTACAGCTAGCTGTCCGCCACTGGCCGCCGAGGCCAGCTGGCGGGCCCAGGCTCGCGCCGCGGTGGCGGCGTCCTCGTGTAATGCCGAGGCAGCCGTCAGGTCATCTCCCGAAGCCAATTCCAGATACTGCACTAGACGAGGAAATTCGTCTTGCTGATTATCGATATCCGGCAGCGACTGTCCGTAGATGTGCTTGCGCAGGAGTGCCGAAATTCGCAGGAATGGCAAGATTAGCTCCTGGACCTGAAAGTCGTTATGGAAGGTTAGTCATGGTTATATTTGTAGGTCTATATATTAATACAGAATAAGTGGAAAAATATATATTGAAAACAGAGCTAAGTCAGTTTGTGTCAAGGGATATTCTTCACAAATTTTACCCATACCATCACGCGTGCCGCAGGGATCCCACTTGGGCCCTTACCTTTTTTTACTATATGTAAATGATGTAGAAAGTGTAAAGACAGTTGTCACCTACTTTATGCTGACGATACTAAGCTATTTACAGCAAATAAATCTTTTAGTGGTCGTTACAATTTACAAGAAGACGTTCTTTCCTTATGTGACTATTGTTCAGTTAATCAGTTATATCTCAATATTGACAAGTGTTACGTCATGTCTTACATACGCAAAATCCATAATTTTACATTTTACTACAGCCTTATAAATATTCACAGCTATTATTAAAAGAGTCGATTTCATTAGAGATCTGTGATCTAGGTGCGGTAACTGCACTGAATAATGGATTCTGAGTTATCATTCCATTTCCATATTGACCATATAATGTACAAAGTATTTCGTAATTCAGGATTAATTTTAAGAATCAGCAAACCCTTCAAGAAAATGTCTACGTTAAAAAAATCTATTTTGCCTTTTATTCATATTATCTATCACATCAGCAAAATTTAATGAGTACAAAATTTTTTTTAAAACACTCAACTATCTCAGTTAAATGTATCGTACCATAATTCATTGCGCAGATATAATTTGTTTTGTCTATGCTACAGACGTTAGTTCTTCTTATGTATAATTTGCGTCTTACTTATGTAACCTAGTTTTTTCATTTAACTAAACTATCTTATTGCCACTACAGATCTATGGTTTTAAGAGAATTGTTAAGTTGTAAAAGCCGTATCGTGTGGTGGCGGCTTGAAAGAACTTACCACCCCATCTCATTCCATGAGTGTCGTAAATGTCGACGGGGGAGAGCGGCAGTAGCAATCTGGAACATCTGCCTGGTTGCCAATGCCTGCCTGCCGAGCGTGGCAACTATGGCAATATCTCCACATAAGGAGAGCTACTAACTTTTGTGGTAATCTAAGGGGTGGCCTATGCTCAACAGTGGAGTAGTGATAGGCTGGTAGGTAGAGGTACCTGCGCCTCGAGCAGCGCGACGTCGAGCGGGCGCGCGGGCTGCAGCGGCGGCGCGTCGTCGGCCAGCAGCTCGGCGCCCGCCAGCGCCGGCAGCAGCAGCCGCGCCGCCGCGCGCACCCCGCCGCCCCCCGCGCCCCCGGCGCCCCCCGACCCGCCCTCGCCCTCCGCCAGCGCCACCTCGCCGCCCGCGCACAGCTGGCACACCACCTGGTAGTACGTCAGCGCGTACAGCGCGCTCACTATGCACGTGAAATGTTCTGCGGAACAAATACAAACTATTCATTTTCGATTTTTTATATTTTTATTTTATAAGAGAATGTGATGAGACGAGCAAATCGTTGACTAGATGGTGAGTGCGACGTCTGCTCATAACCAGTGTTGTGCTACTTAAAACATTTGTGTCATATCACACTGCAGTCATCTCCCTTAGACATCGGTTCTTATCGGTCTCATATGTTCAGTAATTACACTAAGTAACAGTCTTCTTCATACCGAAGTACGTTTGCACACTACTCAGTGTCGGTAGAAGAACTAGCCCTATGGTTATATCTATCTGGACGGATTTTTGCATAAGAATCCTATTGTAAATTAAATTGTGCGTTGTGATTTACATATTATATTCTCACGCTTTTTCTAATACTAGGGGTAGACAGATACTACACCTGTATTCTACTTTTTGCCCACGTGGAAAACGAGGTGTGACAGGTGGCGATCCGCGTCGCCATCATTTTGGTAAATGCCAAAAAAATCTTACTTTCCTTTGTGTACCCACCTTATAGCACTATAGTGACAATGCTGCATATTCTGGTAGTATTTTGCACAAATAAATAGCTCAGTCGCCTCTTGCGACACCTTGGCAGGAAAGAGATAGGTAATATTCTACTCAGCCGGACACCTATCGTGTGTTTAAGGTACATAAAAAATACAATCAATTCATAAATATGTGTGGGTGCGAGTATCGAGTATCGAGTCTGTGCGGCAGTGCGGGCGTGTGCACGTGGTACTCACGTATCTCCAGGTAGGGCGCGGTGTGCGGCGCGAGCAGCAGCAGGTGCATGAGCAGCGCCAGCGGGTCGCGCAGCAGCAGCGGCACGGGGCGCTCGGCGCGCGCGGCGGGCGCGGGCACGGCGGCGCGGCACGGGCCGGCGGCCGGCACGCGCAGGCCGGGCCGCAGCGCGCGCCACGTGCCCGCCGCGCCCAGCGCCGCGCCCGCCGCCGCGCCCGCCGCCGCGAGCGCGCGCCCGTGCGCCCCCGCCACCGCGATCAACGGCACTGCACACACATCCCCCAATTATACATTCATTTCAATATTCACTGCGCCATTATCCACAAAAGTTATTAACTGCAACATATTTTAATTTTTTTAAATGTCACATTTCTACACGATAATTTACAACCTGTAACAGATGTCCTAATAAAATTTAGTTAACAGTATTACTATTCTTTCATTATCCATCAGTCAGAGATAAAAAGAAGAAAAAGTAATAAACCTAAAATGGAACCCTGCGGAACTCCAACCACAGACCGTAGGCTCGAAGGACCTTATGTAACTTTTAGTATAGCATTCCTCTTAAACTTAAACTAGAACTACCACGAATTAACAAAGGCAAACCGAAAGAAACTACATTATTATGACCACTGTAAAACAGTTACTAGAACAATTTAATTTGCTATTTAATATAGTATGTTAAACACATTAAAAGCCTTCAGTAAATCACAACAGACATCCACGGTAATTTAAAAAAAAAAAATAAGTATTAAAAACATGTTAATATAATTTGAGACTTTAGGCCCAATATTGAAAAATTATTATATCACAATTTCCCATAAACCTCTTTAAAATATTGAAATGTCTTATTTTATTTAATAAATCATGTAATATTTTAATTATTTCTTCGTATCCTATTCATGAGCATTATTCGATATATCTTACCAATGCAGTCATCTCTGGGTTTATAACGCGGCGCGGGCTGCGACAGCAGCGAGCCGCCGCGCTGCACCAGCTCGCACTCCAAGTTGGTGCGCACGAGCGACGCCACGAACGTGAAGATGGCGGCCGGCGACGAGCCGTACCGCTGCTTCAGCTTGCCGCCCGCCATCGCCGTCATGTCCTCCATCGCTTTACCCATCGCCTCCGATAACCGGCTGGGGCTCTGATTGGACACAATTAAATAATCTCATTTTATAACTATAATTCAAGTTATCGTAAGCTGTAATTGTAAACAGTTGCCGCTTCATATGGGGTAGTTAAAATAGAAGTTATTAAATTGTGAAAAGTGATTTCAAAGACGTCTATTGTTTTAAACGTAACGGTTACAGTTCGAATGATACAGAAGAAATTAATAGGGAAAAATTGTTAACTCTAAAATTTGAACAAGCGTTTCATTTCATTATACGCTAAACATTTCTAGACTTATAGACTTATCTATCGTCAAATGGAACCTGTTGGTGGTGACGAGGCTATAGTCTATGCACATTTGCTTTTGCATGATTTTAAACCGCACTCACTTCTAACGATCTCGTTTAACGGTTCTATACGCCTTAACTTATATTTTTTATTTGCTTAGTTCAAAGTTTTAATAATATTTTCTTATTCATTAGTATAAAAGGATTTTATTATTATACAACAGAGCGATTATTAAGAAATACAAGGAGTTTTATTGTACAAATCAACTGAAACAGTCCTACGAATCACCCAAGAGCTCCTGCCGCATCCAGGACTAGGATCTTGGCCAAACAACTATGCTTAAACCACGACTGTATCCCATAAGGGGTAGTCAGAGACTGGGTACTCACTGCAAAAGCAGATGACTGCCACAATCCACGTTTCACCAAAACAATATAATGCAATTGGTGTGATAGGTGGCGAGCCCATCGCCACCATGCGTTGTTGGGTGCACAGTGCAGTTCCTTACTCGCCTTTTACGAGATCCATTGGATGAGATGGAGTGGTAGTATTCTTTTAACGGGCCGCCACCACACGGATACGGATACGGACACGGATGCTTAAACACCTCGTTTCTATTGGCTCTTAACACACATCATGAAGCAAAGAAGCGTTTTGCTACTGTTTTGAGCTGGTTTTCAATGACAGCGTAGTCTTTCCCTAATCGAAACATAGTTCTTGCAGCAGTAACGCGCTACCACGTCGAGTCGTAGAGAGGAAGCGATTAGTTGTGCGCATAGAATACTCACGGGCGGCGGGTGTTCCCGCTCGAGCATGTGGAGCAGTTGTTCTGCGGCAGGGGCGGCGGCGTAGGGCTCGGTGGGCGAGGCGGGGGGCGCGGGAGGCGCGGGGGGCGCTGAGGCGCGCGGCGGCGGCGGCGCCAGCGGCAGCACGCTGTTGGCCAGCTGGCGGCACACGGGGCACAGGAACTCGCCGCGCTCCACGTGCAGGTTGTGCGGGCGCGGCGCGGCCAGCGAGCGCAGGTAGGCGCGCAGGCAGCGCAGGTGCAGGTGGTGGCCGCACGACTGCGCCTGCACGCCTCCCTCCCACCCCACGCTCACGCTCAGCACCCACGACTCCTGCCGGACACCACGCACCACTTACTTTTTTTCTTCAACGAAACAATGATAATTCCGTAGTGGGGAATATGTTTAATCGAAAATATCCCATATCTCAAAAACCACACGAGCTATTATTTTGTCCTTTTTTTTTTGAATTTACATCGCAGTTGAAAAGTGAAAGGAATAAAAGGAATAAAGGGTAAGTAAAAGGAAGAGGGGGGGAGGGGGGGGGTTGAGGACTTTATAGTTCGGTCAGACAGCGGTCAGGGCGGGACGGCGACGCGGCGCTGGCGCAGTTGTGATGTACTAATTTATATAGAAGATGTCACACCGCACCGTCGCGCTCGGCGCGCCGCGTCACTCCGCGTTGTTCATTCGTCCCGCGCCAGACGTTACGTCAGCTTTGTATTATAATTACAAAAATGAACGAAAAAGTGGAAAAAGCTCATTGAATTGTTCGAGATCAGTTTTTTTTTTGTATCACCACCTGCAATATAAAAATCCATTGCGATTAACCAAACAATGAGCTTTATTTTGGCGTATGAAACTCTTATATATATAAAACTTATTACTTAATGGGAGCAAATGAAACCGATAACGAAAGCAACCAGAGTTACACAGTCGACACCCTGTTCACAAATATGACGCACGCCACCTGGCCATCGACATACTCGAGCAAATGTCGAAGCGAGTGCAGTATTTCACGCACCTGGCACGTACGTGTGGTGGCGGGTAAGAGAATCTACCACCCCATCTTATCCCGTGGGTGACGTAAAGGTCGACAGAGGGAAAATAAAACCAGGGGATGGGCAGCAGCATATACCTGGAACATCTGCATAAAAAAATTGCGGTTGCCAACCTGCCTGCCGAGCGTGGCAAATATGGCAAAATCCCCCAAAGTGACACCTACAAACTTTTCAGGGGCTAGGCGCTCGCTTTAAATTTCATTGTACGCGAGTGACCTGGGTTCGAATCCCGGTGCCGGCACCACTAAAATTGTTAATTGCAATTTTAAGTGCTGATTTACCACGTGCTCGGCGCCGAAGGAAAACATCGTGAGGAAACCTGCATGTCTGAAGAATAAAAAATATTTCGAAGACCAACCCGCCAATCCGCATTGGAGCAGCGTGGCGGATTCTTCCTAGCTCCGAAACCCTCTCAGAAATGAGAGGAGGCCTGTGCTCAGCGGTGGAACATTCATAGGCTGAAAAACTTTACTTTACAGGGCGGAGGCCTCTGTTCGGTAGTGGAGTAGCGATCGGATTGAAGTGATGAGGAATGGGGATGCCGCACCTGGTCGAAGTGCTGCTGCAGGTCGTCGTGCAGGCGGTAGTGGTGCGCGGCGGCGGTGAGGTCGCGCTGCTGCGCCAGGCGCGCGCGCTCCGCCTCGCACAGCGCCAGCCGCGCGCCGCCGCACCCCGCGCGCCGCCGGTGCCCCAGCACCGACGTCGACTGCAACCGACCACCTCAATGTACACCGACACCGACACCGCCGGCCTACACCCTTACTGCTGCTACGATTCCTATACACGAATCCGTCTACGTAGGTACCACCCCGGTGCCAGTTGTTCTGCCGTGAAGCAATACTGTGCAAACATTACTGTGTTTCGGTCTGAAGGGTACTGTGAGCTAATGTAATCACTGGGCATATTAGACTTAAGCCGATGTCTCAGGGTGAAGGGCGCATGGCGCTTGTTATGGGTAGACGTTGCACTTTAGATCAGATAAACATTTTGCTCGTTTCATCGCCCTATCCAATAGAAAAAAACCTACACCGCTTCAATGACTCCACGCCCGCGGGAAAGAGAGGGTGGGAGGCGCGCGTTGTAAATGAGCGAATAATATTTCAAAATATTTCAAAGACATGTGAAGTCTGCCAACACGCTTTGGAGCAGCATGGCGGACTCTTCCCGGCTCCAAAACTATCTCAGAAATAAGAGGTTGGCCTGTGTTCAGAAAGACATTAATATAGGTTGTTACTTTACACCAAATGAAGATCAAAAAGCTATAACAATTTTTTTAAGAATTACACTAGCCCTAATCTACTAAAAGATTTATTAGATACAGAAAAAATTTATGAAAAAGTACAAATATAATTTGGAAACTTAATAATGTAACAGTTTCAAGCAGCAACAAAATCAAGCAAAAAATTATGCAATACAAAAAGTTATTCTTGTGACATTGAATCTATGTTGTTAATACTATAGATAACTATATAATTGTTCAGAATTTAAGACTTATTACGGTGTAAGAAGGTAAGGTTAAAAAACAGAAATATAGAGAAAAATTAAATAACCTACTCGTATTTGCATTAACTATTAAACCTGTGGTAATCCATTAAAGAGGTTTACTAGTGATTTACTATTTACTATTTACTAGTGATTTAGTATTTACTAGTGATCTTCTGATAGGCTCAAATGAAAATCAAAATTCTTATAATCATATGTTAATACTAATTATAATGATTTGGTAAAAAAAACATCAGTTATCTGCAACGCAAGCTGTTCAAATAGCTTCGTAAGGCATAAACACGTACAGAAGTAACAAAGCAATCCAAGGAATAAATGCGCATAATAGTAGTTAAAGTTAAGGACTAACATAGAAAATAAGATTGAAGTACTAACAAAATGAGTCTATGTTACTTTAATCAAATGTTTATTATTATTATAATCATCATCATCATCATTTCAGCCTATCACTAATTCACTGTTGGACATAGACCTCCCCCATAGATTGCCACGAGTTGTAGTTCTCATTTAGGGGGATTTTGCTGTAGATGTAACGCTTAGCAACAGCAGTTTATTTGTTCAGTCAGATGTTTCCTGGAGGATGGTGCTGCCCATCTCGTGGTTTTAATTTTTCCTTAGCCGACTTTTACGACACTCACAGAATGAGAAGGGGTGTTATATAGGCGCTACACGGCAGCGAATAAAGGCTGTCCGTTCAATAATTAAGTAGCTTCTTATGACACCTAGGTAAGAAAGAGGTAGGTGGTGTTCCAGTCTGCCGGACGGCTATTGTTAGGTGCAAAGAGCGTGTGGCGCACCTGCAGCAGCACGACGAGGCCGATGGGGTCGTGCGCGGTGGCGGGCGCCGTGGTGTTGCAGATGACGCAGTCGTAGTCGCGCGCCAGCGGCTCCTCCTCCCAGTCCATGGCGTCGCCGCCCTCCGCGCGCATGGCCGACAGGAACTGCTGCTGGCGCCGCGCGAACTCGCGCATCAGCTGCTGCTGCCGCTCGCGCGCGCGCCGCGACCGCTCCTCCTTCTCGCGCCGCTCCCTGCGCAACGCACTCGCTCACACACCCGCACACACCCGCACACACACCTGCTGCTTGGGATTCAGTGCCGTTGGGCGAGAACCACCTACCTAGACGGATTCCTAAGTAGATCCCGTCTAGGTAGGTATCACTGCAGGGACAGTTATTCTGCCGTGAAGCAGGAGTGTGCAAACATTACTGTATTCGGTGTGAAAGACACTGAGAGCTAGTATCACTGAGCATATGAGAGCTGATGTCGCAGGGCGACGGGTGCAGTGTGGAGTCACGCAGAATTGTTCTGGGTGACGCAGCATTTATTATGAGCAGACGTAGCACTTACCATCAGGTGATCGCTTCGATATTTTATCTAATTAAAAATATACAAATATATATAAAGCCTCTACACTACTCGCGAACTTGATCGAAGTTGGGCATCGGATGAGGGTGTATAGAGGCTGTTCGAGGTACTTCATGCATTCCTCGCCTCAGCTCGGGCTACTTTCAATCGTTGTCGGTTTGGTTTCCGAGTCAAAGAGCCTGGCGCTCGCGCTAGTGCGGCCACAGCGTGCGGCGCACGTGCTGCACGTGCTGCACGGTGCCGCTGCAGTGCGGCCGGGCCTGTGGGACGCGGCGACGCTCTCACCTGGCGCGCTGCTCAGCCTGGCGCTCGCGCTGGTGCGGCCACAGCGTGCGGCGCACGTGCTGCACGGCTGCGGCGCAGCGCGCGTCCAACGCCGCCAGCTTGCGCAGCACGATGCCGATGTAATGCGGCCCGTCCCCTATGAGAGAACAAATTCAATGTTTTATTTCACAAAAAAAAGACTACATACAGCATATTTTTTTTTTTATTGGAGAAAGTGACGAGACGAGCAAAACGTTCACCTGATGGCAAGTGCAATGTTTGCCCATAACAGATGCTGTATTACTCCGAATATTTCTGTGTAGCACAACACTGCGCACGTCACCTTGAGACATTACTTCTGAAGTCTCATACGCCCAGTGATTACGCTAGCTCTCATTGCCCTTCAAACCGAAATACAGTAATGTTTGCACACTACTGCTTCACGGCAGAATAACTGGCCCTGGGGTGGTACCTACCTAGACGGATTCCTGCATAGGAATCGTACCACCAGTAGAGTATTTGAGACTAGGCAGACACTTGAGACTTTTTCCAAACAATAAAATAACACTAAACTTACCTATGGGTTCCTGTGTGGTAGGTGCGGGTTCCTCCAACGAAAACGAGTCCAATCGTCCAGACAGTTGAGAATGAAGTTTGAGCAGTAAAGAAATTATGGACTCGTTGACGGGAATCGACTCGTCCGATTGTGTGTGTACTTGCATCTGTTGGTGTGATAGAATCTTTATTAAGCCATCAAAGTTGTTATCAAAAATCGATACCAACTAACATGTACATATTTTAGAATGACTTTCAATTTCTAGTAGGTTGTAATTTCATTTTAGTATATTGTGAACAAGGATTGCCAGCGCGACTGCACTGCGTTCATAAGATTGTGTTTTCGTGTGCACCTGCGTGTATGTGTACCCACGTATACTGGTGCACGTGTACGTGTTGGTATGCACCAGCATGTACGTGCAGTGGCACCTGCGTACGTGCACGTGTGCGTGTCGTGTGTCGCACCTGCGTACGTGCACGTGTGCGTGTCGTGTGTCGCACCTGCGTGTCGGGGTGCGGCTCGGGCGGGTTGGGGTCGGGGGCGACGGGGGGCGCGGGCAGCGCCTGCCAGTGCAACTGCAACGCCTCCATAGTGTCTGCGTCAATTATACCATATCCATAAAAGATTCAATATTAAAAAGAGAGGTTTAATGAAAAATCATTAAAATTCAGGTAAACAGACGTGTAAATAATATGGTTGATCCGATTTAATCGTACATTAAATTCTCTTCCTTACTTACTAAGTCTCACCCTTTTTCTCGAAATTTTTTTCTTTCCGATAAATTTATAAGACAATACTTTTTTTATACAATACAAGACTGGGTCAAAATGTGTTAAAAGAATCAAATACAAATCCGTGTGATAGTGCCTAAAATGTACAGAAACAATTAATAAGAAAAATCGCAACAAAACAATAAACATACCGTATTCAATTGCCACGGGTGGTGTGCCCAAATCACTGTGTCCCGGTATCGCCAAAATCATTTGGTTGTCAGAGTCCATGTCCGAATCGGGTAACGTCTGTAGCACAAGAGCTTGACTCTCCCCACTGCCACTCTGAAAGAGACACGATTGTTACATGAAGTCTACATAATCTACGTAATTTCTCAAGGGTGTTTTTTGTCGGTATGAAATACCTCCCTTAATACTATATCAAAACTAATGTTTGATGCGCCATTTTATAGATTATTTCCCCCTCTAATGACGAAAAATAAATAAACGTCCTAAAATTTAAGGGTTAGTTACAAAAACAATTAATTAAAAAGATTTAATTTTTTAATTTAATAGTAGAAAGCGCCATCTGTTGACAATTTGTTCAACTAAAATGCACGACCGCTGTCGTTTGTGGTTGTTTACATTCCTTAAAGAAGGAAGATGGCGCTGTCTGTTAATGATCACGTTACTATGCGAAATATTCGCACGGGATAGCTAGTACACAAATAATTGCTTTGCAGACATATTTGTAGATCGTTTTAAAATGTTTGGCACAGTTCAGTTATACCTCTAAAGCTCGCATTTCAGGCGTATCACCTCCAGCGTCTGATTGGTCGTCTGGTACTGAGTCTCCACGAACCATCTGTATTAAAAACAGATGAAAGAAAAAATATACCGCATTTTTTATTTTGGAACTAAGAATGGCAAATGAATTACACAGTCCACGTGGTTGTAGACGGTAAGACGGGCATTGTAACCTGTCGAGCGTTGACGAATAAAAGACAACAATAGTTTTTTTAGCTTTTTCCATATTGGGTGTCCATTAAATGTTTTTATATAATTAATGTTCATTAATTTAATCAACCGTTGGATACAGATTTTTACTTATGTAGTATTTTTTGTGATTTGTATTTTCATATGATCCGTCCAGCATGAAATACGAAAATGATAAACCCATATTCTACTAATAAGAGTACTCGGAATTTATTTATTTATTACATCTATAATGACCATAAAAGGAAATGTACAATAGGCGGACTTAATGCTGTATGCATTCTATTCTAGCCAACCTTTGGGATAGACTTAATGGCGGTACAAACATATATTATTATCGTTATTATTACACTTAAGAAAACAAATTATACACATATCCACATGCACATAAATACATACTTAAAATCAATAAATACATACATAAAACACACACACATACATACACCTACATATATATTCACACGCATAAATACATTGCTATAATAATACAATGTGTTGAGAAAGAGAGTTTGTATTATAAATATAATTACGGACCTATGTTTGAAAGTACTTTTGTTTGCAAGTTTCCTAATGTCATCTGGAGGTTCGTTATAAAGTCTAGCAGCTTGGAGAGTAAAGGAGTTGGACATAAAACTAAAATGGTGAAGGGGAATGGAGATAATAAAGTTATTAGCAGAATTTACCTGCAACGGTGGCGGTACGGCTAACGCTGTACTAGTAGCAGGAAGTGAAACCGACTTATTGGGGGGTGGTAATCGTCCTGTTTCTGATTCCGAAGGTTCCCATTCTGTATCACCTGAAAGTAATAATAATCTTGAGTTAAATAATTAATTTGTAAAATGTTAATGTTGGAGAATGAGTATAAGTTTCTTATACAATATATGAACAATCGAAAGTAAACACGAACAGAAAAACTGAACTGGTAATGCACCCATGGTGGAAGGCGAAGTATTCACTGTCGAAGTGGGAAGCGGTGTAATTAACATCCGAGTGGGAGGCAGAGTGCTGCACTTACTGTCGGAGTGGTATGCGGAGCGCGGGTGGCGCGGGTAGAGGTGGGGGCGGGCGCGGTGCTGCACTTACTGTCGGAGTGGTATGCGGAGCGCGGGTGGCGCGGGTAGAGGTGGGGGCGGGCGCGGTGCTGCACTTACTGTCGGAGTGGTATGCGGAGCGCGGGTGGCGCGGGTAGAGGTGGGGGCGGGCGCGGTGCTGCACTTACTGTCGGAGTGGTATGCGGAGCGCGGGTGGCGCGGGTAGAGGTGGGGGCGGGCGCGGTGCTGCGGCGGCACGGCGGCCACCACGGTGCGCGCGTTGTCGCACAGCGAGCCGCCCACGAAGGCACGCAGCAGCGGCAGGCCGCGTACCGCCCGCGGCCGTGATCCGCCCTCGCCACTCGCTATGCACATAGATCGCTGCGGAGGTAAAGAAGCCCTTTCAGAATTCTTGTAATATCTCTATTCTACATTCTGTCTATTTCAATAATTCGCTCCACTTCGTAGAATGTTTCTGAATACCAAATTTGATCTTCTTCATGTGGAGCCTACTAATATGTGAAGGTGCTCATTGAACTCTGTGTAATCATGAACTACACATGCATGGTGCATGGCTAACTGAAAACTATTTCACTAATTACAAGAAATATAAGAGCCCTCTCCGGAATCCGGTAACAGATTGTTTTACTACAGCGAGCTCAAAGGTTGTTACGTTATCAAAAATATTAACAATAACCAAACACTTTTAAAAATTAAATGCTGTTATTAATAGTCGGTACATAATAGTTAGATCTAGACTACAAAAACTGGAGCAGTAGACAAAATAAGTTAAAAATAAACTAGAAATAATAATGTGGAAATTGGGCACAATGAACAACGTACTACGCAATGGTAGACGAGAATTGATATTTTGATCAATCAATCGAGCGCTTCTTCAAAAGTTGTTGACGACTGGGATACATGAACACTTGCATCGTTGGTTCTGTTCTTACATCAATCAAACACAGGCTTAGTGTTCAGTCCCATCCGGTGTGCCTCAAGGCTCGCTGCTCGGCCCTCTCTTATTTGTGATATGTATTGCCGAAATTAAATGATTTTTCAATAATTATAAAAAAACCGATGACATGAAAATTCTCAAATAATAAGTACTAATTCGACGCTGGACAACTTTGAGATAGACTCGTAACTTCTTTCATACCGATTTACAGACATTTAACCGACAAAGATATTACACGGGCTGCAAGTACGAAGTCAATATAGTTTTAATATATATGTGAATAGCATTAAATACAAGGTGTCATTAATGTATGTGTCTGTCGAATAATAGACTGCTCTAGTATATTATTCGACAAACATCGTTTAAAAGCATCTAAAGCTATTGATTTTATTGTGAGCTCAGAATCTCTCAGATCAGAATCAGGCTAAAGTGCTTCTGATCTCTGAAAACCATGACGATTTTGTACTGCTTATATGAGTCACCTTGAGTATATTGATGTCATACCAAGTACGAGGGGTGATCCAAAAGTAATGATAATCAGTTATTTCTAGTGCACACAAAAATACAAAAAAATTTCAGTCACTTACTCAGTTAACCACTAGTTCAGGGAAAAAAAATCATATAAATAGGCCACGATTCCCGGGAGCTACATTCATTTGAATACGGACTGTCAAGGAGTGAACATCAAAATGGAAAAACACGAAATCAGAGCTGTCATTAAATACCTCTGCTTGAAAAAAATGTCTACCAAAGACATACACAGCGACTTGGTGGAAACATTAGGGGACTCTTCTCCTCCATATTCCACAGTTGCACGCTGGGCTAAGGAGTTTAAGTTGGGAAGAACATCGACGGAAGACGAACACCGCGAAGGACGCCCATCGACGTCCCTCACTGAAGAAAATGTGAAAAAAGTTGAAGAAGTTGTATTGGAAGATCGAAGAGTGACTATCAGGCATGTAGCTGAGGTCACAGGGATCTCATATGGCAGCATTCAAAGAATCCTTGCGAACGAATTGCATATGAGAAAGGTCTCCGCGCGTTGGGTACCGAAAATGTTAAACGACGAGCAAAAGAAGAAACGAGTCGACATGTCAAGAGCAAATCTCGAAAAGTTCCAGGCAGACAAGGATAATTTTTTGTCACGTTTTGTGACCATGGACGAGACCTGGATCCACCATTTTGATCCTGAAACAAAACAACAATCGATGACATGGAAACGATCCGATGAACCGACGCCGAAGAAATTCAAAGTGTCAAGCTCAGCAGGGAAGGTTATGGCGTCTGTTTTTTGGGACGCTGAAGGAATAATCATGGTGGACTACTTGGAAAAGGGGGCCACTATTACAGGCTCCTACTATGCAGAACAAATAAGAAGATTGCGGGAGGCTATTAAGGAGAAAAGGCGAGGCAAACTGCCTTTACAAGATATACCATTTGCAGCTACAAATTATAGACGAAATGCTTTCTTCCAATGTAATGTAAGAAGTTTCAGAGTTTAGATACAACTAAAAATCGATCTGTTATTTACTAGTTAGAAATTAGGTAACGAGTGTAACTGAAACTGCAAGTTTAGTATACTTTAAAAGTTTGTTTTAGTTAATATTGTTCAATAAATTGTGGGTTTGTATTGTGTTAGATATTAGTCTTTTTGTGTGTAAGTATTCCTAAAACAACAATCATTTCTGAGTAAGTCTCATAGTATTAAAAATCGTAGTGGTGTAGGTACGGCGAGCGTGAGCGTGTGCGTGTGCGGATGTGTGTGCGGGTGTGTGTACGTGTGCGTGTGCGGGTGCGTGCGCGAGTGCGGGTACGTACGTCGTGCGCCAGGTCGGGCGCGGCCAGGTCGGCGCCGACGGCCAGCAGGTAGACGGCCAGCGCCAGCACGTGGTCGGGCGGCGCCGAGCCCGCCGCGCCGTCGCGCCGCCGCACGCCGCGGTGCAGCACGGCCAGCAGCGCGCCGTGCAGCACGCCTGCATACGTACGTACACTCTAATGAAAGCCAATCCTTTCTTATCGTAAAACAAAATGTCACTGTTGGACAGACGCCTCTCTTAAGTTGGAACAAACGGCTCTGTTGATTCCCGTACGGAATACGGCCTACAAGTTTATGTTAAGTCACGAATAAAGGCTCTCCAATAATATCTTAGTCACCTTTTACGACACGTAGGTAGGAAGAGGTAGATTCAATTCTAGTCTGTCGGGCACGTATTGGCTTATTAAACACTAGCTGTGCCCCGCGGTATCATTTGCGTAAGCCCAATCGATGATATAAATATATATATACTCCCCGACTAGAATAGATTTTTGGGGTGTTTATTTTATTGCGAGGAACCCTAATTATTTTTCTAATATTAAAGTAACATAAATTGCCCGCTATAATATCAGACACCGTCAGTGAAAGTCACTTTTAAAATCAGTTAAGCCGTTTCTGAGATTAGTCTGAACAAACAGACACACAGACAGACCGACAGACAAAAATTTTTAGAATAGTTTTTTTTCTTATAAATTTAACGTTAACTTTTTAAGCATTGAGTAAAAGGCTGTTATTTTGTAATTACAAACAGACACTTGACAAGGGCTAGGAGGCACCCGTCGATGTGCAAGAGAGGTAAGTGGAGTACCTGAGAGGCAGATGGCGCGCGGGTCGCCGGCAGCGGCGGGGGGCGCGTGCGCGGCGCGCAGCGGCGGCCACAGCGCCCCCGCGCCGCCCGCCCCGCCCGTCGCCCCTGCGCCGCCCTCCGCCTTCTGCTTCTCCCGCACGCTGTAACCACACACCCAAACTTCTTACCACTCTCTACACTTATACACTAAATTAACTTATCTATTAACTATTTGCCCGCCTCTTCTGCTATTTTATAGCAATAGCTTTTGTTTCCTAGAAAACAAAAAAAAAGGAGGTAGATGGGTAGCTCTTCCTGGAACATCTGAATAAATAAACTGCGGTCGCCAATCCGCCTGCCAAGCGTGACAACTATGGCAAAATCCCCCTCCCCATCCCCCTCTCCCCCAAAGGTATTGTGAATTACAAACTATTATAGCATTCCATGGGGCATAGGCATGCCCCATGGAATGTTAGCAGTGGGCTAGTGATGGGCTGAAATAATGATGACGATGATGATGGCAGGCGGGTTGGCAACCGCAGTTTTTTTATTCAGATATTCCACGAAGATGTTGCTGACCATATCATGGTTTATAATTTCCTTCTGACGACTTTTACGACACCCACGGGATGAGACGGGGTGGTAGATTCTCCTAAGCCGCTACCACACAGTGAAATGATGACGATGGAAGAGCTTTTGTTTCAATATATTCGAAACAAAACTTTAAGGTTAACGTTGTTAACCTCGAAGATGCCTATCACTCGTCTCGGAGACGACTACATTGTACTGGTCGGCGCCGGAAAGAATTCTATTTTAACCCTACCGTTCACAAACGGAACGAAGAAACCAAACGCTCCGTACGCTTGGGGGTAATTAAGCCGCATACGGATGGAATTCATACACATTCGGACAAGAAGGTCCGATGGTGAAGTCGGCAGCGGAGGTGTAGACAAGGAGCTAGGGGCACCCACTAGGCGGTGAAGCGGTCCATGGAGGAGTGGAAGTCGCGGCGGTGCACGGCGCGGCGCAGCACGTGCAGCGGGTCGTAGTGCCGCTCCCACACCTCGGGCCGCGGCACGAACAGCCCCTGCTCCAGGTTCTCTGAGCCCTGCGGCGGCGGCCGGTACGTCGACAGCTGCAACAGACATTGTGACGCTGCACACGGGCTTGGATAGCGAAAGAAACAAACAAAACATTTATTGCGAAAATACGCGACAGACGTACAAGCAATTTATAGAAATACTAGATGACGCCCGCGACTTCTTCCGCGTGGATGTAGGTTTAGGTTACGAAAAACTGAGATAAAAGGTATTCTATGTCCGTAATAATCCTACAGGATGCAGGCTATCTCTGTGCCAAATTTCGTCAAGATCGGTTCAACGTTTAAATCCTGAAAATCTGACAAACAGACAGAATGACAGAAAGAGTTACTTTCGCATTTATAATATTAATATGGATGACTATATGTATGTATGCACTACACTGCGCCCGTCACTCTGAGACATGAGTTCTTAAGTCTCATACGCCCAATGATCCCAGCAGCTCTTAGTGCCCCAAACCGAGACACAGTAATGTTTGCACACTACTGCTTGACGCAGAAGAACTGGCCCTGGTGGTACCTACCTAGACGGATACTTGGACGAAAAGAAATCGCTGCGAGAGAGAGTAGTGACGTACCTCCTTGAGCACGCTCTCGAAGTTCCTGGTGTGCGCGTTGCCGGAGCGCTCGGGCATGAGCTCCAGCAGTTGAGAGTGCGTCTTGTCGCCGGCCGCCAGCAGCGTGCTCACCTCCAGCCGCGACTGCGTCAGCTCGTCGTTACCTGCCACAGACACAACTGCATGTTAGACACGCTGCCAACACCTCGATTGGCACGGTGGCTTAATGCCTACAGCGATCCGGGTTGCGTTTTCGATCCACGGAACAAATATTTGTACGACTAGGTGTGTGAAAGAAAGAAAGGAAAATGTTTTATTCATGGCACAAAATGCTGCACAACAATAAAAAAAACATACAAAAAAGATACAAAATAACAATACAACTTAAAAGTATAATAAAAGGTATTAAAAATATTTAATGTTAAAACTGGGATAATGGCAGCACCAATAGAAAGAGAGAAAGAGAAAAAAAAACAATAACTATACTGCGGTGCTGTTTTTATCATTGCTGCAGTACAGCCGTGATAATAAAGCCTCGGTGCTGGTTTTCAGCGAGACCGACACGTCTCGTTGTTTGTACATGGGACTTTTTTGGCTATTTATGTTTGTTAAGCGGATGTAAAAATACATGAGTTATACAAATGGATCAGCCCAATCTGGGAGGACCGCGCTCTCTCCCGATATAAAAATGCAACGCCATTAATGGCGCTGCGCCTCGCCTGGTGAATGATGAAAACCATATAGCCGATAGCTGGAAACGTGGCATTGCATTGCAGTCGTGCATCTCACAATACACCAGTGAATTCTATTAACCACAACTAAAACATGTTATCTGCAATTTCATGAGCAAATTTAACACATTTATAACATTTCGACAACATGAAATCTGCCAAGCTGTCTCCTCTCGATCCCAAAGCCCTCTTTAAAATGGTCTATGCTCAACAGTGAGATATGTAGGCTAAAATATTTAAAAAAAATCACCCAGTTCTTCTTGCTGTCTTCTTGTATATTATTTCTCAAGTATAATTAAAGGTTTTTTCACTAATAAGTAATAAATATTTTATTACTAGCTGATGCCCGCGATTTCGCCCGCTTGGATAAAGCTTTTTTAATTTACCCGTGGCAACTATTTCGTTTTCCGGGATAAAAAGTTGTAGTAATCTATATCCGTCTCCAGGATGCAAGCTATCTCTGTGCCGAATTTCGTCAAGCTCGGCTCAACGGTTCAGCCGTGAAAAGGTAACAAACAGACAGAGGGAAGGAGAGAGTTACTTTCGCATTTATAATATTAGTATGGATTGTTTATTTGGTGTGGTTCGTAATTGATATTGCGAATTGAATTTTTCCAAATTTTGCCCATGATTTCGAGAAATATTTCAAAATGTTCTAACTCATACATCGCTCCACATCGCTGTTCGTTTTTGATATAGTAAAAGTTAAGCAAACTACTTATTATAGCTTTCATAAGTGACCTTCACTTTGGACACGCAATAGCCCTTGTTTTGTGACAATCTATGGGGGAGGCCTATTTTACTGGTGGTAGGATTCCTATGCAGGAATCCGTCTAGGCAGGTCCAGTTATTCTGCCGTGAAGCAGTAGTGTGCAAACATTACTGTGTTTCGGTCTGAAGGGCACTGAGAGCTAGCGTAATCACTGGGCATATGAGACTTAAGAACTTATGTCTCAGGGTGACGGGCGCAGTGTGGTGCTACACAGAAATATTCTGTGTAACACAGCATCTGTTATGGGCAAACGTTGCACTTACCATCAGGTGAACGTTTTGCTCGTCTCGACAATTTATCAAATAAAAAAAAATGTTCCAGTGTGGCTGGCCGAAATGATAATGATAATTATTCAGAGATAAGAACGCAGTCGTTGGGGAACGTTGTTACCGAGGTTGGTGCGCGAGGACACGAGTATGGCGAGGAAGGTGAGCAGCCCCTCCAGCATGGCGTCCTGCTCGGCCGCCTGCGCAGGCGACAGCGGCGTCATGCTCAGCCACTCGCGGACGCCGAACCTGACGGAACGGTAAACATTTTTCAGATTATTCTTACGCAAGTAAGTGACAAGACGAGAAAGTCGTTTTGTGGTATTTGACGATAAGTGGCACTCCTGCCCATAACAGGGCATTGTCACCCAATTTCAATTGGAAAATTCCGTGCGACACCGCACTGCTCTCGTCACTGCGAGACATCGGCTCTAAGATGTGGATCTCTTTGTGGATATATGTTCACTTCAATATGTTCACTCAAATATTACTTAAATTACGTAAAGTAAAACATTTTGACTAAGATATATACACTTCTGGTATATTTTTATTTTAACTTTATTGAACCTTACATATAGTAAAGGAACAAGAGGCGGTAGGATTCCTTTGCTGGATCCCATCTAGGTAGGTACCACCACAGGGAAAGTTATTCTCCCGCTAAGCAGTAGTGTTTAAACAATACTGTTTCGGACTGAAGGGCACCGAGAGCTATGAAACTTTTATACATATGAAACTTAGAATAATGTCTTCGGTGGACAGACTGGATGGCACAGCATTTGATATGGGCAGACGTTGCACTTATCGTTCAACATCGAACGTCTACCATCAGGTGAACGTTTTGGTCGTCTCGTCGTGTCCTGTGAAAAAAATGTACATGTCAACGTAAAATTAGATGAACAGTACTCACATGTCGATGCACATGTCGAGGAACTGGTCGGCGGGAAGGTGTGCGGCGCAGATCTGCAGCCAGTATATGTCCATGTCGACCATGGAGTTGCAGAAGTTGGCCTGGATGTACGTCATCGCCTGCCCCTTGATTTGCAGTCCGTTGCGCACCCACACTCCCGCCAGAATCTCGTAGAATAAGCTCTGCGGGAAACGCAAAGACACTTATTATTATTTTCATTTCATAAAGTGACGAAACGAGCAAAACGTTCACCTGATGGTAAGTGGAAAGTCTTCCCATAACAAATGCTGTGTCACCCAGAACATTTTTTTGTGAAACCACACTGTAATAATGTGTGTTGTTAATGACAGAGATGTTACTTGTTTGATGTCTTTTATCATACTCCTTTAGTAATAACACAATTTACAATACAAATGTGTCGCGTGGGCTACACTACAACCCCGAGATATCAGTTCTTACATCTCGTATGCCCAGTGATTACACTAGCTCTCGCAGTGCCCTTCAGACCGGAACACAGTAATGTTTGCACACTACTGCTTCACGGCAGAATAACCGGCCCAGGGGTGGTGCCTACCTAGACGGATTCCTGCATAAGAATCCTACCACCAGACCGCTTTTTTTAATAGTAGAAAGCGACGCGACGTGCAAAACGTTCACCTGATGGTGAGTGCATCATCTACACATAACAAATAACATCTACACATAACTAAGAGATCAGTCTATAGGTTTCCAGTATTTACACACAGCCCTTTAGACCGAAATACAGTAAAAATATTCACACTTGTGAGTCTGATTGGCGATTGCAGAACTAAGACACCTCGCACCTTCAACGCTGCCGTCCGTCATCGATTTGTGTATTTTCAGTCTAACATTTTTCGAAATGTTAATTCAGCCAATCGGTAGCCAATGGTATTCTACTTCAGTTGAATTTTTTCACACCAGATATTCTTACAACGCCAACAAAATCATTGTGTGTTTATTAAATAACTCTCATTAGTAAATTGTGTGGTTTATTATCTGTTTACATTTCTTCATAGTTCACTTTAATAATATAGTTGGAGCAGTAATTATTATGTAAGTATATATGCAAACATTTACTCTCCAAATTATCAATATATTATTTATTCAATTATACGTTTGCCTGCTCGAGGAATAAGAGATCTAAAGATGTGAAGAATAAAATGAAATGAAAATTATTTATTCTGCAACGTGAGGAATATAAATTTCGTTTTTCTAACGTCACTTTTTTACAATCTACTACCGTTTCTTAATGAGGTTCCTCTGACAGAGAAGAAACAGGCGAAAGAAACTCCTTAGGTATCCTACTTTTTGTATTTTTTTTATCTTAGTCAAAAGTACAGTATACGAGTAAATAAATTTACTAGAAACAGTCTCAGAGATAACCGAGGCACGCTCCATGACAAAATGTTAGACAAGATTCAACAACAAATGAATAAATGCATTGCAAACTCAAGCAGACCAAATCCTAAAGACTATTATTTTTTTTTACTGGTGGTAGGATTCCTATGCAGAAGTCCGTCTAGGTAGGTACCACCCCAGGGCCAGTTATTCTGCCGGGAAGCAGTAGTGTGCAAACATTACTGTGTTTCGGTTTGAAGGGCACTGTGAGCTAGCGTAATCACTGGGCATATGAGACTTAAGAACTGATGTCTCAGTGTGACGGGCGTATTGTGGTGTCACACTGTTCTGGGTGACACAGCATTTGTTATGGGTACATGTTGCACTTACCATTTGGTGAACGCTTTGCTCGTTCCGTCACTTTTATTAAAAAAAAAAATAACACGTTTATGTAAACTGTTAGTGTACACATACATGTATTTGAAGGGCACTGAGAGCTAGCGTAATCACTGGGCATATGATACTTAAGAACTGATGTCTCAGGGTGACAGGCGCAGTGTGGTGCTACACAGAAATGTTCTTTGTAACATATCTGTTATGGGCAGACGTTGCACTTACCATCAGGTGAACGTTTTGCTCGTTCCGTCGCAAATCGCCAAAAAAATGTCGGTTACTGTAGTTCTTCTGCGGATATCATCATTATCTCAATAAAATTAATAATATGTAGCAAAAACAAAATGCTTTCAGTTTACCAGGCAAGATTAAATTTTTGGTTAACGAATGTTTCGTTAAGCATTCACTATCTTTGCTACCAATAAAACATTTAGAAACGAAAAGGGGCTTTGTTAAATAAGAACCCTCACCGGACAAGACTGCAACATGCGCGACAAAAAAGGGGATAACGTACGTTACATTCCATAATGATAAGGCAAATCGAAGCTAATGGGAACTGACGGGAACATCCGTCGCAGAGAGTATTCAATATTTTTTGATGAACCAACGCCTAATTTTTTTTCCGTAACTTTACCGAACGAACGCATTGCAAGTCCTTCAAACGGGTGGGGGGGGGGGGGGTGTTTACTTTCGTGTATTTCGTTCTTGTTTTCAGCGCAAATAAAGATATACTTAGCTATATGGTGGTGAAATAAGAGAACCCATCGCCTCCATTCGAGCGGTAGAAACCAGATCAGCATCTTCTTTTTTTTTATTTTATAAAGTGATGAAAGCAAAACGTTCACCTGACGGTAAGTGCAACGTCTGCCGATATCAAATGCTGTGTCACCCAGAACATTTCTGTGTGACACCTCACTGTGCCCATCACCCTGAGACATCAGTTCTTAAGTCTCATATGCCCTGTGATAATGCTAGCTCACAGTGCCCTTCAAACCGAAACACAGTAATGTTTGCACACTACTGCTTCACGGCAGAATAAGTGGCCCTTGGGTGGCACCTACCTAGACGGATCCCTACATAGGAATCCTACCACCAGAACTGGCACCCTTTGTACTGAAGTTATTCAGCCTTACCTAGTACAACAACTGTGCAATTTCTCTCAAAATGGTGCAGTTATGCAGTGAACTTATGACTGGCTGTAAATTCCATTCACTCAAAAATAATGCGACTAGAGCCCTCTCTCCCCGTTCACATAGTTTATGAGTGAACAAGTCAAGAGCCATATAGCCATAGACGAGGATCGTCTATGGCTATATGGCTATCATCATCTAAATATTACTAGTAGTAGGAGACGTCCTCCCCAGATCAGACCATACGATCTATCTTTCTATCTATCTTTAAAAAACGAAGCCCCACAGTAGGATTTTATCCTGTATCGTGCACACAAGCACAACACAACCAGACCCGAAAAGCAACAATTTGTGTTTTTGCACAAATGTTGTCTCCGGCTGGGAATCGAACCCAGGACCGGTGGCGCACAAGTCAGGTACGCTAACCACTACGCCACGCGGTCGATCTGACGGGTAGCTACCCTTTTCCTTGGCAATATCATCCGCCAAACAATTATACGAGGTTTATTTCCGTGCTTCGTTTAAATGCAAACAACAAACCAATTACAATGACTTAATGAATAATCTTCTTGGTTAGGCTAGCGTGTATTGTTGGGCAATACCACATTTTGGTCAAACGTTGGCCTCTTCAAAAAAAAAAATGATATAATCTAAAAATATCATAGCGCCATGACATACCAATTACGTTATTATGCGATCGTTGAAAATACGCGTTAAGAGGGTAGAGAATCATTTTATATCGTCGTGATATTTTCTATGCGCAAATGCCTTTTTCCTCATGATCATCATCATTTCAGCCTGTAATGAGTCCACTGCTGAACATAGACCTCCCAAATAGATTGCCACAAAAGTATCCTAGTACAATAAGTATTCTATTCTATTCTATTCTATAGTTGTCTAGCTTGTCAGGCGGGTTGGCAACCGCAGTTTATTTATTCAGATGTTCCAGGAAGATACTGCTGCTCCTCTCCTGGTTTTGATTTTCCCTCTGTCGACTTTTACGACACCCACGGGATGAGATGGGGTGGTAGAGATTCTCTTAAGCCGGTACCTATTTAAAATGTACCTTAAGCTCTTAAGGGTACTTATTTTGGCAAAGAATTCTTATACTTATAAGATATCTTTGCCAACATAAGTATCTAAACCAGAATTTTAGTTTTTTTCTTATTTACTGTAAGCCCATTGCTTGTCGATTATTGAATTTTTCAAAAATTAAAAACTTCAACTACTAAACAACTAAATTTTGTCACTGACACAGCAAGTCGAAGTAAACTGCTGGGGGTTTTATATAGATTAAGGGAATCCACAGACCAATCAGAAGGCTTTATCTATCACAAAACTCTCGAGCGTTTATTGCTACCATTTCTTTTTGTGTTGCAGTGATATATGCCCACATCAATTTACGACCACAAAAACGTGGTATCATTCGATCAGGGGGTTATATATTTTCACAATAAAGGGATTCTATCGGATACAGCTATAAACGAGCAGAGCTTAAAAACCATATATTAATGGTCGAACCAAATTACACGAAAAAATCTAATTAAGTACATTTTTTCAATAGTTATGACTAAAATTGCGGGTAACAAACTCGTAAAGGTCTATAAGACTAGAACTGTTGCAAATTTTAATAGCTGCCTTCTAAAGAAAACTAACATTTATTCTGCTTTGAATCAGTAATTTACAAACATTACTAAGTTTCGGTCTGAAGGGCACTGAGAGCTAGTGTAATCAGGAGTCCGTCTAGGTAGGTACCACCCCAGGGCCAGTTATTCTACCGTGAAGCAGTAGTGTGCAAACTACTGTGTTTCGGTTTGAAGGTCACTGTGAGCTAGCGTAATCACTGGGCATATGAGTCTAAAGAACTGATGTCTCAGAGTGACAGGCGCAGTGTGGTGTCACTTAGAAATTTTCTGGGTGAAACAGCATTTGTTACGGGCAGGCGTTGCACTTACCAACAGGTGAACGTTTTGCTCAAAGAAAAAACAAAAACTTGTTTAGAACACACACACATTTCAAAAGCTATATTACGTCTACATCTGACCCTTATACAGGAACCAAAGATATATGATGATGATGATATCCTCCTGACCTTTGGCTTTCTAAATGTTACTGCCAAAGTGTACGCGCAAACACAGTAGCCCTCTGTTGTCCCTATCTACGTGTAACTCTCATGTGATAACATAGGAGGCTAAGATGCAGTGTCAGACACACGGACACAAGACAATTACAACACAACCATATTCGAAATGTTGGCTCGAACCCAAAACCCGCGGCAAAGTAACCAGGTACTTCGACCGATGGACACGCGGTCATTTAAACACAAGAAAAATAAAATGCAAAAAGCTATTAGTACTCTTAACATTTGCTTTTTTAATTAAATACTCCTAAACAAAAGATTTGTATAAATTCCAAAAAAAAAAAGCCGTGTGGTGGCGGCTCGATAAAAGAATGCTACCACTCCATCTCATCCAATGGATCTCGTAAAAGGCGAGTATAGAATTAAACTGCGGTGAGCACCCTACAGCGCATGGTGGCGATGGGCTCACCACCTATCACACCAAGTGCATTATATTGTTTTGGTGAAACGTGGATTGTGGCAGTCATCTGTTTTTGCAGCGAGTGCCCAGTCTCTGACTACCCCTTATGGGATACAGTCGTGATATTATGTATGTATGTATGTCCAAAAAAAATTGATACCATTAGCAGTGTAATTGGTGCTATTTATATAAATTATAATAATGTAACGCTGATATTGTTGGAGACATAAACCCTCAATCGTAACCCGCTAAGACGGCCCGCCCGTTTTCAAGACAAACTACGACAAAAGATAATAAAGTAAGACAACGTCGGGTCAGTGCAACAAAAGCGAAAGTATAATAAAAAGCTTGCTTATAAAACGGGAAACTGGAGAGGGTTCGTTTGCGAGCCAGTGTTGCTAGCTGCCACTGTCTTACCGTCTTTGTGGGAAAATATTATAATACAATAAAAAACAATACATACTATATTGTTTAAATTATAATACACAAAACAAATTTATTATTGTCTTTAAAAGTGTTATTATTTTGTAATTTCAAAGGTTAGCAATTTTATATTTCACGTCATAGTAACATTAATTCTGGGTGCGATTAAATATTATAGAAAAATATTTTAAGGCACCTGGTCTCATATAATAATACAAAGTAAATATTAAAGAGTCATGAATGAAAAATAATCAGTAACATTAATATATTATCTTGTTTTTGAATGAGTTAATACGAAGTAGTATTTACCACACGTAGGTGTTTTGTTCGCAAATACCTAATAAGCTAACGGAAATCGTGCGCACGCAAATCAGTTAAACCGGTATCGCTGTGAAGGGGAGTGCGGCCTCATAACGGAGTTTATTGATCTGCTTTAAAAAGAGCAAACATTATCACGGTAGTAATAAACTACGCGCACCACTGCCGTACAATGAACTCCGTTACATGTTTTTTTTTGTTTTTCTCAATAATAATTCAATCAAGGTCAGTATTTAATCATCTCTAGTCAAGGAGAAATTTCCCAAAACACGAATCTTGGTAATTGGACAGCTGCGAGGCTGGCCACCCGGCGGGCAGTCGCGCCGCACGGCGACGGCAGTGGGTGTCGGTCCGCCGCCATGTCCGTCCGTCGCGTGCACAACTTGTTAGCGCTGCTCGTGCTCGCGGCCGTCGCGCACGCCGTCATCGAGGACGCGCTCGACGTCATCCGCCTCGGTAAAGAGATAGGCGAGGAAGTGCTGAACTCCTGGGACATAATTGGCAAACCCTTCAATGTGTCCGGCGGCGTGGAACTACCCCTCATCAGAAGGCGGGAACGACAAGTTCTGGCCAGATTGGCACAGATCACCAGAGCAATCGAAAGGTTAGAACTCAAGATAGAGAAGATGGGGTCCGTGGCAAAGCTACTGGCCAAGACCGCAGGTCGGGGGGCAACGCTGGAGCTGCGTTTGCATGAGATGGCGGATCTGTTGAGTCGGGTCGCGTCAGCCAACAGGCAGATGCGAGAATATGTAAGACTACAGCAGGAACTGGAGAGGGCTACACTAGAAGATTTCGCGGAGTGGTGTGTGTCGCACGACTCGAGCGCGCTGCCCAGTCTCCTTGAGCGTGTCCACTCTCTGATATCGCCACCTCACAAGCATTTGTTGGGACGGAGTATCCTGCAACTGGTTTTGGACGATTTGCAGGTTGGTATGTCAATGTTAGCTACATGATAAGTAGAAACGACGGGTGCTGTTGACATTTATGTGTGACTTCACAACAATCATTTAATATAGGTTTTCATACACAATGCTCAAGGCGTCAAGTTTCATTCGCTGAAAGATTACGAACACAACACCAAGAACTTTAAAAGTTGTTATTTTGTTTTGACTTACGTTAAAGAGTGACGGTTAAATTTAAAAAATATGTTACTGGAAGAAGGTACTCAAGGTCCAGCGTGCAATGTCTTACAAAATTAGTCGACCTAAAGAATAAAGGTTTGTTATAGGTCTATTGTGTTTTCTCATTACCGTTCGTTGAAATGGACGCAATCATTTTCAATGGTCAATATTTAACTTGCATTGACATAAGTCTACGACCTCATGATGTGTTATTATCAGGGAGATTAATATATGACATTTTATTAAATAGTGTGAACATAAAGTTTTAAACTATACGCCATAGTAACTGTAAATAACGGTACGAAATGTTCACTGCATAGAAGCTAGGAAGTAATTTCCCACGGCATTTTTTCAAACAGCACAAACGCATTGGTAACAAAAGATCATGTTAGATTTAAAGAACTAATGAATAAAACAACCGGTTTAATTAAAACATTAATTATTATCAATAAATATAATTATAAAAGTACAATAATGAAAACTAGTACAAATTATTAATAAATAAACCGTTATCTTATTTGAGGATCATTAGTATATTCATTTGGTCAGCATATAGCGACTCGAGTTTAGGTAACAACTGTCAATTGGGGTCATATTGAGGTGTATGTCAAAAAGTTAACAGAAACAGAACTTCTGTATGGTATACCATTTTCTCCTGGCCGATTTTCTACAACGGTGACGTCTTTCGAATACTGTCAAGCAATCAGCTGCACAGGAGATGTTATTGTGCCACAAGTGTACGTGCAAACACAGAGTCACTCACTCGTTTTAAACTGTCACAACCAGACCCGAAAACCAATAAATTGTGTTTTTGCACAAATGTTGGCTCCGAACCCAGGACCCGTAGCTGTACTTTAACCACTAGGTCAAGCAGTGGTCAAGTATCAATATCATAGTGCCACATGCGATGAATACAGGCCACTAAATTGTCTTCACCTTCCGCGATGCCGAGCTTAAGCGATTGGAGGAAGATTTAAATTCAATGCAAGCTACACAAATCCATGTCGCAGGCATAATCTGTTCCATTTTGATTGAATGACCATTTGTTAATATAATCTGTTTAAATAAAAGCAGACACAAAGAGGCAGTCTCTTTGTGTCTCGACCGTTCGTGATTTTCGATTTCCGTTAACATTCGTTTATAAACACTACATACCGGCGTCGCGTGTCGCGCGCGTATCAGATCCACAAACAAGGATGTTTGTTTGTGGGCCTGTGTCACAACAACCAATTAATTTGTAGGCTCGTATCAATTAATAATTATTCAATAAGTGCTTTGGGTTACGTGTGCTATCTGTAATAAACTAGACTTCCTACATACTTTTTTGGTAGGTCCTATTCCTCCTATTTCTAGTCCTATTCCTATGCAGGGATCCGTCTAGGTAAGTACCCCACCCCACGGCCAGTTATTCTGTAGTGAAGCAGTAGTGTGCAAACATTACTGTGTTTCGGTTTAAAGTGCACTGAGGGCTAGCGTAATCACTGGGCATATGAGATTTGATAACTGATGTCTCAGGTTGACGGTCGCAGTGTGGTGCCACACAGAAATGTTCTGGGTGACACAGCATTTGTTATGGGCAGACGTTGCACTTACCATCAGGTGAACGTTTTGCTCGTTCCGTCACTTCAATCAAAAAATAAATTCAGCATATTGGTGGTGATAATGCGGTCTTGACCGTTTGATAATTTGTTGCAGGATATGGTTACAGTGTCAAATGTAAGCATTTATCACCCACCAATATCCGATGCAATATTTATGCTAATAATTCGTGAGTGAGTGAGGCCACTGATAGCTAGTGTAATTTCTGGGCATGAGATTTCAGTTCAAAAGTCTCAGGGGAACGGGCGCAGTGTGGTCCCCCACAGAAATGTTCTGGGTGACACAGCATTTGTTATGAGCGGACTTTGCACTCACCGTCAAGCGAACGATTCGCTCGTCACATCACTTTCTTCCATAAAAAAATATTTTGAATTCACAAGAATACGAAAAATATATTGAAGGAATACTTCCTAGAACCAAACCGTTAGAGACAAATCTTGGGATAATACTGTTAGAAGAACTAAGTCTACAGTAGTCATTAGGAAGTGTATTGTATATTTGTTATTCAAAACGATTTTAGTCTGAGGGGCTGTCAGTCATGGCGCCACATCAGTGGCGACGCGAGAAAATCTATCGATCCCTCACGTTCCGAGGGTGTTGTTAGAGTCAACTAAGGGAAATGCTTTGAAAATGTCGAGCTTAGCGACAGATGCTATAATAACCCGTTTAGAAAAATGCTAAGCCAAAACTACAAAAACCGTTAAAAAACGCGTCCAATTTCAAACAATTAATTCTTGGGAGAAGTCCAGACGTGGACGATTAAAAGGCTCATGATGATCATATGGTGAAGACATTAGAGATAGAGGGAAGGAGTTCCGAATTTTGGCTAACAACTCCACGATTAGTAACAATAACTCTAAAACATTAGTATTTAGTAACTTCTAACTCTATTAACGCAAACCTTGTGACCTTATTGGTTAAAATAGACCCTAGAAGAAGTGTTTTAGAATTATATAAGGCGAAGAAAACCATTACTTATACGTGTATAGGTAGGGAGTTCATAAATTTATCCATGGCAGTTAGAAAATCTATATCCACGATCTCGTGTCGAATGTTAATCTGATCCTTTGTGAGCTCCTTTCGAAAGTTATAATGTATATAAATAATACGACCTGTGACATCTCGCCTGGTCGTATTCGTTTCAAAAGATAGATTACAGGTAACATTTTATAAGCCCCGTTTTATAACAAATTTAAACCGTTATCTTAAATTAGATGAGAAGAAATACAAGGGTCAAGACGTTAGACTTTAATGTGCAGACAATAAATAAACATGGTTTATAGAATCTTACTGCAACTACGTTCGGCGTCTTAAGGTATCAGCTTACAAAGTTATTTTTTTTTAATTGAATATATTATAAAATAGATTATCAATCGGTAAAAAATAATATGATTAAGTATACGTAAAAAGGACTTATGTTTGAATATTATATTAAAGTAAAAATGAGTATAGTGTGATTATTATTAGATGTGTGGAAATTAATTTTACTAAGCACTTGCAAATCCCCTGACTAATAAAACAAATGGTTTTATAAATTTATACTACCTGTGCCGCGCGGCTTCATCCGCGTAAAAAAGCCGACCCCGATTGATGAATGACATATATAATTTGAATAGGATTTTGTGGTTTTAAATTTTTTGCACTATACCTTAATTATTTTACTAAAATTCATATATATCATATTAGATATCAGCTATCTGTCAGTGAAAGTCCCGTCAAAATCGGTCCAGCCGTTTCGGAGATTAGCCGGAAGAAACGGACAGACAGACAGACAAAAATTTTAAAACATTGATTTTACTTATATGTACCGTTGTATACTTTCATAAGCATTTGAGTAAAAGGCGGTTATTTTGTTACTACACACAGACACTTCAATAACTTATCAATGACGTTATGTAAATAACATTGAAAAAAAAAAACCAATTACTGTCGGTTCTTCTCCGAGGTCTTATTTTTCGTACCGGTGCACTTTGAAACTTCTAACAAGGTTCCCAGTGTAGTTTTCTCATTTCATTTCAGTATATATAGTGATAGCACTAGTTAACTGCCGAAGATTTTGTAGCTCTCATTTTGGGGTATGTTGCCACGCTTGGCAGGCGTGCGTGTAACCGCAGATTATTTATTGAAATGTTTCAGGTGGATGCTGCTGCCCATCTTCTGGTTTTAATTTTCCGTCTGTCGACTTTTACGACGCCCGCGGTACAAGATGGGGTGGTAGATTCCTACCTTCTGGTAAAGCCGCCGCCGCAGTCTTGTAACAAAGGCTCAATTTCTGCATTGCTGATCTTTAATAACACAATCCATTAATAACACAATATAATGTGTTTATTTATTACTTTGCAATATAGTGTGGTGGCGGCTTAAGAGTAACTACCACCCCATCTCATCCCGTGGGTGTCGTAAAATTCGACAGGGGGAAAATGAAAACCAGGAGATGGGCAGCAGCATCTTCCTGGAACATCTGAACAGATAAACTGCGGTTGCGAACCCGCCTACCAAGCGTGGCAACTATGGCAAAATCCTCCCAAAATGAGAGCTTCAAACATTTGTGGCTATCTATGGGGCAGGCCTATGTTCAGCTGTGGACTTTTGAATGGCTGAAACGAACGATGATATAAATATTTTATTTTTGTTAGTATTGACATGTAATTTTTTAGTACTGATTAGTCACTATCAGAAGTAGCTGCTTTGGTAACGTTTTTAATTCTCACCTCTCACTAGATCAGTGACTCACTGAAATAGTGCGATTTAAAAAACTTGTTATACAAGTTTCGCCATCGGACAAAATTGGCCGCTAATCTGACTCATCGCGGATTACGAAAATCGTCAATATAATACATACATACATATATACAGTCACGCCTCTTTCCCATTGGGGTAGGCAGCGACCACATATTTCCACTTGCTACGATCCCGACACACATCTTTAGATTCTCTATTATTTATCTTTTTCTTCATCTTTCGTCAATACAATGGTCGTTTTAAATCCACTACTTAATCTATAACCGGTTACATCTATTGTATATAACAAAAGTAACGACCGCGTGACTTAGTGGGCAGTTCACCTGAATTCTACGCCGCGGGTCCAGGGTCGAGTCGGAAACCACATTTGTGCGAAAAACACAAATCGTTGGTTTTCGGTTTGTGTATAAAAAGCATATGCAATTCCTAGAGTTGTTGTTGTTTCAGCCTAGCACAAGTCCATTTTTGAACATAGGCCTCTCCCACAGATGGCCACAAAAGTTTGTAGCTCTCATTTTGGGGGGATTTCGCCATAGTTGACACGCTTGGCAGGCGGGTTTGCAACCGCAGTTTATTTATTCAGTTGTTCCAGGAAGATGCTGCTGCCCATCTCCTGGTTTTCATTTTCACCCTTACGACTTTTAGGACACCCACGGGATGAGATGGGGTGGTAGATTTTAATAATAATTTTAATAAGGGAAATGACTCGCTCTTCTCTTGCTGCTCTGATCGCTCTTCTCTTACTCATAAATATTTCAACTGCGATAAAGCACAAAAACATAATAATTTTATAAACGTATCGTATAGTAGTTATAAGTTTATTCATCGAATGCGTTTCTGTAACATTAAAATTAATGGAACAGAACGTTGTCGAAATTATGAAATCCTCACCTAGCACAATATTTCTCTATACCCCGGGTTGATTGGGGGAGAATGCCAAAAGTCTGAAGTCCGACAACGTAATCCTCTATGGATTACATTAAAGGATAAATTAAAAAAAATAAACATATGTATAGTTCACACGCGGTAGAGGTAAAACCTTCAGAAAACTGAACTTCGAGAGAATGACATAATTTCAGAGAATCAGGAGTAGGATAATTGTTGGGTTTAGCCATACTTATATTATAAATGCGAAAGTAACTCTCTCTGTCCCTCTGTCTGTTTGTTACCTTTTCACGGTTCAACCGGTGAAACCGATCTTGATGGAATTTGGAACAGATATAGCTTGAAACCTGGGGACGGACATATGATACTTTTTATCCCGAAAAATAAAATGGTTCCCACAGGGTATTTAAAAAACCAATATCCACGCGGTCGAAGTCGCGAGCATCAGCTAGTTATTATAATATAGTTACCAAGTTTAAAAAATATTTTACATTTTATTCTACATATTACATTACATATACAGATTAGAATCCGAAAATATAAATGTAATAGGAAACGCTGTAGGTATACTGTATTCTATTACATTCTCTATTTAAATACTGTAGTTGTATTTTTCCAGTGTTGCTTTTTCATTCCGTTTCAAGTTTTCACTCAAAAAAAAACGTTAAAATGTCAATACTGCAATGTATGGCTTAGTAACCTTGGCTTTCGGTCACCGGTCAAATGACAAGTATTCACAATGCACGCAATGAGCGGGTGCGACGCGGACTTCCTAGCAACGAAATTAAACTATTCACGCCTGCAAGCGGAAACGAATCATGCGGGATTCAATTCCCAACTAATAAAATAACAATTTGTTTTTAATACGTGAGAAGACGCGTAAGTCTACACAATTTTTTTTTATTTGATAAAAGTGACGGAACGAGCAGAACGTTCAACCTGATGGTAAGTGCAACGTATGCCCATAACAAATGCTGTGTCACCCAGAACATTTCTGTGTGACACCACACTGCGCCCGTCACCCTGAGACATCAGTTCTTAAATCTCATATGTCCAGTGATTACGCTAGCTCTCAGTGCCCTACAAACCTAAACACAGTAATTCTGCACACTACTGCTTCACGGCAGAATAACTGGGCCTGGGGTGGTACCTACCTAGACGGATTCCTGCATAGGAATCCTACCACCAGAAAAAAACAATTAAGTGTCTATTTGTAGTAACAAAATACCAGCTTTACGCAGTGCTCATGAAAGTATATACGGTACTTATAAGACAAAACCAAATTTTTAAACTTTTGTCTATCTGTTTGTTCCGGCTAATCTATAAAACGGCTGCATCGATTTTGATGGGACTTTCACTGAGAGTAAGCTAATATTATAGCTGGTAACTTAGGCTGCTTTAATTTTAGAAAAATAATTAGGGTTCCGCGCAAAAAATTTGTGGTTATATTTTGCTTTTATCCGTGCTGTTTGCCCCACGGACAATCCGTGATCGTGATACATCGTTATTTACCATCATAACTTGATAATATAAGGTTAATTTATATAAAAAATAGTAAGTTCTATAACTAAAACCCGACTAATCAGACAAATCACGCTTCTAAAAAGTATGAAACCAGAAAATATTCTCATCTGAAATTCTTATGTACAAAGTATTCAATATTTATCATCTATTACATAAACAACTTACACATAATATATTTTTATGTATTTAATACATATCCAGTGATGTTCGGAGGATAGCTGTGGTCGTATACCACCTATCCTAACAAAATAATACATTCTAACAGCAGTAAGCGATTATAATCTTTAGGGCAAAGTGGCAAATGTACTTATAATAACGAAGAACTCTTAAATGTTAACCGTGTGGTGGCGGTTTAAGAGAATCTACCATCCCATCTCATCCCGTGGGTGTCGTAAAAGTCGACAGAGGGAAAATTAAAACCCGGAGATGGACAGCAGCATCTTTCTGGAACATCAGAATAAATAAACTGCGGTTACCAACCCGCCTGCCAAGCGTGGCAACTATGGCAAAATCCCCCCAATATGAGAGATGCAAACCTTTGTGGCAATCTATGTGGGAGGCCTATGTTCAGCAGTGGACTTGTGATAGGCTGAAACGACGACGAAATGTTAATATTTTTACCTAATTTTATTTGTAAAATTGTTCATTCATTCGATTATTTCATCATTGTAGAAGTCAAATAGTTGTTCTAATTAATAATTAGAAAATAACTTACAACAACCTTAGTTCTCCAATGGAGAGTAGTTTTTTAACTCAAAAAACGGTTAGTTTTTTTTTAGTTTCATACCGCTGTAACATATTTACTGTGACAGTGACTTGGTGACGATGTAGCAACAAAGAGCGGCCTATCAATCAAGTTGCTTGACCCCGGCTCGTGTCCGGGTGACTCACGTGGCCATTGTGATGTCCATTTTGTTTCTTATAATGTGTGCTTATAATACTTAAAACAAATGGCGCACAACACGCTTCTTCATGAAAAGATAAACTTCTCGAAACTGTCCAGAGACCAGAGACATAGTCATAAAACACGTGCAGTTTTAAATCTATCTATAAATACGTGAAGAGAAAACTTCGTGACCCTTTTTAAGCACATTGCGAGTGCGAGATTTTGCATAGTTAAATTTTGTATGAAGAAAAAGCGAGGAAATTAAAATTTATTCGAGTGTTACAAATACATTCAATCAAATAAAACATTCATTATTTACGTTCATACTGACAATGTCAATCGCATACTAGTCCGTCGTTTGTTTACGTTCATGCTGCCAATGTCAGGCACATAATAGTCTCTGGTCGAACAGTCCCACAGAGTATTTAAAATGTAGCCAACAAATAATTACTCAAACATGTGTCACTATACTGCTCGTGGAAACACAATGAGGAGTAAGATTTTTATTGACTCCTACCAAAATGGTGGCGACGTGGTTTGCTGTCCCACGTCTCTCATTTCCCACGGGTGCGGAAAGACGGCTATTTGTGTGGCCTCTTTCTTGCTGTGATAACTAAATAAAATAATATTTCTTAAAAGTAGCTTATTTAATGCCTAAGTTTTGAAGAACCTGTCTTCAAAACTTAGGCATTAATTAAGCTACTTATTAAAATATAAACAGACAGAATATTCAATATTATAGAACATAGTGACACCTATTATCATTCAAAAATATTAGATAGAGTGCGTACGTTCCGTTTCATTATGTCAGTTCTATAGACACTAGTCAATTACAATATTATTACCTAAAAGGAGAAAAGTAACAACCTATAAATGTCCCACTGCTGAGCACATGCCCTCAGAATATCTTTATACCGCAGTCATGTAGGTTTCCTCACGATGTATTTCTTATCCACTGAGCACGTGGTATTTCAGCAATTAAAATTGCAGAACAATTTTAGAGGTGCCGGCACCGGGAATCGAACTCGGCTGACACGAATACTTTAAAATTTACGGCGATCGTTGTCACCTATTTTTACAAAATACACAGATTGCAACCCTAATATCACCCCTCCGCATCGCAGCAGACTTATCTAAAAGCATCAACGGTCGTCCACCCCCGTCCCCCGAGCTCTCCCTGTCTACACTAGGGAAGAGGTTACATCGATCGACTTAATTAAAAATAAGAAAGAAATAAGAAATTTGTTTATGTAGGCAACTGTATGCGATGTGCACGCCATCGCAACTTATCGGACACTTGGGATTCTTCTTATCTCGTATCAATTTAAGGACGTGATCATGCGGATGTAGCTATGATGTTTTAGATCAATACATTTGTAAAAACAGTAGTTATTGTTATATTTATTTTAAGTCATAATAATGGAGCGATGACGCATTGTTTTTAAAAATAACAAGTATAAAAAACTTTTATAAAGCATGTTTTTAAAACGGACTAAAAGTATAATTTAGTCCGAAAAGTATAATATATTAATTATATTGGTGGTAGGATTCCTATGCAGGAATCCGTCTAGGTAGGTACCACCCCAGGGTCAGTTATTCTGCCGTGAAGCAGTAGTGTGCAAACATTACTGTGTTTCGGTTTGAAGGGCACTGTGAGCTAGTGTAATCACTGGGCATATGAGACTTAAGAACGTATGTCTCAGGGTGATGGGCACAGTGTGGTGTCACACATAAATTTTCTGAGTGACACAGCATTTGTTATGGGCAGACGTTGCACTTACCATCAGGTGAACGCTTTGCTCGTTTCATCACTTTATACAATAAAAAAAAAAGATGTGGTCTTCGTAATAACAAAATACTTATGATATATTTATAACACTGAATCATTATAAAGCTAATTAGGCCTACTAAACGTATTATAAAATTCCGCTATGGGATACTTAAACATGGTTATGATATTTTTCTAATCAAATTTCTTATCTACATAGGTGAACATTTGTGAATATATTTGGCTGCAAACATATGTCAAAAATGAGTAATCTCTTTGTAACACTTAACTGGTGGTAGGATTCCTATGCAGAAATCCGTCAAGGTAGGTACCACCCCAGGGCCAGTTATTCTGCTGTGAAGCAGTAGTGTGCAAACATTACTATGTTTCGGTCTGAAGGGCACTGTGAGCTAGCGTAATCACTGGGCATATGAGACTTAAGAACTGATGTCTCAGGGCAACGGGCGCTGTGTAGTGTCACAAAGAAATGTTATGGGACACATAGCATTTGTTATGGGTAAACGTTGCACTGTACATCAGGTGAACGTTTTACTCGTTTCGTCGCTTAATCCAATAAAAAAAAAACACAAAGCTATACGTCTTCTATATTTTTTATGAATAAGACCGTTGGTTAGTATCAATTGTAAAATGTGTACGCAATAGACAAACAGACAGACAAGAAAGCGAGTAGTAATTAATCAAGTCTCCAGCTCTTTGTGAAGTTACTTCAAAATCAATTACTAAATTTTACACGAACAGACATACACGAATACGAATGGGAGCTAATAAAAACGTGGTAAAAAAAATGTTTACATAAACTAAGTAACACCATAGTGTATGTAAAAACAGTTTTTGTTGTGTTGCTATTTTAAATAATATTACAGGGATCTTTAGGTGGAACTTATCCGATTAAATATAACTTAAAGTTACTATTTTTGTTTTGCACACCGCTTTTAGGTTTTTTTTTAATACGCTGCTCCACAATAGGATTTCTCCTGAATCGTGAGTGAGTTTTCAGACAAATTTTCAAATGCACAAAAACACAGCCAGACCCGAAAATCAACGAATTGTGTTGTTTTTCGCAAGGATTGGCTCCGGCCGGATTACGAACCTGGAACACGCGTCGCGATGTCAGGTTCTCCGACCACTAGGCCGCGCGGTCGTCTTTTTACTTTTTAGTTTCTTAGCCTTAAAAATAACAGTTTTTTACTGTACTTCAACAATTTCGCGACGACAAATGTCACAAGCAAAGGAAAAAACCTCGAGTTTCATTGGATTACTTGTGAATCACAGTTAAATTACGAAGCGAGTTTCACAAAAAACGACACAATGTATCCGCGAGAATTTCGCCCTCTTTTCGGTTTAGTCTCATTTTAAAACAATACAAATAATTAAAACAGATGTCTGTCTTTGTTTTTCGACTTTTACGGTTGTACCGTAACGGCTACATTAATTTAAAAGAGTATACCCAGGAACATAAACAAATGATGTCAATCAATTTAAACCTAAATTTTTAATATAAGTTCTACTATATTTCCAATTTGTTAAATGATAAGTTTTGATTTGATTACAATTTTTTAATCTTCTTTTTTTTTATTGTATAAAGTGACGAAACGAGCAAAACATTCACCTGACGGTTAAGTGCAACGTCCGCCCACAACGAATGCTGTGTCACCCAGAATATTTCTGTGTGACACCACACAGTGCCCGTCACCCAGAGACATCAGTTCTTAAGTCTCAAAAGCCCAGTGATTACGCTAGCTCACAGTGCCCTTCAAACCGAAACACAGTAATGCTTGAACACTACTGCTTAACGGCAGAATAACTGGCCCTGGGGTGGTACCTACCTAGACGCATTCCTGCACAGGAATCCTACCAACAGTAAAATTCATAATTAGTTGTCATTATTAAATTGAAATTAGCATAATTATTAATTGACATTTCATGTATGATGTAACTATTATTTTGCAATTGTTTAAATTGTATCTTAAATCAACAAATATTAATACTCTAGTAATAGCAAAAAAACTAAGGTTTTTCGTCATCGTCATCGTTTCAGCCTAACACTAGTCCCCTGCTGAACATAGGCCTCCCCCATAGATTGTCACAAAACTTTGTAGCTCTCGTTTTGGGGGGATTTTGCCATAGTTGCCACGCTTGGCAGGCGGGTTGGCAACCGCAGTTTGTTTATTATGATGTTCCAGGAACATGCTGCTGCCCATCCTCTGTTTTTAATTTTCCCTCTGTCGACTTTTACGACACCCACGGGATGAGATGGAGTGGTAGATTCTCTTAAGCCGCTACCCTTACATATTCAGTCCGAAAATTATAACTCAATAACTACTTATGCTACCTGGCATAAAATGAACACAGATTATATAGCAACCCTAGACAGCAATGTGAAAGATTAACTTCGTCTTAGTTCCATCGTATAATTATAAAAGCTTCTGAAGTGATATTAATTTAATTTAGTCTACACGAATCAATCCAATAAATGTTTTCAAATTATGACGTGAAAAATGCCCATCTTAGCGGAATTGACTACATTGTAAAGTAGGTACACTACATCGAACCTCAAAAACAGACGTTTTGGAGAGGAATCGAAAGACATTCCGTCACTACACCACTAGGGATCGATACTCCGCCCCACGCCGCTGCGTTAATAAAAAAACATTCTGCGTGCGATCCGGCCGCGGCCCGTGGCGATGTCAGCTGACGACGCATCAACGTAACGAGCGGACTATTATAATCGTGCCTCTCTAGCGATCAGTTCCACGAATCACGACACAACAAAACATACCTTGTTACAATACGTTAAGGCCTATGCAGTAGAAAAATTTACTTTGCTTTGAGTTGACAACATTATCAGGCGGGTTTAGTAATGTTTCATAATTGAATTTATCGATATCGATATATCGAGAACTATAATAGATAAATAAATCTTTGAAAAACAATTTTTTTACAAACCGGAACAAACATACATACAGTCACGCGTTTTTCCCATATAAGAGGTAGGCAGAGGCCACTCACGTAGCCCACTTTTCGCCCTCGCGGGACACGAGACTGGTGGAGAACGTCGCCGCCGTTTTGGTACGTGTCAAAAAATTCTTACTTGGAACTTATATGACTAATATAATATTAGTTCACGGGAATTGGCTTAACGATGTGGTTATGAATGCGAAGTAAGCGGTGCCATTGCCGGCTGATGCGAAGCAAGAAAAAGCCTGCCCGTGTGACGTATTTCTAAACCCTTGTACGTCCGGCGCACCCTGGGCAATCAGCGAGACATCTATCCTGATTGGCTAATCCTTTCACCACGATGGCAAACCAAACATCGACACGCCAAGAAGAAGTAAGTGAAAAAAATTAAGCTCATTAGTAACGCTTAAGCGCTTAAGACTGACGACCGAATGCAAATGTTTCTTGTATATTTTCGGTGATGTAATCGCTGTTAGCCTTTTGGCTTTTACAGCTTCATCGGATGCTGAATGTTTCTTGTGTCCGAATATTTTTCTATTTAAATACATCGACGCAGACGGGCGTATCGGGCGTGTGGGGAGCTATCGACATGGCGCGTCGCAGCACTACGGCGGCCGCGCTCGGTCGGTCGAAGCCGTTCAGCCCCTCCGCGCGTCAGTCTACCTCAAGCCGCGTAGTAAAGCGTTTTGCTTTCGAATTACGATGAGGATCGCGGCGCTTTGTGCGCTGTTGGTCGTCGCGCTCGGTGACGACTTGTCGCCGGTTGACAATGTACGAAACAAGTTCTACAGCCTCGAGGCTTCGCTCTGGAGGAACGTGTCGGATCCCAAGTGGCGGGATTCCGGCCTCGGAGGCGATGTTGAGTTAACAAAGTCCTTTGTAACCCTAAACGAGTACATAGAGGCGGTGCCGCGACCGCCGCGGCCGCCTCTCGAAACTTGGCTGTGGGTGAAAGCGACCGAGAAGCTGCAGGTTATCGATGGGCTTTATAAGAACTTCGTGGAGTTCGTCAGGCGTCAAGCGTCGCCGGGCTCGGTGCCGGCACCCGTGCGGGAATGGTTGGACTTGGCTGAAAGTGTACTCATGGACCCTAAAGTGTCAGTGGCGCAGGCTGTGAGGAAACTGCACGACCTGACGGAGCACGGCGACATGTTCCGCGCCGTGTTACAGGTACAAAACGTGAGGACTTCCAAACGTCACGTCAGTGCAATACTGCGAAGAGAACGTTCGCGAGTACGTTAAATGCCTATCGCGTCGAACGTGCGCGCGATGACCCTCTGTTTATAAAAACAATTGCTTTATTTAATTCTATATGCAGACAATATTCGAGCCGTCGTAAACAATTCGTAAATACATCGTCGTAGCCGCTCCACTTCGAGCCGCGCTCAGTTACGTCGAGTCGAGTTTCGCAATTACGACCTCAATAATCCTAATTAATCTTAATTACTGCTGCTAATAATAAATTCACAGAACCATATTTAAAAGTACATTAACATTTTTCACAATAAACTAAGCGGTAAATAACGAAATATGTCTAAAAGTGAAACTACATTTTTAGTTCATAAATACAACTCTAGTAATAAATGACATTTGCAAAGGGAAAAATGAAGATAGAATTAAAAACAACGACAACATGAATCGTCGTATATCTATGTATGTACCTACCTATACATAAAGACTTAAAAGTTCTCGACGCTGAAGCAAGATCCTTTGTGATAGGTATGACAAAGTCACCAGACAATTCTTGTTCCAACATTGATTTTTCATTTACTTGTAATTATACGCGTGTATGTAAAATATTCGTTACATAAATGAGCGTAATTTAAATGAAACTAATTTTACGGATTTTATCGCGTTTAATTTTGTTATTATAACCCGACGTTTCGAGTGCTTTACAGCTGAAGGTACTCCGGGTTAACTATGACATCAGGACATCTGTCACCTCAGTCCCCCCGTGACCATGGGTGCTGAAAAGCACTCAAAACGACGGGTTATAAATAACAAAATTAAACGCGATAAAATCCGTAAAATTAGTTTCATTTGAATGTGTAGTGTTCGCGTAAATATAAGAAATCATTAAGCGTAATTTTTTTTAAGTGTATTATAAATACTCAAACAAAGAAACATTATCGAACTAGTACATACGCAGACGATAACTAGTCTTGATCAAACAAAGAAAATAAAACGAGATTTGCTTCAATAGAAGAATTCAACCTCCAACCTCTCGGTATAACGGTTTACCATAACGAACGCTACGTAACAGAAGTAAAGACCATAAAAGCGAAATAAGCACTGGGCAGCTGGTAAGTTGAGAGAGAACTTGATCGTAGTAGTAATGTGAGCGATTTCTCTGAATCACGCCGGAACCGGAGTCCTTGGTCGAAAGCAAACGGACACTGCTACGCGGTACCGTTATCGTGTAACAAAGACTGCACGTGCACGCATGGGACGAAGCTCCCGTTGCTCCTACTCTACTAATATTATAGATGCGAAAGTAACTCTCACTGTCCCTATCTCTGTTTGTTACCTTTTCACGGTTGAACCGCAGAAACGATCTTGACGCCATTTAGAATAGCGATAGCTTGCATCCTGGGGACGGGCATAGGATACTTTTAAACCCTCAAAACTGAATTGTTCCTACGGGATATTTAAAAAAAAACCTATATCCACGCGGTCGAAGTCGCGGCCATCAGCTAGTATTTTATAAATAGTAACGGCCTTAGTAATAAACGTTGTGAAGGTGAATGGTTACACACCGATTTCTCTCTTTCTGTCATCAGTAATTTGACATTCGAAAGAAGAAGACAAAACATTGTCTGTAATGACATTTTAATTAAAAAAAAAAACCATATTACAGACATTTATATACCAATGTTTCTTCTATAATGTTAGCGGCAAACTTATTAAATGTAACTCATGACGATCATGTCTTCCATATCATTCCGTAACCAAATTTCGCGCCAACACTAACAGTATTGAACATCGATTTATTTATGAAGACATAATTGCATAAGCGATTCATTTAAAACGTAACAACTAAAAGATAAAACAATTATGAGTGATAATCAAAAGCAATCTGTCTTTAAATACGCGCAAATGGTTTCCAATTATATTACATTAGTGACTACATGTTCAAAAAATACTGTTCTTTTTAACAACAAACAAAAAACACTGTAATTTTACGGGACTGCGTCGCAATGTGTTTTTAAAGCACAATCCCAAACCGTACAGGCTTAAGAAAATATCATAATATATTACAATCTGTCAGAAAATCTGTTTTCTTATAAGGCTACGGTCGCCTAATGATTGAAATACAAGATCGACATACAAGTGTCTACGTTTAAGTGTAAGTGTATAATACAATAACAATGAAATGAGCATGACGTTGCCTTATGCTAGACGGACTAAATTAATTGCCACACGAATGTATTACGGTCCTAGAGCAAATCACAAATATCATATATCATTAATGGTAGAAATTCTATGCAGGAATCTGTATTGTTAAGTATCACAGCGTTAGTTACAATGCCTTGAAGCAGTAGTATGCAAACAGTGTTTAAAAAAAAAACAATGTTAAAAACAACTTCGGGATACATATTTTTTGTGTGTGAAAAGGATGACGCCTGACCGAGATCCCATCTGGTGTCAACATGGTCCAAGTTGTAGACGCTTTAGCATAGAAGATGATTAGAGACTCTCGTGTTTAAAAATCTGTCTAGGAAGGTACCACCCTAGGGCCAGATATTCTGCCGTGAAGCAGTAGTGTGCAAACATTACTTTGATTCGGTTTGAAGTGCACCGAGAGCTACCGTAATCACTGGGCATATGAGACTTAAGAACTGATGTCTAAGAGTGACGGGCGCATTGTGTGGTGTCACGCAGAAATTTTCTGGCTGACACAGCATTTGTTATGGGCAGTTAAATACACATGTATCCTGTCATAAAAAAAAGTAAAGTTTCAGCCTATAAATGTCCCACTGCTGAGCACAGGCCCCCTCTCATTTCTGAGAGGGTTTTGGAGCTTGGAAGAATCCGCCACGCTGCTCCAATGCTTGTTGGCGGACTGCACCTGTCTTCGAAATATTTTTTATTTCTCAGACATGCAGGTTTCCTCACGATGTTTTCCTTCACCGCCGAGCACGCGGTAAATCAGCACTTAAAATTGCTATTAACAATTTCAGTGGTGCCGGCACCGGGAATCGAACCCAGGTCACTCGCGTACTATGAAATTTAAAGCGAGCGCCTAGCCCCTGAGCTACCACGGCTATCCTGTCATGACTACATAAATTTCAGGAGGAGCACCCGGACCTGTGCGACCTGCAGCTGTCGCCGCACCAGCTGATATACGACATGTACAACACGATCTCGCTGACGGAGATCAAGGGATACGCAATGATGCAGTTCTCGTGGATGCTGCTTCGGATCTACGGTAAAGGTATGTCATCGGACACGTCTGTATTGTGTACATAAATACATACAGTCACGCCTTTTTCCTTTATAAGGGGAAACGTGACGGGTGGCGAACCACATCGTCGCACTTCCAGTACGAGTCAAATAATTCTTAATACCCATTGCGTTCCCACGAGCAGTATAGTTACAGCATTGCATATTGTTTGGTATTATGTGTTTTTATTTATGGAAAAAAGTGGCGAAATGAGGAAATTAGTTCACCTGATGGTAAGTGCAACGACAAATGCAATAGATGCTGTGTCATCCAGAGTATTTCTGTGTGGCACCACACTGTGCCCGTTACCCTGAGACATAAGTTCTTTAGTCCCATATGCCCAGTGATTACATAAGTTATGAGTGCCCTTCAGACCGAAACACTGCCATGTTTGCACACCACAACTTGACGGCAGAGATCTGAAAATTGTTGGTATCCACCTGGACGGATTCCTACATAGTAATCCTACCACCCAAGAACCCGAACTTTTCATGTGACACCAGCTGACACCGTAACGAGAGATGGTAAAAATTAATCAGAGAAATATGAATAGAAAAAATATTACATCACATACGAGTATCTTTGTTATGGTTTCATCGAACCTAATCGTAGTTACAGTGATTGTGTGTCAGGTGCCTTTAGGTAAGCGGATATCATAACTTGCGATATTGTCGATCCCGTGGTTCAGCGGGTGGTAATTTTGAGTACGGGGTTTATTTTAACTCGAAACCAATAGCACCACTAAAAATTATTGCTTTCCGATTAGTAGTGACTGAGTCCGCATCATTGACACTGCATTTGGGACAATGCTTATTGGACATACAAAATAAGCTTCACCTCTTATATAGAAGTATAAGTATAGAATTTTGCATTTTAAGGAAGGTAAAGCATTTGTTACTAAAAATAAACAATTTACAAAACGATACTTATTTAATTAAATATGTTCAGTTATATATACGTCAGAGAGCAGTGTAAGTTATCTCACGTCCCGTGCACACAGACCGCAGACCAGACCCCACTCGTTGCTGATAAAACACAACCGCACCAACTGCGCACAATAAGAGATAACAGACGGAACACCGGTCTACTACTAACAGTGGTGACCCTGGTCCACATTGAACGACTAGGGGAAGTTCAACGCAAGTGTTACATGATGATGTCCATCTGGCAGATTTTAGACCACGACAACAACTTCCGAATGGTCGGAAGTTATAAACTGAGCAGGAAATGTTATAGTGCCACAAGTGTACGCGCAAACAGGATCACTCATTCGTCCTAACCTAACAGCGCCGTTTATGCGACAACACAACCGGACTCGTAAACAAACAAATAGCACGGATGCGAACCCGAAACCCACGGCGCGATTATATACACAGAAAGCATACCTAACGGCACTTCTTCCGCTTCTATAAAAGGCTGATATCAAGTTCATGATCAATACAGCGTACTGATTTGGACAGTTTGTTTTTTTTGTTTTTTCGGGATAAAAAGTATCCTAAATCCATCTCCAGGATGCAAGCTATCTCTGTGTCAAATTGCGTCAAGATCGGTGCAGCGATTGGTCCGTGAAAAGGTAACAAACAGACAGAGGGACAGAGAGTTATTTTCGCATTTATAATATAAGTATTGATTATTATATCAGTCCCGGTAGTAGTGTTCAGTTATATAAGTGTTATTGACCGTCGAAGACCTAGTAGAAATCACGTTACGTCTCTTGTAACTAGATTACGACGCAATACGTATACGTTATTTTATTTACTGGTTCCTATGCGTGAAGCAGTGTTGTACCAACATTACTGTGTATCGATTAGAAGGGTACTGATAGCTAGTGTAATCACTGGGCGCATGAGACTTAACACCTGATGTCTCAGGGTGACCAGCACAGTTAGTTGCCACGCAGAAATGTTTGTGGTAGGAAAGTTACAGCCCATAAATGTCACACTGCTGAGCGCAGGCATCCTCTCATTCCTGAGAGGGTTTTGGAGCATTCTTCGAAATATTTTTATTCCTTAGACATGCCGGTTTCCACACGATGTTTTTCGTTCAGCGCTGAGCACGTGGTAAATCAGCACATGAAATAATTTTAGTGGTGCCAGCGCCGGGGATCGAACTCACGATCGAGGTCGCTCGCGTACTGCGAAACGCCCAGCCCTTCTTATGGGCAGACGTTGCGTTTACCATCAGGTGAACGATGCTCGCCTCATTACTACACTCCAATAAAAAAAAAATTGAGTATCTAATATTTAGAAGCATTTAAAATATTCAAATTTGAATTAAAATCTACAATCACAAAGGAATTGAACCGATGAACGTGCAATTACAGGGAATTTCACCCAGGAAGCGAGCCTGACGAGACAGAGGTACGGGGAGCGGTCGGCCCGTACCGCCACCGCGGCCAAGGCTGCCCTGGCGATGGCACGACGTGATATATACCGCTGCGACCCACCGCAACACAAAGAAGGTGAAATCTACATTTACTACTAAAAGCAGTTGCATATTTTTTGTTATTTAAATAAACTTTGTCCCACACTAGTATTTCACCTGTATCGTAAGTGCATTTACGGATATAAATTGCAAGTACGCAACACCCAGACCCGGGGGTCTCCCCCGGTCTGGGTGTTGCGTAGGTGTAGTATATATATAGGTGTAGGTTGCGTAAGTGCTGGGTGTGGGTTTTGTAACTCTGGTTGGTTTCGTGATTCTGATCCCGTTAAATAATGAATGAGCTTCATACGCAAAAATAAAGCTCATTCATTGGTTAATCAAACAATCAAATGAAACCGATCCCAACTGGTACAATTATCTGTAGTTCCGTGAGGGTTTTAAATTCGTAGTCCGTAGCAGTGTAGATTTTTTCTACGGGAATAACGTTCAACTTTAAATTGTCTACAAGTAACAATTTATAAACGTCCCACTGTTGAGCACAGGTGTCCTCTTATTTCGTGAAATGGATGTCGAAAAGACTAGGCCACGTTTCTCCAGTACGGGTCGGCGAATTTCACATTTCACCGAAATATTATTTTTTTCTTAGACATGCAGCTTTCATTACGATTTTCTCCTACAACGCAAGCAAATTGAATTATTAAAAGCAATACCGTGGGATCGTATCGGGGTCACTCGTGGTCCACAGCCCAAGTATCCTGACACCGCCCGCAAGATTATCCTATCTTAATACCTATTAGCATTCAAACGGAAATTATCACTGAAACGCAGACTGATTGCTTTCACATCTCCGATTTGATCGAACGTAACGCCCCGCACGTTCCGCGCGTTACAGGCGAGACGTACGCGGAGGTGACCCGCCTGCTGCAGGGCTACATCGAGAACGAGGTGGACATGAACCCGGAGGCGACCTGCCGCGACAACTGCGGCTACTATACGCTCGCCAAGAGCCACAGCTGCTTCAAGGACCAGTTCTGCGCGATGCAGCCGCAGTGCAAGGGCCGCATCATCGACTGCCAGTACATCGACTCCGATATGTGGGTGTGTCAAGCGAGCGTAAGTGTTTGTGTAGTAATTATTTAAAAAAAGTCTAAATGTATGTGTAAATGTTATAAATATATTCAAATGTGTTCAAAGGAAACACTTATGTACATTATTGTAATATTTTTAACCAACTCCAAAAACGGAAGAGGTTCTCAATTCGTCTGTATATTTTTTATTGTATGTTCGGGCATAACTTCGTTGTTGAACCGATTTAGTGATTCTTATTTTATCAGAAAGGGGGTACCGTAGAGTTGGTCAAGTTCTGGTGATGGAATCTATAGGAAATTATTAAACTCTTAAATTCGCATACGCATGTTTGGTCCTGCTGCGTGTAAGTTTTTGATTAAAAAATTATTTTAAAACTAATTCTTCGCAAAAGCTGAAGACGATACGACGATGCGACATAAATATAGAATTTCGTTCTAAAATGCAACGCGACTTTCTACAGCACAGTTGGAATGCATTCCTTTCGAAGGCAGGTTTTAATTCAAATTGACCGCTGGCCGCCTTATTTACAGAACCGGAACAGCAAACGGCGTTACGAGTGGATAGAATACGAGAACGGAAGGACGTTAGGCCACGTTGGTAGCTGCACTCGGGGAAGTACCAAGGTAACATTTGTATACCTTAATTTTTTTTGATTGTCTGCCTTACGAGCCCGAAAAAAAATCTTATTCCCGCATAAGGTTGATTGCTGTCTTCAACAGAGGTTTTCTGCTGCACAGAATATACATAGTGCCGTACTCAGTACATACAGGCACTCACTTGTCTTCACCTTCTCGGTCTTAATGCTATAAGATCAGAACTAGGATCAGATGCAATGTGATACCCATAAACAGACCGTGTTGTACAAATATTGGCTTAGGTTAGGATTCGAACACAGAAATCACAACTCGCCGGTTGGGAGCGCTAATCACCGAACTATGCGGTCGTTACATTATAGTAATAAAATGTAAATCTAATTCACTAGAATATGACATTGAGATACGATATGACATAGATATATAAGCTTGACATATTATCGCAAAAATACACCAACTTAACATCATTTAATGATGCGCAATTGTAAACTAATTGCGATAGATATGAAATAGCAGAGACTTATTTAAAGTCAGTAATATCAAAACTGAAAAGATTCATAGGAAATACTTCACTAAATAACCTGGCGACCAACACAATGAACACTAGCTTAATTAGTGTTGCCAGGTCCAATGTGTCAAATTTCGGGACGGATCGTAAAAAAATAATCGGGAATTCGGTTTTCAAATCGGGACAGTTACAATAGCTACCATGTTTTAGTGAAGCATTTATTTTTATCAAGCGGTCAGTTTTTTTTATAATAATATGTTAGCATTGGTACAAGAAACAAAATAAAAAAACTAGAAAAAATTAGAGGTATGAGAAACAGGGACATTTGGCGTCCCGATCAAAGGTGAGTCGGGACGTGTCACCAGACCCCTGCGAATCGGGACGTCCCGCGCAAATCGTGACACCTGCAACGATAAGCTTAATTGACTTCAGTACTTTGAAGGTCACCAGTATCGATTTAACGTCTGTCTCAACTACAAAGCGTTTGCCGTGGAATTAACAAGAGTGCAAGTGATTCAGGTGGACTCCTGGTGGCGCTGGCTGTTCTGGCATTGCTCCTACTGCATGTGCCTCTGCGACGAGTCCGGGCCCCTATCCGACCGCTACTTCAGCCTATGGGATTCCACGTCGGACGTCAAAAATAACAAGTTAGTCCGCTGCGATCCAACGACGCCCGCACACGTAGGAAGATCCGACTGCGACTCGAATCTGAGAATATCATCTTAAACAAATTGTATCCATCCACATCCAGAGAACCCAGTCTAATAAAGATTTCTCCTCCCAAGGTCGACTCCTGGTGGAAATGGAATCTCCTACACTGCTCTTACTGCTTTTGCCTTTGCGAGGACGATGTCGACTCCTCCGAACGTTTCTTTAGCATGAGAGAAGCGTTGTCTGCTCATGAGAAGAACATGTCAGTACTTTAACCAAATGAAGAAGACTCTACTTTTATTAGCTTTGTAAATTCTTCGCTAGTGTAGAGTACATTATCTGTGTATATGGATTTAAAAATATGTATTAATCCGGGGTAGTACTAACAGCATGGGTGTGCGGGTGTCTTCTGTCGGATTCGCTAATAGACAAAAGCACAATAGATTTTCTTACGTTACAGGGTCGTGACCGGAGTGCGTCTTGCAAAATATGGAAGGGTGTTCCACCTGCAGATTAGTGAAGGTGAACTTGGCGAGCGAGGCGCAATAAAGCCCGGCAGCTGGGTGCCGATCCAGAAGTTCGATCCCAACGAGCCGGCCGTGAGAGAAGGCGTTGACTACCACACGCTTTCCTACGAGAAGAGAGCTATAGATCTAGACGAACTCGATTCTCCGGTAGGACACGTTTTGACCGGCGTCAGGTAATAGTCACACACTAAAAAGTCGAGTAACTTGTACGTTGTCCTAGTTTTTTTTTACTCTTATCCCATTGCAGATTCCGTATGATCGGTGCCCACTTACACTTCGAGATTCGCTCCACGCCCTTCAATTACACGACGGGTCGCCTCTTGTCTGAGAAGAGTGTGTGGATTAGTAACGATAACACAGACGGCGCCGAGAAGCCGAGGTTAGTTAATTTTCCTGGTTGGCTTTATATTCTACTAAAACGCAATCATTGGATTTTTATTCATTATCTTTTATCATCTGATTGATCTGATAGGTATTATGTTTACTTGCTAATTTTCCCCTTGGTTTTGCTCTCTTCTTTTTCTTCTTTATCGTTCGCAGTAGCAGACAATTTGCAGAAGAAGTTGCCCGTCAGCGTTCTGGTTTTTTAACGTTAGTCTAGGATCGTACCAATGTGCACAATCGTCTGAATTTCCAGGAGCCGCCTGAACCTGTACCGACCGGACATACCGACGCGCAGCCCGCTTGCGCTGCCCGTTGACTCCAAGCACGACCAGTACGTGGAGTTCACCAACACGGACTTCGAGGCTGACGCGGCGCAGAGCACCGTGCCCTTCATCGACATACAGCCCGTGCAGCCAATGAAAGGTACACATTCCGCATTCATATTATCGCAATTATTGTTTTCGTAAAAAAAAAACATATGTTACGCCACCAACAAGATTGGTACCAGAGATTTCAAAAATACATATTAACATTTTGTAGTGTATAGTACAGTTATAATTCTGAACAATAACGTATATTTAGGATTTAAGATGTGTGTGATGTGTGACAAGTGGAAAGATGTGGTCTCTGCTCTGCTACGGGAAAGAGACGTGACTCTATGTATTTTGTTTTACTACTAAATAAATGTTTAATTACATTTATTGTTACGAAAAGTCGACTAAAATTTTTGATAATTACCAATTTTATTTTATTACCTCTCTAAAATGTTATTAGTCTATACTAGTTGGAATCGTGTGGAAATTATTGCAATTAAGTGCAGTAAGTAAATGATGCCGGGTTTCGACACCCACTTTGTGTTAGAGTCGAATAAAAGGCAGTGCTCTAGATAACTTTTCAATTGTATGTTGCAGTTAGAATACATTTTTGACAAGTAACGTTACTCTATGATTGAAGGGGTATAAAACCATAGACTAAACTTTTTATTCTTGCTGTCAACTGTAACAACATACTGAAAGTAATAATATTATTTGGCATCCATGTCTCTTATGGCGTTGATGTGAATGCAAATTATTTCCAGGCGCTGCCCTATCAAGCGGCGCGGGCCTGATACACCGTGGAGCACCGGGCTCAGGGGGATTCATCTCCGTGAAGCTGTTCACCTACGACTACTCCCGCCACGTGAAGGCCGAGGTCCCGCCGAACGCGTACGAAGAGATCGGCGACTCTTCCGAATTCGCACCAATCGTGAATTAGTTTTAAGTTCCTTTTTTATATACTCATTATTTCCTAATTGTAATTTAATGTAATTTCGTAAATAAATTTTTCCCTAAATATTTTTACAATCATTTTAACTATTGGCCGCAATTTCAGATAGATTCTGTAATTGCATATGAACTGGGACATAAATATCTGCTATTAAGCGTACCTAAAATTTATAATATTATGTTAATGTACTTTTTAACTTAGGAAAACTATTAAGGGTAACTAAGGGGTACGGGTAAATACTGTTTTTACGAAACACTGAATGCGTAGTGGCGTAGAGATGAAAACGGGAAAATCTTCCCTAATTTTGATTAAAAATGTGCTAATGGTATATTTTAACTTAAATGATGAATATACATACACGTTCTTTAATTTGGAAAATATGGTAAAAACCAACCGATTATGTAATAACGACCGAACTTTTACGTTCGTTTAATTGAAAGCGTCAATCATTTTAGGTTATTTTTGAATCCATAAAAAATTAGATATGGTCATCCACCATCATTGTCAACAACATCAGCCTGCAAGAACTGCTGTCACTGCTGTCACAGACCAACAGACCAATTCTGTTATCTAATACGCAGGCTAATTCGCAGTACTAAACACCTCGCACCTTAGAGTGTAGTCAACGGTCTGTGTAATTTAGCTCGAGCATATTGGAGATGGTTTTCCGTCACCGCACCGAGACCACAACATTTTACTGGCATGTCCTTTAGACGACTTTTAATACATCCACGGGACAAAAAGGGGTGGTAGATTACCTTACGACGGCCAAAACGCGACACTGATATGGTTATTATTTTAGATAACTATATTGATCTACACAATTCGCCGTCATTAAATCACCATCCGCAAAGCTATAATTGAATAAACAATACATAAAGATCTATCGTACCAATTACACGAGCAAAAGACAATTATATCGGAGCGAATTTAACTCTAGAACTACTATATATGTAACTATATTTATATATGTTAATTATTTATGAGTTATTTAGGTTTTTTTGCTATTTCTTTCCCTGCTTCATTGCTACACCTAATCAAAATCTCACCACTCCATGGGTTGATTGGGAGAAAATGCCTAATGGCATTAAGTCCCCCTTTTGTATCATTTTATTGTAAAGGTAGCAATAAAGATTTAAATAAAATAAAGCATAGACTTGAATTTTACACAGATTATATATAATACTTTGGGGAAACGAAATTCCCTTATAGACTAAGCAGCTCCGTGCCTACGGCGTCAACATTTCATCAGCAAAATACGAAATCCATCAAGTTTTCGTTTCATATTGTGACTATATTTTCATGTGTGCATTAGGAAGGTATTTTATAAGTATGTCTATTTGTTTTTATGTGATTGTAATTGAAATCATTAAATAATCTGAGTGGTTTATTTCTTACTGGTGCTAGGATTCCTATGCAGGAATCCGTCTAGGTAGGTACCACCCCAGTGCCAGTTATTCTGCCGTGAAGCAGTAGTGTGCAAGCATTACTGTGTTTCGGTTTGAAGGGCACTGTGAGCTAGCGTAATCACTGGGCATATGAGACTTAAGAACTGATGTCTCAGGGTGACGGGCGCATTGTGGTGTCACACTGTTCTGGGTGACATAGCATTTGTTATGGGCAGACGTTGCACTTACCATTTGGTGAACGCTTTGCTCGTTCCGTCACTTTTATTAAATAAAAAAATAACACGTTTATGTAAACTGTTAGTGTACAGAGATTCTATAATAGTAAATAAATAAATGTAAACTTCTGCTTCTGCTGAGCTGGTGGAATCGGTTAGACGAAAGCCGAGTTCGAATTATACATTTGAACACTGTTCAGTAAAATTTGGTTTTATTAAACTTGGTTTCCAAAGCGAATTGTGTTTACTTCAGGTGTCCCAAGTTATGAAGATTTTTTCGCTAATATTGCACAGAACGCCATCTATGATACAGTAGCAAAACCCTTGACTATAGAAAACTTTGTCATTGACTGCCATCTATGATGTCTTTTGAAAACTACGATGGTTTAGACTTAGACCGTCCACGTAAAGATGCTTTTGATAAGATTTTAAAGAGCACCATTTCTTTTTGATTATTTTTTTTTAATAACCTGTCGTCGTCGCAGATAGAGCTAATTATAAAAGTAAATCAAGAACTGTGAAACGACGCTTTTAAGTATTTTACGTTCATTAGTTCCGTTTGGTAGCGGCCTAAGAGAATCTACCACACCATATCATCTCGTGGGTGTCGGTAAAAGTCGAAAATTAAAACCGGAAGATGGGCAGCAGCATCTTACTGGAACGTCTGAATAAATTAACTGCGGTTTCCAACCCGCCTGCCAAGCGTGCCAGCTGTGGCAAAATCCCTCCCAAATGAGAGCTAGAAACTTTTGTGGCAATTAATGACGGACGCCTATGTCAGCAGTGGACTTGTGATAGGCTGAAATCATGATCATGATGATGAGTTCCCCTTTAACTTTTATGTATATTTTACTAATAAAACAAAAATAGCTTTTAATTAAAATATAGTTTTGCATTAGATAGCCCGATTATTGAAGAAGGATATCCATACTAATATTATAAATGCGAAAGTAACTCTCACTGTCCCTCCGTATGTTTGTTACCTTTTCACGGTTCAACCGCTTAACTGATCTTGACGAAATTTGGCACAGCGAGGGCTTGCATCCTAGAGACGGACAAAGGATACTTTTTATCCTTAAAAATCAAATAGTTACCACGGGATATTTAAAAAAACCTGTATCCATACAGACGAAGCCGCCGGTAAAAGGTAGTAGGCTATAATTCTTCATGCTACAGACTTATGCGAGTCGCAGGCTGAGATGGTGAACTTAACATTACCGAGAAGGTCCGAACGAACCACGCAGTCATGTGAACGGCTTATTCCAAGCAGGTGAAACCGCTGGGCCAATCTAGTGTGTGGATAACACGGACACACTCTTAGAGGGAAAACAAGCCCATACCATAGTAAAGGACATTAAATGTATGGCTAGACCGACTATGTTTTCTAGAAACCAATTTAGATATGACATAATGACTACAAACTGTGACTGTGGACTAATAAACAAACGTGACTGACGTGCCTTTAGCGCTAAGGTTTTATCTAAATATCACAGTACGTTAAACATTGTTCATTTTACAGTTACATTCGTTCCTATAAACAATACGAATTCACAGTAAATTTTTCTTTACGCAAAACTTAAAAGTTCGTCGGACTGAAGCAAGATGGCGTTAATGTGTTTTTTGTTTTATAGGATAGGACATCGAATCGAGCAAAACGTTCACCTGATGTAAAGTGCAACGTCTACCCATAACAAATGCTATGCCAGAACATTTCTATGTGACACTACACTGCGCCCGTCGCCCTGAAACATCGGTTCTTAAGTCTTATATACCCAGTGCTTACGCTAGCTCACAGTGCTCTTCAAACCGAAACACAATAACGTTTGCACACTACTGCTTCACGGCGGAATAACTGGCCCTGGAGTGGTACCTACCTAGACGGATTCCTGCATAGGAATCCTACCACCAGATATATAGAAGAGTAATCAATAAAATATTCAACACGTTATTAATATTCACGATATACTTTATATATTTTACGGTATAATTTTTATAATTAACAACGGATTTACTGCTAAATAATTAACGCACGGACAAACAGTTATTACATGAATATACAAAAAGTCCAAAAAACAAAATGTTCTATGAAAATATAAATAACTAAAATGTCAAAAACATTTCCCAGCAATAAGAAACCAGTTGACGTGTGGTAGCGGCTTAAGAGAATCTACCACCCCATCTCATCCCGTGGGTGTTGTTAAATGCGACAGAGGGGCAATTAAAACCAAAAGATGGGCAGCAGCATCTTCCTGGAACGTCAGAATAAATAAACTGCGGTTGCCAACCCGCCTACCAAGCGTGGCAACAATGGCAAAATTGAGATGAGAGCTACAAACCTTTGTAGCAATCTATGGGGGAGGCATATGTTCAGCAGTGGACTAGTGATAGGCTGAAATGATGATGTTGATAAAGAGACCAGTCGCTAACATCCCACAAATGTTGAAACCGTTAGCAGGTATAATGATGACGTATTTATATAGTGAATGTTGGGTCTGGCAGAAGAAGCACGAAAATAAGATTAATACTGTTGAAATGTAAAGTTTGAGAAGTATAGCTGGAGTGATTTTGATGGATAAACTGAGAAACAACGTGATAAGAGAACGATGCGGTGTGGTAGAAGATGTAGTGACAAAGATAGAGAAAGGGATGCTTAGATGGTTTGGACACGTAGAGAGGATGCATTAAAAAATGAAAAAAGTAAATTGACGAAACAGATTTATGAGGCGAGTGTGAATGGGCAAGCCGGTAAGGATCGACGTAGGCGAATCGTAATACGACCAGATCGAAATCGTTTTAAGGAAAGGCCACGTCAAAAGTACCCGCAACCGATGACCTTGTACCTGAAAACACTAATAAAAGTAGAGGAAGATAAAGATGTGTGTCAGGATCGTAGCAAGTGGAAAGATGTAGTCTCTGCCTTCCCCTATGGGAAAGAGGCGTGACTCTATGTATTATATTAGTGAATTCACACATAAATGTGTGTGACATAAGCAAAGAGAGTAAGACACGACAGCTCATATAAAGATAAGTGTTGCAAAATTCACCGTAAAGCCAGAGCACAGAGAAAGGCCGTCTAATGATGTGGGATTATCGAACTGTGCATTTTAATGTCGTTTACAAACTTTGTATTCTATGATCTCTTAATTTATAACGCAATCGCACGCAATCATCAGATATCCTACTAGTACTTAAGACTATGTTAGATATAATCTCGAACCGCCAAAGCCGGCGAACTGTACCGGTGTACTGTATCAAAATTAATGCCTGATATGCTATTATGAAGGTAATTTTTCCTCTAATGACGAAAAATAAGTAAATTACTTAAAATTAGTGTTTTGTTAAAAAAAATGGTAAAAAACATTAAATTTGTAGAAAGCGCCATCTGTTGAAAAATCTGTTCAACTAACATGTACAGCAGTTGTCGGTTGGAGTTGTTTACATTATTTAAGGATGGAGCTCCGGCATATGTTCACGATCACGATACTGTGCCAAATGTTCGTACGTGTATTAATTAAATTAGCTAGTTAAGTTTTAATTATAAATTATAATAATTTAAAAAACTGTTTTTTTTTACAAACAGCATATCCATACTCTGACGATGCAGTAGTGTTTCAAACATTACTATGTCTCGGTCTGAAGGGCACTGAGAGCTGGTGTAAACACTGGGCATTCGAGATTTAAGAACTGATATCGCGGAGTAATGGGTGCGATGTAGTTCCCAACAGAGAAATGGTCTGGGCGACACAGCATTTGTTATGGGCAGACGTTACACTTACCATCAAAGAAAGAAAGAAAGAAAGAAACATTTATTTGTCACACGCACACAATTCACAGACAGATTAACAGTGTATAGGAACGTTCATCATCATCAGCATCAGGTGAACGTTTCGCTCGTTTCATCAGTTTATAAAAAAAAATGAGTGTGCGTGTGTAGGTTGCGTGGTGTGCGTGTGCGTGTGCGTGTTCGTGTGCGCGGACACGTACCTGCACGCGCAGCGGGTGCACGGCGAGCAGCGCCAGCAGGTCCTGCGAGGGCAGCAGGTCGGCGGCGCGCAGCCCCAGGCAGCGCACGCCGGCGCACAGGAACGCGGCCAGGTAGCGGTGCAGCGGGAAGTGGAACGACGCGTGCATCGCCTCCGTCTGCGCGGACACACGGATTTATTACAGCTTCCGGTGGCCTCATCACAAACCGTGTCAACGTTTGCTTCTTTCGACCAGTAGGTGTCGTAATACCTCTTATGACACAACTAACGAACTACCGCGTCCCCCCATGCATACATTTAGTCACAGCCTTTTTCCCATATAAGCGGTAGACGGAGACCACACTTAGCCCTTTTAACTTCACAATATCTTACTAAGAAAAAGAAATAGACTATGCCGAGACGGCTACAATTTATGATAAGACTCATGATACTTTGATAGAATTAAGCAACATTCGTTTCGCGCAATTTGCACAGATACAAGTACCGGACAAATTGAAAATTCGAATACTGAAGTAATTTAAATAAAAAGGACGAAAAAATAAAAATAACATGGTTGATAGCGGAAATAATCCGGATCATAAACGTGTCATTCTTTATTTCCATTATCTAAATTTTATATAAACTATTAAAAACTAAACAACGGTAACATGGTTATGTGAGCCAGCGGCGCGTGCGCCGGCTCGGTCAGGTGGCTCAGCACCGAGCACATGGGTACGTACCCGGTCCAGCTGCAGCGAGGTGAAGTTGACGGCGTCCAGCCAGTCGCGCAGGTAGGCGAGCGCGGCGGCCACCATGCGGCGAGCCAGCGGCGCGTGCGCCGGCTCGGACACGTGGCTCAGCACCGACCACATGGGTACGTACCCGGTCCAGCTGCGGCGAGGTGAAGTTGACGGCGTCCAGCCAGTCGCGCAGGTAGGCGAGCGCGGCGGCCACCATGCGGCGAGCCAGCGGCGCGTGCGCCGGCTCGGACACGTGGCTCAGCACCGACCACATGGGTACGTACCCGGTCCAGCTGCAGCGAGGTGAAGTTGACGGCGTCCAGCCAGTCGCGCAGGTAGGCGAGCGCGGCGGCCACCATGCGGCGAGCCAGCGGCGCGTGCGCCGGCTCGGACACGTGGCTCAGCACCGACCACATGGGTACGTACCCGGTCCAGCTGCGGCGAGGTGAAGTTGACGGCGTCCAGCCAGTCGCGCAGGTAGGCGAGCGCGGCGGCCACCATGCGGCGAGCCAGCGGCGCGTGCGCCGGCTCGGACACGTGGCTCAGCACCGACCACATGGGTACGTACCCGGTCCAGCTGCAGCGAGGTGAAGTTGACGGCGTCCAGCCAGTCGCGCAGGTAGGCGAGCGCGGCGGCCACCATGCGGCGAGCCAGCGGCGCGTGCGCCGGCTCGGACACGTGGCTCAGCACCGACCACATGGGTACGTACCCGGTCCAGCTGCGGCGAGGTGAAGTTGACGGCGTCCAGCCAGTCGCGCAGGTAGGCGAGCGCGGCGGCCACCATGCGGCGACCAGCGGCGCGTGCGCCGGCTCGGACAGGTGGCTCAGCACCGACCACATGGGTACGTACCCGGTCCAGCTGCGGCGAGGGTGAAGTTGACGGCGTCCAGCCAGTCGCGCAGGTAGGCGAGCGCGGCGGCCACCATGCGGCGAGCCAGCGGCGCGTGCGCCGGCTCGGACAGGTGGCTCAGCACCGACCACATGGGTACGTACCCGGTCCAGCTGCCGGCGAGCGCGGCGGCCACCATGCGGCGAGCCAGCGGCGCGTGCGCCGGCTCGGACACGTGGCTCAGCACCGACCACATGGGTACGTACCCGGTCCAGCTGCGGCGAGGTGAAGTTGACGGCGTCCAGCCAGTCGCGCAGGTAGGCGAGCGCGGCGGCCACCATGCGGCGAGCCAGCGGCGCGTGCGCCGGCTCGGACACGTGGCTCAGCACCGACCACATGGGTACGTACCCGGTCCAGCTGCAGCGAGGTGAAGTTGACGGCGTCCAGCCAGTCGCGCAGGTAGGCGAGCGCGGCGGCCACCATGCGGCGAGCCAGCGGCGCGTGCGCCGGCTCGGACACGTGGCTCAGCACCGACCACATGGGTACGTACCCGGTCCAGCTGCGGCGAGGTGAAGTTGACGGCGTCCAGCCAGTCGCGCAGGTAGGCGAGCGCGGCGGCCACCATGCGGCGAGCCAGCGGCGCGTGCGCCGGCTCGGACAGGTGGCTCAGCACCGACCACATGGGTACGTACCCGGTCCAGCTGCGGCGAGGTGAAGTTGACGGCGTCCAGCCAGTCGCGCAGGTAGGCGAGCGCGGCGGCCACCATGCGGCGAGCCAGCGGCGCGTGCGCCGGCTCGGACAGGTGGCTCAGCACCGACCACATGGGTACGTACCCGGTCCAGCTGCGGCGAGGTGAAGTTGACGGCGTCCAGCCAGTCGCGCAGGTAGGCGAGCGCGGCGGCCACCATGCGGCGAGCCAGCGGCGCGTGCGCCGGCTCGGACAGGTGGCTCAGCACCGACCACATGGGTACGTACCCGGTCCAGCTGCGGCGAGGTGAAGTTGACGGCGTCCAGCCAGTCGCGCAGGTAGGCGAGCGCGGCGGCCACCATGCGGCGAGCCAGCGGCGCGTGCGCCGGCTCGGACAGGTGGCTCAGCACCGACCACATGGGTACGTACCCGGTCCAGCTGCGGCGAGGTGAAGTTGACGGCGTCCAGCCAGTCGCGCAGGTAGGCGAGCGCGGCGGCCACCATGCGGCGAGCCAGCGGCGCGTGCGCCGGCTCGGACAGGTGGCTCAGCACCGACCACATGGGGTACGCGGCAGCCTCCAGCTCGCACGAGAACGCCGCGTAGTACGACGACGGCTCGAACTCGATGTGCCCGCCCGTCTCCCGAACGTTCACGTTCATGCCTGCAGGGTTGATTGTTGCGCATGTAAATACCGTAATCTGGATGCATTTATTTCATAAACCAATTGAGACAACAAATTAACATGGGGCTTTTACGAATACTATTTGTGAAATTATATTATTTAACATTAACGATAATGTGTTGGCCAGATGAAAATTTAGGCATTTTTTTATTTTACTGGTGGTAGGATTCCTATGCAGGAATCCGTCTAAGTAGGTACCACCCAGGGCAAGCCGTGAAGCAGTAGTGTGCAAACATTACTGTTTCGGTTTGAAGGGCACTGTGAGCTAGCGTGATCAAAGGGCATATGAGACTTAAGAACTGATGTCTCTGGGAGATGGGCACAGTGAGGTGTTACATTGAAATGTTCTGGGTGACAGCGGTGAACGTTTTGCTCGTTTCATCACTTTATACAATAAAAAAAAATTATTAGCTCGATGATTCTTAATTACTTCAAAGAATAAATATGCTGCTTGAACTGACGCGACTTGTAAGACAACAACAACGATAAGACTGGCCGATTTGAAAAAATAAATAAAAAGAAATTTAAAAATTTGCAGTAGGCGGGAATTAGTGGGAAATGTATATGAGCAGTGCCATAGCTTTACGGAATGAATACTGGCAAGCCTATTATTTAATTTAGTTTTTCTAGTTAGGAAATAACTAATTATTACTGTTTATTCCTAAATTAATGTGCCGTTATTTTTGTTTGAACTGTAACTGGCGTGCGTCTATGTTTTAACCAGATGCTTTATTGGACGTTGATACGCTTTGGACTATGGTGAACATTTCCAGATGCTGTGAAGATATCGCAGATGGAGCTGTCTGTCCTCGGAAAGACATACACAGCCCTCTCAACCAAGTCTGTGAGCTTTGCTTATCTTTGTTTTGGTCAGGAATATTCCTGCACGATTTAAAAGAAAAAGCTAACGGCCGAGACAGATGCAATGAAGCCAATAATTATAATTAAAATATTTGTAATACTAGAATATGGGAAATTATTTTTGTTACACGCCGGTTCTGTTATTGATCAATTAAACGCCACTGCCAAGATACGTGTATATATTTCATTTAGATGATTGATCAACTTGTCACTACCTCTTGATTCGCACTGTAGCTCGTCTAACCTCAGACTCATCTAATTTGCCCTCCGGCCCCACTTATATATGCCTTCGAATATTCTAGAGCGCCGATAAAATTCTAAAATCCTATACAAGGTTGGGTTAAATCTAGAAACATCGCTCTTCGTTATAACATAATATACAACGTTACAGAAATTTCGTTATTCGTTAAGGCAAAGGTATTATGTTGTAGAAACTTGTCTATTTGTTAAGGGGAAGACATAACGTTCTAGAAACTTCTTTATTTCCTAAAGGGAAAGACAATTATTACAAATATCTTGACAATGAAATAATCAACTGTGATAAAAATAAGACACTGACCTTGCAGCATGGACAGGAACTCGAACCACATGTCGACGAGCGCGTCGTCCTGCAGGAACAGCAGCGCGACGCTCTTGTGCGACAGCACGTTGTTGAAGTCGGAGACCAGCGGCCAGTAGCAGTGCTCCTTCATGACGCGCTTGGTGCAGTCGATGACGTAGTGGCGGTTGGTGTCGGGGCGGTGCAGCTGGTTGCGCACCAGGATGCGGCCCATCATGAGGCGCAGCGACAGCACCATCACGTGCAGCAGGTGCAGCTGCTGCACGCAGCGCAGCGCGAGCGCCTCGTTGGAGAACAGCTGCACGGACATGTGCACGACGCGGTTGGACAGCGTGTCGGGGTCGCCCGCGCCCTCCAGCACCAGCGGGATGCGCGCGTAGTGCATCACGAACGTGCGCGTCAGGTGCTCCTGCGGAACGCACACACACTCACTTGGACGAGCCTTGGAAGCTGGGGGACGGGCACTCGCAGTGCAACGATGTACAAGCTCGCCAGAGGTTTGCAACCTTTTTAACACTAAATATTTGAAGTCAAACTTCTTTGGAACCAAACATTGTCAAATTTCAAGACCGATTCGAGTGCATCATTTCTGTTATTCTTAATTACAGTTATTTTATAGTATTCTTTTTATTTTGTTCTATATTATAGATCTTTAATTCTATATTATAGAACAAAACGTTCACATGATGGTAAGTGCAATGTCTGTCCGTAACAAATGCTGTGTCACCCAGAACATTGCTGTGTTCACATAAATATGTATTAACAAAAATATGACATCAGGGTCATATTTTTGTTAATTCATATTTATTTATTAATTGTTATTTTAATAAAATTCTAATATTCACTTCTGTTACGTGTCCTGAGGTGCACGTTTTAGTTATTTTTTTATTTGTGAAAACCTTTGACCGGGATTCAGGAATATCAAGAATATTATGCCTATTCCCTGTTGCCGTAAACAGTCCAAATTAAAGTATGCAGCTCTACCCAGTCGCCAGCTATGGAGTTTAAGTTTCCCACTGTACATGTCTTAAACGAGGTAGTGACAGAGATAGAGAACTATTTTACATAACAAAAATTACTATTAAGTCCTATTCTTGTTCACTTTTATTTATTATCAAATTTACATTTATTTAAAATAAAGAAGGTAATGCTTATCTACGACCCCATCTGATGGTGAGTGGCGATGCACTGATTGAATGGCGGTGTCTGAATCTGAATGCTTAGTGAGGACATGAGATATAAAATTTTGTTTTGTAAACAATATCGTCACTCCCATTTGTTATTATTATTTATTTGAGGAATACTATGTAAAATACTTCATTACCTTATAATCCTGATCAGGCAGCATGTTGAGGAGAAAACAGACGACGTTTTGTGGGAACTCATACTTAAAGGTCCAAAATATAAACTCGTCCAGCAACGTGTTGTGTTGCAGCCGGGGCGCCAGTGCTGGTAGATTACGATATCTGTAAGTATATATACCAATACAGTCACATATATTTCCCATATAAGGGGTAGGCAAATGCAACATACGTAGCCAAATTTTGACGTGACCGGGGGGCGAAATTTCTTTACAACCCATTGCGTTCCTATGAGCAGTATAGTGACAGCATTGCATATAAATGGTGTTAGTCTGCACGAACAAAGGCTGTCCCGTACAATACCTTAGTCGCCTCTTACGACACCTCGGTAGAAAAGAGGTAGGTGCTATTCTACTCTGCCGGACACCCATTATAATATAAATCTAAGGTTTAGATAATAATAAAAAAAAACAAAAAAAACTACTTAACTTAAAAATTAAAAAAAAAATGAGACAGAATACTAGAATTAATAAATAACAAAGCACTTTTATACATTACCTTCGCTTTTTAATCCTTTAAATCGAACCTTGCAGGAAAGGTAAATAATAATTTAATAAAAAAAATCGACTTCTAAGCAGCAGCTTCATGATTTTACCATGGATCCCATCATCGGACTTAACGAAATTTATATGGAACCACTCCTACAGTACCCTCTTTCTTATAAAACGAATCACCTTTTTTGAAGTCGGTTCTAGTTGACCGACTACAAAAAAGGTTACCTATTTCTCCAATTATAAGTGGCAAGTAAAGGATTGCCGTTTGGTGGCGGCTTAAGAGAATCTACCACCCCATCTCATCCCGTGGGTGCCGTAAAAGACGACAGAGCGAAAATAAAAACCAGGAGATGGGCAGCAGCATCTTCCTGGAGCATCTGAATATATAAACTGCGGTTGCCAACCCGCCTACCAAGAGTGGCAACTATGGCAAAATCATCCCAAAATGAGAGCTAACTAACTTTTGTGGAAATCAATGGGGGAGGCCCTATGTTCAGCAGTGGAATAGTGATAGGCTGAAATTATGAAAGGGTTACATTAAAATAAATTTGTGTCTACAATAAGTATAATGTGTCGATTTTACTAAAAACAGTATAATACGGCACTGTTTACCTTTACGACTGTAACCACCGAACCACCGAAACCACAAAGATATGAAGTGTCATATTTGTGCAGGAAACTTAAATAAATATATAGTTATGTTTACACGTACAGGGGCACGGGTACGCACACATGCACGCACAGTCACAGGCACGCACGCATACTCACTCGTCGGGCGGCTCGGGCGCGGGGAACGACTCGATGGCCTTTTCGTACATTTTGTTGGACTGGGCCATGTAGTGGCCGTAGCCCGTGTCCGGGAACGGAGGCTCCACCAGGTTACGGTACATCTGAAAATATAAACAGCGCACTAAATAACATTCTCGCTCATATGAATTGAATGACGACTGCCCCGTAATTCCAGTGGCACCAACCTAATTTCTTTTTAATAATTAGCTCAAGGCCGTGCTAGCTCAGGGGCTAGGCGCTCGCTTTAAAGTTTATAGTACGCGAGTGACCTGGGTTCGAATCCCGGTGCCGGCACCACTAAAATTGTTAATTGCAATTTTACGTGCTGATTTACCGTCGAAGGAAAACATCGTGAGAAAACCTGCATGTCTGAGGAATAATCAATATTTCGAAGTCATGTGAAGTCCGCCACGCTGCTCCAACCCGCATTGGAGCAGCGTGGCGGACTATTCCCGACTCCAAAACCCTATCAGAAATGAGGGGAGGCATGTGCTCAGCAGTGGGACATTTAGGTTACTTTACCTTTTCGTTACTTAATTAGTTTTTTTTTTAATTAATTTCAAACATCAGTGTGAAGTAAATAATAGAAAAGATGCACGCACAAGGTTCCATAACACATTTTTATAGCTTTACAGCAGCGTATAAAATTATGAATTTGGAAAGTTTATCCCTAGTCCAACCAACTCGTCATACCGTAGGTGTCCTGGAAAAACTCATCGCTTATGACTAGTGGTAGAATAACTAAATATGCCAGACTTGTCTAAGGTACCACTAGACCACTAATTAGTATCGGCAGTCCGACTGCCATGTGCAATATCGGCAAATCCTTCCTTCATGCGATAGGCTTATGTCCATCCTTGGACCGTTAACATGCTGACAATTAATATATAAGTCGTAGGACTCTCGTAATAGCAACTGTAAAGTCCATACATACATAAGATCACGACTGTATCCCATAAGAGGTAGTCAGAGATTGGGCACTCACTGCAAAAACAGATGATTGCCACAATCCACGTTTCACCAAAACAATATGACGGATGGTGTGATAGGTGGTGAGCCCATCGCGACCATGCTCTGTTGGGTGCACAGTGCAGTTTAATTCCCTTACTCGACTTTTAAGAGATCCATTGGATGAGATGGAGTGGTTGTATTCTTTTAACGAGCCGCTACCACACGGCTCTAACGATAATAATGCGTTATATTTCCAATAGTTTTCATTATTTATCCATTAACAACGACACAGTGCATATGCTGGTTAAATAAATTTGTAACAACAATCACGCCTTTTTCCCATTAAACGTGTAGTCAGAGACCACATCCGTAGCACACTTTTCGCCCACGCAGGAACTAGACTAGACTGGTGGCGAAACACGTCGCCGGCATTTTGGTGCGAGTTGAAATTTTTGAATATATTTCAAATATTCCTTCCTTCCTAACCTGTGGGTTAATGAGTGCCTTCGTCATGGCGGAGCGCATGAGGTCGCCCATGTTGTTGAACTCCATCAGCATCTGCACGTAGCCCTCGCACTCCTGCACCGCGATGCGGTAGCTGTCTGACGTCGTCTGCGTGCCCCAGCTGGAATCAAAGGCATCGCTAAGTTAGCGACCACACACATGATACTTACACAGTCACGCCTCTTTCCTATAGGGGTAGTCAGAAAGATCTATCAGGCCCAAAGAAATAGGTGGACGGGATAAAAAGCTTATTAGACGTTATTTTTAACCAGTTCTCTATTTCACAGTATATATATATACATATAATTTTTATGTATGTGTGTATATATATGACGTCCGCGTGGTATAGTGGTTAGCCTACCTGACTTCTACGCCGCGAGTCCTGGGTTCGTACACCAGCCGGAGCCAACATTCGTGCAACGAACAAATTGTTGGTTTTAGGGTCTGGCTGTGTTGTGCATGTGAAATATATGTCTGTAAAACGCATCCACGATACAGGAGAAATCCAACTGTGCGAAAAAAGTACGTTCGGGCATTACTTCTTTGCAAAGATGGTATCGTGAAGGTGGTCCGATGTAACTTAAATTCGCATAAGCATGTTTGTAGCTGCCGCGTTGAAGTCGGTTCTTGATTAAACAATCATTTTAACTACACTTGTAACAGAGGCGGCTGTGTGCCAGGAATAATCAGCAAGAAGCCCAGCATGCTTTAACTACACTAGTAACAGAGGCGGCTGTGTGCCAGGAATAATCAGCAAGAAGCCCAGCATGCTTTAACTACACTAGTAACAGAGGCGGCTGTGTGCCAGGAAGAATCAGCAAGAAGCCCAGCATGCTTTAACTACACTAGTAACAGAGGCGGCTGTGTGCCAGGAAGAATCAGCAAGAAGCCCAGCATGCTTTCATATTCGTTTGCCAATCGTTTTTAAAAGTTACGACGCAATGCTTAGGTTAACAAATCGTATGTATTGAATGAAACATAAGCGGTAATTTAGATAAATTAACGTTAAAACGTTTACATGTGGCTGTGTCAGTTTGTTTGTTCCAGCAATTATTGTCGACCCATGACAACGTCTACATCATAATCAATCCAAAGGTATACAAACTGTCCAGCGACAAAATATTGATTGACATCATCACTGCGCGTATGAGACTTAAGAACTGATGTTTCAGGGCGACGGGCGCAGTGCGGTGCCACACAGATGTGTGAGTGGTACAGCACTTGTTATGGGCAGACGTTACACTTACCATCAGGTGAACGAATTGCTAGTGAATAAAAGTAAGTTACTTTGCTAAGATCCGCATGCAAAATATAAAAATGGTGTATATTACCTAGTTTTTTGAAGTGCACCACCCGCCCTCCCTCAGTAGCGTGCACAAGCAAACTAACACCGCCACCAGGAACCGCCACCAGGTACCCTCCACCAACCACTACAATACCACCACTAGATAATATACACCACTGAAGTCGAGAACACGACACGTGTTTCGCCCCAAAACGAGGCATTATCAAGCGTAATAGACTCTACGACAGACGGCCGCCGAGTGAGCGGCGCGGTCAAAGAGCTGCCTATTTATACTACAGGTGACGCAAACGGCCCCCACCTACGACATTGCGATTACAATATCGTGATAGCGACCGCTTGCTCACACAATCCACCACCCGAATTACATAAGCAGCCGTTTGCGACCGAATTGATAGCAAACGACTACTTAGAGTATATTTAAACTTTAAGTACTGGATTTAAAGATATTTAAAAGTGGTGAATTCGAGACGTTTGTTTGTTCATTCAGCAGTGCAATGCTATTATTTTTATTTTTAATTATTTCTAATTGTTCCAGCACACACAGCCGAAGCCCCTTGTCGCAAATATGTAGGACTTTAAATGTGTGGTCGCTAGTCAGGTTATGCCCAGTTTCCAAAAGATGTTTTGCGAAGTGTGATTAAAAATAATTTTCAATAATTGTCAATAAAAATATCCTTTACTACTACAGATATGTAGACGACATTATCATTTGCTGGACAGGTACCCGAAGGCAACTGGACGTTTTCTTTAATAAATTAAACAAAATTCACCCCAAAATAAAATTTAAGATGGAATTGGAACAAGACTGTACTCTTAACTTTCTAGATATTTCAATATCCCATAAAAACGGCACCCATGATTTTCAAATTTACCGCAAACCGACCCACACAGATTCTGTCATCCCCGCGTCATCGTGTCACCCTTGGCAACATAAATTGGCCGCTTTCCATAGTTACGTTAATCGTCTATTGGCCGTACCTCTGAATAAGGATAATTATGCCAAGGAGCTCCAAATCATCTATCAGATTGCGGTCTCTAACGGTTATTCAAAAAATATTATTAACACCATTATAAAAAAGAAACAAATTCATATAGTTCGCAAAGATCTGTACGCGGCTACATCCCGAAGTGTTCGACGATATGTGAGCAGTTTGACCTACTTGGGTCCCGTATCTGAGAGAATAGCAAGGACTCTTAGGCGTAACGATATTTACGTTGCGTTCAGGACAAGCAATTCGCTGAGTGGGGCTTGTAACGTCAAAGACAAAATTGATGAACGCCAAAAATCCGGCGTTTATAGACTTGTTTGCAGTGAATGCAGCGCCGTTTACGTGGGTCAGACTGGTCGCAATTTCGATACCCGATACAAGGAGCATTTGGCCGCGTACAGAAATTGCAATCCCGACAGATCACACTTCGCAAAACATCTTTTGGAAACTGGGCATAACCTGACTAGCGACCACACATTTAAAGTCCTACATATTTGCGACAAGGGGCTTCGGCTGTGTGTGCTGGAACAATTAGAAATAATTAAAAATAAAAATAATAGCATTGCACTGCTGAATGAACAAACAAACGTCTCGAATTCACCACTTTTAAATATCTTTAAATCCAGTACTTAAAGTTTAAATATACTCTAAGTAGTCGTTTGCTATCAATTCGGTCGCAAACGGCTGCTTATGTAATTCGGGTGGTGGATTGTGTGAGCAAGCGGTCGCTATCACGATATTGTAATCGCAATGTCGTAGGTGGGGGCCGTTTGCGTCACCTGTAGTCTCATCACTATCTTTAAAAGTAAAAGCTCATATGCGTAAAATATTTATAAAAAAAAGAACCTGTTCTCTCTGAAATGTTGCAACAGGCGCAGTATTAGTCTTGGCATCATGGCCTCTGCAACGCACATCAGCTCCGCCGGCGCGGCGCCCGTTCTCGGACATTTGTTGCCATGATTGCTGCAGAATCTGAAAAGATAATTAACTATTAATAATAATAATAATAAACTGAACTTAAAGAAGAAGACAAAAGAATCTGGAAACAAGAAAAAGTTTATGTTATCCCTATAGTTCTCTCCACAACCGGCGTTATCCCCAACCATCTTCTCCGTAGCATGAAATTAATAGATTTAGAAGAATCCCTTTATGTAAACCTACAGAAAGCTGCCATTTTAAACACATGCCGAATAGTTAGGAAATTCATGGAGGTGGAGGAGGAAAACACACTCTCATCATAAAAATACACCACACGCTGCATTTACTTGGTTTAGACCCGTAAACGTAGCTGAAACCAGCGAAAGTGCTGAGAAAGAAAACATATCCGATAATAATAATAAACATATATTTCAAGTAATACAGACTCATTTTGTTAGTACTACAATCTTATTTTCTATGTTAGTCCTTAACTTTAACTTATCGTTATTTGAGATGCGAGTCATCGCTGCGCCACTCCGCTCGAAATAGCGCAGCAATGACTCACATATTTGCAGTCCAACCTGCTACTAATCATCCTTAGGATGCCATTTGTGCTGCCCCGCAGTCTGCGCACCAGCGATCCGCATCTTTTTCGCATAGTGGCATAAAAGCCATCAACTCGCTCAGCCGCAAACATCCCTGATGCACTACAAAAACGAGGCAATCCCATCAGCCACCCTAAACGATTGTTAGATTTGAACACGTAGAGCGTTTGTATGACTTTTTGAGAGTACTGCCCACAGGTGGCAACGTGTAAAAAATGCAGTATAGGCGCTAACAACTTGTAATCTACGCTGCTTGAACAACGCACAAACCTGCGAGCCCGCATATTCGCTCTCACCGACAACGCCCTCGTTATCTCTCGATATTTGTCGTCTTTGAGGTCAGATCAACATATGCCGAGATATTAAAATGAAGACCCATATATTCTTATATTACGCGAACACTACACGTTATAAACTCTCCTCGTCGATATCATTGTCGTCCTGTGATATCAGGAGTCTTACTTTTATATGCCGAGCATAACGTTTGAAAATAAAATGAAAGCACCTCTTTAATTGGATCGTGCCATTGAGCAATATCAAATCTCAGCCTCAAAGACCATCACTACACTTTTCCTTTCATTGTAGATCAGACCATTTCCTCCCACATAAGCCTCACATATTGCCATTAGCTTTCTGAGGCCACAAATTGACGCACTCAGCAGCACCATGTCATCGGCGTAGCTTATGTTATTCATACAAACTCCGTCTATGTAGCAGCCGAACTTGGTGCTGCCGAGCTCGCCTAGCAAATCATTCACATAGAGGTTAAAGAGCGCTGGTGAGCTTAAACCCCCTTGCCTCACCCCTGCACTCCAACCCATACGGCCGTGAAAACACTCCTGCCCATCGGACATTGTTGACCTGGTTTCTGTACCAATATTTAAAGATATTAATGAGTTCCGGAGGTATGTTGACTTCATTCATCTTTCTCCACAGAATATCATATGAAACCAGGTCAAATGCCTTCGAAAGGTCTAGGAAGCAGGCATAAACTGGAGTCTTACGCCTCGCATAGTAAGTGACGGTTTTTGTCTGTTGGTGTTCTTCACTTTGAATTCATCATCAGTCATCATTTCAGTCCATCACTAGTCCACTGATGGACATAGGCCTCCCCCATAGGTTGCCACAAAAGTTTGTAGATATAATTTGGGGGGATTCTCCCATAATTGCAACGTTTATTTATTCAGATGTTCCAGGAGGATGCCGCTGCCCGTCTCCTGGTTTTCATTTTCCCTCTGTCGACTTTTAAGACACCCACGGGATGAGATGGGGTGGTAGATTCTCTAAAGCAGCCACCACCCGACACTTCGTATTAACTTTCTATGTTTCTTTCTTTACATACGCTAACGTTTCGTCTATTAATACTTTCCAAGTTTAGACAACTTTTTTCTATGAGTATTATACATTTTATACGTTATAGGTTGAAGAGAAAACTTCTCTGTGGATTATGTGGGTACAAAGACAAAGAAAAAATAACAACGGTTGGCATATGCTCGTCTAGGTCGGTCTAGGTCTAGACCAAGGCCGTGCCGTGCTGCGTCCTGTGGTATTGTACGGACAGATTGTATTCGTGCAGAATAACACCATAATATGTAATGCTGTCTTTATACTACTCGTGGGAACGCAATGGGGGAGGGGGAGGGGGAGTAAGAATTTTTTGACTCGTACCAGAACGGCGGCGACGTGGTTCGCCACCCGTCACGAAAAAAGTTGGCTCTGCGTACCCCTAATATAGGAAAAAGGCGTGACTGTGTGTATGTATAACCATCCTCAATACACGGACTATTTGATGAAAGCATATTTTCTCAAAACTGCTTAGTATTTCCTGAGATTATCGCGTTCAAACATACAAACTCACCAGATTAATTATAATATAGTAGGTAGATTGTAGGTCGTTATTGTTATCATCAACTCGATATGACAGTGTACAAGGATCGCATAGAGCGTCAGCCGTATCGCGGTCTCGGGCAGCATTTGATTAACGAGCGCACATTATCTAGGCGGCACGCGGCCAAGGCCGGGACCCCGCGCGGCCAAGGCGAAGTTCAAAGCCGGCGCGTTACAGAACCGCCATTGTTTTGGCGACTGAAACGACGCCAATCGTGTAACAGGTTGCTAATGTAGTACTGGTAGTTTGTTTATCATTTAGCTGATTAGCAGACGTATCGTGTGCTCCGCATTGCCCCAGTAGTTTAGGGCTGCCATACGTCACGGTACACCGGGACATGTCACGGTACACTGGGACATGTCCCGGTTTGGAGGGTCATTTGTCCCGTCATGCACACAATTCTTTCTGATCTAAATGTCCCGATCGGCGTCTCAGCATTTGTGGCAGTTCTACAGTGCACATAAAATTTGATAAGTAAGTTGATATGAGCGGTTTTGAATAACAGAGAATGTAATATGCCTTCTTCCTGTGATTGTTTGATGAATGTAACGAAGAGAAATCTACGGCCTATTATTAGTATATTAATATCATTATTGAAGACCAGAAGTACTAAAACTTTTCTACAGAGACCGATTGGTAATTATTTAATATTCCCTGAACCATATTAATTTCAATGTGAACCCGAAATTATATTGGCATGGATATCTAGCCGGTTGAAATCGACCCTTGGGATCCATTCAGGGGTTATGTTGGGTAGGTAGACCTAACCGTCGAGCTTGGCTCGCGGGCCAGAGGCTCAGTTGTCCGATTAAGCTGAAATCAAAGATGGCTAACAGCGAAAGCTTCACCCATACAATACAATCACGGGTTCTGTTTCAAATTATACGACTATAAACAACAGACCATAACAAACATACATTTAAGAAAAATATTTTGTCGAGTCATGCAGCAAAGAAATGGTTTAGGTGTTCAGTTTTTCAGTGTCTCTATTTATTCACCACGTAACAATTAAATGTATAAAGGGACTTTAGGCGCCAACTGGTGTTTTTAATTGAATTTTGTATGTAATTTTTGTGTATATTTTGAGGTTTGATGTATGATATCGATAGTTTATTACACAGCAAGTGTACAGTGATTGAGAAATTCAATTCAAGACCAAAATTGTACTTTTCGTTTTGTTTCCATCAGTCCAGCAAATCTTTGTGGTGTCGGTGGAGTGCATGTGTATGTTAGTGTATTTATGTGTGTATGTTATCGAATATGGTGTTAGTGTATAAGGTAGCCTACATCTTCATCTCCGTCATCATTCATCAGTACAGCAAGTCTTAAGTAGACTATCATTTTACTGTCGATCGAAATCGAAATGAATTATTTGTTATAATTAAATTATTATAACAAAGACTTCATTACAAAGACGACATTGGCAGAAATTGCTCGCTAGCCAATTCATTTCAGCCTATCACAGGTCCACCGCTGAACATAGGCCTTCCCCATAGATAGCCACAAAAGTTTGTAGCTCTCATATTGGAGGGATTTTGCCATAGTTGCCACACTTGGTTAAAACTAACTACTAAACAGTTTTTTTTTATTCAGATGTTCCAGGAAGATGCTGCTGCCCATCTCCAGGTTTGGCTAGCCAATTGCCGTGATCAAAAAATAAGGAAGGAAATGTATAAAGATATGGTATATAATTTACAAGTCTTTCAACCACCAAACCGCCAATCGGAATCGAAATACTGAACAGCTTATACGAAACCGCCTGCTAAACGCGGTATTTTTAAAAATAGCCTGTTTTTCCCGTATGTTAAATGTACGGGGAACGCCTATGGTAAGAATACATACGCCTTTTTCCCATAGAGGGAGTAGGCGGAGACCTCTTACTCTCTATTGCATTTCCACGAGCAATAATGTGACAGCATTGCATATTATGGTGTTATTCTGCACGACTAAAGGATGTCCGTACAATAACTTAGTCGCCTCTTACGACATTTCGGTAGGAAAGAGATGGGTGCTATTCAACTCTGCCGGACACCTATCGGTATACGAAAATAAATTCGCTGAGGAGAAGCTTGCTCGAATGCAACCTCTACAGCTGGATTAGGAAATAGGAATATTTTGGGCAAGCTTTTCCAAAATGAACCGATACCTCAGACCCCCAAATAGCCAAATTACTTCAACAATCCTATCTCTAGTTTTTTTAAAGTACAACAATGTTACGTCCTACTAACATATTAGTCATTCTTATAACAAGTTGGTACACGTAACACAACATAGTTACACAGTCAGCACATCTTGCACCTGGGCCTGACATAACAACATGTTGATCAGTAAGTGATGAAACGAGCAAATCGTTCACCTGATGGTAATTGCAACGTCTGCCCATAACAAATGCTGTATCACCCAGAAAATTTCTGTTAGACACCACAATGTGCCCATCACCCTGAGACATAAGTTCTTAAGTCTCATATGCCCAGTAATTACGCTAGGTCACAGTGCCCTTCAAACCGCAACACAGTAATGTTTGCACACTACTGCTTCACGGCAGAATAACTGGCCATGGGGTGGTACCTACCTAGAGGGATTCCTGCATAGGAATCCTACCACCAGTAAACACACCAGTGAACAACATCATGTTATGGCTAAGAACTTTACACCAAATTCTCAGTCAGCATAAGATAGTTCGTAAGCATTTTTGTGATTATAAATAGACGTATTAAATATTGTATTATTAAGTCTTAATTGAACAGTTCTAGAGAATAGAATAAAATAGAATATTTTTTATTCAATATGGATCATTTATATAATACTCATTGAACGTAATTTTTTTAAGCTACACTGGTTTGCAAATAAATGCCTTAGACAAGTTGTCTTTTTAAAAACCTTCAGCGGCGCTCCCGAAACTTAACTATTTATACGGTATCTTGAAATTTTCAAATAAGAACGTGTGTATAGGGGTCGATTTACAAATGTCGTCGACCCTCCAAAATCAGTTTTCGTTTATGTCGACCCCTGGGAAACCGATCTCGACCCCTTGGGTTTCGGACCACTTTGGGAATCCCTGCTCTACAGTATTCAATTAATGCGACATGCATACTTAAATGATATATAATTTCTCATTTTGTGTTTATAAACACAGAACGACAAAACAATGTCTAATTGATAGATCATTAAGCAGAATATGGCACTTCCATGGTTAGTTGTTCTCTAAATATAGAGCTCGTAACCTGACTTCCTGTTTACCTCGTCTCGGCTGGAGCGTGACGTCATCTAGGCCCTCGCTGAACTAGAACCGTGGACATGTCGAGAAGACAATGCAAAAAAATTAAAAATCCTACATTATATTACACAAGATACATACATACAGTCACGCCTCTTTCCCATTGGGGTAGGCAGACACATCTTTCCACTTGCTACGATCCTGACACACACCTTTCGCTTCTTCTACTTTCATTAAGCGTTTGTATACACGCTCGTCGATTGCGGGCACTTTGAACATGACCTTACCGTCAAAAGTTCTCGGATCTGATTGTGATACCGTACGCCTAGGTCTTTTCACGCTGTTTCTCACTTTGTCGATCAAAGTTACTCCAGCTATACTTCTTAAACTTCTCATTTCCACAGTATTAATCTAACTTTAATGCTTCTTCTGCCAGACCCAGCATTCACTAACATACATATGTGTGGGAACCAAAAACCAGTCGTGCCTTTTAAGATACGTTCTGGTTACTCATAAAGTTATGCAGAGCCCCATTCACTTGATTTCCTGCCATTAATCGTCTCTCAATATCACAGTCATACTTTCCGCCTCTCGTAAACTTAGAGCCCAGATACATGGTGAATGAAATAAAAATACTTAATGTACCAAAAAACCTGTGTGGTGATGGCGACAGAGAATCTAACGCCCCGCGTCTTCCCGTGAGTAAGACAAAACTCAACCAACGAATATGTCATAAATTCGAGACGCCTTTGACAGTGTTTTTCATTGAAAGTGACGGAACTAGCAAATCGTTCATCTGATGGCGAGTGCAACGTCTGCCCATAACAAATACTGTTTCACCTACATCATTTTTGTGAAGTACCGCACTGCGCCCGTCATCCCTGCGACATCAGTTCTTAAGTCTCACATGACCAGTGATTACGCTAGCTCTCAGTGCCCTTTAAACCGAAACACAGTAATGTTTGCATACTACTGCTTCACGGCAGTATAACTGGCCCTGCCGTAGTTTGATAGCAGAGTAACCGGAACCGCAGCGGTACCAGTTATTCTATTATATGTACCTAATCCTACATATGAGTCCTACTAAGCTGAAGGCAAACTTCTGGCAAGAGATAGCCGGGCCGCCCTCGCACTACCTGGAGGCAGTGCGAGGAATTGTAAAAGAAGCTGCTTCAGCTGGACTGAGAAAGGAGAATATCAAAATTGCCGCCAACGATAGAAATCATTGCAAGACCCGTCTACGAGCACTACGTCCCTGTTGAGGGACTACAGGAACTTATCATCATCAATTTACTTACAACACACCCTTATTTACTTTTACATATATACATGAAACAGCTGGTGGTGGCTGGTGCAGTAAAAAATGTTTCACACGAAAATAGGAGATTTATTTTTAAAATCAATTAGATTCCAAAACTTACGAGCGGAAAAAAAAGACTAGAACTTTACAAAACAAAATGGCGCGCGATCTGTGATGCAGATGTAAGCAGACTGACTTACAAAAAAACTGACCCAACATTCGCCCTTTGCCCAGCAACTGACCAATCTACCCACATTCAAAATTTACAAATTATATATAAAAAGTTGGTCTCTTTGTCTTCAAATTTAAATATTAAAATAAAAATAAAAAACACAATTAAGAGCGCGTCGCTAACATCATATATATATTATAAAAATGTTCCATCTAAAGGTACCATCATGTCTCTTTCCTTTTCGTAAATTAAAGTAGTAAGTATTCGTAAGTTAATTTTTTTCTTGATATTCTTTTTAATTAATTATTATTATTTTTTAATATTTTTACCGTTGTTTTTTTTTTCACATACTCAAAACTGCTAATCATATAATAACTTTCATTTTAAACAAATTTGTTCACCTCTGAAACCTAAAAAAAATATTGTAAAACGTAGATGTTTGTAATTGGCTAACAGAAATGTATTTAAGGATGTCGTAATGTATATATTTTTTGCTGTAACTGTCCTAAGTAATAAATAAATCATCACTCATGTAAGTCAGTACAATGTGCAATTAAAAGTATCATGTTCGTGCTCACCCATCCTCCTTCATGACGGAGTTGTCGCCGCAGTCGCAGGCGCCGCCCGCCTGCGACAGGAACATGTTGAAGTCGTGAGTGGAGTGGTCGCCGCGGTGGAAGCAGTCCCGGCAGATGGACATGCAGGGCGAGATGCCGCACGTGCGGCAGCGGTACGCCACCACGCGCGGTATCCACACCAACCCGCATTTGTCGTGCTTGTCGTAGCTGCGCACTGAGAACAACGTGTAATCTGTTCAAAGTCAAAGTCAAAATTTCCTTATTCAGTTTAGGCTTTTATAAAGCTCTTATGAATGTCAAAATCTACACCGGTTCAAAATATAAGACCCCACAGATGAACCGGCAAGAAACTCTGAAGTCTTTCTTTTTCCAATTTTTCCAATAAAAATTACATCATAACTTTAGTAGCCAGGGGGTTTGCAAGTGCAGAGTAAGAGTTATTTCCACACACCTCTGTCCTCAATGTAATGATCTACTTTATAATACGATTTTTCCAATAATGTCTTCTTGACAAGACGACAAGAGACAATACTTGTTAGTTGCTGCATTTCTTTTAATTAAATCTGGACAGTGTGTTCCTTGTGATACAACAGAATCATGAAAGAACTGGCTCAATTATACACTTTATTTATAAATACTATTTACATTCACATACAAATGTTGCAACTAGTGTATCAGGACGTATAACATCTTAGCAAGCGCTCGACAAAAAGATCAGGTACATTAAACTAAATTCAACGCGACAAAATCCTTTTTCAATATTCTCCTTATACTAATAATTACGTAGACCAGTTTGCTTTAAGTCTATTTATGTATCTCTTCGTGCGGATAAAGGTTATGGTTTCGAATGATACTAGTTTGTACCAAAAGTACCTGAAAATATGAGAAATAAATATTCTTCAGCATCTGACATTAAAAGCCGCGGCTAAAAATATGGCTGCATTGAGACTTCACTAACCGAGTAAGACCCAGATCCTCATCATCATTTCAACCTATCACTAGTCAACTGCCAAACACAGACCTTCCCCCACCAGATTGCTACAAAAGTCAAATTTACATTTTAAGGCTAAAGATTTACAGGTAAGCCGAAAACGTGAGCGAGAAATCAAAAAGTACCCATCCAACCCACAGCGTGTAGTCGAAATGTATCATCATCAGCATGTGAACAGTCCACTGCTGGACATAGGCAAATTACGTAGGTATATAGAGCAAATGATTTCTTATATTTACGCGAACACCACTCATTTAAATGAAACTAATTTTTACGGATTTTATCGCGTTTAATGTTTTACTATTTATAACCCGACGTTTCGGGCGCTTTACAGCTCCCATGGTCACGGGGGGACTGAGACATGATCCAGAACATGGTCATCCCAACCATTACATCAGATTTGATAGACCACAAATCCTTGCAAAAGAACGCCGATTACCTACCAAGGATGATTCGCGAGGCTATTGAAATTAAAAAACATCCTAATTTCAATAGGGAAGATGGTTGGATATTACCACCGGCTTGGGATCCTATTATTAATAAAATTAAATCAAAAACCAAGCATACCACTGCAAGGCTTCAAGACACAGTTAAGCTCTTTCTGCGTAGATCGGACTAAAAATAATAATTAAAAGCTGAAGGTACTCCGGGTTAACTATGACATCGGGACAACTATCACCTCAGTCCCCCCGTGACCATGGGAGCTGTAAAGCGCCCGAAACGTCCGGTTATAAATAGTAAAACATTAAACGCGATAAAATCCGTAAAAATTAGTTTCATTTAAATATAGAGCAAATTTTTCCAAATTGTGGTATCCCAAGTCCAATGAATTTGATGGCAGACAAATACGCAATATTCGCTATTACCAGACGCCTTTCACCTAAGACAATATCATCACTGGTCTGGAGATTTCAGATCTGGCATTTTTTTTATGTAAAGAAAGTGACAAGACGAGCTTATCGTTCACCTGATGGTAAGTGCACCGTCTGCTCATTACAAATACTGTGTCACCCAGAACATTCTGTGACGCACCTTTTTTTTACTGGTGGTAGTATTCCTATGCATGAATCCGTCTAGGTAGGTACCACCCCAGGGCCAGTTATTCTGCCGTGATGCAGTAGTGTGCAAGCATTACTGTGTTTCGGTTTGAAGGGCACTGTGAGCTAGCGTAATCACTGGGCATTTGAGAATTAATAACTGATGTCTCAGGGTGACGGGCGCAGTGTGGTGTCACACAGAAATATTCCGGGTGACACAGCATTTGTTGTGGGCGGACGTTGCACTTACCATCAGGTGAACGATTTGCTCTTTCTACAATGAAAAAAAAAAAACCTTACTGAACAGGCTACTCTGGAGCCATCATTACCTACTTAAGTTCCAAATGCAGAGTAGAATAGCACCTTCCTCTTTCCTACCGAGACGTAAGAAGTGACTAAGGTATTGTACGAACAGTCTTTAAAATAATTATACCATATGCAACATTGTCACTATAGGTACTGCTTGTGAGAACGCAATGGGGAGTAAGAATTTTTTTCAACTTTTACCAAAATGGCGGCGACATGGTTCGCCATCCGTCACGTTTCGTTTCCCACAAGCCATCACTGTCCTTCAAACCGAAACAGTAATGTTACAGTACTGCTTGACTGTAATATAAATTCCATGGTACCTACCTAGACTGATTCCTGCACAGGAAATCCTACCACAATTAAATTTACTGAGATCGTTTCTTCGCCATAAGGTCTTGACTTTCCTAGCATTTCCCTTAGTCAGCTTTTATTATACCTTATTTGAGAACCACAAATCATAAAAGGTATACTGCTTGCCTGAATCAACATTAAATACCACCATGCATTAATGCGGCTCGGTCGTAAACGTAGTAAATTATAAATTTGTATAAACGTAGTTTTTTCCATTACTACAGACCGGTTTCCGCAAAGATCATATAATACTAGCTAATGCGCGCGACGTCGCCCGTGTAGGTATAGGTTTTTTATAACTGGAAACTATTTGATAGTCCGTAATAAAGACTATAATAATTCCGAATCCAGTTATTTCAACGGTTCAACGGTTGCACTGTGAAAAGGTAACACATACACAGACATAGGGACAGAGAGAGTTACTTTCGCATTTATAATACACCAGCTGACGCCCGCGACTTCGTCCGCCCGGATACAGGTTTTATAAAATATCCCTTGGAGACCGTTTCATTTTCCGGAATTAAAAGTATCCTATGTCCCTCACCAGGATGCTCGTCTCTCGTCAAGATCGGTTCAGCGGTTCAACCGTGAAAAGGTAATAAACCGACAAAGGGACAGATAATATGGATGGCGTATAACGTTATATGCTCATTGTTTGGCGGCTACTCGATTCACAAAACAGGCAGCGGGCCAAGGCACTTACGGTAACGATCGTATTGATTTATATGTCACGTCGAGGCTGTCGCTTATTAATAACATTATTTAAAGAAATATCCACGATTCACCACAAGAGCGAATGCTACTAACTAAGGACAGTCTATAAACTTGAAGCTGTTACTATTATGTTATGAAAACACCTTTTTTTATTGGATAAAGCGACGAAACGAGCAAAACGTTCACCTGATGACAAGTGCAAGGTTTTTTTTTATTGCATAAAGTGTCGAAACGAGCAAAACGTACACCTGACGGTAAGTGCAACGTCCGCCCACAACAAATGCTGTATCACCAAGAATATTTCTGTGTGACACCATGCTGCGCCCGTCACCCAGAGACATCGGTTCTTAAGTCTCATATGACCAGTGATTACCTTAGCTCTCCAGTGCCCTACATGCCGAAACAGTAATGTTTGCACACTACTGCTTCACTGCAGAATAACTGGCCTGGGGTGGTACCTACTTAGACGGATTCTTATATGGAAATCCTAGCACCAGTAAAAGTCCTTGTGGTCGCTCGCGCATTCTGCGGTATGTTGGTTGCGTGCGGACGCCGCGAAGTTCTATCGTGTATTATCGTGACCGGTCGGGTGCCGCCGCTTGAGCTACCGTGTGCCAGCGCCGCGTCCCAATCACATTGATCGTTAATTTTCGTGTGTATAATGAACTAGACTGTCGTCATTAATTATATTAAAAAAATACGTTATGCTAATCGTCGGGATTTGAATAGGAAATAAATTGAATAAGATCACGACTGCATCCCATAAGGGGTAGTCAGAGACTGGGCACTCACTGCAAAAACAGATGACTGCCACAATCCACGTTTCACCAAAACAATATAATGCACTGGGTGTTATAGGTGGTGAGCCCATCACCACCATGCGCTGTTGGGTGCACAGTGCAGTTTAATTAAGTTAGTAGTTAGTTAGTTTTAATTTAGTTTGTTATTTGTACTAACCATTTAAAAAAACTGAACGTTCGATAAAAATAGGTTAGCTGACACAGAAATGATCAGGGTTACACAGCATTTGTTATGGAGGGAGCACTGCTGAACATAATCCTCCTTCACAGATTGATACGAAAGTGTGTTGCCCTCATTTTAGGGGATTTTGTCACAGTAGCCAAGCTTGGCAGGCGGGTTGGCAACCGCAGATTATTTATTGAGATGTTCCAGGAAGATGCTGCATATATAAACTTTAATAATTGGATAGAAAAATCACTTTCCTTTATTGCTTTGAAAAATAAGCTACACCTTGCGCCGGGTCCGGCGGGTCGGAATCGTAACCAACTCGTGGAAACCTCATTGAAAAAGGATGTAAGCGAAAACGTTTAATTATATTATTGCTGCCAAGGAAAACCAAAACTATCATACAAAAGAAGCATTCACTTTGGCACCCCCTTTCATAACAAGAAACATTTATACGTGATGTGCAATCACGAACACGTTGTTACTTGTTGCACACACCCTTCTAATGCAACGGTAAAATTCTGCTATAGACATATACAATGTTATTCATAATTGGTATAACATCCCGGCACCTACCCATGCTGCTTTGATCTGATAAACACAACGGTGAAGCTTTGAAGACAAAATTGAATACTAAAAATGTCCATACAAAACTTTAAAATTATTTTAATTTTGTTTTGTAAAACTTTACGCGACCCTAACTCAGAAAGTCGTTGCCCCGAACCATACAAATTCAAAATACATTTACTTCTCCATTTAATTTATTACCTACTACGGCGTCCGTCTAACAGATTTACTTCGCAACAGATTTCCATGTTATCCTAGTACTTTCGAGTTCTTTCGATGGCAGCTCAATGGGAAAACGCCCAATTAAATTTATGAGTTCATTGCCTCGATCAGCTGTATAACAGGGTAGTCACCTATGAGTTTTAAGCAAATTCGTCAAGTCGACATATCTCCTACAGGTATCACGCTGCGAGGCTTATTATATTTTTAGGACATAAACACATCGTCCCTAAGCCCAGCCTGCCGGTATGTATAGGACATTACGAATAACCCTGTATAGTGTCTAGTCCACATATGTCAACGTGACCGTTAGCAAAATGTCCTTATATTAACAATGGCGCATAAAACAATGCAATTAGTCGCGGCTGCGGACATGTAGGCTTGTGATGTTCTGCAACGTACAACGTAACGAACAATCGGCTATATAAGGTCACAACACAACGGAGGTACCGTTACATCCATTCCCTCACCCCCTTTTATGCAGTACTTTAACCGGAGTAGGAACAGGATACGTGCAGATACGTACGTGAGTGGCTCACATTGATGTCAAGTTGATTATTGCAGCGACCTTAGAAGTCATTTGACCAAAGTAACCAACAAAACATGATGAGTAAGGGGGGCTGGGGCGGGGGGGGGGGGGGGGGATTTCACCTTTGAAAATAAACGTGATCAGTTCCAGCTACACGAAGTCAGTGCGTCTGAGTTCAGTGCTACAGTTTGCATTTCACCAAAATCAAATGAACGCAGTTAAAAGGTCAAAAAAATAGTAAAAGTAAAGTTTCAGCCTATAAATGTCCCACTGCTGAGCACAGGCCTCCTCTCATTTCTGAGAGGGTATTGGAGCTAGGAGGAACCCGCCACGCTGCTCCAATTCGGGTTGGCGGATTGCACATGTCTTCGAAACATTTATTTTTTATTTTTTTTATTTCTCAGACATGCAGGTTTCCTCACGACGTTTTCCTTCACCGCCGAGCACGTGGTAATTCAGCACTAAAAATTGCAATTAACAATTTTAGTGGTGCCGGCACCGGGAATCGAACCCAGACCACTCGCGTACTATGAAATTTAAAGCGAGCGCCTAGCCCCTGAGCTACCACGGCTCTGTTAAAGGTAAACGCGATTAAAACTCAGAACGGCCAATTTTCGACGTTCAACTCTATAAACGCGTTTAGAGAGCTGTCATTGTCAATTGCACAACTATGTATTTTTATCCCGCATTGTTTATTGTTTGCATACCTATGTGACCTACGTATAAAAACAGGCTGTTCTACGTCGCAAAATACGAAATACGAGTTTTTGTTTTAAATAGTGTCGATATTTAATGGAAACGTTTTCCTAAACGCGATCAAAATGGAGCTGGTGAAATCGGTTAGGCAAAAACCGAGATCAAATTATATGTACATTTGAACTCAGTTAAGTAAAACGTGGTCCTATTAAACTTGGTTTCCAAAGCGACCGCTGAAATTGGTTCTAAGACGTCCCGCCAGCGACTCTCCCATTTTGTCCGATCGTAAGTCAATGTGAGTAACGACATGAGTCCATTTCTATATTAAGACCATCAAAGATTTAGGATTAGGTAGTCAGGTTTTAAACTGATGTGCTTATATTTAACTACATCTATTTTATATTATAAATAAGACTCATTATAAGTAATCTAACATGAGTGTTATGTTTTTGCCTGCCTACGGCGAAGCGAAAAGGAGGGTTATGATTTCAGCCCGTATGTATGTATCATCATCAACATCATGATCATTTAGGCCTATCACTAGTCACTGCCGAACTTAGGGCTCCCCCGTAGATTGCCACGAAGGTTTCTAGCTCTCATTTTTGGGGGAATCCGTATAGGTAGGTATCAACACAGGGCCAGTTATTCTGCCGTGAAGCAGTAGTGTGCAAGCATTACTGTGATACTGTGCACTGTGAGCTAGCGTAATCACTGGGCATATATGATTAAAGAAACATCAGTTCTCAGGGTGATGGGCACAGTAAGGTGTCACACAGAAATGTTTTTGGTGACACAGCATTTGTTATGGGCAGACGTTGCACTTACCATCAGGTGAACGTTTTGCTCCTATCGTCACCTTAGCAAATAAAAAAAGCTAAGCGTGTTATTCAATTAGCTGAGCTGTAGTAATATAAGCACATTTTTTTATAACAAACAGTGCCCCACAGTATGATGTCTCCTGCATCGTGGGTGCGTGGGTTTTACAGACATACATTTCACATGCACAACACAACCAGACCCGAAAGCCAACAATTTGTGCACGTTGCACTTACCATCAGGTGAACGTTTTTTTTTTTATTTGATGAAGTGACGAGACGAGAAAAACGTTCACCTGATGGTAAGTGCAACGTCTGCCCATAACAGATATGTTACACAGAACATTTCTGTGTAGCACCACACTGCGCCTGTCACCCTGAGACATCAGTTCATAAGTATCATATGCCCAGTGATTACGCTAGCTCTCAGTGCCCTTCAAACACAGTAATGTTTGCACACTACTGCTTCACGGCAGAATAACTGGCCCTGGGGTGGTACCTACCTAGACGGATTCGTGCATAGGAATCCTACCACCAGCAAACCGCGTTTCGCTCGTTTCATCACTTTATCAATAAAAAAAAGCTTGGCAGACGGGTTGGTAACCGCACTTTATTTAGATAAAGAGAAGAAGCGTTGGGTCTTCGTTTAAAAAATTATTTTGTATTAATAGTAGTAGTCGAAAATTATTTTAAACTTAACTTGATTTCTAGAACGTAAAATAATATAAACGTAGATGACGCAATTTGAACTCCACTGCGAAGTTCATTCGCGCTAGTCAAATTCCCCGTGCGCCTGATCAAACATTATAAACAGTCATGATGACTCGACGCTATATTCCTTAATGAGAAAGCCATGGAGGTGAGAAAGATTTTGCTGCAGTTGTACACGACGTGGTAAAATGAAATATAAAAAGTAAGTAAATATTACTCGTATCATGAAATAAACAATTTCTTTACTCCGTGTGGTGGTGGCTAAAGAGAATATACCACCCCATCTAATGCCGTGGGTGTCGTAAAAGTCGGCAGAGGGAAAATAAAAACCAGGAGATGGGCAGCAGCATCTTCCTGGAACACCTGAATGGATAAACTGCGGTTGTCAACCCGCCTGCCAAGCGTGGCATCAATGGCAAAATCCCCCCAAAATGAGAGCTACAAACTTATGTGGCAATCTATGGGGGATGCCTTTGTTCAGCGGTGGGCTAGTGATAAGCTGAAACGATGACTACGACGTCGAAACAATTAATTTACAGATTTTAGTTTCTTAAAATAAGTTTTGTTTTTTTATTTCCCGGGATAAAAAGTATCCTGTGTCCGTATCCAGGATGCAAGCTCTCTCAGTGCCAAATTTCGTGAAGATCAGTTTAGCAGTTGAACCGTGAAAAGGTAACAAACCGAAAGATTACTTTAGCATTTTAGTAGATTATTTTTCCAACGTTTGTAGCGCTTTGCAGAACCCACGGTCACGGGGACTGTGCTGTTAAACGTCCTGATGTAATGGTTAATCCGGATTATATTCAGCTTTTGCATAGATTGGGCAAAAAATAATTAAATTCTATACTAATACTATAAATGCGTTTGTATCACTCTCTGTTTGTTACCTTTTCGTGGCTAAACCGTTGAACCGATTTTTTTGAAATTTAGCACAGAGATAGCTTGCATCCTAGAGATGGTCATAGGATACTTTTAATCCGGAAAACTCAAGAGTTCCCACGGGATTTTTTAAAAACCTAAATCCTGGCTTATGTAGTTGCCGGGCTTCAGCTAATCTGATATAAATGTTTAAATGAACGCAATAATGTACTTTTGGCGCCATTTCAAAGTGGCGGTGGTGTTTTTTGTATTGAATTGTGGTAATTTCTGTGTATCTTTTGAGTTTTGATGTTTAATATTGATAGTTTATTATGCAGCAAGTGCTCATGAAAGTGTACAGTGATGGAATGGGATTAATGGATGGATAAATGTGTTTCAAAAATGCTTGCTATCTTCCTTGCCTTCTGAATGTAGTGTGTCTGACTGTGTGTGTCTGTCGTGGCTTGCCGTACTACTCAGCAATAGTGCGGAACGTAAGTGAGAAGCCGTCCGCTGCTTTCACTACCTGCTCAGATGCAAAAGGCGGTGCTCCTCGATACGGCCCGAATCGTCCGCCGGTTTTTTTCCCTTTCCCCCTAAGCCTCCGCCGTTTGGTCTCTCCTGCCGAGGGCTCCCGTCTGGTTGGGATTTTATTTATATATTTTATTGTATAGTACCTATTCAACATCATTTCAGCCTATCACTAGTCTACTGCTGAACATAGGCCTCCCCTATAGATTGCCACAAGTTAGTAGCTCTCACTTTGGGGGAGATTTTGCTATAGTTGCAACGCTTATTTAGTTTATGTATTCAGATGTTCCAGGAAGATGATGCTGCCCATCTCTTGGTTTTAATTTTCCCTCTGTCGACTTTTACGACAGCCACGGCATGAGATGGGGTGGTAGATTCTCTTAAGCCGCTACCACACTGTATGTTACGTCTTTTAGTATGTTATTTATTTTATCTTTTTTTATATATATTTATCTATATATTCATATATGTCCCAGCCAGACTAGAAAACTAAGAAATACCCATTTAAACAATATAATGTTTACCACCAACCTAGTTCAAATTCCTTCATATTACTTATCGCTAAAATCTCGCAAGTCAGCTCTAACAGTAACGATATACCAAACAAGAATTTCCCCCGTACCATGAGTGTGTTTTACAGAAATAAATTTCACATGCTCAATCCAACCATATCCGAAAACCGCCGTTGACTCCGACTGGGATTCGAAACCACACTCGCGGTGTAGAAGATAGGTTCTCTGACCTTTAAGCTACGCCAGGGAATTCCCAAAGTGGTCGAGATCGGTTTCACGGGGGTCGAGATATACGAAAACTGATTTTGGTGGTCGACGGGGTTTAAAAATCGACACCTATTAATTAACACAAATTCTTATTTGAAACTTTCAAGATACTGTGTAAGCTATTACGTGTATCACAACTCGTTATAATAATGATCAATATTTTACTGATGTATTTCTACGTAATTTGTATTAATAATTATTAATTACACATGGTATTTACTGAATTTGATGTTTATTTATTTTATTAAATTTTAATAAGAAAATGATGTCAAGTTTACTCACTTAACCAACCGCAAAGTTTTTAAATTGGTAAGTATTTTGTATCAATAGGAAAATAATTTTACTGGTGGTAGGATTCCTATGCAGGAATCTGTCTAGGTAGGTACCACCCCAGGGCCAGTTATTCTGCCGTGAAGCAGTAGTGTGCAAGCATTGCTGTTTTTCGGTTTGAAGGGCATTGTGAGCTAGCGTAATCACTGGGCATTTGAGACTTAAGAACTTATGTCTCAGGTTGACGAGCACATTCTAGTGTCACACAGAAGTATTCTGAGTGACGCAGCATTTGTTGTGTGCGGACGTTGCACTTACCATCAGGTGAACGTTTTGGTCGTTTCATCACATTCTACAATAAAAAAAAAGAAATAACTAGAGATAGGATTTTTAAAGTAATTTGGCTATGGGCGGGTCTGAGGTATCAGTTGATTTTGGAAAAGGGGTCTCTTGTCCAAAATAGTTTGAAAATTCTTGAGTGCTCATCTATCTATATCTATCTATACCTATATGACGTAACGAGCGTCTTATATCAGACTAGGCGAAGCCCGCGACCACGTCCGCGTAGATTTAGGTGTTATAAAAATACCGTGCTATATCTTTTATTTTTCCAGACCAAAAATATCATATGCCCGTCTCCAGGGTGCAAGCTATCTCTGTGCCGAATTTCGTCAAGATCGGCTCAACGGTTGAGCCGTGTAACAACCATACAGAGGGACAGAGAGAATTACTTTTGCATTTATAATAATAATATGGATTGTGCGATGATTTACTCCGTTAAATGGAAATAAAAATATCTCCGAAATAAGTACGATTTCAACACTGTTCAGTTTAGATGTAAATCGTCTACGACTGTACAAAAACAAGTATGGATAGGGCAATAAATTGCACTCAGTTCACGTAGCCAATATTACTCACAGTTGGCTTCGCGCCAAAAAATGTGTATTGATGACGAGACCTATGCGTAATGTGAAGAAAAAGTAGAGAAAGGGCAATGATACACAATAATATTGGATATTAATAATAGTAATAGAATTTTATTTCTCTAAAATAACGTTTACAAAAAAGTAAAATTTTAATAATATTGAATGTAAAACTCGTTTTAAACAAAAGGGTTCTAGGATTTAGCTTGTACACTTATATATATATATATATATATATATATATATATATATACATTATTTTATATATATATAATTCTATCCCAGCCTCAAATTGAAAAAAAAAACAATTACACACTTTAACACATTAATAAAAATAAAATAAAAAGAACTTAGATACTAAAGCAAAACTTTAAACAATGTACATACAAGCTATATATGTTTTTATATCTATAAATACGCACACATTTTTACATATATATGTTTATATATATATATGCATATATTAATTACGGACAGACGGACGTAGGGTTTGCAGCAACAAAATCCATTTTCGACATTTTCTTTTAAATCAACTTAATGATATCTCACAAATCCGTGGAGGTAAATTAGTCCAGCATTTTGAAGCAGCAAATTTGACACTTCCCCGGGTTCGTGCAAGAGTGCGTCTAGTACGATAGAGTACGATAAAGGAATAGACGCGAGACCTTAGTCTTTGGCAAACATTATTAGGTGCCCACTTAACCTTATTGTAATTAGTGTAATTTAAAGTGCCACCGTATCTATACGGTGGCACTTTAAATTTAATCAACGAGCTCATAAAACAAGCCTGTTTTAAAGTTCTCGTGTTCTTTTTTTTATTTGATACAAGTGACTGGCGCCACCAGGCGCCAAGCTCCAGGAGGCGCCAGTTATAAAGAAAGTCACAGTTAAAATAATAATTGGAATGCTTTTCGTTGGGACGATTTTCCGTAATCGCCGCGCTTGGCAGGCGGACAGGCGATCGTAGAACCAGATTCTTCATACCTTCATGTCCATGACCATATCCTCCCGCCATTGCTCCCATAATTTACGCGGCAGTGTAACCAAGGCCCGAAACCGACTCGTTTTAATGTATGCACAGCTGTCACTGTCAAAGTGTAACGTCGTTTCACAATCGTATACAGAGGTCACTGTTTTGTTAGGGCTGCGTGCATCGAACTATCTACCAATGGTTTCCAACTAGTAGTTCATACTTGCTATAATTTTCTCCATCGTAGTATTGTTTTCTAATCTATACAAATAAATAAAATTTAAAGTGTCTGTTTGTAATAAAAAAATAACAGCTTTTTACTCAATGCTTATTAAAGTATATTGTATACTGTACTTATAAAAACAAATGTTTGTCTGTCTGTCTGTCTATTTGTTCCGGCTAATCTCCGAAACGGCTTGACCGATTTTGACGGGACTTTCACTGGCAGATGGCTGATATTATAGCGGGCTTAGGCTACTTTAATTTTACCGATCCGACAAGACCGGCGGTGGTACCTACCTCGACGGATGCATTGAAATCCTAACACTAATTGTGGTTTTTCGTGAGGTCAGTGTTGTTTTTTGTCTCCGTGTCTCTGTCCCTACATGACCTAGCCTACCTCCGATCACATCATACTGGTATATAGGGCAGGTTAAGACAACAGAGTTTTTGTACTTCAACGCGTGGTACTGTAAATATCTCCTGCTTAGTTATCACCATCTATATTTGTGCAACGAGCAGATTATTGGGTTTCGCGACAACTGGGCTAATATGAAACTTAAGAACTGATGTCTCAGTGTGACACAACATTTGTTATGGGCAGAAGTTACACATAACGTTACGGGAACGATTTTCTCATGGCGTCGTTTTTTACAAAAAACAACACCATTGACCTTATCTGGCATTTCAACCCAGGTCGAACGAATTAGACACGCCAACGGATAGGCCTCGCGGTCGTTTAAACAAAATGCCAATGATACGATGTCTTGGGCAACGCTAAAAATGTTGTCTTCACAAACCGACTGTAACAAATAAAAGCAAGAACAATGGGAAACTGGGACAGCGCCGGAGGCAAGTGCAAGCCACTCTCAAGTTCCCATGACCTGAAACTTACCGTTAATAGTGTTACGAGAGCAATTATGACAACGGTAAGAATTCGTTTCTTCGAACTTATTGGAGAAACAAATAAAATAAAAAAATTGAATGTCAGATCAAACTAATATTATAAATGCGAAAGTAACTCTCTCCGTCCCTGTATCTGTTTGTTACCTTTTCACGGCTCGACTGTTAAACCGACGAATGGGACCAGCGTAATCTTTATAATAAAAGTAACATAAATACAATTTACTGGTGGTAGGGTTTCTGCAGGAAGGCATTATGCAGGAATTCGTCTAGGCAGTTACCACTCCAGAGCCAGTTATTCTGCCGTGAAGCAGAAGTGTGCAAACATTAACGTGTTTCGGTTTGAAGGGTATGCGGACACTTGAGGCTTATGAACTGATGTCTCAGAGTTGTGCGACACTGGAATTTTCTGGATAACACAAAAAGTAAGTGGTAACAAGTAAGTCTAACGTCTTCCCATAACAAATGTTGTGTTTAAATGAAACTAGATTTTACTTTTTTTGAAACTTTACTATTTACTCTTTTTAACCCGACGTTTCGAGCGCTTTACAGCACCCATATACATATACATATGATACAGCTTTACAGCATCGTGACGCAACCTGCAGTTCTGAGAAATAAAAAATATTTCGAAGAAATGTAAAGTCCGCCAACCCTCACTGGAGCAGCGTGGCGGATTCTTCCTAGCTCCAAAAACCCTCTCAGAAATGAGAGCAGGCCTGTGCTCAGCAGTGGGACATTTATAGGCTGAAACTTTACTTTACTTTCACTAGTCCACTGCTGAACATATACATCCCCCATAGATTGCTACAAAAGTTTGTACCTCGCATTTTGGGGGGAATTTAGCCCTAGTTGCCACGCTTGGCAGGCGAGTTTGGCAACCGCAGTTTATTTATTCTGATGTTTCAGGAAGACGCTGCTGTCCATCTTCTTTTTTAAATTTTCTCTCTGTCGACTTTTACGACACCCACGGGATGAGATTCCCTGGTAGATTCTCTTAAGCCGCTACCACTCGTCCCTATATTGTAAAAATATGTCCATTGAATGATTTTACAATTTTATTACTTCAATACTTTATTATCTTTACTTTGTGATCCATTCGCAAAATAAAAGACTTAATGATTTCTTATATTTACGCGAAAACTGCACATTTAAATAAAACATGATTTTACGGATATTATCGCGTCTAAATTAACGATAAATTAAAGTGCCATATGGGTGCTGTAAAGCGCTCGAAACGTCGGGTTATAAATAGTAGATTAAACGCGATAAAGTCCGTAAAATCTAATTTTATTAAATAAAAGACTTATTATTTAAAACGCTCGTTTCAGTAATAATCTACCGGCATTAGATCAGAATACAACATCTCAAGTAATTTGACTGGTTCAATTTTACTGGTGGTAGAATTCCTATGCAGGAGTCCGTCTAGGTAGGTACCACCCCAGGGCCAGTTATTCCGCCGTGAAGCAGAAGTGTGAAAACATTACTGTGTTTCGGTTTGAAGGGCACTGTGAGCTAGCGTAATCACTGGGCATATGAGACTTAAGAACTTAATTTATTTTCCTCTTATTTTTTTTTTTATTTTATTCTTTGGTTAGTACCTGCCGTCTACTTTTCACCATAACAAAGGTTGACTGGTAGAGAATGCCACTAGGCATTAAGTCCGCCCATTGTAGGCCCTTAGCTTAAGGTGTCAGCAATGAAGGATAAATAAATAAACCTATGTCTCAGGGTGATGGGCGCAGTGTAGTGTCACACAGAAATTTTCTGGGTGGCACAGCATTTGTTATGGGCAGACGTTGCACTTACCATCAGGTGAACGTTTTGCTACGTTTCATCAATTTATACAATAAAAAAAAATCTCCAGGAATGTGTACCCAAATAACGAAAACTGCATTTTATTTCAATTACCATAAAGATGTATTTTTATTAGTTTCACACGAGCATCTTGGTCGTCCCATTAAACCGTTTTTATTATGTTATGAAGGCTATAGCAAGCTGTCATTGTATATTAACACAACTGCATGGAAGTTTTTAACTTTGTACAACCTTCGCTTGTCTTATAAACTCGAATATAATGAACCCGTGTGGTGGCGGCTCGTTAAAAGAATACTACCACTCCATCTCATCCAATGGATCTCGTAAAAGGCGAGTAAGGCAATTAAACTGCACTGTGCACCCAACAGCGCATGGTGGCGATGGGCTCACCACCAATCACACCAAGTGCATTATATTGTTTTGGTGAAACGTGGATTGTGGCAGTCATCTGTTTTTGCATTGAGTGCCCAGTCTCTGACTACCCCTAATGGGATACAGTCGCTGATCTTATGTATGTATGTATAAACTCTTACGTATAGTTCACACGAGCTTAGTAACTAACGCTTAGTGCTTATCACATACACTAATACCTTGCGTGTTAACATTCTGAATAAATGCTTAGTGTTAGTAAAACTGCCAGTGCCAGTGAATACAAGCCTGTTCTATTTACTCTTTTATCGGAAGAAAGTGACGGGAGGAACAAAACGTTCACCTGTCGGTAAGTGCAGCGTCCGCCCATAACAAATGCTGTGTCGCCCACAACATTTCTGTGTGGCACCACACTGCGCCCTGTCACCCTGATACGAGTACATCAGTTTTTAAGTCTCATATGCCCAGTGATAACACTAGCATTCGGTGCCCTTCAAACCGAAACATAGTAACGTTTGCGCAATACGTGCTACGCGGCATGTTTATTGACACAGTCCAAACGGCAATTGAAAATATGTGTATTTTTGGTTTTGGTTTGTTTGATATTCTAAATAAGGTTCGGCGGCGGTGTTCCGTATCGAACAAATGTGGTGTCAGTTATACTTTTTTCTAATACCGGTTATAAAATGGTTACTTCTCACTTATCACTAAACAGGTTATCCGACAGGTTAGACACTAAGCATTAGTTACTAAGCTGGTGTAAACTATACATACATGTATGCAAACGTAAACAATGTAGATGAAAAATTAAATAACTAAAGCAAAGACACAAGAATTGGTAATAACAATGAGTCACGCTCGCGAGCACAGATTACACGAAGCAATTCTACCCAGAATATACTTTATAAATTTAGGTGCGATCTGAATATGTAGTCGCAGAATTAAATTAGTAAGTAAATATATCATAAACTAGCTTTGCTCGCGGTTTCGTCTTTTAATAATTAGGCAGTTTTTGATTTTATTGTAGCACATAGTCACAAACTGACGACCTTGACGACCGCGTGGCCTTGCGGTCAGAGTACCTGACTTCTAAGCCGCGGGTCCTGGTTTCGAATCCCAGCCGAAGCCAACATTTGTGCTAAAACATAAATTGTTACTTTTCGGGTCTGGTTGTGTTGTGATTGTCCCCGTGCTTCTGACACTGCATCCTAGCCTACCTCCGATCTCATCGCATCAGCGTTACATCGGGCGCGGGTAGGTTGGGACGAGTGAGTGACTCTGTGTTTGCGCGTACACTTGTGGCACTATAATATCTCCTGCGCAGTTGATGGCTCTCGGCAGTAGTCGGCAGTTGTCGCCGTGGTCGAAATCGGCTAGGAGAACATCACATTATCGTCACAAATCTTGCGGAAAAACAAAGTATCTCATCCAAAAGTGAGAATGCCACCCGATTTCAAAAGCCGTGCAAAGCAGCTATACATTATATGTTCAACTAGCTGTGCCCCGCGGTTTTAGCCGCGTAAAGAAGCCGACCCAGATCGATGATATAAGAAAGAAAGAAGAAAAGTGATTTTATTTGACATCACAAACGAAATACACAATGAAGAATTAAAAGCAGAATTCTAATAAGAGAGGCCAAAACTAAAAGAAGAGGAAGAAGTATTAAAAACAAAAGCGAATACGAAATGAGAGGAAAAAAAATATGAAACAAAAAAAGAAAAAAAATGTGAAGTCAAACTAGGTCTCTATTTCAGCAAATTGCGGCAACACTAAGATGCTGCAGCGCTGATTTTCAAATAGAGCCTGATGTTGACTTCACGAGCGGAAATACTATATTTGTTATGAAGCGTGTATGAAACAACCATTAATTCGCCACGCAAAGTGTGCAAAGTCACACACAGATGATCACGGTGTATATCGGTTTGCTCGTTCCGTCACTATTATCAAATAAAAAAAAAAACAGTGATAATCTGTAGTCTGAGCTAACAAGGGTGAAATGACACCTCAAAAAAAAAATTGATTATTAATTTTAACGACTATTAATTAGAAACAGCATAGATGTATATGAGATATCATTAAATAGTTTTTCTACATTGCTGTATATACAATATATTTGCCACCATGAGTAGGGAAGACAATAAAATACAAAATAAATAATACTTAAAAATAAATAAGTAAATGAAAAAAAAAACAAAATGATCTAGTTTTTTTTAATGGTTATATAAACTAAAGCTGGCGTCATAAAAACGTAGGTGATTGTAGAGGAATAGTTTTTTCGAGTTGTGTGAAATAAAATTACGAGTATGTACGGCTTTGAACATATTTAAAAAAAAGTGAGAGTTTCTTCCTAAAAGTTCGAATTGTTTTCAGGGCACGCAAAGGTGGAGGGAGGTCGTTCCAGCAACGAGAAGCTGCGTACCTAAAATGACCCTCTGAATGCCATGGCCCTACGTTTAGGGGTTACGAATACATTGCTACAATTTAGATTCGGATATCTAGATTGATCACGGTACCATACTAGCTTGTTATATAAGTAAGTCGGTGTTTTAGTAGTGATTACTAAAAAAAAAGAGTAGCACGTGCAGTTTTCGGCGCAATGACATTTTCAGAAGACTAGCATTGTTAAGAAACGGGGTAACACGCAATCTAGGTGGTATCTGGAAACAGAACCTTGCACATGCGTTCTGTACACGCTGTATGAGCCTCTAAATCCTACCTTAATGACACGGTCTGAACACTACGTCGCAGTAATTTAATCTAGATAGAATCAAATACTCACACAATCTAATTCTTATTTCCTCTGCGAGATAGGGTCTAATTTTATATAAATTTTTTAACCTAAATAAGCAATTTTTTACACTCTCTGTGACATGTGCTTCAAATCGTAGGTGATTGTCAACGAGGAGCTCAAGATTTCTAGTTTCTGAGACCTGCTCAATGGGATTATTTTCAATTTTTAAAACTATCGCGACATTTACAAATTTGGCTAAATTTCTTTTGGAATTAATTAATATAAATTTAGATTTTATGGGACTAACGAATTTGAATTTGACCAAGCTGAAACAGCATCTAAATCATAATTTATTTTATAACAACGTCAGCAAGCTCTGATGGCATAAAATAACGGTATATTTGCAGGACATCTGCATACAGGTGGCAATGACAATGAGTAATATTCTTAATAATATCCGCAGAGTATAATGTGAAGAGAACTGGTCCAAGCACAGAGCCCTGAGGAATACCTCTTGCAACTTACTGAAGAGCTGACTGAACCCGGGTACCATCGCTCTTTACGATTTCTACACATTGTTGCCTACCGGTAGAATAGCTGTCAAACCATTTGACTGTATTAGAGTCAAACCCATAGTATGCTAACTTGGACATGAGTAATGATTGATTAATAGAATCAAATGCACGTGAAAAGTCAAGCACATTTTGACGGGGATTTCACTGACTCATAGCTGATATTATAGGTAAGTTAGACTACTTTAATTTTAGAAAATAATTAGGGTTCCACCCAAAATTAGATTCTAATAGGGAAGTATATATGTATATCATCGATCGGGCTATTTTCTGCGGCTCAAACCGCGGGGCACAATTAGTTAGTTTAATAATAATCTATACATACCGTAAAGCGGTTAAAAGGGTTAAGTTTGTGTATTTATTTTTTATTAAAAAGAATATTTATTTATTTATTAAAACTTTATTGTACACCTTAATTAAAAGGGTAACAATGGGCGGACTTAATGCCTATTGGCATTCTCTACCAGTCAACCCGTGGGCGTGGAGAAAGTTGTGAAGGGTGCAATATAAAAATTGTGTAGTTTTGGGATTTGTATCGTTGTGTTTTTGGAATGGAGTGGAAGCCAATACATCTAGAATATTTTCTCTTTGCGTGTAGCACTTGAAAACAGCAGAGCCGATTTAAAAAAGTGCTTTTATTCTATAGCTTATAGCTTCAATTAAAAACCAAACGAGTAAAACGTTCACCTGTTGCAACGTCTGCCCATAACAAATGCTATATCACCCAGAAATTTTTTTCGCACACTACTCGGACTACTACGGATTTCTGCATAGGAATCCTTCCACCAGGGCTTCTTCCAAGGATAGCCGATTCGCCTTTTTGATAAAAGTGAATGAGAGAGAGTGTATTGAACAACGTTTACCACCTTTGCTCGTTCAATATAATATCAAAATCGGTATTTCCTGCTATCACGCAAACTGGCGAATCTTTTTATTTAATACTTGCGTGTTTAGAAATAAATTAGATGTAATGCAGCCGAGTCCTATTTAGAAACATATAATTTTATTTCCGTTATTACAGTTTGATAAAGAGGGTAAACATCAGTCGAGCGTCGGTAGACTGTGGAAAACTAATTGCGATCCTTACCGATTCCGTGTCCGCACTACGTAACGTATGATCACTAGCATCACCATAAGGTTTACGCGCAATTTGAGACATTTTTACTAAATTCAAAAAAAGTTACATATTTTTTTTACCTGATGGCAAATGCTACGACTGCCCATAACAAATGCTGTGTCACCCAAAAAATTTCAGTATGACACCTCAATGCGCCCGTCACCCTGAGACGTAAGTTATTAAGTTTCATATGCCCAGTGATTACGCTAGCTCTCAGTGCCCTTCAAAACGAACACACAGCAATGTTTGAACACTGCTGCTTCACGGCAGAATAACAGGGATGGTACCTGCCTAGACGGATTTATGCATAGGAATCCTATGCCGACCAATATTATATTAAATCATGTTTATCAAAAAAAAACTAAAATCCGATACACCATCGTGACATCCCTTCTCGTCTTAGCTTGGAATCATTGGAAGACAAGTCTAACGAGCTTGAACTCGACATGTCGACCAGTTCGTTAGACCTACCTTCCGGCTCTATCATCAGACCCTGGTCACTAAGTGTGATGAATACTCATCAAAACAATCCCCGTGTGTTTAATAATGATTGTACCATATTTCTGCATTTCAAATCAATACGACAAATTAAACTCTTTCTTCTCCTTTTTTTTTAAACGAAGCCCCACAGATAGCATTTCTACTGTATCGTGGTTGTGTTTTACAGACGTACATTTCACATGCACAACACAACCCGAAAACCAACAATTTGTGTTTTTGCACAAATATTTGCTCCGGATGGGATTCCAACCCACGGCGTAGAAGTCAGGTAGGCCACGCGGCCATCGAAGACTTCTAGATCTTTGATTCTATTTCGCTTTTTGGTTTGTTAATAAACTCAGTTGCATAAGAAAATAAATTCTAATAGAAATGGATAATTTATTAGTTAAGAGGAAACGCGAAATAATAATTATTTCTTGCGATGTTTATTTTTAACAATATTAATTTCATACATTTTGTTATTTATATATGCTAACTAGCTGACCTTCCCCGGTTCCGCTCGGAAGTTATTTTTTTTAAAAAACGATGCCCTCACAGTAGGATTTCTCTTGTATCAAAAAATTCCACATGCACAAACACTCAGACCCAGAAACTATCTGTAGCCCATACAAATATTTTTCCCGTGCAGGAATCGAACCCGCGGCCCGCATGACAGTCTCCGGTCAAACAAACGAGTATTTAAAATTTTCCCAACAAATAATTACTCAAACTTCAATAACGTATAAGCTTAATAATTTAATGAGCTGAATTTCCACCACTGATGGGCATCTAATATATGACCAAAAATCCTACACGGTTATCTGCCTCTGTAATGACGTATACATGCATATTTGATATATCTATTACGTATTTTTTAAATATATTTTTATTGAAGGATTGTCCAATGAGGGAAATCATTACTACAAAAACTATATATTCCCCTTTGATTTTATAATATTATATTTAATATATTTATTTAAAATATATATATATATATATATATATATATATATGATTTGGGGATCCCTGTTAACATTATTTTTTTCTGTAAGTTGTTAAAATTTAAGATAAATTTTTTCAGATATATCGTTAAACGTAGTAAGGTGTAACAATTTTTGCGCATGTCGTCGTCGCCTATAATTATTACAACACTTAGCTTAAGCTTTTATTTAATTTCTGTGGTGGCGATTCAATAAATAAAATAAAAGACCATTTAGGTACTAATAAGTACCTTTTTGATAATTTTGTGGCTTGAGTCCTTTCTGCTAAACTACGTCCCAAGTTTACCATGTTTCTTTGACTAGTGCATAGCCTGTACAATTTTAATCTGTAATAGTGATTGGGTCCAGAAGAAACATTTTTGCGGACAAATCATTTTAAAATTATAACTGTATCTTTTAATATCAACTTATCAAGACATAAATATTAAATTAAAAAAATTAACAGACCTGTTAATTACAACATAACTTATAACTCAAGTAAAAAGTCGCTACGGTGCCGGCAAGTCTATGATTGAATCAACACTAGTGCGGTTTTTTACGCGTTGCCATTTGTCGATAGCACTTCAGTAATTAACGGAGCGGCATGCGAGCGACGCCGGCTGCAAAAACTAAAACTATGCTTTTTGAACGTAATAGTAAAATTAAAAAAATAATGTTACTTTAGCGAGACTAGTTAAAGCAAGTCACGCGGCCAATCACCCCTTTTCTACTTTCCTTAAACAAATTTACACTAACACAATAGTCTATTGATCCTGGTATCGCGGCTCCTGTTAAAATATATCAGCATGTCGTATGTAACTATTACTTTGTAAGTTATGTGTCGTTACGTTTAAAAAATGTTGTATACTTTTGTCTTTGAGACCAAGTAAAGGTCGATACAGGTTACTGCGTTTTTATTAAGAAAAAGAGTTTAATTCCCCTACACCTGGACCGTCTACTTAAAGGAGTCAGACAGAATCATGGGCAATACCACCACCACCGTGCTGCCAGACGTACTTCGACTGGCAAGATATGAGGTTGATTTAGGAGTAAACCCAAGTTATAGTCTGGTTTCTTTTCAAATTGTTTGAAAAGACAGAAACATATCAAATTGTTTGAATAAAAAGAAGTTTAAAAATCGCAATTAAAAAAAAGTCACCGGGGATCACGGGCCACATCAAAAGCGAGCGCGCAGCCCGAGTTACCAAGGTAAAATACGCTGATATCTCTATGATAAAATTCCAGTAACGTAATATATAATATCTACCAGGCGAACATTGACCCGCGTCTCTGACCACAACAATCAGCCCTCGCGAGTGAGAAAGTCGATCTTTCGACGGCAAAAAAGGAGTCTGTTTATTCTTGGAACGAGTCCCCAACATCCGTTGGGAACTGGGAGACGTGTAACTAAGGCAAGGGACGGCAGCGCATTTTGCACTTTAAATAATAAAGTGCAAAATGCGCTGCCAAAAATAGACATAAAACTTGAACTAGTAACTTAAAATGAACTATTAATTATAATATTTAAAATACAAGTGTACTCTTGCCACAATCGTCGCCTCACCGCATCATTAGTGTCACAATTAAAATAAGCAAGCCATACGTGAATTGTAACATCCTTGTAATGTCGTTAACCGAATCCTGTCGATTTTGTTTTATTGGATATTGTGACGAAACGAGCAAAACGTTCACTTGATAGTAAGTAGTAAGTCTAGGTAGGTACCACCCCAGGGCCAATTATTTTGCCGTACTTAAGCAGTACTGTGAAACATTACTGTGTTTCGGTTTGAAGGGCACTGAGAGCTAGCGTAATCACTGGGCATATGAGACTTAAGAACTGATGTCTCAGGGTGACGGGCGCAGTGTGGTGTCACACAGAAATATTCTGGGTGACACAGCATTTGTTATAGGCGTGAAAAAAAAAGTGGAACGTCCGCCCACAACAAATGTTGTGTCACCGAGAACACCCCCCGTGTGACACTACACTGCGCCCGTCACCCTAAGTCCCATAGTGATAACACAGTTCACAGTGCCCATCAAACCGAAACAAAGTAATGTTTGCAGACTATTGCCTCACGGCAGAATAACTGGTGTTTTTCTACCTAGGAAGATTCCTGCATAGAAATACTACCACCAGTATATAATAAATCAACCCCACACTCCCACAAGTGAAATTCTTCTAAGCGATGCGGTTACACCACGTGACATCAATCTGAAGTACAATGTATGCTATCAAACTTTTACTTGTCTTTAAAGTAAGCCCTACTTGACTTCAAATAAAGGGAAGTAAGCTTCCATATCTTCATATTCCATCTATAAATGTATAAAAAAATATCTACTGAACTACTCGACCAGGTTAGTACTCGATGTTAAGTATTGATAGAGTCCAAGATTGAACACACGTTAGTATATAAGGTGCTAATTCACTCTTGCCTTGACGAGTCATGCTCGAGCGATGTTGACAGAGAGTGTATCGTTTGATATATATCCTGCACGTCATAAGCTATGTGAACATACATACTAATAATATAAATGCGAAAGTAACTCTCTCTGTCCCTCTGTCTGTTTGTTACTCCGTTTGTTTTTTTATTCCGTTAAATCAAGTAGTTCGTGGGAACTACGTCTTTAATAAACCTATATCCACGCGGAAGAAGCCGCCGGCATCAGCTAGTACTACATATATTGCTACCGATATTACAACATATAGAAATCAAAATGCTGAATTGGTTTTTTGAAATGAATTAGTTTTGGGTGCGATCAGAGCAAAAGATGAGTGCGACTCAAAATTTGACATGTTTCAAAATGAAAAGTTTCTGACACAATAAATACAGAATTCAGGAAATTGACTTCTCTTTCTCTTGGCATAGAGAAAAGAGCTATGCTATCTGCGCTCGCTTTCGTTATTAATATTTATTGTTTAAATAATGATTATGTAATTATATACTGAACTGTTATTTTACACTGTGTAATATTTTTATCTTAATTCAATTCTTATTGGAAGAAATCACTTCCGTCACGAGAAATGAGTTTTAAACTTGTTTCGTTTTTTTTAAAAAAACCGTGCAGTTGTATCTACGGGGTGCGAGGCACGTGTTGGATCAGCTGTTCGCTGGTGGGAGGTCGACGGCCTGCGTCGCGATCGCTGACCGGTACAGTAGTGCGCGCGAGTTGCGGCCGAGTCAACGAACTTGAGACGGGGACTTGTAGGGGGGTTTCCAAACTTGTCCGATGGCGTCCGGGGCCAAACATCTGACTGAGTCACGTGGAGAGGGCGGAGTGACACAGCGCTTTGCTTAATAGTTATTTAATCGTAGGACATTAAGAATTGTGAGAATATTTGTTACAGACGTAGTGAAAACCTATGTCGAATCATATCACCCTGTGCCATTTACGCAACTTGATTCTCGTGAACTGAAAATCTAGAACCTTATCCTGTCCCAGATTAATGTCTAATTCGACGTAGTTTAAGGACTCCAGTTTAGAAAGGTATTCTTCAGTGATGATGTGATCAGATATTTAGACGTCATTACACACATTGGAAAAATAAATCATATATAACTAAATGTTAATGAATATATCTATAAATTGTTTAAAATTTAATTTATCTGAAACGATTTATCATCATCATCATTATTTCAGCTTATACAGTCCACTGTTGAATATAGGCCTCTCCCATAGATTGCCACAAAGCCACCTGCATTCATCGACTTCCCGCAAAACCGTGCAGGTCGTCGCTCCATCTAGTGGGGGGTCGGCCTACACTTGCCTTACTTCACTTAGTTTGCCGGTACGAGGTTGCCACTCGAGAACCTTTCTTCCCCAACGGTTATTGGTTCCACGAGCTATATGGCCGGCCCATTGCCACTTAAGCTTGCTAATCCTTAGGGCTATGTCGGTTACTTTAGTTCTGCTGCGGATAACAACGTTACGGAATTTATCTCGATTACAAAAAACAAATCAATCAAAAGAAATCAAAATCCCAATAAAAAGAAAATACCTGCCGCAATATGGTTTGGTTTCTGATAGCAAAAAAATGTGCCTTTCCTTTCGTTATTCTCGGATCTTTTTTGCGGAATGAAAGACCCTATTTAAAAGAATCATTTTAAAGATGTTTCATAGTTATTCTTTTTTGTTCTTATTGTTTAAAAATACGGTCCAGATATCTGCTAAACTACTTCCAATTTACATTACAATTTGTCAAATACGTATAATTTGTGCAGATTTCATTTATTTATAATTATAGTAGTTGTGTAGTATACTTGTATTAAATCCGAGCGGCCGGACAGGACATGTTTCTTTTATTTTCATTGAAAAGGATTTCTCACACTACTCCCAAACAAAACAGAACAACTATTTTCACGACAGTAAAAATATGCGTAAACGTGCGGGCATCGAGCCTGTGAAGGCGCCGCAGAAACGAACAGCGCAGCCACTACGCCGATCGAGCCGCTTATTCCTTGGAGCATTCATCCGGATAACGTATCAAATGATATCAAAGAAATGTAACTATTGTAGTAAGAAGGAATCAATTCAATAGAATTAACCAAGACCGTGCAAAGTAATATAATAGAGTAGGAAGACTATTCGCTGTAAAATTATGTGTACATAACAAAGTAAAATAATACAATAAAAATACGCAAATAGGCAATAGAATATAAAAAAAAACATTAATATATTATTGGGTGTATATCCAGTCAGCGAAACGCTGCTGTAATAATAGAATCTAAGTTAAACCATCTGTAAAAATAGTACACTATAAAATAAAACGAGTTATCCGTTAATTGGACTCGTCCGTCCGTCTAGGTTGTCACTTTTTGTGCGCGCAGACACTCCTTAAGCAGGCCGCTGTAACAACGTGCGAGAATTTAACTCAAGTAATCTATCTTTACACAGATTTCAACGAAGTACTTATATTTATTTCAAATAGATTTTTCTAGGGATTATCCATTATACAACTGCAACTCCGAGAAAGTTCGGCAAAGTCTCCGTGCCGTGACGAGCTTAAGTGTGCTGCAACAATAAAAATGTACTGGGTGACACAGTATTTTTTATGGGCAGACGTTGTACTTACCATCAGATTAGCAATTTACTAGTCTATAAAAGAAAACAATAATATTTTATTACAGTTCTTTTTTAGTTTACGTTCTCGAGCCCTTGTAGCTCAGGGGCCGGGGCTCGCCTTAAATTTCATAGTACCCGAGTGATCAGAGTTCCTACCCCGGTGCCGAAACCTAAAAAAATGTTCTGCAATTTTGAATGCTGAATGATGACGGTGAAGGAAAACATCGTGAGGAAACCGGCATGTCTGAGGAATAAAAAAATTTCGACGATATGTGAAGTCCGCCAACACGCATGCGAGCGGCTTGGCGGACTCTTCTCAGCTCCAAAGCCGTCTAAAAAACATGAGGAGCTCATGAGATATTCATAGGCTGTACTTTACTTAATTTACGTGATTTTGTAAACATTAAAATCGTGTGAACATGCCCAGTATCGAGCTATAACTATATTATATAGACTGTTAATTTCAGTTGTTATCTTAATTATATGGACAGTTCAGATTACTATTCCGCTACAAGTCGGAGGCCACGAGGCGTTTATAGCATTTCCCAAAGTTGACTTCTACGTACCCATAATACATTTACGAAACGAAATGATGGATCGATTTTCTCACGCCACGACCACACGATGACAAAGTATTTTTTTTTTAATTATGTAATATGTTTGCACTAGGGCCAGTTTCGCCCGGGTAAAATTTAAATTTTACAGTCATCCATACTTTATTTTATAAAAGCGAAAATAACTCTCTGTGCCTCTGTCTGTTTGTTACCTTTTCACGGCTCAACCATTGAGCGGATCTTGACGAAATTTGACAATATTTGATTTTTTTTTATTGCAATAAGTGATGAAACGAGCGAAACGCTCACCTGATGGTAGGTGCAACGTCTGCCCATAACAAATGCTGTGTCACCCAGAAAATTTCTGTGTGTCACCACACTGTGCCCATCACCCTGAGACATAGGTTCTTAAGTCTCATATGCCCAGTGATTACGCTATCTCACAGTGCCCTTCAAACCGAAATACAGCAATGTTTGCACACTACTGCATCACGGCAGAATAACTGGTCCTGGGGTGGTACCTACCTAGACGGATTCCTGCATAGGAATCCTACCACCAGAAAAAAGTAGTAGTATATAGAAGTATCGGCAAACTTTTTTCCGACTTGATTAACTAGTAATACCGTAAATGCTCAGCTCCTATAGGAGCTAGGGAAATTTTTAATCAATCTTCCTGGAGAGATGCAGATCATAGCAGCTTACCGCATTCGTGTAGTGGTTCTCCAGGTTAGCGCGCTCATACAGAAGGACAGACTCACTAGGGGATTCCTTTCGAGGTTAAGAATTTATTTATTTCCCATAAGAAATTAATTCACTTACATGAGAAATAACATACGAATGTGTTTTACATTAATATAAGGATAACGAACGTAAAATTCACAAAACAGAATATTACAAACAAATAAGGTAATCGTAGAAAATATTTTGCATCACAAAGAAATATGCGGTCTTTTGAAGCAAACACTTACATAGACACAAAGGTAAGCTTCACTAGAAGGGACTTATTTTAATTTTGATTGCAATGATTCTTATTAGAAAAGGGGTTGGTCCTATATAAATTCGATCAAGTTCTGAACGAAGGAATCCATAATTTTCCATTCCTTCTAGATTCCATTTTTACTGGTAGTAGACTTCCTAAGCAGGAATCCGTCTAGGTACGTAACACTGCAGGGTTAGTTATTCTGCCGTGAAGCAGTTGTGTGCAAACATTACTGTTTTGGTCTGAAGGTCACTGTGAGCTAGTGTAATCACTGGGTATACGAGATTTAAGAACTGATGTCTCGGGGTGACGGTCGCAATGTGGTGTCACACAGAAATTATCTACGTGACACAGCATTTTTATGGACAGACGTTGCACTTACCATCAGGTGAGAAAATAATTAAAATTTTAAATTCGCATAAGCATGTTTGGAGCCGCTGCGTGGAATTCGGTTTTCTGATTAAATAATTATAATACATGATTAATGAATTTACGGGAATATGAACGAAATCATACGAGTATTAATGGGTTTTGAAAATTCCACGCTGATAGCATGCTTTGCATTTCATAAGAACCGATACGAGAATATAAATGCCTCATTGCCGCTTACAATCTGATAGCGTACAGGTGAAGCGTATACCTGTTTTGAAAACAAAGAAATAGACTGGAGAAAAATTTGAGCACACGACACATGAAATACAATTTTTCTACCACGACAGCAGGTGCAGTTTAAGTTTTAATTGGCTTATAAGTAATAACATTTTTTTTTTTAAATAAACTTTTGAATTACTTTCTACTTATTTCGATATCGTTGTAATGGCTCTTTAAGTACAATTCGCTTGGGAGAGAAAAACGATGAATGATTATTTATTTATCGCGGATGAAGATGATGCCTGGCTGGCCGTCATGACATTAACATTGTTATGTTAAATTCTGTGTATGGGTCACTCTATGATAATAGGTTTTGAGGCCGTAGACCAAAGGTTCCCAGACTTTTTTTCTCATAGACCACTTTCAAAAATTTTGCTGGTTCCAGTGGACCCCCTGCAACTACATTTCTACCATATTCCCAAAACTATAACTAACTAACCCTTTCTTTTGTCACGCCAACGTAGACCCCCGTCGAGTCTGGGAACTAAGGCTGTAGACGGTGCGGCCAAGGAGAAAATTTGTTTTTTTATAGGAGAGTGGGCAAACGAGCAAGCGTCTCACCTGATGGTAACCGCCGCCCATGAAAATCCGCAATACCTCTCTTTTCTTGAAGGTCCCTAAGTCGTAACGGTGCTGGCGGCAGCCTAATCCACACAGTTTCTTGATTAAACACATATCTTATGACTCAGCCCATTTTATGCGTACACATTAGCGTAAGAGCAGGTAACGTTATACACATTTAGTTACTTTTTGACTGGTGGTAGGATCTCTAGGCAGAAATCCGTCTAGGTAGGTACCACCCCAGGGCCAGTTATTCTGCCGTGAAGCAGTAGTGTGCAAACATTACTGTGTTTCGGTTTGAAGGGCACTGAGAGCTAGTGTAATCACTGGGCATATGAGATTTAAGAACTGATGTCTCAGGGTGACGGGCGCAGTGTGGTGTCACACAGAAATGTTCTGGGTGACACAGAATTTGTTATGGGCAGACGTTGCACTTAACATCAGGCGAACGTTTTGTTCGTTCCGTCACTATTCAAAAAAAAATGCCCGGGGTAAATACATTGGGCGGGGTAGAGACCTATCTATTTTATAATGATTTCCGTGCATATTACTTCTTATCGTAGAATGACCGATATATAAAAACAGCTTCAACCCGTTTACACACAACACACTTAGGAGTTAGGAGTAAAATCCGTTCTCAGTGGGTGTCTATGTCGGGAAAGGAATAGAGACTTTTTTTATTGCATAGAGTGATGAAACGAGCAAAACGTTTACCTGATGGTAAGTGCAACGTCTGCTCATAACAAATGCTGTGTCACCCAGAACATTTCTGTGTGACACCTCACTGTGCCCATCACCCTGAGACCAATTCTTAAGTCTCATATGCCCAGTGATTACGCTAGCTCACAGTGCTCTTCAAACCGACACACAGTAATGATTGCACACTACTGCTTCACGGCAGAATAACTGGCCCTGGAGTGGTAACCTACATAGACGGATTCCTGCATAGGAATCCTACCACCAGTAAACTTGCGATATTTCAAGTCAATAGATGTCGTAGTTTCGGAGATATCGTGATGAGCCAGTGGTAAATCGCTTTTATACATACACACAGAGGAAATAGAGAGAAGATACTAGAGACATGCAGTCACGCTTTTTTCCTATATAAAGGATTGGCAGAGGCCACACACGTAGACAACTTTTCGGCCCCCGTGGGAAACGAGACGTGACACGGGTGGGGAACCACGTCGTCGCCATTTTGGTAAGTAAAAAATTTTTACTGGCCATTGCGTTCTCACGAGCAGTTTATTGACATCATCGCATATTATTCATATTGCTCTGCACGGATAAAGGCTGTCCGTACAAAACCTTAGTCGCCTCTTACGACACCTCGGTAGGAAAAAGGTAGGTGCAATTCTACTCTGCCGGACACCTATCGGCTTTTTTATTGTAGGTTTAGAAAACGTTACTCCGCAGCAGTAAATTGTCCCCTACATCGTGGTTGCTATTTCAGACATATATACCACATCGGGAATCGAACTCGGGACTTTCAGTGCAGAAGCCAATCACGTAGCCGCCGAGCAATCAAACCACGCAACGTTTTAACCAAACGATCTGGTATTATGCCCACTTAACTATATAACCACTTATACGGGGAAGAGGCGTGACTGTATGTGGGTATTGTATAGTTATACAGTCACAATGTAAGCACAATGTTTCGAATAAAATCGGTAAAGCAATGCCGGTGCCAATGAGATAAATCTACTAAGGGAAATACAGTCTAGTTACGATGATTCTTCTTGTTTCATGTCGGTGCACGTGATTCCAACGTCTTCTCCCATTCTAAATAGATACATGAAAGTAATAAAAAGCCTAAAACATTACCCGCGTAAATATTAAATCAAAAAATATGCACTAGAAATGAAAATAGAACATACATACATACATAATATACGACTATATCCCATAAGGGATAGTCAGAGACTGGGCACTCACTGCAAAGACATATGACTGCCACAATCCACGTTTCACCAAAACAATATAATGCACTTGGTGTGATAGGTTGTGAGCCCATCGCCATCATGCGCTGTTGGGTGCACAGTGCAGTTTAATTCTTTACTCTCCTTTTACGAGATCCATTGGATGAGATGGAGTGGTAGTGTTCTTTCAACGAGCCGCCACCACACGGTAAAAAACAGAAAAAAAAGAATATAATACAAAAGCAGACATGCAATGTGCGTGTCTCACGGCTGAACCCACAGGTGTCCAGATCAGCTTAATGTCAGACTAAAGCCTGACGTTAATTTTCGGACCTAAGTGCACCACGGATTAACTAAATAATTATTTATACGTTAACAAATTTAGAGCATAAGATACATTTAGATAAACCGTATACCGGCCGATGGCCGAGACTCGGCGGCCGTCTGTCGTAGTCTATGATACTTGATTATGCCTCGTTTTGGGGCGATACACGTGTCGTGTTCTCGACTTCAGTGGTGAATATTATCTAGTGGTAGTATTGTAGTGGTTGGTGGTGGGTACCTGGTGGCGGTTCCAGGTGGCGGTGTTAGTTTGCTTGTGCACGCTACTGAGGGAGGGCGGGCAATGCTCTTCAAAAAACTAGGTAATGTACACCATTTTTATATTTTGCATGCGGATCTTAGCAAATTACTTTCCTTCACTATAATGGATTTCCGCAAAATAACACCTGATTGTATTAACTATAAACATATTTACATATACATACATACACAGATATACGATGATCATAATTCATAATTTCTTTTTAATTTTTAACTGTAACTAGTAATTTAGTTGGGACCAGACTGTTCAATATTTGTTCAAAAACCGGCCTTTCATTGCCCCTTTAATGGGTTCGGAAGAAAATATAAAGGTCGACAGAACATCTGCCATGGAAATGCGAATTATTATTTTTATCGACTTTATCTTTGGGACTTTATCAATGAAAATGATAAATGAACGTTTAATCCGCAGATAGATAGACTCAAACGAATTCATGCGTTCCATTCCCATTCACATTACACTGCCCACGAACGTGCATTACACCAGGGTACCTGACGATACTGCACGGCTGGTCCTGGGTTAGCGTGTGATAGTGGCTTAAGAGTATCTACCACCCCATCTCATCCCGTGGGTGTCGTTAAAGTCGACAGAGGGTAAAATTAAAACCAGTCTATGGGCAGCAGCATCGTCCTGTAACATCTGAATAAATAAACTGCGGTTGCCGACTCTCCTGCCCAGCGTGGCAACTATGGCAAAATTCCCCCCAAAATGAGAGCTACAAACTTTTGTAGCAATCTATGGGGGAGGCCTATATTGAGCAGTGGACTAGTGATAGGCTGAAATGATGATGATGGTATAGTGTCCTTTTAGGGTAAACAATAAAGTTTAAACAAATAAATAAATAAAATGGCTGTGACATACAGACAGACGAAAAGGACGAAATTGTAAGGATCTTATCTTAATTTGATCATAATTACTCATGTTTCTAGACATAGTGTCTATAAATTACAATTTATGTTTTTTTTTAACACATACACTTAACATACTTACTTTAACATGAAACATATAAAACTACTTCAGTGTCGTGACACATCACGACGAAAAAAGCGTCGTAATTTACGCGATGACATTTGCATGGTGTAATTTGCACACACTTGAACTCAGTTCAGTGTTCAGTTCAGTCATAGGTTTCACTCTAACTGGACATGCCGTACTGTGGGGAAAACAAGGGCGTCGCCAAAGAGGGAGCAGGGAGGGGTAGCTGCCCCTCCCCCTAATGAGAAGACAAAGGTTACTAATTATTTTTGAGGGGCGGTTATTTTACAATAATAGCAATTGTGGTAGGGCTTAGACAGACAATGAGGATTCAAAAGGGCAAGAGGGTTACAACGTTAAATGCAAATTGCATACTACAGATGTTTGCTGATATTACGTCCGACCGAAATATATCTATACAAATAAATAAAATTGAAGTGTCTGTTTGTAATAACAAAATAACAGATGCTGACTCAACGCTTACGAAAGTGCATACGGTTCAAAAAGAAAAAACAATTTTTAAAATTTTTGTCTGTCTGTTTGTTCCGGCTAATCTCCGAAACGGCAGGACCGATTTTGACGGGACTTTCACTGACAGATAGCTGATATTACAGCGGGGAAACTTAGGCTATTTAATTTTAGAAAAATAATTGGGCTTCCGCGCATAAAATAAAACCACAAAATCAGATTCAGACGGGGTCGGCTTTTTTACGCGGATGTAACCGCGAGGCGCAGCTAGTAGTTATATATACATACAAAAGATCACGACTGTATCCCATAAGGGATAGTCAGAGACTGGGCACTCACTGCAAAAACAGATGACTGCCACAATCCACGTTTCACCAAAACCATATATTAACGTGTTAATGTCAGCCTGACGTGCTGTAGGTAACTACAAAGACATTGCAGGCGTAATAAGGTCGCGTAAGTTCGAAGTGTGTCGCGGCCCTTGCATATAAAACAAGCATGGGATAAAACGAAATTCATTTTGGTATTAATATAACAGTTTGGAATATTCAGTGCTTAAAAATTTGCATACTGTGTTTTAAAGTTAGTTATTATTTAACACTAGATTTACGAAACTCGTCAATTTGACGGGTTGGCAATTTTATGCTTTAAATTCTGAACAAATAAATATTATTGTATAGCGATAACATTTTGGTTTTTAATGATATTATGCAGCGAATATATATCTAGTAGTTTTATCTGAAACACCTATATTTTATTACATCTAGATGCTGTCTACCTATTCATAATATACCCGTCCCTTACCGTCCTTCAATGCCCGTAAATCTAGTGTTAAGGTCATCTAGTAAATATCTCATTGTAGTATTAACTGCAACTATCTTTCATTATTGTTTAAAAAACAAGTCAAGGTTGTTGTCGATTATATTTATGAAAAGTTTGCCACATAATATTAAAGATCGTAAAATAAAAATTACTATTCTCTCGCAGAGTGCTCTTATAAATATAGGGTTTAACATAATAAATACATTTAATTATTGTTTTATTATATCACATAGTTTTAGGTGAAAAAAAAAGTTTCAGCCTATAAATGTACCATTGCTGAGCACAGGCCTCTTCTCATTTCTGTGCGGGTTTTGGAGCTAGGAAGAATCCGCCACGCTGCTCCAGTGCGGGTTGGCGGACTGCACATGTTTTCGATTTCAGGTTTCCTCACGATGTTTTCCTTCACCAACGAGCACGTGGTAAATCAGCACTTAAAATTGCAATTAACATTTTTAGTGGTGCCGGCACCGGGAATCGAACCCAGGTCACTCGCGTACTATGAAATTTAAAGCGAGCGAAAATCTAGTAAGCTAGAATTTTTTTTAATAAAATTATTGGCAGCACCAACTGTCGGTGTCATGCCAGTGACAAATAGAAAAAAGTTTGCCATATACACAGAGTACATAGCTACGTACAACGAACTACTACATAAGTTAGCCATATACACAGAGTGCATAGCTATGTACAACCGACTACTACATAAGCATGAACAGTTATTTTCTTATTAAAATTTGTTTAACCCGAGATTAGGAACGACCTGCAGAAGAAAAAGAGGATTTGTTTTAATAAAAATCTATATGAAAATGCCTTTTTATGCTGTTATAAGTTACTAATTGGATATTATATTAATGATAACTATTATACACACACACACACACACACACACACACACACACACACACACGTAAGCACGGACGTACACTTTCACACAGGCACGCGCGCACTACTCAAGGTACGTATAGTAAGACCAATGGTTTCCTCTCAGTACTAATAATGACGCACTGTTTATATCTAAAATCTTCTGATAGTTAAATTTAAGATGTAGCCGGAGTCGAAATCGGCACATATAATCATAAATTCTTTCGATTTGTTCAACGTACTGTGTTGCACCTGCGAAAAAGAAACTGTTTCCTTTCCTGGTTTCACATCAACGAAAATGCTCTAAAAAGCGAACGACTCCTAGAAATCGGCTTAACAGGAAATATAATGAGTCAAACATGTCACAGACTTGAGAACCCCGCAATGTATAAGTGGTGAAATGGCCTTCGCATCGACTTGACCCCACGCGAAGTCGGCCAACTAGGTCGCCAATGTGGCGCGTATCTACCTTACATTTTAAAATACAATGTTCCTTTTAAATTAATTAAACAATTAATAAATATTTAATTACTTAATTTTAACTGGTATGATTCCTATGCAGGAATCCGTCTAGATAGGTACCACCCCAGGCCAGTTATTCTGTCGTGAAGCAATAGTGTGCAAACATTACTGTTTCAGTTTGAAGGGCACACAGAAGTATATTCTGGGTGACACAGCATTTTCAATGGGCAGACGTTGCACTTACCGTCAGGTGAACGTGTTGCACGTCTCGTCTATTAATACTATAAAAAAAATTCAACTAGTCCAGTTAATACAACCAAATGGAAAACCTATTTGTCTTATAGATAAAGTTGCATATCCGTAGCATTCATACTTGGGACTTCTAATATATCACCTACTATTAATTTTGTAAGTTTATTAAAGTTGTAACGTAAATTAATTATGCATTTAATTAAAAATAATCGATAAATTGCGCCTTGAAGTGATGATATATTTGCCGTGTGGTAGCGGATTAGGAAGATCTGCAACCCCATCTCATCCCGTGAGTGTCGTGAAAGTAGTCAGAGGGAATATTAAAACCGGATGAGCCGGAAGATGGCCAGCAGCATCTTCCTGGAACATCCGAATAAATATAGTAATAGAAATAATAAAAAGCTACAAATTTTTTTGGCGATCTATGGGGAATGTACAGCAGACTAGTGATAGGCTGATATGATAATGATATATTGCAAACTTAAGCAGAGCAGCCTCCACAAGCAGCACCTGTTTACAAGTATGACGCATGAGGCGCCATCGTCCTCCTCAACAACATTAAAGCGAATACGTCTAACTGCGCTTGCTAACCCCCCTGCCAAGCTTGGCAACTACCGACCGAGCAAACAGCCTTGGTTAACTTAAAGTAACAGTCTAGAAATGTCCCACTGCTGAGAACAGGCCTTCTCACATTTCTGACAGGGTTTTGGAGCCGGGAAGAGTCCGCCAAAATGTTGTTATTCCTCAGACATGCAGGTTTCCTCGCGATGTTTTCCTACACCACTGAGCACATGGTAAACCAGCACTTAACACTGGAACAACTTTAGTGGTGCCGGCACCGGAGATCGAACGCAGGTCACTCGCGTACTTTGAAATTTAAGGTATGCGCCCAGTCCCTTGAGCTACCACGGCTTCTGGCTACGGAACTTGTTGACGTAACTCCCCTTTAAACAGCGTGGGTTCTTTAAAAGGTGTTCGGCTTTCCGACTGCGGTTCGAAGTTGAAAGGGCTCAAAAAGTCGGCCCTTGGCTCGAGATGACGCTCGCGGAGGGGATTACCCCCAAGTGTACCTTGTCGACGCAAGGCGACTGGTAGTAACTGGATGTGTGTCGTAGATAGTACTAAGCAACGCTCATTGGATTGTAGACACGTTCAGCTTTGGACTGTTGTGGGCGATAATGATGAACAAACTTGTAGGATAGATGTGAAGTGGATTATTTTAGGGCGGAGAAGTATCTACGCCGATTAAACCAAAATAAAAAAAAAAAATCTGGCCATAAGTCCAACCAATAAAATTAATGGCTATGGACCATATAGCACGCACACCGTGGCAGAATAAAGGGCACTGTGGTGGTACCTAGACGGATTTCTGCATAGGAAATAAATAAAATCCTGTTAAACTAAAACAATAACATTCTCATAGTGCATTCTCATCCTCTGGTGGTAGGATTCCTATGCAGGAATCAGTCTAGGTAGATACCACCCCAGGGCCATTTTCTGCCGTGAAGCAGTAATTTGCAAACATTACTGAGTTTCGGTCTGAAGGGCACTAAGAGCTAGTGTAATCACTAGGAATTTGAGTCTAAAGAACTGATGTCTCAGAGTAACGGGCGCAGTGTGGTGTCAGTCAGAAATTTTCTGGGTGAAACAGTATTTGTTATCTGCAGACATTGCACTTACCATCAGGTGAATGTTTCGTTTCGTCACTTTATCAAATAAAAAAAAAACTTCAATACATCTCTATCTATATCACACTTTTCTATGTAATTATTACTTCTGAATTAATGCTCAATTTGTAGTGATTTATAAAATGAGCATTGACTGGCAGAGAATGCCTTATATTAAAACTTTTTTTAGCTGTTATTAAAGTATAAATAAATAAAATCTACATACAATGCATCCCAAGGGAGGTAAACAGATATACAATACAATGCTACTCAATGGGTGTAAGAGGTTAAGAATTGTTATGCTAAGGCTCCTCCATAAGTGAAGCATTCTTAAACCTGTTTGTGCATTGTACATCAATACGAAATGTAGTAAGGATGAAACATACAAAACAGAAATTTCGTGCTACTAAAAATAAAAACTGGTGGTAGGATCCTATGCAGGAGTCCGTCTAGGTAGGTACCACCCCAGGGCCAGTTATTCTGCCGTGAAGCAGTAATGTGCAAGCATTACTGTGTTTCGGTTTGAAGGGCACTCTGAGCTAGCGTAATCACTGGGCATTTGAGACTTAAGAACTGATGTCTCAGGGTGACGGGCGAAGTGTGGTGTCACTGGGTCACAGCATTTGTTGTGGGCGGACGTTGCACTTACCATCAGGTGAACGTTTTGCTCGTTTCGTCACTATATACTATAAAAAAAAAGGCCGACCCCATCGATGATATACATATGTACTGTTCCCTCTTCTATCAATCGGATTATGAGGTTTTAATATTTTTCGCTGAACCCTATTAATTTTTCTTAAATTAAAGTGGACTTAGTAACCCACTACAATGCAAATACAGGGCCTGACACTCTTCGCAAACCCGACAACACATACACCTCCTCACCAGCTGAAGCGCAACGCATCCTGCTGGAGACACACTTTCCAGGATGCAGATTGGTTCAGGAAGTAGACTGGCAAGAGGAAAACATAATTCCAAGCGACCAAGACTGGAAATACGCCCAACATGTGGTTACAGTTGAAAAACTACAATGGGCCGTAAGCAGTTTCCAACCTTACAAAGCGGCAGGACCTGATGGTATCTTCCCTGCTCTTCTTCAGTGGGGGGGGGGGCACTGATTATAAAGGTACTTGCCGTAATTATGACAGCATGCCTAGCGCATAGATACGTCCCAAAAATCTGGAGGGAAGTGAAAGTAATCTTCATCCCCAAACCGGGCAAAAGTGACTATACTAATGCCAAATCCTTCAGACCTATCAGCCTCACATCCTTTATGCTGAAAGGTATGTGAAAGGGAGCTGAGGGGAAAGGCACTATTATACAAACCTTTGCATAGCAATCAGCATGCTTATAGCTCAGGTAAATCAACAGAATCGGCACTCCACCGGGTAGTCACCCAGATCGAGTTAGCCCTTAACCAGAAAAACATCTGTCTAGGAACCTTCATCGATATAGAAGGAGCCTTTGACAAAACCAACTTCACCAGCATAGGTAATGCCCTCGTCAAACATGATGTGGAGCCAACCTTAACGAACTGGATTATAAACGCACTAAGCAAACGTATAGTGCGCATCGCAGGTGAGATTCAAATAGTTAAGATAGCGAAAGGTTGTCCACAGGGTGGTGTGCTGTCACCGCTCCTGTGGAACCTAGTCATCAACGACCTCATCACAAAACGAAATGTAAACCATTTCTACACAATAGGGTACGCGGACGATCTAGCAATACTACTCTCAGGAAAGCAAGCTAGTATAGTCTGCGACCTTGCACAGGCGGCGCTACTTATAGTAGAACGCTGGTGCAAGGAATACGACCTAACAGTCAACCCAAACAAAACTGAACTGATAATGTTCACTCACAAACGGGTACTGAATAAATATCATCTTCCCAGTTTATTCGGTACCGAACTACGGCTGTCATCAGAGGTAAAATACCTAGGCATCATACTGGACAGCAAACTAAACTGGAACAATCACATTGAAAACAAAATCAAAAAAGCGACTATCACCTTTTGGCAATGCAAAAGGATGATTGGCAATCGCTGGGGCCTGTCACCGAAAATCATCATGTGGCCATACAAGATGATTATCCGCCCAATGATTACATACGGTGCAGTAGTTTGGTGGCCAAGAACAAGATTAACTACTGCTATCAACAAACTCCAAAGATGTCATGTCCCACAGTGGCCCTAGAAGCCATGCTAGACCTGCCACCGCTGCACCTACACATCCAACAGGAAGCAGCTTTGGCAGCCATAAGGCTCAAAACACTGAATCTCTGGAGTAATAACAAGATCCCACACACCAATATACTTACAGAACTGTTTGCAGAAATGCCCGTTCTACAGGCTGTGTATGATAGGATCCCAAAGCAATTTGTATTCGATAAGAAGTACAAAATACAATTACACGAGGACCAACGTTCTGAAGGACTAAACAACTAAACCTAAATATACAAATAAGCACACCACTCGGTGCCCACAATACAGTGTTTCAGGCAGAGTGTATGGGCATTATTCACGCAGCATCGGCTATAGCTGAAAGGAAGGTAAAAGACTATTCCATCCGAATACTCTCCGACAGCATGGCGGTACTACTGGCCCTCAATAGCAATGTTATGAATTCAGGGCTCATCTACGAATGCTACCAGAAATTAAATGAGGTATGTCAATTCAATGAAATAACCCTACAATGGATTAAGGGACACAGCGGATCTAGGGGCAACGACGCGGCCGACGAACTTGCTCGAGGAGGCTCTAACCAGTGTGCTGTGGGTCCAGAACCTATACTGCCACTTCCCCTCAGGTATGTTCGCTCGCTAGTCTGCAAGCGCACTAGGAACCAACATGCACAAATCTGGGCGAATCACCCAGAGTGTAGACAAGCAAAGACAGCTTTGCCCGTTATCAACAGTCGCATCTCCAAGGCGCTACTTCGTCTGAATAAACCCCAAATCAGAACGATCAGTAGTGCTATAACTGGACATGGATCATTTAACAAACATCTGTTTAATTTAGGTGTTACAGACAGCTCTCTGTGCAGAGCCTGTATGGAGACGGACGAAACGGCGGCCCATGTCCTATTGGACTGCCCTGCGGTCGCCATATACCGGGTCAAGCATCTCGGCTCGCCGAGACCGCTCCCTGAGGTCGCGGGGAACATCAAGGGCCTGCTGCGATTTCTGGAGGAGCTTGGATGGCTCGAGTAGCACAACGTTCCTGCCTACACGCAAAATACGCACTAGACGTGGAGTTGCGGAGACCGGCCCGTTGCAATCTAATCTAATCTAATCTAACCCACTACAATATCAGCTAAAAATTGTTTTCTTCTTATAAGTACTGTATATACAAAATATTCAACAAGTGATACTATTATTAAAAATATTATAGGCATACTTTCAAATGACTTCTGCTGGCCAAATTTATATTGTCGAACAACTAGCTGTCCAAATCTCTCGATCACAAATCAAATTCATATTCAAATCAAAATCATAGCTGTTCAACAATTCAGCGGTCACAACAGATACCAAACATTTACATATTGCTCAGAGTCCATTTGGATGGGATTTAATCCTTGATTCCTAATTGAATGATTTCCATCTATGAAATTCATCTCATTCCATGGTTGTCATAAAAGTCAATAGAAGGAAAATTACAACCAAGAGATGGGCAACAGCATCTTCTTAAAACATCTAAATAAATGAACTGCGGTTGCCAACCCACCAACCCATGCTTGGCAACTATAGCAAAATCCCCTCCAAAATGAGAGCTACAAACTTTTGTGGTGATCTATGGGAGAGGCCTATGTTCAGCAGTGGCCTAGTGATAGGTTGAAATGAAAATTACATGAATGATGTTTATTTTTATCTAATTTCTAATATATTTTTTTAATATGGGATAGGAAGACAAACAAAACATTGACCTGATAGTAAGAGCAACATCTGCCCATAAAAATACTGTGTCAACCTTTTAGGTTCATTTCTGTGTAGTAATACATTGTGCCTGTCCCCCTGAGACATCAGTTCTTAAGTCTCAGTCCTTCAGACCAAAACACAGTAATGTTTGCACAATACTGCTTCACGGCAATGTAACAGGACCTGTGATGGTACCTACCTAGATGGATTCCTGCATAGGAATCCTACCTCCAATATATACAAAATTCTGTCTGTCACATATACTGAGTTGCACACACCATTTTTTTTAATTTATTGTCAATTATTTTAATAGGATTACTTACACTAGTAGCACTAGTAGTAGTTCACACCTAATCTTTAAATATTTTTTTATTAAATATTTGATTTAAAATAATACCACCTATATTAACATCACATAATCACTACATCATACAACAGTTTTTTCATATACATACAAACACACATATTATATACTAGTGATCTGCCCCAGCTTCACAAGGGTAGATAGATATTAGAAAGATAAATTTGTACTTTATTTGGACAAAAAGAACAACCACAATTCCTTACACTTTTGTACAGTTTTTGTAGCAACTATTCTCATCGGCGACTGCAGCTGTACAGATAAGATTACTTTATTTTACCAAAATAATGTTTTATTTAAGGTAACATAATAAAAGTGGTAGCAAAATAAAACGACCCCTCTAGACCGCTCCGCCTTTGCAGCCGCGTTCCTCGTTGATACCGAAGTTGCATGAAACCGCTGTATTTTTTATGTTTCAAAGTTTTATATTTAAAAAAATATATGATTAAAATTACATACCACTTTGTTTCTAGTTTACAAAATAATATGAGTATGTAGATAATTAATAGGACTATGACTTTTAGCATTTTTATACCCGTCGTAATTTCTAAACGATAAGTCCGATTCGAATAGTTTAAAGAGGACTATACATGTACATTATCAACCTTGACTATGAAACTATTTTGTAGGATAGGGATTAATATCATGATATGAATGTCATTTTTCGATTCTACCCGTGTTTTGTTAGACAACATTGAAAAAAAAGTGGTTATTGTGACTTAACTATAATAGTTAGACATTTAGCCTCGCGGACTTTTATGTGAGTAATGATGAGTACTATGAAGCTAACATAATCATTGGGCATATGAGACTTAAGAACTTATGTCTTAGGGTGATGGACACAGTGTGGTGTCACACAGAAATTTTCTGGGTGACACAGCTGTTATGAGCAGATGTTACACTTACCATCAGGTGTAGGTTTTGCTCGTTTCATCACTTTATCCAAATAAAAAAAAATGTAGTAAATTATTTTATCGTCAATAGTTTTTGCAGCGCACGCCAAATAATGATTTTGTCAGTAAATTTTTGATACTTTGAGTTACATCATAGCAATTTTCGTAGGAATCTAGGTGTTTTTTTAAATTAAATACAACTCATGTTAGTCGGTGATAATGTAGTTGTATACAGCTGAAAAAACTTTAATATTGGTTCAGTCGTTTTTCAGTCTATTCATTACAACCAAACATACAAAAAATCAAATCTTTCCTCTTAATTATATTACTTTAGATAGATGACAATGCTGACAGTGACAGTGCATTACATATCTTATCTGACAGTGACTCCCATCAACAAAAGTACAATACATAGACAAACTAATGTACACTGCATATTCGTAGTCGTCGTTTCAGCCTATCAATAGTCCACTGCTGAACAAAGGCCTCCCCCATAGATTGCCACAAAAGTTTGTAGCTCTCGTTTTGGGGGGATTTTGCTATAGTTGCCGCGCTTGGCAGACGGGTTGGCAACCGCAGTTTATTTATTCAGATGTTCCAGCAAGATGCTGCTGCCCATCTCCTGCATATTGATATACCAATATTCAATAATGCATAAAAATTATAGAATGCACATTGCAGTAATCTAATGAGAGATACTAATTTCTAAAACAATTTTACAAGTATGAAATGATTTTAACAAAGAATCTCTAGAAATAATAAAATAACAATATTTTTTGGATTCACTTGAACAATTGAAAGTAAAATATTGTGGACAACTGCAACTCTAATATTAAGACTATTTTTAATGATATTAAAGCAATGCCAGACAGTCAGTTTAGTATGCATTTGGTTTTATTATATTGATGTCCTCCTAGGCGATTTTCAGCCACTGCGAGAACTACCGAATACTTTTGAAAGTTATTAACTGCGCAAGAGATATTATAGTGTCACAAGTGTATGCACAAACGCAGAGTTACTCACTTGTCCCAATGTACCCATGCCCGATATAATGCTCAAGCGATAAGATCAGTGTTTTAGGATGCAGTGTAATCACAGGGATACTACAAGCAAATAAGCGCTAGAAGTGGAGTTGCGGCCCATTGTAATCTACAAACACAGGGACAACCACAACACAGACAGACTCAAAAACCAACAATTTGTGTTTTGCACAAATCTTGGCTTAGGCTGTGATTTGGACCAAGGACTAGGCCATATAGAGCTGTGATGAAGATGTTTATGATTTAATTATTTTTTACATGCAAATTTGGTTGAAACATGCAAACACATGTTTACTGTGGCCATTCTTTCTACATCCATCCTCAATGATGAATTAAGTGTTAGTGGATTTGTCATTTCATCTAACAAATCAAACAACTACTGGTGGTTGGGTTCCTATTTTAAGTAGTTATTCCGTCATCCAACATTAGCGAATGCAAACAAAACCGTTTCAGTCTGGAGGGCACTGTTACCTGAGATCTCAGGGACATGAGCATAGTACAGTGCTACGCAGAGATGTTCTGGGTGACTCAGCATTTATTATGATCAGATGTTGCACTTACCATGAGTCCCACCACCTTCTTCAGTAAAAAAGTGTGCAGTTATGTAAGATAATAAATGCTATCAGTTACTTCCATGATCTTGAAGATCAACCTGTGATATATCTATAGATATGACGTCATTATGACTTATCATGTTGCAGAAGAGATATGAATCATACAGTACACAAGGTCAGACCACATCTGTTGTGTGACATTGGTAAAGGCAAAAATGGATAAAAGTTGCTGATGACTGTTGCATATAAATGTAAAACCATTTTCTTAAAAATGTGAACAATATTCTATTTGTCTTCTTGTATGCAAGCGTTAAGATACCGCACTTTATGCAGTTTCATCCATATAAGTCTTTTTAGTCTATAATAGTAGGTAAATTAATTTCAATAAGACTGAGACATAGACAAAGGATTTTATTTTTAGCTTTAGGCTTTTAGTTAGGAGGTTTATTAACAGGTTTAACTAAGCTCCCACAATTGTCATAGGCCATCTATGATGTATATTGGTAAAAACTATGATTCGTAATGTGAAGCAGCTTTTGAAAAATTACTAATAGTAATCCCAACTCAATAGTCAATCAACTGATCCAACTCGGCTGGGCAGTAATTACTCAAACCTCAATAACAATTGAATTTACATTAATAAATTACTGTTGAATTTCGTCCACTGATGAGCATCTAGTAAACTATAAAAAAATTATGTCTACCCTAAAAAAATTAGTTAATTGTAACAATATGTGCAGTATGATCAAGATTCTAATGAGATTCTTATTTATGAAAGTTTAAGTATTTACCTAATTGAGCTTTCATACTAGCTTGAGCAAGTATGCACCCAGAAATAAATAACAAAAAAAAATTTAATTAATAAACATGATTTTGTACAATCCTAAAAGCTACTCATTATTCACCTTGTTATATAAAATAGTTTTCAGTGTTTAATGAATAATCAGAATGTATAAAGAAGCTGTTCAATTTTTTCTTATTGGATAAAGTGATGAAACGAGCAAACATTTCGCTGATGTAAAGTGCAACAGCTACCTATAACAAATGCCAGAACATTTCTGTGTGATACTACACTGCACCCATCACCTTGAGACATCAGTCCTTAAGTCTCATATGCCCAATGATTACGCTAGCTCACAATGCCCTTCAAACCGAAACACTGTAATGTTTGCTCACTACTGCTTCACATACCTACCTAGATGGATAAAATTAAACCTTAAATTGAAAAAAAAACTTTAGTCTAAAAATGGCCAATAGACAATATCTTAAATTACATAATCAAAATATTATAACAAAATACTTTTTATAATGAGTATCAAGTAATTGGTTTTTTTATTTTATTAAATGGTAGATTTAAGTTTAATTACAACTATTAGAGTATAATTTAGAGCAGTAACTTCATGTAATTTGAGGATAACACTACTTATTATTAAATAATAGTGTAGGTAATAGGTATGAAGATAACATTTTAATGCATTGGGACAAATAATAAGATAAGCAGATTTATCTACAAATCGATTTACAGATATGATGAACAATCAATTGTTTGTGTTTATGACTAGTAATAATGATTTTTTTTATGGATATTTTCACAATATATGGAGTTTTTCAAAAAGTTTCCACATTATAAATTTACTTTATTAAAAGTAGTTTATACAAGTTTACATGGCATAGAATCTATGCAAGAATCCATGTAGGTAGGTACCACCCCAGTGCCAGTTATACTGCCTGTAGTAGTGTAGAAATATTTATGTGCTTCAGTTTGAAGTTCACTGAGAGCTAGTGTAATCTCTGGGCATATGAGACTTAAGACCTAATTTCTCAGGGTGACAGGCACAGTGTGGTGTCACACAGAAATGTTCTGGGTGACAAAGCATTTATGGGCAAATTTTGCACCTACCATCAATTGAATGTTTTGCTTGTTTTGTCACTATATCTAACAAAATGATGACCATGTGGTGTAGTGGTTAGCATACTTGACTTTTGTATTGCTTCTGGGTTTGAGTCCCAGCCACAAAATCGTTAATTTTTGTGTCTGGTTATGTTGTGTGTTCCACATGCACGGAATTCATGTTAGTAAAACGCACCCACAATACAGGAGTAAATCCAACTGTGAGGCATACTTTTTAAAAATAAAACGAAAGTAGAAAAAAAAGTGTTCTGGTGAAGTTAAAATAAAACAAGGCAAATTTAAATTATGGCCTTACTAAAAGCTAAAAATAAGTGGCAAATTTTGCACACTAGTCAACGGGGAAACATGAAGTTATAACGATAACTAAGACTATTACTCATAACCTAGAAAAGACTAAGACAATTAAATAGTACAGTTATGATTTGATGAACTTACCAATGGCTGCGAATTCATCGGGAGTTCTACCGCCGGCTAATAACCACCGACACCAATCTATTGTCTCCCACTCGTCGATAGCTTTACTGGGGTTCAGCAGCACATCAAGAAGTGGTCCTAAGTGCTGTGGCGACCCACTGGCGCAATCCGCATGTATATACGCTGCTGCGCCCCTTTTACCCTTCTTCATTAACACTTGAGCTGTCGAATTAGACATTATAACACACAATTCACTATCACTGCCTTCGACGCTAACACTGTACACATAAGTCACTATATATTTCGGTCACTCACGGAAGAAACACCATTTCCAGTTTACATAAGGCAATGAACTGCGGGCCGTAACGCATCCGCGGTCAAACATGTTGTAAACGCGTCACAAACCATTGGAGAGGTAGAAACACATTAAATCAGCAGTAATGAATGGTAACCGTCTAAAAAGTTCGGTGGCCAGAACAAAAATTTATTAATTTTTACAATTGAAAATAATAATAGAGTCATGAAACAATACGGCCATTTAATGGTGTTGCCAGAGGAAAAGTTAATTTTCTTATTTTCTTTTGCTGGTTTTAACGGATTTACAGAGTAAATTTAACATAAATTACCTCACTATAACCGGTGGTAGAAACTATAATACATACTAAATGAAATTAGTGCTTAACAATAATTAATGAAAAATTTGAATTTCCATCTCAGTTGAATTAACACTACCATAAAAACTCAAAATCAATATTAGACTACTTCTTACTTCCTACAATAATGATTAATTATGAGAATCAATGTTCAGTAGGAAAAACAATTTAAAACAAATACCAGAAGTATATTTCCACTACAATATGAACGTATACATAACTTTACGGGTGGGTAGGATTCCTGTATAGGATTCCGTCTAAGTTAGTCAGGATAGGTAGGTACCACCGCAGAGCCCGTGATTGAGCCGTGAAGCAGTAGTGTGCAAACATTAATGTGTTTTGATCTGAAGGACATTGAGAGGTAGTGTATTTACTGGGCATATGAGACTGAAGAACTGATGTCTCAGGGTGACGGGCGCAGTGTGGTGCCACACAAAAATGTTTTGGGTAGCAAAGAAATTGTTAGGGGCAGACGTTGCACTTACCATCAAGTGACCGTTTTGCTCGTCTCGTCCCTTTCTCCTATAAAAAATAAATAAAAACAGTTCTTAATCAAAATATTTACAAATAAAAGCACAACTTCATACTTTGAAATCAAAAAGGTATACCGATACTTTGATCGTTTTGTTTAATACATTTAGGTTTATCACTTAAATAAAACCTAAATGTCAATGTCTTATCACGTTATCGAATAATCAAATAAATACGAAAGTACATACGACAAAGCAAAGTGAAATGGAAAAAAGATAAGAAATTTATGTTAGCATATCGAGTTTAATCAACTTAAAAAAAAGGCTATGATATCCATTCAATTGCAAATTAGATCTTTCGCTGACATTTACGATAGCAGATAAAAGAATTTTGTTAAGTCGGCGCGGCTATTTACATAATTATATAAATTCGTTTTGTGTTATAGTCTACGTAAAAACTAACCGCAACAAACTGTTATAATTTGTTTTGTCCATTGCTGTACACATACCTATACCTACCTCCGCAAAGAAAGTAGAATAACCCATAAACATAACTATTGAAAGGCAGATTGGTGATTGCAAAACCAGAATTCTCGTACCTTAAACGCTGGCGCCCATAAACTGTCTGATTAGCTTCGGTCTGGCCTTTTTCAAAATGCTTACTCTGCCACTTGTAGAAAGTCAGTTTGCCATAATTAACTTTTATGACAGTGACCTCCGAATGTCATTAATAATATAAACTAGTAGTATACTTTTAGTCATATTCTGAAAAAAATTGTCAGACAATTAACAATAAAATAGCACATGTTATAAGCCGTGGGATTCTGTCTGTGATACATAGTTACCTTTACTTTATAGATTTTGATTACTATATACTATCTGTGGTTCACTTTTTTCCTTCATTTCATTTTCATGGCATCCATCATGGCGTTTGACATTTAAGCACACGGCCGCACGTGTTGTTTTTCTGTTATGTTTTTATTATTTTAATGTTTAATTATGTAATAACTTAACCAGTATAGTGTATATTTAATAAGGTTTTCAAACCCAAGAAATCGCGTTGGTAAAATTTAGGTTGGTCACTTAAAATTTCATTTTTTTAAATATATATTTGTAAATAATGGAGGAAGAGAAAAAGGTTATGTTTCATGAAATGGAGTTGGACGATAGAATTCTCAAGGTATGTTAAGTGTTTTAATGTTATTATTAACTATAAGAAAATAAAATATGTATAAATATATGAATATTATCCGTTCTGCGATACAATTTAAAATTGCGTCGCAGCTTGTAGGAATCTAAAAATCTGTTATCATTATCACATTTAGCTATCCATCTTATGTCTTTTTAATTGAGAATTAATATTTTAATGTCTATTTCATTGTTTATTTAGGCTGTATCACAATTGGCATGGCCACATCCAACTTTGATTCAGGAAACTGCAATTCCTCTTCTTTTAGAAGGAAAAGATGTACTCATACGGGCTCGTACGGGATCAGGGAAAACAGCAGCTTTTGCAATTCCTGTTATACAGAAGATATTGAATTTAAAAAACACAAGTACACATCAAAGCATCAGAGCACTAATATTGTCTCCTAGTAAGGAGTTGTGTGGACAAGTATGTATTATTGTTTTATCTTATAATTACTATTATGCAAATAAATAATAATTATTACTATGTAGATAATTATTGTAGCCCATAAAAGGTCTGCTTGATTAGGAAATAACCATACTCTCCCAGAATGCCAGTGTTTGGTTTTTTATTGTTTTTTTGATGATTCCCCGCTGGGTGCATTTTTACAGACATATATTTCATATCCACAACAACACCAAATCCCAAAACGAGGTATTCATGTTTTTGGACTTTGTCTGGAATTTGAACTCAGGACACCTACCACTAGGCCACATTGCAATCAGCAACCTGTTTTTTTATATATATGTGAAAGAGAACTGAAGACCCAATTACTGAAAAACAGATATTGCCATATAATATTCTATTATAGGTTATAATAAAGAATTTTTGTACCATTTTAAAACATTTTGTAGTAAAGACTGATATTTTTCTGGGCTTTCTTTACTATGGCTGCATAGTAAAAGAATTCCAGAAAAATATCATCATCATATACACTGATTACCAGTATAATGTAGAAGAACACTGACTACTAAAACATACTATGTGTTATGTTACCATTATGAAGGTATACAATTGCAGTATTGTTGGTGCAGGAGAATATTTTTATCCACCCTTTGGTTTTTTGTTGTGATTGTCTCGTAACAACACTCAAAAGTAGAAAAGGCAATATAGGTTCTTTTACTGCACATTGGCGGACTTCACATGTAATTATAACATTTTTTTAAAGACTGCAAGGAAAAGTCATATGAACAATATGAAAAGTCATATGAACAATATGACTTTTCCTTCCTAGCTGAGCACAAGATAAATTAGCACAAAAGGTTAAAACTGATAATTTTATTCACAGGTGTACCTTAGTTTAACCCCAGGTATTAAGAAATTTGTGCCATGTGGTGGCGGCTCTTTAAAAGAATACTACCACTCCATCTCATCCAATGGATTTCGTAAAAGGCGAGTAAGGAATTGCACTGTGCACCCAATTTCGCATGGTGGCGATGGGCTCACCACCTATCACACCAAGTGCATTGTATTGTTTTGGTGAAACGTGGATTGTGGCAGTCGTCTGTTTTTGCAGTGAGTGCCCAGTCTCTGACTACCCCTTATGGGATACAGTCATGATCTTAAGTATGTATGTATTAAGAAATTCACTGGTGGCAGTTAGGTAGGCATAGTGTCTAGGTAGGTACAACCGTAGGGCCAGTTATTCTCCACTAGTGTGATAACATTGCTGTTTCAGTCTAAAGGGCACTGAGAGCTAAGACTTAAGAACAGGGGTGACGGACTCAGTGTGCATACACAGAATTGTTTTCAGTAACACTATTTGTTTTGGACTTAACATCAGGTGAATGTTTTGTTTGTATCACACAGTGTGGCCACACTTTCACATTTCCTTTAAAAATAATTAAATTGCACAAATAATACCATGGCTCCTAATTATTACGGTAGGATAATATATTACTAAAATAATATAACAGTAGTTTTATTGTTTTATTAATAGATAACATCGGTAATAGGAGATTTAACACTCAAATGTGCAAGAGAAGTTCGTTGCATAGACATTTCTTCAAGTGGAGACATGCATATTCAAAAATCCCTATTATCAGATAAGCCAGACATTGTGGTTGCAACACCGTCCAGAGCACTGGCACATTTAAAAGCTAACAGCATGAGGCTGAAAGAGGATTTGGCAATGCTGGTTGTGGATGAAGCTGATTTAGTATTTTCATTTGGTTATGAAGATGAAATCAAGGAGTTGTTAAGGTTAGTGACTATTTTGAATGTAACTACTGTAGTAACTTTAATTTTACAATTGTAGGTATATCAATATTTTCATTTGCATTATACATATTTATCATAATCTTTATATAATAATACTAAACTAATATTATAAATGAGAAAGATTTGATTTTTTGTATGTTTGGTTGTAATGAATAAACTCAAATACTACTGTACCAATTTTAAAAATTCTTTCACTTATATACAACTACATTATCACCGACTAACATAAGTTGTATTTAATTTTAAAAATACACCAAGTCCCTACGAAAATTTTTATTATGTAACTCAAGGTATCAAAAATTTACTAATAAATGTCATTATTTGGCGTGCGCTGTAAAAACTATTGATGGTAAAGAAAATAATGTACTACATTTTCATAGTACTCATCATTACTCACAAAAAAGTCCGCGAGGCTATATGTGTAATTATTATAGTTAAGTCACAATAACCGCTTTTTGTTAAAATTAGTCAATCAAAACACGGGTATAATCGAAAGATGATGACATTCGTATAATGATATTAATCCTTATCCTACAAAATAGTTTCATAGTCAAGGTTGATTATGTGCATGACCTACCGTTTAGAAGTTTCGATAGGTATAAAAATGCTAAAAGTAAGAAAAATGGCGCTTTGTGAGCGAACAGCTATACGCTCGTCCGCGCTACTCGCGAATAGACTAAGATATATTACTTACTTACCTACTCATAATATATTTTGTAAACTAGAAACAATTGAATAGGGGTTTGTAATTTTAAGTACATTATTTTTTTATTTAAAACTAAAACATTCATGCTTCATGCAATTTGGGCATCATCGAGGCGCGCGGCTCCCTTTGCACAGCGGTCGAGAGTGGTCGTTTTATTTGCTACCACGACATAAAATATTGGCTACATTTCATGGCTTATGTTCCCATAAATAAAACATTGTTTTGGTAAAATAACGTAATCTTATCTGACCAGCAGATCTATCTACCCGTGCGAAGCCGGGGCGGATCGCTAGTAGCTAATAAGCTAGTAATAAGTGTATAATTTGTCATGTTCATTTAATTTATTGTAAAAAGTGACAAGCCAAATATTCACCTGTAACGGTAAGTGCTCATGTCTGCTCATAACAAATGCTTAGTCACCCATAACAAATACTGTGTCACCCAGAATGTTTCTATTTGGCACCAGTTCAGTCTCATATGACCAGTGATTACATTGACTCTTGATGATTGAAACGCCCTGATTGATTGAAACAGTAATTGCACACTACTGCTTGATAGCTGAGTAACTGACCCTGCGGTGGTACCCACCTTAATGGATTCCTGCGTAGGAATCCTATCACCAGTGATTTTTCAGTGAAGTTTCTATTGGACAATTAATAAAGTCACCAACTGAATTTTCCTATAGCGACTGTGTGGCCAAGTACCCAATCGCAGCCAGAGGAGCCAAATTTGTATGAAATCAAAAATTGGTTTTTGGATTGTGTTATGTTGTGCATGTGAAATTTGACTGTAGAACGCACCCATGGTGCAGGAGAAATCCTAGTGGAGGGCAAATTATGCCCTCCACTAGGATTTCTCCTGCACCTGTTTTTAATGGTAAAAAAAGTACATTTTTGTTGCTGTATATTTGTGATGGGCTGAAATGAAGTGAATTAAGCTCAGGGGCTAGGCGTTCGCTTTTAATTTCATAGTACGCGACTGAACTGGGTTCGATTCCCGGTACCGGCACCACTAAAATTGTTAATTGCAATTTTAAGTGCTGACTTACCACATGCTCGGCGGTGAAGGAAAACATCGTGAGGAAACCTGCGTGTCTGAGAAATTAAAAATATTTCGAAGACATGTGAAGTCCGCCAACCCGGATTGCAGCAGCGTGGCGGATTCTTCCTAGCTCCAAAACCATCTCTGAAATGAGAGGAGGCCTGTGCTCAGAAGGGGGACATTTATAGGCTGAAACTTTACTTTTTACTTTAAGGTTTTAATTTCTGTAAATAAAAAATCCCCTATTTTTTACATTGTGGTCTGCCTGCTAAACCACTATCTGTCATCAACTTACAAATTATGTCTCATCATTTTACAAACTTGGCAAATGATGGTGATACAGTAGAAAAAATTGGTTTTGAATTCCCATGTCCTTTTCGTTTAATTGATAATTACACAGTCATTGTTAAATTGTGTTTTTTCTCAATGGCCTTGTTGTTGCAGTGGATCTCTTACTAAAGATCCTCACATACATAAATGGTCTATAAATAGTTGTACCTGATATAAATGTATGTATGATAAATAAATCTTAGTATGTACGAACATTTAAAAAACAATTGTTTTGCAGTTACTTACCAAAAATCTACCAAGCAGTCCTCGCTTCAGCCACACTGTCTGATGATGTATTGAGCCTTAAGAAAATAGTCCTCCGGAATCCTGTTACATTAAAATTAGAGGAACCAGAGCTAGCACCGTCATCACAGCTGCAGCATTACCACCTGTTTGCTGAAGAGGATGATAAGGCAGCCATATTGTATGCGCTACTGAAATTAAACCTGATTAGAGGGAAGTGCATTATCTTTGTCAGGACTGTAGATAGGTGTTACAAGTAAGTGCTTTAGTGTAGTAGCAAGTATTTCTAGTTATTTCATAAATGTTAACTTAATGACCAGAGGAGTGCTTGCAATGTTGTGATTTGCATATAAACTGTAGGTAACTTTACACAACTTAACTTTAAAACTATACCAACATGTATGACTTTCATAATTTTTTAATCATGCATAAAATTAAATAGTTCATATGATTGTAGAGGTAATGGGTAGTGTTGGTTTAACACGGTATATACACTGTAATGGACCTCTTCATATGATTTTTTTATATACATCATATGTATAAGTAACAACAATAAAATGTATAGTACATACATACATAAGATCACGACTTTATCCCATAAGGGGTAGTCAGAGACTGGGCACTCACTGCAAAGACAGATGATTGCCACCATCCACGTTTAACCAAAACATTATAACACACTCGGTGTGATAGGTGGTGAGCCCATTGCCACCATGCGCTGTTGGGTGCACAGTGCAGTTTAATTCAATTACTCGCCTTTTACGAGATCCATTGGATGAGATGGAGTGGTAGTATTCTTTATGATTGCATGGCTTAGCATTGAATATACTTCTACTGAGCTTTTTGAATCTCAGCCACAGCCAATAGACAATTAATGACTTTAAGAGTCTGTAAGTATGGTCTCTTATGATTGCCACTGTGTCATGATATAGAAAGGTTAGGATTTGTGGCTGCCTTTAACAATAAATACTTAATTACAGATTGAAACTTTACTTAGAACAGTTCAAAATCGGGTCATGTGTACTCAATTCTGAGCTGCCAGCAGCAGTCAGATGCTTGTCTGTTGATCAGTTTAACAGGGGTCGATATCAGATAATTGTTGCATCAGATGAAAAGGCTTTGGAAAAGCCTGATGGAGGACTGTTGGTTGCCGAGGAATGGGGGAAAAAGAAAAGGGTATTACCTATTTTTATTTTACATTTTGTTCTAAAGCTTTATCCCAGCTTATGCATCCACTACCCTGCTAAGTTTCCTTCTCCTTTCCTATTTTGTGTATGTAATTCTTAGTAGTTCGTTTTGGAATTCTACTGTAAATACATTAACAAGTTCATTTACAAATACATTTATGAATTCAGTTCTAATAAAGTTAAGTTAGTTGATATTACCTGCAACTCAATGTTAGTTTATTTGTAGTGCATCTGAGTGAGAAGATTAATTCCTTAAGCTAAAAGTACACACAAGTATACATACTTTAAAGTTTAGTGTTTTATACTATACATACATACATAGAGTCACGCCTCTTTCTCATAGGGGTAGGCAGAGACCGCACCTTTCCACTTGCTACAATCCTGACACACATTTTTAGCTTCCTCTACTTTCATTAGTGTTTTCATACAAGCGGTTGCGGGTACTTATGACGTGGCCTTTCCTTAAAACGATTTCGATCTGATCGTAATACGTTCGCCTACGTCGACCCTTACCGGCTTGCCCATTCACACTCGCCTCATAAATCTGTTTCTTCAATCTTCTTTCATCCATCCTCTTTACGTGTCCAAACCATCTAAGCATCCCTTTCTCTATCTTTGTCACTACATCTTCTACCACACCGCAACGTTCCCTTATCACCCTGATTCTCACTTTGTCCGTCAAAGTCACTCCAGCTATACTTCTCAAACTTTTCATTTCAACAGCATTAATCTTATTTTCATGCTTCTTCTGCCAGGCCCAACATTCACTACCGTATATATGTGTGGGGACCAGTATTCCTCTATCTATGTTTTATACCAATAGAATCTTAACGAAATGTAACATTAACTGCTTTCAAACCCACTCATTAATTCCTATATACTGAGTTACAATTTTGTGCACAGCAAAAATCGAAAAGGAAAAAGGACAAAGAGTCTGGCGTGTCACGAGGCATTGACTTCCAGCACGTGTCTAATGTCATCAACTTCGACTTTCCTTTGGACGTGAACTCATACGTACACCGAGCTGGTCGTACCGCTCGGGGCAATAACCAGGTGAGCATAGAGGGCATAGCATAAAAATATATTACATAAGGAATTAGTATTTAGAGACTGTGTGGTATCGGCTAAAGAAAGCCAACCCGCCTGCCAAGCGTGGCAACTATAACAAAATTCCGCCAAAATGAGAGTGAATGAATGATAGGGGGAGGCCTATGTTCAGCAGTGGACTAGTGATAGGCTGAAATGATGATGATGATGAAGTGCAGGAATCCGTCTAGGTAGGTACCACCCCTGGGCCAGTTATTCTGCCGTGAAGCAGTAGTGTGCAAACATTACTGTGTTTCGGTTTGAAGGGCACTGTGAGCTAGCGTAATCACTGGGCATATGAGACTTAAGAACTTATTTGTCAGGGTGATGGACACAGTGTGGTGTCACACAGAAATATTCTGGGTGACACTGCATTTTTTGTGGGAGGATGTTGCACTTACCATCAGGTTAATGTTTTGCTCGTTTTGTCACTTACTACAATAAAAAAAAAAATCCCTTAATGGTTGCCTCATAGCATGGGCTGGAGTGAACATCCTGCATTGTTGCTTGATCCATCTATTAGGAGATCATCCTACACAGTGTTTACCCTTACAAGGATTTACCAGTCATCCTCAGTCAGTACTCAGCTCAAAGTTATGTTGGAGAAACAATTCTTTTGCTGAGTATATTGTGACTGTTGTTCTTGTTTGAGTGTGTTTTGTTTGTCATTTCCTCATATACCTGTTGTCTAATCTATCAACTAATGATTTCTTTATTGGTTTAATGTTTAGTGGTGAAAACTTTTAAATGGCCTTCTTATTTCTACTTGACTTTAATATTATGTAATGCTAGCTGTAAGTTTTCCAAATAAATAAATAAAAATAAAATTCTGATTGTTTACTTATTAGTAATTATATATTTTTGTTTCAGGGATCAGTGTTGTCATTTGTATCTTTGCGGGAGAAACCGTTGATGGATGCTGTGGAGGACCACTTGTCTAAAGGCTTTAATGGAGAAAAAGTTTTACAGTATGTTTTTTGTAGCATTTACTAATAAAAAGTTATCACATTGATCTACTGATCCTTTTGTTAGTAACTAAGGTCTGCCATATTTACAGTTTGAAGAATAGATAATTGTTGGGGAAGACAGTTTTTCAAGGGGCAGTTATTTTATTCTGCCGTGAAGCAGTAGTGTGCAAGCATTACTGTGTTTCGGTTTAAGGGCACTGAGAGCTAGCGTAATCACTGGGCAATTGAGACTTAAGAACTGATGTCTCAGGGTGACGGGCGAAGTGTGGTGTCACACAGACATATTCTGGGTGACACAGCATTTGTTGTGGGCGGATGTTGCACTTACCATCAGTTGAACGTTTTGCTCGTTTCGTCACTTTATACAATAAAAAAAAAATGAAATGTAAGGTCAACCTCCAGTTAAGAAAAACAACAATCTGTCAATTCGTTCAGGTAGTAAATACATCAGCTTTGCTTTAACAATGGTGATAATTTCACCTCTGGCCGACTTTCGATCACCGCGACAAATTTCGAATATTGACGGAAGTTGTCAAATGCGCGTAATTTCCGCCTTTTTATCTTAAGTATTTTTTTTTATTGAACCCTCCACACACCACACAATTTTCTTGGTTAAATTTGGTGGACTGGTAGAGAATGCCAACAGGCATAAAGTCCGCCTTTTGTTTTTTTTTGTTGTAATTAACTATAATTAAATAAAAATAAATGTTCCAAAGTTGTCTAGTCTACTCATCCTTGTACCCAGCACTCGATGTAACAATAATGCAATGAGATCGCCCACAAGTGAGTGCCCTTGTGTCTGTGCGTAGACTCGACCACGGCGACGCGGACATTGTGGAATAGAAAGTTGAGTACATGAATGATGATCGTGATTGTATTTGTATCAGGAAGTACGAGTTCGCGCTGGAGGAGGTGGAGGGGTTCCGCTACCGGTCGCGGGACGCGTGGCGCGCCGTCACGCGCATCGCCGTGCGCGAGGCGCGGCTGAAGGAGATCAAGCAGGAGCTGCTCAACTGCAAGAAGCTACAGGTCAAATATATTAACCTAATGCAGGGGTGCCCAAACAGTGCTCCGCTACCGGTCGCGGGACGCGTGGCGCGACTGAAGGAGATCAAGCAGGAGCTGCTCAACTGCAAGAAGCTACAGGTCAAATATATTAACCTAATGCAGGGGTGCCCAAACTGTGCTCCGCTACCGGTCGCGGGACGCGTGGCGCGGCTGAAGGAGATCAAGCAGGAGCTGCTCAACTGCAAGAAGCTACAGGTCAAATATATTAACCTAATGCAGGGGTGCCCAAACTGTGCTCCGCTACCGGTCGCGGGACGCGTGGCGCGGCTGAAGGAGATCAAGCAGGAGCTGCTCAACTGCAAGAAGCTACAGGTCAAATATATTAACCTAATGCAGGGGTGCCCAAACTGTGCTCCGCTACCGGTCGCGGGACGCGTGGCGCGGCTGAAGGAGATCAAGCAGGAGCTGCTCAACTGCAAGAAGCTACAGGTCAAATATATTAACCTAATGCAGGGGTGCCCAAACTGTGCTCCGCTACCGGTCGCGGGACGCGTGGCGCGACTGAAGGAGATCAAGCAGGAGCTGCTCAACTGCAAGAAGCTACAGGGTCAAATATATTAACCTAATGCAGGGGATGCCCAAACTGTGCTCCGCTACCGGTCGCGGGACGCGTGGCGCGACTGAAGGAGATCAAGCAGGAGCTGCTCAACTGCAAGAAGCTACGGGTCAAATATATTAACCTAATGCAGGGATGCCCAAACTGTGCTCCGCTACCGGTCGCGGGACGCGTGGCGCGACTGAAGGAGATCAAGCAGGAGCTGCTCAACTGCAAGAAGCTACGGGTCAAATATATTAACCTAATGCAGGGATGCCCAAACTGTGCTCCGCTACCGGTCGCGGGACGCGTGGCGCGACTGAAGGAGATCAAGCAGGAGCTGCTCAACTGCAAGAAGCTACGGGTCAAATATATTAACCTAATGCAGGGATGCCCAAACTGTGCTCCGCTACCGGTCGCGGGACGCGTGGCGCGACTGAAGGAGATCAAGCAGGAGCTGCTCAACTGCAAGAAGCTACGGGTCAAATATATTAACCTAATGCAGGGATGCCCAAACTGTGCTCCGCTACCGGTCGCGGGACGCGTGGCGCGACTGAAGGAGATCAAGCAGGAGCTGCTCAACTGCAAGAAGCTACGGGTCAAATATATTAACCTAATGCAGGGATGCCCAAACTGTGCTCCGCTACCGGTCGCGGGACGCGTGGCGCGACTGAAGGAGATCAAGCAGGAGCTGCTCAACTGCAAGAAGCTACGGGTCAAATATATTAACCTAATGCAGGGATGCCCAAACTGTGCTCCGCTACCGGTCGCGGGACGCGTGGCGCGACTGAAGGAGATCAAGCAGGAGCTGCTCAACTGCAAGAAGCTACGGGTCAAATATATTAACCTAATGCAGGGGATGCCCAAACTGTGCTCCGCTACCGGTCGCGGGACGCGTGGCGCGACTGAAGGAGATCAAGCAGGAGCTGCTCAACTGCAAGAAGCTACGGGTCAAATATATTAACCTAATGCAGGGATGCCCAAACTGTGCTCCGCTACCGGTCGCGGGACGCGTGGCGCGACTGAAGGAGATCAAGCAGGAGCTGCTCAACTGCAAGAAGCTACGGGTCAAATATATTAACCTAATGCAGGGATGCCCAAACTGTGCTCCGCTACCGGTCGCGGGACGCGTGGCGCGACTGAAGGAGATCAAGCAGGAGCTGCTCAACTGCAAGAAGCTACGGGTCAAATATATTAACCTAATGCAGGGATGCCCAAACTGTGCTCCGCTACCGGTCGCGGGACGCGTGGCGCGACTGAAGGAGATCAAGCAGGAGCTGCTCAACTGCAAGAAGCTACGGGTCAAATATATTAACCTAATGCAGGGATGCCCAAACTGTGCTCCGCTACCGGTCGCGGGACGCGTGGCGCGACTGAAGGAGATCAAGCAGGAGCTGCTCAACTGCAAGAAGCTACAGGTCAAATATATTAACCTAATGCAGGGATGCCCAAACTGTGCTCCGCTACCGGTCGCGGGACGCGTGGCGCGACTGAAGGAGATCAAGCAGGAGCTGCTCAACTGCAAGAAGCTACGGGTCAAATATATTAACCTAATGCAGGGGTGCCCAAACTGTGCTCCGCTACCGGTCGCGGGACGCGTGGCGCGACTGAAGGAGATCAAGCAGGAGCTGCTCAACTGCAAGAAGCTACAGGTCAAATATATTAACCTAATGCAGGGGTGCCCAAACTGTGCTCCGCTACCGGTCGCGGGACGCGTGGCGCGACTGAAGGAGATCAAGCAGGAGCTGCTCAACTGCAAGAAGCTACGGGTCAAATATATTAACCTAATGCAGGGATGCCCAAACTGTGCTCCGCTACCGGTCGCGGGACGCGTGGCGCGACTGAAGGAGATCAAGCAGGAGCTGCTCAACTGCAAGAAGCTACGGGTCAAATATATTAACCTAATGCAGGGATGCCCAAACTGTGCTCCGCTACCGGTCGCGGGACGCGTGGCGCGACTGAAGGAGATCAAGCAGGAGCTGCTCAACTGCAAGAAGCTACGGGTCAAATATATTAACCTAATGCAGGGATGCCCAAACTGTGCTCCGCTACCGGTCGCGGGACGCGTGGCGCGACTGAAGGAGATCAAGCAGGAGCTGCTCAACTGCAAGAAGCTACGGGTCAAATATATTAACCTAATGCAGGGATGCCCAAACTGTGCTCCGCTACCGGTCGCGGGACGCGTGGCGCGACTGAAGGAGATCAAGCAGGAGCTGCTCAACTGCAAGAAGCTACGGGTCAAATATATTAACCTAATGCAGGGATGCCCAAACTGTGCTCCGCTACCGGTCGCGGGACGCGTGGCGCGACTGAAGGAGATCAAGCAGGAGCTGCTCAACTGCAAGAAGCTACGGGTCAAATATATTAACCTAATGCAGGGATGCCCAAACTGTGCTCCGCTACCGGTCGCGGGACGCGTGGCGCGACTGAAGGAGATCAAGCAGGAGCTGCTCAACTGCAAGAAGCTACGGGTCAAATATATTAACCTAATGCAGGGGTGCCCAAACTGTGCTCCGCTACCGGTCGCGGGACGCGTGGCGCGACTGAAGGAGATCAAGCAGGAGCTGCTCAACTGCAAGAAGCTACGGGTCAAATATATTAACCTAATGCAGGGATGCCCAAACTGTGCTCCGCTACCGGTCGCGGGACGCGTGGCGCGACTGAAGGAGATCAAGCAGGAGCTGCTCAACTGCAAGAAGCTACGGGTCAAATATATTAACCTAATGCAGGGATGCCCAAACTGTGCTCCGCTACCGGTCGCGGGACGCGTGGCGCGACTGAAGGAGATCAAGCAGGAGCTGCTCAACTGCAAGAAGCTACGGGTCAAATATATTAACCTAATGCAGGGATGCCCAAACTGTGCTCCGCTACCGGTCGCGGGACGCGTGGCGCGACTGAAGGAGATCAAGCAGGAGCTGCTCAACTGCAAGAAGCTACGGGTCAAATATATTAACCTAATGCAGGGATGCCCAAACTGTGCTCCGCTACCGGTCGCGGGACGCGTGGCGCGCCGTCACGCGCATCGACACAAACACGTCGATAATCTATTCTTATATTCTTTTTTTTAAACTATATCAAGTAACCTACTTTTTATTTTATAGGAAGTGACGAGACGAGCCAAAAGTTCACCTGATGGTGCAACGTCTGCCCATAACAAATTATCTCACCCAAAACAATTCTATGTGGCACCACACTGCGCCCAGAAATTACACTATCTCTCAGTGCCCTTCAGACCGAAACAGTAATGTTTGCACACTACTGCTTCACGGCAAAATAACTGGCCTGGGTAGGTACCTTCCTAGACGGATTCCTAAATAGAAATCCGACTATCTACTGACCTATATATATCTTGATTTTCTATTGAAGAAGTAGTTGGAAAATGGACTATGAACCTTGTTTGAGACTTAACGTTAAATTTTGCTGACGTTTTTACATTACTTTTAAACCTCACATGATGACATCAATACCAACATAATGCATTGATGAACGACTAATCTTCTCTCTGATTAACAGAACTCCTCCATCCAAATATGTTAATCTAAAACCAAACTGAAACTCCAATTCCATTCCAGGGCTACTTTGAAGAGAATCCAACGGACTTGGCAGCGCTTAGGAGAGACAAAGCGCTGCATACAGTGAGGCTCCAGCCACAATTGGCTCACGTGCCCGAGTACCTGCTCCCGGCTGCGCTGAGGAGTGAAGAAGCACCGGAGCCTGATCTCGAGGAGCCCGTTGAGCCTGTGAAGAAGAGAAAACAGAAGCATCCGGGCAACTATGGAAGTGTAAAAAGGCATAAATATCAGGTAATTTTCATGTCTGATTTATTTACATACACATATACAGTCACGCCTCTTTCCTATATAAGCGGTAGGCAGAGCCCACTCACGTAGCACATCTTTCTGAGATTGTCTACCTACGGGCCGATTGAATTGAGTGACTGAATTGATCACGATCTGAAAATAAATAAAAGGAAAGTTCTTTATTTTTCGACGTAAGAGATATAAATTTCGTTTGTCAAAAGTCATTCCGTTACATTCTACCGCTGTTTCGTTCCTCTGACGGAGAAGAAACAGGCGAAAGAAACTCCGTAGGTATCCTCTTTTTTGTAAATCCTCAATCAAAAATTCATTACAAATTTACAAAGTATAAGTCTCAAGGAAAACCAAAGCATGCTCCATATTCAAATCTTAGACAAGATTAATCCAATCAATATATAAGTAAATTGTAAGCTCGAGCAGAGCAGCCCCAACCAACAGCACCTGTTCACAAGTATGACGCATGTGGCAGCCATCGCCCTCCTCGACCATTACAAAGGGTAGAAGACGAGTCGCCACACGACGCCGCATGCAGAGACATTAAAGCGAGCATGACATACTCAAGTCTACCAAACAAATTAACATTACTTAAATTATTGTCTTTTACTTTACAATTACCTACCGTGTTTCTGACACTGAATCCTAGCCTACCTCCGATCTTATCGCATCAGCGTTACATCGGGCGCGGGTAGGTTGGGACGAGTGAGTGCCTCTGCGTTTGCGCGTACACTTGTGGCACTATAATATCTCCTGCGCAGTTGATGGCTCTCGACAGTAGTCGGCAGTTGTCGCGGTGGTCGAAATCGGCTAGGAGAACATCATCATCACCTATCCCTACCTACGAGTAAACATACATATTACGTAGCTGCTTACAAAATAACAATCATATTGTTTTATACATTACTTAATGTCTCCCTGGATGGATACTTTCCATGCGTCCATTGAAATTATCATAAGTTTTGGAGCACTACTGAGTGGAGGCCTGTGAATGAGAGGAGGCCTGTGCTCAGTAGTGGGACATTTAAAGGCTGAAACTTTACTTTTTTTTTTTGGAGCACTGACTTTTTTTAATATAACTTTTAATATAAGTCTCTGTTAGAATTACTATATTTTCTGGAATTTTATTATAAATTACGTGTACAACCCATAAAAAAACCGATCGATCTCTATCGAATACTGTCGCAAGCAATGCGAAGCGGATGTTATAGTGTCAAAAGTGTACGTACGTTCAAACGCAGAGGCACTCACTCTTCTTAACCTACCCGCGTCAGATATACCGCTCATGCGATAAAATCAGAGGTAGACTGAGATGTCATAGACATGGGGACACTCACGACAGACCCCCGAAAATCAACAATTTTTTGTTTTTGCAATTTGCGCCTGTATTCAAACACAGGACTTGCGGCACAGTGGTCAGGTACTTACCACTAGGCCACTCGGTACTTCAACCAAGGACCGAGTGGGTCCGAGTGCAGTGGCATAGGTAATTTTAAAACCAATGTCACATTGTGGAAAGTGGGTGACGGCGCTGTTGTGGGCGGGCATGGCACTTATTATCTGGTGAGCAACTTGCCCTTGCATCGTGTAACACTCTATTATGTTCATACATTCACGCCTTTTTCATATATAAGGGGTAGGCAGAGACCACATCCGGACTACTTTTCACCCCCGCGGAAAATGAAATATTTGGGCTCCCACGAGCAGTATAATACCTTAGTTGCCTCTTACGACACCTGGGCAAGAAAGAGGTGCTATTCTACTCTGCCGGACACGTATCCTATGTATTATACAGGGTCATTCGTAATGTCCTATACATCCCGGCAGGCTCGGCTTAGGGACGATGTGTATATGCCCCAAAAAATGTAATGAGCCTCGTAGCGTGATACCCGTAGGAGATATGTCGACTCAAAGAATTTGCTTAAAAATCATAGGTGACTACCCTGTTATACAGCTGACCGAGGCAATGAACTCATACATTTAATTGGGCGTTTTTCCATTGAGCTGCCATCGAAAGAACTCGCAAGTACTAGGATAACATGAAGCTTAAGGAAATCTCTTGCGAAGTAAATCTGTTAGTATGACGCCGTAGTAGGGAATAAATTAAATGGAGAAGAAAACGTGTTTTGAATTTGTCTGGTTCAGGGCAACGACTTTCTGAGTTAGGGTCGCGTAAAGTTTTACAAAACAAATAATTTTAAAGTTTTGTATGGACATTTTTAGTATTCAATTTTGTCTTCAAAGCTTCACCGTTGTGTTTATCAGATCAAAGCAGCATGGGTAGGTGCCGGGATGTTATACCAATTATGAATAAAGCTGTATAAATGCCGTGTGGTGGCGGCTTGTTAAAAGAACACTACCACTCCATCTCATCCAATGGATCTCGTAAAAGGCGAGTAAGGAATTAAACTGCACTGTGTGTAAACAGCGCATGGTGGCGATGGGCTCACCACCTATCACACCAAGTGCATTGTATTGTTTTGGTGAAACGTGGATTGTGGCAGTCATCTGTTTTTGCAGTGAGTGCCCAGTCTCTGACTACCCCTTATGGGATACAGTCGTGATCTTATGTATGTAAATTATTAGGTTTGCGAAACATACGAAGCAATTGTCATCTATTCAAGCATTGAGCATTTCGTAACTTTAATTTTCTTTCCAGGCACGACAGAGCGATCCCCTGCGTAGCTTCGCAGTGAAAAACCTTAAGAAGGCGACCCCGGCGGGCGATACGTAGCAATCGTTAGTATCCGAGATGGAAAGAGAACTTTATACTGTTTCAAATAAACCATATTATCTTGTACGCTGTTGTATTGAGCCGTAATACTGTTTTTTTCTATTGACGTGTTATATGTACAAATAAATGAATTCTGATGTGGTGTTTCTTTCTTTCACACAGTGCGCGTCGGTGCTTGGGATAGCGAGCGATGTATGGTTAGTTGTCGGGAAGTCGGTTAGTACTGACGGCCACGTGGTCAAATTTCAGTCATTAAATGTGTTGTATGTTTTAAAAGATTTTGTTTTTACTGTGCACACTGCGTGCGTGAGTTTGATATTATTTGATACACAACATTTTGTTTGAGGTTTTAAAAATTATTGGTTTACATTGTGTGTGTGTGTGTGTCATTTAATAATGTAGACTATCTTCTTTGCAAAACGGCGCTTTACTTTTTTATTTCACTTTTCTTTGAACTTTTTGGGATCTATTGATAAATAGTTTGAAAGAGTCTGAAATTTAATGATATAGCTTAATTTTTTTCTCCAAAATAATCACAATACAAAAATAAAATTAGTAAAGATGAAATGACAAAGTCTATTCAATATTACAATATATTTTATGTGTCTCTTTTAACAGGTTATTATTTGCCTTCATATACATAAAAGGGAGCCGCGGTAGCTCAGGGGCCGGGCGTTCGCCTTTAATTTCATAGTACGCGTTCTATAGTGACCTGAGTTCGATTCCCGATGCCGGCACCACTAAAATTGTTCCGCAATTTTAAGCGCTGATTTACCACGTGCTCAGCGGTGAAGTAAAAAACATCGTGAGGAAACCGGCATGTGTGAGGAATAGATATATTCCGAGGACATGTGATGTCCGCTAACTCGGAGCAGCGTGGCGGACTCTTCGAAGGTCCAAAGTCATCTTAAAAATAGGAGTCCTGTGCCCAGCAGTGGGACTTATAGTGGGACATTTATAGGCTGCTACTTTACTTTTTTATACATAAAAGACAAAAGCCGTGTGGTGGCGGCTCGTTAAAAGAATACTACCACTCATCTCATCCATTGGATCTCGTAAAAGGCGAGTAAGGAATTAAACTGCACTGTGCACCCAACAGCGCATGATGGCGATGGGCTCACCACCTATCACACTAAGTGCATTATATTGTTTTGGTGAAACGTGGATTGAGGCAGTCATCTGTTTTTGCAGTGAGTGCCCAGTCTCTGACTACCCCTTATGGGATACCGTCGTGATCTTATGTATGTATGTAAAAGACAATACTGAATCAAGATCACAGTAAATTAAATTGTGGGAGGTGCGACAAATTGTTAACAATAACTTCACTTAAATAACTATTTAATCAAAATACTGACTTAAACGCATCAACTCTAAACATGCTTATGCGTTTCATGATTTTCTCATAGTTCCCATCATCATCATCATCATCATCATTTCAGCCTATCACTAGTCCACTGCTGAACATAGGCCTCCCCCATAGATTGCTACAAAAGTTTGTAGTTCTCATTTAGGGGGGAATTTTGCCATAGTTGCCACGCTTGGCAGGCGGGTTGGCAACCGCAGTTTATTTATTATGATGTTCAAAGAAGATGCTGCTGGCCATCTTCTGGTTTTAATTATCCCTCTGTCGACTTTTACGACACCCATAGGAAGAGATAGGGTGGTAGATTCTCTTAAGCCGCTACCACCTTTCCATCATCAGAACTTTTATAACCATAATTATTATAATCGTAATATATAAACAATCATTAAAATCGGTTCACAAAAAAATAAGTTATTCGCGAATACAATAAAAAATATACAGACGAATTGAGAACCCCCTCCTTTTTTGAAGTCGGTTAATAATAAAATGTTTAGGATCTAATCGGAATTAGCAATACATGGATTTACCCTTTGGACGCGTTCAGCTAAGTAAAAACTTATTAATACAGTAACAGCCGCTTTGTAGTTGTTCTTATATCACTTTAGCAAAAGGGATTGCTTTAAATATAACTTCATACGTAACTATTTCAGGGTGGCGTGGCCGTTTCATATGATTTCCAAACTAAAAATTTTGCAGTTTCTCATAAATAAGTGGAAAATAACTTTCACGAAATTACTTTTGGATGAATAAAATATACCTTTCAAATCTTCAAATATGTTAACCACTAGCCGTACCCCCAGCGGTTTCACCCTCGTAAAAAAGCCTACCCAGATCGATGATATACATATATATACTTCCCTATTTAAATCTGATTTTGGGGTTTTAATATTTTTTTGCGCGGAACCTCAATTATTTTATATAATTAAAGTTGCCTAAGTCAAAATCAGTATAGCGGTTTCGGAGATTAGCCGGAACAAACAAAGAGACAGACAAAAACTTTAATAATAGTTTTTTTCTTACAAGTACCGTATATACTTTCATAAGCATTGAGGAAAAAGTTGTTATTTTGTTATTACAAACAGACACTCCAATTTTATTTATTTGTATAGATTTAACTATTTAAGCAAAGGAAACGTTACATATTGCCCTGAATATACTTTATGAATATACTTTGTTTTGAATTATCATGAAAATTGTCATTTCTTGTGGTCGTAAAATTATTATAAATAATTATCGTAAATAGTAAATTAAAATTAAATTATTAAAATTAAAAAACAGCATTGAAAAATCATGACTGGAAATTAGTAAAAAAATAAAATAATTAAAAATAATATTTAGTGATGCTACACGCATATAACAAATAGTAAATTATCGTAAAAACGTAACCGTTCATAGTCAGCAGTAGCAAATTTTCAAAGTTTCTAATTAATTTAAACCGCTCATTTTTTCCAATTAACAATTACAGGGTACACAATTTAATTAAAAAAATCTGCACCGGGGATCAAACCCTGGTCACTCGCGCACAACGAAATTTCAGGTGATCGCCCGGCTCTACTGCTACCACGGCTCATAGTGTACTGTATTTAATAAAGGAACTTTATTAATTTATTTTAAAAAAATACTAAAAAGTTTAATTTTCTTTGGCTATTTTTATGCACTATTATTACAGTAGGCTTAATAAAAATATTTCATTTGGATGAAATTCAAGTTGCAGATCTAATGACAATTGGCATTAATAATGAAATTAAAAAAAAAAGCTGTTAAATACTTATGCTTATTACGTAAAATAAAAAAAGAGTGCAACTCAGTACAAGTGACAGAAGTAAAAGTTATAATTATATTGTAATTTAATAAAAATAAATAAACATGAATTAACAAAAATATTACACACAGTAAAATAACTGCTCAGTATATGAACAGTTAATGATTCCATACATGTTAACTAAGAACAGAATTCTGTTGCACGAAAACGACGCACTCAAATTCGACCTTGAAATTTTATTCTCGTCGCGTCCAAAGAAGTTTCACTTTAAAAAAAATACCTATTCCATAGACATAATAATTCTATTTAAGTTAAACAACGGTTTATCGTCTTTTTCCTAGAAAGTTATTCGTGAAAAATATATTGGAAGTATGTTTTAATAAAACGTAAAAATAACATAATATGATAGTGTTTAGCAGCTGCACTTCATGCAGTAGAGTAATATTAATAAGAACTGAACTTATGCATAAATAATCTTTCATAATATATATTTACCCAAATAAAAATCGCTATTGAATTTATATCAAAAAAAACCTGATAGGTAATGGCCTACAATTAAAACACGTATTTTTAATCTTTGATAATTTTAAAACAATAAACTATTCTATCTCAAAACGGTAATGATTGGTTTTTAATTTTTATTATTAGAGTTTTTCGCACGAAATATTTCTATTTAATTTTTTTTAATGTCAAATATTTCATCAATTATTTAATATATTTTTATGAAGGACCGCGCGGTACGCAAGTCCTACTACCAAAAATTACACGTACGACGTATCCCAGTATGAGATAGTCACAGACTGGCCTAACCCATCCGTAGTGCAATGGCTGGAACCAGCCCGGGGCAACCGCCTTCTTGATCACGGTACACCCTACGCAAGGTTAGTATGCGGTCGCTGTCATTGTCCCGCTTTATATACTCACGTGCGCGAATCTCTACAGCATGCTCTAATTTTGTTACTAGTGACATCTATTGTTCGATTTATGAGCTAGCTAGTTGTTGCTAGGAGAAAAAAATTAAGTGGCATTAGGGTAGTTACTCATAATTTATTGATTGATAGGCATAAACGTAATGAAATAATGCCTAATTTTTATGGAAGATCAAAAAAAAAATAATTTTGGGGCTGCTTTGGTAATTGCTTAACAACCAAAAAAAAATTACTATTTTCGTTATTGAATAAAAAATAATTAAGCTGATTATTAAAATAAATAATTACTTTTTTATTTAAAATTATTTCTTTGTGACCTAAAATGAATTTTCAAAATTGAGCACATATATTTTATTATTTCATACTACAAACAAATTTAAATGGATTTGGAATGTCCTTTTTTTTTTCGGCGGTTCCTTAATGATGATTTTCGAGTCGCTAAAAGCTCGCCGCAAGGTCAGGGTTTGTTCTCGTAGAGATAGACTAGTAAATGATTGTATAGACGAAAATGGTCGATTGAGGTAGTACCCGTAGGGACCCATCTCCCGCCGCTGCCAAGGGTTGGCAGTTATCCTTTGGAAAAAGTAAAGCGTAAGGTTAATTGATTGATTTTATTAAGTTTTAAATTTGTCTTTCGTCCAACAGATGTTGGTCTATCGAACGGATATGATTAATTTCTACTAAATCTTTTCACTATATTTTAAATTAATACATGTTGATATTAACCTTGTAGTTAGGCGTAGGAAAATCTGGCTCCCCATTTTATGTCATTGGTTTCGTAATAGTCAAATTAGGGAAATGCCTGGAAAATGTATACCTATGTTCTATACATTTTATGGAATATTATCAGACTGTGAAGATGATGTTTGCAGATGGTGTATATAAAATGGTTTCGTTCTCGTCCAGTTGAATGTTTCATTGTGAACTATTTCTTTATGGAGTTTTACCTACCATAGCTACCTGCCATATTTCCTTCCCTCCTCTCTTACTGTACCCACGGGTAAGAGATGAAGTGGTGGATTTTCTTATGTCTCATTCTAACGAGTTGAGGCACATTTCTAGCTGTCAACTACGTTTTTACGTAGAAGATTCGCTCACTAACAGTACACTAACGTTAATGTTTCGGCATGAACAAATATAAATGCTGTGTTTCATGAGTAGCTAATATTAGCGTCACATTAGAGGCATCAAAGTTTTTCATCGTTTTGCTGACATAGGTGACAACGCAGTGACATCTTTATTTTTGCGCGGAAATATAAAAACATAAACTATGGGATGGGTTGGCGTTGGGGAAGCCTAACGTGACTTGCTAATTATGTCGAAATTGACAAGCGTGGTCAGAATTTTCGCCCGTTGCGACGAGAGAGGGCACGTAGGGGAATTAAAAAATTCCCCTTTGGTGCCTTCATACGTCAATTGAATCGTCAGGGTTTACCACTTCGATATTTCAACCCCATGGCCACTTCTGTGGAACATTGGTACTGGTTATTGCTGAGCAATCTATTTGTGGCGCAATGGGAACAATCCTGGAGGAATACTTATGTTAAGGCCAGACGCCTCTGTATTGATGGCATTGGCTGCCGAGAAGTTAGGAATGTGGGACTCGAGGGGCGCTAAACAAGACCGTGACTATGAGGTTTCCATGGCTCGCGATGAGCATCGAAGCACAGTTGCCTTGAAGTGGCTGAATGATATTCAATAAGTCCGATATAAGATGTGGTGCACCCAGTTTAAACATTACGGCGATATTATCGTCGGGGTTATACTTTATAGGGTTCACTACTTGGGATGTGGTTGCAGAGGATTTGCGTCCATGTATTAGTGGCGCTATGATGTGTGGTTTTAGGCTAAAGGCAAGAAAAATACTGTGTTTATTCACTGGCCTCCAAGGAGAGACCTTAGGACTGCACCGACTGGGTATCGTATGGATCGACAGGCGGATGGGTCACTGACTTAACGGCTGATGGAAATGCTTTCAGACCGTAGCTTTGAGAAGCGTGTATAGTATATCCGGAAAAAAGGCATCGCCTTTTTGAGCTTGATTAATATAGTCCTGATTAAGGTCATTATCGGATATGTGGTGCCTGAACGCTGCGGCGAGAGAGAAAGAGTGCCACTGCTCTCCAGAAATAGAGCCAGATGCCGAAGGAGAGTATATGTGGCTTCATTCTGCCTTCCGCAATTGAGGCTTAGGTGGCGGTCACAGGATATGCATGCCAATGGCGTTCATGGACACAAAATAGAAATCTTTAGTTTACCGACAACGATCATCAAGGAACAACGATTTGGAGTCTACGGTAGTGTGCGAAATCGCCCCCGTAGTCCCGACAATTACCTTCGTCAGAGCTGTTTAAATTATCAGTTAAGTAAAACAAGGTGTGATTGTAAGACCTGGCAAGCTACTAGGTTAGGGATATTAGTTGGCCGTCGGTTTGCATAATAATCATTATCATCGCCTCAGCATTCACAAGTCCACTGCTAGCAAACCTTTCACTTATTAGAACATAAAAAAAGCACCATGTATTTGTAAACACTTTTACTGGTGGTAGGATTCCTATGCAGGAGTCCGTCTAGGTAGCTATCCTGTGGTGGCCAGGGACCAGTTATTCTACCGTGAAGCAGTAGTGTGCAAACATTACTGTGTTTCGGTTTGAAGGGCACTCTGAGCTAGTGTAATCACTGGGCATATGAGACTTAAGAACCTGATGTCTCAGGGTGATGGGCGACAGTGTAGTGTCACACAGAAATATTCTAGGACACAGCATTTGTTATGGGCAGGACGTTGCACTTACCATCAGGTGAACGTGTTGCTTGTTTCATCACTTTATGCAATAAAAAAAAAACAAAGATTAACAATCAGTAACCATATCATAATAGGCGGAACTGAAGGTCTCTGCCTCGTGTACATGTACGGCTGCTAGCGGCGACGCTCCGCATAGCCAATAAAGCCACTGCTGCATGGAACTTTGGCTGGTAAAGTTCTCGTCATCCAACAGCATTTCGCTCTGTAAAATACCAGTAAATGCCTGTAAATGACTGGACTAGGATTCAGGCAAGAATCCGTCTTATGTTGGTACCACCCCTGGGCCAGTTATTCTGCCGCGAAGCAGTACTGTGCAAACATTACTGTGTTTAGCTTTGACGGGCACTGAGAGCTAGCGTAATCACTGGGCATATGAACCATAAGAACCGATGTCTCAGGGTGACGGGCGCATAGTGGTGTCACACAGAAATTTTCTGGGTGACACAGCATATGTTATGGGCAGACGTTGTTAATGTCTTGCTCGTTTCGTCACCTTATCCAATAAAAAAAACAGTAATCTACGTAACTTTTTATGAAATTAATTATATCTTTTATCTGACGTAAGAAATCCAAACTTCGTTCGTCAAATGTTTTTTCAATCCCACCGTTTCTTAATGATGTTCCTCTGTACGGAGAAGAAACATTCAACTTTCAATGTCCTTTTAGAATAATAATAAAAAATATTCCATAATGAATTATTATTTAGAGACCGTGTGGAAGCGGCTAAAGAAAATCTACCACCCCTTCTCATCCCGTGGGTGTAAAAGACGGCAGAGGGAAAATAAAAACCAGAAGATCAGAAGGCATCTGAATAAATAAACTGCGGTTGCCAACCCGCCTGCCAAGCGTGGCAACTGAGGCAAAATCCCCCCAAAATGAGACTTACTAACTTTTGTGGCAGTCTATGGGGGAAACGTAGACATTCCCGCCTATGTTTTGCAGTGGACTAGTGACAGGCTGAGATGATGATGATGATGATGATTACTTAGAGACATAATGGCAGCGATCACCTCATTCCAGGGGTAAATTAAGTTTCAACAGTTACAATAATAAGCTCCCATGAAAACCTAACTTGGAGTCGCGCCCTTTTACCTTTAATTGTGATAATAACAATGAAGTATTCTTTTGTTAGAGAAATTTAAGACCCTTTGTGCCTTGTGCTCTTTGAAGGAAAGAAAGTTAATTTGTTAAGATCCTCGTGCAAAATATAAAATGGTGTATATTACCTAGTTTCTAGGTGTTTCAATTCAAAACGAGGCATTATAAAGATACTATCCTCGTTTTGAGGTGAAACACGAGTGGTGGTCTCGACTTCCGTGGAGTAGTGGTGGAGGGTATCTGGTGGCGGCGTGAGTTTGCTCGTGCACGCTACTGTGGGCGGTGCTCTTCAAAAACTAGGTTTCATATAGCATTTTATATTTTGCATGCGGATCTTCGCAAATTAACTTTCTTTCCTTCATTATAATGGATTTTCGCAAAGTAACGCCTGATTTTATTAACTACCAGCTGTGCCCAACGGTTTCACCCGCGTTTAAACCGACTCCGATCGATGGTGTACATACTCGTATACTTCCCTATTTTATTCGGATTTTGGGGTTTGAATTTTTTGGCGCGGACCCCTAATTATTTTTCTAAAATTAAAATAGCCTAAATCACACGCTATAATATCAGCTATCTGTCAGTGAGAATCTCGTTAAAATCGGGCGAGCCGTTTCGGAGATTAACCGCAACAAATAGACAGACAGAAAGACAGACAACATTAAACTTTCATAACTATTGAGTAAAATCTATTATTTTGTTATTACAAACAGACACTTTAATTTTATTTATTTTTATAGACAAACTTATTTTGAAGACTAACACTGACTTTAGTACAAGAAAGGATTCATTAACTTACATGGTTGTAATTGTAGTCGACGAATAACTGTATTAGCTTCACTAAGAACTTCCAGAAGTGGAGGCTGTACATCACTATCCAGACGAACAGAAGGTGCTGCGAATCGACGGAATGATATTATTTCTAAATGGGAGTGGGATTCCTAGGTAGGTACTACCCCTAGTGTCTGTGTTTCGGTCTGAAGGGCACTGAGAGCTAGCGTAATCACTGGGCATATGAGACTAAAGAGCTGACGTCTTTGGGTGACTGACGCAGTGTATTGTCACACAGAAATGTTCTGGGTGACAGCATTTGTTATGGGCAGATATTGCACTTACCATCAGGTGAACGTTTTGCTCGTTTCGTCACTTTGTCAAACTTAAAAAAAAGACGACTCGTGTCTTTTTAGTAATTTTTATGGGTAAAAACGATATATTTAACAATCCGGTTCCACATATTCATTATTCAGTCCTTGCAGTTGTAGAGGCATTACGTGGTAGTGTGCAGAACATTGTAGGAACATTACAAAGAGGTTAAACTGAGCTCATTTCATGTGGTCGGTTTATTTAACGTCGGTAAGACCGCGGAGTACAGCTAGTAAATAATATTTTTAATAGAGGTGAGGAAACGAGCAAATCTTTCACTTGGTGATGCCATTCTATGCCATTTATAGCTCTTTATCCTGAGATCTCATGCCCCTTGTAATTACAGTAGCTAAAGCGCCTTTCAAACAAACTGTGGAGCTTGGACACTATTACTTGACTGCAGATGGTATATACCTAGACAGATTCCTGCAAAGTCGAGCTCCGGTCGTATAGCATATGATATTGATCTAGAATTTCTACGCTTGGTTTGATTTGAATCACATTTTAATTTTCTATTGCATTATATATTATACGGAAAGGTAGCAGGTGCAGAAGAGTAGTTTGAGTCAGATCAGAGCTACAACAGACGATAGCTAATCAAAAGATGTTGTATGGAATGGGCCGAGAAGAAAGACAAAATCATTAGAACGAACTTGAAAAAGCTCTTTCACCCACCGACATTTTATGGGATCCGCCACTGCGGTTTTGACTAAAGGTCGACGTCAATTTAGGTAGCTGATCTTATTCTGAACGCCTAATAATCCTTTTAATCCGCCTATGTAGGTACCACCCCGGGCCAGTTGTTCTGCCGTGAAGCAGCAGTGTGCAACTGTGTTTCGGTTTGAAGGGCACTGAGAACTTTTGTAATCACTGGGCCATATGAGACTTAAGAACTGATGTCTCACGGTGACACGGCATTTGTTAAAGGAAAACGTTGCACTTACCATCAGGTGAACGTTTTGCTCGTCTCGTCACTTCCTCCAGTAATATACCTATCACACTTCTGAAAATTTTACCCAAAACAATTGCAGGAAAACCATTAATAAGTTAATAAGCAAGCAAAATTTTTAAGCATTTCTCGATGTAAAAAAAAGTAAGTTTTAAGTGTACTTGTAAGATCTGCTCCCATAGCGGTAATCTTCTAAACAGGAATCGTCGAAACATGGTCATGAGCAAGCGGTTTGCGAATGCGGATGTGCCGAGTGCCCACAACAGCGTTGGGACGGTCGACAAGTAGTCCTGTCCACATTTTGCCCACTCTATAAGCTGCAAAAAGTAGTGTGTACAATTAAAATTTTACTGGTGGTAGGATTCCTATGCAGGAATCCGTCTAGGTAGGTACCACACAAGGGCCAGTTATTCTACCGTGAAGCAGTAGTGTGCAAACATTACTGTGTTTCGGCTTAAAGGGCACTGTGAGCTAGCGTAATCACTGGGCATTTGAGACTTAAGAACTGATGTCTCAGGGTGACGGACGCAGTGTGGTGTCACACAGAAATGTTCCGGGTGACAAAGCATTTGTTATGGGCAGATGTTGCACTTATCATCAGGTGAACGTTTTGCTCGTTTCGTCACTTTATCAAATAAAAAAAAACCTCATTTGATAGCTATTTACACTATTTAATTATACAATTTGAAACGTCAACAGTACACACATTTAAAAAAAAATCGATGCCTCACAGTAGGATTTCTCCTGTATCGTGGTTGCGGTATTGCAGGCAAATTTCACAAGCACAAAGCAAACCGAAAACATGTGTTTTTGTACAAATGTTGACTCCGGCTGGGATTCGGACCCAGGAACCGCGACGTATCAGGTACTCAGGCCACGCGGTCGTTATGTTTATCTTATAAATAAAGTCTAATGTGCGTACCAATTATAGACAAACGCATCGCTTACTACTAGCAGTCGTAACTAATAATAACATAACAGTTAATTAAAGCGTAGCTATCAAGTTAAATAAAAAAAATAACTACACTCGGCGTCAAAAAAATCGCACATCCGATAAAAATAATTTAAATACTATTTTAACACAACAGGCCAATGGCAATGTTGTGGTTTGAGGGTATCATTCGAAAGGTAATTTCATTAGCTTTCAGGAATTTTAATTGAATTTTACTTTTATAACGAGACGAAAGATAAATTTGAGAAAAAGACAGGGTGTTCACTGCAAAGTCTAAATTACGACTGGCCCATATTTCATCCAGATCGACCTTTTTATACCCTTTTTAGGTGGTGTAACTAGCGTCCTTACTAACGAGCATTTGACAGTGTTTATTTTTGACGCTCTATAATGATAAATGTTTTAATGATTTCATGATTTTTTTATTAATAATGTAAAGCTATTCAAATACCCATTTCAAACATACCAATATTTATATAAATATAATTCGTTTCTAGCCATTACAGCCATTTTTCGCGCAAATTCAGAGAGGTGCGATTTTTGTGACGCTGAGTGTATGTATCAAAACCGACAAAAAAACAAACATAAACGTAGCGATCGCTGAGAATGATTTCGTGATCTTACGTTTTAATTCATTATGAGCATTCTGGAAGATGTCAATGTTGAGGATTTTGCTTTCCACTGAGTTATATAGCTATTCCTCATTATAGGTGATTAAGTCGAGGTTGATTTTGCACCAACGGATTGGCACGAGTGATATCAAGTACATGTAATGAGTGATTTCATTATCATTTTTTTATAAAAACATGAAATTGTTTATAATGCGCCTATAACTTTTTTTTTTTAATTTTGGGATCGCTCGGTTTGCGCTTATGCCAGTGACAAACTTTTTAGTTAGTAATTCAAATTATTAATCACTCGCGTATATGCATTTACACTGACAATTCCTGATTCTTAACATTAGACTTTAAATAGATGATCCTTTCACTTTATTTATTTATTTCCCCATTTCTTGGCCTGCACGGTTTGTGCGTCAGCCATATATCCAAGTATACAATCTTCGAGTCTTCGTTAAAATTTCGATTTCGATCAACAGTAAAACGATAGTTGACTTTTACTGAAGATTTGCTGGACTGATGGCGACAAAACCAAAAGCACAATATTGGTCTTGAATTGAATTTTCCAATCACTGTACACTTTCAGGAGCACTTGTTGCATAATAAACTATCAATATTAAACATCAAAACTCCAAATATACACAGAAATTACAAAATTAAATAAAAACACTACCGCCACTTTTCGAGTTGGCGCCAAAAGTCGCCAATCACTTATTGTGTACACTATAATGTGGTACACAATCAGTCTGTAACAATCCGTGACACTGTATAAGCAAAGATTATCTTTAAGCGTTGCATGTGCTGGTGGCAGGATTCCGTCTTGGTAGGTACCCCCCAGGCTCAGATATTCGGCCGTGAAGCAGTAGTGTGCACACATTACTGTGTATCGGTTTGAAGGGCACTGAGAGCCAGCGTTATCACTCTGCATATGAGCTATGGGCTAAGTTATTCGACGTTTGAGCTCAGAACCAAACCAAATTCTGTTGCAGTTTTAGTGCTCAATTCGCGTAATGATTTATGGAGCCTCAAGGTTAGACTAGGCACTAGAATAATATACTGCAGGTTAAAAGAAAAGATATGGAGCGCGCTATGTTGCGTATCTCCTTACATTCAGACATTTGTAGGGGAAAGAAATTACCAGACACCTCTATAGCTGCATATGTTTTTTTTTGTGTGTTTGTAAAGCCTTATGGCTTTTACTGAGTCAAAGCTCTCAAACTTACTGAGTCAAAGACTCTGGAGCAGAAGGCCCACGAGTAAGGCCGCAATGTCTTAGGCTTGATGGAAGTTACATGTGAAATAAACATCTCGTCAAAATGGCAGAAAACGACCGGATAAGATAATTCTACGATTGTTTGCCATTAAAGAAATCTTTAATCAATAACAAAAGGTAGACAGGTTGAATAATAAGTGATTGCCACATTACATACATATACATACATACATAAAATCACAACTATATCCCATAAGGGGTAGTCAGAGACTGGGCACTCACTGCAAAAAACAGATGACTGTCACAATCCTCGTTTCACCAAAACAATATAATGCACTTGGTGTGATAGGTGGTGAGCCCATCGCCACCATGCGCTGTTGGGTGCACAGTGCAGTTTAATTCCTTACTCGCCTTTTACGAGATCCATTGGATGAGATGGAGTGGTAGTATTCTTTTAACGAGCCGCCACCACACGGCTTGCCACATTAAGGTTTTTATTTTTGAAAAAGTGACGAAGAGTTCTGTGAACTAAACTAAATTTACCAATAACGAACCTCGTAACCTTCATCCACCATGAAGTGCCATAAGGAATGTTTCAACATCACAAAATTTTGAACACCAATACTTTTTAAAAATGATTACTTCATTTGGCCTCTAAGTCTCGGTAAGCGCAAAATAAGTATTTGAGATAATTTTTATAAGCATGTTTACATGCCTACGACTATAATTCACCGATAGAAAGACATTGTCAAGATTGACAATATAGTGTATAATCTATGATTGACAATATTTTCATAGACATCAATTTGTTTTTACGTTGATATCGCTAGCGTAAGTACTAATGATTTAATTTTAAGCCTAGCTAGTGTATGGTGGCGGCTTAAGAGAATCTATCACCCTTTAAAACTCGACAGAGGTAAAAAAAATAAAAACCAGTAGATGGGCAGCAGCATCTTCCTGGAATACCTAAAAAAAATTGCGGTTGCCAACCCGCCTCCCAAGCGTAGCAACTATGGCAAAATCCCCTCAAAATGAGAGCTACAAACTTGTGGCAATCTAAGGGGAAGGCCTATGTTCAGCAGTGGATTAGTGATAGGCTGAAATGATGATGACTAGCGAGCCAAACGATCTCTTATAGGCAGCTTTACCTTCAATTATCTAGAGCAAAAGCATGAATTGAATGTAAGTTATCGGTTACGGCATTATAATTAATATCCTTATCGCATTCGTGTTTCGAGGGCGGGTAGAATAGACCGTGTTAGGGCTTCTGAGGTAGCTCGTACACTTGTTGCGCTGTAATATCTTCTAGTTTTGTGATAGCTTTCATCAGTTCCAGGAAGAAGTCGTGGAAAATCGGCCAGGAGTACATATAGCCTGTAAAAAGCCTTCGCCTCTCTTACGGGCAGTTTCGCAGCAGTTAGATAAGCTTCTCATATAAGATAAAGACGTAAAAAGTAGTTTTTTAATCAAAAAACCGACTTCCACACTGCAATTCAAAATATGTTTAACCGAATTTAAGTTTCTTGATTTTCTCATGGATCATCATCAGAACTTGACCAAATTTATTTGGGGCCAACCCTTTTTTTTACATGGGGAAATGCCTAACGCATACCCGACTTCACATCATCGGCAGCTCCTCCTCGGGAGAGGAAAACTCCTCTCCTCTCTCCTTCCTAGTCAGGCGCGTCGTGTGTTCCGACGCGCCTGACTAGGAAGGAGAGAGGAGACACGGTCTCCCTTTGGTGTGCGCAACGGACCCCCCCCAATTCCGCCACGCGGAAGCCGCGGGGCCAGGAAACTTGCATTCGAAAGCACCAGTCTTCCTGGCCCCGGCGACGGATCTGATCTATAACTCCGCCGCCAACCACTTTACGGCCGCGGAGGATAGGAAGAGAGGCAACGATACACTAAAACTCCTCTCCCCCAGCGGCCTCACCACGGGCCAGCGGGGCCGCAGCTACGGTGCGGCCCCGCCAAAGTCGTGGAGGATAGGGAGAGAGGCAACGATAAACCTACACTCCTCTTCCCCCGCGACTCCACCACGGCTACATGAATATGGTGGCCATGTGGTAGCGGCCTAAGAGAATCAACCACCCCATCCCATCCCGTGGGTGTCGTAAAAGTCGACAGAGGGTAAACGAAAACCAGGAGATGGGCAGCAGTATCTTTCTAGGACATCTGAATAAATAAACTGCGGTTGCCAACCCGCATGCCAAGCGTGGCAACTGTGGCAAAATTCCTCCAATATGAGAGATACCAACTTTTGTGGCTATCTATGGGGGAGGTCTATGATCAGCAGTTTACTAGTGATAGGCTGAAATGATGATGATGAATATGGTGAAATTAGTTGCATATGTTTTTTCTTTCTCTTTCATATTTTCTTCATATTATCTTGCTTTTGATGTTGTAATGTATGATGATCGGAGTCCAAGAATTTCAACACTACTAAGTTTCCGAGTTATAAAATGTTGAAATCAAAAGAAAGCAAAAAAGAGCAGAGTTCCATTATATGTAAAGAAAGAAAGAAAGAAAGAAATTTTTTTTTATTCAATACTACAACACAACATACAAAAAATAAGTAAACAAAAAATACGACGTATTACATTGTCAGACGTACGTTGGGTTGTAGCAACGAAAAGGCTGTCGACTCAGCATAATGCTATGGCAGAGTTGCCACAGCGCTGTTATTCTGTCGATGCCTCAGGTTTAACGAGCAGCTTCCGGACATATTGTTGTTGTTAATTGACTTAGTTTAATTTAAAAGAAATAAATATGCGCACATGTACACGGATACACACACACACACACACACACACACACACACACACACACACACACACACACACACACATACATATATACATATACATACACACACACACACACATATATATATATATATATATATATATATATATATATATATATATATACATATTGCATGCGCAAATTACAAAAAAAACAAAAAGGTCTGAAATACTTACATATAAACAAAGTTATTAAATATTAAACACAAATGCAGTGTAAACAGATAACAAAAAATAAAAAGAAAAAAAAAAGTTTCTGTATCTCTGTCACTATTCAATTTATCATGCGTAAATACTCTTTGGTAATAACCAGATTTTTAGTCTGTGCAATTATATAGTTGACACGTTTACTTTAATACGTGGCACCGAATTAAAAAATTTACTTTGTGTCATTGTTCTCTAGAAGATAAGACTTGTAACGAACAGTAAAATAAGGCTTTGTACGAATTTCTCGAAGCGGTGGCGGTAAATCGTTCCAACACTTTGTTGCCAAGTAACGAAAACTACCTCGAAACGCAGCAGTAACGTGTCCTGGGACAGCTAATAGAAACTTCGCACCACGAGTATTATGAACGTTATATTCACTAGACCATTTAAGCTTCTTATATAAATATTCCGGAGTTTTGCTTTTAATAATTCCAAATAACAGGCTAGCGAACTGCAATTTAAGCCTAGATGCCATGTTTAGTAGTTTGCCCTTATTTAGATACGATGAAACATGAGTTCTAGGAGGAATATTAAAACAGAAACGGGCACATGCGTTTTGGACCCTTTGAAGCAGTTTCATAGACCTTCCCAAAAGACAAGGACCATAAACTGATATGCAGTAATTCAATTTGGACAATATTAAAGACTCACAGAGCGTTACTCTCATATTCAGGCTCAGGTAAGTCCGTATTTTGTATAAGATCTTTAACCTATAGAAACAGGCATGTGCTATATCCAAGACATAGTTCTCAAAATGCAATAGGCCATCCATTTTGAGACCGAGGTTACGAGCCTCATCAACTTGCTCAATGATTTCCTCCTGCAGGAAAAGTATAGGTTTGGCTTCTGATATACTTTTAATCTGTGATCTTGAACCTAATATCATGAATTTTGTTTTAGCGGGGTTTAAATTGAGTGAATTATTTTTTGACCATAGTGCAATTCGTTCCAAATCTCTGTTTAGTATACTTATACTCTCAGTGGTATCATGAGGTTTGAAGGAAAGATATAACTGTAAGTCATCGGCATACATGTGGTACTGGCAGTCCTTTATTACATTAGTTAAATCGCAGCAATAAAGTAAAAAGAGGAGAGGACCCAAAATGGAGCCCTGAGGTACTCCCCTAGTAACAGGCTGTGGACTGGACTGGATGATACCCGAACCATCTGCCTTTTGCAGTTCAACTAGTTGATATCGGTCACTGAGGTAACTATCAAACCACTTTATCGCAGTACTATCAAATCCATAATAAGCCATTTTTGAGAGCAGCAAATTAATGTTTATGGAGTCAAATGCCCTGGAGTAGTCAAGGAGAACCAGGACAGTACCTTTGCCTAAATCCCTGGAAGACAACACATTATCCACAACATCAATAAGTGCCGTACAAGTGCTACGACCCTTACGAAATCCCGATTGATACTGTGGAAGAATATTATTATCCTCCAAAAATGTGTACACTTGATTGAAGACGGCTCTCTCAAGGATTTTTGACAGATAGGGCAAAATGGATATTGGTCGCAACTCATTTACATTGCTAGGATTCGATTTTTTTGGGATAGGCCGCACTAATGCTGTTTTCCATTGACTGGGAAAAATTGAACAATTAATAGACTCATTAATTATGTTAGTGATGGTATTGAGGGTATGAGGAAGTGACAGGATTACCATGTCTCTAGTCACACCGTCAATACCCTGCGCATTAGATTTTATTGCCAAAATAATATTAGCGACTGAGTCACTGCTAACTGGTTTTAGCACCAGGGTTGCATCTCCATGCCTATGAAATTCGTAATAGGTGAGCTGCGACATATTGACTTTATCATTTACAGGGATGTCCAGAAAATGTGAATTGATGGTATCGGGATCATCAAAATAAGCTGGAAGCTCACCTACATCTTGGAAGTTTGGAACTACAGTATTAGTAACACTTTCTGTGTCTCGCGTAAAATATACTGTATGGCATGGTACCTCTCTGACCTGACCATTCACAGGTCGGTCCTGTCGGTAACGTTTGGGTCTCAGCGTGCGGCTCTTTAAGGTCATAGCATGAAGTATGCTTCCTCTATAAACGAGCTATCTAATGCAAAAATACTTTTTCAAATCGGATCAGTATTTCCTGAGATTAGCGCGTACAAACATCGTCGTCGTCGTTTCCTAGCCTATCAGAAGTCCAGTGCTGAACATAGGCCTCCCCTATAGATAGCCACAAAAGTTTGTAGCACTCATATTGGAAGGATTTTGCCATAGTTGCCACGCATGGCAGGCGGGTTGGCAACCGCAGTTTATTTATTCAGATATTCCTGGAAGATGCTGCTGCCCATCTCCCGGTTTTAATTTCTCTCTGTCGACTTTTACGACACCCACGGGATGGGATGGGGTGGTAGATTCTCTTAGGCCGCCACCACACGGCGATCTTAGGCCGTATAAACATACAACCGCTTTATTATAGTAGTAAGATAAGATGATGGATTTAAAAAGATACAGTAAAATATGATTAAGTAATTTTATTTAAAATGCTTTTTAACAGTCCGTATGTAATAAAATATGCGACTTGCAGTATGTTATAAAATAGGTCCTAATACGTTTCCTGTACTCGTTTTCTCGACGACTGAGACCATGTCTACTTTCCTCTGACTACAGGAGCATCTGGTTTCCTGGAAATTAGAAATTAAAAATGTGCAACCAGGAAGCGAGTTTTCTTAGTGCTGTGCGAAGAAACATTAAATATTCCTAGATTATAATAATTCCATTCAACTCGTAGGAAATGGCTCAGAAGGTGCAGCATCTTCCTGGAACATCTGAATAAATAAACTGCGGTTGCCAAAACGCCTGCCAAGCGTGGCAACTACGGAAACATGAGAAATGCTATGGGGGAGCCCTATGTTCAGCAGTGGATAGTGTTAGGCTGAAATGATGATGACGTAGGAAATAAAGCAGAGTTAAAAAAAGCAAAAATTTAAACATTAAAAAAACCTTGTTTGAGCAACGTCATGATCGCTCAATTACTGTATCGATTTAGTTAGTAACTCGTTTTTTTTTATTGGATAGAGTGACGAAACGAGCAAAACGTTCACCTGATGGTAAGTGTAACGTGTACCCATATCAAATGCTATATAACCCAGAACATTTCTGTGTGACACAACACTGCGCCCATCACCCTGAGATATAAGTTCTTAAGTCTCATATGCCGAGTGATTACACTAAATCTCAGTGCCTTTCAAGTTAGTCCCCAAGCATATTAACGCTTCGGAATTTTCAGTATTTTCGAAAAACTTTTATTACGTAATACACTAGGCTAGTTAGCAGACTCGGATATGATAAGAATAAAAAGTAGAATAATGAGATATAATTATTAAATTCGTTTAAAATAAAAATGCTTTGGAGGACAAAATTTACATCTTATGTTAATAAGAATGATCAGCCTGTAGTGTGTGAGTTGGTTCGACCGAGAAGTACCACGCTCTTACGAATACCATCATAAAAAAGCAGCGTCGTACCAAGTGTAAAGATGTGGTCTTTGCCTACCCCAAAGGGAAACAGGCGTGACTGTATGTATGTTTGTAATATCGTTACATATCGTATGACTAGCGAAGCGAGCGAGGTAAACTTTTTACCAACTGTTGAATTATATGCCTGTCTATAGACCACTGGTGGGCATAGGTCACTCTCAAGATGGAAGGATTTGCTGTAATCACGAAGCTTGTCAGGCAAATTGGCTATCGCAATTCCGAGCGACTTACGCCTTAGACGCTGCAGACCGTCCCCGCTTTATTTTCGATCTGGCATATTTCCAAAAGGATATTTTGCCATCTGTCAGAACCCATGAGATCATCCTTTAGTCGACTCTTACGATATCTACGGAATAAAACGTGGTGACGGTTTTTTTTCGCTGCCACGAGGGGGCGTTTACGTTTCTTTATGTACATTAATTATGTTCCTGAGTTTCTCGATTGCTTCAGTAGTGGAGTCATAGGTTTGTACAGGGAAGTGAAGGGCAAGGGATTTCTTGCTGATGAGAACGGAGTCGCTGGCTCGCCCGCACACATCCGCTTGAGATTGGCTTGTAAGATGTCCAGCCATCCCTCTGAGATCCACCTGAAGACACTGCTCTCTTTGACGAGATGCTACCACTCTAGGGAATAATAGAATGTCTAAAGCTACGATTAGCAGATTATTCTTATACTTTAAGTATGCTGGTTCAAAACTATCTTTTAAAGAATCAAAGCTTTCATGCCACTTTTTGTCTTTTTGAATCGTGGAGCGTTGGAACAAAAACCGATAAACGCCATTTAATTCTGTTTTTTTTTTATCTAGGTACCTTGTCTGATCTCATATTTTTCTGCAAGCAGATCTTTAAAAACGGTTATAACCTGTTTAAAATAATTAATAAAAATCAACGGTCATTTTTAAACCCCACAAAAACAAATGTTTATCTCATAGGCCACTCTCATAGCACTCATCAAGCTGTCAATCAAGCGTTTATATTGTGTTGATTTTACCAAAACACGATAAGCCCAAGTGGTTTGATCAAAACTTGATACCTCCTCCACATTTCTTTAATTGATATCTAGATTTACCTTCCATTTAATTACCTTATGTAAAGTTTTTTGTTACATTTTTTTTTATTGTATAAAGTGACGAAACGAGCAAAACGTTCACCTGATGCTAAGCGCGACGTCCGCTCACAACAAATGCTGTGTCACCCAGAATATTTCTGTGACACCACACTGCGCCCGTCACCCTGAGACATAAGTCCTTAAGTCTCAAATGCCCAGTGTTTACGCAAGCTCACAGTGCCCTTCAAACCGAAACACAGTACTTAATGCTTGCTCACTCCTGCTTCACGGCAGAATAACTGGCCCTGGGGTGGTACCTACCTAGACGGATTCCTGCATAGACATTGGAATATATCGGTTTTTGTTCCGATGCTCCTCAATTGTAAACACTGTAAGAAGTACATTATAACATTACATTGTAAGAAAACGCTTATTTTTACAGTCTTTTTTCTGCAAAGATCTTTCAAACTATATTTTGAGGTGGAATCTGTGACCCTGTATTTGTACGCATACTCACGACGTTTTTTACAGATTAATAGAATATTAGTAGGAGAAGTCGAGGTTGGTCCAGAGAACGTCAGTAACATTATTATAAATACACCAATAACGAAGTATCCACGTCCCCTAAAGTAAATTTCGCCTAATTTCTTAATCTTTCCTCAATTATCTTGCCAAACACTTGGTAAGCTGCAAGACAAAATATTATAATTAAGTTTGTGAACACAATTACGTTTGTGCAATATCATTAGGCGATGGAGGTGCCTCGTAGCCACGTAGACGCTGTTGAACGGCTGCTACGAAACTTTGGACCCTCCCTATCGTTCTGTTCACACCCCTGGCCGCGCGTCCTTGTAGTTCTGCTTGCCTGGTGCGAAATTGTAAATAATTAAAATTTACTGCGGAATTTATAATTTTTTTTTAAATTTTATTAAAAAAACGAAGCCCCACAGTAGGATTTTCTTTTTTTTTTTTCGTTTTATAAACATACATTTCACGTGCACAACACAACCAGACCCGAAAAGCGACTATTTGTGTGGACCGGTGGCGCAGAAGTCAGGTACGCTAACCACTACGCCACGCGGTTACAACACTCAAAGCGACATATACGCCTTAAATCTTTTGAATTAAGATGATCCTGATTCCAACAACAATCGGCATGGATGGCAAGCAAAAATGTTTTTTTTAGCATTAGTTGGTTTAAATAGAATCTTGCGGGTGCCTTCAAGAGAGAAGTGAATAGCCTTTAACTAAGCTGGTGCGTTTACCATCCAGCACTACACCGTTCTTGCCATGAGGTAGAGGCGTAGCCATGCACCGACCTATTTACCCAAAAAAATAAAAAAAATTAACATATAGCATATTGAGGTATTAAAAATCAGTTTTTTTGAAATAGTAAGTGCAATGACAGCCCATGACAAATGATATGTCACCCAGAATATTTCTGCCTGACCCTGACCCTGACCCTGAGACATCAGTTACTAAAGTTTCAAATGTAATCTCATGTTTGAAACATTACTGTGTTTTGTCCTGAAGGTCGCTGACACTTAAGAATTGATGTCTTAGGATGACGAGCGCAGTGTGTTGCCACACAAATGTTCTGAGCAATACAGCATGGGCAGACGCACTTACCATCAGGTGAACACCTAGCTCATCTCGTCATCTTAGCAGACTAGCAGACAAAGCGGTGGTACCTATCTAGACTGAATCCTGTATAATATTTCGAAATGATTATCACGTCGTTGACAATCGTCAAGAGTAAAAGCCAGGAGAACATGATAATTTATTGGTCTAGAAAAACAATTACGATAGTTTTTATTTAATACGAACCACTGCTCTAAATACGGCACGTGGAATCTCCGACAGTAATGTTTTCTGACGTAGTCCGCGTAGCAGAGAGACAAAAACCAACAAACGGTTATGTGGATTTGTGGTTGCTGATGGCGCAGGAACAGCGTTATCGGCCCAAGAGGCATCAAGTCTGCCGTTCCGCCGAGGAGACCCGCTGTGGTCATCTCCAGCAGGACGCTGGGACTCTGTAATGAGGCCTTTCAAATTGAATATATTCCTTAGTGCGTGTTCTTATTTAATTTAGAAATTTATACATACATGCAGAGCAGTGGTTCAGGGGCCAAGCGCCCGTCAGTTTTATAGTACGCGAGTGACCTGGGTTCGATTCCTGGTGGCGGCACCACTAAAATAGTTAATTGCAATTTTAAGTGCTAACTTACTACGTGCTCGTCGGCCAAGGAAAGCGTGAGGAAACCTGCATGTCTGAGAAGTAAGAAGTATTTTGAAGGTATGTGAAGTAAGCCAACACGCATTGGAGCAGCGTGGCTGTTTCTTCCCAGCTCCAAATGAGCCCTCTCGGATATGAGAGGGGCCTGTACTCAGCAGTGGGACATTTATAGGCTGTCACTTTATATACACAGTCACTCCTTTTTCCCATAAAAGGCCACTCACGTAGTCGTGGCGTGTGGCGAACCAAGTCACCGCCATTTTAGTAGGAGTTAAAAATTCTTACTCCCCATTGCGTTCCCACGAGCAGCAGTAGTGACAGCATCGCACAATTTGAAGCTTTTCTCCACGAAAAATACCTCGATCGTCTCTTTCACGTCTGTAGGAAAGAGTTAGGTGCTATTCTACTCTGCCGGATACCCATAGGCACCTACAGAAATGTATATGGACAAACACAAAAGCATATTTTGCAGTGTGGTGGCGGTGTTAGTAAATCTTACAATTCGTCTCATCGCATGGGTGTCGTAACAGTAGACTAAAGGAAATGCCTGCGAAAACGCCAGACCGAAAATACCAGAACAGGTGGAATGGCGGTTGAAGTCGTCCTCCGCCCGGCACCACGTCTGATTACATGATGTCCCCTCTGGCCGATTTCCCATCACGGCTGACAACTATCGAATACTTTCGGAAGTTATCAACTGCGCAGCAGATAGTGCCACAAGTGTACGCGCAAACACAGATGCACTCACTCATCCCTACCTACCCGTGTCCGATGTTACGCTCATGAGATAGGGTCGGACGTAGGCTAGGATGCAGTGTCGGAGACACAAGGATAATCACAACACAACAAGACCCGAAAACCAACAATTTGTTTATGCACAAATGTTGGCTTCGGCTGGGATTCGAACCCACGACCCGCGGCGTGGTAGTCAGCTACTCTGACTGCTAGACCACGTGGTGATGGAAATTCCGCCATCAATCAGAGGTCACAAACCAATATTCCAATTTGGCAACTTAGCTGCCACGACATGTAAAAGTCCAAGTTAAGTAAGACCTTATGAAGGTTTCTTTGTTAATCTTGTGGCCTGCATACGTTTTAAGGGTGTAACTGACGCTCAGAAAAACCGCTGATAATGAATAAAACTATGAGAACGCTACACAATGAAAGTATAAGAAGCGAAATATGTGTGTCAGTTTCGTAGCAAGTGGAAAGATGATGTGGTCTCTGGCTACCATTGGGAAAGAGCCGCCACTACATTTATGTAAGTACGGACAGACCCCATGCTGCTTTATGAGCGGGTTTCCAAAATTCGTCTTCGAAATGTTTGTATGTTTGTCTATTTTTCAGACGGACATTATTATTAACTTTGGCTTGTTATTTAAGGTAATTTTCACATTTTTTTATATAGCACCCTTCACAAATTTCTCCACGTCCTCGGGTTGACTGGGAGAGAATGCCAATGGGCGTTAAGTCAGTCCTTTGTTACCCTTTTAATTTAGGTGTTTATATAATGAATTCTTATATTTTCGCGAATACTAAACATTTAAATAAAACTGATTTCTACGGATTTTATCGCGTTTGATTTCAGAAATAACTATGTGTCTTGAAGTCTTGCAGTGGTACGCTTGATTTTGGATTTTATTTAATAATAATAGGATGTTCTGGATCATCCCAACCATTCCATCAGATTTGATAAACCACAAATCCTCGCAAAAAAACACCGATCCCTGCTAAGGATGATTCGCGAGGCTATTGAAATAGAAAACATCCTAACTTTAATACAGAAGATGGTTGGGTACTACAACCAGCTTGGGGTCCTATAATTAATAATATTAAATCAAAAACCAAGCATACCACTGCAAGGCTTTAAGACACAGTTAGCTCTTTCTGCGTAGATCAGTCCTAAAATAATAATTAAAAGCTGAAGGTACTATGGGTAACTATAACATCGGGACATCTGTCACCTCAGTCCTCCCGTGACCTGGGTGCTGTAAAGCGCTCGAAACAACGGGTTATAAATATTACAAAATTAAACGCGATAAAATCCGTAAAAATCAGGTTTAGTTAAAGGTGTTTATAATAAAGTTTTGATAAATAAAAAAAAATCCTTGAGTTTTTTATTGGCACAGTGCCCAAATTGATGTTCTCTTCTTGCATGCATTGTTGACCTACCGCAGTTCTTTTTCATACGATTTTTTTTTTTCTGTTAGCGAATTGCAGAAGAGATTTGATATGTGCGGGTAAAAGTGTACATAGAACCAAAAAACAAAAAGACTTATACTTAACTTTATTATTGTAAATATTTAATTGTTGACCTTTCTTTTGTTAATAACGAATGCTATATGCTTACGTCTTTAATTAAAGTGTCCAAGTAGTACAGGAAGAATCGCATGGAGCACACCCAAAGGTGAATCATCAGCGCCAACATTCCCAGCACCATCGTTGACTGAAATGCACAGGTGTATTTAGAACAGCTCAATAAGTAGCCTATATATTTTTTTTTATAAAGTGATGAAACGAGCAAAACGTTCACATGATGGTAAGTGCAACGTCTGCCCATAACAAATGCTGTGTCGCCCAGAAATGTTCTGTGTGACGCCTCACTGTGTCCATCACCCTGAGACATAAGTTCTTAAGTCTCATATGCCCAGTGATTACGCTAGCTCACAGTGCCCTTCAAACCGAAACACAGTAATGTTTGCACAATACTGCTTCACGGAAGAATAACTGACACTGGGGTGGTACCTACCTAGATTGATTCCTGCATAGTAATCCTACCACCAGTGAAAAAATGTTGCATTGCACAGCATAAGCGTTTTTGAGAAGAAAAATGAGATTGCTTTGGAGCCGGAAAGAGTCCACCACGCTCCTCCAATGCGGGTAGTAGAACTTTTCATGTCCTCGAAATATTTTTATTCCTTAGACCTCAAATTGTGTTTTTTATCTCCGCTGAACAAATGGTAAATCTATACAAATAAATAGAATAGAAGTGTCTGTTTCTAATAATAAAATAACAGCTTTTTACTCAATGCTTATGAAAGAATATACGGTACTTATAAGAAAAAAACATTTTTTAAGTTTTCGTCTGTCTGCCTGTGTCTGTGTCGACTAAAAACGGCTGGACCGATTTTGACAGGATTTTCACTGACAGATAGCTGATATTACAGCGGGTAACTTAGGTCACTTTAATTTTAAAAAAATAGGATCCGCGCAAAAAAAATTAAAACCCCAAAATCCAATGCAAATTGGGAAGTATGTCATCGATCGGGGTCGGCTTTTTTTACGCGGGTGAAACCGCAGGGCACAGCTAGACTGCAAATAAAATTGCATACTTGCCTGCACTGAAACGTTCTATGAAATTTTGTGAGTGCCCCGCCCCTGAGCTACCACGGGCACTAACAGGCAATACTTGTTCCAGGGCGGTTCTCACCGCCCAGAGTTACCGACACACAAGTCGACAGTCCGAATGGACGCCCGCAGCCTCCTTCGGACGGTCAGTAGACGACTTAAAATGTTTTAAGATTTTCGAAATCGCGAAAGCACGCAGCGAACGCGACACAGTCCGAACTTCGAGGTTTTTGTAGGAGTTTTTATTTATTTATTTATGTTTGGGTCAAACCAAACCTGGCACGCGGGCCCCTGGCCCGCGAGCACAGTATCCGATGAAGCTGTAAAAGCCGAGAAGGCTAACAGCAATTACATCACTGAAAATATATACAGGCAATACATCGTCTAGAAATAGAGACGTTAACTTCTTTTCGTAACGTTAATATTCATTACTTATTGGTGGTTCCCTGTGTGGTGGCGGCTTAAGAGAATCTACCACCCCATCTCATCCCGTGGGTGTCGTAAAAGTCGACAGAGGGAAAATTAAAACCAGGAGATTAGCAGCAGCATCTTCCTGGAACACCCGAATAAATAAACTGCGGTTGCCAACCCGCCTGCCAAGCGTGGCAACTATGGCAAAATACCCCCAAAACAAGAGCTACAAACTTTTGTGGTAATCTATGGGGAGGCCTATGTTCAGCAGTGGACTAGTGTGAGGCTGAAACGACGACTTATTGGTGGCAGGATTTCTATGCAGGGATCTCGTCTAGGTAGGTGTCACCGCAAGGTCAGTTATTCTGCCGTGAAGCGGTAGTGAGCAAACATTACTGTTTCCGTCTGAAGGACACTGAGGGCTGTGTAATTACTGGGCATATGAGACTTAACAACTGATGTCTCAGTGCAGTGCACTTCCACACATCATTTGTTATGGGCAGACGTTGCACTAACATCAAGTGAGCATTTTGCACGTATCGTCAATTTTCTTATAAATAAAATTCAAACTGCACAGCTGTGCGAAGTTACACGTTATTTCAAAAGCCAAATAACAAACTTGAAGCTGAAATCTTTCGTGTTGATTTTTTTTGTTAGTGTGTATTCATGGGGACTTCTTTAGCTGGTAAAGGTAAACTTCGACTAAGACTTGGTTTACACACTACAATACTACCACTAGATAATATACACCACTGAAGTTTCGCCCCAAAACGAGGCATTATCAAGCGTCATAGACTCTACGACAGACGGCCGCAGAACACGTGTCGTGTTCTCGACTTCAGTGGTGTATATTATCTAGTGGTAGTATTGTAGTGCTTAGTGGAGGGTACCTGGTGGCGGTTCCTGGTGGCGGTGTTAGTTTGCTTGTGCACGCTACTGAGTGAGCACGGGCGGTTGCCTTCAAAAAACTAGGTAATATACACCATTTTTATATTTTGCAAGCGGATCTTGGCAAATTAACTTACTTTCCTTCATTATAATGGATTTCCGCAAAGTAACGCCCGATTCTACTAACTATAGTAACACATCCGATGACCAAGTCATCGTTTTCCATAAGGTTTTTTCAACCTGAGGGTCTACTGTGTAACTCTGATTGGTTTCGTCAGATCGGTTTTATTTGGTCCCATTAACCAATAAATGAGCTTTATTTTGGCGTATGAATCCCTCCCTGGTCAGAAAACTCATCACTGCTGGACGAAGACCACTGTCAAGTTGGGAGGATCGTTTTTTTGTATTTATGTGTGGGGTAGAATTATCATGTCCAAAGCACTAACGACTAATGTCTTCTCGAGCATTGTAAGTGGTGCTTGGACTCCAGTGGTGCAGATGGTCGCCCGAAGCTCGCTGTAAAGGAACAGGGCCGCGGCGCTGGCGACCACCGCCGTGGGGCCCATCCCCCACACTTCGCCGTTGCAACTCAGCCATTTCACTATCGTGTCCGCTGGGATTGCAGATAGATCCTTAAAGAATATATCTTTTAATTGATATTTTTATCTTACATGACATGGTGTAGCGGGCAATGAATGTTCCTATAGAATCAATCAAGTTTTACAGATTTATAAAAAGGGTTTTGGATCTGGAAATATTATAACTAGCTCGTGTGCTTACAGTCCTGCTAACCTTATCTGATCATAAAGCTTAGGTATTGTATCGAAAAGGAATCGGAAAAATGAGAATACTGAAAGTTTGTATTAGCGTGTAAACTTAGGCCCCCTCTACAAATGAAAGCGAGAGCGCGCAGCGGCAAAATTAAACTATAGCGCTATCACACTTACTATGTTTACCACCAATTCGGAATGCGTTTCCGCTGGAGAAGAAATGGCGAAAGAAACTCCAGCCACGCTTCTAATCATGACATAATTGTCTGTTCTGTGGTGAAAACCGATGAGCTGCGGCGGCATCGCGAATAAGTTTGTCTGATACGCCCTCGCCGACGGCGGCGCGCCCGCTCGTTCGCTGGAAATGTGTTTGCGAGATTTCATCCTAACTACAAGCGTTAGATTTTTCCCGCGCTCGCGCCCAACTGCCAATGTGGGGGAGGCCTTACGGAACTGTATATATCTCTATATGTTATATCTATATTATTATGTATATATATATATGTTATGTTATATAATCAGCGTGTGGTAGCGGTGTGAGAAAATCTGCTATCCTGTCTTGTCTCGTGGTTGTCTTAAGAGTCGAATGAAGGAAATGCCTCGAAAATCACATGACTTCCAACAGATTGTAGAATAATGCTAGAACGAAATAAACTGACCGGCGACGGGCAGTAACGTCTCATGTGCAAGAAGTTTAAAGCAGCAAATTACCGACCAGATAGAAACGCGACCGTACGCAAACGTCGCCCGCGAAACGTGCTAGACGTCACGGACGTCTCAGCACTCCCTGACCACGATACGATCAGTCAAGATCCAGGCTACACTGTACACAGTTAATAGCTTTAATATAACACGCACCACGACTCGCGACCGCCGTAGAGAGCGGCGCGCAGCATTCGACAATCACACCGCGTACACACGATACACCCGCGTTTTTTACCGCCCAGACTTACCGACACACAAGTCGACAGTCCGAATGGAGGCCCGTAGCATCCCTCGGACGGTCATTAGACGACTTAAAATCATTTGAGATATTCGAAATGGCGCAAGCACGCAGCGAACGCGACACAGTCCGAATTGCGAGGTTTTTGTAGGAGTTTATTTAAGTATTTGTGTTTGGAACAAACCAAACCTGGCACGCGGGCCCCTGGCTCGTGAGCATAGTATCCGATGAAGCTGAAACCTGCCAAACATGGTGATAATGGTAAATCCTCTCAACTTGAGAGTGTCCTAAAGACGAAACACAGTTTAGTCAATGTGGAACACTGACACAATAGTTTATTTTCTATAACTCTGTACTCACGTGTAGTGTATAGAAGCTTACAGATCTGGCCGCCATGCTGACGCCGATGGCAACTTTCGACACGCTGTCTCTCTCGTCTGTGCATTTTCTTTAAAACGCAACGCGCATTGCGATTCACTTTGAATTTACTCGTTAATTTGTTACTTTGTTATTTCGTACGTTTTATGAACTTTATGTCAAATGCTATAAAATTATATGAAGTGTCAAAAACCAGAGGGTCTTGACATTTCTGTTACAGTTACAACTTTGTAAACCGCGAACATATGTCAATAAAATTAAAACATTTTTTTTTCTATGTCGTGTCTTGAAATTGAAACCTACCTATGTGATCCTAAGTGTGGAATAAAATTCAACTAAGAAATGTCAGACGAAAAACGTGGAAATATTTTGTTGTAGTTTTTTTTTTTATAGATAAATTGATAAAACGTAGCAAAACGTTCTCCTGATGGTAAGTGCAACGTCTGCCCAAAACAAATGCTGCGTCACCCAGAAAATTTCTGTACGAAACCACACTGTGTTCCAACCACACCCTGACAAATAAGTTCTTAAGTCTCATATGCCCAGTGATTACAGCTAGCTCACAGTGCCCTTCAAACCGACACACAGTAATGTTTGCACACTACTGCTTCACGGCAGAATAACTGGCCCTGGGGTGGTACCTACCTAGACGGATTCCTGCATAGGAACCCTACCACCAGAAACATGTCTGATACCGCTACCAACCACGCAGGCAAACACAACATCATAATTGTTTGATTTAATTTCAACATTCACTTTGCACACTACATTATTCACTTTGCATACTACATACATACAGTCACGCCTTTTACCCGGTTAAGGGGTAGTTAGAGGCCACTCACGTAGCCCACTATTCGCCGTCGCGGGAAACAAGGCGTGACGGGTGGCGAACCTCGACGCCTCCATTTTGGTACGAGTCTAAAAATAGTGACAGCATTGCAAATTATGGTGTTATTCTGCAGGAATAAAGGCTGTCCGTACAATACCTTAGTCGCCTCTTACGACACCTCGATAGGAAAGAGGTTGGTGCTATTCTACTCTGCCGGACACCTATCGGCTATACATACTAGAGGTATATATAGAATGAAATTTTATGTTTGTGGACAAATGGCTAGAGCGACCTGTAATGGCTGACACAGGCCCCATCTAAACATTTGTGAGTTTATTTATACACACGACACAGTTATTCGGTTACATTCTCTAATACAACAACAACGAGTGATCTATGAAATATTACACTAAATATTTATAACAAACATACAACTATAACTTATTAACATAATAAAAAACAACACTCTGTGGGTATATGAACTATCGTTTTTTTAATATTTTATATAAAAAACACTTAGCACTTCACTAACACGTACATATACGAAAGCTGAACATCATGGTTACATATTTAAGTTAGGAATTATATTCGTTTATTTTTTTTATAGCTACATTCGAAATGTTATTGCCAGAGTCAATCTTCAAATAAACTCAATTCACATTAAAATAATAGTTCATTTTTATTAAAGATTTGAACTTATGGATACAAAGCGAAAAGTGCGGTTTCGGTCGTGAAAATATTTTTCAATCAATCTACGCTTACAAGCTTTGGTTGCATTAAACGCAATCAACATAAGACAACGTTTTTTAAAGAAGGATATAAACAAAACTTCAAACATAGCAATAAAAAAAAACAACTGTCACTTTTCGAGTTGGCGCCAAAAGTCCATTATGCAGTTATTGCATCAAATACTTAAACGAACATCATTCACAATGTTTTTCATTAATGCTAAGGAAAATTTAATGACTTTGATGAACATAGATAAAACACTGTATTTTAAGTATCGATTAATATTAAAATGTAGTGGTTACATTATCTTTTATATTATGAATAATTACTTATAGTAACACACGTATTAAGGTATTTATATACTATTCCTAATCCCCAATCACAGATTAATAAAACTACATAAGCACAGAGTATATCATATTTGAGCGGGACTACAAGACGAGAAGATTCTTAACAAATTTGTCGTAAGGAAATCTTTGGAGTCTAATATTAAATTACATAAATCTAACGCCTTCATTGTTGCAAACATTTTTTTTATTAATAATTATTACGCTTAAACTTATTATTAGAAGCGATCCCCAATATCCTTCATATACCTAATATTCGAGTATAATTTTTACAATTACATAAACCTTAGCAAATACGAGTAACTACATACAACAACTTACGTAATAACTACAATCTTCTACATACATACATATATGTTATAAATAATGTCTACATTTATATTTGTAACATGCGCATATATAATGATTAATATCTCTGGATTCATTGCCCTGGAATACAGAAATATTCAATACATTCTAATTTTTTTTATAATCATAATTAAGCATTCATTTGTTAAATTTATAGTCTGCTCAGCATTTCAATTGTATTTACAATCTATCCTCTACATGTAATATTTACATTTACATACATATTAAACGCTTTTAAGTAAGTTACAGAATCGTAGGTTGTTTTTATTTTTTTTTATTTAATTCTACAATTAAAAAAAATTGGTACACTTGCGATTGCCTAGTGGCATTAAGAAGTACATGTACATGTTGAATAGCGTATTTAGTTATATTTAATGAAATCCTGAAACCGATAATTATCAGAAACTAATGCTTTTTAATTTTAAATGGCTGTAGACATTGTTGACGCGACCGTACCTGTACCTATACACATAAATATGAAGCATCAAGTAATTTCAACATTTATAACTTTTTAAACCTTAATATATAAAGATAACTTCATTGTCTTAGAGTTAATAATATAGTGCGTAATCTGTCCATCTTGAAACCCGCCATTTATTCTATTATTTTTAGGTTACTACACGTTAAACTGTAAAACGCATTAATTTGTTTTATATTTTCATATAATTATACTGCAATAGTGTTAATAAAGAAGCAGAATCATCTTTGGACAATATGTCTAAATTTTCATCGCTCTAATTTAGTGTAGCATTAGTGCTAAAAAATTAATAAATCATTTATTTAATTTTCGCGGGCTACAAATTTGTATTTCATATTTAATATTTGTATAATTATATGTAGAAATAATAACACTAAAAACAATGTATTCTGCTGATCACGAATCCTTCAAAACTTCTGGTAAGTTTTAGATATCAGCAGAATTGGTAACACTGAAAAAAAGAATTATTAATTATTTTGTTATTTTTCCGGAAGAAAGTGACGACATGAGCAAATGTTAACCTAATGGTAAGTGCAACGCTTGCCCATAAGTCAGTTGCCACTCATCATAGGATCCCTAGACGAGCCACTCGAGCGTCGCGCGCGGTCACAGGCTGCAGACGGCCAGCTCGCCGGGCGGCACCGACGCCCTCTATCGGGCGCTTGATAGTCTTCATGCGCTGCGAATTGGACAAGAAATAATAATAGATACATATGTGTAAGAGACGCAATGGATAATTAATTATCCTGATCAGTATATGGCAACCTGTGGCCCGAAGGCTTTAAATCATCCAACCTCGATGAGGAATGTATTTGACGACTAGATGGTAATTTATATAATCTAAATATACATGCTGTCATGTAAAGCGATTTTTTTTTTATTGCATAAAGTGACGAAACTTGCAAAACCGTTCACCTGATGGTAAGTGCAACGTCCGCCCACAACAAATACTGTGCCCGTCACCCTGAGACATCAGTTCTTTAGTCTCAAATGCCCAGTGATTACGCTAGCTCACAGTGCCCTTCAAACCGAAACACAGTAATGCGTGCACACTACTGCTTCACGGCAGAATAACTGGCCCTGGGGTGGTACCTACCTAGACGGATTCCTCCATAGGAATCCTACCACCAGTAAATCTACTACCCCGTCTCATCCCATGGGTGTCGTAAAAGTCGACAGAGGGATTAAGACCTCTAAAACTGAAGGAATTAAAACCAGGAGATATCTCAGGGCGTTGCAGGAATTCCTCTAGGTAGATACCACCCCAGGGCCAGTTATTCTGCCGTGAAGCAGTAGTTTGCAAACATTATTGTGTTTCGGTTTGAAGGGCATTGAGAGCTAGCGTTATCACTGGGCAATTGAGACTAATGCACTGACGTCTCTGGGTGACGGGCGCAGTGTGGTGTCACCTAGAAATATGCTGGATGACACAGCATTTGTTGTAGGCGAACGATGCACTAAGCATCAGGCGAACGTTTTGCTCCTTTCGTCACTTTATACAATAAAAAAAAATATTCTTGGTGAGACAGCATTTGTTATGGACATTGTTACTAAAATTCAATATCAAAAAAGCCACGACTATAGATTCTTGTTCTCGTCGCCATACGAAAAGCAGCCATGTTGGACTGTTACTTTACGCTGGTCATTTTTTTATGGTACGAAGTAACGAGAGGAGCAAATCTTTCACCTGATGGTAAATACAATGATTGTTCTAAGAAGTTGTCACCTAGTCACCTAAACCTGATTTTTTTTATTGTATAAAGTGACGAAACTTGCAAAACGTTCACCTAATCGTAAGTGCAACGTCCGCCCATAACAAATGCTGTGTCACCTAGAATATTTCTGTGTGACACCACACTGCGCCCGTCACCCTGAGACATCAGTTCTTAAGTCTCAAATGTCCAGTGATTACACTAGCTCTCAGTGCCCTTCAAACCGAAACACAGTAATGCTTGCACACTACTGCTTCACTACCGAATAACTGGCCCAAGACGGATTCCGGCATAGGAATCCTACCACCAGTAAAATTTGCTCAATGAACCTGTCTCGCTCGCGTAAAATTTAATAGTACGCGAGCGACCTGGGTTTGATCCCGGTGCCGGCACTTGTAATATTTTTCTGCAATTTTATGTGCTGATTTCCCACGTGCCCGTTGAGAGCGTGAAGGAAAACATGGTGAGGAAACCTGCATAAACGAATATAAAAATATTTAGGAGAGGTGACGTTTGCAGGCGGGTTTATATAAACCGCAGTTTATTTTTTATTTTCAGTTTATTTACAACACCACACGGCAATTTTGCAAACTAGGGCAAAGACACTACGTCCAGCAGTGGAACTTTACTGGATGATGAAGAAGTAGACGTACTTTTTATGTAATAAATCAGAGATTAGTGTGTGCGAAGTAAGTTGAACTTACATTCGTAACATGTCCCAGGAGTTATTATGAACTTGTAGATTATGTAGAGCGGTACGCAGGAGACGGTGGTTCCCGTCATGACCCAACCGACAGCGATAGACCAAGGCGGGTACGTGTATTCGCCACCCAGCATATCCTCGTGGGATAGGACAGAGAACACGAAGAGGACGAGGAGGAACACCGGGCTGTGGGAATAATAAGAAAAATTAAGGATTTTTATAGCCACGATCAACTCGTGTAACCCTCTCAGAACATTATTTTATTTACTACATTATTTTAAAAATGACTTAAAAAAAAAGCCCGCTGGGTTTCTTACTGGTTCTTCCCAGAACAGTGGCATTTTGCGAACCAGTGTAGTTTAAAAAAAGAAAAAAAAATGACTTTCAATAAGTATTATGTAAATAATCTATATATTGAATAAAAATTTATTCTATTCTATTCTAGAAATGAGAGGAGGGCTGTGCTCAGCAATGCGACATTTATAGATTTTTTTTGCTCGTAAGCTTAGAATAGAGTAGAATTATTTTTATCAAATACCAGCTGAAGTGCGCAACAACGTCCGCATGGTCTTAGGTTTTTTTTAAATACCGTGGAGACTCCTAGACTTTTCGGAATAAAAAGTAAAATAAAATATCCAATCTCCGTCTCCAGGATGCCAACTATCTCTGTGTCGAATTTCGTCAAGATCGGTTCAACGGTTGAGCCGTGATAAGGTAACAATCAGAAAGAGGGACGGAGAGAGAGAGAGTTACTTTCACATTTATAATACTCGTATTAGTATGGATATAGTAAGTTATAGTATGGATAGATTATTGACATAACACTCATTGAATGTAGTTTATAAAATTGGTTACATTGGTTCGCAAAAAATGCCTGTGTCCTGGGAAAAACCAGCAAGGAACCCAGCGAGCAATTTTTTTAGTCATTTTATACAATGCAGTATACAAAAACAGTAATACGATAAAAATATAAAAATAAAGAAATAGCTCGGCAGCGATCACCTCATTCCCAGGAGTTATGATCACTCATTTATTCTTTAATATTATTATAGCGACATCTATGTCGCCACATGAGAAGCTCAAGAAATATCTCATACATTCCATAAGCTCGTTATTAAAGTTTCTGAGATGCGAACTATATCTAAATATTACTACCTGGAGGAGACGTCCTCCCCTAGATCAGACCACCCGATCTGGCAGGTAGCTACCCTTTTCCTTGGCAATATCTACATTTTAGTCTTAAAAGGTTAAAATGTAAGCTTCACAGGGATACGGACATTTATACTTGATGTCTTAAAACGTGTGTTTATATCCTGTATCCACTCCCTAGGTAGGTAGCTACGCTGACCGTTGTACCCCACAGCAGTTAGGGCGTTGAGGACACAATAATTTCACTATATGCTTACCTAATATAAGTCCAGCAAGCCCGCCAAAACAATCCGGGAGTGTGTCCCAACATGCTTTTAATGTCTGCAGAGAACCGGTCGACGCCGTACAGCCAGCAGACTCCCGCCGATTCCGCGAACACCAGGAACAGGATCGCCAGCCCCGGCCCGTACACGTTGAGCAGGTCCACTAGGTACACGCCTCCCTGTAGAGTCAAACAACGACGATGTGACTGTGTTACATGTGGCTTTGTGGGATATACATATATCACGAGGTACACGGCAACGACAATGTGCAGGAATTCATCTAGGTAGGTGCCACCGAGGAGGTGATGTTCTCCTAGCCGATTTCGACCACGGCGACAACTGCCGACTACTGTCGAGAGCCATCAACTGCGCAGGAGATATTACAGTGCCATAAGTGTACGCGCAAACACAGAGGCACTCGTCCCAACCTACCCGCGCCCGATGTAACGCTGATGCGATAAGATCGGAGGTAGGCTAGGATGCAGTGTCAGAAACACGGGCACAATCACAACACAACCAGACCCGAAAACCAACTATTTATGTTTTAGCACAAATGTTGGCTCCGGCTGGGATTCGAACCCAGGACCCGCGGCTTAGAAGTCAGGTACACTGACCACTAGGCCACGCGGTCGTCAAAAAAAATATACAGTACAATAAAAAAGAAGAAAGAAACAAGATCTGTTAAACACTGGAAACAATAGTGACGCTGTATTGTGAAGTCGAAATGGACTCCAGTCAGCAAAGAATGCTGCGAAAAGACCTCAGCGCCGGTTTTCAGTGGAGCATTTTTTGCTCACAGCATTTGTTATGTGCAGACGTTGCACTTGACATCAGGTGAACGATTAGTGCGTCTCCGTCACTTTCAATAAAAATCCGTCTACTTTAAACTAACACAAAATAATCCACATTAAGATTAAATGTAAACTGCAGATTTTATAGAAAACTATGATATAATTATAACGTTAAATAAATCTATTTTCCTAAAGGCAGTATATGTTCTAGCTCTCGCCGATAGCGAATCTCTTCCTTCCGCGCAAATTGATCGCCGGTTCCCGTCACTGACTGGTTCATTTACTTTTTTAAAAGCGACGGAACGAGCGGAACGTTCACCTGATGGTAAGTGCAACGTCTGCCCATAACAAATGCTGTGTCACCCAGAACATTTAAGTCTCATATGCCCAGTGATTACTCTAGCTTCTCAGTGCCCTTCAAACCGAAACACAGTAATGTTTCACATCACTGCTTCACGACTGCTATTTTACGCTGGTATTTCTGTAAGAGCGTGCTACTAAGTAGGGCCCGAAGGCTTTTACAGCTTCACCGGATTGAAAGGTAGCCAAGCAGTGAAGGCGCTTAGCCGAAACCTTTATTAATGGATGACTAGCGCCCGGGCCTCCGAGAGAGGACCTCGGCTTAGACCGTCATCCTGTGCGCGAGATTAACTGTATCGATGGTGTCCAAGGGAGCTGGCCTCGGGTCGGTCAGTTACACTGTTATCGGAATTAGTCTAAGACAGTCGAGTCGATTCTTTGATATGCTGTAGGTTGTATGCGTATCGCTCTCATACTCCTACGCATTTTTTTTACTTTGCTTAGGCAATAGGCAATATTGTTAATAGAATCAGGCGTTACTTTGCGGAAATCCATTATAATGAAGGAAGGGAAGTTAATTTGCTAAGATCCGCATGCAAAATATAACACTTTATAATGTCTCGTTTCGGGGCGAAACTCATCTCGTGGTGTCGACTTCAGTGGTGTATCAGACCTAGTGGTAGTATTGTAGTGGGGGGGGGGGTATCTGGTGGCGGTGGCGGTGTAAGTTTGCTTGTGCACGCTACTGAGGCAGGGCGGGCAGTGCTCTTCAAAAACTAGATAATATACACCAATTTATATTTTGCATCAGGATCTTAGCAATATGTTTCCCGTGGGTGTCGTTAAAGTCGACAGAGGGAAAATAAATCAAGAGACGGGCAGCAGCATCTTACTGGAACATCTGAATAAATAAACTGCGGTCGCCAACCCGCCTACCAAGCGTGGCAACTACGGCAAAGTCTCTCCAAAATGAGAGCAACTAACTTTTGTGGCTATTGTGGCTGAAACGATGACGTAGAATATGATTATATTCCCATTTAGTTCATGGTTCCGTCAATCAGTCAATCGGAGAAGGGGCTCCAAATTCCGAAACCCAGTGACTATGTATTTTTATCCAATTAATCAATTTAAAAAAAAACATTTGTTTCAAAGTCCAACGTCTAATTAGCAATGTATAACAGGGATATTAACAGGGAGCGCAGGTCGCTGTCTGTCCGTTGCAACGCGTTGGCCCGCAGGTTTGCACGATGTACGAGGTCAGTAAAGATAACGTTATTTAAATCATTCTGTCAATCCTTCTACACGTGCGCCCTGTGGGTGAATTATGGGCAGCAGACATATAGCGACTTGCGTGTTCTCTAGACGACACGGACGTCTCAGCTCTTCCTGACCACGATACTGTCAGTCACGATACAGGCCACACTGTACACACAGTCAATAGCTATAATATAACACGCACCACGACGCGCGACCGCCGTAGAGAGCGGCGCGCAATAGTCAATAATCACATCGCGTACACAAGATTCACCCGTGTTCCGGGGCGGTTCTCACCGCCCAGAGTTACCGACACACAAGTCGACAGTCCGAATGGACGCGCGCAGCCTCCTTCGGACGGTCAGTAGACGACTTAAAATGTTTAAGATTTTCAAAATCGCGAAAGCACGCAGCGAACGCGACACAGTCCGAACTTCGAGGTTTTTGTAGGAGTTTTTATTTATTTATTTATGTTTGGGTCAAACCAAACCTGGCACGCGGGCCCCTGGCCCGCGAGCACAGTATCCGATGAAGCTGTAAAAGCCGAGAGAAGGCTAACAGCAATTACATCACCGAAAATATATATTGCGTGTTCAATATAATAATGCACTCAGGATACTGTTGGGGTTGTCGTGGCGTTGTAGTGCATCAGGAATGTTCACGGGAGTTCGGATTGATGGTTTTGCCGCCATCATGAGGAAACGGTGTGCATCCCTACTGGCACGTCTCCGTGGTACCACCAGCACTATTCTGAGTGTGTTCATAGATCGGTGGGCATCTCCTATGATGAGGAGATGGATACAGCTCCACGCTTACAAATAACGTTTGTTTATAAGCAACAATATAACTAATTTAAGAAAGAAATATGTAATTATTATGGATTTATTCCGAAATAAAGTTTTTATAATAATAATAATAACAAAAAGTCCCAAAACAAAAGTACATTCTATATTGGTTTCATTCACGTTTTTTTTTGGCTTGTAAAACCGCCCCAAACTTAATGTGAAATTCACTAGGCAAGGAAAACATTCGCTTGATGCTAAGTACAACAAATGCTATCTTACACAGTACATTCCTGTGTGGCATCACACTGCGCCTGTCTCCCTGAAACATTTCTCAGTCAGTTCTTAAGTCGCCAGGAGGTGTAATCACACTAGCTCTCAGTGCCCTTCAGACCGAAACAGTAATGTTTGCACACTACTTCTTCACGGCAGAATAGACGGCCCTTCGGTGGACCTGTATATACGCACGTAACGCACATAGGAAATCAACAAATGTAGGTAACAGATACAAGAGGCAGCAGTCAATCTTTCGGCAGGTCATCGCGTTGAGTGCGGGCGTGTTGAATAATTCAGCGCGATACGTCTACGTCCCGCGCCCTGTAGCTGGAGATAGCGCGAGCATTTATTGTGCAAGTTTATTTCTCTGCTAACTCATTGCTCCGTTTGTATTTATAAATGTTAAGTGAAAAGGTATATCATAAATATATATCTATAGTGTAACATTCACTATGTTTAAGGTAACATTTGGAAATACATTACGTGGTACGAGAAGTGATGATGTGATATATATACCTAAATTAAAATCAATTGTCGCATGTATGAAGGGTCATTACTTGAGAACGGCTCCATCGATTTTGATGATACATTTGTGTTTAAATCTCAATAAAAAAAATAGTAGTATTGTTCCGTTTGGCAGTTCTGCTGTCATGTTTTCATGACACCGAAAAAAAAAAGTGTTCTTCATTAGTAAACTGCACCCGAGCGAAGCCCGGGCGGGTCGCTAGTTAAATATTAAACGACATTTTAAGAATCGCATCAAATAAAAGCTTACTATAATTTAAACGATAACTTAAGTCAGCATAGAATATTAATACTTTACTTTAATAATACACTTTAATTTGATGTAGGCTGCATAACTCTGAAATTCTTTGCCTGAAGAAATTCGAAACGACCCAAACAAGTGTCCTTTTGAACTTTGAAGGAATCCAAACTTCGATGGCAAGAAGGATTATAATATTAAAAAGTAAAAAAAAGTAAAGTTTCAGCCTATAAATTTTTATCTAAATTTTTTTATATGTGAGGCCTTTGCAAATGTTCTAGGGCTATGCCCTTATAAAAACAAATCCAACGATCCCAAACATGACTAAGCCATTTGCTTGCCGTGCGGGAACCGAACCCGCGACCCGCGGCGCAGAAGCCGAGTGATTCGCCTCTGCGCCAACCAAGATTCGTTGAGCAATTCCAACATGACCAACTTCCGGCTCATCATACCAGATCTATTGTACCAGATTATTACACTGTCACCGAAGCTAAATAGGTATTAGTAGGTAGTTAGTAGTAAATAGGCCAAAATTTATCTCAATAGACATATGAAAATAGGTCAAATTTGGCTTTGAAAGATTACAACTCCAAATACATATAAGTTAAATAAAAGCTTGTAAAAACGATGTCGATTGTGCTGACTGATACAGTAACATTATAGTCACCATATCATATCTACGAGTATAATCCCCTGCCGTGGGGAGCTCAACACACGAATCCCCTGAACTCATTGTTTTTATATAAATCCCTTTTTAGGCTTCAGTTTTATTACAATTTCTTCATTCTAAGCAATTTATTAACATGAGGTTGTACCTACTTTAGTTTTCATAGCGATTTAGCGAGTCTTTTAAAAGTAATCTCAATTTACATGTGATGTCCTCCCAGGCCAATTTCAACCTTGGCGACAACTTCCGAATATTTTCGGGAGCTATCAACTGCGCAGCAGATATTATAGTGCCACACGTGTGCGCGCGAACACAGGGACACTCCCTTGTCCCATACTACCCGAGCAGGGCTGATGCGATAAAATCAGAGGTAGGCGTGCAGTGCCAGAAACACGGGGACAAGTACCTACAACATAACGAAATCAAACAATTTGTGTTTTAGCACAAAATGTTGACTCCGACTGGGATTCAAACCCAGGATCCGCGGCGTAGAAGTCAAGTATTCTGACCACAGGGCCACGTGGTCTCATATAATTAGACTTTCTTTAGCACGCGGCTTCGCGTGCAATCTTTTCTTGTTAAGTTAAAATGTCATTTATTTAATAATAAGCGATCACCACCGTGTGGTAGCGGCTTGAGAGAATCTACCACCCCATCTCATCCCGTGGGTGTCGTAAAAGTCGACAGAGGGAAAATTAAAACCAGAAGATGGGCAGCAGCATCTTCCTGGAACATCTGAATAAATAAACTGCGGTTGCCAACGCGCCTGCCAAGCGTAGCAACTATGGAAAAATTCCCCCCAAAATGAGAGCTACAAGCTTTTGTAGCAATCTATGGGGGAGGCCAGTGTTCAGCAGTAGACAAGTGAGAGGCTGAAATGATGATGATGATCACCATACGCCATCTTCGCCAACGAATCCATTGCGGTAGGTACCACTGCAGTGCCAGTTACACAACCGTCATACAGTAGTGTGGAAACATATTCAGTTTCGGTTGGAAGGACACTGTCAGCAAGTGTAATCACTGGGCACATGAGACACGAGCGCAGTGTGGTGCCACAAAGAGCTTTCTAATGCAAAATTCTGGGTGATACAGCAGTTGTTATGGGTGTGACCACGGGCGAAGGACTTGTTCATCTCGTAACTGACATATTTGTAAAAAAAAATGCAAATTAAATCTTGTGACCTCCGACAGATAATTAATTTCTTTGGCGTTTAAATCATTGCGGCTACTTTTTTATTATAGGAGAGAGGGACGAGACGAGCAGAACTTTCATCTTATAGTATCTGCTCATAACAAATGCTGTTGTCACACAAAATTTCTGTGTGGCATCACACTGCGCTCGTCCCCCTGAGACATCGGTTCTCAAGTCTCATACGCCCAGTGATTACGCTAGCTCTCAGTGCCATTCAGACCGAAACACAGTAATGTTTGCACACTACTGCTTCACGGGCAAATGGCTGGACTTGCGGTGGTGCCTATTTAGATGGATTCCTGCATAGGAATACTACATACATACATAAGATCACGACTGTATCCCATAAGGGGTAGTCAGAGACTGGGCACTCACTGCAAAAACAGATCACTGCCACAATCCGCGTTTCACCAAAACAATACAATGCACTTGGTGTGATAGGTGGTGAGCCCATCGCCACCATGCGCTGTTGGGTGCACAGTGCAGTTTAATTCCTTACCCGCCTTTTACGAGATCCATTGGATGAGATGGAGTGGTAGTATTCTTTTAACGAGCCGCCACCACACGGCTTGCCACTTTAAGGTTTTTATTTTTGAAAAAGTGACGAGAGTTCTGTGAACTAAACAAAATTCACCAATAACGAACCTCGTAACCTTCATCCACCATGAAGTGCCATAAGGAATGTTTCAACATCACAAAATTTTGAACACCAATACTATTTAAAAATGATTACTTCATTTGGCCACCACACGGCTTCATAATATACATAGGAATACTACCACTAGTAAATGTACTTACATAAGTTGTGGTTGGCAGAGCGCAGATATATATAAATAGCAGCAACACGGCCACGAACACTTCGCGACGGCGGCCCAGCACGTGAGGATATTCATCGCATAGTGCCGTCGTCACCGCTTCCAGACCTGCATGAACATTGCAACGAAAATGTTATCAATCAATCAGTACAAGGTGCTAGGTGAATAGGTTAACACGCCAAAAGGGGGGCGAAAGTACCCATCAATACAAGAAACTTTTACTATGGGGTCGTTTTTAAAAGTAAAGTTTCAGCCTATAAATGTCCCACTGCTGAGCACAGGCCTCCTCTCATTTCTGAGAGGGTTTAGGAGCTAGGAAGAATCCGCCACGCTGCTCCAATGCGGGTTGGCGAACTTCATATGTCCCCGAAATATTTCTATTCCTCGGACATGCAGGTTTCCTCTCGATGTTTTCCTTCACCGCTAAGCACGTGGTAAATCAGCACTTAAAATTGTAGAACGATTTAATAGGTGCTGGCACCGGGGATCGAACCCAGGTTACTCGCGTACTATAAAATTAAAGGCGAGCACCTGGCCCCTGAGCTACCACGGCTCGTTTTTACTTTTACAAAAATGATTTTTTATGCTATTTCAATGTTTTTTTAACATCGCCAAAACATTTTCAAGTATAATAACTTGCACGTGTACATTTCAGCTATTTATCAAACACCTTGTATATTAATTATTGTGTAATACAGGAAACCAAACATCTTGTATATACACCAATACAGAAATAAGCAAGAACCGTTGTATATCATGAGAAAAGCCACGGGATTAATGTAAAGAATTAAAACTGAGTAAGAGAAACCGTGGTAGCCCAGGGGCCGGGTGCTCGCCTTTAATTTCATAATACGCGAGTAACCAGGGTTCGATCCCCGGTGCCAGCACCTCTAAAATTGTTCCAAAATTTTAAGTGCTGATTTACCACGTGCTCAGCGGTGAAGGAAAACATCATGAGGAAACCTGCATATCCGAGGAATAGAAATATTTCGAGGACATGTGAAGTCCGCCAACCCGCATTGGAGCAGCGTGGCGGATTCTTCCTAGGTCCTAAACCCTCTCAGAAATGAGAGGAGGCCTGTACTCAGCAGTGGGACATTTATAGGCTGAAACTTTACTTTTTTTACTTTAAAAGACGACCCCATAGTAAAAGTTTCTTGTATTACACAAACATAAAACAACACAAAGTAACTGGCCTGGGTGGTACCTTCTACACTCTAGATTCTTGCATAGGAATCCTACAAATTTAATAACTTAATTTAATTAAATAACCCCAACCATACTGTTTTAAATATATTACTCTGCATTGGAAAAGCAATATTAAAATGTTTTCTTTTTAAGTCAGGCCTTTTTAAAAAAGAATTTCAATAAACTTTTAAAGAAAACACGAATTAGCTAAGTTATCCAAATCTAAAAAAAAGTTAGCATATAGTCAAATTTAATGTTTTTTTTTTCAAAAGTTTCACCTTAAGTGCAACTTACTGAAACAGGGGTTATAAAATTAAATTGCTTTTATTTTTAAAATATATTAAATATATATATAAAGTATATCAACGCGAACGAATGAAAAAGTGAAAAATAGATTTTACTGTTTAGCGAGAGTGACAGTGCTCTTTCTTCCACTTCTATACTTAATTCCAAATTTATTGACACAAGCATGTGCTCATGCACACTGTGACACTGACAAAGCATTACGTAAACTGTAAAAGTACATTGTATCCGCGATATAAACCTCGAAGCATAATGATTGTGATAAAAAGTAATATAACAACCGATGAATGTCCCACTGTTGGGCACACGTAGCTTTATTTTGCGAGGGTTTTGGAACCGTCAGTTCGCAAATCTACGCCAGAATGGGTTCTCCCGGGCCGGAGCATCTGTGCCATGCAAATTTTACCACCACTTTCTCCCACATCCCAATTTAATACTTCTATTGTAGGTATATACCGTGATACTTATTTGTATTATGATTATTATTAACTTTTTATTTCTCGATTTTATATTACAACGGACATTATTCGGAGTATTTTGACAATCGTCATTTTAATTCTCTCACATGTTGAGGGCAAGATTGCTTCGGGCTGAATTTCGATACTCGACGCCTTGCGCGTAGAAACAGCTATGGGAATTGCGTAGGGATATCCATCTGTTGCCTACTACGTTCACAACTTTTTGTACTCCACATGATGTCATGTTTTTCGCTTTAGGAGTGTATTTGGGGGTCCGTATTAAACGGGCAAAAATCAAAATCTTACAGCACTAGTGAAGGGCTGACGTCTTGTATTGTATTTTATTATTTGTGACCTCCTGCCCGAATTTACAATACGACGACAACTTCCGAATACTGTTGGAAGCTATCTACTGCGTAGGAGATATTACAGTGCCACAAGTGTACGCGCAAACACCGTAGTGTCTAGAGATATTACAGTGCCACAAGTGTACGCTCAAACACCGTAGTGTCTAGAGATATTATAGTGCCACAAGTGTACGCGCAAACACCATAGTGTCTAGAGATATTATAGTGACAAGTGTACGCGCAAACACCGTAGTGTCTAGAGATATTATAGTGCCACAAGTGTACGCGCAAACACCGTAGCGTCTAGAGATATTATAGTGCCACAAGTATACGCGCAAACACCATAGTGTCTAGAGATATTATAGTGCCACAAGTGTACGCGCAAACACCGTACTGTCTAAGATATTATAGTGCCACAAGTGTACGCAAACACCGTAGTCCAGAGATATTATAGTGCCACAAGTGTACGCGCAATCACCATTGAATTGAAGTGTCTAAAGTATCCCAGATCGATACACAAAAATCCAAGATACAGTTCCATACAAAAATCACTTTAAAAAACTTCCTTGTTTGATCAAACCATAAAAAGGAAGACAAAGAGCACGAATTCCGATTAAATAAACATAAATTTAATGTTATGCTCATGACATATAGTAGGTTTTTTAATGTAATCAACTATCGTTTCACGTTTATAAATTTGTTGTTGTTGACACGGCTCAGGCGATGCTAATAGCAATGAGCGCATTTTGCTTTCTTTTTTTGAGAACGTTTTTTAGTCGCTAATTGTGTATTTATTTGTATATCAATGATTTATATCGTATTGTAATAAGTAAGTAAAAAATTAACAAAGTTACCTCCGAATGTGCTGTCCAGTCCCAGCGTGATCAGCATCAAAAAGAAGATGATAGCCCAGAACACTGAGCCGGTCATGGTGGCAATTGCCTCCTGGGTAAACGATGAACACCAAACCCGGACCTTCTAGCCCCACTTCCTCGATGCTCTTGTTTTGTACGTGCGCCATGTATCTGTATTGCGAAGAATACCTCACACTATAGTCAGGCAATTTCGTGCGCGACCGTCCTGCGGGCGGTAGACATTGGGGGAGGCAAGGTAACACGTCACACTTGTTCCCGATATACATGTAGTGAAGCGTAATTTCTTTTTTTAGTTTTATTTATTTTAGTTTCATGGAAAACTTACTGGTGGTATGATTCCTATGCAGGAATCCGTCTAGGTAGGTACCACCTCAGAGCCAATTATTCTGCCGTGAAGCAGTAGTGTGCAAACCTTACTGTGTTTCGGTTTGATGGGCAGTGTGAGCTAGCGTAATCACTGGGCATATGAGACTTAAGAAGTTATTTCACAGGGTGATGGGCACAGTGTGGTGTAACACAGAAATTTTCTGGGTGACGCAGCATTTGTTATGGGTAGACGTTGCATTTACCATCAGATGAACGTTTTGCTCGTTTCATCACTTTAACCAATAAAAAAAACATAGAAACTAATAAAATAGGAAAACTGCTAGCCAATTACAGGTTTTCGCTTATAAAAATAGTATAACAAAAATAAAACAGTTATTATTTAAGTTCAAACACAAGCGTATTATGATTACGCACCAAGACGCGATTATTTTTTTCCGGAGTAAATTTTTTTTTTTATTGCATAGATTGATGAAACGAGCAAAACGTTCACCTGATGGTAAATGCAACGTCTGCCCATAACAAATACTGTGTCACCCAGAAAATTTCTGAGACACAATCACAAATCACTTATCACCCTGAGACATAGGTTCTTAAGTCTCACATGCCCGGTGATTAGGCTAGCTCACAGTGCCCTTCAAACCGTAACACAGTAATGTTTGCACACTACTGCTTCACGGCAGAACAACTGGCCCTGGGGTGGTACCTACCTAGACGGACTCCGGCATAGGAATCCTACCACCATCAAATACCAGATACCAGCGCATGGTGGTTAGTGATAGCTGATCTAGTGGCTCTACATTAAACTTGCTTAAATAAGTTGAACAAGTTGATAAATACAATACCCTAGAACAGAGAAGATGACGAAACCAGCTAGGAAGCTGGTGAGGCAGTTGATAGAGGAAGTGATGAGGGCGTCCCGGTAACAGTTATTGTTGAACTTGTTGTAGCTGGAGAGTGCTAGCAGGGTACCAAAGCCGGGGCCCAGAGAGAAGAAGATCTGGGACGCTGCGTCGATCCATACCTACGGAAGAAATACCTTACTTTAATTTGTGATCGTTTATTACTTAATCTCTAAAACAGTGTAAGTAAAGTAAGTAAAGTAACAACCTATAAATGTCCCACTGCTGAGTACAGGCCTCCTCTGATTTTTGAGAGGGGTTTGGAGCCGGGAAGAGTCCACCTCGCTGCTCCAATGCGGGTTGGCGGACTTCGCATGTCCTCGAAGTATTTTTACTTCTCAGACATGCAGGTTTCTCTTCACTGCTGAGCACGTGATAAATCAGCACTTACAATTGCAATCAACAATTTTAGTGGTGCCGTCACGGAAATCGAACCCAGGTCATTTGCGTAACATGAAATTTAAAGCGGTCGCCTAGCACCCCAGCTACCGCGGCTCTATTGTCTCAGACTAAAATTACACAGACCGGTGACGGGCAGCTGCGTCTAAGTTGCGAGGCGTTTGGTGCTACCTCCCTTCTTGGGAGAGGCCTATATCCAGCACCTCCACTCTGCTAGCATGCAGCATATCCACCCTGCTAACAGGCTAACGAAGAAGAAGTTCATTCAGACAAGGGCACATGCTTCGTTCTTCTAGATTCAATAGTTACCTTAGAGTTTTGCAATTTATGCCACTCGGGGGTGAGATAGTATCGTATCCCTTCAGTAGCTCCGGGTAACGTCACGCCCCTCGCGAGCAGGATTAACAGAACCACGTACGGTGCCAAAGCTGTTACCCACACGACCTGAGAAAAGACCTTTAAATAAGCTGCAAAATTTTACTGGTGGGAGGATCGCTACGCAGGAATCCGTCTAGGTAGGTACCACCTTAGTACCAGTTATTCTGCCGTGAAGCAGTAGTGTGCAAACATTTCTGTGTTTCGGTTTGAAGGGCACTGATGGCTAGTGTAATCACTGGGCATGTGAGACTTAAAAACTGATATCTTAGGGGACACGAGTTTTTTCTTTTTCAAATTAATTCAAGCCATTCCATTATGCGGTAGCCTAGAACTGGCAAATGCAGTGTAATACGACTAACTATAACATGGAGCGACGATTGAGCTCCATGTTTTGTGGCAATCTATAAGAAAGGCCTAGGTTGAGCACTTGACTTGTTTTTTGGCTGAAATTACTATGATGATACTCAAGATCATACGCAAGTTGCTGTACGATGTCACAATCTTATAGATTACCACAAAACATGGAGCTCAATCGTCGCTCCTTGTTTTGTGGCAATCTATAAGAAAGGCCTAGGTTGAGCACTTGACTTTTCAAATTAATTCAAGCCATTCCATTATGCGGCAGCCTAGAACTGGCAAATGCAGTGTAATACGACTAACTATAACATGGAGCGACGATTAAGCTCCATGTTTTGTGGGAATCTATAAGAAAGGCCTAGGTTGAGCACTTGACTTGTTTTTTGGCTGAAATTACTATGATGATACTCAAGATCATACGCAAGTTGCTGCACGATGTCACAATCCACATGCACAATGGGCCAATTACGAGCTTTTTTCATACTGATAGGTGTAATGCCCTGTAAATGCCCTGTTTTAGTCTGTATACAATGAGGAAGTAGTACAGACAAAAAACCATAATAGATAGCATTAGTATTTAAAGAATACCAGCCCTGCATTCACGAAACCACTAGCACGGATAAGTGCCTGGTGGTTAAGTATGGGCAAATCTTACATAATTGATAAGGTTTTTGCGGCATTCTTGAGAAAGTCTACATTTACTGCTGCAGCCGGCTATCGCCAAGCGCGATAGTGATGATGTTCATAATTATACGTACCTTGCCGGCACTTCTAACACCTTTCCACAATGAGAAGTAGACGAGTACGAAGACGCCGAAGACACATAGTGCGAGAGATGGTTTGATTGGTCCCATGTCATCCAGGCCTTTTGACTTGTGCTGTTCCAACACGTTGCGTCTGAAATAACAGACTTTTATCATGCCCGATACTTTCTAACATTTCTAACACGAATATATTCTGTCTCCGGAACTCAGAGGCGATCAATATGATATTTATACAACTCCTTAGTATTGATTCATACAGCAAACCAATACTAAGGAGTTACCTTTCGCTGATTTTTGGCTCATATATTATCGCTATTGTTTTTGTTATATTTATGTGTTTAATTTTTACAAAACCACATGTTAGCATAGAATTTTTATTAAACAACGATACATGCTTTTCATAATAAGATGATGGTAGCTCATATTACACGATGAGCTTTATATGTCGTCTTGAGTTTGAGGTTTGTGGAAGTTTGGAAGATGTGAAAGGTTAGAATATTTTATTGCTGAATTCGGTTCAAAGATTTCAACTCACAGAGGATCAAAGTAGTCCTCGAAATTTAGGGTAGGTTATTATGACTTTGTCGGAAGCTATATTAAATGTTATTACTCAAAGAACTCCTTAGCAGGCGTGGTAGCGTTCAAGAAGATTTGCGGCGAGGTGATGGGCGTGCAGAGAGGGGTGTTCCATTCGTTGTCGCAGCTGGTCCACGGCAGCACAGAGCTCACGGAGGCCAAGGACGCTATCAAGTAGTAGACCGCCCAGCCTATGATCGTGTTGTAGTACATCCCCATATAGATGTCTATCATGCAGATTGCATAACCCACGCCTGTGAACAAATAAAACGATTTAACTAATTATTAAGACCCGGTAAAATCTGAAGATTATTATTATTAAACCGGTTCAGATTTTCACGTTCATTATTGCGTTCTTTGACATTTTAATGCTTATACAGTATCCCTTACAATATCCAAAAAGCATGCGAGCTACGTCGCAAATAAATTTTATGTCTCTTTATAAATAACTTGCTGTACTGCGCGGTTTCACCCGCCAATTATACTAATATTATATATTAGTATAGATACATAAAAGCTCGGCGGTTTCGTAGACTCACCGCATCTTTTCTTCACTTTTCGTAATTAAATTAAAACTAAATCTATACTGATAAAAGGTTCATGACTATGCCATTAAAACAAAGGGATTTTATACCATAGATCATATGATATGTTATTGTTATCAATTGCGATCTTTCTCTTTTTTCAGTTAGTTTAGTCGTCCCTTTCTTGATTGACGTTCACTTTAAATAGGTAATGCCGATTATTCATTTCGGTTTCGGTATCATACAAGCAAACGTCGCAAGCAGTGGCAGGTAATCTGACAAAAATTTAAATAACGAATAAATACACAAAAGGAAAAAAAAATTGTATTCTTAAGTACTCAGCCTGAGCTTACCTTATTAATTTTTCACATATATGACGTATATCTATATACCTGTCCTTTATAAAGTAGCTGTAGAGAGTAGTATTGCTCTGTGGCTGTGCTAAATCGAGTACATAGTTTTGGATGTCAGTACAGCGTGATGAGTTTGTAAGAACACAGGAACGCCAAAGTTTTTGCACTTTTCATGTTATGGTAAACAAAGCTTGATCTATAAAGTCAGAAGTTTCAACCTTTTACATAACTTCTTTCCCTTTTTTAATATTAACGTAAGAATACTATTAACATGCTGCGTATAGCGTCAAATAAGTCAGGATACAATAAACTGTGTTCTAATTAAATTGAAGTCATTTACAAGTGAGAATAAAACCAAATTAAGCCGTTTCATCGTCTCACAATAAATCTCCAAACACTTAGAATCAAATTAATCATCCGGAGCGAGCGCCAATTTAAGGCGTGCAAACTTGGCGCGAACTCGCGACGCCATGTTTGATCGAATCAGCGACATCTGTCGTGCGTAATCAAATGATACGGTATTGGATGTCGTTAATTGGTTTAGATTACAAGATGGCAATATTAATGACGATTGATAAATGATAACAGCTCTTCAAGATTGTCGGGTAAATATATCACTGCTCGATACAGTAATTAAGTGATGTGGGCGATGTTTCTTTTTTATTCACCAGTTTATTTATCGTGTACTTATAATGTATTTTAGAGTAAACGTTATTGCTCTAATTAATAAAATATTTAATAAAATTTAATAAGTTTAACTATGAAACTTTTAAGAATTACAATTTATATACTAATATTTATTATAATTAATGTACCCAAAATTTTAAAAAGTTTCTCACACTTATAACAGTAAGTGCCATTTAAAACTGGCAGTATACTACTGCCTCTATTAAATAAAAAAAAACAATTCGTGCACTGTGTACATTTGTAAAACGATTCTGAATCGTCGTTTAAGTGATTTAGCGGCAAAAGGGCGCGCTATTTCGTTTGATAAGCGAATGACTGGAGAATGATGCATGTGGCGCAGATAAGGCTATGTCTGCCATCATCTATTAACACTGATGAGCGCGGGAAACATTTAATGACTTACGTATGAGTTCATAAATATCCCAACGACCTCATAGTGACGCTCATATAATTTATATACATATTTTTATAAATTTGTTGTTATCTAATATTTTTTTTATAAAATACTAATACAAGAAAATCAGTTCAACAAGAATAACTTACTGCAAGGTTTGTAGTTAAAAACAGATGAGCAACGCTCCATGATAGTTTTGACTAAGGAGACAAAAGTGCAAGGAAAAAAGGTTGGCCGCTACGCAGACAACATTCTGTTTGCTTACTGCAGATAAATCTGCGTAATCATAACATCATACCGTGCCTTAAAATATGTTTTACAATCGGACATCATCAGAACCTATCAGACACCGACACCGGCAAATAATTCTAGATTTCAGCGATTCAATTTGCGTTTTTTAAGCAATTTTGTATTCTTATCACACATACGATGATGTTTATGACGTCTTCATGAGTCTTCAGTCTGTAAGATCCACCATGACTTCTATGTGAGGTTCAACCTTGGCGGCTAATGCGATTACTTTATAAGCTTCGCTCGTCAACAGGAGGCTGATAGCCATTGGATGTCTGAATCTATGTCGTGTTCGGTGTCACTCGTCCCTCTAAGTTCAGCTTTCGACTCCTGAGTGCTAATGATTTCATAATTCTTCACACGTAGTATCATTATCGACGAAATTACGAAAATTCTTTAATACAGATCGTCAAAACAGTAACTTTTCGAAATTAAAATAAATATATTTCTGTATAAAACAACTTTACAAATCTAAGCAAGTACTTTCTGGAGGGCGTGAGTTTCAGAGAGATATCGAATTGGTCGAATTACGCGGCAATAGGCGACCTCCGTACAAAATGCGCCGATACAGCCAATGGATCACGTACAAAAGAATGCTCTGTTCTTTAATGATCGCTGAACTTTTATCACGAAGAATTATCATATACAATCTTTGCTGTATTGTGGGTTCAAATAGTGCATTCCAAGTATTAAATAGACACTAATGGTTAGTGTTTTCGCAGATTAATTAAATTATATTTGAATTACAATTTTATTATCATCAGTTCAGCCCATCATTAGCCCCTGTGGAATACAGCCACCTGCATGCACAATTTTTCCCGGTTGTCGCTCCGTTTAGGAAGGAGCTTCTGCTTAATTACAAATAGTATTTTAAATTTATTATATATTAACATACGCATCGTTTGTAAAAATTCAGTATTACTACGGAATATAATTTAATTTCAAATGGAATATGCACACATTATAAACATTAAAAGAATAACACAAGTTTCTGACTTTATTAATGCCCAATCATATGCCTACGGAGAATACATATTAAATATTTTTATTTGTACTGGCAATTTTGGCTTACATTAATCATTTGTCGAATTCTAAATGGCCAGGCTTCAGTGCAGCGGGCCCCGAGAGCACGATAAATATTTGCCCTACAGATCACGCGCGGCTTATTGCCTGGCCCTGGTAAGGGTTTTCAGTAAGTATTTTAAAGAAAAAAAAAATGGGGACGGTACGGGTTCAAAAGAAAGGCTTCGTTAATGACAATCATTTTTTCAAACTTATTTCAAGTTAAGACCCAATCTACTCTCCATCCGTTTTCCACTCTTTTTTTTAAATCTGTTAAAAAAATGTAGTCTCTATCTTCGGATATTTATAACGTTAGGGAAGATGTTTACGCTGAAAGACAATAGTATTACTATTTAAGTATACAGGTAGAATAAGTAAGAAATTAGCAATAAAAATTTATCGCCAATGGATGACACAAATTGTGATACCTTTTATCGTTTCTATTGTGTGCATATGTACAATGTCGATTAATAAATATGTATGTAATCGTAATCGCAGATTGATATAGTTCGATTGTTGTTTATTATTTAAATGCCTATAAAAAAACGATAGTTTTTTTATTTATGATACAACAGTCGTAAGCTTTCTGGCAGTATCAAAGCAACCGTATTTTTTCTCTTGACAATAAACAACAATTAAACTTCGAAACTTCAGTTTATAGAAACGTCGATAGAAAAATGATAGTTTAGTTTTATTGAAGATTTGTTGAACTAATTGAGACATAATGAAAAAGATGATTTTGGCCTTAAACTGAACTTTCCAATCACTATTATCACTATACTCACTTACATAAATACTTGTTGAGTCATTATGGTTCATCATAAATATCACAGATTAACATACTTCATTAAAAAAATGTAACCGTTATTTTCGAGTTAGCATTTAAATATTCAAAGTAATGTCTTTCTTAAGTTAAGATTAAAAATTAAAAAAAAAAACAAAGCCAATGTTTTACGACTGTATTTCTATAGGCAACCCATAGTGACACGTTTAATATAATCTGTAAGTCCGCGCCATTCCGCCTCTTTTCCCGCCAAGTGTGATTTCAGCGTCGCAAATTGGATTCCTCGTAGGTTTCATACATTTTAACAAGCAGCACTATCTATTGAGTGGCCACCATTTGTCTTTTCTTAAAAGCATTGCCTCCTGTATATTTATAAAGGCCGTGCGTTGTAATAGTGGATGGGTAGACTACATTATAGATACTGTAGGGAATGATATGAGATAATGTTGATTATGTTACGCCTGACTCAGCATCTTTGACTAGCTATTTTGCTTCTATGGTTTATATATAATACAAAAATAATATTATATAACCGAAAATTTATTTCCATCAATAGTTGTGTTCACTAAAGTATTCGAATTTATTAATTTTACAATTAATTCAAACTCAAGCCCATTATTACATTTAAAATTATAATAGTTTTTCGTCCAATTATGGTCAGTAAAGGACTAGAGTATTCATCTACACCGACAGCTTACAGTTTATATAATTTTTATCTTTAACTAAACAATAATTATAGTTATATCATCTGATTTTAAACGGCCCTACACTGCAGGACCCCTTAGACCCCTTGATGTTAGTCAACCTAATACGTATACTGCAACTTAGGTCGGATAGGTTAAAAAAATTGCGAAATTAGCGAAGTTTTATTTTGTATGTTAACAATTTAGAAAAAAGATAATTTTCTGCTTAAAAAACTAAATTGTTTCTTCTACGCAATCATTTTAGTATGAAAAGGCAACACAATAAGTTCAACTTGAATTTAATACAAATCAATGAAAATTTACGAAATAATTTTTACTAAGGTTATGTCTTTAGTAGTTACGCAATTTTTTTGAGTAAAACAATTTTAGTGTCAAGTAACGTAATAATGATGCAAATAATGTAAGGAGATGTAAAAAAAAATATGTACTTAATCCGCTATTATGTGGCGGCGGCCATCTTGAATTTATAATAATTCTGAATAATTGTAAGACTTTTGGCGCCTACTCAAACAGTAGCAGTAGTGTTTTTATTTAATTTAGTAGTTTCTGTGTATTTTTGCTTTACTTTTTGTCTCCATCAGTCCAGCAAATCTTTAGTAAAAGTCAACAATCATTTACTGTCGATAAATTTTTTAAAGAGATGCTGCTAGAAGATTGTATACTTAAGGGATGTGTAACTTGACAATAGAAAATAGTGTCAAGTTACACATCTCTTATATATTATTTAATAATGTTTCCATTAATAAATAATATAAAAATACATAATTTTATCGTCATCAGAAGTAAAGGTGGGTACCACCTTTCAGATCAATCGGTTAACAGGAAGGGGGTAAAATTTCAATAACTAGATTTGACCCACACAAGGCACAAACAAAGCAAGCTAAAAAAACCGTTTACAAAAAAAAAATGTAAACGTTTCGTTATCTGAGCTCTAAGTGATTGTTGTCCAACCCCACATCCCGCGGGGACGCACTATACCCGTTAATACTTCGTGTTCATTATGCAACTGATTGCCTAACCGAGGATATTAAATGAACCGTTTGGGAAATCTCTTCAATTAAATCGACATAGAACACATCTACATATTTAAATAAATCTTTTTTCGCTTTATAAAAAATAAGGTTTTATATTATGTTCGTTTCAGGGCAAAAAGTAACCAACATTAATTATAATACATACATAAGATCACGACTGTATCCCGTAAGGGGTAGTCAGAGACTGGGCACTCACTGCAAAAATAGATGACTGCCACAATCCACGTTTCACCAAAACAATATAATGCACTTGGTGTGATAGGTGGTGAGCCCATCGCCACCATGCGCTGTTGGGTGCACAGTGCAGTTTAATTGCTTACTCGCCTTTTACGAGATCCATTGGATGAGATGGAGTGGTAGTATTCTTTTAGCGAGCCGCCACCACACGGCCATTTGGCCAATTAATTATAATAGCGTTTGATTTTAAACCTTACGTTGATGTAATACTGGTTATTTCTTTTATCGTTTCTTTTGTGTGCATATGTACTCGTACAATGTCGATCAATTTATGTATATGATTTATCTTATTTTATTCTTATTTCCTGGTAATATCTCATTGTCATTGTCTACTATTATCCCCAAATAAAACAGTATTATAATTCTGCTTCTATTGAAAAACTGCGGTTGACAAAAATGAATAGAATTCATTAATTAATAGGTTCCAGACGATGGGCTAACAAAAAGCAGTGAGGTACAACACCTTTACACTATTTCTTTATAACACTTAGAGCCGTGGTAGTTCAGGGGCAAGGCGCTCGCTTTAAATTTCATAGTACGCGAGTGACCTGGGTTCGATTCCCGGTGCCGGCACCACAACATTGTTAATTGCAATTTTAAGTGCTGATTTACCACGTGCTCGGCGGCGAAGGAAAACATCGTGAGGAAACCTGCATGTCTGAGGAATAAAAGAATATTTCGAAGACATGTGAAGTCCGCCAACCCGCATTGGAGCAGCTTGGCGGATTCTTCCTAGCTCCAAAACCCTCTCAGAAATGAGAGGAGGCCTGTGCTCAGTAGTGGGACATTTATAAGCTGAAACTTTTACAACACCTTTGCCCTGATTTGAAAGATATTAAAAGCAAGCAATTGTTATAAGTTAAGAATGTAGAAAATAATCAATATCAACTAGCCTATAAACCTATTTATTACTGGGGAAGTCCTTTGTTCGGCAGTGGACTTGTAATGGACTGAAAAGATGATGATGATAAACCTATAAATCTTACATCAATTTAATTCAACAAAAACATAATTTTCGCCTTATCGATTGTCCTCCAGATGTGCCTTCAGACCGAAACAGTAGCACACCGCCGATTCACGACAGAATAACTGGCCCTGAGGTGAGACCAACCTAGACGGATTCCTGCATAGGAATCCTACCCATGCATTACACAGTCTAGGTAGCCTTATTCACTTCAAGCCTTATGTATATTCCACATGAGAGTATTAGCAACTGAGTTATTGTAGAGCTAATGTAGCGGCTTAAGAGAATCTACCACCCTATCTTATCCCGTGGGTGACGTAAAAGTCGACAGAGGGAAAATTAAAACCAGAAGATGGGCAGCAGCATCTTATTGGAACGTCTGAACAAATAAACTGCGGTTGCCAACACGGCTGCCAAGCGTGGCAGCTATGGCAAAATTCCCCCCAAAGTGAGAGCTACAAACTTTTGTAGCAATATAAGGGGGAAGCCTATGTTCAGCAGTGGACTAGTGATAGGCTGGGATGATGATGATGAATGTCGAATGCAATCGCCAGCAACACAACAGAAGACCGCCTGTGGCCTGCAGACTCTCTGTGCATCTTGATTGAAAGGATCCGTCAATCGTAGCTTTTCAGATATCTTCATCGCTATAACGCTTTTCAGTCCGCTGTGTGGTGGCGGCTTAAGAGAATCTACCACCCCATCTTATCCCGTAGGTGTCGTAGAAGTCGACAGAGGGAAAATGAAAACCAGGAGATAGGCAACAGCATCTTCCTGGAACATCAGAATAAATAAACTGCCAGCTGGCAACTGTGGCAAAATCATCCAGACAAAACGAGAGCTACAACTTTTGTGGCAATCTATAGAAGAGGCCTATGTTCAGCAGTGGACTAGTGATATGCTGATATGATGATGATTAACATTTTCAGTCTACATTTTTCATATTTGCCGTAATTGGTTAATTAAACTTTGTGACATAACTATTTAATAAAAATGGATTCAGTTTAATTTAATTTGTAAATTTCATATTATAACAAAAAAAACCTTTCAGTGCAGGGCAGATCCTTTTCCAGAGCGTGATGCAGCCGCATCGATGATACTGACCGAGCGCCAGTTCCATGTAGAAGAGAGGAAGCCCACCGAACAACAGCATTACACAGTACGGGATCAGGAATGCACCTGACAACAAGTTTATATAAGATATTCCCATAATGTTTTCTTTATCTATTTACATTTTATTTAGTTTTGTTCCGGTGTATTGATAATTTTTTTTTTTTCTAAAAAACGAAGCCCCACACTAGGATTTTCTCCTGTATCGTGGGTGCGTTTTACAAACATACATTTCACATGCACAGCACAACCAGACCCGAAAAGCAACAATTTGTGTTTTTGCACAAATGTTACCTCCGGCTGGGAATTGAACCCAGGACCGGTGGCGCAGAAGTCAGGTACGCTAACCACTACGCCACGCGGTCGTCAATATAAATGATAAATGTATCCCTATTTCAATAAAACTAAACAATTTCAACAGTGACTTCATCTTCTTTTAAATCTGGCCTCTCTTAATAGAATTTTGTCAATGTCAAGTCAGTGTCGGGAGTGACAATAGATAATTCCAAATTTCGATCAACAGTAAAATGATAGTTGAATTTTACTGAAGATCTGCTGGACCGATGGAGACAAAACGAAAAGTACAATTCTGTTCTTAAATTGAATTTTCTATTCACTGTACACTTAGCCGTGGTAGCTCAGGGGCCAGGTGCTCGGCTTTAATTTCATAGTACACAAGTAACCTGGGTTCGATCCCCGGTGCCAGCACCTCTAAAATTGTACTAAAATTTTAAGTGCTGATTTACCATGTGCTCAGCGATGAAGGAAAACATCGTGAGGGTTTCCTCACGATGTTTTCCTATATCGATATTTGCATATATGAGAAATAGAAATATTTCGTGGACATGTGAAGTCCGCCAACCCGCATTGGAGCAGCGTGGCTGATTATTCCTCGCTCCAAAACCCTCTCAGAAAGGAGAGGAGGCCTGTGCTCAGCAGTGGGACATTTATAGGCTGTTACTTTACTTTACACAAGCACTTGCTGCATAATACTATCAATATTAAATAACAAAACTCAAAATGTACACAGATATACCCAAATTCAATTAAAACACTACCGTCACTTTTCGAGTTGACGCCAAAAGTTCCTTAAACAGTGACAATCTTTGCTCAAAATGTATGTTGACTTTTATAAAACGACGAGACGAGCAAAATGTTTACCTAATGGTACCAGGGAAGATAAAGATTGGTTTGCCCACGAAGTTACCACAAGACAAAATATTTTACTTGGTCATGCCAGTTTTTTTACACTAGCTGTGCCCGCGGTTTCACCCGACGATTAATTTAAAAGGGTCGTAGCGTGATGTTAAATAGCCTATAATCTTAAGAAATGGGCTATCAGAAACAATTTTTTTTTTTTTTAAATCCGACTGGTAGTTACAGAGATTAGCCCGTTCAAACAAAAACAAATAAACTCTTCAGCTTTATTATTAGTAAAGAATAGGACCCGGATGCCATCACTTTATGGAAGAACGTGAGGGCGTTGTTCACCACGCTACCCCACTGCAGGTTTAAGAACTTTAAATGCCTGAAGATGGTTTTGTTTTCGTCATTATGTCAAAACTGAATTAGCCATCTGCCCACCACTACTCAATAGCTACCTAAAGAATTTCTACGATAACTTTAACTCAATTTATTTTATACGCATTCGGTATCTGTATACCTTTTCAAATTTAAATGTATGTGAACATACATTTTTTTACATACGTGAAAGGCTCTACCCGGTTTTATAGACTCAAAAATATGCTCAATGGTAGGAGAATTAGCTTTTTTTAAATTACTACCTAACCGTTGCGAAAGTTTCGCACAGTATCGTGATTATGAACTGATAGCGTCGTTTACCTTCTTTGAAGAATGTAAACAACTCCAACCGACAGCTGTCGTGCATGTTAGTTGAAATGATTGTCAACAATTAATTAATTCTTATTATTTTATGATTTTAATGAATTATGAATGTAACTAAATTCTTTATGACTATAATTTATGAATGTTATATTATAAATTGACATGTTAATAATCTTATATTTGCACACTTTTTATTCAGTTAAAATTTTATAATACTATTATTTATTTACCATGTCTCTGGCAAATAAATCATTTTGAATTGAATTGAATTGAACTGATAGCATATTTTTTTTAACGTAAACATTAATTTTGACACATATTTTTCGTCATTAGAGGGAAAAACAATCTTGAAAATGGCGTATCAAATATTAATTCTGATGCAGGATTAAGGGAGATATTTCATACCGAAAAATAACACATTTGAGAAATTATATGTATAGATAATTTTTTTCTTATCAGTACAAGTCTCATTATACTCGGGGCGCTAAATAAATTGGTGTTTTACTTACCCCCGCCGTTTTGGTAGCAGATGTAAGGGAATCGCCAAACGTTGCCAAGGTCTACGGCAAATCCAACGACAGCTAGCAGGAACTCCACCTTCTTCGCCCATGTCTCTCGTTCCCGTACCGGTGTTAACGATACAACTATTGACCGGGTTTTCTGGGGTTGCTATCAAAAGATGCATAAGGTTTTAGACTACTGTCGGAAGCAATCAACTGCGCAGGAGATATTGTAGTGTCGCAAGTTTACGTGTAAACACAACCTTAGTCTTAACTCGCGTCCGATGTAACGTTATAAGATCAGAGGTTGGGTACGATGCAGTGTTAGATACACGGGGACTATCATAATACAATCAAATTCGAAAACCAACAATTTGTGTTTTTGCACTACGGATCCGGCTGGGAGTTCTTAAATAATGCAAATACATTAAAATACTCAATGGTTTAAGTGTAACTAGTTTTAAATTAACATAATACGTACACACTAATATATGTATAATTTCTGCAAAAAGATAAGAAAGATAAAGTAAGGGATGCTTAGATGGTTTGGACTAGTAGAGAAAATGGATGAAAGAAGATTGACGAAACAGATTTATGAGGCCAGTGTCAAAGGCAAGCCCGTAAGAGTCGATGTAGGCGAACGTATCACGATCAGATTTAAGTTGTTAGTAAAGGCCACGACAAGAGTGCACGCAACCGACGAGCTTGTAAATACTAAAGAAGCGAAAGATGTGTCGCTGTAGCAAGTGGAAAGATGTGATCTCTGCCTACCTCAAAGGAAAAGGGGCGTGAATCTATGATGAAATTTATAATGAAAGTGCTGCAGAGCCGAAAGTATTAACGTATTTTCGAGGGTAGAAATTAGTTAGTGTTGTCCCACTAATGGCGCCATGGCGTGTATGGGTCGGAGCACGTAGCGGCATATCTATATCACATCTGTTCCGCGTCTATAGGTAAAATGTGGGGATGATTTGCGATGATGTGGAGATTTAGTGGAGTGACCTAACTATTGAGTCGGAACTTCAACGTTCGAATTCCAGCCGTCGCTAATGTTTATGCGGTACGTATGTTATTGGTTTGCAAGCTTGGATACAGTCGTATCATGATTGTGTCCATGTATTTGACACTGAATTAGATCCTATTAAATATTTTTTCGTGTCTATTGAATGGTAGGTCTGGAATGAAATTAATTGAAAATGAAATTTGCAATTTTTCGTCGTAAGAAACATACATTTCGTTTGCCAAATGTCAATTTTTTTTTAATTTACCACCATTTCGTAATGAGGCTTCTCTCTGACGGAGAAAAAACAGGCGAAAGAAACTCCGCAGATATTCTCTTTTTTATATTTCTTTTATTTTCATCTTAGTCATGATAAATGCGAGCTAGGATACAGTCGTAACATGATTGTCCCCGTGTCTTTGACACTGCAGCCGATCCTACCACCGGACTTATAAATGATATTATCAATCACAATGTTTGCTACATTAGTGACAATGTAATGACGTGATCGAAGTAGCGTGTTCGAAATTGACCAGGAGAATGTCGTATGGATGTGAAACTTACCACAGGTTGCACAAGTGGTGGTGGAGCGTGTTCGGCGGGCGGGTCGTGAGCGGGGGCGGGAGAGGGCGCGGAGGCGGATGGCGTGGGCGGCATGTCGAGCGCACTCGGTGGCTCGCACTCGCCGTTTCGCCGCTCCGACCCCGGGCTCTCGCCCTGCATCAGAAGAAAATAGTAAAGTAACAGCTTATTTGGAGGGAGTTTGGCATAATTGTCACGCTTGGCAGACGGGTTGGCAACCGCAGTTTATTTATTCAGATGTTCTAGGAAGATGCTGCTGCCCATCACCTGGTTTAATCTTTACTCTGTCGACTTTTACGACATCCCCGGCATAAGATGGGGTGGTAAACTCTCTCAAGCCGCCACCACACGACTAAGTTTGTTCCCCCCAAAGCGAGAGCTAAAAACTCTTGTACCAATCAATGGGTTAGTCTGTTCGGCAATGACTAGTAATGGGTTGAAATGATGATGATGATGAATAGCTTACAGCCGTCCCACTGAGCTCATTTTTGGAGAGGGTCTTAGAGCCGGAATGAGTCCGCCACGCTGCTCCAGTACGAGTTACACGTTTTCACTAGACGTCGAAATATTTTTATACTAGCTGTTCCCATAAATTTTACGCCGAGCGAAACGGCGTAAATTAAAATTTGCAAATAACAGAATTATTATTTTCTATGAGAAAAATGTCAAAGTGAAAGTGAAAGTTTGAATGGTAAATAAACATACAAACTCTCACTTTTTTATTGGAGAAAGAGATGAGACGAGCAAAACGCTCACCTGGAGGTAAGTGCAACATCCGCCCATAGCAAAGCTGTGTCACCCTAAACATTTCTGTGTGACACCACACTGCATCCGTCATCCTGAGACGTGGCAACTATGGCAAAAAACCCCATCCCGTGGGTGTCGTAAAAGTCGACTGAGGGAAAATTAAAACCAAAGGATGGGCAGCAGCATCTTCTTGGAACATCTTAATAAATAAACGGCGGTTGCCAACCCGCCTGCCAAACTTGGCAACTATGGCAAAATCCCTCCAAAATAAAAGCTACAAACTTTTGTGGCAATCAATTGGGTTACTGGTGGTAGGATTCCTATGCAGGAATCCGTCTAGGTAGGTACCACCCCAGGGCAAGTTATTCTGCCGTGAAGCAGTAGTGTGCAAACATTACTGTGTTTCGGTTTGAAGGGCACTGAGAGCTAGCGTAATCACTGGGCATATGAGACTTAAGAACTGATGTCTCAGGGCGACGGGCGCAGTGTGGTGTCACACAGTAATTTTCTGGGTGACATAGACATTTGTTATGGGCAGACGTTACACTTACCATCAGGTGAACGTTTTGCTCGTTCCGTCACTTTTATGAAAAAAAAATGGGGAAGGCCTATGTTTAGCAATGGACTAGTGATAGGCTGACATGACGATAATGATGACGAAGATTTAAAACTTCTGCTAGGTATCAAAGAGTAAATCATGTTAAATATCTGGGTCATATGGTTACGGCTGACCTCAGAGGCAATATGGACATCGAGAGGGAACGGAGGGCTCGGTCGGTCAGGGCAAATATGATTGCTCGCAGGTTCGCGCGTTCCTCGAGGGAAGTGAAGACTACGCTGTTTAGAGCTTACTGCACTTCCCTCTTCACGTGCAGCCTGTGGATTAAGTACACGCAAAGGGCCTTTGGGGCCCTTCGGGTCCAATACAACAATGCGTTCCGGGTGTTGACGGGGCTGCCCCGTTCCTGCAGCACATCGGGGATGTTTGCAGAGGCGCGCATAGACTGCTTCTATGCTACCATGCATAAGCGCTGCGTGTGCTTGGTGCGCAGGGGGCGGGACAGCCCTAATAGCGTCCTACGGATGATAGCGGGCAGGGTGGACTGTCCCTATATGATGCACTGTGCTGGGATACACTTCCCAACAGTGGTGCATAAGTGAATAAGTGATTGTTGTTATCACCTACTAACATAGCGATTAAGTTCTGTACTTAACTAACAAAAAATGAGTCTCGTTTACTTGAAAATAAATGATCATTATTAATAATATGCTACAGTATACATTCGGCGTTAGGCTATTGGCGCTCAAATTTACTGGCACTGCGGTGTTGCCTGTCTATACGGATAGGAGACCACCAATAAATTACCCTACAATTCAGTAATAAAAGAAAAGATCAAATAGATAAAAGTTTTTTCGCCGTAAACTCAACATATTTTAATTTTATTATCGATTTATATAGGCTTCGACCTTAAACTGCGTTTATTGTGCCGTCTTGTGAAAAACCAATCCATTCGACTTGCTTGTTTTTATTGCGGACTTTTTTTATTTTTGATCCATTACAAGGCAAATGTTTGTGTAGTGAATTGCCTCTTGTAAGGACACCATTGCTTAATATAATGTATCCTTCTTTCCTCCTCCTTTCAGCCTTATTATTAGTCCACTGGTGAACATAGGCCTCCCCATAGATTGCCACAAAAGTTTGTAGCTTTCATTTTGGGGGGGATTTCGCTAGAGTTGCCACGCTTGGCAGGCGGGTTGGCAACCGCAGTTTATTTATTTAAGATGTTCCAAGAAAGTGCTGCTGCCCATCCTTTGGTTTTAATTTTCCCTCTGTGGACTTTTACGACACCCACGGGATGAGATGGGGTGTTAGATTCTCTTAAGCCGCCACCACACGGCAATGTATAATGGAAATTAACGACTGTGGCCTAGTGGCCTAGTGGTACCTGTACGTGACTTCTACGCCTCGGATCCTAGATTCGAATCCCCTGCGGATCGTTTTTTAAATTAAAAACTCCACGGGACAGGACAAGGTGGAGCGATCTATTAGTCGCTACCTCGTAGGTAAATCTTAAGCATATCACTATGATATAGACACACAAAATTTGCTTATTTGTTTTTCCATTGTCAGAAAGTTGGATCGCAAAATTATTACGATGTCTTATTGCGGCGTATTTAACTTGATATATCTTTGACCTTCACGTAAACCATTTTTAAATAAGTCTCGAAGGAGGGATACTTCATCGCGACAACACTTTGAGTTTTGTAAACAGCCGCGACGATTTGTTGTGTTTGCTGAGAGCGCCTCCACAAACACTCAGATCGGCCGCGACCGATTGCTTCGCAAACAAAAATAATAAAATGTGTCCTTACGCTAAGTATAAATACCACTGACTACTTAGTACTTTTTAAAGAAAGAAAAATCATTTATTATAAGAAGCAGACGTGCACATAATAAAAAAATAAAAATAGCAGTACAAAAACATAAAAAAAAGAAACTAAAAACACAAATAATACCTAAAATAAAAGTATGGAAATTGTACGCCGTACTCCTAGCAAACGAGGTTGACAACTCAGCATACACTGCGGCGGAAGCGAATTCCGTCACAGCACTGATTTTCAGTGTCAACCCCCATTTGCACTCCGATGACGTTTAAAGAAAAAAAAATGAAATTTATAAATAATTACAATATTACGGTAATAATATATAAAACAGTAATAAAATTTTGAAAATAAATACGTAGCTATCTGACACTTATAGTAATTCCTAACAGTAGATTTCATAATGGCGATGGCGAATCTTATATCGTGCAAGGTAAGCAATCAATTTAAATTCTAATAGATGTTCTAATCGATGCCTTTTTATATATAGTTTTTTGCATCTTTATAACAAAGGATTGCAATTATTAAGAAATGTACACAATAAAATAGACTGGGAGGTGTGTTTCATTGACGGAAACAATATAACAACGAGCAGAAAGAAGCAGTATTTTTTAGCAAAGACGACCCATAACTTCACATATCGAAGGTATGTAACATAAACCAAAACATTTTACAAGCACCGCAGTGCCAATTAAAAAAGAGATAAAAATATTTTAAACTTTGAAATTTTTAAGGGAATGAAATGATACATTGCGCTCGTAGTAGGTACTGATCGTATTATTTAAACGCGCCATGGGATAGTTAGCTTTATAACCGACATGTCAAGGTCAAGCGATTCGGCCGCCTTCAAATGCCTCTATCACAATTATATTGTACTTATATGCTGATTTGAATAGACTAATATCAAGAAAACATTAATTAATTCATTAAAAAATATTTTGAAATCTCATCTAGTATTGCTAATTTGAAAAAGCAAACAAAACAAAACAAATAAAAAACAAAATAAATAAAATGGAAAAGCAAAAAATTTGACGTTGACGTCCGGATTTTTTAAGGCACGTCCCAAAAAACCCAGTCTCGATACATCAATTTTTTCGTGACCTGAATCACGAAAAAATTGATGTATCGAGACTGGGTTTTTTTGTCGTTTCCAGAATTTTATCTTCTCTTTATTGGTTTCCTATTTCTTATCAAAACTCTAGCACTTGTAGTTATTAAGAAAAAAAATTTTTTTCTTCGTTTTCATCTGAAATGGAAATGACTTTTAATTAATATTTGAACCTCAATACGATTTTTTTCTTATGAGTTAAATGAGCGTCATGAGACGTCCACTTGTGGATTTTCCAAACTTTTTATTATGCTGATAGGTGACCAACAGAGCACCTACCTCTTTCCTATCGAGGTGACTTAAGGGGCGACTAAGGTAGTGTAGACAGCCTTTATTATTACAGAATAACACCATATTATGCAATGCTGTCACTATACTGCTCGTGGGAGCGCAATGGGGAGTAAGAATTTTTTACTTACCAAAGTAGCGGCGACGTGGTTCGCCACCCGTCACGTCTCGTTTCTCACGAAGGCGAAAAGTGGGTAACGTATGTGCCTACTCCTATATATGGAAAAAGGCGTGGCTATATTTATGTATTAAGTATCGAAGACTACACAATAATTTCATGATTATGACCCGGACGTCTATCGTGTCTGGTGGGTTTTATTTGATCCCGATTAACATATGAATGAGGTTTAAACGCCGTTATAAACTATCGAGGTGACTTAAGAGGCGACAAAGGTAATGTAATATAGTAAGTATATGCAATACTGTCAATATACTGCTCGTGGGAGCGCAATGGGTAGTACGAATTTTTTAACTCGTCCCAAAATTCGACCCCTCATGTCTCGTTTCCATTTTTTTTTAATAATAGGATCCCAAGCCAGTGGTAGTACGCTACCACCCTCTTCCTTAATTCAATAGCCTTGCGAATCATCCTCGATAGGGATCCGTGTCTCTGGTATTGCGGATGTTCATGGGGGCGGTGATCACTTACCATCAGGTGAGCCGCTTGCTCGTTTGCCTCCTATCTTATAAAAAAAGAACATAGGACTATTCCATAGATTACTACAAAACATTGTCTTGAGCCACTTCCGTCCATTATGCAAGTGTAATATGCTTCTAAACGGATCTTCTGGTATTAAAATAATCAGATTATGATATTAAAACTGACGAAACACGCTTGAACACAAATAGGCTGATGCTCTTGGCGATCGAAGTTTCGGGATCGGTTTATTACGGCGTTTAAACCCAGCGCATGGTGGGCTCACCACCTATCACACCAAGTGCATTATATTGTTTTGGTGAAACGTGGATTGTGGCAGCCATCTGTTTTTGCAGTGAGTGCCCAGTCTCTGAATACCCCTTATGGGATACAGTCGTGATCTTATGTATGTATGTATGTATGTTAAACCTCATTAATTTGTTAATCGGGATCAAATAAAACCTACCAGACACAATAGACCTCCGGGTCATAATCATGAAATTATTGTGCAGTCTTCGATTACTTAATACATAAATATAGTCACGCCTTTTTTCATATATAGGAGTAGGCACACACTTTACCCACTTTTCGCTTTCGTGGGAAACGAGACGTGACGGTTGGTGAACCAGGTCGCCGCTATTTTGGTAAGGAAAACAATTCTCACTCCCCATTGCGTTCCCACGAGCAGTATAGTGACAGCATTGCATAATATGGTGGTTTACTTCTCGAATAAAGGCTATCCGTACAATAGCTTAGTCGACACCTCGGCAGGAAAGAGGTAGGTGTTATTCTACTCTGCCGAACATCTATTGGCACTTATCATCATCATCATCATTTCAGCCTATTACAGTCCACTGTTGAACATAGGCCTCCCCCATAGATTGCCACAAAACACGGTCCTGAGCCACCGTGATGCATCGATCCATCGACTTCCCGCAAAACCGTCGGCACTGAATGCGTCGCAAAATCTCAAATTATTCGGACGTCCGGAAGTGAAAGAAGCGTGAAAATTGAATTCAGGTTCCCGGTTCAATGAATGGTTTATTTTTGTCTTTAAATAAAAATATTTATTTAAAATAACAATTTGAAATAATATAATATGTGGTTGACAAAATTTGTGTTGTTTGCTAGACGTTTAGAATATTAATGAACGCTTCTCCTGAGGCTTCTTTCAAGAGCTTCCTACTCGCGTTTGATACGATACGACATCAGAGGGCGTTCGCTCTCGTAGGTGGCGTTAGTAGTCGTAGCATAATTCTATACATACAGTCCAAACTAATAAAAGCGCGTTTAAAACTTAGCACTAATACGAATGCGAATCGCTAAGATAAGAAAGCAAGAGTGAAGGCCCCTTCAATCGGGTATCGTTTAAGTGCCGCGGGATTAGTGTAATTAATTTGGTTAGTCGTTTAATGCTATAAAGGAGGAGCTTTTCCGCGGCCATTACTAATGAACTGACACGCGGGTGAGTAAATAATTGTAATGGATAGGTTCGTTTAGTTTTATATTGAAAGTAAACGAATAGCAGATACAATTATCGAAGACTACTAAACTATTGCGGGCAGTTCTGCCTTTGCCAAAGGGGGCCTGGGGCACGAACCCAGGGCCCGGGGCCTGATGGGGTCCCCGATATGCGGAAACATAATGAACTTGTATTTTTTATCCGATTAATTAATTTAAAATAAATAGACAAAATAGACTAATTTAGCTGTAGCCTCATCAGTCAACTTAGTTTAACGCAAACGAAACCGTTTTTTTAGCCTTTCAAAATGGACCTAAACTCAGTAAGTCCAAGGCCCTATATGGCCTAAAGCCGGCCTTGATTGCGAGGGAATAGCTTCATCATCATCATCATCATTTCAGCCTACCATAGTCCACTGTTGAACATAGGCCTCTCCCATAGATTGCGACAAAACACGGTCCTGATCCACCTGCATCCATCGACTTCCTGCAAAACCGTGTAGGTCGTCGCTCCATCTAGTGGAGGGGTCGCCCTACACTGCGTTTGCCGGTACCAGGTTGGCACTCGAGAACCTTTCTTCCCCAACGGTTATCGGTTCTCCGAGCTATATGGCCGGCCCATTGCCATTTCAGCTTGCTAATCCTTAGGGCCATGTCGGTTACTCTAGTTCTGCTGCGGATAACATCGTTACGGATTTTATCTCGCAGAGAAACTCCGAGCACTCCGAGCCCTTTCCATAGCTCGCTGAGCGATTCTGAGCTCCCTCATGCGGCCTGCAGTGAAGGACCAATTCTCGGTTCCATATGTCATCACTGGCAACACGCACTGGTTGTACACTTTTGTTTTGAGGGATTGAGGTATACTCGACGTGAAGATGTGACGCAGTTTCCCGAACGCTGCCCAGCCGAGTTGGATCCGTCGATTGACCTTTTGGTCGAAGTTGGAACTACCTAGTCGGACAATCTGTCCTAGGTATACATATTCGATCAACAACTTCGATCGTATTGTTGCGGTAATTGAGCATAGCGCTAAGGTGCTCCAGCGATTCTGCCATTATGACTATGTCGTCGGCAAATCGAAGGTGAGTGATGTATTCGCCATTGATGTTGATACCGTATCCTTTCCAGTCCAGTAGCTTGAAAACATTTTACAATGCAGCGGTGAAGAGTTTCGGAGATATTACATCACCCTGTCTTACACCTTTCTGCAATTGGATCGGTTTCGTACTCTGGTTCCGCACTCGGATAGCCATCGTAGCATTGGTATACAAGCACTGCAACACATCGATATACCGACAGTCAATTCGGCACCGCTGAAGCGACTCTAGCACCGCCCAAATTTCGACGGAATCGAAAGCTTTCTCATCTCGGCACCGTCAAATTGTAGGTATAAAACTTTATAAAAACATAGGTGGTAGGTAGGTACCACCTCAGTGCCAGTGAAACTTGACTGTAAAACGCACTAACGATACGAGAGAAATTTTAGTGTGCGGTATTTCGAAAATGACATTAGAGTTTTTGTTTCATTTTATTTTATCTAAAAAAAAAAACTAATATGACTGAAATTGGAACCAGTTATCTCGAAAATATGCGCTTACTAGGGCTGAGTATTGGTCGTTTTATTGACAATAACTCTTTGAAGACGTCGTAAAACCCCACAAAGAGCGGAAGTGCCCCTCGCGTGGAGAGTTTTGCATTTTATTCCCTAATCTCAAGTCACAATGAATGCGTACTTAGTATTCTTCTTGAAGGATTTCCGTCAATCGTACATTGTGCAAGTTGTTTACCTTCAGTGCGACAACGTCCAATTACTTTCGGTAGCTATCAACTGCGCTGGAGATGTTTTACTGCAGAAACTGTACGCGCAAACTTAGACGATCTTCGTCCCTTTTTTTTGTACGTGGGGAAAACCTGCATCCACCCCACGGTGCTCTCCATCAATGCTAAAGAGGGGTCACGGGATCTCCGTTCGGAACGTAACCATGATCCCAATATCGCTTCGCTAGAATTTCAGCTCGACCCTGAGGGCAGTAATCACTTGGAGTCATCGTCCTCCCCGGGGTCGCTTTACTGGGCGTTTGGGTCCCCTGTCCCAATTGCCCGCGATCCCGAAGGCCCCGTTTGTGGTAGGGGAGAACCGTTGGTGATAGGAGGCCCGCCGTTATCTCGGGGACGTCGTCTCCGAGAGGGATCTGAGACGATCTTCGACCTAACCTAACCGCGCTTGATGTAACGCTCTTGCTCTCGCTCGCTTTTTTTTTAATAAATCTTGGCCCCGACTTATTTGATCCCAAGACCCGGAATATAGTGGTCAGGTACTCTAATTGTAATGAAATCTTTGAATAAATAAAATTAAAGAAAGGAAAACCTTTAAAGATAGAATTAATTTAGTATTCGAACCTTGGAACGTTAGAAGGCCGGGGAGTGTGAGACAGAGTTGTTGGAATAGTGAACACACAATATTCCACAAAAACTCGATAGATGCTGGTGGCTCAGGACCGTGTTTTATGATAATCTATGGGGGAGGCCTATGTTCATGAACTCGTGATGGGCTGCAATGGTGATGGTGATGATAATGATTTTCACCCAAACCGCTCTAATTCGCCATAGCGTGCGTTGTTTAACGATCTTGTGATGCCACACAGAAATGTTCTGAGTGACGGCATTTGTTATTTGATTTGAAATTTTTCGAAGCCCCACAGTAGGATTTCTCCTGTATCGTTCGTGCGTTTTACAGAAAGAAAATTCACATGCACAGCACAACCTGACCCGAAAACCAACAATTTGTGTTTTTTATTCAATTCGAACCCAGGACCCGCGACGTAGAAATCGGGTACTCTGACCCTAGGTACGACTTACTATCAGGTGAACAATCTGCTGATTGTTGAGTCTCTCCACTTTCTTCTAATTAAAAAGATTACCCTGGTGGGTTCTTTTAAGATATACATTTATTCCAAAAAAATGTCCCAATGCTTTTGATTTTGTCGATTATGCATTAATTATAACTCCTTCAGTCAATATAATCAACAGTAAGTGATTGCTTCGATTTTTTTTAAATAATACCAATTAATTAAATTGGTATTCGTCGGTTTCATACCAATCCACAATCTTTGCCAATCGTGAAAATTAATAAAAGATTTTTTCTGAACTTTTCTTGATTTAAAGACTATGAAAGGAAATATTATATTTTCTATAGTTAGTAGAATGTGGAATGCGGAAATTCACTATAACAAGGAAAGAAAATTAATTTGTTTAGGTCCGAATGCAAAATATGAAATAGTGAATATTACCTGTTTTTTTTTTAAGAGCACGGCTGTAGTTGGGCCGTGTTAGTTGTGCTGTCATGCCATTGTGATAGAGGGGAAGGGGGGGGGGGGTGTTCTTCAAAAACTGAGTAGGTAATATACACCATTTTATATTTTGCATGCGGATCTTAGAAAATTAACTTTATTCCCTTATATTTACTAGTTATAGTAGATAGGTGTCCGGCAGAGTAGTAGTCTCCCGTGAGGGCGATAAGTGGACTACGTGAGTAGCTTCTGCCTACCTTTATATGGTAAAAAGGCGTAACTGTATGTATGTATGTATATATATTATGTATGTAAAACGTATCCACGACACAGGAGAAATCCTACTGTGGGGCATCGTTTTTTTAAATAAAAAAAAAATGCGAAAGTAACTCTGTCCCTCTGTCTACCTTTTCACGGTTCAACTGCTGAACCGATCTTCACGAAATTTGGCACAGAGATAGCTTGGATTCTGGAGACGGACATGGGATACTCTTTATCCCGAAAAATTAAATAGTTCCCACGGGATATTTAAAAAACCTATATCCACGCGGATGAAGTCGCGGGCATCAGCTAGTGTATTGTAATATTTCTCTTAAGCTTGAATATAATTTTATGTAGATTGTATCAATATACTTTCCCTTAAAGTGAAACTACCTAAAAAAGTTGTAATTACATATCTACCTGCTATTCAGTTCGCGTGGACGTCTGGATTTGTATAGAATAGAATAGAATATTTTTTATTCAATATCATTGACATAATACTCATTGAACGTATTTTTTAAGCTACACTGATTCGCAAACAGATGCCTCGGTCCTGGGAAGAACCTGTACGAAAGCCAGCGGTATATTTTTTTCAGTCATTTTAAAAATAATATACTAATTACAGTAGTATTACAAAGATAAAGAAATATCTTGGCAGCGATCATGCGATTTAGACAGTTTACCAAAAATAATCTAAGTAAAGTATAAGAATATAATATCTTCTATATGTTAATACGTGAAGACAAAACGTTGTACCCCTTTTTAATCATATTGCGCGCACGGAGGAGTGTGAGATTTCGAATAGTTATAATATGTGTTACAAATACATAATAAAATATTCAATATTTAAGTTCATACCGATAATGTCAATCATAAAATAGTCTGCCGTTTAGTTACGTTCATGCTGTCAATGTCAAAGTCATATTAGTTTTGGTCAAATAGTAGCACAGAGTATTTAAAATATTAGCAACAAAAAATTAGATAAACCTGTATAACGTAAAAATTAATTACTGTCGAATTACGACCGCTGACGGGCATCAAGTGTTTATAAGATTTATTAGATCATCTCAACTCACTATACTTTACAACCTTCGTTGAGTCATTAGTTGATTGATGTTCTCCTAGCCGATTTTGACCACGGCGACAACTTCCGAATACTGTCGAGAGCTATCAACTGCGCAGGAGATATTATAGTGCCACAAGTGTACGCGCAAACACAGAGGCACTCACTCGTCCCAACCTACCCGCGCCCGATGTAACGCTGATGCGATAAGGTCGGAGGTAAGCTAGGATGCAGTGTCAGAAACACGGAGACAATCACAACACAACCAGACCCGAAAACCAACAATTTGTGTTTTAGCGCAAATGTTGGCTCCGGCTGGGAATCGAACCCAGGACCCGCGGCGTAGAAGTCTGGTACTCTGACCACTAGGCCACGCGGTCGTCATCATTAGTTACTGACGTTGTGAAGGGACCGCGTCTAACATTCCCGACTTTAATAAAAATGTTTTATTTTAAAAACATCATTACTCAAACATTATTTTCTTTGGTACAAGTCAAAGAAAGTTGTAGACTTTGTATTCATCTATACAAATAAATAAAATTCAAGTGTCTGTTTGTAATAAAAAAAAACGCTTTTTACTCAATGCTTATGAAACTTATGAAACAATACACGGTACTTATAAGAAAAAAAGATTTTTAAAGTTTTTGTCTGCCTGTCTGTCTGTTTGTTCCGGCTAATCTCCGAAACGGCTGGACCGATTTTGACGGGACTTTCACTGACAAATAGCTGATATTACAGCGGGTAACTTAGGCTACTTTAATTTTAGAAAAGTAATTAGGGTTCCGCGCAAAAAAATTAAAGCCCTAAAATCCGATTCAAATAGCGAAGTACGAGTATATACATCGATCGGGGTCGGCTGTTTCACGCGGGCAAAACCGAAGGGCACAGCTAGTTACTTTTAAAAAAAGACACTAGCAACTTTAATAACTTTACTAATAGTATTCACCACTCCAATGAAACCTCAAAATGTTGTGATTATTGAAAGCTCACGATAGTTCAAAGGCGGGTTTGAACCTGCGACGTCATGTCCGTACCATAAACCATTAAAGTATTGGTGGTTAAACTATTTTATTTAATCGATGCACTTAGAGCACACACACACACACAGCTTTTAAGCTTAGTAGGAGCGGTTAACAGGAATATTACTAACGATAATAGTGACGTGTGGTGGCGGCTCGTTAAAAGAATACTACCACTCCATCTCATCCAATGGATCTCGTAAAAGGCGAGTAAGGAATAAAACCTATCACACCAAGTGCATTATATTGTTTTGGTGAAACGTGGATTGTGGCAGTCATTTGCTTTTGCAGTGAGTGCCCAGTCTCTGACTACCCCTCATGGGATACAGTCGTGATCTTATGCATGTATGTAATAGCATTGCTAGAATTATTTATTTAAGAAAAAAAAACTCTCTGTCGACTTTTACGACACCCGTGGTATGAGATGGTGTGGTAGATTCTACGCCAATACATGGCAATGCCTGTACATTTTTCGAAATAAATAATTTGAAGCCGATTTTTTTAAAATAATTTTTTAGTTTTTTATTTCTTTGATATGAGGCGAAAAGTCTGCGCTTATATACCGTGCGCTTCCATTGTTAAGAAAAACACTCGGTCTGATCGCAGCCTAAGTAAAAGATTTTACAAATACCTAGGTTAGGTGTGCAAACTATATATACTGAATACGCCTGTGGTGAGTGGTGGTAGGATTCCTGTGCAGGAATCTGTCTAGGTACTTACCATCCCAGGCCAGTTATTCTGCCGTGAAGCAGCTTGCAAACATTACTGTTTCGGTCTAAAAGGCACTAAGAGCGTCGATGTCTCAGGGTGACGGGCGCGGTTTGGTGCCAAACAGAAATGTTCTGGGTGACTCAGCATTTATTATGGGCAGACGGTGCACTTACCATCAGGTGAACGTTTTGCTCGTCTCGTCACTTTATCATAAAAAAAATATAGCAAAGAATCAGGGGCGGATTTGATACTCTGGTTGCTTCAGGACTACGGAAGATAGCCAAACGAGTATGTAAATGATAAAATTATCTCAACCAGTGTATATTATCTAGTGGTAGTATTGTAGTGATTGGTGGAGGGTATCTGGTTGCGGTGTTAGTTTGCTTGTGCACGCTAGTGAGGGAGGGCGGGCGGTGCTGTTCAAAAAAACTAGGTAATATACACCATTTTTATATTATGCATATATGTATATATTTTATATATAGCCTATAGGGAAATCCGCCACTGTTAAGAATTGTCTCGAAAAAAATTGCTATTGATATTTTATCACAAAACAATACTAGTGAGTACACCTTCAATTGCTGGACGCCTTTAACTTAGATCGTTCAACGAAACTAGTAGAACAATGTGTGGCATTGCGAAGACTCTCAAGGCCATGGAAGGCATGCGGAGTTCTACATTCGTGTAAAATTAGTACGCTCGTCCAAGGACACCGCGGGATACAAACACGTGATAATTGCGAACTATTTCGCCGAAAGCTCCATTTATTTTTAATAATTTTAAGTTTTTAATGAAAGAATGTGACGGTACGAGCGTAACGTTCAACTGATGTCAAGTCCCCCATAACAAATGCTGTGTCACACAGAACTTTTCGTAGCACTACACGTTGTGCTCGTTATGCTGAGTTCTTAAGTCTCATATGTCCTGTAATTACATAAGCTTACAATGCTCTCTGCCGTGTGGTAGCGGCTTAAGAGAATCTACCACCCCATCTCATCCCGTGGGTGTCGTAAAAGTCGACAGAGGGAAAATATAAATCAGAAGATGGGCAGCAGCATCTCCTGGAACATCTGAATAAATAAACTGCGGTTGCCAACCTGCCTGCTAAGCGTGGCAACTATGGCAAAATACCCCCAAAATTAGAGCTACAAGTTTTGTGGCTCTCTATGGGGGAGGCCTATGTTCAGCAGTGGACTAGTGATAGGCTGAAATGATGATGATGATGATGACAATGCTCTTTAAACTGAAAAATGGTCTTTTTATTGGATAAAGTGACAAAACGAGCAAAACGTTCACCTGATGGTAAGTGCAATGCCCATAACAAATGCTGTGTCACCCAGAACATTTCTGTGTGACGCCACTGCGCTCGTCACCCTTAAGTCTCATATGCCCAATGATTACGCTAGCTCAAAGTGCCTTTCAAACCGAAACACAGTAATGTTTGCACACTGCTGCTTCACGGCAGAACGGCCCTGGGGTAAATACCTAGACGGATTCCTGCATAGAAATCCTACCATCAGTGAAAGTCATGTTTGCACACTACAGCTTCACGGCATTAACTGGCACTGCGGTGGTATTTTTCTAAACGGATTTCTGCACAGGAATGCCACCACCAGTAGAATCCATTGTAAGAACTACAACTAACTGATTTTTTTTTGTTTATTTATAAATGATAAGGAAAGTGTTTTTATAAATACGGGGCAATGATATCGAGAAATTGGCCGGGACTTTTCCTTTTGATAAAAAAGTCGCAATACTAAACGAAAGAAACGAGCGCGATGCATAAAAACTTATCAACTGTGAAGGATTTAGCGTACAGAAAAATTTAAAAATAATGGAGTGGAAACATACAACATACTTTTACTGGTGGTAGGATTCTTATGCAGGAATCCATCTAGGTAGGTACCACCCAAGGGCCAGTTATTCTGCCGTGAAGCAGTAGTGTGCAAACATTACTATGTCTGATGTCTCAGGGTGACGGGCGCAGTGTGGTGTCACATAGTAATTTTCTGGATGACACAGCATTTTTTATGGGCAGACGTTACACTTACCATCAGGTGAACGTTTTGCTCGTCCCGTCATCGACGCGGGTAAAGGTTTTTTGAATATCCCATGGGAACTATTAGAATTTCCGGGATAAAAAGTATCCTATGTTCCGTCTCTAGAATGCAAGCTATCTCTTTGCCAAATTACGTCTAAATCGGTTCAACGGTTGAGACTTGAAAAGGTAACAAACAGACAGAGGGACAGAGAGAGTTACTTTTTTCGCATTTATAATATTAGTATGGATTAATATAAATTTTGACACACCGCCCCGTTTTTATAAGTTTAGCCAACTCATGAGATTAAAATCTGGTGAATCGATGCGGCCTCGTATTCTATATTTTCGTGAACGAATATTAGGGAAGCCACCGATGTGAAAAATCAATTTATGGATTTATTATGGCCTAACTCGAATTCCGCGTGGTCACTACGAAGCGGATCTTGGATTCGAATCTCAGATGGCATAAAATTGTGCAAAAACGGATTTTTTTTATTGCATAAAGTGATGAAACGAGCAAAACGTTCACCTAATGGTAAGTGCAACGTCTGCCCATAACAAATGCTGTGCCACCCAGAAAATTTCTGTGTGACACTACACTGCACCCGTCACCCTGAGACATAGGTTCTTAAGTCTCATATGCCCAGTGATTACGCTAGCTCACAGTGCCCTTCAAACCGAAACACAGTAGTTTGCACACTACTGCTTCACGGTAGAATAACTGGCCCTGGGGTGGTACCTACCTAGACGGACTCCTGCAAAGGAATCCTACCACCAGTTATTATAATATTATAATCCTACCACCAGTATTTATAATAAGGAATTTGTTTGTTGTCGTGTCTGGTTGTGTTGTGATGGTCCCCGTCTCTGACACTGCAGCTAGCTTACATCCGAACTTAGCACATGAGCGTAGGTTAAGGCGAGCGAGTGCGTACACTGTATAATATCTCGGGCGCAGTGAAATAGCTTCTGACAGTATTCGGCAGTCGGTCAATACGACATCATAGCTTAACCTACTTTAGAGGAAACATTCTTCTATCTTAACACGAAAAATAAATTTCCTTGTCGTCGGATTTTATCAGTTATCATCATATCGACATTGAAGAAAACAATAATTTTAAAGGATTTTATGAGGATTGGCCGTGTGGTAGCGGCTTAAGAGAATCTACCACCCAATCTCATCCCGTGGGTGTCGTAAAAGTCGACAGAGGGAAAATTAAAACCAGAAGATGGACAGCAGCGTCTTCTTGGAACATCTGAATAAATAAACTACGGTTGCGAACCCGCCTGCTAAGCGTGGCAACTATGGCAAAATCCCCCGAAATTAGAGCTACTAACTTTCGTGGCAATCTATTGGGGAGGCCAAAATTCAGCAGTGCACTAGTGATTGGATTGATTGATTAAAAAGGATTTTTAATAAGAATAAAATATTATTTTTCAGACTTTGGTCCATATCGTTTTAATCCAATATTTAATTAAAAACTATGTTACTAAAAATTAAGTAAAAAAGGATCATTAGGATTAAAATCGGATAAGTATTAACACGGTCAAACATACAAACTATCTAGGTTTATTATAATAGTAAGATATAATCCCAAGCTGGTGGAAATACCTAGCCATCTTCTCAATTGAAATTAGGTTTTTTTTTATAGGAGCCGCCCATGAACATCCGCAATACCAGGGAATTCCGAATGCGTTGCCGGCCTTTGACGAAGGATTGGGATCTTTTCTTGAAGGTCCCTAAGTCGTATCGGTCCGGAAAAACTGCTGGCGTCAGTTTAATAATCTCGTGAAACATCTTTTTGAGGAATCGGTGTACTTTTGGAAAGGATTTCTGTTCTACCAGATCTTATATAATTGTTGTGATGATCCAGAATAAACCAAAGACTGCAGACTTCCGAGAGCGTCGTCCAGACATAATAACTGTTCACTACAGAAATGTAAACTCAGCGTCGTCAAAGTCAATTCGCGGCTTCTGAACTTTAATGCAGTTGTTAACAACGTTACAATAGTTTTGACACCTGCCTGCACTGGACGCGTTGACCTTCCCCTGTCAACTAAATTAAAATCGATACGATGCGTCTGTTCAATGCTCGACAACGTTCATAGCAGCTCAGCGGTAAGCCTATTTATCTGCTGAGTCGTGGGCGGATCGTTCGAATCCAAGACGAAGTTGATATAAGCTTAACACACGATAAGGTTTCGTGTCTGGTCCATGTCACCGACACTAAATCTGACTCACAATAAGATTTCATCGTTATATTTTATATTTACTGGTGGCAGGATTCCTTGGAACCCCCTGCAGGGCCAGTTATTCTGCCGCTAATCAGTGCAAACATTACTGACTGTGTTTCGGTCTGAAGGGCACTTAGGGCTAGTGTAATTACTGGGCATATGAGACTTATGTGTACATTACTGTGTAGCACACTGCGCTCGACACCCTGAGACATCAGTTCTTAAATCTCATATGCCCTATAATGACCATAATGAAACACAGTATTGTTTACAGATTACTGCTTCAATGCAGACTAACTGGCGGTGGACACCGCCAAGAGTTAGCGCACCGCCCAGAGTTACCGCACCGCCCAGAGTTACCGACACACAAGTCGACAGTCCGTATGGAGGCCCGCAGCCTCCCTCGGACGGTCAATAGACGACTTAAAACATTCGAAATCGCGAAAGCACGCAGCGAACGCTACACAGTCCGAATTTCGAGGTTTTTGTAGGATTTTATATATTTATTTATGTTTGGGTCAAACCAAAACTTGCACGCGGGCCCCTGGCCCGTGAGCACAGTATCCGATGAAGCTGTAAAAGCCAAAAAGGCTAACAGCAATTACATCACCGAAATTATATATACTGGCGGTGGTACGTACCTAGACGGAAACCTGAATAGGGATCCTACCACCGTTTACTGTCTGTTTCCATTCTGTGTATTTTTGTTAAGGAATTATTTAAAATACCTTTCTCGGTAAGGGGTTGTCACTCGAATACCTTTTTTCCCTGGCAGCGTTTAACAACTTACACATTCATTCACAGCAGTTGTAGCACTATTTGACGACCGCGTGGCCGGAGTCCTGAGTTCGAATCCCAGCCGGAGCCAACCTTTGTGCTAAAACACAAATTGTTGGTTTTCGGGTCTGGTTGTGTTGTGATTGTCCCCTTGTTTCTGACGCTGAATCCTAGCCTACCTCTGATCTTATCGCATCAGCGTTACATCGGGCGCGGGTAGGTGTTACGAGAGAGTGCCTCAGTGTTTGCGCGTACACTTGCGGCACTATAATCCGCCGTGGTTTTGCAGTTTTTATTTAATATTTATACTGAAATCTAGACTAACAGATTGTTACTGCATCAGTAAGCGCATACTACCTTTCGATCATTTTTAATTAATGATATATGGTGTCCATTTTGCTATAGCGCAGTTTATGACAAAAGTCTTTTTAACTTCCACTCTCAAATTTACATAATTCGAGAAAAAAATATGTACAAATTTTTAAACTATTCGGGGTCATCCGAGCGAAAATGTTGTAAAGAGTTTTTAAGGGAATTATATAAGCGGAAAGTTGTGAATGCCCGGCGATACTGGCGTATTTCGCATTCATTATGTTACTTACGTTATAAGGGGTGATCTTTTGTTATAGAATAAACCTAGACCAGGGGTGCTCAAACTGCTGGCAATCTACCTCAATATTATTAGACTGTGATCGATCGACTCTGAGAGGCTGCAAGTATGTGTGATGCAGGATTGTCGTCTAGGAAGGGTGCATAGATATTAGTTTTCCGCACAATATGCATGATTTTAGTCAAGTTTTGAGCACCCCTACCTAAAAAAAAAAGTAAAGTTTCAGCCTATAAGTGTCCCACTGCTGAGCACAGGCCTCCTCTCATTTCTGAGAGGGTTTAGGAGCTAGGAAGAATCCGCCACGCTGCTCCAATGCGGGTTGGCGGACTTCACATGTCTTCGAAATATTTCTGTTCCTCGGACATGCAGGTTTCCTCACGATGTTTTCCTTCACCGCTAAGCACGTGGTAAATCAGCACTTAAAATTGTAGAACAATTTTAGAGGTGCTGGCACCGGGGATCGAACCCAGGTTACTCGCTTACTATGAAATTAAAGGCGAGCACCAGGCCCCTACCTAGACTTTACATTATTAATTTATATATATATATATATATATAAAACAATTACCGTATGTATCAAAGCTTATCACTTGAGAATGGCTAGACCGATTTGGTTGTTTTTTTTCTATGTGTTCGTAATTGTCAGGATATACAGTCATGCCTCTTTCCCATTGGGGTAGGTAGAGACCACATCTTTACACTAGCTACGATCCTGACACACATCTTCTGCTTCTTCTACTTTCATAAGCGTTCTCATACACCGGCGTGTCGGGACAGGGTTTGTGAAAAAGAAAATTTTTGGAAAATCCACAAAAGGTGAAGTCCAGTGCTAAGAGCAATTCTCATTTACTTACTTCATTAGCAAATAGCATCCGTGCGAATTATTTATTTCGTATTCGCTTCCTAACCTTCTGTTTACTGAAAATGTTGTCGGCATGGCTGACGCAATTGCATGACTCGCGGATTCGATTCCCGCACGAAAGAAACATTTATGTAGCACATGTAGCACGTAATCATAGTACGCGAGTGACCTGGGTTCGATCCCCGGTGCCAGCACCTCTATAATTGTTCTACAATTTTAAGTGCTGATTTACCACGTGCTTAGCGGTGAAGGAAAACATCGTGAGGAAACCAGCATGTCCGAGGAATAGTAATATTTCGAGGACATGTGAAGTCTGCTAACCCGCATTGGAGCAGCGTGGCGGACTATTCCCAGCTCCAAACCCTCCCAGAAATGAGAGGAGGCCTGTGCTCAGCAGTGGGACATTTAGGCTGTTACTTTACTTTTTTTTATGTAGCACGTTTAATTACTTACGATGAATATCCACTAAAATAATTCATTTGGATATAAAAAAAACATGTTTGTCTATCTGTTCGAAAATGCTACAACTTTAAAATGGCTTAGCTTATCGTCTTTATAACTTCTTTTTAACTTTAGAATTAGTTTCGTTGATGATAACCCGAGGAATATATTTTTAGTTTTAGTCGGCCATTTTGTATATTAAATGTTTTTAAAACAATACTTTTCTAGGGAACAAGACGAGCAAATCGTTCACCCGATGAAATATCTGCTCAGAACAAATGCCATGTCCCTAAAAAATTCTGTGTGGCACCACACTGCGCTCGTCACCCACTCACATATGCCATGTAATTACACTAGCTATCAGTGCCCTTCAGACCGAAACACAGTAATGTTTGCTTCACGGCAGTACAACTGGCACTGCGGTGATATCTAACTAGACGGATTTTTGCATAGGAATTTTACCACCAGTAAGTAAATAAAATGGGATTGCCTGTCTGCGATTCATTAGAACCACTAATAAATTGCGATATTCGTATATCAAAAACAAATATGGAAAATACAGAATCACAGTTTGCCCGAATATCCGAACCTTAATAATTGAAAAATTACTTAAGCTAGTGAGATTACGTTTTCATTAATCGTAGTACTAATTTGGTTTCATCGTAATATCAAAATTATGCCAGGGATACTTGACCTAGTCGGCTTGTCCGGCAAATACAGTATACGAGTAGTACCGGGTAAGCCGTGGTAGCTCAGGGGTTAGGCGCTCGCTTTAAATTTCGTAGTACGCGTGTTACATGGGTTCGATTCCAGGTACGGCCGGCACCACTAAAATTGGTAACTTGTGCCTGTGCTCAGCGGTGAGACATTTATAGGCTGAAACTTTACTTTTACTTTTACCGGGTAAGTGACCCTTGCATTTCGATCCACTGCTCTTGCTCCTTCCGAGATTGTATCCTACACCGTATGGTTCTTGAACACAACTTCCCATTTCCTACCCCACTTCCCATCCTACCTAATCCTTTTCCCTTCCTCTCCGCCAAGCCAATAGTTGCGCGTCACGATGGTTTGCTGCTCGTGGGAACGCATTGCCTTCCAACGAGCAAGAATTACGACTCGCAAACAGGCGGCGACGATGTTCGCCACCCGTTACGTGTCGTTTCCTGCGGGAGCGAAAAGTGGACTACGGAAATGGTCTCTGTCTATCCCTCATATTGTAAAAGGCGTTGTTCTATAAAAAAAATGAGAACCTTTGAAAACCAAAACCATAGAAATAATGAACGTAGTATTTATTTAGTTTAGCCGAACAATAGGTTTTTTTGAGTGCGTTCTATAGATACATTTCACACGCACAACACAACCAGATCCGAGAAACAGAGATTTGTGCACAAATGTTCGTTCCGGCTGGGATTCGAACCCAGGAACCGCGGCGTAAAGTCAGGTACTCTCGCCACTAGGCCAAGCGGTCTTCATTGTATAAATTCGCGAAGAGATTCGCTAAAGTTGACGCAAGTGATTTTCGCGCGCCACCTGTGGATCACAGCACGTGACTGTTGATGAAAAAATTATAGTTGGCGTACAGTATGCAAGATATTGCATAGTGTTTGAACGACCGCGTGGCCTAGTGGTCAGAGTACCTGACTTCTAAGCCGCGGGTCCTGGGTTCGAATCCCAGCCGGAGCCAACATTTGTGTTGAAACATAAATGGTTGGTTTTCGGGTCTGGTTGTGTTGTGATTGTCCCCGTGTTTCTGACACTGCATCCTAGCCTGCCTCCGATCTTATCGCATCAGCGTTACATCGGGCGCGGGTAGGTTGGGACGAGTGAGTGCCTCTGTGTTTGCGCGTACACTTGTGGCACTATAATATCTCCTGCTCAGTTGATGGCTCTCGACAGTAGTCGGCAGTTGTCGCCGTGGTCGAAATCGGCTAGGAGAACATCAGTTTTTGAACGGAATTTAGCGACGAGACGAGTTAGTTGTTAACGTTTCAAACGATGGCGAGACGATGGTAAGTGCAACGCCGGCCCATAATACTGTATCTATCACCGAGAACATTTTTGTGTGTCACCCTGAGATATCAGTTCTTATACTATGAGACTCATATGCCAAGTGTTTACACTAGCTCTCGGTGCCCTTCGGACCGAAACACAGTAACGTTTGCACACTACTGCTTCACCGCAGAATAACTGGCCCTGCGGTGGTACCTGCCTAGACGGATTTCTGCATATTTACCACATTGTCGGCGGCAAAGACAAAGCTATGAGGAAACCTTCATGTCTGAGAAATAAAGAGTATTTCTGAACAAAAAATCAATGCGGGCCTGGGAACAGACTGCTGGAATCTTCCCATCTACACCCTTTCATAAATAAGAGGAGACCACTTGGCGCAGTGGCTAAGTGATTAGCTACTTCGCTATTGGACGCGGGTTTGATTTCCGCACGAGTCAAATATTTGTATAGCCTACAGATAGTGTATGTAAAACGCATCCACGATGTAGTAGAAAGCCTATCGTGTGGCTTCTATTCTTTTAAAACATAAAAAAGCAGTTAACAGTTTGTGGTGCTGGTACCGGGATCGATTTCGGGTGACTCGCATACTGTGAAATGTACGGCACACGTCTGATCTCTGAACTACCGCAGCTCTGACGTTTCGTATAACATACATACATACATAAGATCACGACTGTATCCCATAAGGGGTAGTCAGAGACAGGGCACTCACCTCAAAAACAGATGACTGCCACAATCCACGTTTCACCAAAACAATATAATGCACTCGGTGTGATAGGTGGTGAGCCCATCGCCACCATGCGCTGTTGGGTGCACAGTGCAGTTTAATTCCTTACTCGCCTTTTACGAGATCCATTGGATGAGATGGAGTTGTAGTATTCTTTTAACGAGCCGCCACCACACGGCTCATTTCGTATAAACGTTTCGAAATTAAAATTACTGAAATACACACTATATAGCAATATTATGGAAATTGCGAATACGATACGGGTAGCAATGTATACTCAAGAAACGATTAGTTAAGCCTCGTTTGTTCAAGATTTTTTTTAATCTGTTGTGAAATAAATTTACTTCTAAACAATTAAAATACGGCATTCCTAAGTAGAAAGTGTATTTACGTATTTGGTAACAATCGCTGAAATATAAGTAAACGCTTTCTTATATGTTTTTAAACAGATTAATTTGTCGACTGCCATTGTATTGAAATGTACCAAAAATTACTGAATTTCTCCTGTGCCGTGGGTGCTTTACAGACAAACATTTCACACACATCCAGACCTGAAAACCAACAAGTTGTGTTTTTTTCACAGACGCTCCGGCGTAGATTTGAACCCAGGACCCGCGCGTAGAAGTCAGGTACTCTGATTACTTAAAACATTTCCTGGATTTGCGCAATTGATGAACGATTGACTTTCGTGGCTTCATCACGAATTATGGCTTTTATAAAATAAAAAATATGTCTACACAGGACAAATCCCAGATTGGGTTATTTTTTTTAAATAACTTTAAAAGTAACTGTGATTATGAAAATGAGACTTGGAAAAACGTTTAACAATTATTTAATGAAATAAAGGTTCCCCAAACCGAATCTTATGTTTTTCTAACGTATCCCAACATCAGAACTTGACCAAAATTATATGGGACAACCCTTATGATATCCCCTTTCTAATAATTATTTGGAACCTCCTATCTTGAACCTTCCTCTTTTTTGAAGTCTGTTAAAAAGATAACTGGTGGTAGGATTCCTAGGCAGGAATTTGTCTAGGTAGGTACCACCCCAGGGCCAGTTATTCTGCCGTGAAGCAGTAGTGTGCAAGCATTACTGTGTTTCGGTTTGAAGGGCACTGTGAGCTAGCGTAATCACTGGGCATTTGAGAATTAAGAACTGATGTCTCAGGGTGACGTGCGCAGTGTGGTGTCACACATAAATGTTCTGGGCGACACAGCATTTGTTGTGGGCGGACGTTGCACTTACCATTAGGTGAACGTTTTGCTCGTATCGTTACTTTATACAATAAAAAAAAACTTGACTAAGTCTTACCTTATGTTTGAGTAGTCGTCAGCGTTCTGGTGAGAGGAAGCTCATGTCGAATCGCAGCCTATGCGTCATGTTCAGCAGACGTGTGTACCGCGTGGCGCCAGCAACAGGACTGACTACGGGAGAGAGTCCTGGCGTTCCGTGCTGGTGCGTTGGGCGTGGCCTCACGCTCCGCCCACGGCAACAGGTTGCACCCCACTGCATGTCTGCAGATCACGATTCGTTTTTATAAGAAACGTTTAGGCGGTTTCTACATTTAATGCATACAATTCATAAAATATAGTTTTGTTTATCAATAATCTTTATATAAATACGATCAATTACTGACTTTTTGTTCGAGGGAATTTTCTACCGCAGAGTTATACCTCAAACAAACATTCACAACATTCGTTGCCTAATTTAGTCTAAATTTTTTGATATTTAGTAAACCTAAAATTTACTACTTTTATTGACAACATACCGTGTGGTAGCGGCTTAAGAGAATCTACCACCCCATCTTATCCCGTGGGTGTCGTAAAAGTCGACAGAGGGAAAAGAAAAACCAGGAGATGGGCAGCAGAATCTTCCTGGAACATCTGCATAAATAAACAGCGGTTGAAAACCCGCCTGCCAAGCGGGGCAACTGTGGCAAAGTTGCCCCTCAAAATGAGAGCTACAAACTTTTGTGGCAATCTGTGGGGGATTGAGGACAACTTTCGGCTAACAAATATATGTTCCTCTATGAGGGCCAGGCGGTCACCTTAAGTTTCATAGTATGACCAGAGATCAACCTCCGGTGTCGGCACCTCTTGGTTCTGTAATTTTGAGTGCTTATTTCTTACGCGATCAGCGGCGAAGGGAAACATCGTGTGGAAATCTGCATGCCTGAGGGTAAAAAATATTTCGAGGACATGTGAAGTCCGTCAAACGAATTAGAGTGGCGTGGTGAACCCTTCCCGGTACTAAGACCTCTCAGAAATGAGAGGAGGCCAGTGCTGTAACAAGTCCCATTAAACTTACAACACAGTTCTTCAGTTCTTCGCCTTTTAATTGGTTAAAGTGACGAAACGAGCAAAACGTTCACCTGAAGGTAAGTGCAACGTCTGCCCATAGAAAATGCTGTGTCACCGAGAAACATATCTGTGTGAAAACACGCTGCGCCCATCACCCTGAGACATCAGTTCTTAAGTCTCATGTTCTCAGTGATTACGCTAGCTCTCAGTGCCCTTCAAACCGAAACACAGTTATTTTTGCACGCTACTGCTTCACGGCAGAATAACTGGCCCTGGGGTGGTTCCTACCTAGACGGATTCCTGCATAGGAAACCTTCCACCAGTAAAAAATCCTATTATAACTTACTACACAGTTCTTTAGTTCTTCGCCTAAAGTCATTTTATTAATTGGTTTTTATTATTTTATTAAGTGACAAAACGAGCATAAAGGTCACCTGATGGTAAGTGCAACGTCTGCCCGTAACAAATGCTGTGACACCCATAACATTTCTGTGCGAAGTCACACTGCGCTCTTCACCTTGAGACATCAGTTCTTAAGTCACATATGTCCATTGACTCTCACTCTCACACTAGTTCAGTGCCTTTTAACCGATACACATGTAATGGTTGCACACTGCTGCTTCACGGCAGAATAACTGGTCCTGCTGTACTTACCTAGGCGGATTCATGCATAGATATCCTAACACCAGTAAACTTTTAAATTTAATATAAAATAAATTGTTTTAAGAATATTTTAATTTTGTAATCTCCTGCACACCGGCTAAGTTTCCGTATTAGACAAATAGGATCTGAGACACGCCTACAATACGGCCTGTGATCTTCGCAGATTGGACCAATCATCTCGGGGCTGCAGTTTTTCTCTTCGTCTCGGGGGTCCGTCTAGCATTGTCTCCTAATGTTTATTAAGAGTTTTCTTTTTATATTTGAGGTAGGAATGAAGGTAAGACGAAAAATTACACTTTTTAGAATTTGAAACACAATGCCTATTGTATAATGCTTTGTATTCTAGTAATGAATAAATTCAGCTAAAGACGAATATTTTATTAAATCAGAATGTTATTATTATTTAATTTATTTATTTAAACTTTATTGTTTACCCTAAAAAGGTTCCTATGGGCGGACTTAATGGCAGTTGGCATTCCCTGTCAACCCAGGGCGTATCTAATTATTGGGGCAGTTGTAAAATTAAAAAAGAATCTAATAGAACCTTAAAAGCTATTAAGCAATATAAAATACAAATATTATTATACTAATAAAGAAGCTACAGCTTGCAGTCCCACTCTTGGGCGCAGATCTTCTCTAATTTTTGAGGGCAAGATTTCTCAGTTTTTGATGGAATGACTCCAGCGGCTACACCAGTGCGGATTGGTAGACTTTACATGTTCTCGGTATTGTTTTTGAATTGCATATAAAATGTTAGTGGTGAAGGCACTAGGGACCGAACCCAGATTACCACAGTATACTCATAGACCACCCGCCAGACCGGGTTTTTTTAAGTTATCTTAAGCTACCCTTTTCTTTAGCAATATCATCCGCCAATGGTGTACTGAGATATTCGCCATATTACAAAAGAGCCCATTCCTTTCTCAAAGGCCGGCAACGCATCTGCTATTCCTCTGGTATTGTAGGTGTTCATGGGCGGCGGTGATCACTTACCATCACGTGAGCCACCTGCTCGTTTGACCCCTATTCTATAAAATAAAAAAATCGGAACGAAGGCTATGAATTTTTCAAGCATTGTCCGTTAGTCAGATGGGGTGTTAGATTCTGTTACGTCGCCAAAACACAGCCTTTTTAACCTTTAACCTATCTATATATTAACATACTTACAGAAGATAAGGCGCGGCGGTTAGAAGCATGCGGGCGGCTTGTCTGTCGCCTTTGAACTGACAGCATTCATTTTAAGTATCAGATGACATGTGTTATAAAATATGTTCAATATTAAAAATCAGGCGTTGAAGTTATTTTTTTTATGGAAGAAAACTTTCTTCCACAATTGCAACATCTGTCGGATAACAGATGCTGTATCATCCAGAACATCATCTGAGTGGCCAATAGAATACCAGTTCCTGAGACTCGTATGCTCAGTTATTACACTAACTATTAGTGCCATTTATGCCCGTTTTCCTCAACAATACCTGAATCATCCCCTAAGTAGGAGTCTCTTAACGAAGATAGCCCCTAAATACAACTCTTGCCTAATTTCATTTTCACCAAGCTATGTGATACCCGATCGCCTATGCTTCAGTGATTATTTTTATCGACATTTTATTCGATAGTGTTTCGTCTTAGTATGTCATAACTTTTCATTGAATATTATTATTACTTATTGTATAATTACAAAATGTTTTTTTTTATTTCATAAAAGTGACGGAACGAGCCAAACGTTCACATGGTGGTAAGTGCAACGTCTGCCCACAACAAATGCTGTGTCACGCAGAGAATTTCTGTGTGACACCACACTGCGCCCGTCACCCTGAGACATCAGTTCATAAGTCTCATATGCCCAGTGATTACGCTAGCTCTCAGTGCCCTTCAAACCGAAACACAGTTGTTTGCACACTACTGCTTCACGGCAGAATAACTGGCCCTGGGGTGGTACCTACCTAGACGGATTCCTGCATAGGAATCCTACCACCAGTAAAAACACTGTTGGTGCTCGCGTGCATGGCTTCAGGCAGTATTCAGATGTTGTCAACGAGTTCGAAAATCGGCCAGGAATACATCGTCTATACGCCTATCCATTTTATACACGGTAATTTCCCTCGACCTAGAATAACTTTATCCATCAGATGAAATAGTAAGAAGAAAATAGATATATTAAGTATGATGTCGGCATTTATTCTGGCGATGAGATTGGCAGCAGCGGTCTAGCGATTGACTTCTAAGCTCCGGATCGGCGCTTTGATGCCAGCCTGGACAAATGTTTGTACAGACATACCCATGTGTAACTTCAGTGTAAGTGCACAAAATAAATATAGGGGGGTAACTTTCAACAAAATTAGTTCGATAATAGCTGAAACGTTGAAAGTTCCCGTAAACATTAAACGTAGAAATTAATTTACAAGGGAAGCTTACCATAGCATAGGCGGCATTTATTTTAATAACATAATTGAGTTTGCCAAGTGTCTTGTGCAAGCTGGTAATTATTGAAAACAACGAACGCAGAGGTCACAAACATTTTTTTGTCTTTAGAGACATTAGTTAACAAAATGCTCAATAAATTTCAATACTAACCTTGTAGAACCAATAAACGTGGTAAAACGTAGCGTAGTGCGACCCCTCTACAGATGGAGTGACGACCTGCTTTTATGACAGTCTATGGGGAAGCATAGGCCTTCCACTTCATAATGTCGATCAACTTCAGCTATACTTCTCAAAATTCTCACGGGGGGGGGGGGGGGGACCATAACCCCCCTATGTACAGGCAGTCGTGTCTGTTTAGACACGTTCTGGATACTCATGAATTTCTGCAGACTCCATTCCCCTTATATACCCTTCTCTCAATATCACCGTCACTCGTAAACTTAGAAACCAGATACACAAACTCTTTCCCTTATTCCACTCTTTCTCCTTTAATCAGAACTCTGCAATCCGTCATCCTTTCTTCTCATTCAAAAACCATAACTTTCTTCTTACTTACATTCATTTTCATCCCTTTGATCGCCAAGCATTATTATTATATTTACATTGTATTAAAAACTTAAAGAGATTTTGGCTTTTGTTTATGATCTGATATTAAGAACGACGGAATGAAGTAATATTAAAAAGAAGGAGCCCCGACGAAATCCGTATCAATATGGAGAAGGAAAAAGCATTATGTAGGACCAAAAAATACTTGTGTGCCGAGTTGGGAGGATGCCGACTATGACTCTTGAATTTCTCTTGAATTTTTCTACTTACAGGGAGCTTTTAAGATCAACTGTGTGGGCTGAGAGGAGCTCTCGCCAACGAGTGTTGAAAGGGCGCAAGACACACAATGAGATTTGGTTTCCCGTTCGGAGGACAAAACGTCTGTAGCGACATGAGAAACTCTAAAAAATATCTCATACGTCCGTAACCGCGCTATGAAAGTTTCTGGGGCGCTAACTATGTCTACAACATCTAAAATATTACAGTAGGAGATCCCATTCGATAGTGATTAAACCGAGGTTCGTACCTTCTTCAGAGCCCTTGGATCATTTCGAGAACCCCCCCTCCCCTTTTTAATCGGATACTATTTTATTCATTTTCAAGGGTCGGAGTCTAGCAGCGGGCGGCAGCACCGTCTCTTGTCAGAAGCGACATTGTTCTTGTTATTCGCATCTGCCCACGAGTCGCTTCCGATGACTTCCGAATATTAGTATTACACATACAAAAAAAAAAACATGAGGAGAAGACGTCCTCCCCTGATCAAACCATCCGATCTGGCGGGTAGCTAGCCTTTTCCTTGGCAATATCATTCGCCAAAGGTCTAAAAGACACCAAAAGCGGCATTAACTAACCGCAAATTTATCTTGCCAAAGTGCGGACGACCCTGCTGCCAACGCTACCATCTACCACAGACGTTCAAGGCCTGATGATGATGACATAGAGTAAGTTGTAAAAATCAAGTGTCTGAAAGTTGCATTAATATGAAAAGATCGCGTATGTTAAAATTCGATTTTACAATATTCCGAGTTTAGTAACTAATTTGTGTTTTTTTTTTAATAATAAAAAAAATGGATTTGGCATTTATTTTTGTAGTGAATAATCATAAAGTATGTTATAACGATAGGTGCGCTAAGATTTTTAAAATATTTTAACAACTCGGCGGTTGACTGTCATGGAGTCAATATCACTTGATAATGCCTCGTTTTGAGGTGAAACACGTGTCGTGTTCTCGACTTCAGTGGTGTGTATTGCCTAGTGGTAGTGTTGTCGTGGTGGAGGGTATCCGGTGGCGGCTCCCTGTGGCGGTATTGGTTTTCTTGTGCACGCTGTTGAGGGAGGGCGGGCGGTGCTCTTCAAAACCAGGTAATACACACCATTTTACATTTTGCATGCGGATTTTAGCAAATTAACTTTCTCTTCCTTTACTATTTTAATATTAAAACAAATGAAGCTGCTCGTGGTATACGACATTTCTTTGCTGAAATTCATTTCGAAAAATAATAACATAATGAACTATTATTTACTGTCGCGATAATGCTTACTCATACATACATACATAAGATCACGACTGTATCCATATACGGTAGTCAGAGACTGGGCATTCACTGCAAAAACAGATGACTGCCACAATCCACGTTTCACCAAAACAATATAATGCACTTGGTGTGATAGGTGGTGAGCCCATCGCCACCATGCGCTGTTGGGTGCACAGTGCAGTTTAATTCCTTACTAGCCTTTTACGAGATCCATTCGATGAGATGGAGTGGTAGTATTCTTTTAACGAGCCGCCACCGCACGGCTTTTTGCTTGCTTAGGTGCTTAATCAGGTAACTCTTTTAAGCTATCCTATTGGCTAATAAAAGTAAAGATTGATACTAGTGTTTAAAATAGGTAAAAACCCGTGTCACATATACTGAAACCGGACGTACTAAAAATGTGGGAGTTCCGAAATTGACTCACTAGTACCGCTTGCAATATTAGTATAGTATTTCTTAGTTAGCTTTTCAAAAGTCATACAACTTAATGTTTTCTGTAATAAATTTAAAGAAAATTACATTTTAAAAAATGTTTAGCACTCCTAAAAGGTGTAATCAAATAAAATCAACGTAACCTCAATTGTTTCGATGCGAGCTTCTCTATTCACTCAATAGTATATTTGTAGCTTCTACGATAAGTAAAATATAGACTGAAATCTAAAACATGGCAGTACTAGTTGAAAATATTAATTTCTCTATCTGTTTATCTTTAACAGCATTAAGACTTGTCGGGTTTTGGGCGCCACACGATCTCACAGATCGTAAAAAACTGTGCTATAATGTGTACGGTTTTTTTTGCTTCATGTTTCTGTTGGGTGAGAATTAATTCGTATATAATCTATTAATTATGTCAGCTAAAATTAGTCACAACTTTATAGTTGTGACTAATTTGAGACTTACTTATTTAGACAAGTATTTTTGCCCTGACTCTACTTCTTCTTCTTTTAATTCTGTCCCCTTTCAATAGAATTCTTCCCATGCCAAGCCAGTCACGAGAGTGACAATAGATAATTTAAAATGTCGATGAACAGCAAAATGATAGTGAACTTATACTGCACAATTGCTTGACTGACGGAGACAAAACAAAAAGTACAATTCTGGTCTCAAATTGAATTTTCCAATCACTGTACACGTTCACAAGCACTTTCTGCATAATAAACTATCAATACTAAACATCAAAACTCAAAATATACAGAGAAATTACAAAATTAATTTAAAACACTACGGTCACTTTTCGAGTTGACGCCAAAAGACACTTATTGCTTATCATAAGCTAATTCTTATTTTTGAAAGGATAACAGCCTGCCATTTTATCCTAAGAGAGGTTAGTTTCACATATATTCAAAATACACATGATGGACGCAAAATGAATCTTGGCGTCCGATAACAAGAGCCGCCACTTCGGTCTGTCTCACGCCACCTCGTGCCAGTCTTCTATTTGGACCTCACGCAAGCCCTTCTCCACTTCTTCTCTCCAGCGGTAAATGGGACGGCCGACCCATGCCGCCGCCATACGGCTTCCACATTGTTTCGACGTGCCTGATTTTATCTCGCCGATGATAATGAAGAAAAGTAACTTACGAGTAATTTGCTAAGATCCGCTTGCAGAATATAAAATGGTGTATATTACCTAGTTTTCGAAGAACACCACCCACCCTCCATTATTATCCATATCCATAAATTAACTTTACTTACTACTTTCCTTCATTATAATGGATTTCTGCAAAGTAACGCCTGATTGTATTAAGTATATTAAATTGCCTTTCCGATGATATTTGTTTTTTTTTAAAGTTTCCGGTTGTGCCTAGTTCTCCACACTCTATCCTCAGTCCGTACTGGACCCAAATCTTCCGTAGTTTCTCTCTGTCACAAGCAATTTCTTTTCCGCTTTAAGAGTCAGTACCACATTTGAACCAAAATGGCAGCGACGGGGACGTACACCTATCCCTACAGTATGTAAGCCTTAAGAGTCAATGACCAAGCTTCATAGTCGACAATCAAAATGAGTATAATGACGCTTTCGTAAATACGTATTCTGGTACATCTGACTGATAAGCCCTGACACCTACATCTAGTGCGGTGCTGCACTACAGTGGTACCCCACATGATGTCATGATTCATTAATTTTGTTATCCTAAAATTAGTTTACTGAAGAAGATAGTACTCTCTCAGCTGGCTGGGCCTGGCATATTTGAGATGGTTATTCCACCATTTGTCGTGAGGTTTTTGTTTGGAATTTCACTTCGACTTTACTACACACAGAGGATAACATGTGCGAGTGATAGTTGCGTATGTACAATCATACGCAACTATCACTCGGTAAATTGTTTAAAAATAATTATAACGTACAAAGACAAAAAAAACATTTTTTTCATTAATTTTTTAAATGCAGAATTTTTGAATTACCGAACTGGCGGGCCCGTTGCCCTGCTCAGCTCAGTTACTAGATGAAGAAGCTGTAAAAGCCAAGAAAGCTAACAGTAAAAATTTCATCTATATACCCTGAGACACTAGCTCTTAGTGCCCTTCACACTTTCACTCACACTTTCACTCTTCACACACTACTGCTTCATGGCAGAATGACTGGCCCTGCGGCACTAAATATTGATGATTTAATAATTTATATTTCCTTTAGATAATGTTGACGAAGAAGTCTCTTGAACAAATTTTTGTTAGGTGCAGTGTTAAGTTTTAATCACAAATTTATTACTTTAGGCACGTACATAATAATTCAAGTGGTGGATATGTTCCTGATATGGGGCAACCTGCCTCTAATGACGGGAACGGCTTTTCTGCTCTTTACAAACCTAGCACAGGTGGCAAAGCTCGTCAATTTACTGACGAGGAGGCGAAAGATCCAAGCGATTATCGTTGATGCCGACCAACTCCTGAGGAGCGAGAGTTCCGCCGAGGGAAGAAGAATTATAATGGAGTAAGTAGAGGTTCTTTACTTCATAAATATATAATAAAGTAAAGAAAGTTAATTAGCTAAGATCCGCATGCAAAATTCTAAAATGGTGTGCATTATCTAGTTTTTGAAGAGCACCGCCCGCTTTACCACAAAAGCGTTCACAAGGAAACTAATACCGCTACCGGGTGCCGCCACCAGCCACTCTCACTAGGCAATACACACCACTAAAGTCGAAAAACGTGTTGCACCTCAAAATGAGGCATTATCGACTGATATTGACTCTACGACAGTCAGCCGCCGAGTGACATGACACACCATTTTAAATTTTGCAAATTAACTTTCTTTCTTTTATTATAATGGATTTACGCAAAGTAACGCCTGATTGTATTTACTATTTTTGGAGGTTCATATAATATTTATATATTAATTTGATGACATTATCAAGTACACATTAAATATGCAAATCATTATAGGCAGCATTCAATCAGCCCACTGTTGGACATAGATCTCTCCGAAAAGTATTTGTCTTAGTAATGAAAAGACCAGATCGAAAGTACACAAGCCGGTACCGCGCAGCAGTGTTTAAGTTGCGATGCCTGGTACTACGGCCTTGGCCTATAAACTAGAACAGTGATTATGGCAGATTGTTTTTACTGGTGGTAGGATTCCTATGCAGGAATCCGTCTAGGTACGTATTACCTCAGGACCAGTTATTCTGCCGTGAAGCGTTAGTGTGTAGGCATTACTGTGTTTCGGTCCGAAGGGCAACGAAAACTAGTGTAATCATCACTGTGTGCTAATTGCCGCAATGTGGTGACATAAAACACATTCTGGGTGTCACAGCATACGTTCTGAGCAGACGTTGCACTTATTACCATCAGGTAAACGTTTTGCTCGTCTCGTCACTATTTCCAATAAAAGAAATCCTCCTAACTCGGAAAAGGCTTTGTCCAGCTGTGGACTGAATATGGACAATGATGACGATGAATCAAGTATTAAGTAAGGTAACAACCTATAACTGTCTAATTTTTCAGCTGACCAACCTTCTGTAATTTCTGAGAGCGTTTTGGACCCGAAAAGAGTTTACCCTGCTGCTCCAATGCGGCGGACTTCACATGATTTCGAAATATTTTTGTTACTCAGACGTTCAGGTTTACTCACGATGTTTCTCTTCACCTCAGCGGTGAGAAAGAGAAACATCGTAGTAAATCAGTACATAAAATTACAGAACAATTTTAGTGGTGCAGATCGAATTCTGGTCACGCGCGTCTTTGAAATGCTCTGACTTTTGTAAAATATGACTGAATAATTGCTATTTCCGTCTGCACCTTAAAAATTATGTGGAATTTGGTTTTTAAATTGGGATTTGGTTTTTAAATTTAAATGCAAATATAGGATTTTGTGAATAGTCTATTTTTATCGTACGGTTTTTTTAAATGGTATGTCACCCTTGGTTTGTGCAATTTGGGTAATTTGGTGTGACGACGGTTTGAAGGCGTGACTGTATGTATAAACTTTACAGACAGAGCCGTCTTCTCTGAAGAAACTTTTCGTTAATTAGGGTATATGCTTTCTGTGTATAGATGCAATCGTGAGACAGCTCTCCAGCAACTTATGTATACCTGTCTTACGGTCGTGACAATGATCGGCTGGGCAACGAGCGCCGAAAAGAACAGACTACCTCTGCGCGCCTGGTACTTAATGATTTATAATCTGAGATATATTTTGTACTAGCTGATGCCCGCGATTATGTCCGCGTGGATTGAGGTTTTTAAATTACCGTGAGAACTCTTTGATTTTCCGGAACAAAAAAGTCTTATGTCCGTCTCCAGGACGCAAGCTATCTCTGTGCCGAATTCCGTTAAGATCGGTTTAGCGGTGGAGCCGCGAAAAGGTAGCAAACAGACAGAGGGATAGAGAGAGTTACTTTCGCCTTTATAATATAAGTATGGATTAAGACAGTGCGGGCTAGTAATTAGTATCTGACTACTACGCCGCGGGTCTTTAATTCGAATCCTGGTCGCAACCAGCAAACAAAAACCAATATTTGGTTTTATGGTCTGGTTGTGTTGTGAATTTCGCCATGCCTCTGATACTGTGAATTTCGCATCCTAGTCCACTTCCGGTCTTATCACTCGCCGGTAGGTTATGACGAGTGAATGCCTGTGGGTTTCTTTGCGTGTGCACTTGTTGCACTATAATATTTCCCGCAAAGTTGATAGACTCGAAAGCTTGCTAGTTGTTCGAAAATCGGCTAATTAACTACAACTCCATCTGACAGACAGTGACGACGAGATCCAAGACAATGAGAGTGTTAGCTCAGCGGAAGCAGGACAGTGTTAAGTTTCTGACCCATTCATTAAATGGTGGATTCATTATGAGTTATAAGTGGTGGATTAAGGCTTAGGTCCGCGAGGCCCGGGCCTAGGCTGGCAACATTTAAAGGGCGCAAGATTATTATTGATTGGCTTCGGCCGTTGCTATATTTAAAACATATCTTAATTTCAATACTTCATTTTGTTATAACTATTAAATATGCAGTCACTGTATTATATTATTATAGTAAAAAGCAGTCACAAAAATGTATTATATGTATAATCTCAAATGCCCAGTAAGTAAGTGGTGGTAGGATTCCTATGCGGGAATCCGTCTAGGTGGGTACCACCCCGGGCCAGTTATTCTGCCGTGAAGCAGTAGTGTGCAAACATTACTGTGTTTCGGATTGTAGGGCACTGTGAGCTAGCGTAATCACTGGGCATATGAGACTTAAGAACTTATGTCTCAGCGTGATGGGCAAAGTGTGATGTCACACAGAAATTTTCTGGGTGACACAGCATTTGTTTTGGGCAGACGTTGCACTTATCATCAGGTGAACGTTTTGGACGTTTCATCACTTTATCCAATAAAAAAATTTATACTAGGTCGCACACTACTGCCGCGCGGCAGAATAATCCTCCGATGGTACCCACCTTTAAAGATCCCTCCATAGAGTATGATTCCCATGAAAGAATATACGTACTCACCGACAGACGTCATGTAATATAGATAAGGATTAAATGATAGTCGAATGACATTTATTAACGTCCGAGAGCTATCAACTTCTGATTCCACAGGCTGTGCCTAATGATTGATGACGCGCACTGGTGTCAGTTTCGCATATTTTAACTTTGACGCGTTTTCGTATAATTCACAGAAGCGTATTTAAGTTAGATGGCGCCCTAGGCCCGCCTAAAGCGATGTAACTCCGTCGGCCCATCACGATACAGACTACTTGTTCTGTTATAGAACAGTGGACTGGTGATGGGCCAAAATGATGATGATGAGCTTGAGAACCGTGGTAGTTAACTATAACTACTGAGGCATGACCCATACGAGAGTGATCTGTGTTCGATACCCAATAGCGGAATCTATTAAATATATTCTGATTTAACATCTTCTCGGCCTTGAAGGAAAATATCCATCCAGACAACATGACAACCTCACCTGTGCCATACAGTGCCCAACAGTGGGGTGTTAAACAACTCCAATTTTCTACTTAGAATTCATGGCACGTGTTACGGTTAATAATTTTTGCTACCAGGTACCCGTACGACACTAGCAAGTCGCCGGCATACGAGCTGACGTATTTGCACCAAGTTTTCGCATTGTTTGTGGCTGCTAGCCTCAACGTTCAGCAAGGACACCCTGGTCACAGCTCTGATAGCTCAGTGCCGCTGCCGGCTTCGATTGCTGGGACTGTCGCTGAGGATGTTGTGCTGTGATATGGATGTCAGAGGAAACGTAGGTGGCGGTGGTGTATATATTTGTTTTTATTGGAGAAAGGGTCAAGACAAGCAAAACGTTCACCTGGTGGTAAGTGCAGCGCCCGCCAAGAGCAATGCTGTGTCTCCTGGAACATTTATGCTTGGCACCACAGTGCGCCCGTCCCCCTTAGTGGTGGGTTCTTAAGTCTCATATGCCCAGTGATTACACAAACTTTCAGTGCCCTTTAGACCGAAACACAGTAATGTTTGCACACTACTGCTTCACTGCAGAATTACGAGGTGACGTTGGCCCTGGGGTGGTAGTTTCCTGGACGGATTCCTGCACAGAAATCCTACCACCAGTAATGGTAGTATAAAGATAGAAAGTCTGTCTGCATGTTGGCCTTTTCGTAATAGCTACACTCGGCAGACGCATTGGATATTTCTCTACCATACGAAGAAAAACATTAAACGTAAGATTTCAAGATATCTTTCTTCTATGCATTCTATATAAATCAGCAAAAATATGCTGATCTGCCGCACCTCGGTGGTGAAGCAAAAAAAAAAACGTAAAGATACCTGCATATCTTAAAACATATCGAAAATATTTTGAGAAAAAATATGAAGTTCGCCAAGCCAGACTGTATTTTTTTTATTGGAGAAAGGGGCGAGACGACCAAAATGTTCACCTAATAAGTCCAACGTCCGTAGCAATGCTGTCACTCAGATTATTTCTGTATGGCAATACACTGCTCCTATCCCCCTGAGACATCCGTTCTTAAGTCTCATATGCCCAGTGATTACAGTAGCTCTCAGTGCCCTTCAGACCGAAACGCCTGAACACTACTGCTTCACGGCAGAATAACTGGCCCTGCGGTGGAACCTACCTAGACGGATTCCTGCATAGAAATCCTACCACCAGTAAATAAATAATAACATATTGTAATATAAATAATAAAAAAAAAATTACTCTCTTATGATCTAGGAATATGCTCAGTTTGCGCATTAGCTGAGCATATTCTTATATTACATAGGCTTTTATGCTACCGGTCTGCGGGTCCAATTCCCGTAAAAATAAATATTTGTTTGGCTTACAGATAGTTGTTCCGTGTCTGGGTTTGGGTTATGTCTGTAATTCATTTACGATACTGAAGAAATCACAGACAGTTTCTAATAGTGACATCTTACGGTTTCTGATGATAATAATTGTAATTTAGTACTAGTAGGGATTTCAGCGTTAGAAAGCTACAGAGTACTCCCAAAAGATGGCGCTGTATTTTCTCAGTAGGTTCCAGAGAGCTATTTGTATATTAATTTACGTTTATTATAGTAAGTCTTACTTTCCCACTGCTGACCACAGGCTTTCTCTAATTTTTGAGACGGCTTTGGAGTTGGGGAGAGTCCGCCACGCTGCTCCAATGCGGTTTGACGGAGTTCATGTTAGTCCCCGAAATATTTGTATTCACAGGTTTACTCACGATGTTCCAATGCCACTGAGCACGTGGTAAATCAGCAGTAAAAATTGCAGTACAATTATAGAGGTATTGCCCACGAGATTTGAACTTAAGTCCCTACTATAACGTATATAATACTATAATCAGGGGGCGCCTGTCCTCTGAGCTAGCACGTCTCCATATTATTTACGTTTAATATCAACTATCACGCGTGTGGTGGCGGCTTAAGAGAATCTACTACCTTATCTTATCTCGTTGGTGTCGTAAAAGTCGACAGAGGGAAATGTTAAACCAGAATCAACTGCGCAGGAGATATTATAGTGCCACAAGTGTACGCGCAAACACAGAGGCACTCACTCGTCCCAACCTACCCGCGCCCGATGTAACGTTGATGCGATAAGATCGTCGAAGAGGTAGGCTAGGATGCAGTGTCAGAAACACGGGGACATCCACAACACAACCAGACCCGAAAACCAACAATTTATGTTTTAGCACAAATGATGGCTCCGGCTGGGATTCGAACTCAGGACCCGCGGCTTAGAAGTCAGGTACTCTGACCACTAGGCCACGCGGTCGTCAATGGTGATGATTAATATTGACTAAATAACGCAACCTGTCTGTTACTTAGTCATAATATCTTTTCAGCACCTTTTACCAGCGGAACAGGAGGCGATAGTAACAGCGCGGCTTCGTAACTGTGTGGAGCGCCACCAGTCGGCGCTGCACGCGGCCGTTCAGCTGCAGGCCTGCTTCTCGGAGCCGACCTTTGCGCAGTTCACAGTCTCCCTGGTCATCATATGTGTGACTGCGTTTCAGCTCGTTTCCGTGCGTGATGATCCTTACATACATATAGTCTCGCTTTTTTCCTATATATGGGACAGGGGCTACACATGTAGCCCACTTTTCGCCCTCGCTGTAAACAAGACGTTACGTGTGGCGAACCATGTTGCCGCTATTTTGATACGAGTAAAAAAATTCTGACTATCCTTTGCGTGCATATTATGGAGTTGGTTTGCACGAAGGAAGGCTGCCCGTACAAGACCTTAGTCACCTCTTCGACACCTCGGTAGGAAAGAGGTAGGTCTCTTCTACTGCCGGACACCTATCGGCCCATCCTTATCTATACATACCATACGTTGTGTTAGTTTTTGTTTTTAATTAGTATATTTTGATTAATTAATAATTGTAACGTGTATTGGAGCGCCCGCGCTCTTATTTTGATATAACGGCATTTATCTTGTATCAGACCCGAAAATCGATAATTTGTGTTTTCGAACCCAAGACCCGCGATGTAGAAATCAGGTACTCTGACCACTAGGCCACATTAAGATTTCCAAAATTTGCAACACGCTCAAACCCGGAACTACAATCTGTAGACAAATAAATATTTGTTCTTAACGGGAATTAATCACGAAACCCGTAGCCGAAATTCAAACCGGATATTGGAAGGTGAGTAATAGTAAATGTTCCTATGTTATACAGACACACGGCACTATAATATGACCAGCGTAGTTATTGGTTTGGACTTAATGCTACAAGGCATTCTCTACCAGTCTACCTTCGGGTCGAGCAGAGAAGATGTTGTGGGTGCCAAGATATCGTATTGATATAATCTTTGTCGATTGACACCACACAGACACACAGCCAAGATGACATTATTGATGATACTTAATGGACTTCTCTGATCTATTATTTCTTAGTATCTTTACCACATAAAACAAACTAATTATAAAAACGATGGATAGAATTATACCCAAAATTACTCTAGCCCTAAAGATCAGCAAGCAGCATCTGCATTAGACTGGCCATATAGCTCGAAGAACCGATAACCGATAACCGATAACCGCAATGGCAAGTAGTAACCTCATGTAGAGCACGACATTACTGGCAAAGGCAATGTAGGACGACCCTCTACTATAAGGAGCGACGGCTCTGAACTGTGTTCAGGGAAGAACTATGTTCAGCAGTGGAACATATGGCTGGGCGACGATGGGCTGGAACGAGTGGGCTAAAAATGGGCATATGAGACTTAAGAGTAAGTCTCAGGGTGTCGGGGGCAGTTTGGTACCACACAGACTTGTTCAAGTTGGCACAGTATTTGTTATGAGCGGACGTTGCACTTACCATCAGGTGAACGTTTTGCTCGTCTCGTCACATAATACAATAAAAAAGACATTCCAGTAAATTTCCTTACGCTTTCAGCAAGCAGGAAATCTAGTTCGCTTACTGTCAATGGCTACTTATCTACTAAACATGGTGTTCCAAGTGTTCCTGTACTGCTACCAGGGGAATCAGTTGTCTGAAGAGGTACACAATTTTTTCACCATTATGTTTTAAAGTAACAGCCTTAAAATGTCCCACTGCTGAACAGAGGCCTACTCTCATTTCTGAGTGGGTATTTGGAAGAGTCCGCCACGCTGCTCCAATGCGTGTTGGCAGACTTCACATGAGTTCGAAATATTTTTATTCCCCGGACATGCAGGTTTCCTCACTATGTTTCTCTTCACCGTTGAGCACGTCGTAAATCAGCACTTGAAATTGCAGAACAATATTAGACGAATTGCGAGGATCGAAGTCAGGTCAAGTCAAAGTTGCGTACCATGAAATTTAAGGCGAGCTACCGCGGTTATTACCTGTAATAACTGGGTAATTACACTAGCTATCGGTGTCCTTCAGACTGAATCACAGAATCCTGTTTGGCGGCATAAAGCTCGCACGGTACCTTCCTAGGAAGATTCCTGCATGGCCTATGCATCACCAGTGAAAACTACCAGATTGAAGAAGAAAGAAAGATCGTTTATTCACGCACAACATTCAGCACAGTGATTAAAAAATCATAGAAAAAGAAAAAATATGTAAACCTAAAGTTTACATAATAATAAAAAATACATCATTCAGAATAAATAAAAACTATTGAACTGAAAACTTAAAAAAATAAAATATTAACATAAATATAATACATTTAAATGAAACTAATTTTACGGATTTTATCGCGTTTTATTTTATTATTACAATAATGTAGTGTTCGCGTAAATATAAGAAATCATTATAAATATAATACAACAAAAAAAGTAACAAAGGAATATACTGAGGTGTTGTTTTATCTGTGCTGTAGAATTGCCGCGAAAAGGTTCTCGCTCAGTAATGGCCGCGGCTGTTTATCTCATTACAACCGCGGCGCAGATTTTCAGCGAGGCCGCTTTTCAGAGTTCCGCTGTTGCTGGAGCCGCGTACGAGTGTCCCTGGCATGCGTGCGGCGTGCCCGTGCGTCGCTCCCTGCTCGTTCTCATGACCCGCTGTCGCCGCGTTGCTCGCCTCTCCGCTGGCGGGTTTACTGCTTTATCGCTAGCCTCTTTTATGGCTGTAAGAATTTGTAGTATGCATATATTATAAACAAAGACTGAGAATGCTTCGATGGTTTAGACACGCGGAGAGGATGGAAGAAGACGATTGTAGGATGGATGGATAGGATGAAAGACGATTAACGGAACAGATTTATGAGGCGAGTGGGAATCTGCTAGCCTGTAAGGGTCGGCGCAGGCGTATGTATCACGACAGATGGATGCTCTCATCACCCTGAGACATCAGTTGTTAAGTCTCATATGCCCAGTGATTAGGACCACGTGGTCATCCCATATTAATATCATTTATTCCAGTTTATAATTGTCTTACTGCAGGTGTTACGCATTTTTAAGTTTTAAGAGCCTTTTAAGGTTTTTTATTGGAGAAAGTGACGAGATTAGCAAAACTATCATCTGATGGTAAGCTCAACGTTGGCAGACGATATAAAATGCTTCACCGAGAACATTTCCGCGTGGCACCTCGCTGCGCTCGTCACTCTGAGACATCAGTTCAGTCTCATATGTCCAGTGATTACACTAGCTCTCAGTGCCCTTCAGACCGAGACAGTTATGTTTGCAGACTACTGCTACGCGGCAGAATAACTGTCACTGCGGCTGTATCTGCCTAGACGTATTCCTGCATTGGAATCCTGCTACAAGTAATCACCAACGTTTGTGTATTGCTGAAGATTGTTTCCGGGCCGTTTCTATTAAAAGATTCTGTGCCACGCAGGTAGTCTTATCTGTAAAAATCTTTAATTTGCTGACTTTCCAACTGCAGTTTCCGACCTACCTGCAATCCGAGAATTAAATGAAAAAGCTAACTGGACACTCCATTGTTATTATATATTATTTCTTAGATAGTTGTGTATACGGCTCGGATGGTGCAGTGGCTGAACGATTGAGTTCTGGGCTATGGGAGGAGGATGAGGACGGGGATTTGATTTCCGCATGGAAAAAATATTAGCATGGCCTATAAATGGTGGTCACTATATAATCTTGGATTTTGAGGCTACACTAAGAACTACTTAAGTAAGAAAATGTGAACGTGTACCAACCATGCTGTTGGAATTTTTTTTGCACATTCATTTCAAGAAGGTGTTTAATTTTTAATCTGGAAAGTGTTTTTACTTTTTATGTTTCTAATTTTGTTATAAATATGTTTATTTTCAGATAATTAAGGCGTCTTACTCTCTGTTCACTTTATTACAGCAAGTCGAAGAGAAAAAATAAATAAAGCAGTCAGTTAATAAACTTAATAGAATTAAGTGTTACTATATGGATGTTTATTATAGTAAGAAAATAAAGTTAATTAGCTAAGATCCGCATGCAAATTATAAAATGGTGAAAGTTAGCTAGGTTTTGAAGAGCACCGCCCGCCCTGCCACAGTAGCGTGCACATGCAATCGAATACCGCTACCAGAGATACCTTTCACCACTAAAACACTACTAGTAGGCGGTACACACCACCAAAGTCGAGTATAAGATGCATTTTTCAACCCAAATCGATGCATTATCAAGTGTTATTGACACTTGACAGTTGTCGTGCACGCTATTGTTGTAGGGCGGGCGGTGCTCTTCAAAAGCTAGCTAACTTTCACCATTTTATAATTTACATGCGGATCTTAGAAAATTAACATTCTTGCAGCCAGTTAATTCAAAGAAGTAAATAAATAAATACTTAATTAAAATTAGAAAGAAGTAATTAGTTAATCAAGAATAGGAATATTGATTGAATTAAACTAAATTTATGGATTTTATCGTGTTGAATTTACTATTTACTTTCCTACATTTCAAACGCTTTGCAGAAATCATGGTTACTGGTTGCTTAGACTCCCTGATGTAATATTTAATCCAGGCTACCTTCGGCTTCTTAGTATCAGTATCAAAGCAACATTGATTCCCGGAAAGGGCTTGGGGTACTACCACCAGTATACCACTGGATCCTACCTCATACAGGTATATAAAATAGAAGTAAGTAAGTGTAGCAAGTGTTCGTTTGTTCATGTATGTATACATATTTAACTAGAGAGCTGTTATCGTAAAAAAAGTAACTCTAAAGCACGTTGTAAATTACCCAGGGACCAACTGTTTCATAATAATTGAAAACTTTGTCATAGGCTGCCATTTTCGACGTACATTGAAAAAGATTAGTGTTATTGACTATCGGAATTAGTTTGTCAACGTAAGGTTGTTTTTGAATAAGATTTTGTAGAGAGTCGGTTTTGTTTATACTTCGATTCGCTTTTTTTTTAACACCTGTCCAAAGAAACCCAAAAGTTAAAGCGAACGAAATCGCTGGTACAGCTAATAATAAAATTACATTCGAAACCAAGTATTATGCAGGTTTTCAAGTCACTGTAATCACGTTTTGCATAGATCAGAATTAATATCCATTACATCTAGTCATCTAGGTCTATTTAGGTAGGTACTCGTACCACTCCAGGGCCAGTTATTCTGCTTCACAGTAGTGTGCAAACATTACTGTGTTTCGGTTTGGAGGGCACTGTGAGCTGGCGCAATCAGTGGGCATATGAGACTTAAGAACTCATGTCTAAGGGCGCAGTGTGGTGTCACGCAGAAATGTTCTGGGTGACATAGCATTTGTTAATGGGCAGACGTTGAACTTACCATCGGGTGAACGTTTCGCTAGTTTCGTCACTTTTGCCAATAATAAATAAAAATCTAACATCTTAGTGCCTCCACTACAATGGTGTAAATACTTGAAACGTTGGGAATAAACAGTAAATTAAACGCGTTAAATTCCGTAAATTAATTATATTTCATAAATAGTATTCGCGTACATAATTTTCTGGTGGTAGGATTCCTATGCCGAATCCGTCTAGGTAGGTACCACCCCAGGGGCAGTTATTCTGCCGTGAAGCAGTAATGTGAAACCTTACTGTTTTTCGGTTTGAAGGGCATTGAGAGCTAGCGTAATCACTGGGCATATGAGATTTAAGAACTGATGTCACAGGGTCTCGGGCGCAGTGTGGTGTCACACAGAAATGTTCTGGGTGACACGGCATTTGTTATGGGCAGACGTTGCACTTACCATCAGGTGAACGTTCTGCTCGTTCCGTCACTTTTATAAAATTTAAAAAAAAATGATGTTTGATTAAATAACAGAAATGAAATCCTTTGTTATTGTAGACCAAGTAAATTAAAAATGCAATTGGCGCCATTTTTAGTAATAATAGAAACAATAAAAAAAGTCGTTTCAGACTTGACGCGTGTTGACATTAAGCGATTGTTTGAAAAAGGTGCAATGCGGCAAGGTGATAGTTAAAATAATAACAGTGTGCCGTGCTCAATTATTGTGTAACATAATCATGCAAATGGTGTGTACCATGTGTTGCCAGCATTTCGAGTCGATTCAGATATGTTTTAAAAATGATAATCTCATAGTAATCGATTTGAACCATAGCGACATCTTTAATTTAATTTAACAACAGTGATGTCGTGAGGCGTGGTATCTGAGAAGCCGCGCGCTTGCCTTAAATTTCATAGTACATGAGTTACCTGCCTTCGATTCCCGGTGCCGGCACAGGGATAGTTTACGAGACGAACTTACTCAGCGGTGACGGAAAACGTCGTGAGAGAGAGATCGTATGGGAACCTAAGGAATAGTGTGAAGCCCGCCAACTCGTATTGGAGCAACGTGGCGGACTCTTCCCGGCTCCAAAATCGTCTCAGCAATGAAAGTAGTCTAACAAATGCTGTGTCACCCACAACATTTCTGTGTGACACTACACAGCGCCCGTCACACAGAGACATCAGTTCTTAAGTCTCATATGCCCAATCATTACACTAGCTCTCAGTGCCCTTCAAACCGTAACACAGTAATGTTTGCACATTACGGCTTCGCGGCAGAATAACTGGCCCTGGGGTGGTACCTACCTAGACGGATTGCCGCATAGGAATCCTACCACCAGTAAAGGATACTTGGAGGATGGATGACGAAACAGATTTTTGAGGCTAGTGTGAAAGGACAAACCGGTACAGGTCGACGTGTTACGTTCGCAACGTATCACATTCAGATCGAAGACGTTTTGAGGAAAGATTAAGGAAAGCAACCGACGAGCGAGAATGAAAGCGCACATGAGAGTGGAAGAAGCGAAAGATGTATATGTATCAGGATCGTAGTATGTGGATGATGGTCTCTGCCTACCACAATGGGAAAGAGGCGTGACTTTGTGTATTAATGTATGTTTTTTCTTCTTAAATTCAAGGCGAGCGCTCGGTATCTGTGCTGCCAAGTCTCAAAAGGTTTAGGACACTTGTAAACTATTCTAACTTCTTAATTTCTATCGAAATGTTATCAAAGTGAAGTAATTTTTATACCTAATTTTACTAGTTCGTTGTCGAGTGTAAATTGTTTTAAAATGAAAGTTCTTGTAGCAAACGTATATACCACGATTCGTATTACAACGACTTTATTTATGATCTTCGGATTGTGGGCTCCAAATCATTTTAAGGGTCTAACAAAAAGTTTATACAGTTTATACTCAATTTTCTCGTCCATGTTCATCGTTGGTAAGTTTTGTTTTACGAACCAAAAATTATTTTCCTATTTAAAATTAAAACTTTGTAGATCAATGATTTTCATTTGAATATTTACTTTTTTGCATATTCATAAGATCTGTGATTACGATTGTAGCGACATCTACGTCACGACATGAGAAGCTAAAGAAATATCTCACTATATATTAAAGTTCTAGTCTAGCTATTAAAGTTTCATCGAAGCTTACTATATACACCAGGAGGTCTATTTTGTGACTCTGGTAGGTTTCGTGATCGGTTTTATTTTTACGTATGAAGTTCATTACGAAGCCGATCACGAAACCAACCAGAGTTACACAGTAGACACCCAGGGGGATGTGACCGATTAATATCATAAAAAGCGGCGTCGTTGAAGTTTTTTTGCGCCATTTCTTCTCCAGCGAAAACGCATTCCGAATTTGTGGCAAATGTGCATAATTCCTATAATAATTGGCTTATAATTGCCCTCCCGATTTAAGTAACTAACCGAGCCGAGGCCGGCCCCCTTAGGCACCCTTGAGTCAGTTTCTCTGAAAAACTCGTTTATAAAACATAGCAAATTGCACACAGTCAAATAGATAATTTCATACATGACAAAATGTTTGTAGAGATACGTATGTCTTCCTCGGCTCGCCAAGCAAGTCAAGGAGCTTGCAAGTGCCTAGAAAGAGGCTTGGCTATCAATAAAACGAATGATATAATGATATTGTCATAGATTTATTTAAATAAATTTATTTAATGTTTAATCAGTCGTCATCGTGAAAAGCAGCATTATGAACATCTATAACAGATAAATGTTGCAAATCGTTATCGGGGTTATTTGGAAAATCATCGGCATGGAAAATTATTATCGTAAACAGCTTCGACATGAAAGTTTTCAGTTCATCGACATCAATTTTTGCCTTATATCCGAGTTCCCGAGTTGACGCAAAAATCGGTCATAGATTTGAAAAACTTGTCAAGAAGACATTATTAGATAAAGCATTATAAAATAGATCATTATGTAGAGGACAAAGATGTGTGAAATTAACTCAGATTCTGCACTTGCAAACCCTAGTAACCCTAGTCGCCGTGTGGTAGCGGCTTAAGACAATCTACTACCCCATCTCATCCCGTGGGTGTCGTAAAAGTCGACAGAGGGAAAATGAAAACCTGGAGATGGGCAGCAGCATCCTGCTGGAACATATGAATAAATAAACTGCGGTTGCCAACCCGTCTGCCAAACGTGGCAACTATGGCAAAATCCCCCCGAAACGAGAGCTACAAACTTTTGTGGCAATCTATGGGGAAGGTCTATGTTCAGCAGTGGACTATTGATAGGCTGAAACGACGACGACGACGAAACCCTAGTAAATTTATGATGAAAGTTTTATGTAATTAATAAATTACAGTAACTGGTATCCTCGGCTTCGCCCGCGCGAGATTCCACTACACTTTAACGAAGATATGGTACATTTTTAGGTTCCCTCAGGAACCATCAATTTTTTCGGGATAAAAGTAGTAGCCTATGTTGTTCTCGGGCCTCTAAACTGCCCGCATACCAGGTCCATCGGTCACTCCGTTGAAGCGTGAATGACGAACAAACAAGCCAACAAACACACTTTCGGATATATAATGTGTATGGATTATGTAATATGCATTGAAATAAAGATGGACCTGAGAGTTTCTTGTCGGGTCTCTCTCAGAATATCTTATTTTTCGAACTGGTGTAGATTTTGACGTTCATAAAAGCTTTAAAAAAGCCTAAATTGAAAAAATTTATTTGACTCTAACTTTTTTTAAAGTAAGATGGTTGTTACTTTGTATGGCGGCTTCAGAGAATCCACCGCCCTATCTCATCCCGTGGGTGTCGTAAAAGTCGACAGAGGGAAAATGAAAACCAGGATATGGGCAGCAGCATCTTCCTAGAACATCTGAATAATTAAACTGCGGTTGCCATCCCGCCTGCCAAGCGTGGCAACTATGGCAAAATCCCCCCAAAATGAGAGCTACAAACTTTTGTGGCAATCTATGGGGGAGGCGTATGATCGACAGTGGACTAGTGATAGGCTGAAATGATGTTGATGACGATGATGCATCGCTTCATACTTTACTGTTACAGCTACGAATCACGAGCTCAATTTTTTTTGTAAATACCACTTTCATCTATGCCCTCATGCCACGTTCAGATCCATTGTTTACACGTCAATAATGGACGAGCGATTTGCGTTAGTTTAATTTTGATTATCCATTATTATGGAATATTACTAACTATTTGTGACGTCTTTTATGGTGCTTATTCTATGAGCTATCCAATCGGACCACTCGCAGTGACCCGTTCCGCTAATTTTAAAGGAAAGTATTTTGTGTAAAATTCGATGCGTGCGGCTTCTATTGAGGTAGTTTTGAGGCCGCTGGGAACGCTAAAAGATCAACACCACTATCACTAAACTAGAGGACAGCATAGCCACTTACCCATTTAAGTGTTTGGATCTTGGGCGCATCCACGTTGTCTTGTGCTTGGCGGCAAGTCTGAACATAGTATTCGTTATCGCAAGCTCGTATTGAGCACAAAGACTGAGTAGCAACTGACCATTATTGTTCATGTTACCAACTCCGTGTCGATCCAGAACTCCAGGCCACGCCACGTAGTCCCAACCAACTCTGGCATTGAAGTCGCCTAGCAATAAAACCTGCTCTCTGGCATTTATGCTGTCAAGGCATTGAGATAGCTCCTCATAAAATTTATCCTTGATGTCATCAGACTTGTCTTGATGGCAAATCCTTCATCTTAAAGTCTATGTTCGGAGGAAGCGGTACCTTTCCAATATAAAGTGTAGTCGCCTCCATCTTCCACCAGCTCTCCTTCATCAGCAAGAGGGGTTTCGCTGAGCGCAGTCACATCTCCGTCATAGTGACTTCATCCCATCGCCACAGGACTTTGCGTAATCGGAGTCAATCAAACGGAAGCAGATGATGATGTCCATACATCATCATAGAAGTCCAAGAAAACCTGGAAAATCAGACTTTATATCGCTGTAATTCCCACTACCTATGAGTTCCTAGAATTTTCTAAAAAGAAAATTAATTGCAGGAATTTATATAATTGTGCAACTGGGCGATCTTTATCAAGTTTGGGGAGATGTACCTCTGATGACTGCTACACTGTTTCTGGTTCTTAGCAACTTGGCGTTATGTGGTAAAATGTTGAATTTGATATTGAGAAAAAAAGAAATACAAGCGATGATCGCTGAGGTCACTGAAGAACTTAGTGCTGAGAGCAGGGTGGAAGGTAAAAAGATAGTGAAAAGGTAAGCTTGTTTAGAACCATCTAAATGGTTTTGTTATTGAAAATGACAGTAGATTTTACTTTAATGCCGACGAACGAGAAGACAGTTACACTGGCAGTTACTGTGCACACACCTACATCCACGTTGCCAATCAATCACCGGTTTAAGTTGATCGAGTCCTCATGGCCGACTTTCGACCAGGGAGTCAAGTACCGAATATTAGTGGAAGTTAGGAGATATCATAGTTATTGTCCATATGAATATGTTCTACTGCTGTCTTAGTGCATTCAGTCTAGTCTCACTGGGGTAAGGTTGTAAACAAACATACGTTCCCATAGAGCTTCGTCGCCGTCGTTTCAGCCTATCAATAGTCCACTACTGAACATAGGCCTCCCCCATAGATTGCCACAAAAGTTTGTAGCTCTCTTTTTGGAGGGATTTTGCCATAGTTGCCACGCTTGGCAGACGGGTTGGCAACCGCAGTTTATTTATTCAGATGTTCCAGCAAGATGCTGCTGCCCATCTCCTGGATTTCATTTTCCCTCTGTCGACTTTTACGACACCCACGGGATGAGATGGGGTAGTAGATTCTCTAAGGCCGCTACCACACGGCAAAGAGCTTGATGTTAGATTATTATTAGATCCCTGGTAGCTCAGGTTTCTTAAAATTTCATACTAAGTTAGTAACCCTGGTGACCTGTGCCGATCCCCGGCTTCGGCACTACATAAATTGGTCTTGCAATTTTAAGTGTCGATTTACCACGTGTTCAACGATAAAGAAAATATCGTACAGAAGTTTGCATGACTGAGTTATAAAATACTCGTATTTAGTCGTAACAAATAAGTTGAGACATATTTGTGGGTTTATAGATAACTAGCGACTCCATCCGAGTGGATATGGGTTTTTTAGATATCCCTTAGTACAACTATTTGATTTTCCGGGATAAAAAGTATCCTATGTCCGTTCCCAGGATAGAAGCTATCTCTGTACCAAATTCCATCAAGATCGTTTCAGCGGTTGAACCGTGAAAAGGTAACAAACAGACAAAGGGACAGAGAGAGTTACTTTCGCATTCATAATGTTAGTATGGATAGTGAGTGAAATTTGATTTCCATCTAGGAACTACAATTACACTTACGACTAGACAACACAGACTTTAATAGGTGGTAGAATCCTATGCAGGAATCCGTCTAGGTAGGTACCACCCCAGGGCCAGTTATTCTGCCGTGAAGCAGTAGTGTGCAAACATTACTGTGTTTCGGTCTGAAGGGCTTATTAAAAGGAAGAAGAAAGAAGAAGGTTAGCTCTCAGTGGCTTGCGTAATCACTGGGCACATGAGACTTAAGAACTTATGTCTTAGGGTGACGGGCACAGTGTGGTGCTACACAGAAATATTCTGAGTAACACAGCATCTGTTATGGGCAAACGTTGCATGGACCATCAGGTGAATGTTTTGCTCGTCTCGTCACAATATGAAATAAAAAAAAAATTAATAGTTTTTATTTAACTTAGTTGCGGTAGTGAGATGACTTTCCAGTATTATACCTATATCTTGTTATCAAACTTAACGATACTGGGCTGGGCCACTAGCGCCGAGAAGAACCAACTGCCTCTCCGAGCATGGTACGTTTTGAGATTGTTTAAAATAATGCATAACTACTCACATAAGACAGTACCTTTATTGGTGTCTGTATTTACGAATGGATTTAACTCGACAATTAAATACTGAAGCTATTGACATTGACATGAATTTTCATCAAATCGATCAAATACACGTATGTTTCATCGTGTTTGTTCCAAGAAACTATAATTTGTGTATTTGCATAATTGTTCTCCGGCTCCGCCTGGTATACGAACTCAGGAACCGCGGCATAGAAGTCAGATAATCTAAGAACTAGGCCACGCGGTCGTAGTCAAATATAATGGAGTCGTAAAAGTTGAGATATCCTGTTCATTATTACTTAAAAAAAATGTATATGTATTTTTGATGTTTATTTGAAAGCACCCGCTTAAATTCTCTGCTTAACTCGTGGTTGACTGGTAGAGAATGCCCAATGGCATTAAGTCCGCCAATTGTAAATTTTCTGTGCAATAAAGTTTAAATAAATTAAAAAAATTTATTTACTGAAATATTTTTTCTCACTCGTTCAGGTACCCGTACGATACATCGAAGACTCCTGCATTTCAGTTAACCTACGCGCATCAGGTTTATTTTATTTATTTATTAAATAATTTATGTACACACAAACAATGGTTACAAAGAAAACAGTATGAAGGAATTTAGTAAAAGAGCACAGCTCAAAAGCATAGTTCAAAAGAGATGAAGATAGTTATTCTGCCGTGAAGCAGTAGTGTGCAAACATTACTGTGTTTCGGTTTGAAGGGCACTGTGAGCTAGCGTAATCACTGGGCATATGAGACTTAAGAACTGATGTCTCAGAACGACAGGCGCAGTGTGCTTTCTGGGTGTGCTTCTGAAATGTTCTGGGTGACACAGCATTTGTTATGGGCAGACTTTGCACTTACCATCAGGTGAACGCTTCGCAAGTTTCGTAACTATATCCAATAAAAAAGTCGCTAAATTATTAGAATATTAGTATTTTTTTTAAATTTAAGCCGTGTGGTGGCGGCCGTTAAAAGAATTCTACCACTCCATCTCATCCAATGAATCTCGTAAAAGGCGAGTAAGGAATAAAACTGCACTGTGCACCCAATAGCGCATGGTGGCGATGGGCTCACCACCTATCACACCAAGTGCATTATATTGTTTTGGTGAAGCGTGGATTGTGGCAGTCATCTGCTTTTGCAGTGAGTGCCCAGTCTCTGACTACCCCTTATGGGATACAGTCGTGATCTTATTTATGTATGTTTTTAAATTTATCCGTAAGACAACCTTCCAAAGTGTCAGTAAATTTGCTGATTCACCCCTGTGGCAACTACACTTCCTTTAACACAGTTTGTTTTACAGTGCATTGCAGTATTACTCGTGGCTTTGCTGAATGTAAGCTTCGACTCGTTAGTGACAACGCTTATCTGCCTATGTCGCTGTCGCTTACAGCTCTTGGCTCTGTCACTTACCACTCTCTGCAACGGTCTCCTCGTTAATGATAAGGTTAGTTTGTGACTGATATAGAAATTAACAGAAAACTTATCTAATTTGTTTAAAGTAAAGTAAAGTAAAGTAAATTTTCAGCCTATAAATGTTCCAATGCCGAGCACAGGCCTCCTCTCATTTCTGAGAGGGTTTTGGAGCTAGGAAGAATCCACCACGCAGCTCCAATGCGGGTTGGCGGACTGCACATGTCCTCGAAATATTTCTATTCCTCGGACATGTAGGTTTCCTTACGATGTTTTCCTTCACCGCTAAGCACGTGGTAAATCAGCACTTAAAATTGTAGAACAATATTAGAGGTGCTGGCACCGGAGATCGAACCCAGGTTACTCGCTAACTATGAAATCAAAGGCGAGCACCAGGCCCCTGAGCTACCAAGGCTAATGTGTTTATTTATGTCTAAATAAAATAAAAGTTACTGAAAGAGGGAATCTACTTCTGAAATCAGTGTCATCCACCATTTTCTTATTTTTTCCCAATAAACTTCACAAATGCTATATTTGCCACACTTTTCAGGTGGGTTAGCAAGCGTATCCCTTTTAAATTACCAGAGTATTGTATACTTTGTATGTACATAGGTAACTAGATCTTTCTTCGAATTGCATTTTTTAATTGGAACGATTGCCAAAGTTTTTCCTGATACGATGTGAATATCGAATGTAGACTCAGCACAATATCTATAAGAAAGTTCAGCTCCGAGGATCCAGCAAAACTTTGTAATGATAAATAAGTGATAAGTTAGATAAGGAATGTTATGATAGATCAAGTAAACTTGGTTTTTTTTTTGGTTATATTCAGTTCCTATAAGCATTTTTATTTACCGCGAAGAGAATATTTGTTATATTAGTTTCCGCTTATCGAAATATATTGTAGCGACATATGACTATGTTGACTGACTGACTATGTCACCACACGAGAAGCTCTATTCATATCTCATATGTTCTTAATCTCACTATGAACGTTTCTGAGATGCGAAATATATATACAACATCTGAAGATAACCGGTAGGAGGAGACGTCCTCCCCAGACCAGACCATACGATCTGGCGGGTAGCTACCCTTTTCCTTGGCAAAATCATTCGCTAAAATATTTTTGTTCTTTCTAGAACATTCGCAATGTCTTTGTGGAGCGGGCTGTGTCTGCCCGTCTCCATCAATGCATACAGCAGCATCAAGCGGCTTTGGAGCAAGCTCGCAAATTACAAGTTAACTTTTCTTTTCCAATCTTTGGCCAATTTTTAGTGTCTATGGTCATTATTTGCGTCACAGCGTATCAGTTGGTTTTCGTAAGTATTTGGGCTCTGTAATCAACTTTATTAGCACCAGTTGCAAGATACTATGACTCAAGTTCCTGGCCATGGCGCCAGGTCAGGATATAGAAAGTCAGGAAGACCAACCTCACGACATTGAAAAATTCGCTGGCAGATATTGGACGTGTGCAGCCCGAGGAATAGACCGTTAGTCTTCTCAGTAGGAGACCTACAAAGTCTACTTATAAGGGCTTCTTGCTAAAACGCTCATTGAATTTAAATGATCCATAACACACGATACATAATATATTTCATTTGTGATGAAGGAGTTAAATATATTTTTAATAGTCCATTGCTGGACATAAAGCTCCAAGAAGAGAGTATCTGTGTAGTGCGGACTGTTATTTTTCGAGAGGGTTATTCCGGTCATGTGGTTTTCCAGACATTTCCCTTAGTCGACTTTTACGTCACCCACTAGATGAGGCGGGTAGGTAAATAATGGTTATTTCGTAATCTCTTGGAGGTCAAGTGATTTTTCTAGTGTCGAGTAGTGATTTTCATCCAACACGCCATCACCGTAAGGCAATACAAAAGTTCTATTTGCTAACTGCCTTATCTTATTCTATTAATAATTATTTTTTTCTTTTTTTTCTTCTTTTAAGACCCACACTAGGATTTCTCCTAAAAATTTTACATGCACATCACAACCAAACCTTAAAAACCAACCATTTGTATTCCTGACGGAGATTGGGATTCTAGCTGTAATTCAAACCCTCACCACGGCCACGCGGTCGTCCCATATTAATATCATTTATTAACGATTATGATTGTCCTACTGCAAGCGTTACGAGTTTTGAAGTTTTAAGAGCCGGGACCTAGGCACACGTGTTGATGGACTTTATTTTATTGGAGAAAGTGACGAGATTAGCTAAACTTTCATCTCAAGGTACGTGCAACGCCTGCCCATAATATGTGCTGTGTCAGCGTGAATGTTTCTGTGTGGTACACTGCGCCTGTCACCCTGAGACATCAGTTCATAAGTCTCATTTTCCCAATGTAGTGTAATACTAGCTCTCAGTGCCCTTCAGGCCGCAGCACACTAACGTTTGCACACTACTGCTCCACGGCAGAATAACTGCCCCTGCGGTGGTACCTACCTAGACGGATTCCTGCATAGGAATTGTACCACGACTATAAAATGGACTTTATGGTGTAACGACATCTATGTCGCCACCTGAGAACTTCAAGAAATATCTCATACGTCCATCATAGCGCTATTAGGAGCATCTGAGATGCGCATCTGAAGATTATTGGTTGGAGTTGACGTTTTCCCCAGAATAGACCATCCATCCACCCTTTTCCTTGGCAATATCATCCGCCAGAATGGTATCCTTTAAAAGACTTAATGGCATCGAAATATTAATGTTCATTGATACTACAACTTTCACGTAATACTTGTTTTTAGGAGGCAAAACACCCGGTGCGCATTATTTCAATGCTTTTATATCTGATAGTCATGATGATGCAAGTGTTTGTCTTCTGTTACCATGGAAACAAACTAGTAGACGAGGTATCCAGTTCAGATCTTTAAAAAGTCTTAGTTTGTTTTGCCTGCCACCGAAATATAACGATTTTCTTATGAACTATTACTTTGTATAAGTAAACTTGAAACTTTTTTTGTAATAAAGTAACGAGACGAGTAAATCGTTAACCTGATGGTATGTACAACGACCGCTCATAAAGATATGAAATGAAATGAAAATTCTTTATTTTTCGACGTAAGAATTTTTTTTTGTTATTTGATAAAGTGATGAAACGAGCAAAACGTTCACCTGATGGTAAGTAAGTGCAACGTCCGCCCATAACATTTCTGTGTGTGTGACACCACACTGCACCCATCACCTTGAGACATCAGTTCTTAAGTCTCATATGCCCAGTGATTACGCTAGCTCACAGTGCCCTTCAAACCGAAACGCAGCAATGCTTGCACACTACCGCTTCACAGCGGAATAACTGGCACTGCGGTGGTACCTACCTCGACGGATTCCTGCATAGGAATATAAATTCGAATTCGAATAAGAAATATAAATTTCGATTGTCAAAAGTCATTTTTTACAATCTTCCGTCGTTTCGTAATGAGGTTCCTCTGACGGAGAAGAAACAGGCGAAAGAAACTCCGTAGGTATCCTCTATTTTGTTATTTTTTTATCTTTGTTAAAAGTACTTTAAAATATATTTACAAAGAACAGTCTCATAGAAAACCAAAGCAAGCTCCATCACAAAATGTTATACAAGATTTAATAGCAAATGAGCGTTGCAAACTCGAGCAGACCCGCCTCCACCAACAGCATCTGTTCACAATTATGACGCATGTGGCAGCCATCGCCTTTTGGTGTGGTACCACACTGTGAAGTGGCGAACCACGTCACTACATTTTGCTACGGGTTAAAAAATTTACTCTCTATTTCGTTTCCACAAGCAATATAGTGACAACTGCAATGCTGTAGCTGTAATGCGAGGCCAGTTATTCTGCCGAAACAGTAGAGTGCAAACAATACAGTCTCCAGGGACTGAAACACAGTAATGTTTGCACACTACTGCACTGAGAAATAAATCACTGATCTGTTTTGGGTCGCCCTTATTTTTGCTCTATATGGTATGTACTCGATGAATGAAAGGTTAGGTTGGCAACTGCAGTTTATTTATTCAGATGTTCCAGGAAGATGCTAAGAGTAAAGAAGAAGATAGTAATAATAACACCGAGCAGTTTTTTTTTCTGGTCGCTGGTATTATTTATGTGGGGCAGGAAAGGTATCATATTTTAGAAGAATTTCGACGCGAATTGAATAATTGGAATAGTTGTAATGGATATTTCTTTCTCTATTTTATTTGGTAGAGTGAGAGGATCAAGGAAGCAGCGTACTTTTGTCCGTGGTACGCGTGCAGCGTTCGAGTGCGCCGAATTCTTCTGGTGCTTATCACTAGATCGCATCGTGTCGCAAGTCTTCGAGCTGGCGGATTCACCGAATTGTCTATGGCTTCTTTCATGGCAGTCAGTATATACATAGTATCCTACTTTTATAACCGGTGCTACGTGGTCGTCTTTTTTGTATGTGAGCAATTGCTGCGTGGTCTAGTGGTCAGAGTACCTGACTTCAAAGCTGCGTGTCTTGGGTTCGAATCAAAACCGGAGCTATTGTTTTCGGTACCAGAGCCCGACAATAGGAGACAATCACAACACAACCAATGTTGTGATTGTCTCCTGTTGTTGCTGGCCTATGTTCAGCAGTGGACTAGTGATAGGCTGAACTGATGATGATGATCGGTAAGGATTCGAATTCGACTAACGACTCGGGAGACAGGTACGCAGATCATTTTTCTTATGCCGGAGTCCGTCTAGGTAGGTACCACCCCAGGGCCAGTTATTCTACCGTGAAGCAGTAGTGTGCAAACATTACTGTGTTTCGGTTTGAAGGGCACTGTGAGCTAGTGTAATCACTGACTAATGGCATGAGACTTAAGTATCAAGGAACTGATGTATCAAGGTGATCGGCGCAGTGTAGTCCCTCAAAAATATTCTTGGTGACACAGCATTGGTTACGGGCAGACGTTGCACTTACCATTAGGTGAAAGTTTTGCTCGTCTTGCCACTTTATTGCAATTTAAAAGGCTATCAGTGCCCTTAAAACCAAAACATAGTTTCGTTTGCACTGTAATGCTCGACATCAGAATAACTGGCACTACAATGGTTACCTACTTCGGACGGATTCCTGCATATAAATCATATCACCAGGTAATTAAATAACAATTATGTCTTTCCAGATCATAAAGGTCTCGTACAGGTTCTTCACAATGCTTCAACAGGTCGGGGATAAGGATTAAATGTAAAAATCCAACCACATATTTAGCATATTATGTAATAAATTTTTCGCCCAAAAGTTTAATAGTTATTTTATTTTCTTCTTGCATATGTATCTTTACGCCCATGCTAAAGTGAAGTAAAAACAACGAAGTCTGTAAACGTTTTTGTCTTCGTTTCAGCCTATCACAAGTCCACTGCTAAGCATAGGCCTCCTCCATAGATAGCCGCAAAAGTTTGTAGCTCTCATTTGAAAAAGGACTTTGTCATAGTTGCCACGCTTGGCAGGCGGGTTGTCAACCGCAGTTTATTTATTCAGATGTCCCAGGAAGATACTTCTGCCCATCTCCTGGTTTTAATTTTCCCTCTGCCGACTTTTACGACTTCTTTCGTCGTCTTACAAATTCAATTTCAAGTAAAAAAAAGGTGCTTTAAAATATATTAAAACCCATTCCATAAACACTGACGTCTTACAAATATAGTTACATTTAAATAAAAAAGGTGCTTTAAAATACACAAAAACCCATTCCGTAAACACTGACGTCTTACAAATAGCGTTACAAGTAAATAAAAAAGGTGCTTTAAAATATTTTAAAATCCATTCCATAAACAGTGAGATCTTACAAATTTAGTTACAAGTAAATAAAAAAAGTGTTTTAAAATACATTCCTACCCATTCCATAAACACTGACATCTTACAAATGTAGTTACATTTAAATATAAAAGGTGCTTTAAAATACATTAAAACCCATTCCATAAACAGTGACGTCTTACAAATTTAGTTATGTTGAGTCGTCTAACTCAACAGCACAGGCGAGGCAAGGGACGTGAGGAGCGGGGAACACACGGCGCATCTACCGGCTGATCCGAGCGGCGTCGCGGCGGGCCAGTCAGCTGTTACGCCTCATAAGAAGCACTCATGCATATTAACTTTGTACCGTAGCTTATCGACAACCGTTGTGCAGTTTATAATTACAACATCATTTATACAGCCCGCTATTTTATTATCTCACCACTGAGCTCACATACTCCCCCGGTTGGATTATCTTCAACAGCAGTGACTGGAAGAGGGCAGATTGTATTGTAGGCCCGCCGAATGACACCCTTGCGTGTGCGGATGTCGGCGACCCTTGCGATGCCATCTCTGCCCGGTAGCACTTGGATAATGGGTCCTAGAAGCCAGATTAAGGGAGGTGACCCTTTGTCCATAATGACGATTAAACTATCTTTCTTGAGCTCGCCCGAAGATCGACACCATTTGGATCCGGCTCGAAGGACCAATGTAACGCCGATAGCTCAGTGGTGAGATAATAAAGATGCTTTAAAATACTTTAAAAGCCATTCCATAATCACTGACATCTTACAAATATAGTTACAATTTAATAAAAAAGGTGTTTTAAAAAACATTCCTACCCATTTTATAAACACTGACATCTTACAAATGTAGTTACATTTAAATATAAAAGGTGCTTTAAAATACATTAAAACCAATTCCATAAACACTGACATCTAACAAATTTAGAAGTAAATAAAAAAGGTGCTTTAAATACTTTAAAACCCATTCCATAAACACTGACGTCTAACAAATTTAGTTACAAGTAAATTAAAAGGTGCTTTTAAATACATTCCAACCCATTCCATACACAGTGACGTCTTACAAATTTAGTGACATTTAAATAAAAAAGTGGCTTTAAAATACATTTCAACACATTCCATAAACAGTGACTTCTTACAAATTTAGTTACAAGTAAATAAAAAAGGTGCTTTAAAATACACTCGGCGTCAAAAAAATCGCACATCCGAAAAAAATAATTTAAATACTACACTCGCCGTCAAAAAAATCGCACTTCCGAAAAAAATAATTTAAATACTATTTTAACACAACAGGCCAATGGCAATGTTGTGGTTTAAGGGTATCATTCGAAAGGTAATTTCATTAGCTTTTAGGAATTTTAATTGAATTTTACTTTTATAACGAGACGAAAGAGAAATTAAAGAAAAAGACAGGGTATGTACAATTTTGCAAATTAATAATTTAAAAAAAAACTTAATAAATACAAAAAAGTTCTTAAAACCTAGTGTTACTCCCCCTTGCCTTGATAACGGCTTCCATGCGATCTTTCATGGACCTTACAAGGATCGCAACAGCCTCTTGGGGTATTTGTTTCCACTCTTCAAGTACCGCATCTTGGAGCTTTTGAAGAGTGGCTGGAGCTGGATCTCGATTTCGCACGCGCCGTTTTAGGTCATCCCAGAGATGTTCTATTGGGTTAAGGTCTGGACTTCGTGCTGGCCAATGCATAACAGGGATATCGACCTCCTGAAAATAATCCCGTACAATAGCCGCGGTGTGGCAACGAGCATTATCATACATTAACATGAATCCATCACCGACATAACCAGCATACGGGACCACATGTTACTCCAGGATTTCAGTAATGTACCGACCAGCATTTAATGACCCTTGCCCACGGCCACCCCGAGTCCGGGAAACGCACACAAGTTCCGTTTTCCCGTCGACGGAAATGCCGCCCCAAAACATACACGAGCCACCCCCGTATTCGACGGATTCTTCGAAGCAGGGTTGTGTGAACCTCGTCTCATCAGAGAAGAGTACGGTCCGCCACTGTTCTAGAGTCCACTCGCAATGATTGCGAGCAAACTCTAGGCGATCTCTGCGATGCCGTGCAGTAAGTTTTGGACCTTTAGCAGGTCTATGGGCTGTTAAACTCTTTTCGTGTAACCTTCTTCTTATCGTAGAAACACTCACAGATGTTCTCCGAGTTGATCGAAGCTGTTGTTGCAACTCAACAGCATTTGTAAAACAGTTTCGTAAAGATGTCGTAACGATGAAACGGTCATCTCTTTCTGATGTGCACCGTTTTCTTCCAGATCCCGGTTTTCTAACATAACCACCAGTCTGCTGAAAACGAAAGCCATGCCATAAACACTGACATCTTACAAATTTAGTTACCATTTGATAAAAAAGGTGCTTTAAAATACATTAAAACCCATTCCATAAACACTGACATCTTATAAATTTAGTTACAATTAAATAAAAAAGGTACTTTAAAATACATTCCTACACCTTCCATAAAAACTGACATCTAACAAATTTAGTTACAATAAAAAAAAGGTGCTTTAAAATACATCCCAACCCATTCCTTAAACACTGACATCTTACAAATTTAGTTACATTTAAATAAAAAAGGTGCTTTAAAATACATTCCTACCCATTTTATTAACACTGACATCTTACAAATGTAGTTACATTTAAATATAAAAGGTGCTTTAAAATACATTAAAACCAATTCCATAAACAGTGACGTCTTACAAATTTAGTTACAAGTAAATAAAAAGGTGCTTTAAAATACTTTAAAAGCCATTCCATAAACACTGACATCTTACAAATTTAGTTACAAGTTAATAAAAAAGGTGCTTTAAAATACTTTAAAAGCCATTCCGTAAACACTGACATCTTACAAATGTAGTTACATTTAAATATAAAAGGTGCTTTAAAATACATTAAAACCAATTCTATAAAAACTGACATCTGACAAATTTAGTTACAATTAAATAAAAAAGGTGCTTTAAATACATTAAAACCCATTCCATAAACACTGACGTCTTACAAATTTAGTTACAAGTAAATAAAAAGGTGCTTTAAAATACTTTAAAAGCCATTCCATTAACACTGACATCTAAAAAATTTAGTTACAAGTAAATAAAAAGGTGCTTTTAAATACATTCCAACCCATTACATACACAGTGATGTCTTACAAATTTAGTGGCATTTAAATAAAAAAGGTGCTTTAAAATACATTCCGTAAACACTGACATATTACAAATTTAGTTACCAATAAATTAAAAGGTGCTTTTATATACATTCCAACCCATTCCATACACAGTGACGTCTTACAAATTTTGTGACATTTTAATAAAGAAGGTGCTTTATAATACTTTAAAAGCCATTCCATAAAAACTGACATCTTATAAATTTAGTTACAAGTAAATAAAAAGGTGCTTTTAAATACATTCCAACCCATTCCATACACAGTGACGTCTTACAAATTTTGTGACATTTGAATAAAAAAGGTGCTTTATAATACTTTAAAAGCCATTCCGTAAACACTGACATCTTACAAATTTAGTTACAATTAAATAAAAAAGGTGCTTTAAATTACATTCCTACCCATTTTATAAACACTGACATCTTACAAATGTAGTTACATTTAAATATAAAAGGTGCTTTGAAATACATTAAAACCAATTCCATAAACAGTGACGTCTTACAAATTTAGTTACAAGTAAATAAAAAGGTGCTTTAAAATACTTTAAAAGCCATTCCATAAACACTTACATCTTACAAATTTAGTTACAGGTTAATAAAAAAGGTGCTTTAAAATACTTTAAAAGCCATTCCGTAAACACTGACATCTTACAAATGTAGTTACATTTAAATATAAAAGGTGCTTTAAAATACATTAAAACCAATTCTATAAACACTGACATCTGACAAATTTAGTTACAATTAAATAAAAAAGGTGCTTTAAATACATTAAAACCCATTCCATAAACACTGACGTCTTACAAATTTAGTTACAAGTAAATAAAAAGGTGCTTTAAAATACTTTAAAAGCCATTCCATTAACACTGACATCTAAAAAATTTAGTTACAAGTAAATAAAAAGGTGCTTTTAAATACATTCCAACCCATTACATACACAGTGATGTCTTACAAATTTAGTGGCATTTAAATAAAAAAGGTGCTTTAAAATACATTCCGTAAACACTGACATATTACAAATTTAGTTACCAATAAATTAAAAGGTGCTTTTATATACATTCCAAGCCCATTCCATACACAGTGACGTCTTACAAATTTTGTGACATTTTAATAAAGAAGGTGCTTTATAATACTTTAAAAGCCATTCCATAAAAACTGACATCTTATAAATTTAGTTACAAGTAAATAAAAAGGTGCTTTTAAATACATTCCAACCCATTCCATACACAGTGACGTCTTACAAATTTTGTGACATTTGAATAAAAAAGGTGCTTTATAATACTTTAAAAGCCATTCCGTAAACACTGACATCTTACAAATTTAGTTACAATTAAATAAAAAAGGTGCTTTAAATTACATTCCTACCCATTTTATAAACACTGACATCTTACAAATGTAGTTACATTTAAATATAAAAGGTGCTTTGAAATACATTAAAACCAATTCCATAAACAGTGACGTCTTACAAATTTAGTTACAAGTTAATAAAAAAGGTCCTTAAAACTACTTTAAAAGCCATTCAATAAACACTGACATCTTACAAATTTAGTTACAAGTTAATAAAAAGGTGCTTTAAAATACATTAAAATCCATTCCATAAACAGTGACGTTTTACAAATTTAGTTACAAGTAAATAAAAAAGGTGCTTTAAAATACATTCCAACCCATTTCATACTCAGTGACGTCTTACAAATTTAGTGACACTTAAATTAAAAAAGTTGCTTTATAATACTTTAAAAGCCATTCCATAAACACTGACATCTAACAAATTTAGTTACAAATTAATAAAAAGGTGCTTTAAAATACATTCCAACTCACTCCATACAGTGACGTCTTACAAATTTTGTGACATTTAAATAAAAAAGGTGCTTTATAATACTTTAAAAGCCATTCCGTAAACACTGACATCTTATAAATTTAGTTACAAGTTTATAAAAAGGTGCTTTAAAATACATTCCAACCCATTCCATAAACATTGACATCTTATAAATTTAGTTACAAGTTAATAAAAAAGGTGCTTTAAAATACTTCAAAAGCCATTCCATAAACACTGACATCTTACAAATTTAGTAACAAGTAAATAAAAAAGGTGCTTTAAAATACTTTAAAACCCATTACATAAACACTGACATCTTACAAATTTAGTAACAAGTAAATAAAAAAGGTGCTTTAAAATACATTTAAAGCCATTCCATAAACACTGACATCTTACAAATTTAGTTACAAGTAAATAAAAAAGGTGCTTTAAAATACATTCCAACCCATTCTTTGAACTGACTGTCTGTACCTGTCCTTAGACAAAAGGGCGCCATCTATATTGTTTATTGAAACACCAAGTCACGTATAAATTGTATATTAACAGAAAATTAGTTCCCTACTTAAGCAATCTGTGTCGCCCAAACGCCTTCGCGAAGCAGACATCGCGTCGAAAGTTAGAGCACCATCTAGCGGCAAATTGGGTAAACCGTACGCAAACATGCCGCCCACCAAGAACAACAGTTCTTCGAAACATTATACAAACAGTAATAGCAAACGCAACACTATGAAAAGTAAAGTTCTTAAAACTATTTTCTAAGAAGAAGTTTGACAAATATGAAACTTAATAACAAACAAACTTAATTATTCAGCGATGGGCAAAATACAAAGTCTAGACGTGGGTCTTTTTATGAGACTGTTATTACATTTTAGCGTGACAACAAACGTTACTTTGTCTAAACCTGGATGAGTTTCCACTACTGTGCCCAAAAGCCATCTGGCGGGTGGTAGATCGGGTTCTTTTACCAGCACTACATCACCTACTTTCGGTTCAGGCGACCTTTCAGTCCACTTAGGTCGTTGTAGGAATTGTGTAAGATATTCCTGGGACCAGCGACGCCAGAAATCTTGTACCATGCGCTGACACAATTGCCACCTGCGCAATGGAGATATTGGCACATTCTCATAACATTGATCCGGAGCTACAATCAGTGGCTCCCCGACTAGAAAATGCCCGGAGTTAAAGGCAACGGTTCGCCTTTTTCGTCAGTATGCCACATAGGCCGAGAATTAAGACATGCCTCAATCTGGGTCAGGACTGTGGCCATCTCTTCGTAAGTAAGCGTGGAGTTACCGATTACACGCTTCAGATGGAATTTGCACGACTTAATCCCTGCTTCCCACAATCCTCCAAAATTGGGAGCATGAGGAGGAATGAAGTGCCCCTGCGTTCCTTCGATGGCCAAGTAATCTGCCACAATTGGCTGATTGTCTGACACACGGAATGCACTTCTTGACGTAAGCCTTAGCTAAGTTCTTTAAACCTGGTATACAGAACTTAGCTCTTTTGTAATTAACCTTCAATGGTGCTCCCCCGTGTAGTGTTTTGCTGTGAGCATCTCTGATGATAAGTTGGGTCATCCATGCTGATTTCGGCAACAGAATGGGATGTTTTTGCTCGTAATCTATATTTGCAAATTGGAGCCGCCCACCAATACGGACTATTCCCGATTCGTCGATTTGTGGAGTGAAGGAGGTAAGTTTGCTTTTCCGTTTCAATTTTCCATTTTTAATGTCACTTATTTCTTCCCCATAAGCTTCTTCTTGACTCTTTTTCACCATAATTGCTAAAGCTTCATCTAACTCGGTTTTCATCAGGTATGTATTTCATCAGGTGATTTTTCCCTTTATTTTTCAGAAATCTTCGGCAGTACGCAACAACCCTCAACAACTTGGTAAGTGAAGAGTACTTGGACCACATTGGATCCCCTTCGCCTTCGATCCCGGCTACTTGAGTTCCCAGGTGAGTATGTATGTTTCTTTCCTCTAGCTTGGTGACTAATGACTTTGGACTAGGGTAGTGTATGTGTATGTTCTTTTCAGCTAAGTAGGACCATTTAGCCAAAGTTTAAAGTTATTTAGTTCGGATGCTGCAACCCCTCTCGATGCGCAATCCGCTGGATTGTGCTCTGAAATTACGTGCGACCACTGACTTCGATTCGTCACGGACAGAATCTCAAAACATCTGTTTCCGATAAATGTCTTGTCATGTCTTCCATCTACTGGGATGGCTGCTCAGACATTTGATTTATGCACGTCTAGTAGATCCGCCACTTCAACCAAGAGCTTTGCCAGTAACACCGCTCCGCAAAGTTCCAACCGAGGGATTGAGACTTGTTTGATAGGTGCTACTCGCGTCTTGGTTGTTACCAAACTGATATGGACATGCCCTTCACCGTCGACAATGCGTAAGTATACAACGGCTGCATACGCAGCATTTGACGCGTCACTGAAGCCGTGCAGATCCATTAAAGTAGCATTGTTCCTGTGATTAGTCCAGCGCGGAATCCTGAATTTGGTAAGTTGTGATAGCTCTTCCCTATAGTTTAAACATTCTTCCAGCAAAGGAGATTCTAATTTCTCGTCCCACTCTATACCTGCTAACTACAGCCTTTGAATGAATATTTTTGCCTGAATTATGCTGGGTGCTATCCAACCTAGCGGGTCATAGAGCTTTGCAATATCAGATGTAACCTTTCTTTTAGTTACAGGTATCGATGGAGAAGGGAGTTGAACTGCATAAGCGAATCCGTCGCGGCTTCGATCCCAGGTGAGTCCCAATATTTTATTAACTGCTTCTAGCTTCATTTCGAATTTCTTATGTCCGTCCTTTCCTGTTGTGCTTTCCTTAATGCCTTCTAACATAACTTGGCTATTGCTTGACCATTTCTGAAGTACAAAGCCCCCTTTACCTAGTAATGCTTTCATCTGGTGATACACTTCTATCGCTTCTGACGCTGACTGACAACCTGACATCAGATCGTCCATGTAGAAGTGCTGACGTACCCGAGGAGCTGCAAGAGGAAAGTCTTTACCCTCGTCTACCTCGACCTGCATGAGACTCTTTACTGCGAGGTAAGGAGCTGCTGATGTACCAAAGGTAACCCGATTTAGTTTATATTCCCGTATGTCTTCGTTAGGGTTATCTCTTCACAGGACGCGCTGATACTTCGTGTCTCTCTCATCAACTATCACTTGCCGATACATCTTAACGATGTCAGCTATGAAGCAGACTGGGTGCATCCGCCATCGCATTATTATGTGACGCAAATCCGATTGTAATGTAGGTCCCACTAAAAGATCATCGTTTAAAGATACCCCGTTTGTACCTTACACGACGCATCGAATACTATACGCAACTTAGTGGTATCTTTATCTTCATGCACTACGGCATGATGAGGTAAGTATAGTCCTTTTCCTTCGGATTCCCTTTCGGACAAAGGTTCCATGTGATTTAGTTCCCGATATTCATGGAATACCTTTGTATATTCTGTTTTCAGATGCTGATCTTTGTGAAGTTTCCTTTCCAGTGAGTGAAACCGTCTTAATGCTATCTCCCTGGATCCTCCATCTACACAAGCTGGTTTTACGTCCCGGAACAGGAGCCTAACAACATACCGCCCATTCTCGTCCCGTGTAGTGGTTGCCTGATATATTTCTTCGCAGCGTTGTTCCTCAGGTGACAGTATCCGTGAATTGTTACTAGGTTCTGATTCAAGTTCCCAAAAGGACCTTAGTAACTGATCAACCTGTGTGTGCATGGTAACTGGCATACATGATATTTTTGGCTGTGAACCCACGTGACCACTGAGAATTCAACCCAGCGTTGTGTTCTGTGCTATTGGAGAACCCTGAAATGGACATTTGATTAAACCCGTGTCAATGATCTGCGCCTCTGCTCCCAGCAGCATATCTATTTTGTTGGGAGTATGATATTCCGGGTCTGCGAGATCTATATCTTGCAGCTCCGGCCAGGAAGTAATAGAAACCTTTGCCACTGGTAAGTATGCAGTCAGTTTATTCAAAACGTACGCCGTTACCCTAATGACGCATTCAGAGTTGAAGCGTGAGGCGATTGTGACTTGAACAGTTGATTTTGATACGATATTCTGCTTGCCCCCCAATCCCGATATGAGACCCTTGGCCGAGGTTGTTTTCAACCCAAGTAATTGCACCGCAGCCGAGGTGATAAATGAGGCTTGTGACCCTTGGTCAATCAATGCCCTTAGCAGAAGTCGCTCTTCCCTTTCCCGTGTTTTAGCTGCCACGACCGCTGTAGCTAACAACACTTGCTGAGTGACTTGGTCATCAAAGTGTGTTGCGATACTGGTGCTCGGCGTGGACTCTTCCGTTGATTCCCTGACCTATGTATGAACTGAAAGTTCGCCTGTGTTCTTACCATCGGTTGATGGCTAATCGCCCTTTTGATGCAACAGAGAATGATGCCTCCGGTTGCAGATTTGATAATTTGTTGTATTTTTGCAGTGTCTGGCAGAGTGGTTACTACCTAAGCAGTTGAAACATAACCCATTGGTTTGTACAAAGTTACGCTTTACGTCAACATCTAAACCAGTGAAATCTTTACAATGTATTATCCTATGCTCGCCTTTACAGTAAGTACATGTTACATTAGTGATGTGCAGATTATTAACCCGTTGCACCTGAGTGCCCTTGCCTTGACTAAAATTTCCCTTGTGATTACTATTGCCACTGATATATTTAGGTTTATTTCTATAAGCCGGTCTGGGTTCCAAAAATTCCAAAGAATGATATCGTGTTGACAGAAAATCTTTCAATTGCTCTAAAGTAGGCAAGTTCTCAGCCAAAGACACAGACTCACTAACTTTACATTCAGGCTATCAGGATCTAACTTTTGACCAACAACGTAAATAATAATAATGTCCCAAGACCCAATGTCTATACCTAGACTCGACAAAGCACCAAGTGTTTCAGTTGTACAATCCAATAAATTCTTAATATCTGTGGCAGACTCAGTTAGAAGGGGCTTCTAAAAGAAAAATCTTTTAAATATGCAATTACTCAAGTACTGTTTATTCGCATAGCGACTTTCTAACTGGGTCCAGCACTTGCTATAATTATCGCTAGTAATAGGTATGTGCCGTAGGAGTTGTTCTGCCTCGCCGGTCAAATGTGCCTTTAAATAATGTAGTTTTTGAACATCATCAATGTCTTTGTTGTTGTGGATGAGTGAAGTAAATAAATCCCGGAAACTCGTCCACTCCGTATATTTTCCCGAAAAGGTTGGAATCGCAATTTAGGTAGCTTGACCTGGTTTGATTTGGACACCGATGTGGCTGACGTGGGACCATTGCCGCTGCCTTTTAACTTGCTGAGTGTACTTTTAAGCTCGCATTTGTATTCCATATATATATAATTCATTTGTTGCATCGTACACATCCTTCGTCATGTATTCAGTGCTTTGTAATGCTTCGAGATCTGAGGTCATTAACATCTGTGAATGAACACGTGAGAATTGTTGCCATAGCTGTTCTAAATTTTCCAGTCTAGTTTCCACGTACGTGATGGTAATCCGCTCCTTAGGGGACTTCTTATAGTTACTGAATGCCTTAGCAATTCGTCCCTTCTGATCCATTTGAAGATTGCTACTGGCCGCCATTTTACTCATCTTGTTAAATTATATAAGTCTTAGTTACGATCTCAAAAATATTACAAGTCTAAGATGCTTATGAATTGTTTAAGTCCCAAGCTTCAATCTTGAAAATTTTACAAGTCCGATTGCTCACGAATTTTCTAAGTCCCAAGTTGAATCTCAAAAAAATTACAAGTGTTTTAATTGCTTATCTTCGCTATGAAATCGGGCATAGGTTCCCCGTCGGATCATTTTTTCTTAAATTATCCTAAGTCCCGATGAACACTTGAAAAATTTTAACTTCACCACTAATTTTTCTAAGTCCGGTTTTGGATGGTGACAGTCACAAATTTCACAAGTGACACTTCACAGATAATATAGAATGTACTAACAGTTTTATCTTCTTACAGTTTGCCACACACTCCGTTTGTCCTTGAACCTTGGTTTTGAATTTCCCGCCAATCTGCTCGTCTGTGACGTCACTTAAACGTCACGACGCTGCTGCCTACATTGAATTCACGATCCGCTGTTCCTGGAAGGCCGCACCCTCGACAACGATCCGTTGCCTCTTGATGGCGGAAAATACGACCAATGTTTATACCTGTCCTTAGACAAAAGGGCGCCCTCTATATTGTTTATTGAAACATCAAGTCACGTATAAATTGTATATTAACATAAAATTAGTTCCCTACTTAAGCAATCCGTGTCGCCCAAACGCCTTCGCGATGCAGACATCGCGTCGAAAGTTAGAGCGCCATCTAGCGGCAAATTGGGTAAACCGTACGCAAACACTGACATCTTACAAATTTAGTTACAAATCAATAAAAAGGTGCTTTAAAATACATTCTAACCCATTCCATAAACACTGACATCTTACAAATTTAGTTATAAGTTAATAAAAAAGGTGCTTTAAAATACATTAAACCAATTCCATAAACAGTGAAGTCTGACAAATTTAGTTACAAGTTAATAAAAAGGTTCTTTATAATACTTTAAAAGCCATTCCATAAACACTGACATCTTACAAATTTAGTAACAAGTAAATAAAAAAAGGTGCTTTAAAATACTTTAAAAGCCATTCCATAATCACTGACAGCTTACAAATTTAGTTACAATTAAATAAAAAAGGTGCTTTAATATACATTCCTACCCATTTTATTAACACTGACATCTTACAAATGTAGTTACATTTAATTATAAAAGGTGCTTTAAAATACATTAAAACGAATTCCATAAACAGTGACATCTTACAAATTTAGTTACAAGTAAATAAAAAGGTGCTTTAAAATACTTTAAAAGCCATTCAATAAACACTGACATCTTACAAATTTAGTTACAAGTTAATAAAATAGGTGCTTTAAAATACTTTTAAAGCCATTCCATAATCAATGACATCTTAAAAATTTAGTTACAAGTAAATAAAAAAGGTGCTATAAAATACTTTAAAGCCATTCCATAAACACTGACTTCTTACAAATTTAGTTACATGTAAATAAAAAAGGTACTTTAAAATACATTCCAACCCATTCTTTAATCACTGACATGTGACAAATTTAGTTACAATTAAATAAAAAAGGTGCTTTAAAATACATTCCTACCCATTCCATAAACACTGACATCTTACAAATGTAGTTACAAGTAAATAAAAAAGGTGCTTTAAAATACTTTAAAAGCCATTCCATAATCACTGACATCTTACAAATTTAGTTACAATTAAATAAAAAAGGTGCTTTAAAATACATTCCTACCCATTTTATTAACACTGACATCTTACAAATGTAGTTACATTTAAATATAAAAGGTGCTTTAAAATACATTAAAACCAATTCCGTAAACAGTGACGTCTTACAAATTTAGTTACAAGTAAATAAAAAGGTGCTTTAAAATACTTATAAGCCATTCCGTAAACAGTGATGTCTTACAAATTTAGTTACAAGTAAATAAAAAAGGTGCTCTAAAATACATTTAAACCGATTCCATCAACACTGACGTCTTACAAATTTAGTTACAATTAAATAAAAAAGGTGCTTTAAATACATTCCTACCCATTTTAAAAACACTGACATCTTACAAATGTAGTTACATTTAAATATAAAAGGTGCTTTAAAGTACATTAAAACCAATTCCTTGTACAGTGACGTCTTACAAATTTAGTTACAAGTAAATAAAAAGGTGCTTTAAAATACTTTAAAAGCCATTCCATAAACAGTGACGTCTTACAAATTTAGTTGCAAGTAAATAAAAAAGGTGGTTTAAAATACATTCCAACCCATTTTATTAACACTGACATCTTTCAAATTTAGTTACAAGTAAATAAAAAAGGTACTTTAAAATACATTCCAACCCATTCTTTAAAAACTGACATCGGACAAATTTAGTTAAATTAAATAAAAAAGGTGCTTTAAAATACTTTAAAAGCCATTCCATAAACAGTGACGTCTTACAAATTTAGTTACAAGTAAATAAAAAAGGTGGTTTAATATACATTCCTACCCATTTTATTAACACTGACATCTTACAAATGTAGTTACATTTAAATATAAAAGGTGCTTTAAAATACATTATAACCCATACCATAAACACTGACATCTTACAAATTTAGTTACCAATAAGCTAAAAGGTGCTTTTAAATACATTTAAACCCATTCTTTAAACACTCACATCTTACAAATTTAGTTACAATTAAATAAAAAAGGTGCTTTAAAATACATTCCTACCCATTTTATAAACACTGACATCTTTCAAATGTAATTACATTTAAATATATAAAAGGTGCTTTAAAATACTTTAAAACCAATTCCTTATGCAGTGTTTACGGAATGGCTTTCAAAGTATTATAAAGCACCTTTTTTATTAAAATGTCACAAAATTTGTAAGACGTCACTGTGTATGGAATGGGTTGGAATGTATTTAAATGCACCTTTTAATTTACTTGTAACTACATTTGTAAGATGTCAGTGTTTATGGAATGGGTAGGAATGTATTTTAAAGCACCTTTTTTATTTAATTGTAACTAAATTTGTAAGATGTCAGTGATTATGGAATGGCTTTTAAAGTATTTTAAAGCACCTTTTTAATTTACTTGTAACTACATTTGTAAGATGTCAGTGTTTATGGAATAGGTAGGAATGTATTTTAAAGCACCTTTTTTATTAACTTGTAACTAAATTTGTAAGATGTCAGTGATTATGGAATGGCTTTTAAAGTATTTTAAAGCACCTTTTTAATTTACTTGTAACTACACTTGTAAGATGTCAGTGTTTATGGAATGGGTATGAATGTATTTTAAAGCACCATTTTTATTAAATTTAACAAACTTTGTCAGATGACAGTTTTTACAGAATGGGTTTAAATGTAAAAGCACCTTTTAATAAATTGGTAACTAAATTTGTAAGATGTCAGTGTTTACGGAATGGCTTTTAAAGTATTATAAAGCACCTTTTTTATTAAAATGTCACAAAATTTGTAAGACGTCACTGTGTATGGATCGGGTTGGAATGTATTTAAAAACACCTTTTCATTTACTTGTAACCAAATTTGACAGATGTCAGTGTTTATACAATGGCTTTAAATGTATATAAAAGCACCTTTTTTATTAACTTGTAACTAAATTTGTAAGACTTCACTGTTTACGGAATGGCTTTTAAAGTATTGTAAAGCACTTTTTTTATTTAAATGTCACTAAATTTGTAAGATGTCAGTGATTATGGAATGGCTTTTAAAGTATTTTAAAGCACCTTTTTAATTTACCTGTAACTACATTTGTAAGATGTCAGTGTTTAAAGAATGTGTTGGAATGTATTTTAAAGCACTTTTTTTATTTAATTGTAACTAAATTTGTAAGATGTCAGTGTTTATGGAATGGCTTTAAATGTATTTAAAAGCACCTTTTTTATTAACTTGTAACTAAATTTGTAAGACTTCACTGTTTACGGAATGGCTTTTAAAGTATTGTAAAGCACTTTTTTTATTTAAATGTCACTAAATTTGTAAGATGTTAGTGTTAACGGAATGGCTTTTAAAGTATTTTAAAGCACCTTTTTATTTTCTTGTAACTAAATTTGTAAGACGTCACTGTTTATGGAATTGGTTTTAATGTATTTTAAAGCACCTTTTATATTTAAATGTAACTACATTTGTAAGATGTCAGTGTTAATAAAATGGGTAGGAATGTATTAAAGCATCTTTTTTTTTTAATTGTAACTAAATTTGTAAGATGTCAGTGATTATGGAATGGCTTTTAAAGTATTTTAAAGCACCTTTTTAATATACTTGTAACTAAATTTGTAAGATGTGAGTGTTTAAATAATAGGTATGAATGTATTTTAAAGCACCATTTTTTTAAATTTTAACAAACTTTGTCAGATGACAGTTTTTACAGAATGGGTTTAAATGTAAAAGCACCTTTTAATTTATTGGTAACTAAATTTGTAAGATGTCAGTGTTTACAGAATGGCTTTTAAAGTATTATAAAGCACCTTTTTTATTAAAATGTCACAAAATTTGTAAGACGTCACTGTGTATGGAATGGGTTGGAATGTATTTAAATGCACCTTTTCATTTACTTGTAACTTAATTTGACACATGTCAGTGTTTATAGAATGGGTTTAAATGTATTTAAAAGCACCTTTTTTATTTACTTGTAACTAAATTTGTAAGAAGTCAGTGTTTATGGAATGGCTTAAAAGTATTTTATAGCACCTTTTTTATTTACTTGTAACTAAATTTTTAAGATGTCAGTGATTATGGAATGGCTTTTAAAGTATTTTAAAGCACCTATTTTATTAACTTGTAACTAAATTTGTAAGATGTTAGTGTTTACTGAATGGCTTTTAAAGTATTTTAAAGCACCTTTTTATTTACTTGTAACTAAATTTGTAAGATGTCACTGTTTATGGTATTCGTGTTAATGTATTTTAAAGCAACTTTTATAATTAAATGTAACTACATTTAAAAGATGTCAGTGTTAATAAAATGGGTAGGAATGTATTAAAGCACCTTGTTTATTTAATTGTAACTAAATTTGTAAGATGTCAGTGATTATGGAATGGCTTTTAAAGTATTTTAAAGCACCTTTTTAATTTACTTGTAACTACATTTGTAAGATGTCAGTGTTTAAAGAATGTGTTGGTATGTATTTTAAAGGACCTTTTTTATTTAATTGTAACTAAATTTGTAAGATGTCAGTGTTTATGGAATGGCTTTAAATGTATTTAAAAGCTCCTTTTTTATTAACTTGTAACTAAATTTGTAAGACGTCACTGTTTACGGAATGGCTTTTAAAGTATTGTAAAGCACATTTTTTATTTAAATGTCACTAAATTTGTAAGATGTTAGTGTTAACGGAATGGCTTTTAAAGTATTTTAAAGCACCTTTTTATTTACTTGTAACTAAATTTGTAAGACGTCACTGTTTATGGAATTGGTTTTAATGTATTTTAAAGCACCTTTTATATTTAAATGTAACTACATTTGTAAGATGTCAGTGTTAATAAAATGGGTAGGAATGCATATTAAAGCACCTTTTTTATTTAATTGTAACTAAATTTGTAAGATGTCAGTGATTATGGAATGGCTTTTAAAGTATTTTAAAGCACCTTTTTAATTTACTTGTAACTACATTTGTAAGATGTGAGTGTTTAAATAATGGGTATGAATGTATTTTAAAGCACCATTTTTTTTAAATTTTACAAACTTTGTCAGATGACAGTTTTTACAGAATGGGTTTAAATGTAAAAGCACCTTTTAATTTATTGGTAACTAAATTTGTAAGATGTCAGTGTTTACAGAATGGCTTTTAAAGTATTATAAGGCACCTTTTTTATTAAAATGTCACAAAATTTGTAAGACGTCACTGTGTATGGAATGGGTTGGAATGTATTTAAATGCACCTTTTCATTGACTTGTAACTTAATTTGACACATGTCAGTGTTTATAGAATGGGTTTAAATGTATTTAAAAGCACCTTTTTTATTTACTTGTAACTAAATTTGTAAGAAGTCAGTGTTTATGGAATGGCTTAAAAGTATTTTATAGCACCTTTTTTATTTACTTGTAACTAAATTTTTAAGATGTCAGTGATTATGGAATGGCTTTTAAAGTATTTTAAAGCACCTATTTTATTAACTTGTAACTAAATTTGTAAGATGTTAGTGTTTACGGAATGGCTTTTAAAGTATTTTGAACCACCTTTTTATTTACTTGTAACTAAATTTGTTAGATGTCAGTATTTAAGGAATTGGTTTTAAAGTATTTTAAAGCACCTTTTATATATTTAAATGTAATTACATTTGAAAGATGTCAGTGTTTATAAAATGGGTAGGAATGTATTTTAAAGCACCTTTTTTATTTAATTGTAACTAAATTTGTAAGATGTAAGTGTTTACGGAATGGCTTTTAAAGTATTGTAAAGCACTCTTTTATTTAAATTTCACTAAATTTGTAAGATGTCAGTGTTTACGGAATGGGTTTTAATGTATTTTAAAGCACCTTTTATATTTAAATATAACTACATTTGTAAGATGTCAGTGTTAATAAAATGGGTAGGAATGTATTTTAAAGCAACTTTTTTATTTACTTGTAACTAAATTTGTAAGATATAAGTGATTATGGAATGGCTTTTAAAGTATTTTAAAGCACCTTTTTTATTAACTTGTAACTAAATTTGTAAGATGTCACTGTTTACGGAATGGCTTTTAAAGTATTTTAAAGCACCTTTTTATTTACTTGTAACTAAATTTGTAAGACGTCACTGTTTATGGAATTAGTTTTAATGTATTTTAAATCACCTTTTATATTTAAATGTAACTACATTTGTAAGATGTCAGTGTTAATAAAATGGGTAGAAATGTATATTAAAGCATCTTTTTTATTTAATTGTAACTAAATTTGTAAGATGTGAGTGTTTAAATAATGGGTATGAATGTTTTTTAAAGCACAATTTTTATTAAATTTTAACAAAATTTGTCAGATGAGAGTTTTTACAGAATGGGTTTAAATGTAAAAGCACCTTTTAATTTATTGGTAACTAAATTTGTAACATGTCAGTGTTTACGGAATGGCTTTTAAAGTATTACCTTTTTTATTAAAATGTCACAAAATTTGTAAGACGTCACTGTGTATGGATCGAGTTGGAATGTATTTAAAAACACCTTTTCATTTACTTGTAACCAAATTTGACAGATGTCAGTGTTTATAGAATGGGTTTAAATGTATTTAAAAGCACCTTTTAATTTATTGGTAATTAAATTTGTAATATGTCGGTGTTTACGGAATGTATTTTAAAGCACCTTTTTTATTTAAATGTCACTAAATTTGTAAGACGTCACTGTGTATGGAATTGGTTGGAATGTATTTAAAAGCACCTTTTTTATTTAATTGTAACTAACTTTGTAAGATGTCAGTGATTATTTAAGGGCTTTTAAAATATTTTAAAGCACCTTTATTATTTACTTGTAACTGAATTTGTAAGACGTCAGTGTTTATGGAATGGGTTTTAATGTATTTTAAAGCACCTTTTTTATTTACTTGTTACTAAATTTGTAAGATGCCAGTGTTTATGGAATGTCAGTGTTTAAAGAATGTGTTGGAATGTATTTTAAAGCACCTTTTATATTTAAATGTAACTAAATTTGTAAGATGTCAGTGTTTATGGAATGGCTTTAAATGTATTTAAAGGCACCTTTTTTATTAACTTGTAACTAAATTTGTAAGACTTCACTGTTTACGGAATGGCTTTTAAAGTATTGTAAAGCACTTTTTTTTATTTAAATGTCACTAAATTTGTAAGATGACAGTGTTTATGGAATGGGTTTTAATGTATTTTAAAGCACCTTTTTTATCAAATGGTAACTAAATTTGTAAGATGTCAGTGTTTACGGAATGGCTTTTAAAGTATATTAAAGCACCTTTTTATTTACTTGTAACTAAATTTGTAAGACGTCACTGTTTATGGAATTGGTTTTAATGTATTATAAGGCACCTTTTATATTTAAATGTAATTACATTTGAAAGATGTCAGTGTTTATAAAATGGGTAGGAATGTATTTTAAAGCACCTTTTTTATCAAATGGTAACTAAATTTGTAAGATGTCAGTGTTTACGGAATGGCTTTTAAAGTATATTAAAGCACCTTTTTATTACTTGTAACTAAATTTGTTAGATGTCAGTTTTTATGGAATTGGTTTTAAAGTATTTTAAAGCACCTTTTATATATTTAAATGTAACTACATTTGAAAGATGTCAGTGTTTATGTAATGGGTAGGAATGTATTTAAAAGCACCTTTTTTATTTAATTGTAACTAAATTTGTCACATGTCAGTGATTAAAGAATGGGTTGGAATGTATTTTAAAGTACCTTTTTTATTTACTTGTAACTAAATTTGTAAGAAGTCAGTGTTTATGGAATGGCTTTAAAGTATTTTATAGCACCTTTTTTATTTACTTGTAACTAAATTTGTAAGATGTCAGTGATTATGGAATGGCTTTTAAAGTATTTTAAAGCACCTATTTTATTAACTTGTAACTAAATTTGTAAGATGTCAGTGTTTACTGAATGGCTTTTAAAGTATTTTAAAGCACCTTTTTATTTACTTGTAACTAAATTTGTAAGATGTCACTGTTTATTGAATTCGTTTTAATGTATTTTAAAGCACCTTTTATAATTAAATGTAACTACATTTGTAAGATGTCAGTGTTAATAAAATGGGTAGGAATGTATATTAAAGCACCTTTTTTATTTAATTGTAACTAAATTTGTAAGATGTCAGTGATTATTTAATGGCTTTTAAAATATTTTAAGGCACCTTTATTATTTACTTGTAACTGAATTTGTAAGACGTCAGTGTTTATGGAATGGGTTTTAATGTATTTTAAAGCACCTTTTTTATTTACTTGTTACTAAATTTGTAAGATGCCAGTGTTTATGGAATGGCTTTTAATTTATTTTAAAGCACCTTTTATATTTAAATGTAACTACAATTGAAAGATGTCAGTGTTTATAAAATGGGTACGAATGTATTTTAAAGCACCTTTTTTATTTAATTGTAACTAAATTTGTAAGATGTGAGTTTTTCAAGAATGGGTATGAATGTATTTTAAAGCACCTTTTTTATTAAATTTTAACAAAATTTGTCAGAAGACAGTTTTTATGGAATTGGTTTTAAAGTATTTTAAAGCATCTTTTATATATTTAAATGTAATTTAAATATATTTTCCCCAGTGCCAGCACCTCTAATATTGTTCTACAATTTTAAGTGCTGATTTACCACGTGCTTAGCGGTGAAGGAAAACATCGTGAGGAAACCTGCATGTCCGAGGAATAGAAATATTTAGAGGACATGTGAAGTCCGCCAACCCGCATTGGAGCAGCGTGGCGGATTCTTCCTAGCTCCAAAACCCTCTCAGAAATGAGAGGAGGCCTGTGCTCAGCAGTGGGACATTTATAGGCTGAAACTTTACTTTTTTTTTTTTTTTACATTTGAAAGATGTCAGTGTTTATAAAATGGGTAGGAATGTATTTTAAAGCACCTTTTTAATTTACTTGTAACTAAATTTGTAAGATATTAGTGATTATGGAATGGCTTTTAAAGTATTTTAAAGCACCTTTTTTATTAACTTGTAACTAAATTTGTAAGATGTCAGTGTTTACGGAATGGATTTTAAAGTATTTTAAAGCACCTTTTTAATTTACTAGTAACTACATTTGTAAGATGTCAGTTTTTAAAGAATGGGTTGGAATGTATTTTAAACCACCTTTTTTATTTACTTGTAACTAAATTTTTTATATGTCAGTGTTTATAGGACGGCTTTTAAAGTATTTTGAACCACCTTTTTATTTACTTGTAACTAAATTTGTTAGATGTCAGTTTTTATGGAATTGGTTTTAAAGTATTTTAAAGCACCTTTTATATATTTAAATGTAATTACATTTGAAAGATGTCAGTGTTTATAAAATGGGTAGGAATGTATTTTAAAGCACCTTTTTTATTTAATTGTAACTAAATTTGTAAGATGTAAGTGTTTACGGAATGGCTTTTAAAGTATTGTAAAGCACTTTTTTTATTTAAATTTCACTAAATTTGTAAGATGTCAGTGTTTATGGAATGGGTTTTAATGTATTTTAAAGCACCTTTTATATTTAAATGTAACTACATTTGTAAGATGTCAGTGTTAATAAAATGGGTAGGAATGTATTTTAAAGCAACTTTTTTATTTACTTGTAACTAAATTTGTAAGATATAAGTGATTATGGAATGGCTTTTAAAGTATTTTAAAGCACCTTTTTTATTAACTTGTAACTAAATTTGTAAGATGTCACTGTTTACGGAATGGCTTTTAAAGTATTTTAAAGCACCTTTTTATTTACTTGTAACTAAATTTGTAAGACGTCACTGTTTATGGAATTAGTTTTAATGTATTTTAAATCACATTTTATATTTAAATGTAACTACATTTGTAAGATGTCAGTGTTAATAAAATGGGTAGCAATGCATATTAAAGCACCTTTTTTATTAACTTGTAACTAAATTTGTAAGATGTCACTGTTTACGGAATGGCTTTTAAAGTATTTTAAAGCACCTTTTTAATTTACTTGTAACTACATTTGTAAGATGTCAGTGTTTAAAGAATGTGTTGGAATGTATTTTAAAGCATCTTTTTTATTTAATTGTAACTAAATTTGTAAGATGTCAGTGTTTATGGAATGGCTTTAAATGTATTTAAAGGCACCTTTTTTATTAACTTGTAACTAAATTTGTAAGACTTCACTGTTTACGGAATGGCTTTTAAAGTATTGTAAAGCACTTTTTTTTATTTAAATGTCACTAAATTTGTAAGATGACAGTGTTTATGGAATGGATTTTAATGTATTTAAAAGCACCTTTTTTATCAAATGGTAACTAAATTTGTAAGATGTCAGTGTTTACGGAATGGCTTTTAAAGTATATTAAAGCACCTTTTTATTTACTTGTAACTAAATTTGTAAGACGTCGCTGTTTATGGAATTGGTTTTAATGTATTTTAAAGCACCTTTTACATTTGAATGTAACTACATTTGTAAGATGTCAGTGTTAATAAAATGGGTAGGAATGTATATTAAAGCATCTTTTTTATTTAATTGTAACTAAATTTGTAAGATGTGAGTGTTAAAAAAAGGGGATGAATGTATTTTAAAGCACCATTTTTATTAAATTTTAACAAAATTTGTCAGATGAGAGTTTTTACAGAATGGGTAAATGTAAAAGCACCTTTTAATTTATTGGTAACTAAATTTTTAAGATGTCAGTGTTTACGGAATGGCTTTTAAAGTATTACCTTTTTTATTAAAATGTCACAAAATTTGTAAGACGTCACTGTGTATGGATCGAGTTGGAATGTATTTAAAAACACCTTTTCATTTACTTGTAACCAAATTTGAAAGATGTCAGTGTTTATAAAATGGGTAGGAATGTATTTTAAAGCACCTTTTTAATTTACATGTAACTAAATTTGTAAGATATTAGTGATTATGGAATGGCTTTTAAAGTATTTTAAAGCACCTTTTTTATTAACTTGTAACTAAATTTGTAAGATGTCAGTGTTTACGGAATGGATTTTAAAGTATTTTAAAGCACCTTTTTAATTTACTAGTAACTACATTTGTAAGATGTCAGTTTTTAAAGAATGGGTTGGAATGTATTTTAAACCACCTTTTTTATTTACTTGTAACTAAATTTTTTATATGTCAGTGTTTATAGGACGGCTTTTAAAGTATTTTGAACCACCTTTTTATTTACTTGTAACTAAATTTGTTAGATGTCAGTTTTTAAGGAATTGGTTTTAAAGTATTTTAAAGCACCTTTTATATATTTAAATGTAATTACATTTGAAAGATGTCAGTGTTTATAAAATGGGTAGGAATGTATTTTAAAGCACCTTTTTTATTTAATTGTAACTAAATTTGTAAGATGTAAGTGTTTACGGAATGGCTTTTAAAGTATTGTAAAGCACTTTTTTTATTTAAATTTCACTAAATTTGTAAGATGTCAGTGTTTATGGAATGGGTTTTAATGTATTTTAAAGCACCTTTTATATTTAAATGTAACTACATTTGTAAGATGTCAGTGTTAATAAAATGGGTAGGAATGTATTTTAAAGCAACTTTTTTATTTACTTGTAACTAAATTTGTAAGATATAAGTGATTATGGAATGGCTTTTAAAGTATTTTAAAGCACCTTTTTTATTAACTTGTAACTAAATTTGTAAGATGTCACTGTTTACGGAATGGCTTTTAAAGTATTTTAAAGCACCTTTTTATTTACTTGTAACTAAATTTGTAAGACGTCACTGTTTATGGAATTAGTTTTAATGTATTTTAAATCACCTTTTATATTTAAATGTAACTACATTTGTAAGATGTCAGTGTTAATAAAATGGGTAGGAATGCATATTAAAGCACCTTTTTTATTAACTTGTAACTAAATTTGTAAGATGTCACTGTTTACGGAATGGCTTTTAAAGTATTTTAAAGCACCTTTTTAATTTACTTGTAACTACATTTGTAAGATGTCAGTGTTTAAAGAATGTGTTGGAATGTATTTTAAAGCATCTTTTTTATTTAATTGTAACTAAATTTGTAAGATGTCAGTGTTTATGGAATGGCTTTAAATGTATTTAAAGGCACCTTTTTTATTAACTTGTAACTAAATTTGTAAGACTTCACTGTTTACGGAATGGCTTTTAAAGTATTGTAAAGCACTTTTTTTTATTTAAATGTCACTAAATTTGTAAGATGACAGTGTTTATGGAATGGGTTTTAATGTATTTAAAAGCACCTTTTTTATCAAATGGTAACTAAATTTGTAAGATGTCAGTGTTTACGGAATGGCTTTTAAAGTATATTAAAGCACCTTTTTATTTACTTGTAACTAAATTTGTAAGACGTCGCTGTTTATGGAATTGGTTTTAATGTATTTTAAAGCACCTTTTACATTTGAATGTAACTACATTTGTAAGATGTCAGTGTTAATAAAATGGGTAGGAATGTATATTAAAGCATCTTTTTTATTTAATTGTAACTAAATTTGTAAGATGTGAGTGTTAAAAAAAGGGGATGAATGTATTTTAAAGCACCATTTTTATTAAATTTTAACAAAATTTGTCAGATGAGAGTTTTTACAGAATGGGTAAATGTAAAAGCACCTTTTAATTTATTGGTAACTAAATTTTTAAGATGTCAGTGTTTACGGAATGGCTTTTAAAGTATTACCTTTTTTATTAAAATGTCACAAAATTTGTAAGACGTCACTGTGTATGGATCGAGTTGGAATGTATTTAAAAACACCTTTTCATTTACTTGTAACCAAATTTGACAGATGTCAGTGTTTATAGAATGGGTTTAAATGTATTTAAAAGCACCTTTTAATTTATTGGTAATTAAATTTGTAATATGTCGGTGTTTACGGAATGTATTTTAAAGCACCTTTTTTATTTAAATGTCACTAAATTTGTAAGACGTCACTGTGTATGGAATGGGTTGGAATGTATTTTAAAGCACCTTTTAATTTACTTGTAACTAAATTTTTTATATGTCACTGTTTATGGAATTGGTTTCAAAGTATTTTAAAGGACCTTTTATATTTAAATGTAACTACATTTGTAAGATGTCAGTGTTAATAAAATGGGTAGGAATGTATATTAAAGCACCTTTTTTATTTAATTGTAACTAAATTTGTAAGATGTCAGTGATTATGGAATGGCTTTTAAAGTATTTTAAAGCACCTTTTTAATTTACTTGTAACTAAATTTGTAAGATGTCAGTTTTTAAAGAATGGGTTGGAATGTATTTTAAACCACCTTTTTTATTTACTTGTAACTAAATTTGTAAGACGTCACTGTTTATGGAATGGCTTTTAAAGTATTTTAAAGCACCTTTTTATTTACTTGTAACTAAATTTGTAAGACGTCACTGTTTACGGAATTGGTTTTAATGTATTTTAAAGCACCTTTTATATTTAAATGTAACTACATTTGAAAGATGTCAGTGTTAATAAAATGGGTAGGAATGTATTTAAAAGCACCTTTTTTGTTTTCTTTTATTTACGCGAATATTACACATTTAAATAAAACTACTTTTTTACGGATTTTATCGCGTTTAATTTTTGAACTATTTTTACCCGACGTTTCGGACGCTTTACAGCACCCATGGTCACGGGGGGACTGAGGTGACAGTTGTCCCGATGTCATAGTTAACCCGGAGTACCTTCAGCTTTTAATTATTATTTGTAGTCCGATCTACGCAGAAAGAGCTTACTGTGTCTTGAAGCCTTGCAGTGGTATGCTTGGTTTTTGATTTAATTTTATTAATAATAGGATCCCGAGCCGGTGGTAATACCCAACCATCTTCCCTATTGAAATTAGGATGTTTTTTAACTTCAATAGCCTCGCGAATCATCCTTGGTAGGAATCGGTGTTCTTTTGCAAGGATTTGTGGTCTATCAAATCTGATGTAATGGTTGGGATGATCCAGAACATGGTCACAGACTGCAGACTTCCTAGAGCGTCGATGCTTCACATTTATGGAGATCCATTAAACCCGCGGTTTAAGGAACTACATAGCTGATGTGAAGCATCGACGCTCTAGGAAGTCTGCAGTCTGTGACCATGTTCTGGATCATCCCGACCATTACATCAGATTGATAGACCACAAATCCTTGCAAAAGAACACCGATTCCTACCAAGGATGATTCGCGAGGCTATTGAAATTAAAAAACATCCTAATTTCAATAGGGAAGATGGTTGGGTATTACCACCGGCTTGGGATCCTATTATTAATAAAATTAAATCAAAAACCAAGCATACCACTGCAAGGCTTCAAGACACAGTAAGCTCTTTCTGCGTAGATCGGACTACAAATAATAATTAAAAGCTGAAGGTACTCCGGGTTAACTATGACATCGGGACAACTGTCACCTCAGTCCCCCCGTGACCATGGGTGCTGTAAAGCGTCCGAAACGTCGGGTAAAAATAGTTCAAAATTAAACGCGATAAAATCCGTAAAAAAGTAGTTTTATTTAAAAGC